>MU269990.1:81498960-82845627 GCA_021432705.1 Caranx ignobilis | reverse complement strand
CTATCAAAATGGCAAGATCCTATGTGGAAGACACCATGCTGAGCTTCTCAAACCACGATGCTCTTCTTGTGATGAGGTAAGTGGCAGCCGTAGAAAAATTGCCCACTAGCATTTTTGTGTACAACAAAGCTAACGGCAGAATGTGTTTCCCCTCAGATCATCTTTGCTGATGAGTGCACTGAAGCAGAGGGTCGTCACTGGCATATGAAGCACTTTGCTTGTTTTGAGTGTGAGATAATGCTTGGTGGGCAGCGCTACATCATGAAAGATGGCCGACCCTACTGCTGTGGCTGCTTTGAGTCACTGTATGCGGAGTACTGTGAGGCCTGTGGTGAAAATATTGGTGAGTCATATTTGTGAGGTGCAAGAATGTTTTTGGGATCAGAATAAAGGTCTGATCTCTTCATACAGAAGACTGAACACAGAATTCTGCCGATGATGAGTAAAAGTGCCGTAACTTAGTCTACTCTCCTCTTCATCTCATGATCTCTTAGGTGTTGACCATGCTCAGATGACCTATGAAGGTGTACACTGGCATGCAACAGACCAATGCTTCTGTTGTGCCCAGTGCAAGACCTCCTTGCTGGGTTGCCCATTCCTTCCAAAGCAGGGTCGCATCTATTGCTCAAAGGCCTGTAGCCAGGGAGAGGACATTCATGCCTCCGATTCATCTGATTCTGCCTTCCAATCTGCTCGCTCACGAGAATCACGGCGTAGCGTCCGCATGGGGAAGAGCAGCAAGCCCGCCGAACAGTGGAGACAGTCGCAGCTGTTTAATCCACCTGCTACCGTCCCCTCATTTGAGTTTAGAGGTGGTGAGGGTGATGGAGATGTCGATGCTGACATTGATATTGTAGGGCGTAAGCTGGCTCGTCTTGGTCTGGAGGAGGAGAGGTTCTGGAGAGAGCGGGAGGAGCAGGATGCCTGTGGGGAGGAAGATCCAGAAGAATGGGCCCAGCATGAGGACTACATGACTCAGCTCCTGCTCAAGTTTGGTGATCGCGGTATGTTACACCAACTACAGCAGCCATCCCTAAAATCTCCCAGCCCCAGCAGTGATAGAAATGGGCTCATAAGTGTCTCTGATCCCTGGCTAAAGCCCGATTCTGCATCCATGGGAGTTACAGCCTCCTCTCCCACCCCTGCCAGCCCCACCCAAAGCCAGACTTCCAATCAATCCCGAGCCAACAGCCTTAGCCCTGGACTGATGAGCAAGAAACATCTTCCTGAAATGTACTGGGCCCAGTCCCAGGATGGGTTGGGAGACTCTGCCTATGGAAGTCACCCAGGTCCTGCTAGTGCCAGAAAGATCCAAGAGCTGGAATTGGATCAGGAACAGGACCAATCTGGCACAGGAAGACAGGCCTTCTGGCCAGACACAAGACAGTGGTTTGAAGACTCCCTTGAGTGTATCGCAGATGAGCTGAGGAAGGTTGAACAGGGTGTTGGAGACTCCATGGACTCCCTGGCACTCTCAAACATCACTGGTAAGGAGGCTACTCTATAGATGGATTTCAAACTTATGCGTTAATTTTATGTTGAACACTTGTTCAAAAATGTTTCTTTCCCTCTCACTTTTTTAGGTGCATCAGTGGATGGAGATGGCAGGGATAGACCTTTGGTCTACAGCCTTGCCATGCAAGATCCCTCCATGGCAGATGACTGTGAGAAGATGAGCAACATGGGAACCTTTAATTCATCACATCATCACCAGAGTACCAACTCACTGAACCTTAACATTGAGAAAGGAGATGTGGAGGCAGAGGAGGTAGCATTGGCAATGAGGGGAGGCACACCAGGAGGTCTTCTCTCACTGTCCCCACATTCTGAGGGCCTTACTCCCTCTTTTGTCCATGCCCCAGCTCTGAGGAGAAGCAAGTCCCAATCCAGGCCTCCACAGGTGGTCAAGTTCTCAGACGACACTGTGGACAATGGATATAATGATGGGTTTGATGTCAGTATAAGAAAGCATCCCATGAGCGAGAAGCCACATCGGAGGGCATACTGCCCAGATGAGATGGGCCGGGAGAGAAGCCGCCCAACAAGCCACCATGGGCGCAGCAGGCAGCATCACCACAGGCAAGGACGACACCACAGGAGTCGCAAAACCCGCTCGGACAATGCCCTTCACATGGTGCCCTTGGAGAAAGCACAGAGGCCATATGAGCCCCAGCAGCAGGGTCTGGTCAGCCCCTCATGCGGTCCCATGCTCTTACAGCATCCCTCGCACAGGCTGCCTCTGGCCTACTCCCAAACTCGATCTGACTATATGCTTCAGGGCTCATCACAAGGAGACCCAAGGGTTGAGCATTTCATGGGTCTCTACAGAGATGACGATGACTGGTGCTCTACCTGCTCTTCCTCATCATCGGACTCTGAAGAGGAGGGCTATTTCCTGGGCCAGCCAATCCCTCAGCCTCGAGCTGCTGGGCGCTACTACGCTGAGGACTACCCGACAAGGGTTACAGCCCTCTCTTCTCAGATTCATGGCTCACAGACTGGTCGCAGAAAAAGCCACCGCTCCAAAAACTGCATTATCTCTTAACAGTTCAGTGTCAAGTGTATGTACATTATTCTGCACTATCCTAAGCAATACAGTCAGATTTTGTGGTGGTTTACACAGATCAAAGCAGTTTAAAACAAATGCATGTGCACAAACCGTTTATTATATGCTAATAGGTGCATGGCCACATGTCAAGATGCATATCACTTTAGGTCAAAATCTACTGAAAGGAATATTTAAGTGTAAAGGTTGAGCAAAGACCAGATCTGTGCAATTCAGTCAGAAAATCAGTTGTGCCTAGATGCTAGGTGTATCTGAATTTTAGCACTAATATGACACATGGACTGGTCAATTTGGAAGCCTTTTTGGGCAGTGCAGACAAAAACTGTGCAGACTGGAGACATTGAACTTATTCTTTCATTTCAGCATTTGCCATTATGTTTTTTTTGTTATTTTTTAAATGTTCACCTTAAGGTTTGCAGCGATATCTTTGTGTGCATTTAAAACACTATTGTACACAGAGGCTGATAAAGTAGAAAACAGAAACTAACCAAATAATTATTTAATGCATAATAGTACAAATGATAATGTATATACTAAGTTAAGATTTTAATACTGGTATTTTTATATCCTTGGTTTAAAGAATTGTTTCATTTGAAGTGTATGATATGAAAAATAGCAGTTGTAACGGTGAACAAACAGACCTCGTTATTTTAAGAAACAAAGAACGTGCCACTTCATAAAGTGCGTTCCTCACAGTAAAGTGCCATGTTACTCAGTAACAAGTCTATTTTAACATATATTCCACAATGCTCACTATTGGTATACAAAATATAAAGAGAATGGCAGTTAACACCCACATTTTCCATATTCAGCCCATCTGTTCACTCCCCTTGCTCAGACATAACCAGCTTTAACGCTTTGTGATGTAAAGAAGCTTGTAATAAATTTTTTTTTTTGCCAAAGATTCAAGATTGATTGCTTTGTTCGTGCTTGACATGATTTGATTTTCAAATTATATTTGAGTTGCCCTCAAATTGTAGCTTTTTTTTGTTGGATAGCTTTGGGGGAATTCGAGGTAGTGCATAATTTCAAAGACTTTCATGCATGCTTATGTCTGAATCCTCAGTAAGATCCAAAATAAATGTCTCACTAAGACATGCAATTCTGGTAAATTAAAATATTTTAAAAAATTAAAGTCTGCCATGCCTCTATTTTAAAATATGTTGAATTTGTTAATAGATCACAATACACTTTCAAGTTAACAGAAATTGTGTTTACTACAACCCTTGTTTCAGTTTGTGCAAAGCTTTGTCTCAAAATAATCAAAATAACCAAGCTTTGTGCAGGTTTTTATGAGAAATATAAGTTTGAAAAGCAAAATGTGATAACAATGAAAAGGAACCAAAATGGCATTTGTTGACAGTACAAATTTATACAACGATTTTGAACTGTTATAAATTTAGCAGCACCAAGTCATATCTGACTGCTACAAAATACAAATTTACATGAAAAGACTACAAAACAAATCACCATCCTACGTGGCATTTCTTCTGGAAAAATGTGATCATGCCGACTGTCAGCATTTTTTTTTTCCTTTTTAAATCAAAAAGTTGAACACACAATGACAACCATTCCCATGTGAAGTGACAAATAGCTTTTTAAATAGACAAAATGTATTTTTTGGATATATTTTACAGAAAAACAACTTTCAATAATGTATTATAATTAGCAAGTTTCAAGACAGGACTTGAAAGTAAAAATGCGCTTTTCAAAACTAACACTGTTCTTCGCTCCACATACACATGTGCAACACTGCATCTTCTCTCTATGCCGAGTTGTTCTTCCAATTGATGTGCTGTAGAGTAGCTTCATTCCAGCAATCCACAATGCAAGATATCGATCACGTTCAGCAGTCAGTCCTACCATGATCAGTCTCACATTAATGAAGCAGATGAGGGCAACGTGTCAGTAAGATGAGCCATTGTCACTGCCGTCTTTGAAAGTTTATGACCCCCCCAACCCTCCACCCCCATGGGGATGTAGAACTTCAGTCACAGACAGATGGTTATGGTTGCCGGATCACCTCGTCCAGCTCACTGATGAAGTGTTTCAGATCCTCAAGGCAACGCTCACGGATCTCCCCGAGGTTCTCCCTGAGAGGAACCTGCAGCTGCTTCTCCAGGTTGGGGTCTTTGGCCACCAGCATCTTCACCACCATACCAAACGTCTCACAGTCCTGACGGTACACCTGGACACAGACAGAAATATGATTTTTCACTTCATGCACACAAACCACATGAAAACATTCAAAATACCCATAGAGAAACATTTACACCCATTTGTATGCAGATTTGAGTCTTAATTGTCAACCAGCAGAAGGTTATGAGCTATGGGGGAAACAACCGCAATTAGACGAGAAGTTGCTTCCTTCCTGTTCTACCTGTCGCCTTGGTGTAAATACTCCAGCGCCACTGAGCCTGAGCTGATCACTATGGTGTTAACCCACATCATGTAGTGTCAAAAGATAAACACTTATCCTCTCAAGTTTAATGAGGGCCCTTTATATGGGACAGGGCAGCCCAAGATGTAATAAAACCCCCCACTTTAATAGAAGCTCAGAGGCATTTAATAGGTGTTAAAGGGACAATGAGGAAGAGGTGCTGGAGTCTTGTTAGGGAGCTGCTATTTCACACCAAGCCTCAAATGTCTCATAAAACAATGGAGGGAGGGAGCTGCTTCCTCACAAAATGGTTTCGATTTGCAAAATGCCAAAAACAGGTTTGTTTGAAACTTAAAGTTCCACACATGAGCTGGAAATCACATTCCAGAGGAGGAAAGGAAGAGTCATTTTCACAGATGGTAACAGTTGCTATGCTAATCCTCCAGACATGATGAGGATGGACTTCCATACAGAAGAAACATAAATCCCTGTTGAATGCTTTTCCCCCCCAGGGCCTAAAAAATCAAGTAACAGCAGTAGTAGAGTAATTGTAAAGAAACACTTCATGGGGAATTATCAGGAATAAAAGCCACCAATGAGTGATGACAAACTTAAAACTAAGACTGTGGCTAATTATTGTTTTCATTGTCGGTTAATCGGCCAGTTATTTTCTTCATTAATCATCTGGTTTTAAATAAGCCAGGATGGTTTAGGTTGGCTAATCTGGGCATCTGGTCTAACTTGCTTCAGCTGATGCCCAAACAAGGCAGAACATGGTGGAAAAAACAATTTATGGAAATTTTATGATACTAAAAGGATCCCAGGGGTTTTGAAATCCATGCTATTATCAAAATCCATGCTTTTATAATGCACCTGTGACTTAGGACATTGTGGTTTATGGTTGACCTCATAACCCATGAGCTGTAATTCAGCCATGAACTGTTCTAACATCTCTCACCCTTGTTTCCTGTTATTTTCACACTGCACATCAAATAAAACCATAATATGTTCACATATAACTACATATACATGACGCACAACACCTGAGGACCTCAATGGACAGCGTGAGGCTCAGTCTCTAGAAAGTCCAAACTGATTAACTTCAGAGACAGTCACTACTGTTTCTCTCAGGGATGGGACTCCATCTGTCCCTCCATTATTTCTTGACACATTTTTTGCCATTAGTCAGTCTCTTCACCTCACACTGTCCTAACTTCTACCTCTTAGTCAACTCTGCTCTGACTCAAGAAGTAAGTTGACCGACCAACGCTGCTGCTTATGATGCTGAACATTCAGTCTAGATCCTGCAGGCGGAAACAAGGACACCTCCTATGACAAGGGTTGTGTGTTGATGTGTGTATTTAAGCATGAGTATATGAATCTACGTGCTTATGTGTGGGCAGGCGTGCATGTGTATATATAAAATTAGGTCAGGCAAGGGTGAGTTTCAGTCATTCACTGGATACCAACAGTGGCTTTGGTGCTGCAGGGCGTTCAAACTCGCTGGCTTATTTATAGCTTTTCATAATGTTCCTAGAGCAGAAAGCATGGTCGGAGCAGAGGAGAGATCTCCAATAAAGATCTGCTGTCAAACAGAGTTAATGCACTCTGTAGTAATAACAGAAGGCAGCTTTCCAAAATCTGCATTAAACAAAAAGAACATTTCCTTGCGATGTTGCCAACAACAAGACTTCACTGAAGAAGATTCCTGATGACGGACTGAGACCAGCACCTTTCACTATAATAAATTTTAATTGCCACGCCTCTTTACTTAGAGTAAACACCATCAGTGTTGTGTGACAAGGCTTTTTGATTTTGTTTGCGGGCATTTCAGTATCAGGAAGCAATGCTGACGGCATCTCCTCTGGGTGTTTCTATACATTCCTTCTGTACAGTAAATGATCAAGTGGACGTTACACAACAGCTTCAGATCGACCAATCCGCACAAACACATCACATACTTGTGACAGCCAGTCTCTCCTCCGAGCCGGATGGAGAAACAAAGCATTGTCCTTTTTAATCTTCTATTAATTTCCCATGGTCTCATTCAACAGCTGACAGTGAATTTATTTATCAGCTTCTGAGGAAGTGTCCCATCAAGTGTGCTGACAGCAACTTCGATGAATACAGGGTAAGTTGTTTCTAGATAACAATGTGCTTAAAATGTACATCCTGTATTCAAACACGCTTCCTGAAATCCCTCCCTTGTTATCTAATGAGGAAGGGTGGGGGTCGGTCAAGAACTGTTGTGTTTCTAAAAATGTATTCGTCTTTTAAACTTGATTTTTAAAAGGCTGTTAAAGCTGCATGTCGACAGTGGCTGGGAAGTATTACCTTATATTGGATGATTGAGAGTGAGTGTGTGATCCTGCCTGGCTTCAGAAATGAGAGAAACAGAAGACTGAAAGAGTCCAGCTCTGCCATTGTGGTGCATAAAGAAAACCTACATCCAGGCTGGAACTGTCTCCTATGTCTGTCTTGAGGCCAAATATATTTATATTCCCCAACAAATGAAATAAAACTCCCTTTGTATCACAGCCTGGGATGTGAGGGGTAAAAAGTAATACTCTTTATTGCTTCTCATGCCCTGTCACTCAATGTAAGCAGTTAGTTTGTACTACAGCCAAAGTCAACTCTGACAATGAGAAGGGGTTCAGGTTGAATTTCAGCAGACCAACTTCACTTAGCTACACAAACACACATACGGAGGCACCGGCATAACGTGGCCCAGCACGACGTCTGCTCGATGATGGAAAGCTCAGATCAGCTTGTGATCGGTGAAAATTTTTAGAGACAGTTTGTGGGATTTGGAGGAGCTACTGGGCTGGAGGCTGGAGTGTGTTTGGGTCTGTGTGGAGGAGATGGCTGGACCAGACTGCGTGCAGGAGGCCAAACATCTGGATGCTAAACTTGAGTGCCCACTGCAACAGAAAACACCACTGTGACTCTGTAAAGCATATGAAATGAATGTTGTTGCAGGCTAAAAGAAACAAGGAGAGATTAACTGTATGTTCTGGTCATGATGGGGAATTAAAACCAGCCACCAGACAAATGCTTATAAATTTTCCAGGCTCTGTTTTGTGAGCCACTTTGGCAGGTAACCAACACTGATGAGAAGGCAAGTTTCTCAGGTTTTGATGAGTGCTTACGAAAAGGTCTTAAGGGAGTTAATGTTTAGCAAGACCCCCCCTGCTTAAACCTGTAAAGAGTATAAACAGACATGTAGCAAAATCAGATTTTTCTGATCTCCCTTTAGCTGATTTCTCTCTCCCACCCATGACTAAACAATCTAGCCTTTGATGACAGTCAGAGTGAAGACTGCCAAGTCACAAGCCAGTTTTCTGAAACTCAAAAAACTGTACCGAAAGAAAGGGAAGAGGGAAGGAGGAAAAACGCATGTCAGTGGAAATGAATGGTTATCTAAGAATGAGAAATCCTGGAAAAGAAAACATGAAACTTCATATCCATGTGAAAATGGAATACGCTGCTCCTCCTCGTTTATCATTTTAAACTGTCACACTCTTTCCAGACTTGAAGATTATAACAGGGGGATATGAATTGGCAAACGATGTCGTTGTCAATGACAACATTCAAACTTGTCATAATACCTGAAAATATGAAGTGAAGCTCACACAACAAAGCTTAAATGTTATATAGCGGCTTTTATAAATAGAATAAGAGGAGACACAGAAGGGGGAGAAATAGACAGGCCATAAAACAGGCCAGAAGCTGCAGTGTCAGCATCAGTGCTGTAACAGCCTGTAGGGCTCTGTGGCGCAGCTCAATGTGAGAGCGCACTGTGTGCTCCAGGGCAGAGCTGGCTCAGGTTTAATGGTCCCAGTAAAGCAGCAGTAGCGCACATTGGTACAGGCATGGCCTTCATTAGATAACTGAGCAGAGCTGGAGCCTCAAGCCTCGGGTGGTTTTAGCTCTGTTAAATGGTCGACCTCCCAATTTAGTGTATGCAAAAAAAACCTATATCCTGTCTAAGCTGCACTTGTGTTTCTGCTTTCGTTTATATGTTCTTGTGCATATGTTTCCAAAAACCTGTGTGTGTTTGTAAAGTCTAATGAGCAGTTTTTGCATTTTTTGGGGGGGGGGGGGGGGTCAGGATGGCAAAGAAGCTGCTTGCCAAACTCACCAGCCCTTTCCTGGTGGCTTTTGTTGGATAATTAAACCCATCACTGAAATACTGTGCTAAATCTAATGTCTGGCTGCCAATGGTGAACTTTAGGATGTCCACACCAGTGCGACCGGTGGACAGAGAAAAGTTAATTTCCTGCCTTGTTAGGGATATAATAAGTGAGTGTTCCAGTAAAACAACCCACGTGTGAGTCAGAAAACCCAAGGCCACCATATGTATGGCAAAGTATGCCAGAGGTACAGTGTGTCCCATGCAGACACCAGGATGCTGACATTTATAGAGAAGTCTTACAAATTACCAACCTGAAGTGAGAGGATTGTAAATGCAGTGATTTTTCCAGAACTGGATTCAGAAATTTCTTTATGCTACATGAATATTAACATAGAAAACCTGCTTATGGAGCATACCAAAACAGTGATCTGTGCCTTATTATTTTTAAATCAGCTCAAAGTGATTATTTTAAAAAGGCACATGAGCACTGTTCAGTTGGAGATGGAGCGTACGGGACTTTTACACATAAAAAACTTCAACTTTCAAGAACTTCTGTGTTTTCTCAGCAGTGAACTTTTACATGCTGACTCACTTTCCTCCCAATTAGAGGGTCAAAAACCAGTGCTGGGAAAGTACCTTCTCTATCTCCTGGGCTTTAGCTGCAATGGCCAGGGCTCGTCGCTCCTGAAAGTTGTCTGTAGGCTTCTGGATTTCCTCCACAACAGGAGCGAGGAGTGGCTCCTCTTTTTCTGTTTCTGGGGGGTGGACGTCCTCCTGAAGAGACACAAGAGGAAAGAGTGAGTTACTAATGTGAGGAGTGCTTTTCAAAAGCAGGTGAGCGTGTTTTCAAGTTGACATCAAAAATGTTTGAGAGTGAAAACAAAGTAACAGAGGAAACCTTAGAGAAAAAAATCTGTTTAAGACAAACAGACAATAATAATCAGTAAAACCAGAGGAAACACACTTCTTCCTTTCGTGTTACTGATTAAAGCCAACTCAGTCATTTACTAAACAAAATCAATACACTACAAAGACAGAAATGATAGTTCAGAGAGAGGGAAATGTATGAAGGTCAGCAACTCAGCATTGTGCTGATCGTCTGTGATGTGGACTCTATGACCTGACTAACTTTACAGGAAAGACGTGGTTAATGGGGCGCGTCAAGGGTGAAGTGTATATATACTGAAGAAGCATCTACTGTCTAGCTGGAAAAGTCAGAGAACACTCTGTGGATATTGGCTGCTCTGGATCTGTAGTTGCATGTATAAATCAAAGAATTAAGAACTCAGAGGGATTACAGCACTGGAGTAGATGTCCATCATATGACATGACCTTCACATCGTGCACCTGATTTAACATTAAGCTCATTTTCCTATTTCAGCTGTTTTTATATCTTTCACAGAATAGGAGGTCTTACTGGACAAGCCATGATGAGTATCTAATGGGTGGATTGGAAACTCTAGTGCCCATAAGCATCACTGTGAAAGCCAAAAGAAAGAGCAAAGGGGAGAAATGAGGCCAAGTTGGATCATCACTCAATTTCTTTTGCTCATTTCCTGATACTATAACTATTTGAAGGCCAGGGAGCAGAGCTGCCCAGCCATGACTTCAGTCCACTCATACATGCAGGGAAACAGGCCACAGACGTAATCATATTACATCTAAGATGACTGAGGAAAGAAATTACAGGAGATGGTACATCGCGAAGCCGAGTGTGGTCTAAAATAAAGAAGCACGACTCATAAAGTATCGGCCAATTATTCCTCCTTCTAACTCCCTCCCCGAAGCTATGCTTGGGAGAAGTCCAGCGTGTGCATTTGTGCATGTATGTAAAATCGTGTTTGTCGGTCTTCAGCCTCCTTAGTCTGAGTGAAAAAATATCCCTGTCTGTGTCTTTCACTTCAGCAGGCAAGGCACAGCTCAACCTGGAAGCGATGTTTTAGTTTTGTTTCAATACAAAGCTTGGCAGTTACACAGTGCTGTGGACGGAGACAATATATCCTCACTACCAAGGCATGGGTCATTTGTAATGCTAAAACTAAATTGCACTTACAGACAGCTGCTGCCTGCATGGTCTGTTAAACCACAAAGACACAATTCATTCTTTTATTTTTAACATTTTCTTAATTACTGAGAACACTCTTTACTACCACTGGTCTTTTGCTGAACAAGATCAGGGAAAGATGAAAGTTTTAAGGTCATTCCCTTTAAAGCATGAAGTCTGATGCTTAAAACCATGGCTATGGGAAAGGGGATTATCCAAATCATTTGGGTTTATTGTTGTGGAACTATGAATTGCTCTACTGAAATTTGTATCGGGTCATTTTATGGATCATAGTGGCGCTGGAGGGGAAGTCCTGGTTGGTAAAAAGGAAAAAGTTATCACTGTTTAACTGGGAGGAATTTGTTGCTTTGTATTGGGATGAAACCTTCTAGTGACCTTTCCACTTCCCAGGACATGCTCTCCACCCACCAGACCACCCTGACACGCAGTGAGAGTCGAAGCTGCTCTTTAGGTCCCCTCTTTATTCTCTTCTGTCTGGGGTGGCTCCAGAAAGCCTGCGTGTGTGTTTGTTGAATCCCCACAGCAGGCAGTGGCCGGGGCCATTAGTGCGCCCTTTACTGGGGGCACATCACAGGCCTTTCATCTTGGCCAAGGTTATGGGTTTGTGCCCCCCAGAACAGAGAACAACAATGCACCACCACAGGCTAGATCAAACACAGCAGCAGAAGCAGCAGTGTGTACATATGTATGTCTGTGTGTATGTATGTATGTGTGTGTGTGGAGGGGGGTGGAGCACTTGGTAAAAAAAAAACTTTCATCACAGCAGTCGATGGGACGGCGGTGGGTGGTTCTTCCAAAAATGCACATTAGGAGTGGAAAGGACTATGTTTCTGTGTTGCATCTTGTAATTTCTGTGCCGGGTTTTCAAAGTCATCCAAGAACCCTGTGCGCCAATTAAAGGAACGATCCATTAAAAACAAAACATGGCAACAATCAAATGACCTCCAGCACATTCTTCAAAACTGGGGGCTGCTAATGAGATAAATAATGAGACTTTTAAAGATATAGTTTTATGGGCTTTTTGATCAAAGTGACTTCATCAGGAGAATGTTAGGTGGTTGTCCTGTGTCAGTGACTCTTTCATTTTAAGCATTTACAGCCACAACTACAAAAGCAGCGTAGTTAAAGTAAAAGTTCAGACTAACCATTAAACTGCACCTTTATTTTATGGTTTTTAGACTTTCGCTGATCAAAAAGCCTATTTTTAATTTTAGACTAAAAGCGGTCATGGCAACCTCACCAGTTGGTGTTAGCCATCACTTGATATATCGCTCTTGTTTGGCTAACAGTTCACCAGTTCTCAGTCCGAACCCCAGATTTCTCCTCTCAGTTTAAACCAGTATGCAGTCATGAGATATCTTCTTCTTAGAGCAGAATCAGCTGTGACTCTTAACACTGGTTGAAAGTTGTAGCAGTGATGAGTTAGTGATGTGTTACTAGAAAGTTTAGACCTTTCTTAAAGCAGTATCTCATGGACGTCTCAAGAGTAATTTCATCATCCATTGTAATTAAATCCAAAATGTAATGGGTCCATTGTAATCCTGTCACTGTTAACCCTAACACAATCAACTCCAAACTTCTTGAGTTAATGACATGAACATTTTATATCATTAACGGTCTTTTCGGTCTCTGCCATCCATTCTGTATGATGTGAATGGGGCATAATGCTTGCTGGCAGCTGATACATACATCAAGACCTTTCCCAAGACCTGCTACACCCAGCAAACAGTCACGGCTTCCAAACATATTCAGTCATACTCCGCAGAAAAAGGAAACTTTTGTTCATTGTGAAATGGTCTACACAAATCCCAGTGTGTTCCACGGGGACTTCTGCTGGATTTAAATCTCAGATCCTGTGATAAAGTTATGACTCGGGCTACTGAGTTAGCCTCTTCACTTTCTGGGTGGCCACAGCCAGACTCCCTGCGCCTAATCACATCTGATTCTATTTACACTCTCCTGCGTAGTTATCGGCAAAACAAGCTGTTATTTTGAAAACATGCAGGAGATATCTACATTCGGCTCTTACTCAAAACAGTACGAGTATTTTCTTTTTAAAACAAGAGGAACGACCCATACTCTCGCTTGACACTTGAGCCCCCTTTTCCCTTCGCCATTACAAGTTCTGGTGATTGAGGGCTGCTTACACCGCAGGTAAACAAATCCCGGGCCCCTTGGCTTTCATGCTCCGTGTGAGTGCCACTTTAAAACCCATTAACACACTTGAAATGGGACTAAACGCTTATTAGAAGAATGGAATCTAAGAAGTTCCAGATGCATCCTGCCGTACAGTGACAAATGTGGAGGACATGGTATACAATAAACACGACTGCATCATTGCATTCATAATTTTCTGGCCTAGCACCAAATTCTTATGTCACGCTCCTGCTCATTCAAATAAAAGTTAAAAATGTAAGCAGAAAAACAAAGCCCCTGCTATCATAAATTACTTAAATGCTTGTGATTTAAAACAAATCATTTCTTTTGCCTGAGCTCACCTTGTTTGACGTTGCACTGTGTGGAGAGCCTTCTCTTGACAAGCCAGGAATTTTGTCTGGAGAAATGAGAATCACACACACAAAAAAAGTTTGACAGGGTGAGACTTGAGTGAAGGACAGACTAATGTGAAGAGAAAACGATACTAGAGACGGAGGATTACAGCTGGACGCAGTAACTCCATGGAAAAAGTGGATGGTTAAGTGTGTCTAGAGAGTGAGTGAGTATGTAAGTAGGACTTTTAGTAATCGCTGTTTGATCAAAAGGAGTTGGTTTGGTATCAGGATACAGGTACATAAGCTAGAAGGATATGGAACAATCAAGACACAGAGGGTTTGCTGTTGTGGGTGGTTGGATTCACTGTGGATGCCACCTCGTCTTCAGTCACTCTACGGTCCTACCAACAAATATGAACTCTGAGCACATCGCAGTGAAACAAAAAACACCCCAGAGTGGAAACGCCAGGCTTCAGGAATATCCATCAGACATCCTATACCCTCTCTCTCTTCATCCACACACGACCTGGTGGCATCTTTATGAGGCCTGACAAAGTGGCAGACAGAGCGGGGAGGAAGGCTGGCTGCTGGACGCATTAGAAACGCTCTCTGTCACTCTCGGGTTACGCAGACTGGGAATAGGTTAAGTTTAACGATTGTAACCTTTGTATATTTCCGAAACGAATCCTGTGCATGTCATCTCATTTTGTTTTCATGACAAGGTTTTGATGGCAGAAATGGTACAAAGACTGCACCAAGTACATTAACATATATGACCAGCAGGTAAACTGTCCATTTAAACAATTAACAAGTGGTTTAATCCACTAGCAGACTGCACTGGATGTAACTTTCTCTCCTGGACAACAACTATACTGAACTGTACTTACCAGCCATCTTGCTCTGAACATAAGTCTCTTCATACCCTGCAGGAAAACCAAACCGTAAGGTCACTGGCTGCATACAGCAAACTGCTCTGATGCTCCACTAACACCATGATTAATGGCATTATGCTCTACTTTCAACAGGGTGCAGTCATGCATTTCAAATTTAAACAATCTTGCATCCATCTGTAATTTGGCCGTATTAGCATGATGATGGTCCATTGTCCACTAAGCTTGTTTAGTATGTAAAAAAAAAACGCCAAGTGGAAACTTAAAAAGAAAAATGGCAAAGCGCTGCAGATGGTAGCACATCTAAATGGAACCGTTTGGGGAATCAGGGACATTGGAAGCTTTTACAGCTACAGAGCCTACAAACATGCAGTGATCGAGGAAATACTTTAGCACTCAGGTTTTTACAGTCTAGATTTCTTTGCTTGCAGGGAAAGTAGTTCTGTGAACTCATGCCGCACATGTCCAGTATCAGTAATATTGTTAAATATAATATATGACATAAATTGAATTAGAAATTAAGCCATGTGTCCAAATGCTCTCTAATGTGGACTGTAAAATCCACAGTTCCCACACATTATCCTTCATTTTCAGGGAAAATTTTGTTATACAACGGGGTTCTGTTACTTCAGTGTGACGCACATTGAATCACTAATGGGAGACAAGATAAATTTATCTTGCTCATTTGGACTAGAAAATAAAAATTTTCAAGGTTCACATGTTGCTTCAGACAATAAGTCATATTTACTGATCAGTGTGGGAACCATAGGGAGTGCCAGAGTACCTCCATGCCAGAGAAGGAGAAATGGTTCACATAAAAAAAAAATAAAAAAATAAAAAAATCACAGCAGTGTCATAAATTGTTACAAAATAAACAAAATTCATGATGCAATCTGCCTCAGACCTGGGTGAAAGAAGTTAAATGTCAAAAAGATATTTTATGATGTAGTATATATAAATCATACTCTATAGTGTTAACTTAAATTTAGGCAATATTTTGAAGCCTTTAAATTTTTCTGTCCTCCACCCTTCCATTGTTCTTAAGCCCTAGAGGCAGACATCTTTGAGGTACAGGACAAGAAACAGATGGAAAAAGATACGTGAGGATCAGTAGATAAGCTTATCATCACCCAGGTTCAAGCTTGATCACATGAATCTATGTACAGACCCAAAGTTTCATGTCCACTTTGTTGAGGGAAGAGTGCTCCCCAGAGGTGCTCAGAAACACCCGCGTGCCCCTCTGGAACGTCCACACCTGAAAAGCCAGTCAGCCAGATTATCAGTTATGGATGGACAACGAAGTTAGAAAACAGAGGTGGAAAAGAACCACAATGGGGTTCTGTTCCTAAATAATGAATGGACACTTTGGTTGATGGTGGTCCTGAAACTGAAAGAGCGCCGCACTGCGTCAGGGGATTGGGGGGGGGGTAACTATGAATTCTACATACTCTTGCCTTGTTGTGATGGAAATGGCAGGCCCTTGGCTCTGTCTGGTGAGTAGCCTCTGCTGCTGACGCTGGAACCGGAGCGACTGTGGGGGGAGCGGGCCACCTCCCGGCGCACAGGAGAACGTTCTCTGAGTGGGGGGAACGGGGCTGCCTTTCTCCTATAGTGGTCTCTGTCCTCCCTAGAAAAGCACAGGGCATGTGTGGGCCATCATAAAAACAACATATTTTAGTGAATGAAAAATTGCCTCCTTATATTTCCAGCTCTAAACCAATATGTACCACAACTGGTGTTATGTTTCAGAGAATACAAACTGTTGTCCATCTCTTTTCTTTGTATGCACTGACAAAGCACAATGCTGCCCTCTAGCTTTTGTAAGGTTGCTGCACAAAACAGCTTTCAAATATTTCCATTACTGGGTTTTTTTCCCTTATATATGTAGTTAAACAATGTAAGTACCAAACACAGGCTTCACAGATTTCCATTCTGTCACAAGATTTACAATATCATCTTTACCAATTACACATATTGGCTGTAATGAAATCAATGGCACATGGCTACCCTCAGTGTGCATTCACCCATACCCTCTGTCCAGGTTGAGAATGGCCTGCACTAGCGTGTCTTCCCCGCTCTCTGGTAGGGACCTGGGCGCTGGATAGATGCCCTGGTTTCGGACGCTAAGAGGGGGTGGAGCTCTGGCGCTACAGGGGATTAAACAACACATGTGGTTCAGCCACAAGAACATACACAAACAAATACTGTAGAACATGAAAACACATACCATCTGGTTCATGATTATATTCATAGACCCTTACATCATCATTTTGAGTTTACACACAGCACTCTGAAATATTGTTAGCATGCTTTATTGTTTAGGCTTGTTCATCTTCCTCAAAAAGGTCAAAATATCTCAGAAAACAATCTCCAAAAGGCATAAAACTGATTTTTATCAAGCTGAAAGGACATAACCAGTCTGGCAAAGATAAAGGAGACCCTTTTCTAAATGTCATTCATGGTATTGAATGAGAGCAAATATAATAGAAAGGTTACACTTGAACCATAAAATAGAAAGGTTACGCTTAAATCAGAGGGTCAATATATGCATCCTTGTACCTTATAGGTGGCAATTCTGGTCAGCAGTATAATTTATGTCCTGCTGTCTTACTTTCCTTTCCTACAGTTGCCACTGTATCAAAGTGCTTTTCAAAAATGGTTGCAAAAAGTTGAAGTGTTGAAACAAAAAGCTTATTGGTCTCCTTGTCCAAATTTCAATGCCAGGGGGGATTTAACTGGCTGATTTTGTCTGAAATCCTTCAACAGTTTACTTAATATCGTCTGCTCTGAGTTCAGAGCTGTTTTGGCCATTAACAAGCTTTAATATCTTTGTAACTGTAAATCTGTCAACTAAAATACTGTAGCCAACATTTCTACAACCCCATCTGCAGCCCAAATACTGACACTGGTCAGCTAACACGGCTCATCTGAACAGTTCTCAAATAGTGTGGAGCCAGGCAAGACTTGAGAAGCTGCAAGAAATGTGAATAAGGTGAGACAGGCAAATATGGGTCAGAGCCGCCCATGATTTATGATTGGTGCTATGTAAACACTCATTTTAAAATAGGGATACTGAAAACGTAGCCTGCAGAGATCCCGAGGAAAACACAGAGGGCCTGTAACAGGCCTTAGAGGAGGAGAAGTTTACCTAAACTCCAAAGGTCTTCCTGTGTGAGGGTCCTCTCTGGGTACTCTGTAAGGATAATCCTCCTGTGACACA
This sequence comes from Caranx ignobilis, assembly GCA_021432705.1. Taxonomy (NCBI): domain Eukaryota; kingdom Metazoa; phylum Chordata; class Actinopteri; order Carangiformes; family Carangidae; genus Caranx; species Caranx ignobilis. The sequence continues at coordinate 82,827,879 of MU269990.1, read as the reverse complement.
GTTAAGAAAATGTAAAAACAAAAAGTTGTTTTTTATGTCCAATGTCCCTAAGTGCAGATGTTTGGGAATTAAGCTGTCACATTTTTATTTATAATGTGTAACTTGCGTCTGTCTACTGCTCCTCTACCTCTAATGTGGACTGTATTGGGAAGTTTTAAGACAAGAGACATCATAACTGATCTCTACATCAACATTTGTAGCTCACACTGTTGAAAATATTTCAAATGTAGTAGCACTTGGCCGTGCTGTGACACTATCACAAGAGATGCAACTACAATTTATCAGCCATTACGTGAAATCTGTATAGTGATAGTAACAGTGCATTAGCAGAATTTTTGATAAATTGTCCATCATTCTGACAATATACAAAGGTAAAATGCACAGAAAGGAAATAATACAAACATAAAATGTAACACAGACACGGTTAGTGGCAAACTTCACTAATACTTGGTTGCTGAAAGCCTGAAACTATGGCAACAATGGCAGCCAGTCTTCCACTGCTATGCTTTCAAGCTCTTCAGTTTGCAGGGATTTATTCAGGACTCATGGCTGCTTGTTCAAAAACAGTCCATCTTTTCCTTTTCAACCATTCTTTTGTGCTGCTAGATACGAGCTGCTCCTGCTGACAGACCCCGGACGTTCATCTCAAATCTAGTGTTCCATCACTGGGTAACACATTCTGCTCTAAAATGCTAAAATCTTTTGATATATTCACTGCTCCAATACCACAGGCAATAAAAGCCGGCTTGAACTTCTCCTATGGCAGCCTACTTGGTTGAGCGTACAGCATCTGTTACAGACAGAACAGTGAAAAGTGTTTTTTCAACAATGGACACCAATTTTGTTGACCCCCCCCTTACTCACAACCATTTTATGACAGTGAAACCTCTAATAATAAAAGGCCATCTCTCTTAATCTTCAAAAATCCCATTAACTTTTCCATATGCAGAGCACTTATTCTCTCAACACCTCTGACGTTGTCACATGACATCTTGACTTAACATATGGATGTCAATAATTACGTCCAGGGCAGTAACGTGCGGTCAGGGGAGGCAAGTGAGGCCGTGCCTCACCTGTCATCATGGAAAGAAAAAAATGTAAATTGAAAAAAATAAATGTAATTATTGTATTTATCCTTTGATTTGTACTATAAAGTTATTTTGCTTTTAACTAAACCAGTTTTAAGTTATTTTTTATTCAAAATCACCGATTTTTCATATTTATCGTTCAAATACTGAGAAGAGACGTGTGGTGAGGCACCAGGCAGCTGAGCCTCACCAGGGATTGCGCAATGACTCGGCTAACTGTGCTGCATGCTACGCAGTGAGCCCGTATTGCTGTCTCTTTCTATGTCGCTATTAAAATGTTCAAATACTTTTGCTATATAAACTACATTTCTATAGTTTAGCTGGTGAATATAATGTATAGTGTTTTCATCGAAAACTGTATGTGTGTGTAACGTGTTTCTTGTGCTGAGCGATCATAAAACGGCTGCGAAAAGGTGCCGGGTGAGGCACGCAGTTCTCCTGCCTCATGGAGGAGGCGCTAGTGAGCCCAGGGATTCTGCTTGCGCCTCCTCTGCTCCACTGCAGAATAAGTGACAGCGAGTCACTTATAAACCCTAAATGCAGTTTTTTTTCATATGTTTACAGATCTGATTGTGATGAAGTCAGTGCCTCACTAGCCATGAACCTCACCGCACGTCACTGGTCCAGGGTACATGGTGTGTTTGCATTGTTTCTCTATTATATTTTCATTAAGGTTTTCTCTTTCGTTCAGTAACCTTGGGCACTTTATTAAAAGTTAGTTATACAGAAATGGTTTATTTCTATTTACTTCAGGAGTTATTCTGAATCAACCTGAAATTCAGGGGTGCTAAAAATTGACTGTATATTACTTGCTTTCATAGATGTTGTATTGTGTGATCTGGCCCTCACCCTTCTTGAAGGTGGAACAGCTCTGCGTTCGGCAGGGAAATGAAGGCCATCTCCGTGGTAGCCCCTTTGATCTTCATGGTAACTTCGGGGGCCACCTCCATTTGGGAAAAACCGGGGACCTCCTTCATAATCGTAGGCGCCCCGGCTATAGTCATCCTCTGGCCTGCCAAAGGGGCCCCGCCTTTCCACTGCTCCTGCTGCTCGTGGGTACGGGCCCTAGGAGGATGAGTACAATGTAAGGATTTGACCTTTACTGTTATGTCATGTGTTTTTTTTTTTGTTTTTTTTTTATTTTGTTACTTTTGAATGAACTTGAATTTTTTACAGCTCATGACAATATATTTGCTAGAGACTTATTCATCCTGTGTTATGAAAAGAATAAAAATATCTTCCTTCTCTCAATGATCTATGCTGTCTGGGAGACAGACAGTATTCTAACTTGTGTTTGTATGAGTAAACTTTTGAATGTGATAAGACAAGGTCAAAAGAAAACAGACTGTGAAGCTTCTTGGTTCACACTCACCGGTCTTTCTGTTAAGAAGCGCTCATCATATTCTCGTATGCTCCTTTCTCTCCTGTATGTCACTGCAAAATGTAAAGAGTGAGACATGTGTATGCACTGCACAAGAGTGTTGACATTCAGCTAACTTCTGTGATCAGCAATGTTCCAGTAAAAAAAAGACAGAAATATAAAAAAAAATGCAGGGACATTGTATTATAGGTTATGTTTAATTAGATCTTTCTCATTTGGGCTACATAACACTATCCATGCTAAAATACTTTTTAAAATATGATATCTCAATTCTTTTATGTGTCTGAAAGATTCTCTGATAATGATTATGTTCCTTTTGAGGTGTGACCTTGTAGCTGAAAAACATTCTTGATCAGTCATTTAACCAAGGTTAAATTACTGCACTCTGAAGAAGAGTTGGCTAAGAACTTACTTTTTGATTCAAAGACTTCAGTGTAGTATAAGATCTTCAGCACAATCTGTAAAATGACAACACGCAGAATATGTTTCATGCTTACATTATGTCAGGAATCTTTAAAACTAGGTAGAAAACAGCTCTTTGTTGACAAGGAGTGACATAAGATAAGACAGGGACCAATGATGAGATGTGATTCTGCACTGAGGCGAATAAGGTTACTTTCTGCCGAATATAGAAGTCTATCCGACCAACGACACCTTTATTCAACAGGATAGCACCAAACCGACATCTTACAATAATCGTAATATTTTCTGTGGTGCTGAATTTGCTGTTGACAGCAGTTGATCCATCTAGAATGGACAGCTAGCATTGCTAATTAACTAGCCTCCATATATGCTGCATACAACCGCACGTTTTATTTCATCAAGTTATCTTAACGTTACTGTGGCACAAAAATTACAAATAAATAACAACTTCGAATTACGGGCGCCGGAAGATTACGGCGAGTATAATAGCCTATACTTGTATGTATTTTATTACACAAAAATAGCAAAAACAATCTCACCTTCCCTTGTTGGTTAGTTAGCCTAGCCTCTCCCGGTTGGACAACGGCTTTTTTTTTATTGGACGAGGGTTGCGTTACGTCATCAAATCGCGACGTTCAGATAATGACGTTTGTTACTGTCTGCTGGGCACTGGCAAGCTACAAACTCAAAATATTGCGATTTTAATCAAATTCAGATATTATTCTAATGGTGAAGACTGTGTTGGTAAGTCGCCTGTTTAATATAATTTACTAAGACATTGGCACGCTGCTGGTTGAAGTGAAATTAAAATGTTTAACGCCTTTTGATTTATTGGGATTAGCGAAGTAGCTTTTTACAATTTTCATCCTCATTTCAGTCGATTTTTTTTGTGTTACAGCCTGTCATTCACGTCCAGTATGAGCGGGGGTTTGGCACCAAGCAAAAGCACAGTATATGTGTCTAATCTGCCTTTCTCTCTGACCAACAATGACCTACATAAGGTAATATTTTTTGTAGTGAAACAACGTCAACAATTCATCTGTTTAACAAGAATGATACGAGTAAATCAGATCACATTGTCTCATTCCAGCTATTCACCAAATATGGAAAAGTTGTTAAGTAAGTAATGGTTCCATCATGATTAACTTTATAATCATTCAGATGTTTAAAGCAATGTGTAAAAACTGAACAGCAGTCACAACACATAACACACCCACAATAGTAAGTTAAAGGCTCTGAATATGTCTCTTTTTTTTAAGTAAGAATTATTAAAACCAATTTCAGGGTTACAATTGTGAAGGACAAAGAGACTCGCCAGAGTAAAGGAGTGGCATTTGTCCTCTTCCTGGACAGAGAATCAGCTCACAACTGTGCAAGAGCAATAAACAACAAACAGGTGAGCTTGTCACTTTAAGACAATTAGTTTTCACATGTTGTGTCTTTTTGTCAGTGATGATTCTTCAGTGGATATTCACTTATCAGTAACAAAGACATTTTTCTCACAGTTGTTTGGCAGAATGGTGAAAGCAAGCATTGCAATTGACAACGGACGTGCAGCTGAGTTTATAAGGAGGCGGAACTACACAGACAAGACTAAATGTTATGAATGTGGGGTTAGTGAAGTTTTTTATCCTGTGAGATCAACTTTTATTGAATTATAATTACAAGTATAATTTGTTGTCTGTCCTCTCTGAAGGTAAAAATGTAAAAAAAAAAAAAAAAAGAAAAAAAAAAAAAAGGTATGTGTTGAGAACAATCCCAGTTGTCCAATGTCTGAATGTAATTTTATTTGTTTTTTTTAACGAATCACAGGATACGGGTCATCTGAGCTATGCATGCCCCAAAAACATGCTGGGTGAGAGGGAACCACCAAAGAAGAAAGAAAAGAAAAAGAAGAAAAACGCCCAACAACCCGAGCATGTGTAAGTACTTAATAGCTGTTATATCTGAGATATTGTATAATAGTAATAACTGTTTTTGTAATTTGTATCACTTTCTTTACAGGGAGGAGGAAGAAGAAAGTGAAGAAGAGGGAGAAGACCCAGCCTTAGATAGCTTGAGTCAAGCTATAGCTTTTCAGGTTGGTCTGTGTAAACTGTAGAAGTCACTGCAAACATCCATCTATCCATCCATCTTCCTCCGCTTATCCGGGGCCGGGTTGCGGGGGCAGCAGAGGGAAGTCTGGGGGTCCCTGCACTGCAAACATATGATTCAGGATTTTGCATGTGATTAACTAAATTATATTAGGGAATATATGGATCCTTTTGAGTGTCTTTGTGACCTAAGCATTACTTCACTGCCTGAAGTACTGTTTGAGGCTGAAGCTAGTCAAGTTGGAGAGAACTGTCTATTAACATTTACAGATTTCCTTTTCTGTCTTTCCCTCCAGCAAGCACGTATTGAGGAAGAGGAGGAGAAACGGAGGAAGCAGGCTCAAGAGAGTGATGCTCAGGCTTCAACATCCTCAGATTCTAAAAAACCGAGGATCAAAAAGAGTGCATACTTCAGTGATGAGGAGGAGCTGAGTGATTAATAATAATGATGACAATTTAGTTTGAAAGTGTTTTATGTTACAGTGGGGGGGGGGGTTAAAATGTGCTTTAGAAATTTTCCTTGTACATAAAGCTGAGGCATCTTCATGTTTCTAAAAATGTTATAATTGTTCTTGTATTGACTGATAATGTGAAACGTTTTTATACTATTGAATAAACCCTTATTTCTTTATGAGATGATCGATTGTTAGTTATTTCAGCATTAACAGCTAATTCAGATACAGAATGCTGACATAACGGAGTTTATTGGAAAAAAAAAAGCAACCCTAAACCCAAGAGGGTATTCAACACACATAATTAACAAATGACTCTGTTGATAACTGATGAAAAAAAAAATAGAAAAATTCTCTACTCAATTGTAATATATCGTAAGAAAATTAATCTTACATTCCCCAAAATGAAGGCAATGTTAACTGGAGTGGGTATTTCTGTACCACATGAAGTATAATTAGATTTTTAAATATTGCAACAGCCACATTGCTGCAATTGAGGTTTCTCTGCGGGAATATCCCACTAGCAGAAGATGGAGATCCACATGATTATCCTTGACATGAAACAGTTTGGGAACCCCTGGCTGCCTCAGTCTGTTCGCTTGGGATTGTGGTCCTTGGTGCTCGCTTGCGTCAGCACGCAAACAAAGCGAGGGATTCCCCGGTGTTTAACACATCTAACTGCTGCGGCACGTCTGCAGTCTGCGGCGCAAACGCCATGATGAAAGGATATTAAAGTACAGTGAGCGGATATGAGTGGGATCGTGTTAACACATTGCCGTAGACGCAACATTAGCTACTGTGTCTTTTGCTGCATTTGAGCGCGGTCGGAAATAAAAATGCTGTAGGGTTCACCGCAAGGAGAAAGAGGTAGCTGCCGCACGCGATGACTAGTAGTCACTGGTATTCATGAACTGACCGCATAATCACAATCTATACTAGCACTGTGTATTAATATAGATTATTTCTACGTATTGTGTGCGAGTGTAACCACTTTCTCTTTTAATTTTATTGAGTTTTGGGGCGATTTTGCGTATGAGCTTCTCAGTCACATGATTTATTCATGTCGTGTAAGATGCAGGGACATTTAAATCAAATGGTGCACGAGAAGGTGTATTTTCTTCAGCGTTTCCAACGGTTTTAATGTGTGCACGTGTGTAAAATCAGCTGTAATGTTTGACTAGAATGAAAACCTTAGTGCATACGGCTGTATATTATATTCCGGTTGTGAACATTCTGTTTCTGGGCCGCGTTTGTTTTAATAACCAAATAAGAAAATATCCATCATCCTCAAAACACAGAAATCCGCGCTTACAGTGGGTACGCGAACGTATCATAGATTCATCAAGAGGAATGTCAGCCTCGGGAAGTAACCCGGCCTCTGATTGGCCGAGGCAAATCACGTGACCATTTCCCAAGCGGAGTTTCCACGACAGCTGGAAGCCGAGCGGCACAGGCGCATCGCTTCTTTGGCTAAAATTGTCGGAAATAACAAGACTTGTGCTCGTCTCAGCACCTCCAGATAAACCCTGGTCTGGCATGGGCGACAAGAGGAGTCCCACAAGGTAAACGACCGAGTTGGTGCGTCTCTAATTCAAGCTAGGAGAGAGAAGGGGGGAGCGGACATCAGCGAGCGCACGGAAAAAATGGGTTTTCTCCGCGGTCTCTCTCTCTCTCACTCTCTCTCTCTTTCCCTCTTTCGCTCTCTCCCTCTCTCGCGCTGCATGTGTGTGTGTGCGCGCGTGCGAGCTGTGCGCGCGCGGGTGTTAAAACCTCATCGCCAATTACAGTGTCGGATCACAGCGCGCTCGCAGATGATTTCCTAAATCCTATAGGCTTACCCAGATGTTTGCTATCGATAGCCTCCGTGGATGCGAGCTGAACTCACTCCTCTTGTCTCACCTCACCCCCCTTTTCCTCTTCTGTCCCACCACCTCTTGTATTTATTGTTGTTATTTTCCCAATTTTCTTCTTCTTCATTTTCGTTTTTACATTTTTTGTTTTAAAGGCCGAAGCGTCAACCGAAGCCCTCCTCCGACGAGGGGTTTTGGGACTGCAGCGTGTGCACGTACAAGAACACGGCCGAGGCTTTCAAGTGCATGATGTGTGATGTGAGGAAGGGGACATCAACAAGGTAAGGCGACGGACATACATTACCTTTGGTGGCTTTTCCATTAGCGAGTCCCAATGTGTGTGTGTAGGGGGGGGGGGGTCCTTTGGGACTGAGGGGCTGCCCCTAGCCAGTTTAATCTCATTGCCACCCCCACCCCCCTATTAGCAATTTTCTACTTGTACAATGAGAAATTGCATTAATATGATGCTTTTTATGGTGCATGTATACAGTAGATGTTTAACCCTTCCCTTAGTTGCAGTTTAGGCAGTAAACAAAAACAGTAAACACAGCATCTACTCTGCCTCTATTCTCTCATAACCTCAACATGTTAATTTGTTACTTCTGTCTTCTCACATAGATCTCCTCTAAGCGCTGCATTAGTCTCATTAGTCTCCATTTTCTTGCCCGGGTGCTGACACTGACCTCGGTGAAATGAGGGACAGGCATGGCGCTCTCTTTAGCACACACATCAATCTAGTTGCCCTGGTGATATTTGTAACAGACCCAGGGGCTAGACAGGTACTCAAGCATACACACACACACACACACACACACACACACACACACACACATACACACATACACACACACATACACATTAGGCTGTGCCCTCTGCGCCTGTGGATGATATTTCTCCTGACATCAGTGATTTGAAGCAGGAAATGACTTATTCCTTAGTGAGCAGTCATTATCAGGATTAAAACAACAAAAAAGGGTGAAGGAGAGGAATTGTGTCTGGTACCCTCTTCTGCATTAGCACAACTTTCTCAGTGATTTCACTAAAGCAGAAAGAGCAACAGAGCGTCAGTGCAGTTGTCAGTTCTGATGCCTTTTCAGAATTGTGGCATTTGTCTCTGTGCATGCAATTACACAATATATGCCTGTGTGTGTGTGTGTCTGTCTGTTTTTTCGTTGTGTGTGTGTGTGTGTGTGTTTGTGTGTGTGTGTGTGTGTGTGTGTGTGTGTGTGTGTGTGCACTTGGGTATGTGTGTGTGGGAGGGCTAGTTGTGGAAAGAGGTTGTCAGAGCAGCTGCCAGACAGACAGCCATAGCTCATTACTATGCAACAGCTTAATCAGCCTGCTGTCATCAGAGACACACACACACACACACACACACACACACACACTGATGTACAGATGCACTCAACATGCAAATTTTACACATGACTGCATACATATTCGTTCACAATTGCACGTTGTTGATGTGCACACTCCTAAACACACACACACACACACACACACACACACACACACACACACACTTGAGTGCAGTTGCTGCTCATACAAACAAAGAGATTAGGCAGCAGACATGCTGTTGTCATAGGGTCCAGCTTATTGCAATTGAGCGTTGATTGTTGAGGACACTTCAGTGACTCTGGTGTGTTGCTGTAACAAACAAGAGGCCTGCAGCTGTGCAAAGAACCTGCCTGGATCTTTACCAAAAGCTTTGACACTCTTTGTCCTCCCCATCTGGACGTTTTTGTTTTTTTTCTTCAAATCAGGCGGTAATGTCACAAGGACACCAAGGCCCAGGATTCCTTGCCACACCCCTGACACTTAGCGACAGATTTAGAAAGAGTCAATAGGAAGGTCTCATTTAATGTTAATAACCCCGGTGTCTTCTCAACTGCAGTGCTGCACGAGTGTTGTAGTAGCAGCGTTGTCATGCTCTGACACAAGGCCACACATAAACACTCAAACACGAGCTAACACTGCAGCAAAATGGCCACACAGGTGGTCGCAGCTGTTAATGACTGAACACAACAGACAAGTGGGTTTCTCAGCAAGCAAGCCCAAGGTGCTAAAGGGCAAACGACATGCGGAATATAAATGTAGGACACGGCAAATTCCCCTCGCCGGTTACTAAACAAGCATGACTGAGCCATTATTGTGAAGTAATGAATTAATGCTCGGCACGGTTTGGCATGGAGCGTCCAGCGGTCACAGGAAGCGTCCCATAACCTGAAGGTCACCAGGTTCGACAGCCAGGGTGGGCTCTGTGGAGATGGGTTAGATCAACCTATCACAGGTCTAACTTAACACACTGAGTTTCACTTCTAACAGAATCTCTGTCTTTTCAGGCGGCGCTAAAGGTTACAGATGCCAATGAAAGAGAACATTTTAGGACAAGGTAGAGCAATATTTTAGAGGAAAGAGTTTGCGTGTAGATAGCCGTCAGGAGATGAAGATGAATGTTTTATGGAGTTGAGCTTTAGCAGATCTCGCGCCTAGGTCCGACTGATGTGGAGAGATGATCTACTGCAGGGGCCCCAAGCCGGCGGGCTGATTGAGAGCACGCTTTTGGGTTTGACTGGAGAGAGGGATACATCAGCAGGATTGGACTTGCTTATCAGTGGAGGTGGAGAGAAATGGAAAAGAGAGAGAGAGAGACTGACAAGAGGGAACTGGCTGACGTTCTGCTAATTCTACAAGCGGCTCGAAAAAGTTCTGCAGCTGGGAAGTCAAATGTGAAGACACACAAGTGGAGCAGGGGATAAAACAGGAATGAGTGTTTAAATATTCTCTCTGCACCTAGTCATTTGTGCAAATTAATATGGAAAAATATGGTGGCCTTCTATGGCAAGCTGCTAGCGTGGAGTATTTAATTAAAGCTATCTTAGAGGAGCTTTTGGATCACAACACAGACTCATTACCTTAAGACTTTTCCTTAGGAAAAAGTGGCCATTTTATCTTCCTGTGACTCTTTGGCCTCAGTCCCAGCCTTTGAAAACCAACGTGATAGATGAAAGTCATGGTACAGTGGTGTAATACTTCAAAAAAAAAAAAAAAAAAGAGAGAAGCTGTTTGATTAGTGCAAGGTCACAGGTTTGATTCCCTATCAGCTGGAGTAGGCAGAGTGTCCTTGAGCAAGACACGGAGGCCTCCCAGTGCGCCCATCAAAAGTTGTGCTTGATTAAAGTGTCATGCTAATGTTTAAAATATAGGATGAAGGGGACGACACGGTTCAGAGTAAATGCACCTGTCAGGTGTTTCATTGAAAATGTCGTGTGAAGTGGTGCTGACAGACGGCTATTAAACCCAAACCTAAACACCATCCTTAGGCAAATAGTGCTGGGTGTAATAGAGCGACGTGTGTGTGTGTATATATGTATGTGTGTGTGACCTTCTCTGGTGCCTCGCCTCCACTATCTGCATCTGTTCACTGAGCTGAGCTCTGACAAGTCAGGCCCACCAGGGAAACACTCAGTGTGTGTGCATGCTCTGCTTTCAAGAGCGTGTTTGCTAGCATTGTATTTCTACAGGTCAGGACAGTGAGCTCGATCATGTTCCTATTAGTTCTCCCTCTTGTTTGCGTTTGCTCTCTCTCTCTCTTTCTCTCCCTCTCTCCCTCTCTCCCTCTCTCCAGACCTTTATCTCTTCTTCCTCTCAGCGATCTGTCTCTCCTTCGTTCTGCTTCTCTCCGAGAGCTGAACTTAACCTAGGGCGTCTCTCGGTGACAGGTTGACTGATGTGCAGGTTTCATCGGCTCCACCTAAAACAAGCACAAGCCTTACTGGCTCGCTGGGAACTTGTCAGCATTTGGCTCTTTACATGTTTTTTTTTATCATCCTCCACACAAGCTCGCCCTCACAGGTCACATGCAGTGCAAACACTCAAAATTGGACTCTAACTGTGTGTTTGGCTCAATTGCAGTCAGTTTAGTCACTAAAAAAACAGCTCTCAATATAATACAGTCTGAATCATCAGAAACAGGAAAGCAGTGTAACTGTTGGTTTTGTGATACATAAACTGAGGAAGAATAGTGGGCAATACCTATAAGTAGGGCTCATTTTCATCATTTATTAATCTGCAGATTATTTACTAGACAGGATTAGGGTTGTCTATACCAGTCTCCCAAGGTCCAGACTAAAGTCTTGTCAACGTCTTGTCTTACTTAGTCTTTCCAATCTGGAGTTTTGACTTGTAGCCAGTGAATTAGGAGCATTTTTGCTTTAGACACGTTTGAAAAGATCAATGGCTTGTCAAAATATTTGTACATTAGTTCTCTGCCCATCGCCTAATCCTTTCAGCCCTACCAGAAAGGAGACAGCGATCAACCACATGTAAACAAGATGAGCAAAGTAAATTGCTCTCAAAAATCTAACTTCTGATGCTGGTCTTGACAACATACATACAGTTGGTGCCATTTGAAAAGCTTTTGCATGAAGCCAGTCAGTCATTGGTTTCAATAGATATCCATTATAGAATATGAGATAACGATCAGCCTGCCGGAGCTGTCTGAATATGTAGTAATTGAGCCGTGTCAGAAAGCTGATTTTAACATTTGGATTGAGAATAACTTCAAAATGCAAAAAAAAGAAAAGGGAACAGGATTAATTATCTCCTTTTTTCCTGTTCTCTCAAAATAGCTGCATTGGTAAAAATGAGTGCAACTGCCGTGGAATAGCAATAGACAATATAACGCTGTATATGAATACATTAAATGCTGCCTGGAGAAAAATGTTTCATTGAAATTCATAGTGTAAAGTGTGAATTAGCTGCATTTCTCTGTTGTTCCACTGCCCGTGTACATATTTATAAGACATGAAGATGTTCTCTTTCACCATAAAGCCAGTAGCTCTGTTCTTACATATCTATTAGGCGTATTATTAGCTTCTTGGTTAGCTTTGCCCTCCTCTACTCTACAGCCTTTTACAGATTCAATGTTAGAGAAATAACCTGTTTTTTTAGCTGCAAAAAGGTGTGTGGGCGAAAGCTAATTTACCAGACACAACAAAATTGTACCCCTGTTTAGCTGCTGTGTTAATGCCAGTGTTAATTTCCCACTCTGATTACACAAAAACGTGCTACGAGCAGAGAGCAACACATTTGACTCTCACCTTAGAGTCGCTGTGTTTCCATTCACTTTAAGTGCCGCTAATGGAAACACCGGGTTTGTTTTTATTATTCCGCAACAGCTTTGGTGCTTAACGTCGAGTCAAGTCTCCTTGGGAGGTACTGTTATGAAACGCATCCAGGTATTTTCAGCCGTTCTAAGCTGTGCCGCGCTCTTTTGATTTTGAAATAGTGCTTGGATGATGGGCGATCATGTCGAATGAGATCATTAGAACAGGCAGCAGCAGATACTGATAAGCAGGTTTTATGAGCTGGGTCAAATCTGCAGTAGAGAAAAGCAGGGATTATTATTGCGATCAATTTAAAAAAAAGGGGAAGGGCTGGCGAGTAAAACAACTGATGTAAATTGCATCTATAAACATGATGCATGTAAAACAAACCAATCAGTGTTTTATAATCCCATCTAAATTATTACATCCTCTAATAAGTCACACAGTAGGCTCAGTTGTGTGGGTTACTGGTGTTAGTGTTCACAAACACTGAGTGTACACCAGGGACAATGAAACTGGCTGTTATCACGTCACTGTGGCTGAAGATTATGGCTACATGATAAGCCCGTAATTACTACAGTGACACTGATGCATGACATACTGCTCTGTGTATGTGTGTGCAGGCGGGCCCTCGTGTGTGTGAGGAGAATGTGGTGGAGTAAGGCTAGCGGGCTGTAGAAGGTGTCATAAACCACAGGACGTGGAGGGCCATCTGTCTCTCTCTCTCCCTCTCTCTCTCTCTCTCACACGGCAGTAGCATGTACAGGCAGGGAGAGACATTAATCATCGGGTTGGAGGAGCTCCCAGGAGCAGCCTACAACCTGCTGATAGAAAACCTGACACACACAAACACACCTATACACCTACACCTGAACTGAGGGTGGTCAACAGGGCATAAAATAAGCTATTTCACAATGATCTAACAATCATCACAGAGCCAGCGAGATGAGATTTGTTTATAGCAGCACACACACACACACACACTCCAGTGCTTATTTGCAGTCCATCAGCTGTCCTGTGGGCTGTTTGCTCATCACACAGCGTACTCGACAAATGTTAGCGAGCAGTCCAAACATCTGCAGAATCCCGCGCTGCTGCCGCCACCGCCACCGCTGCCACCTTTTGGATGCAACACATGACTCGTTCAACATTTTTACACGCCTGGATTCATGGGCCAGAGCTGCCATGTCGGAACCACAGAGACATCGTTTTAACCTTTAATAAGGCTTAGGCTAACCCTAAGGCTAACCCTAACCCTCTGCCTAACCCTAACCCTTTTTATTTATATCATGCATTTAATTCATATACAAGTAATAAATGCGAGAGAGAGAAAAAAAAAAAACAACCACACAAGTTTAAACAAGTAAATAAAACTGCACCTTTTATAAAAAAGACAAGCAGTAAGCTAAAGTAAGTTCACAAACCCCCACCCTCCACATACATATACCCAAACTCACAGGTTCTCAATTACATACTCTCATGAGATATAACATGACATGGCATCCATCCATGGTTTCCAAACAACAAAAACATTCATTTTCAACTGTATTTTAGCTGCAACTTTTTCCATTATACAGACCTCATTCAACTTTTGTTGCCATTGTGTGGTATTAGGGGATTGTGGCTGCAACCGTAAAGTCATGATGTTTTTTAGCTGAATTACCACCTGTAGTGGAGATTGTAGGTTTATAATGGCAGCAGTGTTCAGATTTATTAGCTTCTGTCCACCCAAAGACAGAGTAATAAAACTAGAACTAAACTGCTAGATGTACTTATGCTCTTGGTATGTTGCTTGGTGGTTTTTCTGTTGTCACCATATTTGTCCATACAAAAAATTCTGGCTCATGAACACGACCACACCATCTGTTTTAACTGCTGAGTCACATCAAGGAGTTAGTGTCGACCTGTTTGTCCACTGTGGCAGAAAAACAACTGTCTCATAATTTGACCACCTACTGAATTTGTAACACAGAATTACTTACTTCACAACTGCGGGCAGGAGTCATTTTCTAGCGGTGTGTTGGTTCATTAAATGCTTTATTTATTTCCCTCTGTTTTTTTGAGCACAGGCCAGAGGTGGTAGAGTGCGAGGTCACTGGGTGCACCAGAAGGAGGGACAGAGGAGTGTGAAAGGGTAGAGGAGTGAGATAGTGAGCCATGTGTGTGTGTGTGTGTGTGTTAGAGTGTGTGCACATATGAGACATACTTGAGAGGAGGTCAGCCAGAGTTCCCCTGTTCGTGAAGCAGCGAGGGATCATTGACAGCGTTTGTATTTTCCTGCCTTTCCAGCTTGCAGGATGACACGAGTTTGCTTTGAGCTTTACGCTTTACAAAAGCGGAGAAAGATCGTGAGCTGGAGAGGTTGAAAGTGAGGGGATTATGCTTGTTTTGCATTTTGCACTTGTGCTGTAGAAAATTAGGAATGATCTTCCTGAGAAGAAACCAATGCAACTGAAGTCTGTATGGTCTCCCTGTTGTCATCTTAGAGAGTAAATGTTTTCCTGATCACACTGAATTAAAAAAAGAGATTGTTATGACTAACCTCCATTGTCTTTACTCTCATGTTTTCTAGGAAATACAGTTCAGTGTGTTTAAGCTCCTATCGTAATGTCCTAATTTCCCAGTGTGGGTCTCCATTAGCTGCTGTAGAATAGATGGCACGAGTGGAGCAGTTATCGATCGGAACAACAATTCCAACACGCAGTATTAATGTCAGAAAGAATAGGCAGTTACATTAGGCACAGAAATTCCTGTTGGAATCAATAGACACACACACACACACACACACACACGGCTTCTGAGGCCAGCAGCGAAGGCCTAAGTGCTAAGATAATAACCATTTGATTGGGTTAACAGAGGCAGCTCTGTTTAGGCTTGCTGCTTTGCCTCACTGTAATATTAGGTTGTCTCCTCTTTCACCTCCAGGTTATTGAGCTGGCTCTATTAGAGAGGATCTACTTCATTGTAATGCATGAGGAAGATAGGATGTACAAAATATGTTTATAGTTGGCCCTCATTACTCTCAGGCACATCGAGTGCTTTCTTTTTAAATAGAAAAGACCATTATTAGGCTCTGCTGACTTTTTTTTGTCCTTGATCGCACATTAAACAAAAACACACTGCACTCATTTGCTGCATTAATGAGAGAGCAGTAATTCATCTGCTCATTACATACAGTGAATCACACACACAAACCGCATCTTGAGCCAAACGCATCAGTCACAACACAAAGCAACAGGGAGGGGATGAATGAGGCGGCCTGTAGTCTTGTTTTTATTTTTGGAAGCTGCTAACATTTGTCCTGAGGGCAGGACGGTCGATTCTGTTGTGACAGTCGCTGCTTTGTGTGCGAGCTCCAGTAAATTCAGAACACCAGAGACTGCTTTGTTGCTGTAGGAGGAGTACCGGGGTAAAGGATGTCAAGGAGAGCTGCAAATTGCTCGAGCTGGGGAAACAGAGGACTTTGAGAGGCCTCTGCCTTTATTTAAAAGTGTCAGCAGTTCTGCAGCATCGTGCTGACAAGACAGACATATTAGAGGATCTCTACATCTCCTCCCTATCAGACAGTTATGTAGGCCAAGAGACCCATTTGCATTTCACTCTAGCCTCACTAGCATCACTGCATGTTCTGTGAAGGCAGTGATAACTCGGGGAAAAAACTGACTCTCAGAGAGGCTCTTTGAAGCTGGGCCCCAATTTAGGTCATCCGAGAACTGTTAAACAACAACTTTGCCCTTAGAACAAGAAAGCAGACCAGCCGACTCGCCTCGTACACAGCACTTCCTCCTAGAAAATGAGACTGAAGCCTCTAAATTAAACTAAATGGGGCACAAAGGCTCCTCTTTGGCAAAAAAATTGTGGCACACAGCTCTGCAACTCTTGGCCAGGTGCACAGACTAATTTTGTGAATGGATTTTGTTTAGCCCAGTACATTTGTACTCACTGTCCTTGTGCTGCATTACACCCTTATAATTACATCAGGCAAGTACAGAAGGACGCTTTTCACGAATCACCTGGAAGCCAGTGTTTTGTAATTGCAAAACCTTTCAAAGGGGTCATACGCAGGTTAGTGCACTTGATATAAACAGCTGTGTGTTAGTGAAACTAACAGGACTGCAGGTAGTTAAAAAGAGCACTAAATTATAAAAAAGGTAGCTGTTTAATTTTTCTTAGCAGTGTTTCAAATGTCATAATGACAACATTAAGGTGAGGTAAGTGTGTTTCAGAGTCTGTAAAACAGGCTCATCGAATATGAAATTATTTTTCACAGCTCTGATTACAAGTACAACTGCTCAACAGGGCTGAGAAAACACACACGCACACACACACTGTGCTCTTCTGCTGTCCTTACCATGCCCTCATGCTTCATCCGCTCACTGCTGTGTGTGCGTGCGCGTCTGTGTGGGTGCACGCATTCATGTATGCATTCGTGTGCTTTAGCGTATGTGTCCTCTGTCGATTGCGTACCTTTTCCTGTGCGCCTGCTTGTGATATGTGCACACGTTTGGCTCTCATGCTGGTGTAGTGACGGCATGTTGTGATGTCCATAGGTGCCTTCATACATGTAACAGTGCTGTTTGTGTGTGTGTGTGTGTGCGCGTATGTGTGTGTGCGCAGAATTAGGCCCTAGATGTGCATGTGGACTCTCAACAGATGGCCTTTTCAACACTCTCGCCTTTCAGCTAGGGCTCTTGCCAGCCCCAAAACACACACATAGAAATACGATCACAGTTCTCATGCATGCAAACTGGTGCCAGACCAATTGCATAATGCATCATTTTTGAGACAGTAGAGACTCTTGGAGGGTGGAAATGCGACTGTGAGGAGTAGCATAATACTGAAGCATGTCCCACGCCATTATTATTTGACATCACATCCAAGTTCAGCATTTTGTTGCATGTACATGGCGGGGACTAAATGATGCAAGCCTTAAAACAACCCGAGGCTGCAGGAATATTAATGTGCATTGCATTCCAAAATCTTTCAAATCAATAAATCAGGAAAAGTATAATTATTCTCAGACAGAAGCCACTAAACAGCCGACAGTGATCAAGGATGTTAAGCTGGTGAGGGATTGCTGCTTTGTGGTTGGAGTAATGCTCCATACCTGTTCTGTGTTGTGAATCTCATTGTATTTTGCACACTTACAATTCCTATCACACCTTTGTTTTCAGCAAAACTACATCTCATTTTGGCGTGCATCCTTGTGAGTGCTAAAAACAAGCCTGTGCAGGTATGCTACATATCTCACAGATGGCTGAATCCTGGGTTATAGTCTGAATATACTCGATGTGTTTTGCCACTTGCTGCCAGTGTTAAGAGCACTTTAGCAGCTCCATCCTAACCAGCACTGGCAGTGATTATTGGCTCTTGATTATGGTGGTACGCTAGCATGAAGCCATGTGTTCACTGTGATTTTCCCTCTCATTAATCTGCCACACTCTGTCTCTCCCCTTTCGCTCTCTCCCTCTTTATGTCTCTCTCTTTACCCACTGTTCCCCCCCTTCCCCTTCTCCCCCCCAACCTCCTCCCCCCCGGATCAGGAAGCCTCGTCCCGTCTCCCAGCTTGTCTCGCAGCAGCAGGTAACGCAGCAGTTTGTGTTGCCCTCGCAGCCCAAAAAGGAAAAAAAGGAGCGAGTAGAGAGGGAGAAGAGCGACAGAGAGCCAGCCCTCAAGAAAAACAGTCACAAGAAGATGAGGTAAACAAACTGACAGCAGGTTGGGGGGGGGGGATCAACAGGAATCAGATATTAGAGGGATGCATGAATCAACACCAGGCTCTATAGATGCAGTTTATGTAAGCTAGGCCGTGCAGGATTTCAAACCAATACTCTTAAATGTCCTCTTTGTTTTATGTCACTTCCACTACTGTTCTCTCATCCATCAGGCCCAGATTAAAAAACATCGACCGTAGCAGTGCCCAGCACCTGGAGGTGACAGTTGGGGACCTGACGGTCATCATAACAGACTTTAAGGAGAAGGCCAAGCCCTCGTCTACCTCGGCCACGTCCTCCAGCGCTGCGTCGTCAGTGGTCGACCACCACAGCCAGAATGGCTCCAGCTCAGAAAACACAGAGAAGGGGCTTTCCCGCTCCTCCTCACCACGGGGAGAGGGGAGCTCAGTCAACGGAGAGTCCCACTGAGTCACCCCCTCAAACCCTCCCCCCCCTCAAATCCACCTCTAGTCACATCTCATCTACAAGTCCACAGGTCACTTGGAGGGGAAAACTTATATCTACTTTAGAGCTGCACAAAAAACAGTTTTTGTTCACTTTCCTCTGGAGTCGTGACCTGTTTATCAGAGAACAAGATGCCAGCCCTTCAGATTTGGCGTGTTCAATCATTTGAAAGATTCTCCTCAGCACTGGAATTCTGTGTTTAGAAAGCAATATGAAATACACTTCGCTCCATCTCGGAAGTTGCAGTCATCAACTTTACAAATTAATGTTTGGACAGTGTGCTGAACCTTTTCAGTTTTTTTTTTTTTTTTTTTTTTTTTTAATTATCCACTATGGGTTCCTTCAGATGCACCTGCCTGACAAGGTTTTCCTTTCTTCAATATTTTTATGAGACAGAATGTGCAGTTCTACCCTTGGTATTATCTTCAGTGGCCAGCAGAGTGACCTCCTCTTCTCCCATGTGGATTTCTCAGCCACTGTCTGGATTCTTTACCTACATGTTACAAACCTGAATAATCCTCGTACATGGTCTCTCAGTGTCCTTCCACTGAACCTTCAATCTGACAGTGAACCTTTGCTCCTGATCTTGATACTCCCAAGCTTTTACTCCTGGACTGCCTCTGCTGAAGAGACTTTTTTGACACAGTGTAGTGGCTGTATGTCTTGCGCCATTTGGTGCTTTCCATAATGTCTGGAGCAGGTTGTTTAGTTCAGGTATGCTTACTCATGTCCGTACAATGGCACCTGGAAGGTGCAGCATGTGATTTTAAAGGTTGATACCGGTGTCATTTCCTTTCACAGTCGGATAAGTTTGAGGTAGTCATTTCCCCGCCCCCCCCATCTTGGCTGCTTTTCGTTTCGTTCAGTATACACCACAAATGTAAAGCTGCATCAAGTGATATTTTTGATATAGAACATAGAATTTAATTTAATTACTTTGGGTGACACAAAATGCTGAACATGAAACATGGAGAACTATAGACTGTCCATGTTCAGCAAACCAGTTAAGACAACCTATTGTTACACTGCCTAACTAACACAGAAGCAAACATTTAGCTGGCAGCTGGTAGAGAAAGTTAAAAGCTACTATCTAGCTAACCAGACTAACTAGTTATTGTTATGCTACCTGACTTACATCAAACAGGACAAGCAAAGGACAAAGTTTTAAGTTTGCTAGTAGCTTGGTATAGAAAGTCTTGATGATTACTAGCAGTGAGGTGGACACTGGACTGCTCAAAAACAGAAACATCAGTTTAAAGTTGTTGTGAAGCCTTTATGTGTCTGCCAGATATGGAACTAGGCATTAAATAGCTAATATAAGAGCATTGAGTTGAAGAGTTGAAGCCAGTTATATCTCAGGGCTGTGTTTCATAAAGTTGATACTGTATTTTCTTCCCTCTAGCTGTCAAAAAAGATGATTTAATACCTTCAAAACAGATCAATCAAGCTCAGTCATGATTTCCTAGAGTTATCTGGGCAAATAAGAAAACAATTCTTGTTCTTGTAGCGTTCCAAATTGGCATCATTGTATTTCCATTTGTGCTTTTATTTTCTTAACCAAGAGCTAATTTCAAGGTTTATCCGAGTGAAATTTATAAAATAAATGTTGATTGCACAATGATAGATTGACTGTCATATAGACGGTTGGCAAAGGTGCCGTAGCTAAAAATTACACTGGTATTCTCCTTTTAATCTCTGCTGCACAAACAGGGTGACACCTGTTCAGCGTCCCAGTGGGAAACAGGGCGTGTTCATACCGTTCTCCTCTTTCACAATAAGGACCCAGTTTGGATACGGAATGGTGCTTTGTACAGTGGATCGAGTTCTGACTTATGGACACATTCGTGAGCTGCACAGGGGATATCCTGCGGTGTGATGGACTTCAGAGACTGTTTAATTCCTCCATTTTGATGAAACAAAGTGGAGGAGCTTTAGAGTATACTAAACTCCCAGCAGAACAACTATAGATTAACCTAACTACACAATAACTTATAAAACCTGTAGAGTAACTACACAGATAATTGATATTTCTAAAATATTGTACTACAATGTCTTGATGTGGCTGTATTATCCATCATACCAGTGTTATTGTCGGGATTTTTACTTTAACATTTTAGCACACATCCTGAGAACTGTCATGGCATGATAATATTACGGTCTCGGTATATTGTGGGACAGGCTATGTCTCTTAGTTTGTTAGAATTGTTTAATGTGTCAGATGTACTCTCATAGGTTCACTACACTAGCTGGGACTAGGTGTGTGGACCCGTGAGAACTGTTCGGACAGACATTCGTTATTTGATTGTGGCAAAAATGGAAGACACTTAAAAATGTGTTGGTGTCACTTGTTGATACTTTTTGGTTTTGTTTTGCTTTGCCATGCTCAATTGATTTAAAAATGTGTGACCTTGTTTATTACGTGTCTGAATAAGAAAATAACAAAATTCAAAACAAAAAATGTCTGTTTCTTATGCACAAACAAGTTTTACTCTTTATAATTAGTCTGTTATACACACAGATGCATGCACACACACACTGTTGTAGATTTGTTTGGTAATCCTTTTCTATGCAGAGTGTGTTTTATTGTGTGTGTGTGCGCGCGCATGTGTTTTTTAATATCTCAATCTTTTGAATGACTTTGCTGCTTATTTTCAACAATGCATGCAGGTTCATAGTTTTACTTAAAACATCAGGCCCATCACTTTGAAAACAGTTAAGCTTCACAATAGTTAAAATATGTCTGACATTGATATATTTTTATGCAGTAGTTATGAACATAAGGTATGGTTTACACACTAATCAATTAGCTTCACATCATTCAGTAACCTTTTCCCCACACTTAATAAAAATGAAATTGAGTTCAGGCCTGTTTGTCTAATGCAGCCACCTCAATAAAGACGACTAGTCACTTAAAGCCAGGCTGAATGGGTCTTTTCAGAGGTGAAATCAATTCAAAGTTGCAGCAG
Organism: Caranx ignobilis; assembly: GCA_021432705.1. Lineage (NCBI taxonomy): Eukaryota > Metazoa > Chordata > Actinopteri > Carangiformes > Carangidae > Caranx > Caranx ignobilis. Next base: position 82,806,339 of record MU269990.1, on the reverse strand, counting down.
ACAGAGCCTGAGGGGGGAGGGAGAGGGAGGAATCAACTTTGCTTATCGCTCCCACCCTTCCCCCATTTAAGGGTCTCGACCTCCTGCTTCAGTTGCAAGAAGCGCATCAAGTGAAACTAATAGAACAAAAAGATCAACCGGAAGCTTGTTTTTGATTTCAAAATAAATGCGTGAATAGTGAAAAGATAAGACCGTGCAATACAAGAACGGCTATTTCAATGAACCGTGTCAGTTTTAATTATATAGAAAAAAGGTTCATGGCAGTTTTATATAATTTAACTCCTGATTTATGCATAGGCATGATAAAATAAAATAGTAATCCCATGTTACTGTGTAGCCAGTGATTTGGCAGATATTTTTCAGCATGTTAAATTGTATCATCACATTTAACTCAACATATTGTAACTTAGTAGCACAGCATCTTCCCCTTCATACCTAAGATAAATATAAAAAGGCTTGTATAGATATGACATGGCCGCCAGAGGGCGTGATTGCTTCACCCATTTGACCAAAATTGCGACTTTTATTTTGTCAGCTGTGACCGGAAATGCCTTAGCTTTGTCGGTAGCCTCACATTATTAGTATAAGCCAGTTTTTGTGTCATGACTTTAGCTCCGAGTTGTGTTTACAAACTCCAAAATGCGGCGTTACATTCGTGCACTGATGCTGTGCACGGTGTTTGCCGTGTTTTCGGGCCTGTACGTTTACAGTAAGCTGTTATACTCGGACGTACCGGCTGGTGGAAAGGGACCGAGGAGGGCTTTCATCGGAGCCGGAGTGGCCGGAGCCAGCCGAGGGTCCATGGACAAAACCGGGCCCCAAAACACACACTGGTACAATAGGTATGACTGGATATACAGCTCCTTCCTGCGTTTAACATTTTAGTACCGGAGTTTGTGTGGGCACGGTGGTAGATATCGTCTCTGTATGATACTAGTGATGTATAGGAATGTGACTGAACGGTCTCGAGCTGACGAAGGTTACCTCATCTATTACTTTCGATAGAAGACAGTAATGACGTAAGACTTGGACAGGTGTGTTATTTCACCTGTAGCCCTCCTACTGGTTTAATTAACCATTAAATATTATGGCATAAGACATTAGTGGTTAAACAGAAACATTCCTTAAAGTTTTGTCATCCACCGGCTAAACTAGCACAACAGCTTGGCAAATTTTCATTGGAAATTTGATGGGGGGGGGGGTCATGATAGTACAGGAACATTCATCACGTTTGAAATGAACAAGTGTTTTTGATACAGTTGCGAATCCACATTGGTTTTCCCACCTGCCTGTTGCTGTCTGAGCCAGAGCTAGGTTGTTGGGGGGGGTAGTGGTGTAAGAGACAGATCACCCTTATTGTGAATGGGTTCATTAAGGGAAACATGAAATCCATAGGTTAGATCGGATTAATACTATTATTGCAAATTTCTTATTTTCTCCACACCGAAGGCTCAAGTCATAAGCTGGAGTTTACTTAAGTATTAGACACATTTGAACGGCTGGATCCAGGGTATGATGGTATGTTTGCATTTCATGGACTTGACTTCAATAGTAAACCAGGGTAAGGACAGTCGGCCACAAACCCAAAGTCTAATCTGTATGATGGCCATTTAAGAAATAAGAAAGTGAATGTGTGTGAATACACGAGTCTTAGACTCTAGAGGGTTGAAGAGTATGGGTCATTTGCCAGCATCTGTGAAAGATTAAACAATGTTTCACATCCTGAATGGCATAATGCTGATGTGGAAACATCCTGCAGTGGTGTGACATTTGGTAAAGTCTTTAATAATAAGGGGAAAACAGACTGTGTTTTAATAAACACCTACACCCATACGCCTTCTGTAAAAATACATCTTTGTTGACCATGCACAATTACAAGTGTATAGTCGGACACAAGTGCAATGGATTTGTCTATATTTAAAAATCTCTTCACAAGCCCCCTACAGGGAATAAAGGCATGAGTCATGACTCAAAAAAAAAATTGACAACATAACTTATTGAAGATCTCTCCTGCTCTCCATCCTCTCACTCAGGTACATCATGCGTCAGCGGGGTCAGCTGGAGGCGGGTGGTGGCAGCGCTCAGAGCAAACCTGAGCCTCCCATGCACCTGGCCGTCGTGGCCTGTGGGGAGAGGCTGGAGGAGACTCTCACCATGATCAAGTCCGCTGTGCTTTTCAGCATCAAACAGCTCTACCTGCACATCTTTGCTGAAGATCAGCTGCACGCTAGCTTCATGGAAGCTGTGAGTGGGAAATATTTTTTATATTATAAAAGTCTTAAAACTGATCTGCATTGCTTATTGTTGACTGTGAATAACACTGAGTCTGTGCGTCTCTGTTTCTGACCATGTCCTGTGTGTTGTGTGTCCCTGGCACCAATTAATGTGTTGTGTTTGCTCCAGCTGGAGTCGTGGCCTGACTTTATTCGCTCCAGGTTCAACTACACAGTTTACTCCATCAGCTTCCCCAGTGAGAATGCAGCTGAGTGGAAGAAACTCTTCAAACCCTGCGCTTCTCAAAGGCTGTTTTTACCTGTGAGTTTCATATAGGCTGAAAAAAACAAAACAAAAACAACATTTGGATTGTCACAGTAAGAATGCACGATGCACAAATCACTGAGAGGCTCCACATTATCTCCATATTGTATTTGACAGTTGTCTGTCCTTTTTCTATCTGTCCAGCTGATCCTAAAGGACGTCGACTCGATTGTGTACGTCGACTCAGACATCCTCTTCCTGCAGCCTGTAGACCAACTGTGGGCCTTCCTGTCTCGCTTTAATTCCTCTCAGCTGGCGGCCATGGCCCCAGAGCACGAGGAGCCCCGCATCGCCTGGTACAGCCGCTTCGCGCGCCACCCCTTCTATGGCACGACAGGCATCAACTCAGGGGTCATGCTCATGAACATGACGAGGATGAGGAACACTTTCTTTAAGGTAGGTCTGAGCATCAGTGTACCACCTTTACTTGGCCACAAGATGTCCTCCTCCTGCTACAGTTGTTCTGCATCAAGGATCCTTCTGCCAAGTGAAGCACCAAAAGTATCTGCACAGTTAAGACTTGTTTGACAGTTGTCAGTACTTCTGTGTTTTGACAGAATGACATGACGTCTGTTGGGCTGCGCTGGGAGGAGCTGTTGATGCCTCTACTCCAGAAATATAAACTCAACATAACCTGGGGAGACCAGGACCTTCTCAATATCATTTTCCATCACAACCCCGGTGAGGAGAGCAAACACTTTGCCCCAGCCTGAAGAAATTGAGGGGAATTATTATTGATTCATTTGTTAACCAATCAGCATATCATAACTTAAAGAGTTGACTGGATGGTTGCTTTGTTGCACTGATTCAATAACACACTGTCTGGCATTTCCACTTGCAGAGATGTTGCTGGAGTTTCCGTGCCAGTGGAATTATCGTCCGGATCATTGCATCTATGGGAGCAACTGTGCTTCAGCTGAGGAGGACGGCATCTACATGTTGCATGGAAACAGGGGGGTTTACCACGACCACAAGCAGCCCGCCTTCAGAGCCGTTTACGAGGCCATACGAAAGGTGGGTGTGCCTTGGGGTGTTTGTGAAGCTTGAGTGCACTTTCCTGTATTTAGCCCCAGTGAATTCAATATACATTATAGGCCTCTTGTTATTTTCTTCTGCTTATTCTTCCAAGTTGCAAGTAGGATATGGATTTGGACACAGCAGGATTTAAGCACTGTTGCAGGGTGCAGTGCATAAAACAAATTGCACTTCCATGAGTAACTTTATTTAGTTCATTTTAGCCCTAACCTTAAGACTTTTGTCACGTGCATGTGCAAAAAAGCTTTTAAAGTTATTCCTTTACTTGGCAGCCCAATTATCATTTTTATTAGTGAGACCCAGTGGAAATAAAGCATTTACAGTGTGTCTAATCAATTTTAATAGCCCAAAATGCCAATAAACTAAAATATTAACTGGGGAAAAAGTTTGTTTCAGTGTCTGCCCCTTTGAATTTAAGGCTTCAAAAGGCTCTGTTCTCGACTTTTATGTTTTGTTTTAACAACCCACAGCAATTATAAAACAGATATTGATGGTAGAAGAAGAGCAAAGAAAGTTTAATATTGTAGTCCATCATCAATAAGGGATGTGGCTCTTTTTTGGCTGGAAACACTTTCTTTCTTGTTACGATACCACTTTGTTGCATCATCCTTTGCCTTTCATTACAAATAAGGTCGGTAAGTTTCTCTCATGCTTTTCCTGTAACCGCTTCCAGTGATTGAAAGAAGCGATTGCACCCATTCACTGGTCTCTCAGGTACACGAAGGTTAAATTAAGAATGCTGAGGCTTTTCAAAGTGTTGAAGGTGCAATTTAGAGTAACATCTGATGGGAGGCGACCTTTTTTTTTAACCCCTGTGACACACATGCTCTCCTCTACTTCCTTGTTTCTTTATGGCCCTAGATGAGATTTTGGATTGGTGCTGACCCCTAACAACTTAAGTGTTGGTGACATCAGATTGTCGACACTGAGAATCGCAAATCTCCACCACAGAAGCTTGGAGTGAGCTCTAATTTCCCCCATGAGGATCTTTATGTGTTGGTTACCAGCAGTGTAATGGTATTGACAGCAGGAGTGACATTTGCTTAATGAAGCTATGAACGCTCACTGTCTCATTGCCCTTCTATTAAACTATTGAACATAGATCAGGGCAATGGCTGATCCATACCCTTTTTCTATGGCCTGCAGTTAAGACTGTGGCTTTATACGACAGGATCAATTACAGCAGTCGACATACACACATATACCTGCACTGAAACCTTGACACAAGGGCCATAGCATGCATGAAGACACACATGTTTTTCCCAATAGCTTATGTAGGTATTGATACTTAAATAGATATGTGATTAAGTCTGGTTTGCCATGAGGATGGAGGAGAATAGATTGAGTCTTTGGGTATTAAATCTTACTGGACTGACAGTTTTATCAGTTTCAGCTTGTTCATCTGCAGCAGAACCTCAGGCTCTCTCTGCAGTGTTATGAAAGTAAATAACCAATAGGACAGTTCCACATTGGCAGCTCAATAAAAGTGTGAGGGATTAAAAAAAAAAAAATGCACAAATGTAGACTTAGAAAAGCAGAAGTAACAGAAGAAAACAATGTCTTTCAATTTCCTTCAGTTCATCTGATATGAAAGTTTGCACATGTGCAACACTTCAACAGAAACCAGTTAAAATGAAAAGGTTGTGCATGGTGGCATGATAGTATAAGCTGTGGCAGTGACAGTCTGGCAAAATGGTAACTACTGTGAAGACAACATATATATATACTGGGGCTGATTACTAACATGGAGCAGGTGTGAGGCCCGGTGACCAATCAGGGGAGGGGTTTGAGGCAGGAAACACACTGAGGACATTTAGAGCACAGGTGATAAATGACGAGCTAATGAGGGTTAGGGTTAATGTCGCCTGCTGAGTGATTTAATGTGCACATCAACGCCCTGCTAGGGTTAGGGTTAAAGCTAGGGTTAGGGTTTGGTGATGTTGTGGGGGTTGTGTGTGATTTTTGAAGGTGATGTGATAAACTGCAACCTGTCTTACTGCTCACCAACTTTACAAAACATCACTTTAACAACTCCAACATATGAAACGTCAGAAAATATAGAAAAATTGGAATGTGCCGGATCTATAAGGAATGTTTTCTGGTGGCTCTTTCAGCTTACAGTGACTTGAAACCAGCCTAATTTCAAATAATCAGTTTTCCGCTAATCAATTTACCAACTTTTTCTTATGTATTTTCTCACACACAGATAATGTAGCTGTAAAATGAGTCTACTCCGTTGAGCAGACTATCCATAAGGTGTCACTAATGTAAATCACTGCCACTGCCCTGCATCCTTACACTGCTGGACGAGAACCAGCAGTGCTCCTCCCTGTCTGCCTGCCTGTCTGTCTCACACAGACCACAGCGGTCTGTCCGTCATAAAGCCTCTCCTCCCTCCCTCTGCTGCAAAAAGCTGAGCCCAGGAAGCAGCAGTTAAATTTTACAGCCGATGGTACATTTAGAGTTGGAGTGTGCACACCAACAGTGCCCCATCAGCTGCACAAAATCAATACACCAACTGTAAATGCAACTTTATGACCAGTGGGGGGAGTGTGTGTGTGTATCTGTGTGCAAGTGCGCACTCGTAAAAACACCATTCTCTTTGTGACCCAATATCAGGGACCCAACCGCAAGCAAATGAGCTGGCATAAAAAATGGTAATTCCCCTTTGATTTCCTCGGAGCATTGTAAAGGCTCCTTCATTATTGGGAAGACATGAAATTTGTTCTGTAATCCCCGGTTATCACCGGACGGTAAGCCTATAGCATAAAACTGATTCCAACAACAACAACATGGACTGCTTTTATGTTTTGCCCGACTGACCGATCAGATTAGATTTAGAGCCCCATCTGAATTCAACAAGCCTTGCGGCTTTAGTTTTTAATTTATCCAGGGAACGATATCTTCCAAGCCCAAACGCAGCCCAGAGCACCACTTTGCTTACTTACTGAGGGAATCTGATCAATTCCAATGAAACAGTAAGGGGGTTGAGAGCCATCCTGAGGGGAGTTTTGACACTAGTTTGGGATTTGAGCTGCTCATTTTTAAGTTTGCATTCTTCTATACCACCTTTAAGCTACCACCACTCATCATCTAATAAAAATCATTTTATTTGGCATCATGAAACGACATGGATACACAAAGTCTCCCACGTACCATATGGGTGAATCTTATATACACCAGTACTGGTTTTAGCTGCCAAGATGAGGAAGACTGTTTATTCTGTGTTTCCAAAAGATCCTTGATTTTACTGAATGTCTCAGTGTCTTTACATTTTCATTTTTTGTACCTTTTTTCAAAACTAATCAGGACCTCTTAACATGCATTGTTTAAACTTTACTTTCTGCACACTTCTTGTTGTAAAATTGCGTTTTTTCACCATCAATCAGTGTCAAAGTGGAAAAAAATATTTTTAGAAATGTTTGCACATTTCTGAAACTGGGATCTCTCAATGACAAAAGAACTGAGGCACTTGTAATTGTGGCCAGGCGCATCCAATTAGGAGGAAACAGGACACACCTGGATGTACCTGGATAGGTTATATAAACACTGAAAGCAAATCACCCTTCTTCTTGGGTGTAGGATCCTCCCACAGTTCACAGTGCATGTCAGGACAATAACCATGACATGAAATCCAAGGAGCTCTCTGTAGACATTTGTGATAAGGTTGTGATGAGGCATAGATTAGAGCAAGGGTATAAAACTGCTTCTATAGTGTTCCCAGGAGCAGAGTTAGTGGTGGTCAACTGGAAGATTCTCTGGTCTGATGATAGGACAAAATTTAACCCTTTGTCTCAAGCTCCAAACACACTGACAATGAAATCTCACCAACAAATTGTTTTTGTCGTTCCAGTACACATTTGGTGCAGACCCAGTGACTTCTTTGTTGGATCCTCTTGAGGAGGAGCTGTTGAAGACAACACATACTTATTGTGGTAAATCCCACGCACTCTTTACAAAGAAACTGGCGCACAGCCTAGCAAATATCAACAGGAAGGCTCCACACGGCCGGTGACGAGAATTACAGATGGGACAGAGGCCAGTAGGATTTTTTATAAGCTCAGCTACCAAGATGAGGAAGACTGTTTATCGAGGCTAATCACTCCTACTTGCTGGCCACATGTGTCAAGACATTCAACCCACTATCATTACCCACTATCTGATCATACAAGCTGCAGCTTTCCTGCTGTGACTGTGACTAAAATCTTGGCTGACAGGTTGTTACATGGCAAAATGTTCAAGAACAATGATCCTAGTTCAGTTTTTTATTCCTGTGGGGAACAGTTGCTTAATGCACACTTGATAGATTTCCATCCAAATGTTCCACAAATTTTAAAAGAATTCTTAGAAAATGAACAAAAGTGAGTGTTAATGTCTGGTTTTTGATCCATTACCATTATGCAGCTTTGAGGAGATGGGTTTGTCAATATATATAAATAGATAGTGGTGCTAATTCTCCAGTCATTGTTTCATGTATTGATTTGAGGAAGGTTGCAGTGCCACCAATATGCTCTGCATATTTGATGACACGTCTGCTCCCATTTTTCATATCTCCATAATGCAGCCCATGCTTCCTGTATGTCATTTATTGGCCAAGATTGTTTCCATTGCACTTTGTGACATAGTATCCACTTTTCCACCCCAGTTAAGCATGTTTTGTTGTTGTTGTGTTTTGTTTTTTTTTACCTTGATATTTTGATGTGATATTTTTGCGTGTATTGTTTCCACTCAGGATTCATCGTGTTAACTGAAAATGTGCATAAAACCAGGTGGATGGAAACCAAGTTAGAAATGTGAACGACTCAGACCAGTAACTACTAACCTCTAGTAAGCTGTGATGTAAAAGCAAATGTAGTGTAGGTCAGTTGTAGCACTACATAATTTTAGCAGATGCTACAAATGCATACGTGGATTATTTTCTAGGTGTTTTTTTTATTTCAACTTTTTTTCTATATATGTTTTACCAACAAGTGGAGATTTTATTTAAACCAAAAAAGCATCTAGTCTCTTCCTTGTAATACTTTGCTTCTTTCAGAGCCTTTGGCTGCTGACTGAAGGTGCAGGAGATCTGTAAAAAATTTAGAAGAGCAGCTCTTGACTTTCCATATTGGAGAATATATTAAATCTTGTGAAACACTCTTATTAAAAGAGACAAACCATATCAAAACTGGACAAAAGGCTCTCTGCGGGGCCTGTGTCTGAGAGATGTATATGCTGGATCACCTTTTCAGCCTTCAGAAACCACTCGGCAACAGTAATTTTAAGAGAGTGACAGTGAAGTGATATTTTATTATTTCAGTGCAAAAAGTGATTATGCAAATTAATTCTGGGATTGTTCTTTTATGTCTGCAGTGGAATGGGTGGAGCATATGAAACCTCCTCTATCAGAGCACTGTTTGCCTGAGTAAACATGTTGTCTTTGCTTTGTTATCTTATGTCACACATCACCTTGACCCTAAGTGGCATCTCTCCTCCTTTTTTTAAAAGAATGTGTGTGCTGCGTCTGCGCGGACACATGATGAAATGAGGCTAATCTTCAATACACAGCATATGTGACATAGATCAGCATACACATTTCAGAAAAGCATTATGCTTTTGAACATGTGAATAAGCTACAAGCTCGGTCCTGATGCCAAAGTGTTTGTTTTATTACTTTAATTTTGGTTTTTGCACCAGTGAATGTATTTTTTTTTTTTTTTTTACTGAGGGTTGAAAATGTAAATACATGGTATAAATGTCAGTGTTTACGGTGTTGGTGTTGTTGTAAAGTAAAGATATCCTTTGTGACTTTAATATGTTTATTTGTTGTTAATATGTCACTGTGGAAAAATAAACTGCAGTGCCCTTTTTTTTTTTTTTTTTTTTTTTTTTTTTTTTGTATATTTGAGACCATTTCAGCTTTGTCAAATTTGTACAGTGTGGTGTTATATTTAACCACCAGAGGGTAGCATTTTTTCATATGTGCACTAGTGCTTTAAAAAAAAAAAGAGCATTTGTCTTGAGGAAGGAACAGTATAAATCATCATTAACAAAGAATGTGAGAGGTCAGTCAGTTAGACCAAAACAATTTGTGAATGGGTTTGTTGGAGTTGTTGTAAATGATGTCATTTTTTAAATATAGTGATACATTTTTAAAATGTAGTTACAGGGAACTTGTATGATCACAAACCTCATGAGGTTCTTCTCTTTAACAGTAACCAGCGTCCTCGTCTAATCCAGAAGGCTTTTAAGTTGAAAAAGATTGATACTATGCTTTCTCTCACCTCCTTGGACTGATCAATGGACTTGCCAATAATCTATGACCAGTCCACCTGAGATGCAGCACCATCCCTGCTGCAGCTGGGGGTGCTCATAAAGTGTAAGTGATGGACCAATAGCGCAGCCGTGTAGATGCCTGTCTGTGACACTGCACGGCACTGACTATAGGGAATGAGTTTATGCTTATTCCCATTAGGTGGGGGATACAACCATCTGTTTATTGTTCCGGAGCTAGTTTGATTTATTGGACCAGGAATATCCTTCATTCATCACTATATATCGCTATGAGAGCTTATCAATTACCTCTATTGACCTGTGTGCTTAAATGCAACATGTAACAGACCAGGTCCCCAGGGAGCGGGAGACAATGGCGTGAATTGAGTACCATGGTGAAAAATTCAATATCGTCCATCCTCCGTGGTTTCATTTTCCCCGAAACTATGTGTTTTATGTTGTAATAAATAACTCAGATTTTATTTCTTTTGTGCCACCGCAGCTGGAAAGGGGGGGAAACTATTTGAAATAAATATGTGACCTCCAGCGTTTAGATTGGGTCGGAGTTGAAGAGAGGAGAGGAAAATGGAGACGTCACAGATTAATTAAATGTACATCTGCAAGATCCGTGTCTGTGATGGACAAAAAGAGAGATAAATAAATAAATAAATAAACCCCAGTAAGGTTGGCCATTTTCTCCCTATTGTAACAGGACAAAATGCTGAAGAGGAGAGGTGAGCACACAGTGGGAGGACAGAGAAAAGGCTGATGGAGTGTGTTCATGATGAAAGAAAAGAACATGGCTGCCACAGCCAATATAGCAATTAGAGCACTCTGCTGCCTCAGAGCTCCATCTTTTGGATATTGCTCGCCTGGAAAACAGAGTTGAACCTCGACATTGGGTCACCAAAAGAAAACAAACAGATTTCTAAAGAAAGAAGCGCATTCTGGGCATGTGCACCATTTGGAAGTGTGGTGCAGCAGTGAATGAATAGAGGGCTAATTATGGACTGTATTAATTAACGGAGTAAACAAGCACTAATGTAGAGGAAAATAATGGGAAACCTTCAGAAGATCCATAATGAAAATAAGAAGACACTTAACTGCTACTCCAGCATTAGCCACACTGTCTGTCTTCGTTTCACCCTTTAATAAGATTTTGCAATTAATGGATTTAAAGTTTCATCTTTGTTTGCATGAATTCCTTTTCTTTGCCAAAGTCCAACATCTACATTCACCACAACATCCTGCTGTTACGGCTGACAGTTTGGTCTGGGATTCTGATGTTAAGCCATAGACTGTGTGTATGTTGTGCTTGTAGCACCTAGTGTAGCCTTGAGCTGCTGTCCTCCAGCTGGGATGAGGATCTGGATAAATTCAACAGATTATTCTCTCTGTGCTCCCTTTGGAGCAATAAAAGGCTTTATACAAGCCGAATGTCAGCTGAAGTGTGAGTGACGGAAATTTCATCATCAGAGGGTGTATGCAAGGCTGCTCCTACAACCTGCATTATAAGGGAAGTCCACATAGAATAGAAAGTAGTATAAATTGTATGTCCAAGGTTGTCTGTGTCCACATCGATTACAGGACATAACTGAGGCTGGACTCTCCAAGACTTGTAAACAGACCATGATGTGTAAAGGAACCAGCACAGAGGGGACAGATGACAGAGACAGATGGTAAACCTATCCTCAGACCTGCCTTTTTTTTTTAATCAGGAAGTGGAAACAGTTTCAGTATGGGCTCTGAGTTTTGGCTGTTCGTGTGTATCCGTCATACACTTTGATCTTAAGTTCCTGTTATTCATAAGACTTGGCTCAGAGTGACAAGACAGCACATAATGTTGACAGCTTGAATCCAACACACATGCACTACAGTATATGGATGCATAATGCACACATGTTCAAACACGTATATCCACTGCTAGCTGAAGAATTAGGTGGAGCAGCAGCACGTACATATATGACTTCTGCTCCGCACATTTGAGCATGTATGTCATATCACACTCATAGATTTGCACAGCAGGGGGTCATTTACATGTTGTAATAAGGTCTACCTATCACTCCTGTAGGAGATGAGAGAAGGAGGCATACAGGCCTGAATGTTCCCCACAAACATAATGTCATGTTCTGCACTTCTTATTTACATGTGTGCAACTCCAGGGTACGTTTGATGCCCAGTGAGATGGAATATGACATCTTTGCTCGCGCTGACACCGAATTCGCTTCTGGGATTCACTCATACATCTTACAAAGAGAGATAAGAGTGATGATATTATGTCTTAACATATTGGTTTATTTATTTCACAGTTTATCTTCTGCGTGTGCATTTGTCAACTTCCATGCCACAAAACCGACACAATAACGATGTCTGTATCCAGCTTTCAAGGAAGCCAGCACTCGGATCTCCCAGTCCTATCAGGCTGTCTGCCAAGTAGCAGTCCTTGTCCTTGTTTTTGTCCTCATCACTTTGTAAGCGTGTCTATATTCTCCCATCTTTCTGATTTCCACGTGTTTTGTCTCTAAATTTCTATCTTCTCATATTATTTCTACAAGAATCTACATTTGAAATCCACCAGTGTCTGACCCAGTTTTTCATGCCTTGTTTTTCTGCTGCACCCATCAGAGGGCACACGCAGACAAACCGCACAGTGAATACAAAAATACCCAGTGTGTTCATCAAACATGCTCATTTTTTTTTTCTGTTCAAGAAATGGCAACAAAATGTTTTCACAGAGGGATCATGTTGCAGAAGTTTTCACCTCCAAACATTTGAAGAACGTCAAAGTCAGTGCAATATTAGCCTTGGGGATATGAGCTTCTTCCTTTTGTAGCTGCTCTACTGGCACACATGAGAGCCACAACGAGCCCGGTGCAGTAAGATGAACACATTCAAGGACAAAAAGTCGATATTAATGACAGAGCTAGGCTAACCATTTCTAACTAGCTCATGTATGTGGTAAATAAAAGGCTGTAGCCAATTTGCATAAAGACCGAAGACAACTTTTACTCTTTATTTTTTGTATATGTAGACGTGTTGGTGAACTTCAGAAGTGCAGCCTAGGCGAATTTATTGGTAAGAGCTACAGCAAAAGGCAGAATAATTCCCAATATAAAACTCAAAGCTGCACATTTATATGCAATCATATAAGAAATGTGCACACACATCACACTCTCACACAGACCCCATTTGCTCTCCCATGTATATAGATTCCATGTGAAACTCATAACTGAAGTATAGGGGACTGACATCAGAAATGAGAGTGACCCGTCCGCTTTTATATCTCAACATACTTTGACCTTCCTCCTTTTTTTCTGCACCACATCCTCAAAGCACTACAATAGATTTCCCATTACCGCTCCCTCCTTCACTCCATCCCTCATCACAGCTCAACAGTATTTACCACTAGAGGGATCTGATTCAGAAAATAAATATAAAACCTTAGCCTATGCTTGTGTGTTGTCTGACATGTGGTTATGGGAATATCCGTGCATGGGTGCAAAAACTGCTATGGAGGCATACGTATGTGTGTATGAATGAATGTGTGTGTGTGTGTGTGTGTGTGTGTGTGTGGTGTTTAGTGTCTAGCTTGATTATATTCCAAAAGCCCAGGGCTTATCTTTTCCTTTCTCCTCTTTCTACCCAACTCTCCACACTCTCTCACTCTCACACTCTTTCCCCAGTGAGCTTTTCAATTAGGTAATTACAATGGCAGTGAATAGAGCCTGCCTGGACACTGGCACTCTATTGTAGAAGCACCTGTCCCCCCACAGATAGCAATTACCTGCCAGGCTCGAGGGGAGTTGCAGGCTATTGTATGAATACATATATTTGTGAGTGTGGGTGTGAATCAGTGACTGTGTCTGTATGTGTCCACTCAGTGTGTGTGTGTGTGTGTGTGTGTGTGTGTGTGTAATATATGCACATCTACACAGGTGTGTTTGTGTGCACCCATTTCGACTCTAAACAGTTTATTGTGTGTATGAGTACGTGAATCAAAATAGACACCATGCAAAAAAGAGGCTGCACTTAATTATATGAATTGACATAGATAGAGGGACTTTAAAAAAAGATCTATTTTTATTAGAATTCAAGCTGACCATTATAATATCAACCTATTTTTCTTTGTCATTACTTGGGTTGTATATATTTTATGCCAGTGAGACATAGGTGGTGTGTGAGCAGCGTGAGTGTGAGCACATCATCATGATTTTGCCTGGAGGGCGTAGCAGCTCAGATACTGCTGCCGCCTACGAGCGTGCACGTTCACCTCGTTGTTAAGCACTTTGTTAACATTTTAGGTCCTGCTTTGGTTGTCTCTCTGCGTGAACAGAGGTGTAAGCAGAAAACAGCAACAAGGCAACTTGGGAGTGATTACAGAGTGCTGTGAGCAGGGCACAGAAATGGCTGATACTAAAATTTACTTGTATATCTGTGCTCAGGAAAAATGTTAATATCAATAGTAAAGTTAATAAAACAGGATCGTGAACAAAAAAGCTACAAATATAACATGTTTTTTTTTTTTTAAATATTCATTCAATATTTCTTGCCTGTTCCCAATGCAGTGCTCAGTTTCCTGACACCAACTGTTGATCAGTGCATGCAACAATAACAACAGTATTTCTGATGAACTATTAGAGGAAACGGTTGCATTGCATTGAGTTTGGATCACCCAACAATTACATCTGAAGTTTCATCAAACGTGAGCGGCGTTGACTCCCCTCACTCAGGATCAATGGACTCAGATTGTAGAGAAAATCTCCATAATGGAAAAAATGACACACCGCCTAAGACTACAGGAAGAAAAATGGATGAAAAGTACAACGTTCAAGACAGAACAGTGAAAAGACCACAGAAAGACTTGAGTAAAAGAAGATAGAACATGGACAAATTGCCAAAACTGTAACTCCCACATGTTTGTGTTTGTTTTTGTACTTATTTGTCTATATGTTGGTTTCACACTTATATAAAGGAAAAAACTGTCAATAAAAACTAAAGTGACAAAAAAGTGAGTGGCATCTCTCTCTCTCTCTCTCTCTCTCTCTCTCTCTCAAATAAATCCCCAAACAAGTTCTGTGAAAGTGTATAAGCTCTACCAAGATGGTAACGTTGTCCTTGAATATCGTGTTTTCCATTTCCTTTCCATTAATTAGAAGAGATAACAGCTGGGGCGCCGTGTGGCACAGTGGGTTAAGCAAGTGCCCCATGTGCAGAAGCTATAGTCCTTGCTGCAGTCGGCCCCGGTTTGAATCCCGCATATGGTGCCCTTTGCTGCATGTCATTCCCCCTATCTCTCCCCATTTCCTGTCTCTTTACACTATGCTATCCAAGAAATACAATTAAAAAAAAAAAAAAAAGAAGAGATAACAGCTTGTGAAGTGTGACCCTTCTCTTTTTGTGTTCCTGGTGCCAGTGCATCAAAATACACATCTGGTGTGAAATGTGTCACTTTTACTGTGGTGTTCTGATTGCACCTCCATGCAGTTTGAGCTTTTGTGAACACACAAACAGACTTCATCTAAAGCCATTAATAACAAGTGGAAGTGAAGCAAGGATGGTGAGGCATTAGATTGCCTTAATGACATTAAATCAATAGTGTAGAAAAACAGTGTGGCAGCACACTGAAAAATATACTGTGTTGACAGCAGTGATCTGTTTTTATGTATAATAGATCAATGAAAAGAAAAACTATGCCACAAGAAAAGTTTTAATTATTTTACAGACACTTGAGGTTGAACATAATAGAAAAGAATTATGAAGCATTATGTACCTCCTGCCTTCAATAGACTTCCAACTACTTGTTGTACACTCAGGCAGGAAAAGTGTATTTGTGCAAATTGCACCATGATCGATCTTGTGCTGGTGTCTTGCTCTGGCATCTCCCTGGTGTGCTAATTTACACCTGCACCCATTTTACAGTGTCCACCTATTGATCTGCCTGGACACACGTGCAAGGCCCTAAAGCTCTGTTAAGACAAGGTAAAATGTCTGCTACACA
The DNA here is from genome assembly GCA_021432705.1 of Caranx ignobilis. Taxonomy (NCBI): domain Eukaryota; kingdom Metazoa; phylum Chordata; class Actinopteri; order Carangiformes; family Carangidae; genus Caranx; species Caranx ignobilis. Next base: position 82,790,516 of record MU269990.1, on the reverse strand, counting down.
TCGTGTGTGTGTGTGTGTGTGTGTGTGTGTGTGTGTGTGTGTGTGTGTGCAGCTTTCACACCATGTAATTCTCCAACCTCTCAAGGTGGCAAAAGACGTCAGTAACACCATATCACATTTGTTCCCATGACGATAAGGATCTGCTCTGTTAATTAAAGCCCTTTTGTTTCCTGCTTATGTTATGTGATGGACAGGCTAAAGTGTGAATACTATTAGGGCTTACACAGGCATGGAAAACAAACAAAAATGCCACAACTTACTAATGTGACTTGTTAAGTGAAAATAGTATAAATGCTGTCTCTGTCAGTTTACAGCTCTATTATTTTCCCCAGGTAAGAGCTGGGAGGCAGGAAGATGATTCACTGTTGCATACGCTCCATCACTGATGGCTCCGTGGCTCCTAAATGATGTCAATGAGTAAAATACACACCGACTAATGGTTAGCCATCTTGGCAGTGTTCCATGTCTCCTTAATCAAATGCATTCGGAGTTTATCAGTAATGTTTATCAGGCTTAGCTCTCTTGATGATCCAGGCGGAGGATGTGAAACAGGATATGAGGCTGATGGTTGTGATCAATCACTGATAGCATCACACAAGACTAACGAGGTGTCCTAACGGAGGAACACAGAGAAAGGATATAATTGGGGGGAACTCATGATAATCAACCTCAAAGATGAAATCATACTGTCTCGGGAGAGACATGGGGGTGGGATGGGGGTGAGAAATGAAAGGTCAGAAACAAAACAGTGCAGTGCAAGGTAATGAAGTGTTTAGAAAGAGTACACCAGTTTGACGTTTCTTGTCAATGATGAGAGACGAGCACAACATAGAGCTACAGCTTCCAATGTTGCTACAGTGGACATATTGTCTGTCTGCCCCATTTCTGTGAACATTATATCTTTGCTAATTAAAATTTTGGTGGTTTAAGGTCAAAGGTCAAGATCATAGTGACAGGTTCTGAGTGTTTACATGAATGGGATGGACAGACTCAAGGATGAACTGAATAGATTTTGGTGGCCAAAGGTCAAAGGCCAAGGTCACTGTGATCTCATATACCTGTGTATGTGATATATTGGCAACACCTGGAAGGAACATCATTAATATTGGCACACTGTGACCTTACAATGTTTTATCCGCAATTTATAAATCCATACACAAATGATGGCACAATTCAAGTCAGATGTCTTTAACTCAGGAGAGATTGTGACCATATTTACTGCAACCTATCTGGGTGGTGGTGGTGGAGGAGGGGTTTTTCTGTATAATTCACCATGTGAAATTTATTATCAGTTTACAGTGAAAGCTCTTCCCCAGTTTCCTAGAGAGAGAACATGTGGTTGCTGTCATTAATAATGGCTCTGAAAAGAAATGAATAGTAATAAAAGGTGCAAGGTACATGTGATTGTGCAAAGACACAGAAAAGTGCAGGACACTGGTAACTTCATGATTTCATTAGGCTGGTATTTTTCTTCAGTTCTTTTCATGGTCTTTTATCTGTCCCTTCTGAGACTTTGAAAAACATCTCTCTCTTTTTTTTTTTTCCTCCCCCAAGTCACGAACCAGCAGCAGTGAGACAGTCAGACAGAACCAGCCTATGGATTCTCCTGCTGAGACGAACATATTAAGGGCACTTCAGCTGCTCAGACAGGCCTCACTTTGATCTGGGAATACACAGACTCCTCAGAACTGACAGCTTATGTAAGCAGCAGAACCCAGCCTGTCGCTCAGATCACTGCCACTTTGGGGAAAGAAGCGGCTCGAGCTTTGGGAGTGCAGATGTTGGAGACGTGCTGGGGGAAAAGACAGGGGTAGCAAAGCAAAATAAAAAGACACTGACACATGCAGGTTTTGAAACTGGAACATTTCAATTGAAGAGACATGGTGGAGAAGTCCGGAGCATTTCCAATTTAACACAACTCAGACTGCTGTCAAGGTCAAACCACAGCATGATGACTTCAGAATATTACCACGCCGCTGATTGGATGGTGAAACACAAGTGAAACTGATGCCATGACCACTCTAACTGTTCAGTAAAATGATTCAGGTTAATGACACAAAATGTGAAATTAATTTAATGTCCGATGGAACATTCCCCTGTAAGTGTGTGTGTGTGTGTGTTAAGAGGGATGGACTGTGCTCACCCATCAGCCTAATGTTCTTCAAAGTCAAGATGAATGGACCCCTCCCTTCTTCTGTGAACTCCATTACCAATCATAGATATGAGCTGTTGCTTTTTTCACAGCCAGATTCAATTTATGGTTTAATTAACATTTTGGTGCCAAAAAGATAGTCGTGTCTTCAATAGCACAGCACAGCTGGTCTGAAATGTATTGACAGATATTGTGCATTGAAAATGGAAAAAACCCAGAGACTTTGACCTAGATATGATTATATTATCTGACTAGGCCACGTATATGAGCTCACATTTGACAGCTGGTGGAAGACTTACTTACTGTCACTGTACGGCGGACTAAAAGAAAAAAATAAAATAAATAACGCCCCTCCATTTCTTTGTTCACAGGGGGGGTAATAAAAACAGATGGCAACTAAAATGATCCATGTATGCAGTGCCATGACAATTTCCAGTCATAATTTACCCCGCGCTCATCGCAGTAATGTTGTGTTTGCAAAGTGGTTAATTCCTTTTTGATTCAGTGCCATCGTAAAAAGACACACTCTTTGTGGAAGTGAACAGTATTTCACTTGTCAGGCCAGCTATAGCCTTACTTTCAGTGCTATATTGGCCAGTGGTGATTAAAGCTTTAAATTTTGATCACTGATGATTCAGGCGCTCATTACTGGTCAGCGGTGATTAAGCTGTCACAGCAGTGCAAGGTCATTTCCGCACACTGGTAATGATACAGATACAGCTCTTCATTTGCCGACGTCCTTTCAGTATCTAATGACACTCACAAAAGAAAGACACAAACTTGGGCCAATTTATTTTCTTGCATCTAAGAGATCATCCAAATCCACTTGTGTATGTCAGAGTTCAAGATCGGGATTCTTGCAATTTGCAACTTGTGGGATTTGTCTATGATGCAAAGAAGGTGAAATACCATGAATGCATCATGTAAATATGAGGAAATCAATTAGAAACACTTGCTTTAATCTGTTTTTTTCTGTTCCTTTGCTGTCCACTATATAGTTAGTTTTTTATTTTGAGAATTGTGAGAATTATTACGCCCTCTAGATCGGATTCATGGCATCCCAATGCATCATGAAATGTGGTGCACAAAAGGATGGTTCACAAATATGAACATGCTTTCATAGGGCCTGATTCAAGTTTCTTACAATTAAGGGAATAAAAACCACAATCAAGAGAGTAAAAACCACAAAATCAAAAGCTCCAGAAGTGGCATGCATCGTCAAATTAATGTCTCTGGGTGACGGTAATCAAGTCTGTGGGGGACACTGGGATTGGGTCTATCAGTCGGTTCAGCACTTTGATGAAAGAATTGTCATTAACTAGTTGAAACATGAGGAAATTTCGTCACAGACATCCACATCAAAATTTCATTTGTACAGTAGCAGTCATTACTATTTCATATTCTCTAATCTACCTCTCTCTCGAGACTTAAACCCCACCTGCTCCGAACCTGTCAATCCCATCCCATGGTCTTCATCAGCAATTGAGTTTGATCAGTTGAATTAATGTATTTGTAAAAGATACACACTTAAAATTGAGCTGTTAACTGTGGTGGCATGTTTTCAATTGTGATCTATATGAATGTACAGTATGCAACTGACACATGTACTTTGAGCTTATTGAGGACAGAGAACAGATATAGATTGTTTAGATTTACAGCTCTGCAAGGAATAATTGCATCTCCTAATTGTGCCAAGTCTGAGCTCTCCAGGGAGCAACACTGCTTCAAAACAAAGAAAGATTAATAATGAAATGATGAGACATGGACTATATCAGAGGATGATGCACTGGGAGGGGAAGCTATGATTTAAAGATCTGGACAAGCCAAGACTTAATCACTTTATCTGATTGGTATTTGAAGTCATGAATCACAATTAGCAAGCATTAGGATCTCAGTAGTTATGTAGTCCATTTCCATGATTGGATGCTGCCTGCATGTCAGCCAGAGATAATTTACTGAAGTGATGGGAATATTTTTTTTTTTTTTTGGAAAATCACCAGAGAAAATATCCCAGTAGTGCATTTTACATGGCATTTCAGTTTCACTTCAGGAAATAGTTTAGCAGTGATTGCTAGCAGTGAGGTTTTACCATCTAATCATGAAAATCTGGAGATCTACAGGCTTTGACCAAATTTATTTTGAATCAGGCCTCATTTTCATCGTCACTCAAGTGTCTTTTCGTAGCTGCTGCTGCCTTTTTGTCTTATAATTAGTGATTCCCTATCTTTGTTGCATTGTCTATATCCAATTGTCCATCCGTGCTAGCCGGTGTGTACTGTATCCACTGCTCTTTGTCTGCCTTAATTATGGCTGAATGGGAGACAATAGCTCTTTTAATTGATAGGCCCTTCCCTCAGTTTACAGGTTCTCTATCATTCTCAGCCACCAGCCACAGGTTCTCAAAATGGCTGCCTTTGTACCTGCTTCCTCCGTGCCTCAATTATTAACAAACCAAAACGGTCGTCGTGGTTACCTGCAGATAAGCAGTTAGGCTAATTCAGTTAGCTTGTTATCTCATCAGTCGGACGGTAAAATGAAAGACGCGGGGAAATCACCTAATTACCCACATTGATGTATTGTCCCTTTGTACGTATACGATCAGCAGGAAGATTAGCTTTCTGCTGGTTGCTTTGCTGCTGAAATCCAGCATTAACAATATGCTTTTGATTTTTTCCCCCCTGCATCTTTGTAGTCTTTTTCTATTATTTTTGAATTATTCACATTCTGATCTCTCTCCTTTTTTTTTTTGCTCTCTAGGTGCACAAAAATTCAGGCACCCTTTCCGCGGAGCCTCTTTAGCATCACCTGGGGTAATTTTGAAGGAATGCTCATCGAGCATTCAGTTTGATAATATGTATATGAAATATTCACACTTCCCTCCCTCTATCTCTCTCTCTTTCTCTCTCTCTCTCTCTCTAGCGTTGATTTTTGCATCCTACAGTAAGCTGCAAGCTGCCTCTTTGTGGAAGCATGTGTCTGATATTGGCAGAGGCTCTTGGGGAGATGTATGTGTGCGCGCATGACATCCGGGAATCACTCAGACGAGTATCCTACTTGACAGTTGCTCGCTGCCATCCGATGCCTCTCACCTGAGGCAGAGGCAGCAACGTCCTTCAAAACCATCTGCCTGTCTTTCACTGCTAATTGATTTGTCCTTGGAATGGAGGTGTCTGGGAATGCTTTGGGGAAAATATGTATTTTGACAGATGCTCTGCATGAGAATGTGTACCATACACAAAAAAGGGCGGGGCCTTGAGCTGAAGATGCTTTCGGCGCCTCGAGGCAAATTAGTTGTCTTTGTGATGCGTTGAGTTGTTTAAACAAAGCGGCGGGGAGCTTAATGGAGAAGCGTCTCAGCAATTTTTACAGCAGCAACCTGGTTTGTTTTTGTTATGCTTCAAAGTACATTAAACTCTCTTTCTCTCTGTGTGTCTCTCTATCCCTTTCTAACACTGCTCTCTTGCCCCTGGTAGCTCCTTCACTAAGCCAGCACTTTTCACAGTCTTTAGGGATTCATGCCAAAATGCAGCGGGGAAACACAGGAGAAAGCTGCCTCCCTGTCTTTTTGATACGGCCTGAAACTGCTTGGAAAACACTTTCCCATCAACATAGTCAAATACCCAAAGCACTGAAATCAGTATATTGTGGGATTTTGTTTTTGACACAGCAACATTTTTTTTTCCTACAAGACCATGAAAGAAATAATTAATGCAGGAAGTGGAGAATTATTCAAAAAGAAAAGGCTGCAAGCCACGAGGCAACTGCTATAGCCTTTACTTTGAGTTCAGAGCTCTCGGGGAGATTGCTTCACAGCTTTTTTTTTTCTGCATAATTGCACAATCAACCAATGGCCCCTCCTCCAGAAGAACACATCAGCAAGCCTAAACTACCTCAAAATGTATCTGTAAAAATGTAGGTTATCATTGACATGATGTGCACTTGGCAACTTAACTTTGTACACTAAGTCTGCTCCAGCATATGCATTAGAAAGAGGAGACATTCACAGATCTTCTCTAAAGGGATTTCAGTGAGAGGAAACAGAATTATTCAGCTATTCATCTTATTACAGTCCTGGGTATACAGTATCACAATGTATGAACCATAATTGTCAAAACATCTAAAAAAAAAAATAAAAAAATAACTGGGGGTATGAAATATTAACTGGTGTTAGGTCCTCCATGCTTCAGTCCAGTGTAATAGAAAGTATTTTTAATGAGCATCAAGTAGAGGGCTGTTTGGGGTTACACATGAAGAAACATTTACTGGTACTTCAAATATCAAATGTCTTGATATGAAACCCACAAAAAGCAGCTTCTGCCCTCATAATTACCATGTAAGCTCCAGAATGTGGGACTCCCTCTCCCTTCGTTTCTCTCCCCTCAGTGGGGAAGCAAGTACAGACTTAAACTACCCACCAGTAATTGCTCGGGCTCTGAGGATCTATTCCCTGGTGAACAAGGAGACCGGCTAATGCACTGATGTCGGGCACCTTTAAATACCCACACCAACATTAAAATGTAATTAACCTTTTCTCACAACATAAAAACAAATATTTATACCTTCTTAAATATGCACTGTTAAGTATTCGGCACGCTGCTTCCACCTTACTGATGCTGTGGTTATAGAGACATGAAATTGCACAATATCCATAGACATCAGTATGTAATAGGCTTTTAAAATGGTCCTTTCAATCCCTTGTTGGAGTCAAGGTTTAGGCAGAAATGCAGCCAAAGCATCCCTTGGCTGTTTGGAGCCAAGGCGCAGCAACAGAGGGTTTTAAAAATGCAGGTTTAATTATTTGATTGTACCTGTGATCGCTTCCCTACTAACCTAATAATAGCATGAATGTCAGCTGGGGCTGTGCGTTGATTCCTGGGAGGCTGTGGGCTACAGAAGAGAGGATTAACCATTTGCATTTAGATTGTATGTTGACACACAATATAGACATATGGCCCTGTGAATCAGACATAGGAAGGGGAGAAGCAGAGGCAGACAGAAGGGGCCCAGGAGATAGAAGTTGTCTATGCGGCCCCTTAGTATGCTTGTGTATGTGTATATGTACATATACATGCTCGTGGTTGAGGTGGTCCAGTATTAATAACCACGTCTATCTCTATCCCCCACAGCTTTCCTCAGGTCTTCCCCCTATCAGCAATGAAGGATTGGAGGATTCATAGTATTAGCACCACTGTAGCTTATTGCTCATTAGGAGGCCCCAACACCCTGAGGAGAACATGGAGGTAAATATAAGGGGAATTTAAGGAGGTTCCATCTAGTGAATGGGTGGATTACATGATTATGAAGAGCCCTGTGGGGAGGCTTCGGTGTTAGTGGTGGCAACTAGCAGGGGAAAGGAAAAACATGAAAATACAGTAAGCAGAGAAGGAGGATGGGGGGCACCTTGAATGTGCACTGATGTGAAATAAACTTACTATGGGCACTTATTCTCGCCATAATATAAGAGTCATTGTTACTGTACTGCAGTGTGATATTGGTACTGTGCTCCAGGCAGGTTTCACATGGTCACTTGATCCACTGCTGATATAAAAACAGAAGATCAGTTCAGGTTTACGATATAAAATCCACACTTTAACCATTTTATGTGATCCACATTGTAACTGTCAATAAGATGTAGTTGTAGTTGTAGTTGTAGTTGTATTGGGGTATTTCTTGCACCACAAACCAGACCTCTATCCCTTTCACCCCTTGCCTAACATTCATGATTTTCCATCCATCCATCCATCCATCCATCCATCCATCCATCCATCCATCCATCCACTCTAGAGAGGTGGAAAACATAACACACATTCCCAGGCCATGTTTCCTTCAGCGTCCTACCCACAGCCATTTCTTCAGCTAATGTGCAATGTTTTACACTCAGACTCAGTTTGTTAAATGGTTCATTGCCTCGTGTGACTGTTAGGCCTACTCCATCAGATAGTCAGCTGAGCCTGTAACTGAAAAGTATCAATGCAGCTGAGTGGTGACGACTCGGGTGACAATTTTTTGACGTCAGATGACGCTGAATGCGCGTTCTCGATGGCTTTCGACTTGGAAGAACTAAAATTTACCATGTTCTGCTGTGTGTAACACTTAATTAGCGTAATCGATCCCAAGGCATCCACTTCTGTCATGCTGTCAAATAAGCCACTTTGGTCTTAAGCTGCTTTTATTGATATCTCTTGATGTTTCTTGTGTTTTCAGTTTTTTTCCTTCCACACCAACTTACTTTTCTCGCTCAACTGAATCTTTCATTGATTCCAGCTCTCAAACGCTGTCTCCCCTTTGTTGCAGGAGTCTAGAGGTGTGCTTTATGTTTTGAAAAGTTGGAGCCGGTTTTCAGCCTTTTTGACTAAGTAAGTTGTGTACACTGAGAAAACCAAGACAGCAACATGCAGCAGCTTTGTCAGTTAGTCACGTATCTTATTTAGAAGATCTCCAGTACATATCCTTTAAGTCTTTCATGTAGGTTTCAGATTTCCTGAGGGCACTTTGATAGAGGAGAGATGGGAAACACTTCTGAAATCCTCTTGGATGACTTCATAAATGAATAATTAAATGGATGAATGATGGAAAGGAACAATGGAAAATGAAATTTTCTGCTCCCATCAGATGAGAAAGAGCTATCCACTGTGGGGCTCCCTTGATTGTCTCTTTCAGTTTGATTTCAAACTGACTGATCATATTTTTAAAAGTGACCGTTTCATAAACACAATCTAGAGATGGTCTGATCTGGCAGCTGGAATGTGAAGCTATGTTTTGGCTTTTTCTGCAGTGATTCTAGACATATAGTTCTGGAGGGAGATGCAAGAGTACAAATATTAAAACAAAAAAAAAAAAAACACATGACAGTTTTTGCTTATAAGCTGTAAGTAAGTAAGCTGCTAACATTTTGCTGGCTAAGTGGGGTGTGGGGTTTAAGGTTATGTTACAAAAATTCCAGTGGATAGAAGTTTTCCTGATCTGCCTCAGCATTACAGTTTAGACGATGAACAACACATAGCTTATGCAATCTGAGGTAGTAGCCTATCATTTACAGCAGTTGGAGGGGATAGGCTAAGCAAATTCTCTTTGTTTTGATGGTGTCAAATTTTAGTCTTAATGAATCTACACGTTCTCATTTACTTGTTTATCTTATCGATCAGTGCTTATTGCTTTACTGCCAGTTTGCTATGCTTAAAACAGATTTGTAAAGTGCAGCTTTAAGCAGCCTAATTATTCTCAGCAGTGATTGGGTCAATGCACCCACAGTGTCTTAACAGACACATCAGAGTGCAGCTTCTCATAAAGCCAGATCAATTGCTCCGTGTGGGACCTGAATTTTGTCTCATTTCCTGTGTTCATTTTTCACAGCTTCACAGGGGCTGTATAAGCAGGGAAGCACCATCTGTGCACCTTTATCCAAACAATAAAGAGAAAACATGTCCTCTTCATGTTTAAGATAATCTCATGGAGGCACTTGTTCTTTTGGAAATCCTCCTTGCCAGCAAAATCAATTTGCTTTCATCAGGCCTAATGACACTTGGTTAAGGCTTCCATTTCCAAGTAGGCTGTTTCAGGGAACTATTCACAGAGGATGGAGTGAGTTGGTGAAAACACTTCAGAATCCAATGATCCAGAAAACAGGACCAAAACAAGAACATGCCCTGACTGTATCTCTTGAAACACGAAAATGATGTGGCTTCCTTTACATAAGGAGTAGGGTTGCCATCTGTTTTAGCCTATATGACGTGGGATAGCCCTGTATTTGAAAATATAATGCATCATGAACAAAAATTAGACTCTACAATCAAGCTGGTGTGGGGGAACGGTCAGCTGGCTGAATTACTATATAGCTTAGCCAAGTGCTAAACTTGCACCAATTGTGTAATAGTGAAACAGTTTTTTGGTGACCGATTACAGAGGTATTTCCAGGAGGCACACAAACCTGGCTCTGGCACACTTGTTGTACATTGCTTATTTATTACAACATTTGAGAGCACTAGTTTGTGTAAAAGCTGTTTTTTGTAGGTTCTCTACCCAAGAGGGTTTTGGACCCCCCCCTCCAAAAGTAGAGCAGAGATGGTATTCCCAGCACAACAGTCTAAACCACTGAGCCCACCAGGAAGCCTGCACTAAACCAGAAATAACAGAGAAAGATAAGGAGCAGTCAGCCAGATCAATAGTGGAGCACATCACTAGCTAATCAAAGCCTTCGCCCCACAGGAGACTCTGAAACAGAATATGTTTGTCTTGTAGGATAAACCAGGTGTCAGATTGGCTGGATTATGAAACCAGCTGCAACCACCATCACTATCACTGCTGCATTATTTTGATCTTATAGGTACAGAACATGATGCGACTTCAATATTTAAAACCTGTCGGTGGTTTTTGTTTTTGTTTTTCTCTCATCTTGGAACATTTACATAAAAATTTTAGAAAATCTCTTCAAAGTAAAATCTCATTTTCGCATAGTTTTTTTGAAAAAAAAAAAATATATTTTTTTTATCATTTTTTCAGATTGCCAAGGTTTTAAAAATGGTGGCTTGTTTTGAGCATGTTTTACTTTTAATTTTTTCATTCAATCCTTTAGAGGGTTTTTAAAGTTTCATCAACTGGCCTCAGAGAAACATGTAATAAACTCGGGTGAAATTACAAGAACCAAAAGGGAACCATGAGTTGTGCAATATTCTCCAAAACACACACCTACTGTGCCACACTCAACAGAATCCCGGACTGTTGGCACCACTCATTCATATAACATCGTCTCCCTCCGCCGTCCCACAGAGGAACAGTTACAGCCTTTTTGTTCCTCACGACCCCACCTCTTCTCTTCATGTTCGCTTCCAATTATCTCAAGTGTTAAATCTGCATTGGGGCCGGGGCTTTGAATATTTTATCTAGATCATTACGCACAAGTTGAGCCATCGTTAGTGCTGCTGTTACAGACCGTGCAGCATAAAGAAACGATATTTTAGATTTAAAACTCCTGCTGAGCAGTGAGTGCTGATGTTTAACAGATACTTTAAGAAGCACTGCTAAAAGACTCAAACCATCGAGCTAACCTTGTAGAAATGTTAGGTTTAGTGAATGCAGGTTTCCTTCACTTCAACGAACACATGGCTGTCTACTTATTTTGATATTTTGTAATGGCACGGTTCATTTTTTGGTGTTGAATAGTACCCAAGTGTTGGAATAGTGGTGAAATTTCAGAGTTTGTAACTGACTCAAATTTCACAGCAATACAGTTAATTGTCCTTTAAGGGGAACAGATAGTAAAAATGATCCATTTTGTTAAATAGAATTCTCGATGAGCCATTAGCGCATAATTGAAGCCATGAATAGAAATGTAATGAATGGAAAGTCATCAGTCATTACCTGAATCTAATTAGTCATTTATTCCATAATAAGACACAAGTCATGATGTTGCTACATATGTCACACTTGGATGTTGTTGGCATAACAAACATCACTGATAGATCAACAATCCATACCTACAGCTGCATGATGCTTGTTCTCCAGTGCACACACAGTATGATGGAAGAGGAGTTTGCAGGAGTTTTTTTTCCTACCTAATTTAGCATTTTTCTTTATTCCCCCTCCTCACATTAATTTAGTGAGATACATTCATACCTGGGAGCAACCTAGTATAACCACAGGCATACACTGTTTACCACTTACCAACTTCACTGGAGCAATTGGGGGTTAATTGCCATGCTCAAGGGCGACCAAGTGGTAGCGGCTGAGGTAGGAGGGGCCATTACTCATTTAGCACTGGGGCTTTCCCACAAGGTATAGAGATTTCAGGAGACTGATTTTTATGTAGAGGCACCCCTCAACAACCTTTGGGCTACTACTGGTATTAAAAAATATACAATATCCCAACCATAGCCATCTTTACAACACATAAGGCATGATTAGAAAACTATGTAGTACACAGAATTGTAGTATTAATGTTGTGTTGAGTGTTCGACAAGTTTTATACTTTTAGTCTGAAAGTCAGCAGTGACAGACCATCCACCAAAACCCAAACACAAACAGTAATTGTGGTTCAACTTGATTTCCCAAAAGCCAACACACAAATGACTGCAAATGCATTAAAAGTACATTAATTAGTGCAGAACATTAGTTGCTCCTGTTTGCATGCCTAGCCAGCTAGCTAAATCCCCCAACTAGTCACAGCATCACTTCACATCAAGGTTAAAGAGTGTCATTAGCTAATGAATATGTAGGTTAAAGGTTACGCTAAAAAGTCCCACATCCACTGTGTGGGAGACAGAAGTAAATGCTTTATAACAAATTCATCACCTGAGAGTGTGTTATGTTTCCCAAATGCAATCTTCTTATCTTTACAGTATGTTAAACCTTTACTCATGTTAACTACATGATCATCATCTGAGGATAATGTCTTTTACCTAAGACCTTTGGATAAAATTAGCTAAAAAGTAAAACAAAATCTGTCTACCATAGTTTCAAGAAAGCAAAATACTTCAGGGATATATTTGGGTCACAAGCCTTGTGTGTCTTCTGGCTCAGTCTTGAGATCTGGCCCATATACATTATAATTGTCAGATGCTACTTCCCCATCTGGACCAAGTCTGGCCTGCACATGGAACATGTTCTGACTGCCAACACTAGAGGACAACAGTCGCAGTCTGTCCAGATATGCAAGTAAATGGGCCAGAGGAACCAGGCAAATGTTGGGCCAGAAGTTTCAATTTGCCATCTGAGATTGGCAAAATCAAGTGAGGCTGGCTAGAAATTAGTTCTGTTGAACTCAATGTGACCCAAATTGTTTCAGAGATGCCACTGTTATCAGTGGAAACTGCCAATATGCCATTCTAAAACAGAAAGCTCAAGGTCAGAACAGAACAAGTCTTAATACATATTGAAAGTGATGCTTAATATCTATGAGTAAAGCACTATAAATAATGAGGTGATACTGACAAAGTCAAAAAGCTCCAGTTCTGAACATGGCCCAGATAAAAATCTTTAATCAATTAACCATCAGCTGAGGATCTCCGAAATGTTGTTTTATTTGTCTAATGGCACACTATATATTCACACTCAAGGACACACACACACACACAGAGTCAGCATCCTCACACACAGACAGTGTCACGCACTTGCCATCACAGCATCTAAACCAACGTCTCGATAAAGAACACCTGACTTTCTTCTAGTCCCGCTCACTTTCTGCAGCTTCAAAGGCATCATTAGATTAAAGAGAGCCGGGATACCTTTGCTTTTTTCATCACCGTGGCACTCGGCCTGCTCCGCACACATCAGCTGTTGGAATTTGAATGAGACAGATCTAGATGTGAAGAATGGTTGAAGGGGAGTCAGAATATATGGAATTCCCATATTTGTGTTTATGTTTGGGGCGCATCCTGCTGCGTGGATGGATCTAGATTTGAGGGAGTAAACATCTGTAAAGGTTCCCCCCTGGTGTCTTAAAACTTAACTTTATGTTTTTTTTTTTGCCATATGTTACCTAGATTGAACTTTCTTTTTTTGTATGTAATGGCTTTTCTTGTTTGTTTGTTTTATCCTTCAAAGGGAATACTTTGGGGGAAATACGCTTATTAGCTTACTCTCTGTTGAATACAGAGATACAGCTGCGGGCAGTTAGCTTAGCACAGATACCAAAAAACAAGGATTGCACTTACAGTTTTCTACATCACACCAAAAAGAATTAATTTGTGAAATTTAGCATTGCTATTAGGCAGAGTCAGTCCAGCTTTCCCTTAACGGCTCTATCAACCTTCTCAACTAACTTTCAATCAACAGCAGCGACTGTAACTATCCAGCACCATGTATTGGAGCATCTGCAGTATTTTAAAACTTAAAAAGCCAAGCAGAAAGCCAAGGTCTTTGAACAAACTCATTCCATATTCTGTAGGATTTCTAGTTTTATCATCTTTTTATGTTATGTCTTGCAAGCATGTAGCTTCAGAACAACTTAAGCCCCAGCGTCTGAGCTTTAAGCTATATGTATTTTGGTCATGCCATTGTGGTTCACACATGTATTTAAACCCAAGCCTATTCCATGGTAGTGTGCCACAATACCACTGGTGTGTAACAGATCAACATTTTAAATACACTCAATTATCTATGCTGTGCACATTGGGATTAATCATTTATAATACTGGGTTGACTGCAACAAATTATACCTCAGTTCCTGCGCCACTTCTGTCACAGGGGAAAAAAAACCTGTTTGGATATCGCACAGGGAGATGAGTAGCTTTGAGAAAAGTCGGTGCAGTGCTTACCTGATTTAATGTTATGCATAAAAGCCCTGGCGATGGGGATGCCAGCCTGATGTCTCTCATTAATTCTTCAGTTCAGTGGGCTGTGGACAGACACAGCAGATTGACAGGGGATGAGGAGACTTCACCAGCATCTCCTCAATGCTTTGAAACAGGAGTATAGTTTAGCTTTGATGCATCCTATCACTAAATGGACACACACACACACACACACACACACACACACTCTACACTCCCCCCACACATGCTGTCAGTCAGTCGTCCCAGTGTGAATACATGAATACTGTAAACTGTAGCGACAGGGTAAATTACTATGTGTGCTTTCAAGCCACAAAACATCAAATGCTTTATGACTTTCTGTTAGTGTGATTGTGGAGATCCGGAGGCTTGCTTTGGTGAAGCCTGGAGGCAGGTGTCGTAGTTTTCCAGGTGCAGCAATCATTTCCATTAAATTCTCCCATGTGTTCAATTAGCAATCATTTTCTGTAGCTTTGGCTGATTGCACAGTATTGATCAGTAGCAGCACTTACCACAAGGATTTTCCCACATTATGTATCTTATTGCCTGGCTGCCTCACACCACACACACACATACACAAACAAGCACACAAGTGTGCAAGATCTTCTCTGCTGTTAACAATACATTCTCCTCATGTGGAGTGCTTTTTTATTTTGTATCAGGGAGTTGCAAGTGTTCCTCTTGTACCTAAGCATCAAATCATAATGCTAATTGAACACAAATTGCAGCTGAGGCTGATGGGAACTCAATTAGTTCTGCTGGTATTTTGTAAGCTTGATCTCATGGTGGTCATTACCATCATTATAGTGTTCACTAGCAAGGACCATACCACAACACTGTGATTTAACATTGTAATGGATGAAAGTGTTGAGGTTGGATGAATGGATGTGGCACAGATGGGTGAAGGTGAAGGAGGGTTGACGTCTGCTCTGCTGGTCTGGGAGGATGTAGGGAAGACCGATGGAGGGGGGACTCAGTCGTGGAGTGATTCCACCCAAGCTGGATACATGGCTCCCAGACAGTACCTGGAATGAGATGTGGGAGAGTATGTACTGACCAGGTATATCTAGGCTTAGCTAGTGATTAGAGGTGTGGTTGACACGTGGCCCTGCTTCCAAACCCAAGTTAATCAGTCAACTTAATTTGCATTCACACTGAGAGGTTCATAGATTTTTGTCATGTCAGTCCACCCAGTAACTGTTGTGCAAGATCATAGGGATGGAACAACAATCAACTGTATCCAGGTGTTTACTCGGATTCTAACGTAATGTCAAAGAAATCAGCTTGAGTTGGTTTGTAAAGATAGACGGTTGTTGGTCCTAATTCAAAAAAATGACATTATTAAAAGTGTGTCGGCCAAATCTCAAAACTAAATCACAAAAGTTTGGCCTTTTGCATTTTTCCTTTATATGATAATGTGAACATTAGTTTTGTCTTGCAATGTTTGTCTGCTCAATGGAGTGGAAGCGTCACCAGAACATTATCACACCATGTTTCCATTGCACCATTGTTGGATTTCACTTTTCTCAGTCAATTTACTTTTCCTTCTCAGCCAAGCTCTTTTGCGATAAATTATGTTTTTTCATGCACAAACTGGAGATTCACATAATTCACATGTGGCTGGAAAGCAACTTAATGAGGCAGCTGGAGCTGTGTATGACTGAGATTGACAGCTGCTTAAATTGTTATAAGTTGCTCTGAAATCTACTGCTAATGCAGTGTAGGTGTTGCTGCAAAAATACTGACTTAAGCAGTCACGCTCAACCTTGTTACGATAAACTGAGAGCCAAGGCTGAAAATCTTTGGTTAATATGGTGACATGTTAATATGGTGACACATTCACAGCCACTAATGACAAAGGACAAAGTGTTTATAGGGAATTACTGACTAAAAAAGAAGTTTTTCTTACTTGTTTTTATTTTTTTTATTACAAATTTCACCATCAACAAATACTGAAGTCAAGGCCTCTTCAATGAACTTTACAATGAAAATCGGCAGGTTTGGGTTGAAAGGCTGCAGTATGATACATTTTCTTCACAGTGCCTTGAAAAGTGCGTCGGCCTTTCAAGGGCTAGCCACTTGATGTGAAACATTTATAAGATGGACCATAAAATTAATTTACAATAAATAGAAATAACAGTAAACAATATAAATAAGAATATATTTAACAGTTTTAACATAATTCACATACATAGTAAGGGCTGAAGGTCGACTTAAGGAACCCTTAAGTCAGTGCAGTCACTCATATATTGACTGCAAGTTGAGGTAAATCTGTTTCATAAAGTCCTCCCAGCCCGTGACTAATACAAGCCTTTGAGTGCTTTAAATTGAGTGCTATATATCTAACCCTATAGTGACATTATTAACACAATGAAAGCAGTGTTTTTAAGATGCGGAGTTTTCCAAAGAGTTCTCAAATTTTTTTTCATTTCTGTCTGTGTTGGACTGGTAAACAATGCAAGCTACAGTACAATCAAATAGAGCGAACTCTGACCTTGGTGGTTTGGAGATACAAACATAAATAACAATAAAATGTATACAGTACGTTGACATTCAGTGTAAAAAAGTCCTTACAAAAAGTTACAGAGTTTACAAAGTGTGAAAAATATTGGTATTTTCCCCCATTATAAAAAAAACGCCACCTTGAACGAGGCAAGTGAAGTCGCTTCATATGCAATGAAACAGAAGAACAGAGAGTACGGAGACACAATACATAGTGTACATGAAGCTAATGTGTTGATTCCTTTCATGTGGAAATCTGTTCGAACCAACATGCTACCAAACTCATGAGCTATCAGAAACCAGAGCATCAAAAAGTTGCTGTAAAAACAGGTAAAAGTCGGGTTCTGAAAGGCTGATGTCTTGTAATGATAGTTCTGGAAAATTCTTCAAACATTCTTGTGGTGGCAGATACAAAGAGGCTTCAGGAATGCTACAGAAGTCCTCAGCAGATACATTTTCCTTTCTTAAACAAAGCAAAGTAGTTCCTGAACTGCAGGCTACCTGATATCAAGATGTACAGTACGTAATGCGCAGTGCTGTATGTCCATTAGACAGTTGTGACAGATAGGAAGGCGTTGTGTACTTTAGACCCCTCTGGGACTCTGGCCCCATGGCTCATCAACTCCTGGATGGTCATCCAGTTGTCAAGGATCTTTTTGTTGCGTTTCTTCATCATCTTTTTGTGACTCAGCTCTAAGATATTGATCTCCTTCCTGCCCTCAGCTCCGCTGGCTGGCCCCTCCTTTAGACATTCGAGGCGGCTCTTTTGCATGAACTCCCTCCTCTTCCTCTGCTCCCTGGCCCGTGCCAAGTGCTGCTTCCTCTCCTCCTTGCTCCAGTAGCGGCCCATCTTCATTTCACTCATGGCATCATCATCTGTGGTCATACCTCCGCTCCTCTCCTCTCGGATCCTGAGTGCCCTCTCCCTCAGGATGCGGTCACGAGCAGGTCTTCGTGCCACATATCTTGTACCGTCAGCGCGGACTTTGACCTTCCACTCTAGACGAGGTTCCCCAGGGCGTCCGTTCCGGTGCACAGGATCTCGACATACGCTGAGCAGACTCAGCTGGCTCTGGGAGTACTCCAGGGAGGAGTGCTGTTGCAGCAGCTGCATGTAACTCTGCAACACAGAGGTCACTGTTAGAGGAACTGTCATCAATAGTCTTACCTAAGGCTAAATCGATGACTGGTTTACATGTCTGTTCTTGATGATACATACCTGGAGTTGCCTGGATCCTCCTTGGCCCTGATAGGGGGTAGTTTGATACGAACACCCATAGGGAAGCCCTCTCCTGGACTCTCTGGTTCTGCCTTTCTTCTCACACCTTTCATCATCTGCAGGCAGGGCAGGGTCTGACTCAGACCTGGAAGGGTTGCTCTGGTCTGGGCTGCTGGAGATAACAGGGCCTGGGTCTGCTGGTCTGCTACTTTTGGGTGTACCGTGGGGCTTGGGGATAGGGATGGGGCTGGATGGTGTGGAAGAGGCCAGTCTGAGGTTTTTCTGGTTGGTGATGCTGATGTGTCTCTGCAGAGAGTGGTCAGGAGATCTCTCCATACCTAGCGGTGTTGACCGTGCACTCTCGGCTGTGTTGTAGGCACTGGAGCTGTCCTTCTCTCTGATCTTATCACTGTCTGACCTCTCTGGGTATTCGTGGATGTCGGCCAGCCTGCCATGCCGCTTGTGTCCATCTTTGGGGCTCCGTCCTGGTGAGCAGGGTGTGGGCTGTGAGGGGTCCATTTGGTGGGTCTGGCGCAGCTGATGCGCTTGCATGATACTCTGACACTCCAGTTCAATGCTGCGCAGTTCCTCATTCAGCATCCTCAACTCCTGCTCCACACCTCCCCCTCCTTCTACACTATCCACCCCATCGTCACCCCCTCCTCCCTGCTCAGTCAGGCTACATTCTATACTGTGGCGGATGGAGTACACCCCACACTCACCTCCGTTACGGATTTGACACTTAAGCTCCAGAAGTTGCTGGAACCGGTTTTCTAAACCTAGGATCCCACCTCCACTATTGCGAATACTGACTACCCCGTCATGGCCTTGGCCTTTGGACAGTGTCCTTTGACTCTGTGTGTCCTGTGGCACCACAGTCCCTCGTCCAGTGTGTGGATGCTCTGCCCGCCATCGGTCTCTCAGGGAATGGGCTGGGCTCTTCCTGTGGAGTCTGGCCAGCAGGGGTTGATGCTCTGGACTGTCTGTACTGCGACCAAACCCACTGTCTTGATTATTGGAGGAGCAGGTCGCTGTGTCAGTTGTGATCTCCTCTTCAGCTTGATGCTGGTACATGAAGAAAGGACAAAAACAGACTTATATTTGTCACTGTTCATGAGTGGGTAACTGATTGAATTGTATAAGGGACAGAGTTCAACCAACTATTTCTTTTACATCCATGCTGGACAATTCTGGTTTTCACAATTTACATCCATAGAGCTGCAGACTTTTACCATGACCATGATCTTTCTGAAACCTGAAGACACTCACTGAACATAATCCAGGGTTTTGCTGAATCGTCCAGTATCGATATTCTTATGAAGTTGAAGGTTAGTCTCTCCTTCCATCTTTCCTAGGTACCCTTCTGTCTCTTTTTGCCTCAATTTGATCCATATTTGTTCCTTGACCCTCTCACCTCATCTCTCCTGTCAAAGTTGCGTTCCTTCTGCTTCCTCCTTTCCTCCAGGATCTCTCTCTTCAGCTCCTCCACAAGCTCCTGTTGCTCCTCATCCAGCCATACCTCCTCCTCAAGCTGAAATCACAACATCTTGTTAGAAACCTCTCACTCTTTCTCTCTGCCTGTGAGTGTTTTCCGTGTGCAGAGGCTCCACACAATCACGCTGACAGTTAGAAGGAAAGCAACAGGCACTCTGCAGGCAGCTGCTGTTATTTGACATGGCATAGGTTGTCAAGGAAGGGCAGGGAGCCTGTGAGAGAGCGTGTGTGAGTGTGTGTATGTTCACCTGGATTTCTGGTCTTGTCACCAGTAGTATGATGCTCGTTGCCTCTTCACTTGACAACAAAGCAACAGCTTTCTCTCTGTCTTGCACCTCAAAGCCATTTATCTGCACATCAAAGAGACATATAGATGGTCATGTCAGGAAGAAAGAACTTGCAGAAAGTTTTGACTACATACCCACGAAAGATCTGAAATTTCAAACATGCAACTGACATGAATGAAAAAATTAGTGTTCGTACTCAGCATCTTTTTTTTTCCATCTCCATCTTTGGACATTTTTTACTCCCTCCTTTACTTTCCATGTGTCTGCTTGACCATCTCTCATTCCATCTCTCTGCCTTTCTGCCATCATGTCTTCCTACTCCCTGCATCCATAGATAGTGGAATGGGTAGGCTGTGCGCTAGCTAAGGGAAGTCAATTGCGTGCGTGTATAGTCCAACCTCACGAGACTCTGCTCTCACCACATATCCAGACACACAATTAACTGTTCTTTGACAGGTGGCGTTCATCTTTTCCTCACTAGAGTAATGGGGCTGTCAGATGAAGATAATAGGGTCAGGAGTACAGCGGGCCCTGCTCCTTACAATCATTCATACCACAGGGAAAGAGAAACACTAGAGAAAGGAGATACTCAATGCACTATATACAACAAATATGGAGCAGAGGTAATGGTGGTACACTGCTGGTCAGACTGGAGGCAAGTTGAGGTGTTGCTCAGTGATGACACATCAGTAACAGTGCATCAAACTGTATCTTAGATGCATTTTTAAAATCCAGGAACATTAATTCATTTTATTCAGTTGAAGTTTTCCATTCATTTTCACAGGGACAAAACCCAATTACATGTGTAATGATTTGTAATAATAGAGTGACAAATGTGCCCTCATTATCTGATTTTTATTATGACATTATCTTTCTTTCTAGCCTGACAAACGGTCAAAATGATAAATCCAGTGCAAGTTAATGCATCATGTGAGGTGCCTTTTTAGTTCATGTAGAAATATCCCACTGTATCAGGATGCTGTGTTTTGCATATAATTGCAACCACAACTATTTTTTCTTGTGATCGATGTGGAGATTATACTCTCAGTTAATCATTTGGCTGTCATGAATCGAAGGTTATGTTTTCAAATGTCTTCCATCCCAAACCCTAACGCCATATTGAAGCCTGTACACTAACAAAGATATGAGAGCTGCCCCTTATGCAAAGAGGAGTGTAAACACAACATACAGACTGTGAGGCTCTAGAGGCTTAAATACGCTCCCAGGCAAACAGCAACAGCCTATCAGGAGGAAGCCAGTAAGAGGTGCAAGGTGGTTTCACTGAACTCATTAACTAGGATTGAGTGTGGGCAGGTTTACATTTGACTAAGAATCTCAACCGAAGCTGTGTATACATCCACAAATGCATATAGACACATGTATAAATATATCTGAATAAAACATACATAACACAACAAACATATATGAGCTGGCTGACATGAAAACCCCAAGCATGGGTCAGAGGTGACATCACAAAAACCTACAAAGTTCACACAGGCCTCTGTATAGACAGATACAAGAACCAGGTAACAGACAGTTCCTCATTAAGACTTAACGAAGGTGTGTTCACCTTGGTCACACACAGCTGCTCGCATGCACTGGCTGCAGACTTCACTGTATTAGCCCTGTGTTGCAGTGAGAAAACAATGGGCACTAAAACTATGTTGTACAATGCATAAAGTCGCAATCCAATGTCTATCTGTCTGTCCTATACCCCCCTATGTGCAGCCCATTTTCTGATCCCTTTACTCTAACCAGTGTTCTCCAAAGTGTCCTAAAGAAGGATATCAGTTAGAAAGACCCCATAGGTGTTTTTGCATAATGAGACAGAGCAAGACTGAGACAGAGAGCAGTGCTGGAGATGATGTAGTGCCTGGTGCAACTGCGACAAAGAACTTTAATTTCCCTGGTAAAACGAGGTGATTAAATATACATATGCTTGGCCAGACTGGAGACACCAGCAGCTTGGATAAAACGGGACTGGAGGATTTTTCCACATGGAAAGAAAATCTGGATTTTTTGGTTGATATCACAGAAAACATCCTGCTACTGTAGGGCCAGGAAGACGTGTCAGAATCTGTGTGAGTTTATTTATAATATAACCTGGTGTGAATACACTCAGCTGGATGAAACTACACACCTGTAGAATACGATCTCCTTCCTTGATGCGTCCATCTCTCGCTGCTATACTGTTCGGCTCCACCTGCACAAAGAGAACATGGTGATCAGCGCTGACAGGTCATCGTGTAGCTCTTTACAGTATTGTCCAAGAAACATCACTGATGTAGCACTCTCACACCACTGCTCTTATTTCTGCTGACAGATTTTTTTTTCATACAAAGAGAAGATACTTATTTTGTCACTGACAACCTCCTATTTTATTATTTATTTTTTTTACATGATATGAATAGTGTTTTTTCTCTCCTGATGATAATAATATGTATCCTATTCATCTGGAGACACCCTGACTGCTGGTGACTGACACTGACTGAGGTGACATGTGAGTCATTGACTTCCTATGAAGGAGCACTGGCTTCATAGGGAGCATGAGTGGGGAGGGGGGGTGGGGGTGGAAGACACCATAGGAAAAAAAGCTACTAAAAGACGTCCAAAGTGTTTAAGGTGCAGACATGACTTTGTTCAAGTGGAATGAATCAACACCTCATACGTCTGAAAATGTCTCCCACTGGAAATGCATAGATATAAGACACAGCAACACAACAAGCCCTCAACAATCCTTTGATAAACTTTGTTATTGTTGCGCTGAGGATCAAGAGACAACAAAAAAATAAAAAAATAAAACCTTAGTGGAAATAGGAAAAGAAAAAAAAATCACCAAGTCGCACCACTACTATCCATACATACATTTTAATGAGAGAAATTAGCATTTTTATCCTTTTATCAAACGTACAAAAATAGACGCGTTCTGTCGGTGGGAGACTTGCTTTCACAGTCTCTTCAGGTTCAGAAGGTGCTGCTGTTGTTGGTTTTTTTGTTGTTGTGTTCAGTCTTGGTGTGGTTCAGTAAGAACAGGTGGAAAACCAGAGGAAGAGCTGCCACAGTTCACAGATTTATACACAAGTCATCTTTTATAAAAGCTGAGAGGAGTTAAATATACTGCCTGTCTTTGTAATACTGCCATTTATATCCTCACGGCTGTGTCTTCTAATCCTCGTAGCAGCTCTTACTTCTCACACCCGCGCCTTTGTGTTTGGGAGGGGATTGAAACTGCACCTGGAGTCACACCGAACATTTCTCTAATTCAGTTTTGTAACATTTAAAGCCCTCATGATATTACCATTCATCGAGCTTCGTCTCAAAAAGTGCAATAATTTGTTTTCCTTTTGTTAACAATTTTGCACGAGGAAGTATTTTTCTCTCCTCTCCAAGTCACAAATCCATTGAATTTGAAAAGGAATCTCTCCGCCTTTTGTTTTGTGTGTTTGGTATTCAGCAGGGGTACACTAAATGGGAGAATGTATCATTCAACATACTGTGGTGGTGGGGGGCGGGAAGAGAAGGTTGTTGCTCAGACCTAATTAAAACCTTCAATTAAAACACGTTAAAAGGAGGAGGGATGAAAATGGCAGAAATGGGAATCACATTTCAAACCTGACTTCCCATGCGTGGCTCACTCTCAGTTGATATTTGACTGGCAAACATTTTTCTCCCCCTCCTTACCTAATTCACTTCGACTTGCTCTCTGCCTCAGCATGTAAAGATGGGAATTCAAATGGGATGTCATGCCATCTTTTAATAAATTCCTGCTCCAACGGAAACTGATCATGAAGTTCCACCAGACTTCATCGAGAAAGAGCTTCGGGGGCTTCACGAGGCCATGGCATTTTTATTTAACAAAACTAAGATTGCATGGCACAGGGAACCAATTACCGCCACTTCAATAAAAGAAACAGTTCAGGGATGTAACTTCTTTCTCTGGGCCTACCTGGCTGACATAGATGCCCGTGTCCTCCTCGTCGTCGGTCCTGTAGCACAGCGTCAGGCCGAGCTTCTCCTGACTGTTCTGTCTGCACAGCTCCACCTCCTGTCACACACAAAAACAAACCAATGATGTTTTATAAACCAATAATGTTAAGCCTGTTATGAGGTTGTGTTTTTTTCCCCTGGTGCACTGGATGGATTCCAAAACCATATAATTTGAAGCATGGAATTCCGTCCTGTATTGCAGATGAAATGATACCACCCCTGAGCGACCAGGTCCTAGTAGATCTTTACGCTCTACATTACCGTTACTAATCACTTTAGGAATGTTTTGTTGTCCCATGGTCATAAATATGTGAAATTGCTTTAAGGCCAAAAGGTTCTGTTATTTTTCTACTGATGCACAATATCCAGGCGACCTCAGACTTCTACCTCTCACACTCCCTTGCGTGTTCACATGTTAGTAATTACACTGCAAAATGCGTTCCCAAGCTCAGACTCAGTGTTCAGCATTCACACTATTCTCCCTGTTTTACACCTGCCATTGAAATGTGTCTTGGATGGACAGCTTGAAGTGCGTCAGTGGGCTCCTTTCATTAGAGTGCATCTCCACAATTGCTGCTTGTGATTATATTGCCTTGCTGTAGCTACATGCAAGTAAAGACAAACATAATTTTAGTTCACAAAGACCAAAGTCTTTGTTGTTGTTTTTTAACCAGCAGGAAGCAGCAATTCACTTGCTGTGTTTAATCAGAAATTGGAAGTAACAGTAAGAAAAATAAAAACTGAGCACAACTGTGCCTCAGCCAGATGTGAGTCAAGTGGACGGGGCCGTGTACAATGAATTGACCAGGTCTTTGGTGTGTTCCAGGAAAACCTGATCACCCGAGGTGTTTGATGTACTTGCAATATATTCTTGGTGTCATTTCAGAAATTTCAAATGTAGTGAACAAAGCCAGTTTATGGGATTTGACAACGAATGGAATGAGAACAAATGACTTTGTATTTCTGCTTATGCAAAGCATGTCCAATCAGTGGTTGGCCCTTCGAAGTGCCTCCCACCACCTCAGATCACTTTAAACCATTAATATGGTCTAAATTAATCTCAAATGTGCCTTTTAATATGTCTCTAGGTGCATACACATCTGTGGTTACGGCTGCCTACTACGTTACCAAGTCTCATCAGGGCCTTTGAAGTAATTGTTTAAGTTCTTGTTCAAATGGCCAAAAAGAGACACAAAGAGATCCAAAATGATCACTAAGGGACACAAAGCTACTTTCAATCTGTGGCCTTCGCTCTTGTGTAACAGGGGTGAGGAGTTTTTTTTTTTTTTTTTTTTTTTTGACAAGATGCTGTTGTGCAGGCTTGATTAGAGAGGCCAGACTGAACCAGAAAAAAAACACAACAAATAGCTAAAAGAGGGCGATGTTCTCAACAGCTGATGGGAAATAGAAAGTCTTTTTCTATTACACCGTCTTTTTTTCATTGTTAGTATAAAAATTGTAATTTGTGCAGCCTTAAGGATGACTTAATGAGGTCTTAGGTAACTAAGCTGCTGCACAAAGTTGCCATTTGGAAATCACAGCCATGGACCGAGGACACATTCAGATCCAGATTGGTTTAGTCCCCTCATGTCATCACTGTCATTTGTTCGCACTCTGCTGCTCCATCTTGACAGATCGGATCAGATTGAGACTTAGAGCCACAGCAGTCACCACAGTACAACTCAACCCAGCAGAATGAATGGATGACAGCATGTATGTATAGTGAATAATAATAATGAATACAGAGTGAGTACTCCTTCCTGGATTGTATAACCTGCAGCGTGGCAGTGCACTGCCACGTAAGGTAGTAAAATATAAAACACAAACACACACACTCACACATAGCCACAGCATGTGCTCTGTACATCAATAAAATAAAAGCCTTCAGTATCACACTGAACTCAGCATGTGGCAACATACAGGGCAGGTCTTTGATGCCTATAGTGATGGTATTTCACCAGCTGGTCCCCTCCCACAGGAAAATTCTCAAAATTTATCCCGATTTGCAACTGGCTCTTTTTGATCTCTGCTGTGTGTAAAGGTACTCACATAAAGATAACTGTGGGGGTAATCTTTATTAACCCCATGCTGCCAAATTCATTTCAATGCTGTGAAGTTGTTAAAGGTGGAGGTGTGGGATAGAGCGTAAAAAAAAAAGAAAGAAAAAAAAAGAGATGAGGGAGGGTGAGTGGGTGGGTGTAGGGGCTAGAATTAAGCTTCAACCCCCTTTTTTCCCCAGTCATGGGAAACCACGATAGCAGAGATTGACAGGGGAAGTAATTAATTTCTGTGGCATTTAACCCCCTGTGCAGACAGCCCTGACCTTCAAAGGCTTGTGGCGTGTGTTAGGAGTTTATAATGTTGTAACACAGTGCACTGGTCTTGACTACCCATGCTCCTCACCAGTTTAGTGCATCGGCTGATTTGAACAAACCCTGACAGTGGAATCACAGCAGTACACAGCGAGATCAGGCAGCGCTAACACCTTAATGTCAGCACACACTGGGTGGTACACTGGGGTTTTTAGTGGATTACTGGAGTCAGTTATCGTGGCGCGAGGCTCACTGCTGAATGAGCTCCAGATGTGCAGAGCTGTGGGTGCTGAAACTGTAGAAAGGCACGATTAGCAATGATTGGATCATAATCTGTGCCACTGTGGAGCTGAGACTATGGAACAGCAGTGACATACAAACTAATTTCACACAGATTACAATCACATGCGTAGAGACAGTTCTTAATTTACAGTATGTGGTAAGTAATGTTAAATTGAAAAGACCACATATACCCCATGCTACTGATATATATGAGAAATAAAGTCATGTGGACAATAGGTGATGTCCCGTCTTTTAGAGCCACATTAAGCATCTGTTAGTGACACCTGAGGCTAATATACACTCACCAGTTAAACCTACTTCATGATTCATTCACAAGAAAATTACAGCTGAGGCTAATGCTCAATGGCTCATTGTTTCCACACTGCACATGATGGCCTCCTCATCCTCATGGTACACAGTCAGTCAGGTTTGACAGAGCTTTATAATGACAGGTTTACCAACGATACTGTGATTTTTTTTTTTTTTTTTCTTTCTCATAATTACATCACTTCGAACATTCATTTTCTATTGGCATAGTGGTAGACAAAATAACCCTGATGATATCACTGGGATGACATCATCTTGTAGTTGATTTAGGGTGGACCACACTTAACTGGACTCTGGAGGTGTGTATTTTGAAAGATGACAGTGATTTGATATTTGAGCTATAGTTATAGCTATGTTATGGATCTAATGTACAACAGCACTTTGGCTGCTCATTATAAAGTAAGACCGTGCTACCATGGCCTTTGCTGCATTGATTTCTGTCCCTATATACAGTAGTTCTTATTCGAGTACCTCTTTAATGGTAAAAACATTTGAAGCAGTCTTTGTTCTTTGTACAGTCTTTCACATTTCTTTTTCCTGTTTTATTTATTCATTTGGGGGATTAAGAAAATGCAGCGTTTGAAGCTTGGCATCTGTTGATAATCCATCATCAAGACACATTTATTTTGACTAATTTGGCAAACAGCTAACTGGCTGCTCTCTTGCAGACTGCTGCCACTTTATAAACTGCACAGCATAACCTGGTGAATAAACAGAGATTTCATTAAAATCCAACATAATTTACCACTGTTGTGCCTGGGAAGTAGATACAAATATCCGGAAAGGATTGCTATTATTATTATTAACTTACGTTTTATTTTCATTTTCTAATAACTCTCCCACTGTGAACCAGTAAAAAAAAAAAAAAAAAAAAAAAAAAGATTTCCATTGTCTGCTACCTGGTGATATTACAGTGCGGTAGACTTGTCAGGAGTATTATGACAGCAGGAGTACCCATGTGGACAATCATTTTGAAGTGAAGCTCTACCTGTCAGTCAGACGTAATGTTCCTGGGAAGGCAGCCCTCTTCTGTTTCATCCGAGAGGAAAGCCATTCATGTTTCAGTTAGATACACATGGATGGACAGAGGTAAGTGTGGATGACCAATTTGTGTCTGGTAGTAGCAGATGGGAGTTTTTAAAGTGGGTGTGTATGTGTGTTCATGCTTTAAAGCCAACTTTGTTCTGATGCTACCGCTATTATCCCACATCCCCGCTCCAACCCCCACCGGCTTCCACCCCCAACCTACACAGGAGACTCCAGATGACGATATGAAGTAAGGCCACAGCTGGCAGCAGAGGAATCCTAATGACCCACAATGCAGTTCACTGAACCAGGGAGTGCCTATTAAAGCAGGTCGGACCACTGACGGTGGCAAACGTCACCCATCACTGTCACCTAGCGTGACCTCAAGATCCACTGTCTGACCTGCGTGATGCATGTGGAGACACTTGTGGAAATCATTGACTGTGAGACACTGTAGTCTTCTGATAAGACCCCCAAACACAGCAAATATATAGCAGGGTGGATTTTGTTATGTTTTATATCTACTCCATCATCATCATAAACTCTTTAATATCTTTTTCTCCTGATGTATTACTGTATCACTTTTCTGCCTGAAGTGACAGTCAAAGGAGCAAAGCTATATCTGAAGGAGAGTTCATGGTGAAAGAAACACTAACTGCTTGTGAGTGGAGAACACTGTTAACACAACAGAGAGGCATTTCTCTTGGTACCATTACATGAAGACTGTAATGGTACCTCTCAGACCCAGGGACAGTGCTATGCTACACAGAGCAATCTAAAGAGAATATGACGATTTGACAAAAGGCTGCCAATTTTCCAGTATTGTTGTGGTGGGCAGTTTCTCTTTTATTGTTTGGGAATTCTGAGTTTCATGTGAAAAGGGCTAGTCTTGGTTTATTTCCTGGGGTTTTGTATTATTGACCTAATGGTGGCCTCATACCCAACTGCACCAGGGGGAAAATAATTTAAGGCTATTCAGTAGCTTGGAGAGCCACAAACACTCCAATGAGTAGTTCTACAGAAATATTTATTGGAGTATTTCTGGGCAGACAACTCTCTCCTTGAGTTGTGCCATATTTGTCCTCGAGTTGAATGAAAACTGAACAGTAATAGCAATTTTTCAGTTTATAAAATAGGAAGGCTGAATTCCTGTGTGTTTAAAGCATATTGTCCTCCTATGAGCGCTGTACACTGTGCTCATGAAGTGAAAAGAGACTGATGCAAAACTGTACCTCATACTCATACTCCTCAGGTCTCTCCACCTCTGCCGGGGTGTTCGACAGGTACTCTGGACATTCGTAAAACTCGTGCTCCATGGTGTGGATGGAGTGACAGCTAGAGAGAAAACAGAGGAAAAGTGGGTCGTGTAAAGATCATTACTGTAAATTCTGATCTGCAAGTGTTCAGTGTGTGAAATACTCTGTTATATCCAGCGTGATGCAAAACTAATCACATTTCCACATACAGTAGTTAACATCTTATTGAATAAACAGTAAATATCTTTGTATACTTGTTACATCATTTTAAGTATAACGGCCATCCAGCAAATATCCAGGCTTTGAAGAACTTTTCACTGTTTGCATTAAATAAAAAGTGGACGTATAATGGATTTTTTTTATTGGTCATGAAAGCCATAAATGAGGCTTTCACATCTATTCCAGAAGCTGCATCACCAATAAACACTATGATAAAAAAGAAAATAATTTTCTTAATTGTTGAGACACATGACCTAAATTAGGTTTTTAAGACGTCCTAATTGTTAATTAAGGTGCCTGGGATCCCTGGTGTATTCTTGCATGTGCATATGGTGCTTTTTTTCTTCTCCTTCTTTTTTTTTTTTTTAAACAATGCTCATCTCATTCTGCAACAAAACTCTGAACAAGCAATGTAGACATCAACCATTCCTGCTATAAAAGTCATGACCTCTGTAAATTGTCACCATGATAACTGCATCTCCATAATCATTGACCAACACTGGCAGATTTGTAGTTTTACAGGACAAATTGATTTCATTTGCTTCCCAGCAAAGCCCTATAAATAGCTACAGAATGGATGTAGCGCCAGAATGCCAGCTCTATCAGACCATTGGCTTTTAATCGCCCAGCAAAAGCCCCCATTAAAGAAAATGGATGTAGCACACAGAAGCAATTATTGCATGCGCCTTTGGTTATGCATAATGATATCACAGGCCCAGCTCTGCAGGGAGTTTCCACACTATGATCCACCTGCTTTAAAACTACCATGAAATGAGAGATAACAACATCCAACCTGTCTGTGGCATCTGTGTATGTGTGTGTGGAAGGATCTAACATTGTGCCCTGCATGTGATTGTACATGTGCTCACCTGTCAGACAAGAGAAAGGGGCAGATATCAGGGACGGGTGGGGTAGCAGGTCGAAGCTTTGCCAGAGCCATGATGTGCTCGAAGGTGATGTCTGTTTGCGTGCAAACATCGACAACGCACACATCCTGGGGCGTGCCACTGTGGTTGTGTGCAACAGCCTGCGTGGCCCTGGTGGGTGTTCGCCGGAGAACCTGGACAACGATGGGGTCTCGCCTGATGGCCTCCACCACAGCTTCATCATGTTCGACCTTGGAGAAGTCGCGCCCATTCACCTGGTGAAACAAAGAGTCACTTGACTGAGAGCTTCATCGAGAAACTACTTGACTAATCACAAGAACATCCTGTCCTATCTGTCTGATGTTGCAAGCTATCGTGGAAGAATGTCACCTAAAATTCCTTACGGCAATGGCAATGATTGAAATATGTACTGTCTGTGAAAAGAAGCAACAGGTCCAGGGAGAGGTGTGCACACTCACTGTGCCTTTTTCCTAACCTTCATGTATCCAGGGACACTCTGACAGACATACATGCTGATTTCAGAAACAGCCTATTTCACATTCACACCTGGGATCCACATGGTGCCTTCCTCCAACAGTTACCTGCTGAATAGCTCCTTAAGCTACTATGAATTTTTGTGATTTTTTTAAAAAGACCTTTGGCAGCAATTCTTCACTAAATGAGCAGACAACATATTATTCTTTTCTTTACCCACACAGTACATCTCCGTAGCAGGCTCAGACAATTTCCTGTTGACCAACTCACAATTTTGTATTATCCAAAGGTGGAAAAACTCCCCAAACCAAGCTTTAATTATTATTTAATCTCATCCTGTTTTGCTCCAATATTGCTTTTCAGATCTGTATGAATTCAGTGCATTATTTACATTGTGTTCCAACCATTAAGCCCATTAGACATAGAACGACCGATTTAGGCAAATGAGGAGCAAAGTGGGGGAGAGCAGTGGGAGGTACACCTCGCTCCATTGGGAATATCAGTTTTTAGCGAGCAGCACCTACCTAATTTGCAAGTTTAGAAAAGGTTGTGCCACTAGGGAATCAGTGGAGAAGGTGTGAGTGACGACATACTGACAGCTGTCAGCCTGAAAACACACTCCGTACACCCGTGTGTTTCCTCCATCTCTGGCACCTTGTCACTTTGTTTGACCCAATTACAATCCCTCTGAAAGGCTACACCTTTACTCAAGTTCATTTTCAATCCGTCACACCGTGAAGTTGATTAACTGCATTGATTTTGGATGTCTGAGAGTGTCAAGGGTAAAGAAGTTAAAATGTGGAGGAATATGTTAATATCAGCATCATTACTGAGGGAAGAGACCAAGAACTGTATTCTTTCAGCATGGGCTTCTTTAACTGGGAATGTTGGATTTACACCCAGTGTATTTGTTATTTTTTATGAATGACACAAGTTTAGAGAGTGTTGCAAAACTTTGGCTGCAAATCAGCAGCCGCCTTATACCACCATCTGCAGCTATGATGGAAATTAATGGATGACTGCATGGGACCTGTGACCTCTATTGTTGTGTTTTGTTATTCTGCCACATAACACCCTACATACATTAACACCATTTAACTATCCCATTTGTGCATCTTTGACAAAGTCTAGAGAAAGTTCCGCAACATTTTTAGGTTGGAATGAGGTCCAGATGGACACATTAATCTCCAATCAGAGGGAATGGTCTGGGAAGCAGGAAGTGATTGTGGGGGTACACCTGCCAGTGTCTTTACCTGCTGTTGTTCCTCTATTCAATCTGCCTGTTGATGAGCTAACTGGGGGCTGATTAATGGACAGCAGATGTGACAAAGACCGGGGATAATGGCTCAGAACGTGCAGCTTTTATGTGTTTGTGTGCTTCAAACATTTCGTACATCGTATACACTGACTTTACAAAGCATTAGGGATAATTAAAGCACAAATGATGAGGGGAAGAGAAGCAGTCAAGTTAGAAGAGATTTTTAAATCTCTGAGAAGACAAAGATGTTGATTGTTCAGATAGATTATAATAAATAAATAATTTTTGATCTTTGAAGCCCATATTTCTCTGTGTTGTCTATTTCGTGACTGAATTAAATCTCAGTGACATAAAACCATAGTCTAACAATATCCTTTTTTGTTTGTGTGGAATTATTAATTTTATTATTTCCTCTCTTTTATCCTTGCAAAGTCTGCTTCCCCAAAGGGATTGTGGTTTAGTTCATAGTGTGGGATCTTCCATTCCATATGCATGTGAATATGTGGGCAGGAAGACATAGGAGCTACACATGCAGGTGAGATGCCAGCACTGAGACATGTAAGTGAGCGGATTCCATCAATATCCAACAGTAATTCCATTTTTATTAGTGGTTCCCTTTCTCATCACTCAGCTGCAGGCCGGTGACCAAGTTGACACCGAGACAGTATCATTACATCAACTGACATAACCTAGGAAAGCTCCACACGACCGCTAAAAATAGTCTGAGGAGGTCAGGCTGGTCTATAGGGACTGCTGTAATGAACCAACAATCTCATGCCGCCTTCATATACCTCTCAAGTTAAAGGTTACTATTGCCAATAAAAATGGTTCCCAGTAGCCCTAAACCAAAGCAAGGCTGTCCAAACACTCCTTCCTAAAGGTCAAGGTTCAAAGTTGTGCATTATATAGTTTAGGAGGACTGAATGTAGCCTACTCTTCTGAGTGTGCTTTGTGAACACGGTGATAATGTGAAACTGCCATTTACTTGTTATCAGCCCATATATTTGTTATCACACTATCCTCAGTTACCTTTTCTTTGTTTTTGTAAGCCAGTTTAGCTTGTTAGCTAAAAAACCTTTAGACAAGTAGCAATTCGATACAAAGAAACTTTAATGCATGTACAAGCCACATACCACATCAAATGGCACAAGTTCTTCAAAACCCCAAATGGCCTTTAGATTGTCTCAGAAATAACAAATTTCTTGAGCATATATGGTAAAACAAATGACACAATGTCAGATTCTGGATTCAGTTTGACCAAACATTGCATTCTGATACTGTATAGCAGAATAATTTCAACATGACCTCTTGTGCTCTCAAAAAACTTCAGTGGATTGTTGAATATGCCTCCACATTTCACTGCCTGACATGGCTCCACACAGACTTTTAAGGTCACGCATATAAGAAAGAGTGAGTGTCAGCTATCAGCTATTAATGCAACGTTTTACTCCCCCTGATGCACCAATTACACACATCACTGACTATGAGGGGTCACTAGCAGACCATGGTGTGGAAATGGCTGTTACATGTGTTGAGACTGGGTTGAAAATAACACGGTGAAAGCCAATCAGTCACCACCGTGGAGGCATTCAATATGCTCAATAGAAGGTCCATGTCAAGCTTTAAATGTGTTGCAGGGTTTTATCAGCTGCCCACTAGTTAAATGTTGTTTCTGCTTTTACATGCAAACAGATAAGGAAAGCCTAGAGATCACACTAGTGTTTGTTTGTATGTGTATGTGTGTATGTATGGTTGTACATGTGAATGGGTGTGTGTTTGCTGCTCAGAGATAAGAGTGTGATGGAAACCACTCAACCTCACAGCTAAATCTGTCAGATATGGTGTTATTGTGAGCAAATGGGAGATAATACACACAAACAGCACACACACACACACACACTCACATACAACACAAAGCTTAAACATTACATCAGCTCCCGACAGACATAAAACAGCTCTATGTGGTTGTTTCCATTAACCATGTTTGACTGAATAATGCAGTATCTCACAGTGAATAGGCTCACATACGCACCCAAACAATAAGCTACCCAGGAGAGACAACCTCTGCCTCTTCATCACCGGCCTCCTCTGCCCCTGAGGAGACACGCTGCTCCTCACCATCATGATTTTCCCGAACTCCAGCTCAATACAACAAAGATTGTTTTTACATTCATGGAAATTGGCATATTGTGATGAGTGAGGAAGCACAGGTGGCGTGCTCCAATAATCTGCCAGATCTCATTTCTCTTCCTCCTTTAGCTGTATCGAGATGATTCAGGAGGCCACTCTTGTGTGGCAAGGGCTTGCTGTCATAAATGTCTCATTTCAATAATAAAAGTCTCTGACATGCAATATCACCCTAGTGCAGCAGAGGCAAAGGAGATGATGGTTTCATAAATTTGAGTGGCAGGCTGTGCAACTGGTGCCATGCTCGGTCAGCTGAATCACATTGACCCTTGCCTTGTGGGTGATGAGAATACCATGATGCTATTGATGCATGTGTGACAAGCAACCAGGGAAAAACCAGCAAAAGAGAACAGAGATGGTTGAAATGAATCTTTGTTTTCAAAGTCAGTCTCATAACCTATCAGCAAGGTTAAACATTATTTAAAAGCTCTATGAAAATGTACAGTGAAGGCTTTAAGAGACAAATTAATACAGCAACTTTCCTAAGTATAGTGAGCCACAGTCAGTAATCCAGGTTTCTCTACTCACTTTAGCAGTGCTGGCTCTGATTGCAGAGGTTTGACTCTGTACAACACAGATGGTGCAGGTGCAAAATTGGCTTCTCCCATTGTTAGCTAACCTCTGCCCATTACTGTTTTGGAAGATGACATACAGTGGCGAATGGTACATATCTTTTTGAGGGATTAAAACTTAAAAGTTTAGTTTTCTCATGACTTTTCTAAACTCCAAGCACTCTGAAGATAGTCAGAAAAGACATCTCTTCTTTTACCTCACTTAGTGTACAATTACAGCATCTGTCATTTCTAAAGAGACCGAGGATCCCATAGTTTTAAAATGCAGCTTAGACTGGCTACAGTATATAATTTACCACAGTAGTAGCCAATTTCAAACTTGAGTATGATGACTGGCTGGAGTAAATAGCTGTTATGTTGTGATATGATTTAACCTATATTTAGTCACAGATGATGCGCTCAGCATGGGAGTACTATCTTGGTGATAGATTTCTGGGCTTTTGCTGTTGACAAGAGCGACCATTGTCTTGTATTGCTGACCAGCTGCGGATGAGTTCAAGGGCATCTTCACATGCTCACAAACACCTACAGTGGCTGCATTGTGGAAGTGGTCTGAAGTTGAAACCACTTTCAAATACCTGCAACTTTATAGTCTTATTCATTTTTCTTAATTACCTGAAACTTATAAAAAAAACCTGACTTGACTTAAAAAGTGCATGAAGAGTTGGTGAGATTTCAACTCCGTTTTGTATGTTTAGCCGGGCTTGTTCGTCTTTTCCAATCAGCAAGTGTTCACTGTGCATTGTAATGCTCTGCTGTTTTACATTTCTGTATCGCGCCAATTAATCAAAGTGACAAGGTATTTAATGAGAGGCAATTAGAGTGTTAACCAAAATGCAAATCAGAGAGATCAGGGAGACTGTGGGAGAGAGGCAGAGCAGGGTGTGTGTGTTTGTGTTCATAGTGGCACTAGGGTGTGCGTATGTGTGTGTTTACGAGGATGTGCATGTGTGAGTTTGTACCATGGCAACGGGTTCAAGGAGACCCCGTTCAGTGCTCTTATTAGGGCCCTTATTCCCTGAATTGAGTTCAGCTCTTCCTCTCTGTGTTTATGTGCTCGTCTGCACCTGTGATTGCATCTATGTCCGTGCCTGCGAGTGCGAGCACAAGTTGTAATGAGTGTCCTTCACAGTTTTTTTCACAGACATGGGTTCCTGCACAACAGGCAAAAACAACCAATTAGTTCTGCATGAGGAAGACCACATGACAACATGAAATGTGGATTAAATAGCTGCTGTTGCGACGGATGTTAAGTAGCCCGCTCAGGTCAATCCCTTCCACATCAGACAGCATCTGTCTGCAGTAGATTAGACCGCATCTCATCCAAGAATGGCTTTTTCCCCAGTGCTGGCATGTTTCAACTGTTAGATCTTAGCTTCAGACGACGTTAAAAATGTATGAAGCTTTAGCTAAAATATAACATGCTTCAAATAATCTTGCAACACGCCCGTGTGTTCCCATATGTCCTTGTTCAGTAGTACCTGCTAAAAGTGACAGTCTGGTGTACTGTCCTTCAATTGGCTATGCTGCATTCAGAACAGCTGAAGTGTCCTTCAACAAGATCGACTGCGCTGCTCTGCAACTCATCATACACTGTTCCTTCCCTGCAGACTAAAAGAAAATAAAATCTCTGTCACACTTTCCAGAACGCTCTCAAATAGTCTTCACGATGTGCAAACATTTGGGTTAGCTGGTATCAACCAGGAGCACCATGCCCTGTGTATGGCTTCAGTGCATTTGCCATTGTGACAGTGACCCCTTTAAAACAGCACTACTGCTTTTGTGTGCCCAATTATCCCCATGAAATCTATTACATGGGATCAATGTTTATTTCAGGAGTTAGCTAAACTCTCTGTTGTTTTGATATTTAAGAAGCCAGCAGGGATTGAGGAATGAAGAGACTGCCAATCAATAAACACACCTCATGCATGCACATGTCGTTTTCCAACACTGTACAATCTTCTGATCTGATCTTATTAGTAATTTTATTTCTCCCATTCTTCTCTTGGTTTAGCAGTATAAGAGTGTTTTCTCTCCTTTTGTCTGTCATTGTCACTGTAAATCAGCCCTTTTCATTTCAATTCAGTGGGTAAAAAAAAAAAAAAAACACCTCTATATTGCCAGAGCGCTTTAAAAACAGACACTACATCACTTTCTGTTTCTACCCATCTGTTTTTTGTGTGTGTCTCAAGGGTTTTCTCCCTTCTCACTCTTCACATGTCTGTCTTTCCCCAACCCGGCTTAACACCAGCAGCAGTAGAAACACGCACGCAGACATCAGAGACTGTTGACTTGTGACTGTCATTCCAAGCAGCCATTTCTGATGTAAGTGGGGGGAAATCAAAGGTTATCATCTGTCAGTGAACGCATTAGGAACCATCTCATTTCCTGCTCTTTGTACCACTTCTATATGCAAGGCGGGCTTCCTTTCAATTAGGCTTCATGAATACAGACCCTTCCCAGTGGTAAAGCCTTGGAATGAAACATGATTTGTCTTGTATTTGGCTTTTTTTGGAATTACAATATGAGTATTTTCTTTTATTCATAACACAATCCCATCTGTGTATGCGCTTGTGACACTTTCAAGGGAAAAACAACCTCCTACTCTATTTTCATTGCAGTAATCCGGTGATGATAAAACTCCAATTAAAACGTTCTTCCTTCCAGTTTACACCTCAGTATGCTTTTAGATAAAAAGACAAAAAGAACCCACGGCAAAATTCAAGAGGTTTGCTTTGCACCACCTAGTTTAATCTGCACTCTCATTCAGCACCAACTGGCAGTTTCCTCTCATTTTCCTTCATAAAGTGACTAATATCCTCTTCCTGGTGGGCTCATACA
This sequence comes from Caranx ignobilis, assembly GCA_021432705.1. NCBI lineage: Eukaryota > Metazoa > Chordata > Actinopteri > Carangiformes > Carangidae > Caranx > Caranx ignobilis. Next base: position 82,752,968 of record MU269990.1, on the reverse strand, counting down.
TCACAGCAGGGCCAATGTCTCTATGTATAACTAATAGGCTCTGTGTTCTCAAGCAGCCACGGATGGCACGGGTTATGACAAACTGACAAACAACACGACATTCATTACCCTCAACATCCTAGCAACCAAATCACAATTACCGCGATCCACGAGTGAGCATCCAGCCAGCCCCGCTGCCTCGCTCTTATTCCTCGCACACCACGTCGCCAATGCATAAATTAGCCTGCTTTTGTCACATTGGGGGGTTGGCGGGTTGAGAATTAGCTCAGTTTGTTTTGCTCATGATGAGACAAGGCGCGCTGTTGCTGGATGACTGCAAAACTTCTTTACTGACAAATCAATAGACGTCACTTTCATTTTCACTCAGCACATTTGTGCATCTTGGGATTAACTGAGCATTTATGTGTGTACATTTTTATGTGTGCACGCGTGCATGCGTTTGTCCATGCAGATAGTTGTCTTGACTGACTAATGTACTTGGCCTGCGCAGTACCAGGACTCTATTGTCGCACTGTGTCCTCCCCGCAGTCATTAGATCACCATTAATCTCTCATCTGCCATTAAAACAACAGTCACTGAGCTGGGCTGAACAATAGTGTGGCCTTTCCTCCAGCCCCTCGACACACACTAGCAATGAGTTTGAATTAGGCTCTCGGGGGTCACCGATTAGACCCACATAAGTCATCCAGACAGCTGAGTTCACAAAGAGGTTATGCCACTCTGTATGGGAAAGCTCAACTGCATACGTGATGCATCCAAGCATGTCAGCAGTTCTTGTACTTATTTAGCATATAGAAGAAGACTGGTGATGTTATTTATCTCTCTTACTTCCAGCAAATTCTATCAAAAGAAAACAATGAATTTGTGCTTACATGGTATTTGTGTGGCTAAAGCCATATCTGGGACACATAATTTAAATTATGTTCACTGGTGACATCCTATTTACCATGAATATGAGGACTGTAGTGTATTCTTAATCAATCTTACATGCACTGTCCAGCTGCACCAAGTGTGGATCCGCCACTGCAAATAGTCCCCAACAAACGCACCACTTTCTCCTGTTTGTTTAAACCCACAGCTGAGCCGTTTCAGGAAATCATTTGGCCCTTGATAAAGAATAAAAGAGGTGACCCATTTAAAAAGATTTCCTTTGCTAGCAATTTAATTAATTTAGTAATTACTGAACTTGGAGGGATGGGGTTGGAGTCAGGGTTGGCCTAAACTTTGAGGTCGGGGTGAGGAAGTTTTTGGAAATCAGCTTGGTTGGTTTTGGTGTTTTCATGGGGTTTGCTGATAATACATAAGAAAATACAGGCCTTATTCTTCAAGGTTATTGTTCCAGAAAATAAATTAAATAGACTTGTAACCTGCAATAGACTTGTTCTTTCAAAAGACCTTATGTACCTATGTTTTTGTTGTGTTTGTGGACGTTGGTTTGGCAATATTAGAAATAGCATCTAAATGATATTTAGATTTATAAACAAATGTTGCTGACTTAATACATCAGTGGGAAATTAGCACAGCCTCTTACTGCTTGAGGGACTTTGTGTAGTCATAATGGGAGTGAAAAACAACACAAAGTTCATACTGTTTTCTCTAAATAATGGGGTGTGGAATTGAGAGAAGAAACACTATTGCATGCTGGAGCCTAAATAATTGAATGAGTAATTATATACTAGTCCTGCCATAAAACTCACATTCAGAGAGTGGGCATCCCGATTGGATGCAGGCCTGCTGTGAATCTTTGTTATTCTCATTTTGGTTGAAGGCAAAAGGAACCAGCCTCAGTTGCCGGGGCATAATTAGCAAAACATGCTAAAGCTTGGAAAGTGAATACATTTTTCTGGGGGAGCAGGAAAATCAAAGATTTATGTGCTACTTTTTGCATAAAATTAAGTCTTGAGTGTGAACTTAGAGTGTTTTTTTCTGTCCTCCAACCAAACCTTGGTGGTTTATTTTTTATCTTCTTCTTCTTACATTTCAACGTGTTTATGCTCACTGGAAGCACCTGAGTCATTAGCATTATTCATAACATGAATCTTCGTCAGACTTCCCTTTGGTGGAGAAGAAAAACGACTTCACACTCCACTAACTGTGAGCAGGCGAGAAGGGCTCTTCCTGCAATGAAAAATACCTTCATCCAAAAGCATGCTTGGTTAGTTAAGTGAGAGACACTGTGCTGCAATTTCCCCCTCATTCAACCCGCCTCAATCAAGACTTCAGCTGTATTCATGGTCTCAGTCTGAGGAGTGTAAGTCTACAATGTGACTGAGTGAATGGCTAATCACATTTGCCACCAATATATTATCGGTCGGGTGATGATGAGTCACTGCGTTTGCGTAATTTGCACAGATTGACACATTAAATCAGACCATTGTTTCTCAAAATGGGTCACAGTCATAATTTGAGTGAAGTTCCATGTTACAAGGCGGAGAAACATGTTGTAATAATGATATCAAGGACCTGTTGTGTCCTTGTGAAGAATTATTTTTGTTTCTCAGAAGCAAAGTAAGTTAATATGGTCTGTATCCCACTTCCAACAATCCTACAATTCATCGAATTTGTCTAACGCAGGTATGACCTGAGTGTCACTGGACTAACACAGGTGTTCCTTGAATTCATTCTACACACATCTGTCAAGTGAGGTCTTTCTCAATAGCAATTTTACTCAATGCTCAAACACTGTGCTGTATCAGTTTGGACTATCCACCTACACATGATGTGGCTTTGCACTTCCTATGATCCTTTGTACATTCCCAACAAAGACCCATCCACAGCCCTTTGGCCACTCTCTGTCCTGTGGGCATTTCCCATATCAACATGAGGCTTATGGTTACACCCTGTGCTAAATGTAATCACCCCCCCCCCACCCACCCCAACTATGCAGATGGTTTAGTGTTATTCTATCTGTAACTGGACTCGACGCCAGGCTCTGAGTGGGCCTAATGACTCCTAAGCCCAAGTTGGTTAAGTGGGAATTCAACACCATGGTCGTGCTGTAACCTAATCTCCCTTTAGACCACCTGGACCCAGGATCCATGCTGTGTGTTCAAAACACACTTGTCAATGGCACAACAATGGTCCATCTGCATTTTTAAGCATTTAGCTAACAGCCGCATCAAGACATTTTTATACACACTATCATCAACACATATTGCTGTGGAAAATATGCTGCAGCACAGACGTCATGGCGGCTTTGAAAATAGTTGCAACAAATAACCCCTGTCTCCCTCAGATGATTATCCATGATGGAGAAATTCTTGGCAGAGAGAGAGAGAAAAGAGAGAAAGAGAGGGGGTAAAACAGAGGAGGTTTTCTTTTTATAGTATAACTGACATTTGGTCTCAGATGAGAATTGCACCTTCACTGCCAAAGAACTCATCCAAAGATCTGACTGAGAGAACTTTCATGCTAATGTGAAGGGTGTTACAGGTTTTTTATGTCTTAGAAGATGTGTTTTAGCGTTTTCCCACCACAGCGGGTAAATAATTCTGTGCATATTGCATGCACATTTTTCTCAGCGCCATGTAGCAGCAATACCCCACAACATATACATAACAGCTCCAGATGGTTCGTCGTAACATCTGTCTAACCTGACAAAACATAGCCTGCAGCGTGTGGCCATAAGGTGGATTATTGGGTTATTCTGGCACAAGGTTGGCTTCAAACCTTCTAACAGTCACCGGCTGACGACACACACACATACACACACACACACACACACACACACACACACACACCACACTGGGACTAGACTAAAATTACTGTCTCTGCAACAGATGAATGACAGAGCATCCCTGTGTCTTCCAGTCTTCCATCACTATCTGTTTCTTTCCAGGGTCCTTCCAACGCAGAGGGGAAAATCTGTAGCACCTCTGGCGGTATAGGGCTATGCCAAAGTGTATTAATGAGTGGGATACCCAGACAGTGACAAACAGGCAGCAAGACAGACAGGGGCAGTGGAGCGGAACGGACTTGAAACAGTGTCTGGCGACTGATAAGTGATGGTAGAAGGAGGAGGAGGAGGAGGTGGAGGAGCAGGGCGAGACTTTGTGTTACAGAGAGGGCGAGGTTAAGAAGGGATGGGGGAAAAAATCTGGAAAATGCAGAAATTTAAAAGTGTTTTTGATGCCGCACGACTCGGTTTCCCCTCACTCTCCTTCCCCTCCTCCTTTAACCTCTGTCTGTCTTTCTTACACCTTTTCTTCCATGCTCTACCTTTCCATTGTACCCCATCAAACTCTACCCCCACCCTCCTGCTCTCCTCTTATTCTTTTTCTTCTGCCTCCTATCATCTTGGCCAGGCCACTTGGCTGATCGGTGAGTATGGTAATCAGCGAGAGGCTGATAACAACTGATAAGTCCTCTTGTCGGGTGCTAAGAGCTTGAATGACATTTTTACACAGTCGTAAAAATGGAAAAACACGCCATAAAGCTGATGAATGGACGGAGCCCTGTGTGATTTAGCCTCTGTGTGTTACATGAATGTACACAGTGTTTGCAAACAGGCATATCTACCTCTTAACACTGCCTTGTAGTTGTGTGTACATGCATCATGTGCACATCCTTCGCCTTGTTTGGAGGGGAGACAGGAGGTGGGGGTGAGGAGTGTCACAGAAAGGGCTTTCATCCTGGGCTTATCAGAGCCAAAGCAGGGGGAGATCGTTGGCTGCTGGAGCGAAACACCGACTGTTGCTGCCCCCCACCCCCACCCCCACCCACCACCACCACCAATGCCCCCACACTGTCCACACCGGACCTGTCTTCTCTCGTCTGTGTGATTCCCACCCTCATACACAAGCACATACACATACACATGCCAGAAACTGGTGTGTATGTATGTTTGCCCACAGCAAAGCAGACAGATACACAAAGAAAGACAGACACAGACGTCAACTTCCAGACTGACAACCCCTCTGTCATCATCTATCACTCTCCATGTCACTTTTTTCTTTCAACACAAACTGCAGAAAAACACACAAAAACCTACCTTAGGATTCTGGGTGTTTGTGTTTGTTTCTACATTAACCTGGCATTAACCCAAGGCCAAATAATCACCCATTTCCTCTTTTCATTTTTTTTTGGCTGACGACTAGAAGATGTGCTACCCACAGTGTCGGTGACAAGGCCATATGCACCACTAAATCATGTGGCATTATCGCCACGCTGTGCTCCAACGAGCAACTATAACCATGATGGAAGACACCAGATGATCTGTGTTCAGCAGCAGAGTTCATCTCCATAATGCAAGATTAACATTTCTAGAATGTTAATGATTATCTAAGTTAATTATTCAGCATCTCTAAGTACTGAATGTGTTGTCAGTTTGTTATCTAGGAGCACTTAGATGTCTTTTTTTTTGGTAGGAAAAAAACTGTAGCATTCATAGTTTAGAATTAAAGTCTCATATTTAGATTTTTTTTTAAAGAGTCTACATGATGTACTGTAATTAGCCATTCCGCAAGTGTTTGTTTGTGTGTGGGAGAGATAGAGAGATAGAGAGACTTGTCAAGAGGAATTACACTGACAGGTGAAAAGGTTAAACTCGCTGACCCACGCGGACAGGCAAACAACTTCTTAGCCTGAAAAAATGCAAGAGAAAAAAATCGAAAGGTCACTTCATTCAGTACTTTGTGCTGAGCTCAAAATCCCATCGCAGACACAGAGACGGAGGAAAGAAAACAGTGAGTTCAGGAGCATTGTTGAGCTTCTCTGATAAGTGGACGGCTGACGAGTCAGGTGATAGCACCTCCCTCCATCCCCTGCTGGTCATCTGTCCGAACACTTCACTCACTGAATGTCTTTACACGCTCATGCTTGGATCACAGGGAGCATTAAGCTGCTGTCGCACGATAACTCCAGTTGGGGGATTTTTCCAGTTTTCATTTCATTTCCTGTTGTACATGTCTGTGCATTGGTTGAGTTGACAGGTTTCACATGCATATCTGGATGAAGTCATGGTGCAGGTCTGAGGTGGCCATATGGAGGTGACGGCTGCGCGGGACTGACCACAGCTTCCCCTGCTCTGTGTGGCACTCTCTGGACACCATAGGCGGTGGCTGGAAGAGAGGGTGTCTGTCTGGCCCCTTCCATGCTGTTTAACAGGCTGGACATGTGGCACAGCATCTGTCTCCGGAGGACAGACCCATGCCACGGATGGCCTGGTTCACAACCATGCACACCCACATATGTGCGATGGAACAAAAGGCACAAAGAAAAGTCTATGCTAATAATATTAAGGTAATATCACACTTACAAGGTAGTGAATACAAAGGACGCTCTGCTTTCTCCTGCAACAGTAACAAAAAACACTAATGCATCCATGGAGAATAAACACTCTACTTAACACTGAGCAGAGGCAGACAACACACAGGGTAGTAAGTGGCTGTTACACAGGCTCTTGTTTGGTGTCATGCAATAGTGCTGACTCTGATACAACCAAAAAGACAAAACACATGGGTCCTATGAGGCCCTGAAGGCCAGAGGCTATGGGACAATTTAACACAGCCACAAGCAAAATATGGAATGGCAATTGCTACAACTGCTCTAGATGGAGCCCTACAGTCATACATGGGGGCCAGTGTTCAGACACACACACACACACACACACACACACACACACACATGCACACACACAAAATCGCAAATGAAACATTCAATGTAAATGGTCTGACGAGAGTCATAAATCTCTGAGTGGCCGCTGGGCAGCTGGGGTCGGGCAACCTGCCGTCCCTTCCTGAGCAGTGCAGCTGTGTGAACAGAGATAGCTTCCGCGGTGGAGGAGGAGGAGGAGGAGGAGGTAGAGACACCGGGGCAGGTCTGCAGGCTGAAAACTGGAAATGGTCTTTTACTTTTTCAAAATGAAAGGTGCAGAGCAGGTCTGGACCAAACATAATGTATCTATTTCAGGGGCAGAATCATTACCATAGAATTTCAGAGCAGCTGAAATCCATTTTGTGGAAGAGTCATTGTTTCATCATCTCCAGAAATGAAAAATCACCCCCACAGACCTGGACACAGCAGAAAGGGACATGGGGAAATTAATCTGGTGATGTGGTGACTCCATGTACTGTAGAGCTGGTTGGTGAACTACTGTAGATGGTGAGCTAACTAAGCTGTGCTAGTCAAAGGGTCATTGCAGGTCATTGCAGAGAAACTGTCAGTTAGCCAGCTTCTTAGCTTGGCTGTTAATGGGACAAAAAGTTCAGTTTATTCCTACCATCCACTCCTGTCCTGCAAACCATATCTTCACCAGCTGAGGTCAAGTAAAACTGGATGGTACAATAGCTTCTTCTGTTTCGGGCTCTCTGGTCCATTACTAGTTTACTTTTCCCACAAATTACAGCCATTCTATTGCCGTAGGTAGATTTTGCTGTGAGTTTGGCCATGTTTATAACAACCAAGCATCAACACTGACTTGAACATGTCTACAAACTGGATGTGGCTACACTTAATAACTTTGATCATCAGAAAAACAAATTCGAAAAGAAAGCCTGGCAAAACATTTAGCAACAGACACACTCATGTGAGATACAGCACCAGAAGATGTAGAGACAAATGAAGGAGTTCCAGTTCTTCCAAAGCACCTGCTCTGCCCTGCCTGCTTTAGCAATGGTACATAATCAAAATCCTCTAGTTTTGTACTGGCATAATGAGCAGGTGGTGTCTTATTGTGTAGCACCGTTGGAAGTACAACAGAACCAAAACACATTTTTGTGTGTGCGAAGAAGTAAAATGAGGGTCGGGAGGAACCGAATGCTGGGATGAAGAAGGAGGGAGGGAGCGCAGGATTAATGAGGACTACAGAGAAGGAGAAAGTATGAAAAACGAAGGCGAAGAAATGAGTCTGGAATGATAAAAGGAGAAAAAAAGAGAGACAGAGGGATTGTTGAGGAGTCTCTCTGGATTTGCAGAATCCCCTCACCCTCTAGTTTTGGGACAAAGTCACACTGACACACTTACTGCCTGGTGAGCTCTCTGTCTTTCTCTCGCTCTCTTTCTCTCTTTCTTTCGCACTGGTAATGAGAGCTGTAGGTGTCCGCCGACTGTCACATACACACCGCAGAGCATTTAACAGTGAGCGGGTGCGCTCGCTCACACACTCACACTCAGTATTGCTGGATGTGTGCCAGAGTGCCAGGACACCTACAGGGTGATGCGGAAATAGGAGGAAACCATAAGGTTCTTTTTCATTGTTAGCAGCCAATTGCTTGATGATACATTACACCAAATGCTCTGTAACGCAAAATAAAAATAGCCTGAGCATGGATGCTGCACTCATCTCTTTTGTTTCTGCAATGTACATTCAGTTCACCTCAACAATACAAAAAGGAGCCATGACCTCCTAGAGTTTCCTTTAATTGACATGGTTAATTTTCATGCTCCTCCACCCAGGCAGACAACGCAGACATCCACTATCTCATTAGAGCATGGGGGCATTTAGTCTGAGAGCTTAATTAGCTTAAGACTGCAGCACAGTGGAAAAACATTCATAAAAGCAGCGTCTAGCAGTGATGGAGGGTTAGAGTGGTGATAATGTATTTCTCACATTTTAGAGACCCAACAAGAAAACAAGCCCTCGTTGTCACCAACATTATTATCACCACCTCAAACGACTGGCAGCAGCTGTATTGTCGTAAAGCCAAATCACATAATATGGTCTTATATCTTACTGGACATGTAAAAGTTTCCCCCCATCAATGCCAGAAGGGTAGTTCTGGTATGAATGGATGTTTTGGGTGATATTAAACTAACATGAAGTATTCAGCCGTCCCGCTCAGTCTCATTACCGCGCCGTATCCAGTTTCCCTGCCGTCTGTAACTGTGTAAGATACTAAATGATGAATGAATCCTTGCTGCTGCTGCTGCTGCTGGGCTGGCATTGGTGCGTACTGTACACAAGCAGCAGAGGAAAGCCAGGGCACGTGTTCCCAGCTCGTACACATAACCATAATCGCTGCTGTGAAAACAATGTCACCACACTTCAGATGCAGTAGCTCATGTGGATATTTGAATTCACCTGGATTCAAAGTTGACATAAACACCTGAAACCAGTTAAAACACCACAGGAAGTGGCCAAAGAGAACAAACACATCATTTTCATCTGTTTCCAACATGGTGATATTTTGAAGATGTGTGTGTGTCTGTGTATGTTTTTCCAGTAGATTCACACTTAACACCTCCTTATCTAATCTACATATATCAGCCGAGCCCAGTACAAGATGACAAGTTATAAATTGACAGTGTTTCTACTGCTCACAGTGACAGAATGTATGTTTCTGGAGGCGCTGTCATTCCACAGCATGTATCTGTAACAACTCACAAATCTTTTACATTGTTATATTTGACTTCTGCCCTGGTATTTTGGAAAAAAAAAGTTAAAAAGGTAAAATGAACTCATTTGGCACATCAGTGGAGGTGTAAGCACTCAACAACAACAACAACAACAACAACATCAAAGTCACAGAAGCTGAATGAAATCCTTACATCCTTCTAGGACAGAAACTGTAAAAGCTGTCATATCAGGTCAAGGAAAAGAAAAAAAATGTCTGTCCACTTCTGACAAACAACAGAGAGAAGAAGAAAAAAAAACAGCAGAAAACATTTGCTGGTTGTTCTTTGAACTGTTTTGGCTCCTAGACAGTCACAGAGCTGAGGAGATGTGATGAATTATTCCCCTGGAGCCAGCGCGGGAAGAAAAGCTGAACTTGTTCTCACATCTCCTGCTACTGAGGAGAAATAACTAGCTCCACTCACTTTGATGGAGAGGTACACACACATGCACACATGCACACACACACACAGGCTCTTTGCCTGGTTGCTTGGAAGTAACTCATTTTTGTACATTTCTCTTATGTACCTCTCCCAATTTTTTTCCTCCTGGTTCCTCACTCAACCCGTCTGCTTTCCTAGCCCTTCTTGCATCTGCTCTGACTTTTCTCACCCCCGCCTTCTTCACTCACTGTAGTGAAATCCACTTGTTTTCATACACCAAATCCCTCCTGTCATTATCCACCACCATCATTACCTCTGTCATTAAGTTCATCACAGCCACGATGCTCTTCACCAACCACACCAGGACCAAAACATCCTCGAGTCTCACTTACCTGTGCAATCTCATACAGCAGTTTGTAGTGTTCCTCCCGTTTCTGCAAGGTGCACAAATTGCAGCCCATTCTAGTTGTCAGGGAAACAGTGCTGCTGAGTGCCCGCCGGAGTGTGTGTGCTGTCTGCGGTGTGTGTGAGCTCCCCCTGGGGCGAAACACACTGGGGCTCCTCTTCCTTTGGCTCCCCCACACCTCTTTCTCATCCGTGTATCCTCAGAGATCCCCTCTGTCGCTCCGAGCGCGCAGCGCACACATGTGGTTCAGTTCACTGCCTTAGTGGAGGTTGTGGGTGTAGTTCCTTCAGTGTGTGTGTGTGTGTGTATTTGTGGGGAGAGTATCAGTGGTAAGATGAGTAGTAGCACCTGGATTCTCTTTCCCTCTTGCCTGTCACTCCTTCCCTTGATTCTCACTTGCATGCCTATATACACTCTTTCCACTGTCTTGTCTCCACCACCTCCTCTCTCAGTGTGAGCACACACTCGTACACACACACACTTTTGGCTCATGAGGACACACCTCCTCCTGTGGCAGGCTGTCTACACACGCCTGCTCCTACTCCGGCTCATGAATAGACAGCTTCCTCATTGGCTGTTTAAGGAGAGGGGCTGGGAGAAAAGGGAGGGGACTGGTCTTATCTCGGGCAGATTCAGTATCTGAACATCAGTGTTGTTGCATGCAGGCAGAGTGAAGGACATGCAGCATGTGTTTTTGTGTGCACAAGGGTGTGTGTATGTGTGTGTGTGTGTGTGTGTGTGTGTGCATGTGTGTAAACCAGAGTGCACTGGTACCTGCATCTCTATTTGTATGCTCAAGAGTGCATCTGTTTGTTGTCAGTGTTTACACATTCCACCAAAAAAAAAAAAAAAAAAATCCCCACATCCCCACACTTCTGTGAAAAACAAAATCAATACAAAAATCTAACAGGAGTTAAAATGCCATCCACACAGTTAATCAAGTTACTGAGAGGGCTATTTGTCAGTGCACACATTTGACAACTGGATTTGGCATGGAAATCAATCTCATTTGGATTCAGTCTGATAGCCTGTTGCCCTCAGTACAATAGTTGGAGTGCAGTTTAGCAGCCTCCATAGATTTAAAGTCAGAGAGCGATAGTAACCAAAGTGATGCTTCCCTCTATCTCTGCAGGCAGTAAGACAAGGGCAGTGGGCTTGTCTGACTGGGATGACACACAGGAAGAAACACAGACCAGTATTGATTGGCTTCAAATTAGCTTCCAGCCCAACTGCCCCCTCTCTGCAGGGGAGAGGGACTGAGGGGGAGTGGAGGAAAGAGAGGGTGATGGAAAAAGGAGGAGAGAAGTAGACGGGAGGACCCAGAGATGCTGCAAAGATAAATTGAAAAAGCAGTGATATTACAGCCCTGTCACGCTAGGAATTAGGCTAATTTGCCACAGCAGATATGTTTTGACAGAAATGTAATGAAGCCTAGATTACATTTTTTTTTATCAGCATAATGAGGAAAAGTTGTCAATGAACCTTTTTATGGTTCTGTTTAAGCACTAAAACAACAGTTGGTAAAGTTTATATGGAAAGATCACGAGCTTGATTTCACATTTAAAACTAAATGACTTGAGGGACATGATTCAGTGTGTTTACTTGGTTAACATTTAGATTTAAACGTCCATTTTCTGCACTTTTTGTGCAAGAAAATCAGAACTGATCCTGCAGCTAATCTGTATAATTTTCCATCTTTTAAAACACACTGGAAAACGATGTTGACACCAGACATGCACCATAGAGCGCAACTGACAGAAACAAGTCACAGCTGTGTAAAAACCTATAAACATTGATACAAGGTGGTTTCCCCTGTTATTTAACAGTCCAACATAATGAGTCAAGACATCTCTTTAGAAATTAGATTTGTGGTTTAAAGATGTTTCCCCTCTGATATTACTTTTGGTCCAAAGCCTGTTGAGTTTTGGACCAAACATTATACTGTACTGCATGGAAATCACTCAGTGTTTAACAATGTGTTGTACTAGCTGGACTTTCCTGTTATTCCTTTTTGGTGTCTCAGTGGTGTTGTTGGAGTTGTTATTGTTATTATTCATGCATCTCTGCATTTCTATGTTGAACTGTTTTGTATCCTTGGTCTTTGTCTTGGGTCTTGTTCTTTGGTTTGTGGTACTTGTCCTTTATTTGAAAGTATCAATAAACAGATTGTCTGTTCTTTTATTTTCACAGTGTGTTGTACTGGATCTTTTATGAACACAAATGTCAGTGCTTTCAGTCTGGCTCATACTGTAGCCCACTGTATTTTACAATGAGGTACTGTATGTCATTGCCAAGCTTTGATGACACTGCTCTGATTCGCCGTTGCACACAGGTTTGTGGGGTTTTGTTTGGTTCTCTCCCTCTGTGTCTCTCTCTCTTGTGACCTGCCTGTTCAATAGGAGTCCAGGACCCGTGACACCTGCTGTTGATTACACCTTGACAATGAGAGTGGGGACCTGAGAAGCGGAGGGAGCCCGCTGTCACATTTTCCACATTTCTGTCAAGTGTTAGGAAGCAGAATCTCCTGCAAAACTGATACTGGTTGTTCTCAAGCATGGCCCAAAATGCTGTGGTGTTTTTTTTTCTTTTTTAAATTATTTTAGTTTTCAGGCTGGAGATCACTGGTGATTCAGGTTTTACTTTTGCCTGGAGTAGTTCTGAGTTCCTGAGTGTGATCTTCGTTTTGGCTGTGATCTCTACACCTCTATTTTCTTCTTTAGTTTTGGCTTGTACCGTTTTTTCTACATTTGAAATAAATTCATTCTTGGTTTTGGCATCTCTGTCTAATGGCCTTTCATATGTATCCAGTTTGTAGTTGTGATTATAGCGAGGCTGTGACACAAACTGGTTCCCGGTCAGAAGGCAGACACACCCTGTGTTCATGACGAATAGCCGTCACTGCTAAGATTATGAGCAGAGAGCACAGATGCGTCATCCTCCTTATCACCAGTCATGCAGGTACAAGAACCACAGTGGTTCCAGTCAAGGGCGTCGGAGCAGATCCAGATACAGCCCCCCAGATAACACTTAACCCTTTCCGCCAAAGCACTTTTGTCCCACTCTGATGAGGTCACCGCTGTCTGCACTGACCTCTGAAGGTCACATCTCAGGCTGACATCACCAACTGAAGAACTTTAGGGTTCCTCTCTTCCTTTAACTGTTTTCATGTTCTCTTCCTTGTTCCCCTTTTCCTCTTTTCAGTGCCTCTCAACTCTCACCCCAGTGCTGATGTGTGCAGTCTGAGTGTGGGATTAGCAATATTACCAGACTGGTTAAACTGTCACTGTGATCCTACATAAGCTCAGATTTGCTGACAGACAAAAAAAAAAAAAAAAAACAGAGTGTGTGGCACTTACACATAGTCTAACACATAAACACACATACTGTCTACATACACAGCTCTTGAAAGCTTTAAAAGTCCGTCATAATCCTCTGAAATTAAAGAACACCTGAGAGTAATGGTGTCTCCACAGATGGTGACATCATCATTGTGATCATTTACGGCCTGTCACCATCCTTTTCATTGTTCACAACACCCACTTTCCATCATCTCTACAATTTCTCGCACCCTGCATTTCATCATCCCGTATTATTGCCCCTGTATGTGCATGAGACACTGGACAGGTGTCTTCCTCATGTTCTCATATAAAATTGAAGAGAGTCATATAACTTTAAGAGAGGTGGGATTTGAAACCTAGAGATGAGAAATTACACAGGGAATATTGCAGATTTGCACAAACAAAATGTGCCTCTTGGTCTTTGATGTCTGAGGACTGGACTGGCAATACGGCAGCAGAATGGTGTCATACCTGTAAAGTTGCATGTTCAATAAAGTCTTAGACAAGTAGTTAACTTTAAGGTGAGGAGGGCTGAGGTGGGTTCAAACAGCTGTGCTGGTCATTTCATATTTTATGGTTAAAAAAAATCCGTCAGTGTGATCTGCCAGTCAGTCAAAGGTTAACCAAAAATAGCTTGCTGCAGGGGGAAAGTGTTGCACTTCAAAGGAAGCTTGAAACACCACATTAGCATAATGTCCTGTGTGGCTGTGATGGAAAGAAAATGGGGCACTTCGCATGTCCCTCTCTGAAAATAGAAACACGTTAGTTAAGCTTTGAACTATTTCAGTGTTGAATATATAGCAAATGTGAATGTAAACTTTCATAAAGAAACTTCTTGGACAAAGAGTTCTCAGGTATAGGTAGAGCTGGTAATTGCAACCCTGCAAATTCCTCACTGATGCGTTCAGATGGCACAGTATCCTTGCCAACAGACGGAGTGGTGCGTCATCGGCAGAGAGCTGATCTAATCAGTAATGATGATCACGCATTTGGTCTGCACTAAAAGGCCTGCCCTGCAGAATACTAACAAACTGCTCTTAAATAAGTTACCAGAGCAAACTTTTCTCTCCTTTTCTCCCACAAAGAAGCCTCACAGCATTATCCTCCACACGACAGAGTGGCATGTCTTTAATGTTAGTGCAGGCAAAGTGAAAACACCTCCAGGACTCATAAATCTTGATTTTATGATGATCTGAGAGTGTCCTTCTTGCAATGTCATTTAGGAGACTTTAGGATGACAGGATTGATGTTTGAAACAGCACTGGATTCTGATTCAGGGAAGACGGAAGTTGAGCCGTGACACTGAAGAACCCACAGGTTCTGATGTAAGTCATCGGATGCTGACCCATGATTGGCAGATTCACCTTGTTGGTTCCTTGCTTACACAGAAGACTTTCATCTTTACATTTTACCAATATTCAATTACCTGAGGTGATAAATGTGACTTTCAGGTATCAGGGCATGTATAAGAGTTTCAATACCGAACAGTGACATTTCTGCTGGTGTGCCGCAAACCTGATAGCGTGAGAAGAGCCTGAGGGCGACCCACACACGGCTCTCAGTAGCCATAACCCATACATTATTTAACACTCTAAACCATCCACTGAGGTAAAAACACGATTAGTGTTACTTACAGTGTAGAGCTAAAGGCCGAGGGGAAATAATGGTACATAATGGTAATTGGATAGAGTCGTCCTTTTCTGTTTTTTTGTTCTAATAATTACATTGTAACTATTCATTACTGTCTAATTACTTTGCAGGAGGCCAACATTCAGATCCAATCCTCATAATGACTATCTCTTCTCCACTCATTGTCCCGTGATCCTGATTGTTGAAGCAAAATAACTGACAGTGTAAAAAAAAATGAGCCCGAGTGATTCCAGTCATTTAATTATCAAATTATGAACAGAGTTATAAGAGGAACAAAAGGCGGCCAGGCCACAAAAGTAAGGAAAAGACAAAACAACTACAATGGGATTCATCCAACTACACACAGAGGGACCTTTTGTTTTATAATTTGCTGACTCCCAGTCGGGAAAAAAACCCTTTAATTAGTGAGTTGTTGGAGAAACAGTGGGTTTTAATGTCCAATTTTGGTTATGTCCCCTTTGAGCAGCCACGCAAAGCAAAGTTGTGTCTAACATACAAATTCACACATACACACAAACGGACCATGTGTAATAATGGAGCCATTCAAAGCTTGGCATCAGACGAATGGAGGCAGCCACTGAAACAAGACAAATCACTGTCGAATAAGTCCCCGACACTTTCTTTTGTTGCCGCTCCATTGAACAAGGGTTTTTAGAAAAGCAAATGGCAGCAATCTCAAGATCCTCTCTGAAATGCTTTGACCAGACGCCCAAGGGCTGTGTTACCCTCTCCTTGGTTAAGTTCACCATTCAACATACACAGCAACTTAACCACCGCAGAGCAGCATGACCGGGGGGAATATGAGACCGTGACAGCCTCTTTACTCGATAAGCCAGCAGCCAACCCGGCGTCTGACCAGCTGACCTCGCACTACGTTGGCCATGCAGGGTCAAGTAGCCCATGAGGGTGGAGATGTCCTCAGGCACTGTGACAGGTTCAGATTTCCCTCAGCGGTTTTACTTTGACTGCTGAGCAGCCTGAATACACCGGACAAAACCGACTCTAAATGAGCATGCAAAACATGGGGGAGGTTCCTTCGTCTGGAATACTTTCATGAAAGAAGAAAGAAACCTGATTGTAATCTAAATTTTGTTAGTATTCTACCTGACATTTCAGACTGAGATCCATGAATCCTGCTTACTTTGCTTTGGACACAATGTTGGCCTTGCAGCCTTTCATTCATTCATACTAGAGTTGTCATCATGTCCAACAAAAAGACATCACAGAGGTGTGAACCCATGTAGTTATTTGATCACAGCGTCTAAACCAACTGGAGCTCATCTGCCACACAGCTGAGTCTCAGGTTTCACCCTCACCAGTCTCTCTCTCTCTCTGTTTAAAAGAGACAGAGAGGCAGACAGACATTAATATCTGTGCTATGGCCTCAGGGTGTAAACATACACAGATACCCCCCCTGTACACAAACACACACACACATGCATTTACTCCAGAGTGCTGCTGGGCTCTGGGCGTGACCCTGTTGTGTTAACCCAATAGCACAGCACCAATAAAACTGATTAGAGAAGTCTTCCCCTGCTGCTCCCAGGCCCTGCTGCTGGACTAATGGCACGAGTGGGCCTCTTAAACTTTCCCCAACATCTGTGCCAGTATTGAACCATGAGGATGGATGGAGCACCAGGGCCAGGAGAGTGCCACTGGGGCCCCAGGGCAGCAGGGGAAGGTAGAGACAGATAGAAAAATAGAGACACAGACAGAAACAGATGATATAGAGAAAAATGGATCAATAGATTTGTGCCTAGTTTTCTATTTTTATTCCATCTGAATGCAGTGCACATCATCATCCTCTCCTCCATTCCATGCTGCAGTGCAGAAAGGCCAAGCCAGCTGTTCCTCCATTGTCCAGGTGCTTAACAGGATTACAGAGGGACACAAGGCCAGTCTCCTGCACCACACACACACATACACACACACACACCATACAAAGACTTAACCTAAAACTTCAAAGGCAGACTGAGAAGCAGGACACATCATCTTTCGTTTTTACCGATAAGGCACACTGAGCCACACTCGACCGAGCATGAAGATGTACTGTTATTGGATTGTGTTGCAAATAAACAGAAAATATAGCACACAGATGTTTTTATATTCTATACGTATATATATATATATCATAACAAGTGCAGTTCTATATTGTTTTTTAACAGTGAAAAGCCTGAAAATGTGGTCATTTGTTTTTGAGGTCTTTTTTATTCAATAAAAAAGCATATTTTTGATTCAAGTGGTGTAAACCAGACATAGACTGGAAAAATTGGGATGTCACGACTAAATAAACCACTAAAACCCTGAAAGGTGTGTAACTTTGTGTAATTGTAGTAAGTATTAATGATACCATACTTCAAAATGGTGATTTAATCTACAACGCCAGCTTCAAATCCAGAGACTCAAAACGCATTCATTTCCCATGACCAGGAGGTACCACATTTCTGCTTTGAAAAATATTTCACAAAGTCTTTCTCCCTTTTCACATGCACACCCTCCCTCTGTGGAGCGCAGCCCTTTCGATTTTTATCAGTGCACCAGCTGGGTTTCAAAGGGTCTCCCTGTAGTGAATTAATGTGGTCTTAATCTGGCCCCCCACACACCATGATAAAGCAGTGTAAGAGACAGATCACGTTCGGTCAGAGGACGTCAGATTAGTCATACACTGCTGAGCTCACGATGTCGCGTGCCGACTCACTTCCTGCTTCCAGCTGCTGGTTCCCCTTTTCCTGCTTAATCCCGACTGCAGGACAAGCAACTGCCTGTTGGGAAGATAAGGAAGTTTCCATTGTATCCCTGATCCTCCTTATGTCTATATGTTGCAGTGCGTCTTATGTCTATGTGCCAGCCTGAGGTGCGGTCAGAGCGGAAAGACTCCAGGAACAATAGCTCCATCTGGAAGGAAACGGCACAAAAAGGGACACATGATGAGGTGTCATCCTGCACACAACTGTCGCTTGAGTTTCTTTTCTTTCTTTCTTTTTCTTGTATTTTCTCTTTTCTTGTTTGCTAGAGAAATTATAAGAGGAGCAATGTGCACATTCATGGACACGCAAATGTTTTCTTGCCATCAATTCCTTTACATGGCAGGAGAAGCGTGTATTGAGTTTACGTCTAACTGCTTTCTGTGGACTACCTTGCATCCATAACAACAGGGGCCTGGACCCATGTAGTGAACAAGCACGCGGTATTGATCTGGGGCCCTCTGTGGCTGAGGGTGTGGCTGCCTAACTGGCAGCGGGTGGCCTTAAAGTCAATATGCTCAATAAAGTGCGGATTGTAGAACATACAGTAATTTGGCAAATACCAAGGAGCACAGATCCATGTTGGGAAAATCCATAAAGAAGGTCAGCAGGGGATTCCTGTTACACAAACGTAAATGTCTGTTTAAGTCCTTTAATTGTTGGTTGAGTTCTTTAATCACACTGGGACTTGAGCTTGACATTACTACAGGTTTGCTATATGAATTTTGACCAGCAAGGTCATTTTAATCTCACAATCTATTCTGTTTACTCCCACAGCTGTGGAGCAAAGTCTGAGATTGATTTGCACTGCAGACTTTTCATTCAAAAAGCTGATTTTGGGAAATAAAATGTTATTTTGAAAGGTCAACTCTGTTAAAATGTGTTTTTTCATGACGTTCTCTAGATTTATTGTCAGCACAAGTTGAACCCACTCAGGAATCAAGGTAAAACTTTACTGTGCCTTCAGATTGTGAGGATATATGTAATTATTAAATGAAGCCTTTCAGGTTAAGCCACACAAACATATTGGGCTGCTGTTGCTGCACCATGACAGCAATAACACCACCAGATAAAAAGATCTGAGCAGCACCAAATCACACTCCTCTGTTACTCAGTCAATCCCACAGTGCACTTTATTTTATTTGGATACATCTGCTGAAGAGCTGCAGGGCTTTGGGGGTAGACAAATGTTCCCCGTTGTTGTGTTTTCTTTTTCATGCTGACAATATTACCAGGTATTTTAAGATGTAATGTTTTGCTTGTTGCTGTTGTTTTTCTTCAAAATGATCTAAACATGAATAAATGTGATTGATTGCTTTACTGACTGGGCATGCCTACAGCTCCCTGCTGCTCCCAATCTTCACCCAAAGTGACCAATAAAATATTTACTGTCCCCTCGATGGCTATATAACAGAGAAAAAAATTGACTTTACGAGGAGAAAATGACCCATCATGCAGTTGAATGGTTTCATTTCATTCTGCAGTATACGATATTTATTTCTAACCAAAACCATTTACATTTCAAAGTCCAAAATTAGCAACAAGCAAAATAACTGAAAGCACAACATCTAATCACCAATGTCTGTTTTCTCGAGCAGCACTAACCATCTGTTTAACATTGATGTATGGGTCATTTCATAGAGTATAAATTGATGCTACATGGTTCAAACCAGCCTGAACACAGATGGCTCCATATGCACACAATCCTCCGACACCAGCTCAGTGATGACCCCAGAGGTCAAGAGGATGTAAGGTATAGATGGTCTCGGTCTTTACGATGCTAATGAGTCGTACCAGGTCTGGCAACTGAATTACTAAACATACGGTATTTTGACATCATATTGATGGTCAAATTGAAAATGTCCCCACTTTCATTTCAGAAAATTTCTCACCTTACTAAGGGGGCAACAAGTTACTTTGACTTTATTCAGAGGAGATATAAGTACCTTTGACTTCTGTCTCTGTCTTTTGTCGGATTGAACTAGCTTTTTCTATTTTGGACTCTCTGACTCTCTATCTCCTCATAGGTCAGCAGCACTGCCAGACATTGGTACACAGCATGAATTTGCAGGTTGAATCTCACCAAAGTGTAAGTGAGAGAAAAATATACACCGGTTCACTTTGGCCCAGCAAACTAAACCAGCGGCAACACTGAAAAGAACTGGATTCCCAATAAAATATTCAAATGTTGTTTTTTGTTCGTGTGACCTGGCCTTCACACCTTTGGTTCTTACAAGGACAGAGCTGTAGAACCTCCACCCACTGGATGTTTACACCTCCCTTTTAAACTAGACCTGTTTTTCTAATCCAGCAGCAGCCTTGTCAGTTGTTTATGATCCAATATCAAGCCCTGTTTTATTTTACAGCCACCCAGGACAGGGGAAAAGCACAGAAGGTCAGAGTGTATGTTTTTATTGGTACATACCAATGGTGAAAGTCATAATGCTGTCAAAAGCATTTTACAGCATTTTAACTGCTTGTTAAAGACACATCAACCTGACAAAAATGACTGGACTTGTCACATATTGATCATGAATTGAGAGAGTTCACCTGCATGTGCTCTATGTGCCTTGTGTTTTAACCAAATCAGTCTCATTTAAAAATAGTAGGTGCCAGACAAGACCTTATTTCTTACCTCCCTCTCTTGACTTGACATCATGCTGTGGTTGTCATAGAAACAATGCAATATGACAGAGCTAATGACAGAGGAGCACTAAGCGGAGATCTGTCACTGAAATGGTGGAGCCATGCCGTAATGGTGTGTGTACCTGTGTGTGCAAACTACAAAGTGTGTGTGGGTGCCAGTTAACGGTGGGTGCACAGGTGATGTGGATGTGCCATTACTTCTGCTGTGTCCACAGAAAAGCCAAAGCATTTTAGTTGGATTTGACCTGGGGGTTCTACTCTCACCGCAAACATGACAAAGAGGCAATGTCAAGTGTGTTTGGAGAGTGTGTCATGTTATTGATGGCAGACAAAAACAAAATAAGGCTTCTGTTTGGTAGTGCTTGACTGAAAGTCAGAGGAGTAGGAGTGAAAAGTAACCTGCGGGAAGACACCTCGCAACAATGAAAACATTTCTTTCAAACAACCTCTGAAAAGCACAAGAGGTTGTGTTTCGTGGTTAAATGTCAAACAGTGGTTTCTTTTGTGATGTGTTGACTAAATCTGTGCATGTTTTTTCATGCATTTGCACTCATCCAACCAAAATCCCTCAGTCATCCCTATTTGAAATTTGCAGTACTGTTACAACATTTGAGAAAAAAACGAAATATTTCATCAGTTGATTGTCAATTCAAATTAAAATTTAGTGTCCAGCAAAACAGGCTGTGTTTTGTACTGAAGCAAGGGGCACTCCCATCTATCTCATCTTGTTCATGCCCTGTTGACTTGCCTTTAAGCTCAGCTTTTGTTGTTGTCTTTGCTTGTGGAGAAAAATGGCAACCTCTGCTGAGCATGATATGAGGGAACCATATGAGAAATCATGTAAGGTAGCATTTCCTCTTTTTATGGATGGGGAAATAATGGTTATAGCTTGTCACTCAAGGCAGTGACAAGGCATTAACAGTGATTTAGGATTAGGCTACAAAGGTTGGACTGGGTTTTTTTTTTTCTTTTGAAAGTCACAGTCTTAAAAGGATAGTTCAGGCTATTTGGAAACAGCATTGTGTGATGTAGGCTAGTTGCACAAAGTCAGTGTATTTATTCCCTGCAGTAGTTTTAGATGTATGTGCTTCCAGTTTGCAGAAACAGACAGGAGCAACAGCACAGAAACAGAGCAATGTCAGCTACTGCTTTGGATAGAGAGAGTAGAAAAGGTGTTCTTGCCACTTTAAATAATGCTGTCGAGTTGAGGTGTGTGTTTTATTTTTGAATATTTTCATAATCTTCAGCAAGTGTATTACACATAAGATACACACTGTTTTGAAAATCCAGTATTCAGTTCAAACATTTACGGCTCTCTTGCCATGAAGAAGCACTTTCTTTCTAAGTTGACCTTATGTTGTGAATTCATCAGAGCAAAGTATAAGGGCATGTTAGGGTCATCCTGTGTCCCAATGGGGGTCCTCTCCGGTCAGAAAGATCAAAATGGTTAAGAGGCTTAGTCTCATGAGAGGGTTGCTTCTTCAGTGGATCCACAATGTGACAAGGTCAGCAAAGTGTCAGAGTTCAAAAGGCACCAGTCAACCTTTCATGCTGTCTTTCTTCTTCTCCTACTTTCTGTGACAGTAGGTGACACATTTTAGAAGAAACATTGTTCTGCTATTCAAAAAAGTCACATAAAGTTTCGAGTTTAGCCCTGAGGTTGTCATCACACAGTATGAGTGTCTTGGGTAAAGCTACCAGAATGGTAAGCTTCTGGTCACAGGTCGGATTCCACAGCTCACAAAGCTCTCACCAACCATCACTCTTGGTTTTATTGCTGTGTTTTTTCCATTTCATACAACTGCTATTTGGAGCAACAGTGGTGCAATGCAGTAAGTTTTTTTTCTATTATGTTTTCTATGCAGTTGAGTTGAGTACATGAACTCTACAGTAGAAGTGTGCAAACAGATCCAGACATATCTGACCTTGCACTGTATTTTCACGGTGCAGCTGTAGTACACGGTGTGTGTAAATGAATCAAACTGGCTCTATTCCTGCAGGGAGAAATTGCTTTTTGATTGATTTTTGATTCCAAAGCTTTTTACACGTGGTTTAACGGAGATAAGAGAAACTTATACAGAGCAATACGATGTATGTAATGTGATGCAGGCAATTAAAGATGAGATTTAAAAAGTTTGAAGCAGCTAGATTAAAAGTTAGAAACTAGTTCCAACCACATTACTGGGTATCTGTGTTATTTGTGCCATTACTTGACCCAAGAGGCCACGTTTGGATTTTATGATGATTTCATCTTGGGCTCACAGCTTCCATGAGTGTCTTCAAGTGCTGCGGTGGCAACCAAGACCACTCAATGCTTTTAGAGCATGAGGAATGAAAATGTGAAGAGCCATATCAAAGGTCCCAGCATCCAATCATGCCAAACATACTCAGAGCTTGATGTAATAGGTCTTAATGGCAGAGTATTAGGTGCATTTAACAGGCCTCTTCAATGGTCAAGGTTACTTGCTTCCTCAGACATTACTTTTTCATCATCACCTATCATTTTCCCAGCTCTTTGAATATCAGTCAGTCCATTCAGAATCTGTGCCTTGCTCTCACCATTTTTCAGGAAACTGTTGCAGCACCATAACAAGGAGAGAAAGAATGGCCATAGATGAAAAGCAGCGAATGAGCAGTCATGGTTTGCTCCACAAGATATCATATGGAGATCTCACAACATCTGACAGCGATATCGTGGCTTTTGGTTAAATTATTAGAACCCATGCAGGGCTGATACCAGTGCCCTATTATTATAAAGTATCATTAAGAGATGGGAAAGAATGGAGCTAGATGGTTAACATGCTAACTTCAGGATAAGAAAAAAAGTCATATATAAATCAAAAACAAAATTTGTTTTGCTTTCTGCTGCAGGAGACAGGGATTACAGTTTGATGTTGAAGTTACTCAGGTGCCTCTACATAGTCAGATGTTAATGCCAACATATGTCTCTGTCCTGTACTGTATATCTGAATAGGCCATTTTAAACCCTGATTGATATGCTTCTAACTCTCTGCACACTATGATTCATGTAATAGCTGGTATAAATGCTTCTGTGTCTGCCAGCCAGTGTGCAATGAAAGTTTAGAAGGAGAAGTAGATTTTTGAAAAAGTTATAACTATGGCAGATGAAAAGTGTAGGGATAAAAAAGTATATATATATATATATACATATATATATATATATATATATATATATATATATATATAAAGAGAGACACTAAGAATGAGAGAAAGATAGGATAGGATAGGACAGATATCAAGGGAAAGTGAGGGTTAAAGGGTGAGAGAGACAGGGATGAAAATGCCATTGATCAGAAGGACAGGGCTGCCTTGCCTCACTCTGAGTGAGATAAATAGCAGTAGCTCTGTCAGTATGGAGTATCTGTCTGGACTACATATATATGGCATGCCCCCCCCCCCCCGTCTATCTGTGTTTGTCATGCTTCTCTGCTTCCAATGTATGACAATTATCCTGCTCCTGTGTGGACCATAAAGAAAAACAAGGCTCCATGACACTTACTCCCCGCTGTAGTGTTGCAGCACAAAACTTAAGCTGTCAACAAGTTCTTCAAGTGTGTGCAACACTGATTTCAATGATTTCCTTGTTTTTGAGTGATTGCAACAGACGTGCAAATTATCATTTCATTTCTAACTTGCCTATTTTGCAACCATAGTGTGTCAGGTTAAAAAAAACACACAGAGAAAAACTGACACTTTTCAACTGATTTTTTAAACCAAAACTTAAAAACCCATCACTTACAGTATGAAGCTGATTGAGAAAATAGGATTCGGGGGTTTCAAGCTGATCCAGTATTCAATACTAAATAATGGGGTTGGTCCAATTATCCCCTACACAGTGCCTAATATGGATTTATGTCTGTGGTCAGAAGCCTTTGTATCCTTTCAGCGGTGTCACAGGTCATAAACTGAGAGTCACAGGAGGTCAAATGAATGCAGAGGTCACTGAGAAACACTCATCCACCCATTGTATAAGTTGTCATTAGTTGTACGTGCCTATTTGTATCCACAGCTGTTACCACCTACAGTACACAAATTATGTATGTAACTTTATATTGCACAAAAAGTACTGAGTGACCCAACTCAAACACTTGGCAATATTGTAGAAAATTATTCTTTCTTCCAGTAAACTTCAAAGAAAATGTTTCCATGGGCGACTCCAAATCATTTGATTTTCTAAACAGCTGGAAGATATTACATGGGAAAAAAAACTGGAAGAATCAAAGTCAAATAAAAATTATAATGATAATAAAAACAAACATAGGCATCAAAGGCCACACAGCAGGAATGAGGAATGAGATATTGAATTTCCCCCACAATAAAGCACAAAAGAGCGTAATGAATGGATTTGTTGTATTATTTAACATGTTTTTCTGCTTCACTTTATAGGAATTAATGTTTCATACGTACAAACTTTGAGGATCCATTTATTCTTCTAATTGGCCAAATAAAAACTGTAGAGGGGAATTTAAGTGCCGACATGAATTTCAATTACTGATTCCAATTATCTGAAATTGGTTTCACCTCCATCTCACAAACAATGACAAACTAAAACAACCTCCATTAACTTGCACAGGTCGGCACACAGCCACACAGATGCACACGTGCGTAGAAACATGCTTGGAAACACCGCAGGAATTAGATAACCTCACAAGTTACAGCAATTATTACAAATATTAAATAATACAAAGCAATTTGTATTCAATCATGAGATGGTTACATCAATTAAACAACACAGTGGGATTCAGGCGGTCGGTTACATATTTCATTGTTTAATTAAGGGGAAGGTACACTACTCAAGCGCCACTGAAGAGCTGCAATCGACATCACAGTAGAAGACAGAAAGGGTCCGTCTCAGTCAGCAAGGTCTTAGGGAGCACTGTGACAATGGCTGTTAAACAGACAACAAGAAGCACAACTGGGTACACAAGAATAAACTATAAAAACTACATAACTATAACTCTTAGCTAGTCCATGGTAGCAGTGCTGTGATATGCTCCACCAGAATGCTGACAGAAAGCTATACCAACATTTGTTGAATGAATTCAAAATAAGCAGCTACGGTAGCAGGTCACTTAGGAAAATAGACTTGTAATATCATGTACCCATCATGGGGAATAAGAAAGCCAGCTCTGAGTCACGCTGCAGCCCTCTAACAGCTCAGAGCGGTCTCCTCCTGTCAGGCCAAAGACGTACTGGCTCTCAGTTGAGCTGGTGTCACAGCCCAGGGGGGCATGGTTTCAGTTGTTCTCTACTCCCTCATGTGTTTCAGGTGCTGCTACTCCTCTCTGGGTCTAATTAACCACCAACAGGTGACTATGATTGCTGATCACCAGTCTATATTAAGGAGAGAGGTGGACCAGCCGGGGCCGACGGCCTCCTAGGCTGCATGTGTGCTGCCTGTTGGTTAAAATGGGTTTTTGTTTGGTTTTCTTCTGTGAATAAGTCCCTGTTTCTGCTCATTTCTGTATCACATCACTCCTGTGAACCAGTGGTCTGGCTGCCTGTTACTCCTCTCATCCTCTAGCCCAGGCATGGGCAAACTATTCCTCAAAGGGCCGTGTGGCTGCAGGTTTTTGTTCCAGCCAACCAAGAGCACACAGTTTGACCAATCAGTTGTCTGAAGACTGAGATCAGTTGATTGAATGACTCAAGTCAGGTGTGCTGCTGCTTGGTTGGAACGAGAACCTGCAGCCACACCGGCCCTTTGTGGAATAGTTTGCCCATGCCTGCTCTAGCCTTTCAGGGGTCGTAACACTGGGAATCATTGTAAGCTTTAGAGTTACCCACTAAGACCATGGTCATATGAATGGCTCTGCTGGAGACAGTAAAGGGACACTAATAGAGCTGGTCAAAACAGAGAGCTAGTAGCCTCTGACTGAGACTGTGAATATTTTTTTGACGGAGCTTTTCTCAACTATATCTTTACATAAGAAATAAAAGTTTTGCAGCAATAGTCTTGAACTTTGGGAATACACCTACTCACTTTGATATCACTCTCATTTCTGTATACCACCCAGCATTAGCTTTGCAGAAGACTGGAAAAAGGCAGAAGAAGCTAGCTTGGCACACTCCAAGGATCTTTGAGGAGTGCAACCTCTTTTTCTGACCTCTTTATGGTGTTAAAGAAACAGTTTGACATGTTGGATTGGATTCACCTTTGTAAAGCTTTGGAGTGTTATTGATCTTCTCATCTCACTCTCAACAAGAAAGTAAAGAAGTGATTTTTTTTCCAGAATATCCCTTTTTTTGACTACAACATCTGGGTGTGTATTGCAAGGTTATATTAGAAAGCTCATTTTGCAGAGTAATATCTCATGAATTATCCCATTAAACATGTCCAATTGTATTGAATATACATTCTCTTCGTATAATGACCCAAAGTATTAAATTATGTAGCACAGCACCAGTGCACACATATGCTTCAAAAGGCACTGGAATTTATAATGAGCTAACCAAAACACAGATTTTCAACAACACGTGGTTTTAATGTATTCTCCTGAATAATTTTTCAATATTTTTTCCTCAGGTTAATCTTAAAAGCAACGCTTTTTTCACCAAAATGTGAAGATTTGGCAGGAAATTCAGTGCATTTATTAATCCCATAATTATATGAAAATGTATTACTCCCTTCGACACATTTTGACAGCACTTAGCAACCTTCATTCTTTTCCTCAGTCACATTAGGATGCACATTAAAGCACAACAGGCTCAGAGCAGATGTTTCACTTGGACTGAAAAGCACTAGTGTGATCGACTTGTGTACAGTCTTAACTTCACATTCAAATCAATGTGTGCTTTACATTGAGCACATAGAAAATCTGCCTGTACTAAAAGCTGAGATACTTATGTCCACACTCACACGTTCACTCATTGATCGAACAGCCTGTGTTAAGAGTCTGCAGGTTTGAAGGTTACCTTGTTTGAGGATTCACCGATGGAGCTGTGGAGGCTGATCGAGATTCGTGTTATTTGCTTCGCTGCATTAGAAAGGACCTGTTGACCCTTTGGTTCAGCTGCTGATTATCTTTTCACTGGCAGAGAAAAATATGTTTCTCATTATAAGCATTGGAGATTGATTGCGGTCTTCTTGCTTCAGTGCAGTGTGTCTGATTAGCCTGGGGTGGAGATAATTGCAAGTCTTGTTGTCTGAGGAACTAGTTCTCATACACAGGCCTGTCAGTCTGGCTTCCCACACCAGAGCCCAGTATTTTCATCAGTCTCAGGGTCTTCAGGTCACAGTTTTATTTTTCATTATGCATGCAAATATGTCTCTTATAGAGCAACACACCATCTTTGGTGGAGGCTAAGTTTCCAGACATCACTCATTGTAGAATAAAAGGTTGGACATGTCGCACAAAAGTTCTTGTTCACTATCGCTGCACATTTCTTCACCCAAAACACTAACCTGTGGAAGTTCAGTGTGTAATGTTGTTTAGAAGAGGTCATAGCTTTCTAACACATTTTTCCGGGCTAGTTCATCCAGATGCTATCACTAATTGAGAACAGTTTCAAAAAGCAAATGCCAGATACCCCTCAATGGCTTTGTACCCACCAGTAGCCAAATATGAGCCATCAGCTTTGTGCCAAGTCAGGTTCACAGTGACAAGATCTGCACTCTGTTTTGTTTTGTTTTTCTTTAATGATTGCTGCTCCATTATCTGCAAACACAGATCTCCACCTTACAGGGTGTGTTGTGACAATGTGGTGGGCATGTGCAGTGAGACAAAGCAGCCCATGAAGTGTGTCAGATTGTGTCTGCTAAGCTGAAAATTGGGTGCTTTTAAGTGTCTTAACTTTAAGAGGGATCATTAGCCAGGCCTCCCTGTTTCTTCCCCTCCTGTCTTTTACATTCTGCTAATAACCATAATTGTTCATTATTGTTAGCTGTACTTAAGACTCAGCTGTGATTGAGGTCATTCTAAAGGTTAAAAGGTCACTGAAATGGGCGAATGCCTTTTTCACTACAACAGTATGTTTAATTTTAAGTTGTTTGAGCATTGATCTCACTTTAAAGAAGAAAACAAGAAAAACGTGCACGAATCACACAACAAAACAAACTGCCATCAAAAGCTTCTTTTGCCATTGACATCCATGCAATTTTTCACATATGCAAATAGTTCTAAGAGACTGTCTTTCTGCTTGGATGAATGATTATTTAAATTTTAGATTATTAAAAACAAAAATCCGACACACCAGAAGGACTGGTGACCAAGCCAGTGGGTATCCCAATGAACATCCAGTACCACATCCAAGATATACTCAAAAATGAAGCATTCAATCACTATATAAACTTTTTTCATCCTTTTTTATGTCATCTTTATTAAATAATAAACTATTAGATGGACACAATTTGAGTACTCTGTTCAAGATTATTTTTAGGTTATCAATATATCTATATATATCAATATCAAAATAACTGTCAACAAACATTGAGGAAAACAGACTGATCATAAAACAGGTCACAAAACCAAGACAAGTGCTTCTCTTGATGACATATTGATCACATGTATCTCTTAAAATAATATTAGCACTCCCTGCTTCTCTTTGGCTCCATCAGTTCTTGGTGGGCTGATTGCATTAAGGCTACAGTAATATGTCACTGTCTGGACTTATTAATCCAAAGCCCCTGTCCTCTGACCTTTAACCTCATCCTGACGTTCCTGCACACACTGGGGTCACGCCCTCTGTCCACAGTTGTCACCTCTGTGACCTTTGCATGGAAAAGAAAACTGGTGGTCAGAGGGAGTTGACAAGCCCTACTTGTTACCCTTCATTTGTATAGCTTGTCTTGTTATGGTGAGATGTAATTCTGTAAGCTACTGAGTGTTTCTTTTGTCCACGGTTTGATTTATTTTTTGTTAGTTCAAAATGGAAACAGAGAGTGGTGTCTAGTCTGCTGATTCACTGACTACACCTTGTACATTTTAAGCAGTGTGAGAAATGGGTTCAGATATCAAACCTGACAAAAGGTAGTCTAAAATCGATGGGTAAGGCCTTTACTGTGCAAGAGGTTAATGGTTTATTGAGAACAAGGATTCTACATTTGTGCTTTTCAGGATTTAAGGTGCACATTTCAGATGGAGTGCAGAATGACAGCGGGAGAGGTGAGACAAAAGCATGAACCCAATCATGGACTAAAGTAAAAGTTTGAAAAACATCAGACAGCTTGTGCCTTTGTGAGATGATCCACGAACAGCTGGGGGTGTATTGGAAGACACCTGATCCGAATCAAGACATTTTTTGACAACTTTCCCCAAAATTGAGATGACTCATGGCGACTCATGGTGAACTTATCTGGCAAATCTAGACACTTTTTACCAAATGAAATGGAAACTCCAGATCATTATACATTGATTATTTAAGATATAGACAAAATTAGTTTTCAAATCAGGTTCAAAGATCTTTACTGAAAATATCAGACACAGGTACAAAAACACAACGCAAATTCTGAGCATTAAAAAGAATCACAAAACCTGGTCAAAACACAATAGGAATACAGAGAGAACAAAGGGCTGAAACAAGGTACAAAGACAGACTGGCAACAGGTGAAACACACTGGAGGAGGAGCAGGTAGTCACACAGGTGGCAAACAGGAAGGCAGGAGGTGAATGTGGCAAAACTCTTTAATTCTTGTGATCACCAACTACAGTAGATTCTGATTTTATCTTTCTAATGGAGAGAGTCAGTACCAAACAGTAAAGTGCAGATTCATGAAACCAAAACAGTGAGTTGCTAAAACACTGTCAGCTCATGCGTGGTCATTTGAGCTAATGTTCACTGAAATATTTACCACAGCAGTTTTAAACTACTTTTGGTCCAGTCATGGTGCCTCAATACCTCCATTTTTCAGAGTAATTTGAAAATAATGCAAGATAACAACGTGTCCTTGTGAAGTGTCCTTGAGTAAGACGTTAAATCCCTACTTTTGAACACACCTCTCCAGTCTGCATCAGGGTGACAGCTAAATTCCAGATCTAAAAAGTAAAGCAACCCCACTCTTTGATGACTTCAAGCTTTATACCATCTTTTATCCAAACAGAATGATCCAAAAGTAGCACTGTGTATCACCCCTAAAAAGAAAAGGCTTATTAAAGGCTTATTCCTTCAAACAGATATTAGCAACTAATCTACTCTCACAGAGGAGCTCTGGTGACTTCAGCATGGAGCAAGCTTAGAGATTCAGCTAATTTGTGTAATGTTCAGGAACAATGGCGAGAGGGCTTTGGTGCGTCATCTGTCAGTGACTAATGTAAGGCTGTGGAATCACTTCTACCACGAATTGACAAGATGTGGTCCCTGTTGTCCAAGGGGGTGTGTGCTGGTGATTTCATCCTGGGTCACTGCTGTCAAAATTGTCTTATACCATCTATAACAATGAACATACGTGTTTTGTAACACTGCAGCAGATACAAGGGTAAAATCATTTTCTTTACCTTATGTTTGATCTGAGTTTGCTTCCTCTGCTTCTCTTCTTTTTCATCACTTTCATCTAATAACCACACGGAAATGACATTTGTCATTGCAGACAGCCCTGCTGGATTCTTCTCTGTAGGTCTTGACTTAACTTTCTTCAGCTTGCACGGCTCGTCCTTCACAAAGACAACCATAAACAGAGCACAGATGTTGCTCCAACCATTTGGCTTGGCTGTCATTAAATAAGTGACATTATTACATGACAGGAGCACAGTAAGCATCCTCATGTGGAGTGAGACTGGCAGTCCTCTTATGGAGGTTGGTATAGGAATTGACTAAAAAGCAACCCAAACATCTGCTATGCTGTTCATTTTAGCACCCAACTGTGGCACAGTCTGCAGCCTACTGTAACTCCCCCGAGGCTTCTACAACTGACAGATGGCAGCAAAGGAAATCAGTCTATTGGTGTGAGTATCTGTGTGTATGTGCCTGTGTTTGTGACTGTATATGCACATGGACATTTTTCTACATCCACATATGTGCAAACAAATTTGTGTACTGTGCCTGTAGAGCAATGTTTGTGTTTGTGTGTGTGCATGTGTGGCGACTGGTGCAAGCGACAGTGAAATGTCTCCGCTTTGATATCTTCCATATTCCCTCCAGGTGTCACAACAGAGTTAAAACGCCACCTCAGGAGAGCAGTCGGAGCTGAGGCTCGGAGATAAAACGCTGCTGAACTGTGGACGAAAACAGATGTTTGGTGATTGTGAATATTATAATGGATCATGAAGAAATGAAGAGCCTGTAATTACTAAATGCTTCTGCGACAATAACAAGCCACAAGCTAAACAACACACATATGCAAACAGATTTGTAATGAACATGTCATATTTGTAAGCCTTGCATATCTTGCTGTAACACAGAACTACACCAGCATCCTTGGAATTGCACATGACCCGTCTCACTAGATTTCACCAAGGGGAACGGACATTTAAAAACTGCAAAGATCGTCTTTAAGCAGCAGAGCCATAACTAGGCAATTAGCATTTTTCACTTACTTAGCATAATTTGATGCCTCTTTTGCTTTGGGCTAAGACCAGTCATTAAAAATGCATCTGTCTCAATTAAGGCGATAACAGGCTAACTCTTTACTACATGTGACACTTTCACCTCTTGCATTTCCCGGCATGTGTGTGACCTACAATCTATAGGAAATACACTAATTTCTCCAGTACTTGGAGGAAGTGGGACATCGAGGTTTTGTGTGAGTAGATTTGGTGTAAATTTGAGTAGCTTAAAAGTGGTCATTTTTTAATGCTGTTGTTATGCATTGGGTGCGACTCATCCTGTGGCTCTCCAGGAGTGTGAGAACATCACACAAGTCCCTCAGCCTTGACTTCAAGGCTGCAAATTTTTAAAGGAGAATCCAGTGTCACACAGGCCTTCATTTTGATGTGAGCTAGTCACCTGTAAATTTTCATGAGAGCATCTTGCCTCTGTGGTAGTTTCACAGACTCACAAGGTGAAAAACAATACCAGCCATGCTGTTGCGGCTGTTCACTAGGTGTGTAGAGCTTGAAAGCCTCCGGGTGGCAGTGAGTGTATAACAAAAGAAGCTGTCAAGGTGCAATTGCATCGGGTGTAACATCCAGTGTTTGTGTTTGGAGATCGATCACAATGATTCTGTATTTCTTTGTTGAGTGTGGGCGGGTTTTTACATTAATGTAACACATTATCAAGCATCCTTTATATTTTCTGTTAGGTATCCAAAACCAAGGCCAGAATATTGAACCATGCCCTGGAGGACAGGAGGCAAGTAGACTCTAATTCTCATTTTAATGTGCAACTCTGTTTTGTTTTTATGCTGTATGAATTTCTCTCTTCTGCACACATCACTGAAACATGGCCTAGTATGGCCTTGTATTGATAAAACTATCAATATTAGAGCAGATAATATTTTTTTGAAAATGTCATTCAACCTAATGGGGGCCATACAGTATTTGTAGGATTTGGCATTAAGAAGGGAGCAGTGTTAAACATTGCATTTAGGCAGTGACATCAACAACTGTTTGCTGTCAATGTCACATAGACAAAGAAGCAGGACCTTTATTGAAACCTATAACGTAGCATGTTTGTTTCTATTATGCCCACGCAGAGAAAGCATCATTTATACAGGATGACATGTTTACTGCTGTGTTGTGTTTTCTGTAGAAATAAAATTTTATGACTGACAAAGGATAAAGATTTCTTGTTTAGATGGTCAGTGTCTGCTGTGGACGGATGAGTGTAACACAGAACAGCACTCAAGACTGAATCTCTTGTTTTATTTCACAATGTAACACAACTAATGACTCTTGATGTAACTGCTGTGTTGACAATAGAGCACGTCTGAGACTGAACCTGAGTCTGTTTCGTGCTTTGCGACACCTGACGCAATCTGTTTGCTTTGCTGACACCAGTCAAATGATCCTGCACAAAAAGGATTTCATATAGCTCGCTGTCAAGAAGAAAAAAGGGGCCAATTCCCTGAAAGTATTTCCTTTAAAACTGAGACAAAGGACAGGGCTGATGCATAAACAAAATATGCAGACCTACACAAAGATCCCATCTAGTTTAGCATCTATTCCCACTTGAGATTCAGATGAAGACAATGTTTAAATAAGGAAGAAAGGATTTCAAGTTGAGATTTCCGTCATGGCTGCCAAACAGACATCTTTTGGGATAACAGGGAGAGTTTGAACGGGATACAGTGGGTATGTGTACCTAGTTTCATGCTAGTTTCATGCTATTATGGAGCTGCTTCTAAACTTGAACTTGAATTTTACTTTCGTGCCATCTCCCTGATGGGGAAAACTTCCCTGTGAGCAGGCAATGCATGATAAGTCCTGCCATTCTGGAGACGTGAGAAGTGACGGAGGTGATGATTTTGCCTCGGGTATTGAGTGATTCCACATCATTTTGTGGAGACTCTATATTCTCTCCCTGTCGTCCTCCCTGTCTTCTGCTTTTTTTTTTGCTGCCAGATTGTTTCCTTTCCTTTCTTTCCTTCCCTCTAGCTGTTACTTATTGACAGCACAGGCATCACATTCGTCTTTCATCAGCCTGACAACCATCCTTCACTGCATGGCCTCCTGTGTGACAGCTGAGAGTGCGTCACACTAATGGCTAAGGAAGCCCCACTCTCCTATCTACACCTCGAAACAAGGGCAACACTGAGAAATACATAATCTTAGTTTTAATATATAAATATGAGCATAATTCACCTTCAGAGACTTTCAAGATCACTGTTACTGCACTATTGAATCAGTAAATCTTTTTCTCAGTCTTATCAAATCAGTTGGTAACTGGTAATGTTAGCTGGAATCCAGTTTCAGCTGTTGGATGGTAACCAGCTGGGAACCAGCTTGAGCTGCTGATTGGTAGGGTCAAAGAATCACATTTTAGGCGACCTGCCGAGATCTGCCCCAAATTTTAATGTTGTTGCACCCGGAGGCGCACTTTCACTAAGTTTGGCTCAATTCGCACCAATAGTTTTGGCACAAACTGCCCACAGCGGAGCGAGGACAGAATGAAAAATTTCTTGATTTGTTGATTCATTTCAAAAAGGAAATAACTAAAAAAAAACACATCATGATGGTGCAAGATAAGAAGCTAAGGGACCATCATCCTCTATCTGTTTTAATAATTATTATTTCATCAGCTGTGGAAACTTTCAGTCTGGAACAAACTGTTGGATGTACTAACCATATATTCCTTGGATTGGCAAAAAAAAGTGGCTCATTTTCTCATTCTTCGAAATGGACAGAATGAGAGCTCTCAGTTTTACTCCATCAATGCCCTTACCTTCAGTGAAGTGATTAATCTAGGCCTTGGAAGAAATGTAACCCAGAAGCACAACTCAACCTTGTTTCCTCCTACTTACCACAGCAACTACAGTTGTCAAACAATGACGCTGTGGACTGGCCTTGCTCACCCAGCAACCATGTCTGTTTAGTACCCCCCCACCCTTCTGTTAGCATCATGTGGGTGAACATCTCTTAAACAAAAGCTGAAAAGGGTATTTACAGCAAGGAAGGTTCTTGGCTCTGTGGATGTGGCGCTGTTAATCTTTAATTGGACTCAAAGAGGATTGCAAACTGTTTTTCTGGCATCCGCGTCAGCAAGCGTCAGGTCTGCCAGCACAAGACACACAGGAAGAGAGAGGATTTGGTGTGATTGCCAAGGCAGACTAGGGGGTCCTGGTGCAGAGTGAGCACAAATCTGGCAGGGGGCTGATGAGCTGCACAAAACGAAGTCACACAACAATACAACCTGTCTGTTGTTGTTTCTGAATTTAGACAGCGCTGTCAATTACTGGGTATCTAGGGAATATTTTTCCACAATGAAGTTTCCCAATTTAGCCAATGGAGAGGAAAAGCCTTTCTGTGAGACTATACAATGCACAGTGAGCAATCAATCCCACCTCAAAAGCCACACAATACAGCTAAAATTGTTTCCTTCGGCCTTAAGGTGCACATTCTTTTTGTTCACTAATGGTGAGAGAGCGCCTACATCAACCATCAGCCTGATGTAGTGCCACCACCAGAAAGAGGTCCATGTGAAAGAGTGATTCTTCTCGGGGTAAACAGGGTCATAAACCATCCATAGTAGAGGCAATTGCTTCCCGATCTGACACCACAACCTATTTCAACCAATCGAACAGCAGGAGCGGCCTCCAACAGGCTGCTAACCAGGTTAGCAGCGGTGCTAATACGGGCTAGTTCTGCCACACCAAATTGGTCTGAGAGATTTAGTGTGGCTCTTTCCAAACCCCGGGAGCCATCTGATGTTGCTCAGTGGGCTCTGCACTGTGGCACCAGCAGGAGTGGCTTCTCTAGTCTGGGCTAACTAGCTTGCGAACCAGGAGGGTCCCTGCCAAATGTATGTGATTTATGGGCCAGTGTGAAGGCTAATGCAGGCTGCTTTGCATATGTCCTGGTTTGGCTCTGTGCTGGCTTCACAGACTTTATTTTGAGGTCTCCCATACCTCATGCTTTTAGTAATCATAGAAACCCCCTTTGCGCTACAACACTGCTGTTAAATTATAGAAAATGTGTTTTCTATTTAAATTTATTGTGCGCTGTTGTGCGAATATACTGCCACTGGTATATGGGAAATGATGGGGATAATTCAGAGAATGGAAATGGGGCTAAAAGGGTAGAGAGGATTTGATAAAAATGCAATAAGTGCATGTGAGAGGCAGGAAATCACACAGGCTGAACTTGCTTTGAGCACTAAGGGCCCCAGCAGCTCCATTATTAAATCTATTTATGTGCTCCCACCATCACAGGTCCAACCTGACAGCCGGAGAGCTTCTTCTGATCAAATGGAAAGCAGCAAAGGGAATATCTAATACGTAAATAATCAGGTGCATTCCACTGCATCATGGGAGTTAATCTACTGTATCTGACACTTGGGATTAGTATATTTGGCATCTCTCAGAAACAGTGTGTTTTCAAAAACTAAAAGCAAGAAACAAAATTTAGCCATATGCAAGAGTTCACTTAGCCTGACCTTTCTGCACTTAACAGCAACCAGTCATTTTCAGGCTTGACATAGCCAGGCAAAGTCACATCATCTGGAATAATTCTGTATTTAAAACGCTCATGCAATAGAAGCTGCTGCTGGTATGCTAATATGTTTTGATGAGAAATTTCTTCCTCAATAAATGACACAATAGTGATGACATACGTAGACCCAGTGATGTCACTTCTGACTGATCCAATTTCTTGCTGCATGATAACAATGGCATCATCTGCAACATCAGGAAAAGTTGCTTCGGAAAAGTGATATTATATTCATCATCATTATTTTAAACTTTAAACAAGTAGGTCTCTACTTGCTAAATGTCACCTTGCACTATCGCTGTATAAAGAGACATACTTCACTTCACATTTGTGGGAGTCACCTTGGCAAATGTGTAGTCAGGCAGGCACTTGTAAGTGTATGTGTGTAAAACGTATTGGCATAGTCACTGGCACGTGCATCCTGAGATGTGATGAAATTCCTATGTGCTTCATCAAGACAATCGACTCCATTCAAAGATTCAGAATTGGAAGAAAATATGAAATTTCATGCCGTGCAAAAGGGATCTGGAAGGTCCACTGCTGTCAAAGCCACAGACACACTAAAGGCACATATGCTGCTGTGTTGTTCATTGTTCACAGAAGAGCCACACAGAGCATGTAAATAAAAGCAGGAGGACCCGTGTATCACAACAACAGGCCCTTCAATATCTTCCTCTGGAGAAAAAAAAACACTCTCCTGCCTTGGAAGAGTCACCTTTGTGCATCTGCTCTGATTGTTTGCAAATGATAGCAGCATTGATTTCGGTCTCGAGCAGGATTTTCCATGTCGGTGTAATTTGTTTGAGGGGAAGGAGGTAAAATTGGAGAAATACTAATGATTGAGGTGGAAACAGGAAAGATAAAAGCCAAACAAACACACACACACACACACACACACACACACACACACACACTGTGTTCTGTTTACCTCAGGAAACACCAGCTTTAAAGCAAAAACAAAGGTACCCAGATACAAACAGACAAACAAAACCCTCCTCTCTTTTTTGAACCCACAAAAAAAAAATATGTATGTGGGCACACTTTCTACAGTTAGTTGCA
Source organism: Caranx ignobilis (assembly GCA_021432705.1). Taxonomy (NCBI): domain Eukaryota; kingdom Metazoa; phylum Chordata; class Actinopteri; order Carangiformes; family Carangidae; genus Caranx; species Caranx ignobilis. The sequence goes on along the minus strand of MU269990.1, from coordinate 82,715,371 downwards.
ATACAGAGTACACCAACTGAAGAACGGCATTTAATATTTAAAAAAGCTCTTGGTTGATGTGAAAGTCACTGTGCTGCTGGAAGATGGAAAGAAAACAAAGGCAAAGAAAGACAAATTTCTCTAACAAATCAGCACAGATTACAGTACTGTCATCTTTTATTGCAAGGGTAATATAGATAGTGGGGGATAAACATTTATTCAGATATAGAAACAATGTGTTGCAGTGTATGGCATTTCATGATTAGATGATGGATAACTGAGAAGATGGTTAACTGAATGTGGATATACTGCCATCTGGTGACTGAAATCACACATTAAAGGCGGAGCTCAAAAAGTCAAGAAGACAATATACTGTTATACTCTGTTTAATGGTTTTGCAGCCTGAAATAAAGAAAACTAATACATTGATATATATTTCTGTCCAGTCCTAACCTCATAGTTCATCCTAATATTATATTTCTGCTGTCAAAAATCATAAGTGGTCTCAAAGGAAGTTGTCAAAGTGATATGACTTTCACCGGTGCAGCCATAACTCAAAATGTCTGCGTGCATGATTCTAGTGAGGATGTAGAAAATAAAAAATAAAAATCACATTGAGCAACTGTCCTCTGTACCATCACCCAGCACCATTAAAAATGTGGGAAAAAAAAAAGTTTTTGAACCAACTTTTAGAATCTACAGCCGTCTCCTGATGATTATACATGTGCTCCAAGGACAAAAAAAAAATATGAATCCTTACTTGCTTATTCCAATCAATAATAATATAATCAATATAATATAGAGTTCTTCACAGACTATGCATTGTTTTGACTGTCTGACACATTGATGGTACTTGCTACAAAAAAAAAAAAAAAAAAATCCACATCAGACATTTCAGAGTGGTATAGAGATGTTACTGATGCAGAACTCCTTTGTTGTTCTGTATACTGAAGTTCTTCTGACTCAGTTAATGGTCTATAAAAAGTGCAAGACTCAATAATCAATTTTATTTTTGTGAAACAACAGCTTCGAGTGTGGCGTTATAGCAGAACAAATGTAGGACAGATGCATGAGCTAAGATTTTAACCAATGACTATAAGTGAGTGTTTGAAGGTGAAGACTGGATCTCTCATTTTTAGGTCCACATATTTGCTTCTCAGAGTCTATTATATACATGTGATTTGTGGTAGGCTTACATTTCCAGTCCCACAATGCACAGCACCAGCAGCGCCAAAGTAACCAGGCTTAGGGTCGGCGTGACCACCGATGCCTTACCTGAAGGAGCAGGAACATCATGAGATACAACAAACCCATAAGGATAAAATATCTGTAAACAATCATTCAGTTACTTTAGTCTTACCCTTAATACTGATCTTCCTGATTGGTCCATCTCCTCCTTCGTAACGACCACGCACCATCAGCTCATAGTCACCATACTGAGGCATGGGGAAGTCCATGAAGTGCCAGCCAGTGATGTAGACTTTCCCATAGATGTAGCCTGTCTTTCTGAACATGACCTAAAAACAAAGAAACATGGGAGATTTTCAGCATCGCTGTCATTCATTTCCAGGTACACCTGCAATTAAATCTTAGAGTCAACTGTCCATACCAACCTTGTAGTACAGTGGGAAGGAAACATTGCCAAACCAGTCATACTGGATATGATCCCACCACACATATAGCCACTTTCCTGTCCAGCTGATGTAGCGCCACATCCTCGGAGGGTCTGGTGGTGCTGTAAAGAAAATGATTTATCAAGACCACATCTACTTCTGTATGTCATAACTTCATAGAAAGCTCTCTGTGTAGGTGCTAATGGTCAATGGATTAATGGGTCATGAGTCTTACGTGGTCTCTTTGTGAACATCTCACAGTGTTCACCAGGGGGCCCGAGACCAGCTCCATTGAAGGCACGGACCTCAATGAGGTAGTGTGAGTCTGGCAACATATTCTCCAGCCTGGTCTGATTGACTGAGGCTGGAACAAATATACGGTTGGCTCCTGGCTCCGGGTCATCGTACTTCCTCCAGTATTTGACCTGGAGATGATTTTTGAAAGTAAATGTTTGCCAGACCATATGGTAATCACTGGGTGAGGAGAGGAATTTTAAAGCCATGGTGTGTTATGTGATGTCAAGAATTTGGTTACCACAAGAATATCAAAAATGGAAGCCTAATATAATGATCAGACCAGCTGCCTACTTCCCAATCGTGATTGCTGATTACTTCACTTACTGTAGTTTTTGTATGAGCTGTTTACTGCTAACAGGGCTAGCAACTATACTGGCCATTTGTGGCCTTCAATCCTTATTGGAGGTGATTTTATCTCAGTGTATAGTGGTAAAGAATGTCAACTAGATTTACACCTGGTATCCCTCAATGTACTGCTGCAGGCCTGTTCCTGTGTCAACCACTGGCAACCACCACACCAGAGCTTCAGTGGAGGACACCGGTCTGGCATATACATCTGTCGGTGGCTCTGTAGGTACTGGAGAAGTCACGGAAATGGATGAGAAAAGAAAAAAAGTTGGTTAATTGCTGTAAGTTTACTTTTGCATCCCTTCATTTTTCAAGCGAATTTGCAGTCTGTAATATTGAAGAAATAAAAAACTAAATCCTCACCATCTCGTGGGTAGTAGATGACCTTGGTTAGGCTGTATGGTCCATCTCCTTTCACATTAAACGACTTGATCTTCACCTGAAACTCACGCACTTGGAAATCCTCCTCGGTGGGAATGAAGTAGGGTTCTCTGTGAACATAACGTCTCGTCTCGGGGTCTGAGATGGTCTCGTACCACCAGTCATATGCATCGTGAGGCTTGAATGCAACAATGTAACCAAACTTCTTTCCATAGAAATACCACGGCTGCACCGGCTAAGAGAAATAGAAAGAAAAAAAATACCTGAGCTCATTTTGTTTTCATGATAGAGTTTGAATCTTTATATTGTCCCATGATCTGAGGGTACTCACTGTCCATGTGATGACAATTTCCCCATTTCTGCCACCATAACCCGCCACATCTGTGGGCGCTACGACTGGAGCTGAAAAGACAAATGGTCATCTATCAGAGTTTTACATCTAAAACTGCTCTGACTAAAATATATGTCAAATAATTATTCCGTTATTACCAGCATCCCAGGTTTTGATCTTGAGGGAGGGGATACTGGCCTCTCCAGACCCATACTCATTGGTGGCAATGACCCTGAACTGGTACTCCATCCATGGGTACAAGTCTGTCACGTCCGCCTTATCCGTGTTGCCATCAATAGTGGATGGAGCTGAAAGAGACACAAAGGGCACTCCAAGTCAGATCAGGTGCAAAATATTCACTCACATTACCCCTCTATCACAACTGTGATAGAGGGGGCCCCCTGCTGTTAGAGAACAGTACTCACAGGTGCTGGCGTTCCTCCAGTCATCCTCATACAGAGCCCAGTAGTGTCTGGTTTGAATGGTGTAGTAGAGAACAGGGCTGTTATGGTCCGCTGCCTTACTCCACAATAGTTTCACCCATGTGTCTCCAATCTCCTCCACCCGGAGCACACCAGGAGGCCCTGGTACACCTGGGTTATGGTGAAAGGAAATAAAAGAAAGATAGCGACAGTAGCAGCTTTTAATAGGATTAGTACTCATCACTTGTTTTTTTATCAACTCCCTTGCTCCGAATAAGAATTCAAATCAAGCACCTGAAAAGTTAGTACAATTTTGATTTTATTTTGAGGTTTTTGTCTTCTAAGGCATGCCATGTTGGTACTGACCTACAACCTTCAGGTCAGCATAGGCTAGATCACTGTCCACCACAGTCTGTGCAGTGCAGGTGTAGCGACCCTCGTGCCAAATCTGTGCGTTGTTTATTTTAAGGTCTCCACGGCCATCTTCATTCTGGAATACCCGGAGCAAAAGATGGCAAGAGGCGACAGAGGAAGGAAAATTGTTAATGGTTAAAAATTAAAACAACCAGTGGGACGTCATGAGACAACTCTGAGACGTCAAATAAAGATTGGATGAACCATTGTCCTACCACACGTTCATAATGTCGCCACTCAGTGTCAAAGTCAATAACTCTGAAGTCTATGGCCCAGATGAAAGTGATGTCCAACATGGGGTCGTATGACGCAGCGCAGCTCAGGATAATCTCATCACCAACCTGAACCTCACTGTCTTCAGGGGCCACCGTGATGCTGGTTGCCTCTGGGGAAGTCAAAAAAGAGACATCACTCATACTGTGCTCATCCAAACTGACCAACCATTATTAAGTCATATTGACATGTCACATAAATAAACCTCCTGGGGAAATCATTGTCACATTTACCTGTAATGGTGAGATAACCAGAGCTGTTGGACTTTCCTCTGTCATTCTCAGCAAAACAGGTGTAGGTGCCCTCATCGTTTTTGGTGGCGTTACGGATCTCCAGACTTCCATCAAACAGTATAGAAATGCTACAGTCAAAAATTAACAAAAGTCAATAGAGGGTTAATTCATATCAAGGGACATCCACTGCTATGTTCTTTTAATTCTGGTTGTTGCATTGTCATTGTGTCCAGTCTCTGTTCTTTTGACTTGTACTTACCGTGAACTGTTGTAGAGTACCTCTTTGCCCTTGGTCCAGGTGAATCGAGGTCTAGGAGCAGCTCTGGGTTTACACTCAATCACCACACGTGCATCTCTAGCTCCAAGAAGCTGCTTCTTCACAGGGTTAAACTCAAATGTGGGAGCACAGGCTGGAGGGAGGTTATGTCATTTTGTGTTTAGGAACCATTTTGAACCATACTATATTGTTTAAAGGATTAGCAAAGTAAAGTTTTTTTCATGGGGACTCACCAATGACTCGCAGCTCAGCATTGGCATATTTGATGCCCCAGAAATTCTCAGCAATACACTGGTACATCCCCGAGTCATCAAAGGTCAGACTGGAAAACTTCAGCTCACCTTTACCATACTGCAGGTAGGCAATAAAAAAACACAGGGAAATAGTCTTAAAAAAACATACCAAAGCCAAGCTGAGAAGCAATAAATCCTGATATTAATGGTAGGTGGCAGAATGTTGAGTTTTCACCATATATCCATCTTTGTACCAGCGGATGAAAGGGAAGGGTTTCCCTGATGCCACACAGCGCATGGTGTGCTCTGAGCCAATGTCAACCTGAGTGTTGTTGATGGTTTCAGCCCACTCCGGGGCAGCTGGAAAAAGAAAACAGGCAATTGAGATGTTATTTTGATCATTAATACACTGATATGTATTCTTTTTATTAATGTAGTTTTGGCTCATATTGATATCCCATATACAGTATGGCTCGGAACAGTTACTTTGATGAATGTGAAACAAGGGAAACTGACTCACACAGCTTTTTATTATTATAAAATACACTCCATAAACTTTACTTACACTCCACATAGAGCCAGGCCTTGTGCCAGTCCTTCCCTTTAGTGTTGATAGCTTCACACTCGTACCCCCCTACATCTTCATACTGTACGTTGTACAGATGAAGCACAGCTCCTGATTCACTGATCTCGTGATTTGCTGGGAGATCTGTGGCATCCACCTTCCTCCACACGATGTGAGGGATGGGACTGAACAGACACAAAAGTTGGTTTTTGTAATGACATGAAAAAATGCAAATGCACATAACACTCACTGTAAATTTAACATACTTTAGTGATTCATCAAACTTTAAAGACTGAATTGGTAAAAACTTACTTTCCCAGAGCAAAGCACTCTAATGTAATATTAGAGGCCAGCATGGCAGTAGTGTCTGGAAACTTCACCCTGATGTCTGCTGGGTATTTCCTTTCCTCACCTGTGGCAAGGGGAGTAAATTACATTAAACATTCAAGACTTCAAGACTCTTGTTAATCTATTTATAGTTACTCTACCCACCCTCGTCAGGGGGTAAAGGGATGAGGGGGATGAACTTGGAGAAGACGCTCTTCCCGATGATGGGACTGGAAACGTAACAGGAGTAGTTTCCTGCATCCTGAGCCTCCACCTTGGAGATGTAAAGGTTCCCTGTTCTCTGGGAAACGAATCTCCGGCGATCTGTGTGCAGGAAAACTGGGAACTCATTGTAGATCCAGCGGTAGGTTACTGCCTCTGAAAGGGAAGGGAAACTAATATCATGTGGCTGTACACCAAAGATGTTAAATTGTCCCCTTTTTTTTTTTTTAATTTTATTCCTCTTTAATTTCAAGGCACACACCTGGCCAGGCTTTTGGAGGTGCACACAGTAGGACTGCTCCCTGTCCTTCTTTGACATACACAGGATCTCTCTCCTCATCAGAAAACTCCTCCAGAACTACGCAGCAGATGAGGATAATAAAATCAAGAGTTAGCAATGACAACATGGAAGAAGAGCTCTGACAGTTTGTACTATGCCTCCGGCAGGTTTTACATGCTTACATCCAAATTTGACCCTGGCCTCCTTGCTGATGACGGTGCCGTAGATGTTCTTGGCCACGCAGATGTACGTCCCTGCGTGCTTCTTCTGTCTGGGGTTGGTGATAACCAGATTCCCCCCCACCAGGCTGTAGTGCTCATCCGGCTGCTCCATCAGCTTGATCTCCCAACTGTCGCGACGCCACCTTGAACCGACACAACATAATAAAATACATGTTATGAAAACATGCTATGTTATACTGCCTAATACATTTGTGGCAATGCGATATTATATAAATCACAGTATACTATTGACTGTTGCCTATGGGTGTGTAACCTGTATGTAGCCGGTGGGTTTGCCCGTGCCCTGCAGTTCATGGAGATTCTCTCATCAGGTGAGCCCTCAGTGTAAACCACATCCACGGGTTCCTCCTCAAAGATTGGACCATACCCAGTTGCGTCATCTGCCAAATTTAACATAACAATTAGCTGATGTGCTCATTTAAAAAAAAATCCTTAAATGCCCTGCTTTTCAAATGTCAGAAACCAAACTCACCTCCAAAAATTCTGGGCTCACCAAACAGGACTGCCACTGCATGGGAAAAAAAAAAAAAGAAAAAGAAAATATACTGTATCAGTTGACAGCGTGCAAGGTTCACACTTATTTCACTTTGAGGGAGCAGGTGTTGTATTTTCAGGCTTCACTGTGTGTTTTACCTGTGAGGCAGATGGAGGAAGCGAGGGCCAGGAGCAGTAAAGCAGTGGAAGCCATGTTGGTCATCAGATGGATTTACTGCAGCCACATGTGTCAGGCAAGGACAGAGGGACACAAACAAGAAGTGGAGACAGAACAGAGACAGTTTTGTTTGACATGAGATTCCCTGGTTGTGTCAACAGTGAATTATTAAAAAAAAATGGATGTGATCCTTCAGATATATGGAAACAGTGCACACAGAACTAGCTGGAATCTTCCTGTGTGAATAAATGATTCAGTATGTGGGTGACTCAGCAGAACAGAATCGTGTGAGCAGCCTGTAGTGCACATCTATGCACCGGCAGCAACATATTAAGTCTTTACCGCATGTGTGCGCACACCAGGCCTGTCTGCTGACAAAACACGAGGCAGCTCTGTGGCACCTCGACAGCTCCTGCTGTGCCATCACACATGCTTACACATCAGTTCTGCAGGAGGAAGTGGAAGCAAGGAGCAGCCGCGGTGTTTGAGCTCTCACCGTCAAAGGAAGAGAAAGAGTCAGAGAGAGAATGAAACCAAAACTAATCCTAACACAAAATTTAGGTTGGGGGGTAATTCTAGTGGGGATAAATGCTCTGTATCCATGAGATGTTTCCACTCAATGTGACATTAGCACATTAGCTCCATGTCCCAGATCCACACTACCACACAGTCACACTGATTCTATACAACAGTGCAGACAAACTGGGAAAAGGACAAAACAAACTATGCTCAAAGCACTAAAACAGTCGATTTTTGGGACGTGATGCTGACTGACACAATTCTCTTAAAAGTCAATTGACACAGGAAATCGAGGAGCCGCTCACAGCTCCAAAACACACTTGAAAAAACAAGTCCTATTAGGAGTAGCTTTTCACAGTTGCAGTTTGATAGACCTACATTGGCAGTTAACATAAAATTGTAAATGTATATTCTTATAAATAATACACTATCATGAGTCAACATCCAGCACATGCTATATAGAGCAAAGTATGGACTTTGGACCCAGCTCAAGTCACTGTACCTCCTGACTTTCTACTACTAGCGTTACTGGTGTAGTTGCTGCACTGGACACTCATCTAGTACTCAGTATGCTACAAATACCCAAAACTACACAGAGGAATTGAATTGTAGTGATCAGTTCAATCCATCGACTAGACACAGTCTTATTTTGTCTTTTCTGTCAAGTGCAGTCACAGTTCCCTTGGATGTGAGAGCAAAGGAAAGAAAAGGAAGAAGAAAACTGGCCCCTCCTATGTTCCTCAGCAGCCATGTCTGCCCAGAAACATAGAGAGAGCGAGACAGAGAGTGGAGGCATGCACGTCCTCATGCACACACTGCAGCACTGAATCCTCGTGTGCACTCCTGATGACTCAACACTTATCTCACAACAGCAAACCAGACCAACCAGATCAGGCCCCTCCCTCTAACCATGATGTCCCAAGGTAAATAAATGTCTATCCTATAGCCATGGTGGCTTGAAGCCCATGCTACTGTCAAAATGTAGAGGTTCCTTAAAAACCTCACTGAAGCAGCAGTCCTTGCAGCTTACACTGATTTTGCACATCTGCAGCACTGCTAACTAGTTGTGACTCTCTGTTCAGCACCACTGCTCTCTCTCTCTCTCTCTCTCTCTCCTCTCTGGTAGTTATGTGCATGCACACAATTTCTACATACTGTGTTATTCCTGAATGCAGCTCCTGGTCCTGTAACAGCATCCTCTCTCAAACTTACTGTGGCCATCAAGCGGATAAGACTGTTATTTTGCTGCATCTCCACACTTACTGTACAAGTTTACATCCACACACATCTGCGCATGCGCACGGTGTGTACAACATTATTCCTCATCTCTTCATTTAAACAGGGGAAGCTTCTGTCCTTGTCGGTCACAGTCATGCCCATGAAAATGACAAAAACATAGATACAGTAACTCTACTGTGCTGTGCTTCATGCGAGTTTGATATAGGAGAAGACAGTTTTGTTTCTTTCAACAGTCTTTTGCATTCAACAGCTGCAAAATTCTTGGCCTGACAGCAATTCTCCTGCATTCACAAAGCTGCAGTTCAGCTACTGACTTTGACATGGAAAAACAACAGCAGATTTGTCTTCTGCATCTGCAACATCCTAAAGCTGGATCTATCTATCTATATATCTATTGCTTTATAGATGACAGTGGCAGCAATCTGTTCTCTCACTAATTCTGATCAATTCATCCGAGTGTTTTTCCTGTGTTTCCCCCTGGCAGTAATCCCATCCCAGATCCTCTTTGGACAGACCAGCGAAATTTAGGTCAGGACATGTATTAAGCCCTGTGTCTTAGTGACTGTGTTTGCTGTGGCTTTGTGAGCTGCAGAGAAAGCCGTGTTTGAGTTCTGTGACTGGGTATCCCCGACAATGTTTTTGTGTTTTTATTTATTTATTTATTGCTCTGGTTCAGTGATGGATTGATTTATATGGACTATGTTTGATACGTTCCTGTGAATGTGCTGACTGCAGATGTCTTTTCCTGAATTGCAACACTAAGGACATAAGGAAAAGCAGGAGGCCTAATGTTCAGGGTGGAGGGTGGGACTGCACATAGATGGAAGACATTGTCCATGTTTGCTTTGCAGTCTTATTGCCCTAAACGACACAACTTCTGCAGATGGTTACATTAGCAGCACAAATTTGCAACTTGAAATTAATGATATAGTTGATATGTGTGGATTTGTATCATAAAAGGTTATTGAAATGTTTAACTTTGCCTTACATCTACATGTTCTGGACTGATAATTCTAACAGCTTGTACAATCTCATCAGTCAAGCAGTTTGAGTAGTCTATTGAAGGAGTGCCACCTCATCAATGCAGGACAGTTAGTCCTTCACCAAATAGGTGGCATGGTGCATCCAGCAGCTCACTGCACCCTTGACGCAGACAGCATCTGTCTGACACCTTCACCATACCTCTCCTCCCTGCATCCACAGACACTTTGTTCCATCATGTACAGTTCATGGGTAAAACTGCACAGTGACAAGCTCAAACCCTTCTGCAATCCCACTGCTCACTTTGTCGCATCCTCTTCCACCCTAAAAGTAACTGCGCAGCCCCTTACATCACTTCACCCCTGTGACGACTGAGCGGCACCGGTTAATTCACTGCTCTGCATTGCGGTACTCCAGTGCCGGTCCATTCCTGCACCACAACGGGAGCTCAACACATCCTCGCTAAGTCCAGACATCAGAGTCAGTTCGGTTACCCACGCGCATCCCCCCCGTGTGTGTTGTCGCTCTTACCTTTTGAGGCAGAATGGGGGGAAATAATCAGTTCACTGTCCGCATGGCACACCTGGACCCGAACCGCAACGTCCCACAGCCCACCACCACCACCTCCTCCTCCTCCTCCTCCTCCTCTTCCACCACCCGCCGGAGCGTCCCGTTCAGCTCAACTTTTCTATTGGTGGAGAGTGGGTGAGTGGCAGCCCGAGGTGGCAGCGAGGATGCGGCTGTGATTGGTCGATGAGGGAGGAGGAGGGCAGGGATGCCGGCATCTGCGCACCCTAGACAGGGCAGATACAGTGTACACAGCAGAATTCCTTTAAAGCACAGCAAAGTCTACATGTCACTCCCCACCATGTGCTGTGCATCATAAATGACCTTCAGATCCATTTTTAATGGCAGACTGCAGCTTGTTCTCCGTGATCTCATGAGATGTAGGCCATGTGGACATGGAATGACCACTGTGTCCTTTATAGGAGGGTTTTGGAAAAGGTGGTTGCAGGATAAAAAGTCTGCACTGGGACTTCCACATGTTTAAAGTTATTTATATTTCATCTTGTTATTCTTATTTATTGCACTAGTCTTTTAGCATGGCATTTCAGTCTTCAATCTACATCTCAACAGGCCTATATTTCAGATGGATGTCCTTAAGAAGTGCAACATAAATCGACAGTAAAGATCCCCCAGTAGGTGAGAATAGATGCACGGTGAATACACTAACACACCAGATGTGTGTTAATCTGTCAAGGATTAACTTCTGTAGGTTTATCTGTGGCTTATTTTACACATCTTTAACACATTAGGTGAAGCCACACACACAACACACACACACACACACTTTCTTTCTGTTGCACTGGTCACAATAGGAAGACAGGACTGATTTGAAATCCTGAAACCAACATTTATTTCTTTTTTTTTTTTAAACTTCATTTAAAATACAAAATATTTTGCAATATACTGTAGAGTAAACCATTTTGACAGCCTTTCATGCTTCTCATGTAGCTTCAACATTTACCAGAATGTCAGATTATATCATATCATATACTGTATATCCTACTGTATGTTCACCAGTCACTAGAACATTGTCTCCAGCGCATTCACACTCAAGTGCGCCAGTCCGTTTATCTGTCCATGCCGGCTCCGTATGCTCCAAATTACACTTTTGTTTTTTGTTTTTTTAAGTGCACACTCTTAAAAAAGATGTGTCAGTTTCAGGAGATGTCTATTTTAGAACAACAGTTTCCCAGCATGCTGTGTTCAGATACCGCACGTTGTCCTAAATTAGATTCATGGATTTTTTTTTTTTTTTTTTTTTTTTTGAAACGATGAATCCTGTTTAAGCGTGTGCCTTTTCTCTATATATAAAAAATACAGAAAAAGGTGCATGAACAGTCAGAGACAAACAATACAGGTGTCACAAGAGCTCAGTCACAAGTTAAATAATCTCCTTTGATACCTGATAGGCTAAATGTTTTGAGCAAATTCACCTGACGAGTTAGAAAATAAAAATTAAAGGAATAAAATAATAAGTTTCACAGCAAATGAAAAGAGTGAAAACTGCAAATAGTCTCATCTCACGCAAAGCCGTCCTGCAACCCTCCCTTACCCATAATGCAGCAGAGGCCAAGCTCCAACCTCTGACCTCTGACCTCGACACATCTAACGCTCAGTTCAGGCCATTATTTACAAAATACAACAAAAATATCTACATGTGGAAAGCTGACACGTTGCAACCTAAAAACTTGATGCAAGTTATGATAAACCTAAAACATGAAAATGTTCTTTTGGGGAAAATAAAGAAGAAGAAGAAAAAAAAAGTCTTGAATCTCCTGTTGAGAGTAGGCGCAGACTGCTTGACACAGAAATTTAGACTGTAATCCATGGAAATAGAAAGCTATACTATACAACACGCACGCTTTAGTATAGTCACATGCATGTGCTGCACACACACACGCACAGACACGCACAGATGCACACACACACACACACACACACACACACACACACACATCTTCATACATGCACCCACACATTCACACACAGGCTTCATTCATTTACAATAATATAAAACTCACTGAGTGCTGCGCTCGGATCGTGACGACATTACACAGATATAAGGTTAAATGCATAAACCAAAGTCACCAGTGTGTTTACCATTTGCAAGTGAAACAAGCAACATTTTCATTCACATAAAGAGATACACTTGTTTCCACATTCAGTATCATTACACAACTGTTCCGCCCCCATCTCTTCTAAGTGCAACCAGTAACAGTAAGTCCCATTCTTATAGAGTCTAGTTCCCATTGGCAGTTAACTGGTGAGTAGGTTGGCAGTAGTTTAGTGCTGCTGGACAGCGGCTCCCCCTTGAGGTGAACGGGTTAGGAGGAGAATGAGCTGAAATGAAACACATGAGGCGTGATGATGTCACATGGGGGCGTGATGATGTCACATCAGGCGTCCACGCTGCGACCTCAGGTTTCCTACACATTTGCTTGGTCTTTTACGGCTGGATTTGTGTGATTTGTCTGCCTCTATACCAAATGGGCTGATGAGAGCTCGATAACATGATTGTCAACAAGGCCATAACAATCTGTACTTGAAAATTAATCCTCACTGTGAAAATGATTGTTGTTTTTGTTTTTTACAACCACTTTTACTTACTTCTCAGGCCTGTGTAGGAACCCTGGACCTTGTTTTTATTATTATTTTGAATTCATAAACCCACGTAAGTGTTTCACAATACTCTGTGACCACATACAGTAGCTCACAATAAAGGGTTGTTGATTTAATGTGCCCATATGAACGAACATCAACATCAACAAAATCCAGCGGAGCTTCTTTTCCATGAATATTTAATGTAGTTTTTTTGAATAATCACACAGCATCTGCAGTTGTTATTTAAATAAAGGTGGTATTTTGTGTGTGTCCTGTATTAAGCCCAGATCTGTCCTGTGCATGAAGAGGGATGTCTATGGATCTAAAGTCGCTGTTCTCTACAAAGGCACTAGAAACCATGCTAAGAGGTTGTGTGTACTCTCAGTAAACCTCTTCATGCAACAGCTTTTCTCTTATCTGCCAGTTTATACATAGCAGACGAGGACGTGGAAATGCTATTGGAGACAATGCTGGGGTAAAGCAGTTAGTTCTGGAAATACCAGTGGTGGCCTGAAAACAGAGTCTTGCACATAGGCCACAAATACAGGGGGGGTGGACGCACTTGACAATGACAGTGGAACAATCACACCTACAACTTGTGTTCAGTTAGTGCTCAGTAACAAGAAGCATAGGCTCAGTGTGTGTGGCGGGGGGAAGAAAAAACAAAGAGAGCAAGCTTGAGAAAAAACATGAGGCTAAAAACGGATCAAATCATTTGTGAGGGTTCTGGCTGGCTGGCGTGATAAGAAGTGACTGAACACTGAGTTCAAAGTGTTTCTAGACAGGTTTCCAATGACATCCCTGACCTTGAAATATAGCTTTCTTCTTATTCTATAACATATGTACAAACATTTGTCTCAAAAAAAAAAAAAAAAAAAAAAAATTCTAGTTTCTACTTTGAGTCACACATTTCACAGCCGCGTCCACAAAGACACCGCTGCCATTTTTTTTCTACATCGTACGCCATTTAACACTTTCCGACTAGAAAAAAAGCAACAGAACAATGACAGTCATACCCAGTCTCTAGAGGGCATGCACCATATACAGTCTCAACACGCAGCTCACCTCCGCAACAACTGACACAACGATGGTGAAACGCTTCACAGAATCATGATTTACTCCATGCAGATGTTTATGAATGTGATTGAATGCATATTTTTGCCTGCCTGCGGGTCATGTACTGTACTTTGATAAAATATATATTTGGATACATCATGTTTAGTATGTTTGCAAAGGAGATTAAATGGCACTAACACAAACACACACACACACCCACGCACACACATACACACATATACACTTGGCCACACCCCTGCTCAGTCTGAGTGGTATACTCCTTCTTGTACATTCCTTCTGCTTTTCTGTATTGCTTCCTCTCTCCCTCCCTCCTCTCAGAGTCTTCACATCCCTCTTTTCACGCCTTCTTTCAACCGTCGTGGTGGGCGGGGTGGTGGGGTCAGGTTGGGATGGGGTTAGGTGGGGTCGGTGTCGATCGTCGCCAGGTTGAGTGTGTGTTGATCAGAGGAAGGTCACAGTGTGACGGGGGAGAGGGGGCTGGCGGGTGTGGAGATGAGGGCGTGACAGCAAGTCTTGGTGACAGGTAGCCATGGCCACCGAAGTGACAGCCACCACGGTAAAAAGTAGGTGTTCACAACAGCTGTCACCTTAGCAACTGCCACCACGGAGATGGTCACATTTGCCAGGGTGACGAGGAGTGGCCGCAGCTATCATCGCAGCCAGGCGGCGGCGGCAGCCCTTTGTTAGACAAATGAGTTCATGGCGTTGACGGGCGACGGGGCCTCTGAACTCTCGTTGCCTTCATGTGTGTCTTTCTCTTTCTTGCCGCTGTACTGGCCGATGAAGGAGCCGTCCTCATTGAACTGGCCATCCCCACCCTCCCCGTAGTCCACCAGGCTGTCGTCACTCTCATCACGGCGCACCGTCCCATTGGACGGTGTCCGGCTGCCCTTAAGTGGCTTGTGGTCCTCCGTGTCACTATAAAGGGGCAGGGGGAGGTTGGAGGGAAGGTTATTGAGGAAAATAACTCATACAGCTTGTTCTGCAGTGGTCAGAAACCTGAGGGCCCACACAAAGGGACATGGATCTTATTCAAGCATTAGCAGTTTACAACTAATCTGGCTTTTCCACTGCACAAGTGTACCCTGCCACACATGTCATAGCAGCATGGTGTAATACAGTCTTTTACAGTTTGGTTTATATCAGGAGCAAACACGTATGGTGTAATTCCCATTGGGTTCCTATAGGTTCCATCATAACAATGCAAAGTCTGGTACTGTACAGTGGAGCAGCTCAGCTATGTAGCCTATATAGTATGATGTACACTATGGTGTTAGTGCTGTATTGCTTTAAGCCTGGGTGCTGTTACGATTCAGGGTTAGTGACCACTGCTCAAAGGGGATTTTGCAAACACGTGCTGTTCAGTCCTTTGCAACACTTTACCTGCAGTAGAATGCAATTTCTGAAATTATTTCAGTCAATATGCTTTCAGTTTACATGCAGTAATCAAAATGCACTTCATTATTTTTGCAAATTAAAATTTACATTCTGTCCTTTAGCTCCATTTTAAAAACATCCCTCATCTATTCAATGCTGCAGCAAGGAAGCTCTACAGTCAGAATCACCCCATGTACATTTCAACTCTTTGCTCAATGTGTTTAAAATAATCTAACTTAATAATCAAATGACAATGTGATTAAATGGAGGAAGCCAGAGAAGTAGTAGCAGTGATATTCAATGTTAAATTTTGGTTTAAATGTTATGACTGTTGTTATGGTGTTGACTATGTCACAGTGATGCATATTTAGTCGATGTGCTTTGTCCTCGCTTTTAGTTTCACTCCAGTCAGACACAGAGCTGAAAGATGTTCGTATAGGTATGTGTGAATTGCATGCTGGTTTTTACCACATCTCGTCTTACCTCTCCATAGACCTAAACCCCAATCAAAAAAAAAAAAAAAAAAATGGAAGGACACATGAAAAGCAATTCATGAGCTATAATGAGTCTAGGCTTTTGTGAGCTTTTCATAGACAATGATTTCACAATTTTACGAGGCAAAAGCATGCATATGGAAACACTTCAAGCACAAAGGCATCCACGTTAATAGCTAAATAAAATACACCATCACAACTATTATTAATACTATTATTATTAGGATTAGGATTAATGTGTCTAGATAAGTGATGACATTGTGATGAAAACTATACATTTGTGTGTTTTTCTTAACATACAGTAGTAATGGCGTCACAAGAGACAGGATTACTTGTTAAAATGGACATATTTTGCACTCTGTCAAGTTCTATTGATTAGATGGCTCAGTTACAGTGCGAGTGGGTCATTACAAGGATCAGCACAGGGTGGTTTTTTTTTTTTTTGCCTTGCCTCTATGGAGTGTTTGGTAATGGAGTCTGGTGGGGAGAGTGTCTCTGCAGCCTGGTAAAATGTTCTACATACAAATAGCCAAGTCAGGACACAATGAATGGGGGAAAAAGATGCTGTAAGTCACATGGTTAGACTTTTCTGACATCATAGAATGACATGTTACTGCTCTCTCACCTGTATTCTCCAAATGTCCCATCATCCTCCTTCATGGGCTGGATCTCAGGGTCTTGATGAGCATCTTCTTTCTCTTTCACTGTGGATTACAAAAGTGTTTTTTTTTTTTTTAAACTTCCACATCTATCTAAAAATCCTTAAAATATCAGTATGTAATCTAATGTATGAATAATGTGCATTACCTGGATATTTGCCACCTTTATTCCTCTTGATGAAGCACACGATGAGAAGGACCAAGATGAGAAGAGCGATGGCACACATCAGTCCAATAAACCAGCCCTGAGTGGCAATGTCCACCTGACGGTTGGGTACAGCTGGACACACAGAGAGGGGACAGAAAGATGGAGACACAGAGGATGAGCATATCTGTCAGTCATAATTCAAATCCAGAGGCTGTAAACACTGAAATGGGATTTTAAAACGGGTTAATATGCAATGATTGTTCAGGCACCGAACAAAGAAAAACAAAAGTCACAGTTACACTAAAAACAATGGACCTCTTAGTGATGATTTTAGGTGACATGCATCAAACCAACTTGATGGCGACTTCTACCATGCTTGTACACTATCTAGGGAACTATACTACCATATAGTCATATATGGATGTAACACTGCAGACACAAAAACGGGACAGAAAAAATTAAATACAAAGACCATCTATCCTGAGGCATGCCGCCTCACCTGGCACCGTAACGTCCACTTCACCTGTGCTGTGGAATGCCGGGTCAGGCGGGTCTCTAGCTACCAGACGCACCTTATAGGTCGTCCCCGGCTTTAAACCTTTTATCGTATGCGAGTGTGAACCGTTTACCAACTCCTTTTTCCAGTCCTCTTTACCTAGAGTTGGAGTTGAGGATGGAAAAGAATAAAATTCAAGGGAAAAGAGGTTTTGGTATTTGATTGATGATATTTAACCACCAGTTTTGAAGGTTAAAATCATCATTATTGAAAAGCTATTGAATGTTAGGTGTAGAGATGATTGGAATATAAAGTGAAGCCTTACTGTTTTCTACAATATACTCCACATATACATTCTTATGGTGTCCAAAGTATTCCCAACTGATCACTGCACCATCCTCCAATATAGATGTATTAACTGTGCCAAACGCAGGGCCTACAGGAGGCGCTGAGCACACAAGAGAGGAAAAAAAGCGTTTATTCAAAATGTGGAATGAACCACCTGAATTTTCAACTAAAAATATGGAATAAAGCTTAGGAGCCAAAATGTGTAAACATCCATAACACCTCCTGGACAACATGCCTGTGTGAACTAATTTAAACAAATCTAAAGTTGACTTCAGGTTTAGCGTGACATACGAAATACGAACAATCATTCCTGGAAATGAACTTATAATGAAAAAAAATATCGTAGCAGCTGAGTTGAAATGAAGAAGTACAAAACAAACCGTCTGTTTTAAGTTAGAGGAAAAACAGAGAAACAGGCCCCAGCCTAAATTTGGTTAGTCGTGTCTGCCACCTTCTGTACAGTATACTGTAAGTGGTAACAAAAGTACTTTATGTTTAGAGAACCATTAGAGTAATCTAAGATCCTGCCACAACATACAAAAACACACTAGTTATAAAGTGTAGTTGCAACAGAAATGCCCATCTCAGCACAGATTAGAGTATATTAAAACCAGCAGCACTAATGTAACTGTAAGAGAAATGAACACTTTCTGAATGTGGAGTTTTCCTAAAACAAGTGAAAATCTCAACTTATTTAAAAGTGCCATTGTAATATCTCATCTGATCCAAGTTGGGTACTGAGAGGTTGTATTATTCTGGTGTTTTTATGTTTTTTTGTTGTTTTTTTTGGCGTTTAAACAGTTGCTAAGATGAATCATTTCTGTAGCAATGACTTGTCGGGCAGATCTATGTGGAGTTTCAGTAGTGGGGGGACACAGGGAGTGCTTGTACCCTTGTGAATCGGGGGATGCAGAGACTGAGTGATGGGGGAAGTTGGGTGAGGGGGCTCTGTGGGGCCTGAAAGAACATGGAAAAGAGTGAGACATCACATGTACAGATCACAACTCAGCAGAGCCGTGCATGCACAACATGCTGAGTGAACACAACACCTTAAAATCCTGAGATTCTGTTTAATTCAACACCCGCTTCAGCGCTGCACCCCAAAATCCTTGGTCGCAGCATTGCAGCATGCATGTTATTTAGTTCATTTATATGCAGTATAATGCATCAGCAGGTAAATAGAGAGAGTTAGTGCTACATCGGCTACAAACGCATTCACAAGCATCATGCCAGAGGTCTAATAAAAACATGTTAATCTAACAAAAACAAAACAACTGCAAGCAAGAGCTAATTTTAATGCATAAAAATCCTACATTTTAGACTGTGTTAAAGTAAATACAGCCTATTCTATCCGAATAGGAAACGAGTGTCACTGCTTGCGTTTGCCATGGAAGTCTGCCACACTTAAATCCTGCTTATTCACATGAGCAGTCTGCTAACATGCTAATTTAGCAACATGCAGGAAACAGTAAAATAAATGCAAATATCTATGCTAAGTCACTTATATCTGATGTTGTAATTAGCATGCAGTGACTTCCACTGGCCAACTTGGGTTACCTTTGCCCGTCACTACAGTGGGCTGAGTATGAGCTTCAGAGAGAAGAGAAAGAGATAGAGATAGAGGAGTGTAAGGACGAATGCAGTAGAGCCTCATATATGTAATATCAGGGCTCTGTCATACTCAATACTCCCTTTCTGCCCTTTATGCTAATTTGGTACACATAAAGCAAAATGTAACTTAAATTGTACATTTATGTGTGCAGGACTTACTTGTGTCCATGAGCGTGGAGGCCTCCTCTGTGAGGTTGGGGCCAGGGCCCTTGATTGTGTTTGCATTTAAGTAAAACTTGTACAGCATGCTGGAGTTCAAGCTGCTTAGGGTAATGGTGGTCTCATTGGCCGGAAGGGTCTTGACCGTGGGTGGTCCCAGCACATTGCTTCTGTTGACTGCATGGTCAAAAATGGGGAAAAAAGATATGATGATGGGAGAAGGAGAAAGGTTGGAGTTGGGAATCCACATACATAGAGAATGACACTAGGTGGAATTGAACCTGAGGCCGCTGCAATGATGACTATAGACTAGGTTTATGCAGCTAAACTTCCACAAATGCTGCATAATTCTAGTGGAGGATAGCGGAAGCATGTCAGGCAGCTGGTGCACCTACCTGGCTGGTATGTCAGTGTGTATCCAATGAGGCGACCATTGTTGTTCACTGGTGGACCCCAAACCACGGTGAGAAAGTCCAACCCATGTTCGATGACATTTAAAGAAGATGGAGGCCCCGGGACTGAAAACAAAACCACAACCACAGTCAGTGTCTCATGCAGACAGGATCATTCAAAGGACATTTACATAATGTACAAATAGACAAGAGAGCTGGTCATGGACGGTGATGATTGGTAGGGCCAATACTGGACATCTTGCAGAGGAGCCACTCAAATATTGGTAAATATAGAACTTTATTCACACCTTTACACACTAGCAGCATGTATTATTGTTTACCTGAGCCTCATTTGTGCTCTGTGAAAGATTGTTCTTTAAACACAGGGAAGATACACAGGAGGTTTTAGGTGTGTGAGATTATGCATCAAGAAAACAAACGCTCAAAAAACAAGGAAATCATCAGTTTAATATAAATGATATGCTAGAATCATAATGGTCAACACACCTCCTTCAGGTGTTTCAAATGCCTTGCTGGGGCTCGGAGGTCCTTCTCCTCTGGAGTTAAAGACCCTGATAAAGAGGCTGTAGAGGCTGTAAGGCTGGAGGCCGGGCAGACGCCCCTCAGATCGGTTCCCAGTGAAAGTCAAGACCTGCACCTCCTCATCATTCTCCGCCTGTGTCTCCTGCAAGCCACGCTCCCGACGATAGTATACCTAGAGGAGATGCACCATGAGTTTATGTTCAATCTGATGTGTTGCTGTTTTACTGTGTTATAATTTGCCTTATGGGACCGTCTAATTTCTGGGTCAACAAAGTGAGTATGGAGAATTTCAAAATACAGGTAATGCCTTTCACCTATTTAATGGTATTGACATTAAAATGACGGTAAACAGTTAAAGTGCATATTTTACAATGAGGGTGGGGAACAAGGTCATTCATTAGGCACCACATCCTGAGAGCCTGACCTCCATGTGTCTACTGCTCATTGATCAAGGGCAGCCATTTTGTGGTTGAGTGTATATATAGTTTGTATCCTCACTCAGTCTGTAAAGAAACACTAATGGGGACAATGTGAGGTTGGAAAGAAGTGGGGATCTTTAGCACAAGTGTTGGCATTGCTGGCTTGTTCACATCTAATATTTAGGGGAACAAACACTATAAAATGTCAGACAGAATGGTTCAATGAGTGTTCAACACTCATCAATTAAGTTTCATCACAGAGGAGAGACAGAGCAGCAGCATTAAGACATGTTGGATAAATACTCTATCAAATAATACCTTGTATCCCTGTAGTTTCCCCCTTACAGAAGAGAAAGGCACGGGCTCCCATTGTACCTCTGCCAGCATGTTGTTATGGACCGTGACCTTCAAACTGTCAGGAGCAGACGAAGGCACTGAAAAAAACATTAGGAAACAGAAGCAGTTAGTCAAGATCTAGATTCAAGACACCACAGTACCACACAGTACCAGAAGCTGTTTGAAATGATCATAATTCTTTTGTTTTTAAAATTTGACCCATGATGTTTTATCGTCAGTTCACTCACAGTCTTCTCCAGAGTAGCCAGTCACTACTTCAGGATCTGGTCCACTGCCATAATCATTCAGAGCTTGAACTTTAATTTCGAATGGCACAAATGTGGGCGTTCCAGTCACAACGAAGCGGGAGGCGTTGACCACGTTTTCTGACGACCACTCCTCGTCGGTATCCTTCTGTCTCCACTGCACTTTGTACTCCAAACCGGGCCCATTGGACTGAAAGCCTGTCAGTGGCTGTACACAGAATATTTTCATTTAGTATGTTGAACAATAACATATTCAGACACAGTTAATGGAAATACTCCAATATAGTTAGACCACACTCTGCAAAACACATCTTTTTGATCCCATTATAGAGAGCTTACTGTCCAGGAGATGACCAAATTGTCTGCTTCAGTTCCTTGTCCATGAACCTCTGAAGGGTTTTCATCAGGAGCTGAGGAAATCAAATAACTCAGGTTTTATCTCAATATATCATTTTAACATATCTCTACATGAATTATATTTTCTGGAAGATAACCATGTTCCCTACCTGCAGGGTTGGTCCTGTATTGTCGTGAGGGCTGGCTCGGCTTGCTGTAGCCAACGTGATTCCGAGCCAGCACTCGGAAGGAGTAGTACACGTATGGGGAGAGGTTTAAATGTGCTGTGGTGCTCGTGCCAACGACTTCTGTCAGGTTTACCCAAAGTCCTGGCGTGTGGAGCAGGTCCTCATATTGTATCAGAAAGCCTACGAAGATGATTAAAAACAAACATTTCTGTAGGTTAAATTCAATCACTGTGGCAACTAATCTAGAGATTCATGTATTTGTTCTTACTGACACTGACACTGACTGTGTAGTGTCTAGTTTTGAGTTTGGCAGCTGCTGTAAAACTAAGCAGCAAACATGAGCACTTCATACTCTGTGTGGGGCTGTTGTGTTCATCCCCGGGGATCCAGGTGAGCTGAACGCTCCTCTCTGTCTGATCGGTGAGCTCCAGGTCAGTCGGAGGGTCGGGTTTTTCTGCAAACACAATAAGGAGCTCAGAACCACCCAAAAGATTGAAAACCTCATCTGCAACAGTGGCTTTTAGAGCTACTGACACTTTTTGCAGTAGTTTTAAAAACACCATTGTGCAGTAAGTTGGACATGGAGTGATTCAGTTTGAAGCTTTGGATAATCAAATTGATGAATAAATTAGAATCAATGCAACAAACAAAAAGAAGAGTAAACTGCTCTGGAAGCAGTTTTAGTTCATTTCTATACATTATTTTAACATTTCATGACAAATAAAAAAAAAAGGAAGTGTTTTACAAACACAGTGGTCAAACATATTACTTTTATCATTATTTATTTACCAAATAAAATGTGAGAAATCTGTCAAGACAAATTCTTAAAAAGTAACGACGTCAGTGAGATCCCCAGGTGTCGTCACTTTTGGTTGATTAAGACCAGCACAGGTGGAGGCTCCTGATTGGTGGTTTGAAAACCTATAAGAAGGTCTCTCCCATTGTGAAAACTGTTTGACTCCCTGATGAAGGCTTGTATGCCAAAACATGCAGGAGTTTTTAAAGGTTAAACAGGACCAAGCCATGGGAATAAAGGGTTTTTAACTTTTACAGAGGGTGCCTTGGAGATTCTTTTTTACAATCTTACAATGGTCCCATCCAAAGAGCACCTCTGGCAAACAATTTCTGAGTCCCAGAAGCACTCCTTCACTGACATTTTGTGAGACCAGCACATGCTGAAGCTGAGAGGTCTAATCAGGCAGGCTGAGTGAAAACACCTGTGTGGGTCACCGTGACCAAGTGTGGTGAAACTACACTTTCTTCAAACTAAACAAAACTAAATTAACATTATGGTGCAACATGTAACAGAAGAAGATCATCGTGCATGAAATAAATGTTGAGACAAAACTCAATGGTAACTCAAAGATGGAACTCAATGATACTACACTTTTGGTTTGTTTACCGTAGACAATAGCTGGAGTGGGAGTTGCCTCTGTGACAGCGAGAAGCAAAAGTAAAGTGCAGAAAGAGGGTTGGGAGTTAAAGACAGACATTTTGTAGAAAAGCAGGAAATGTTTGACATTTGAAATACCAGAGAATAGTGTTTTTTTTTTTGTTTTTTTTTTTGGGAACAGGACAGAAGAAATAAGCCATTTGTTAGTTTTGGCTTATGTGAAATAGAATTCACAACATTGGAGTAATTTACACTCAGAACAACAGAGTTGAGTCTTTAAAGTCATTTGTGATGTCTACTTTCAAAATAAATTGCCAATACACTGAGTGCACAAGCTCCAGTTTATGCACATTAGGCAGTGAACTCACCGACAACAGTGAGCATGGCACTGGCTGAGTCCTGGTCCAGGGTTGTGTTCATGATGCAGGTGTAGGTGCCCTCATCTTCATCAGTGACATGTTTGATGGTCAGACTGTCTGTGTCCACCACAAACCTGAATGAAAGCATAATACCATGAGATGATACTACCTGAATAATATCCTGTTTTTTCCTGTTTTAAAAAATTCATTCAAATTTGAAGGCTTGTAAGCGCCAGTCAAGGTTGTTGTTGCTGTGTTTTTTGTTTTTTTTTTTGTACCTCTCGTCATCTGGCAGTTCTCCACTGTCTTTGAGCCAGGTCATGGTGGGGATAAGAGAAGGGTCATGTTTGACTTTGCACTCAAACACAGCACTCATTCCTGTCTGCACCACCTTGTACTCTGGCTGCTTCAGGATACGAGTGGGTTCTGGGGGACAGAAGAGAATACAGAGTGAAATCAGTGGTCATGTCTTCATGGATATATGGGTATACATATAATTTCCATGAGCCATTTAAAAAAAGACTGAAAGTTAAACCATCAAACACATTGTCTCATTGGGCTATCTGACCTTTAACCTCCAGGAAGACATGGTTCTCCTTGATTCCCAGGTTGTTGGTGGCAATGCAGGTGTACTTCCCACTGTTCGCTGATTGCGCCACATTGATCTCCAGAGTACCATTCTCATGGATCACATATGGGTCACCGTTCTTAATGCTGATCTGACTGTCCTTGAACCTGCACAAAAACAATTTATAAGACATGTACAGGGAAATTTATTTCAAACATGGACACCTAACCTTATTTCTCAAAATGAGGACAAAATGGATTTAGTGTCATGAACGACCTGCTCTGCATCTTACCATGTGATGATTGGTATTGGTGAGCCAAAGGAGGAACAGTGAAGTAGTGCAGGGCTGTTGGTGATGACCTGGTACACTCGGTTGGGTGGGGTGAGCACCCTTGGTGGTTCAGCTGTGTGATGAAGCCAAATACAATTACAACAACAAATACAATTAGACATCACTATATCTTATATGCAAATTACTTTACATGAACTTTGAATCTATCTCCACCTAATCATTTAAACTCACCAAGAACATTGACAAAAGCATTTGCCATCACATAGCCAAACTCATTGGAGGCATGACACTGGTAGACAGCACTGGATCCTGACTGCACGTTGCTGAGAATTATAGTGTTGTCCTCCACCTTGCGCCTGGGGTCCTCAGGAGCATCTATCACAGAACCAGAGATGTCCAAATTATTTAAAAAGCACCAAAACATATTTCATTTAGGGTTATGATCATTCAGCATAGTGCTACTTGGGTAATCCTACACCTGTATACGACAATGTTGGTGCATTATGCAAACTTTTTACAGAATACCATGCACTGTGGGGAAAAAATAAAGACAAAAAAAAGGCAGGTAAAATACTGATGGAGCTGAAAATTCAATTCCTATTGCAACCCCAATCTAATTTATACACTCTGTTGCTGCTGTGTGTTTTAGATGGAAGTGTGTGTAAATGTAGTACATGCTATTTTTGAAAGCACAGTCTGATTTTACTCACTCTCTATGGGGACTCCATTCACAGACCAGCTAATCTTCGGTTTGGGTTCTCCATTGACTCGACAGGTTAGGATGCCAGTCTCGTTTGGAGCAAGGATCAGGTTCCTGGGAGCGCTGACCCAGAAAGGAGCCGCTGGGGATGAACAAGTAGAAAGGCGCAGAGCAAGATGCTTGAGAAAATATAACAAAATAAACACAGCCTGTATGATATACTTCATTTAGACATGTTTGATTGACTGATGATGTTGGGAGGGAAACATTAAAAAACACTCATTGCACTTCATAAGGATAAAAAGATGCTGCTCTGAGATGCACCACTGAAGTGGTAGGTTCAAATATGTTAATAACTTAAGAATAAAATTATGTAAACTTAAAAGGACCTGAGATGACACACATACCTTTGACAGTGACTTTGATGATGTGATGTACAGTGCCCAGGCTGTTTGTGGCTGTGCAGTGGTAGTCTCCTGCATCAGTTTCAGTGACATCTGAAATCTTCAGTGTTTTCTTGAAGTTACGGAAAGACATCCTGCTGCTTGGCATTTCACTTCCATCTTTGTTCCAGGAGATCTCTGGAGTGGGCCTAACATGGAAAACGTCAAAAATCATCATTGATATTTCTTTTTTTCTTTTCTTTTTTCTCTTTTTTTTCAGTATTATGAAAACCATGACATTTTCTTAAAAAGCACTTTCATGTATAATACATTTTCTTCCCATGCTGATTTTTCTTCCTTTATCATTACCATTTGTTGAAGTAAATAAATCC
Source organism: Caranx ignobilis (assembly GCA_021432705.1). Taxonomy (NCBI): domain Eukaryota; kingdom Metazoa; phylum Chordata; class Actinopteri; order Carangiformes; family Carangidae; genus Caranx; species Caranx ignobilis. The sequence continues at coordinate 82,689,439 of MU269990.1, read as the reverse complement.
TTGAGGTGAGAGAAATTGATGCAAATTACTCCAGATATCAACTTACAGGCCCTCAGCGATGCACTCCAGCTCCAGAGTCTCCCCCCTCAGAACCATTTTGGTGCTGGTTGCGCCCTGAGGTGTCATGAAAGTGGGGCGACGCTGCCCCTCTGGGCTGTCTGAACATGTGAGAACACAAGACCAAATCAGAGCCAGGCCACAACTTGAACATTTGAGTTACCCCAAGAGGGGGTTAGGGAGTGAAACTAGCTCAGGGAGCCATTCACATTCTCATGAAGGTCAAAAAGACACAGTGAAAAGTGGATAGGAGGACAGAATATGAGTGAATAATGTTCCAGTACAATGTAATAAGATCTCTTTGTTTTGCAAGTACTGACAGAATAAGGGAGCAAGAGGAATCTCCCTGAGATGGGGGTATCCATCGGTTTGTTGCTATGGCAACATGGGGTGGGGGGGTGGGGGGAGGAAAGCAACACTCCAGCCACACACATCTATACAATATGCACATTTCACTGAAGGTTCTCCTGGAAGGATCTAGATTCCCTTCTAATTACTCTGCCAAAAAGGTCACTATAATAGGAAATGGGCCTCTTACGCCACAGAAGGTAGAAGAGAAATGTCCTGTTAAAACGTGCTGTACTCGTATGAGGCCATCTTGGATAATCAGCAATGGAACAGATCACGAAATCTGCCTGAATCTGTATGTGTTTGTGATTCCAGGGGAGATGCATTCATCTGATATGTAATGTTATGCATGCTTTGAAGATAGTAGGCAGGTTAGAGTTAAAAAATATTATCACAGATACTGTTGATTTGTTTTGCAAGAAATATTGTATCATGCATCATACTCAGTCTTTTTTTTTTTTTTTTTCAGATTTGCATTACATTGAACTCCACATGAGTAAATTGGAGAAACCTGATGAGGAGTACATGTTAATATAATCAGATAAGAGGGAGGGGGATTGAGACCATGTTAAATTTGAGTGTGTATGATGGGTATGGTAATGTGAGGGAGTGAAAACAGGGCTGGGTTTCACACTGAGGGGGCTGAACGGGGATAAAACCAGCAGCACTCACCACTAAAGAAATCAGTGATATTGTATAAAGCAGCCACAGTCTCATTCATTGATTCCACTGTAATATAACAGAAAATCATAAGCATGCAAAACCAGGAAATAAACAGGCAAATGTACAGTGGCTCTTCCTCTTTGTTTAAACCAATGCACTTGTCCATGCAGTGTCAGTATGGAACAATTTTGCATTGCTGCAAAAATGTTTCCACTATTGACAGTGCAGTTACATCATTGTGACAGTGAGATATGGCCGTTGTTAAATCAAATGTGCAGAAACAAGGATGACCAGCAACCAAAATTCATATAGGGCAGCTTTGCATGAGCAGCTGATGAGTTACAGGCACTCTTAATGCATCACAAAAATGTGGGAACCACATCTAGAAATTGCACTTATGAGAACAACCTCAATTCAAAACCCATGTTTTATTTAAGCTGATTTCAGCCTGGTTAGTGTCTTGACTTACTGTCAAGCACGGTGACTGAAATGGGCTGTTTCTGCTGGATGGTCTGGGTGTGGGGGAAACGAGCATAGCAAATATAGTCACTCCTGGTGTCTTCTGGGAGGACGTTTGAAAAGTACAAGTCTCCATTCAGAGCCTGGGACACCCGCTGATCCAGTGGCAGCCTTTGAAAGTCTGAAGAAAGAGAGAGAGTTAATGAATTTATCAATTCAATGAAAATTTTGGACTAACGAGGAGGATTTTAACATTCACTAATTCAGTAGATGCTTTAATCCAAAGTGAGGGAGCTTATTAAAGCTTCACTGCAGCAGGACACTTTGGTGTTAAGTGCTAAGTATTGCATCTTTTAATAGGGTTGGTCTGTAACACCTTTTTCCCATCAGTTCTACCCATAAATACCTCCTGATTTATATCATCATCTGCTGCCATGATCAAAAGGCAGTAAAAGGATATAGCTATCATTATATGCAGTCACTGATCTAGAGTGAGTGAACACTGAATACATATTTTATTTGTACAATCCTTTAATGTGACAGTGAAATCCTTCGGTGTTTGTAATATCAGTGTAGATGTATGTATGCAAACAACATACTGTTATCCATCCAGAAGATAACTGGAGGGGGCAGCCCAGCAGGGGGTCGGCACTGCAGCACCAGGGAGACCCCCATCTGCACAGTGATGGCTTCATTTCTCTCCTTCGACCACAAGGGGGACCCTGTGAGTTGCAAACATCAAACAAAGGTGATGAAGGCTTCCCAGAACTTATGATAGCCTTTATCTTTAACCTTTATTTTGGCAGTGACAGTGAGAGACAAGGGAAAGTCAGACAGCGGGGATGACATGCAGCAGGGGGCCACAGGTCGGACTCAAACGCTTGATCTCTTAATTTATTTTTTACAAAGAAATGAGTGGAGTAATTATCAAATCTGTAGTTAGTGCTCAAGCCATACGGATCCATTTCAATTTACAAAAGCCTTAGTAAATAATTCAATCCAATAATGATGCGTCTTACTGGACTGCCTGATGACAATGTTGTTGGACACAGCGGTGCCATGGTCATTGTGAGCTGTACACTGGTACGTTCCTTCGTAGGCCTCGGCTTTCTCCCCACTGATGTCAATGACCAGAGTTCCTGAGCCGGGTTTCATCAGGACTTTAGAGTCCTTCTCCACATCAAAGTGGGTCCCATTTCTTGTCCAGGAAAAGCTAGGATCAAGCAGAACAATAAATAAATAACACTTTATTTACCAGGTCAACTGCAAAACAAGGAAACATGCATGAGGACATCAGCCCATCAGTTCAAATCAGCTAAATGTGCTCTGTGTCATTTATGCAGATTGATTAGAATGACTGCTTTCTGAGCTGGGAGTTTGGCTGATTTGTAACACATTTAATTCACCAGAGTCTGGTGGCAAATCTAAACTGTGGCTAATTCACTCTGCCAGGTGTCTCTCAAGCGATTTGCTCTCCATGACAACAGTTGCTATGGTGATCCATATTTCCGCACCACTCCAGGTTGAGTTGCCCTCAGGAACAGATCTATAATTTCACAGAGAGGAGCCATAAAACTTAATGGAAATCTGTTTGCTCTCGATTTCTCAAATGCTCCTGTTGTTGTACCTTTAGCATTTCAGGAGCTTTTATTCCTCCTCACACTATGTCAACCAGAGAAGAAGCAGGTGAAATATGCTAAGGAGGTGTTTAACTGAGATGGATGCCTGCATACTTTGTTTGCCTGTTGCACGTGTTCTGATAAACCAGCCACAGTGGCATCAGGAGGAGTGACTGTCTCACCTGGGATTAGGCTTCCCTTTGGCCTCACAGTGGATGACGATGTTCTCCCTCGGATCAAAAATGTAATCCTTCGGGGACTGTAGCGTTATAGTGGGAGGCTGGGGCACTGGAGGTACGTGAACAGAAGCACAGCTCAGACACACACAAAGGGAGCAATGTAAACAAAACAGACTGGAACCTATATCAATATTCAAGCAGAGGTTATGCAGGCAGCATGCAACAAGCGCACACACATTCACTTTGACTTGATAATCAAGTCGTGTGAAGCTGAAACGCTCTCTGCAAACAAAGCAACAGTAGCTGTCTCACCCCACAATTTACCGTGGGACACCACTCCAAAACAAGCAAGCCACTCCACATGCTAACAGTGCTAAAACAACTGCATGCACATCTAATATCGCCCCAAACCAACACAAAGACGATTTTAAGTTTTTAGAAGCAAAAACTCCACACAGCAGTGTTTGAGCCAACTTACATCCTTCCAGTACTTTAGCTTTTTGTCCACCATGACACGCCGTACCACAGTAGTAGTAGTAGTAGTAATAGAATATTGAGGAAAGGTGTTAGTTTTTGCAAGGAGTTCAGGTGAAATTGTTGTTCTTTCAGGTACCTTTTTAAGCATTTAACTGAGCCTGCCTGAGGTTTCCCTTGTTTTTTGTGAGACCTCTCTGTGGCAGGTGCAATCAATGCAAGAAAAGCAGCTGAAAATATTCAAATTCTACACAGGGTATAGGATATTAAGAGAAATGAGAGTCCCTTCAAAACTGAATTGCATTTCATAACTGAAAACCACAACCCCATGCTAAAACATGCAAAGATGAATTACAAGAGCTGCAGAGTGCAGCTCAGTTTAAAGATCGTGAAAGCTATAACTCATTACACTCTGCAGAATGAAAGTGCTGATTATAATTTACACACAGCGTGAGAAGTTTGTTTGATTTACGGGAAGTTCTTGTGTCACTGAGTTTACATGTGATATTGAGTTGACGATACTTACGATCAAGAGGCACTTCTAGCGCTGAAGTCAGGTGACTCAAGAGTATCAACAGCACAGCTCCCAAGCCCGGCACCCACTTCCTGTTCCAGTCCGTGGACGGGACGTGCGTCATGGTCGAAACCTTTTTATCCAGAATCAACAGCAGTTTGGGTGAAGAAGTCTGACTCCACACTACAGGAAAAAGATGAAAAACATAATACATGCACTTAAGTTCACTCTCACACACAGGTAGTTACAAAGGTCTCCAAATGGTGTAAATGAACCGTCTGTAATATTAGTCCATAAAAATGACAGATCTTCATATAGAGATATAAATATTTAGTCTGAACTACAATGGAAAGTTTACATTGTTGCTTTTCTCTGTGACGTTTACTGACATCATCAGGGTTCAACATCCAAAGCATGGTGTTTAAGTCAAGCATTGCAAGTGGTTTGTCAGTAAGATAGGCCCTCACTCTGCTGATGTAAAGGCTTCAGCAGGAGAAGTCAAAACAGACTTGATTTCAGGCTTTGTTTAAATAACAATGTATGCACCGTGCACTTACTGCATCTGCCCTCTCTCCTGTTATTTACCCTCCAGTGTTGGAGAATATAAAGAGACAGAGTAGCTCCACATGAGCATTAGTGCAAACTCAAGTGCACTTCATTCTGTAATACTAGGCTTTTTATGTGTAGGAGCTGCCAACATCCATTGCACCTTTTCGAGAGAGGACATAGACCCATGTGTTTGTGGAAATATCTGGTGCTATAGCTGCTTTCACATTTGCATTCCTCTTGACGAGATAGCTACTGAAAATCTTTTGTTGAAAATCCTGTGCACGCCGCTGAGGTGTCCTGCCTAACGCCACGTGTTTGCCCGTAAACATATGGCATGTGAGTGCACTTGGCCAGAACAGTTACAGCTCTGCCGCAGATATAGCGCCCGCACAGATTGGCACGTGCGCGCACAAACACACTGCATTAGTGGCAACATACTTGCCAGGGCTGTGCGTCATATGGGTCAAGTTACACATGAATGCAGACCCACAAGCGCTAGCTTCTGTTGCATTGTGCACAACTAAGGAGACATAGATTGATACCTACAGCCATAACACACAAAATCATGTTGGCATTAATGGGCTGTTGTTAACTGCACAAGAGGGAGCTGGAAATTCTGTGTGTCTTTGTTTGTCCCTTTTTATGTCCAGTCTTGTATGTATAAGCCTGTCATTTGTTTAATTTATTAGCAACTTGATAGTATATCACACTATCTAAAGGCATTAAGACACTCCCATGCATGCACTGGTCTGATTAATGTCTGCCCCCTGTGCAATATACCATTATTCAGTCTTAAAATGTTCACCAGATCCCAGCACCACTATTAATGCTTAATCTTATTCATGAAAATACATTTTTTTCCCCATAGTATGAGCTGGATGAATATAAGATGAAGTCCCCAAAGGGTGATAGTAAGTTCTGTCAGCAGCCTGAGAAGGAATTCAAGATGGAGCCATGTGCTGCTTCCAGGTAAATGGCCCTGTCCATTGTGACATCTTCATTATTCATGACTGGCACATGCATCTTTGCACATACATCGCAGCCACACACACACACAGGCACTGCGCACATGCAGAAATTTACATATCCAGTACACAGGAGGTCGAAGTCTTCAGTGGCATTTGAAGGTGAAGTGGCCAGACTCAGGACTACTCATCTGTACTCCACTGACATGTCTGATGACATAGGGAGCGTGTGGTAGAGAACACACACTCAGAGAGTAGTGTGTCAGATTTTATCCAGCTGAGCTAGGCAGAGTGTGAGCTGATACAACCCCAGGACACAGCTAATTACGCCGACACGTCCTATTGGATATTACTCTCATTAGTTAATCGAGAAGGAAGACGATGGAGAGAGAGAGAGAGAGAGAGAGAGAGAAGAGAGCAACACAACTGAATGCATTAGATGCAGGCCATGCATGCTAAATCTTCTAATTGCATTGTGGAAAATGCAATGTGATATCATGCAAATGTAATGGCCCATATTCAGATTAATTACGATAATGTTCTATGCTGCTGCAGCAAAAAAAAAAAAAAAAAAAGCCTCCCCTGGCAACTGTGGCCATTATTAAGCCTCACTGGACCTCAGGCCATTTTCTCACAGACAGTGAAGCCCATTCACCTGGTTGGGCTCCTTTTTTATAAGTGTGACTTTTGTCTAAAAGGTGATGAGTGTCAAAGAGAAGAGGGGATGCATCACTGAAATTGATGAGTACAAATGCAGAACAATGAAGGCATTCAGAAGAGTGCAGAGGATGAGCAGGAAAAGGAGAAACTCTAAAGCCAGAGGGGAAAATGATGATAAATTGAAATGTGGCATCAATTACATTACTGGTTTTCTAATTCAAAGTAAACCCCACACTGACCTATATAATAACTGAAAACTAATCTGAAACGGATCAGGTGGCAATCTATTTTTAACAAGCACTTTGTAACAGTACAACAACAAACATTCATCCAATTTAAAAGGAAGATAATGGGTTGTTCTGCACAGTCATTAGGATTTAATTTAAAAAAATATACATTATAAAAACACCTGAAAAAAATCAACCATGATAAAGACTAGGAACCATTTAAGTACAAAGAGTGCCAATAAAATGCTGATGCAACATTTTGGGTTAGGTCTTTTCACTTTCTGGAAAAGAATTGACAGTTACAGTTTAGATTTTGTACTGATTAGAAAAAAATATATGTTTATTAGCAAACTTTTCCTGGGCTGGATGTATTCTCTTTTTTGGTTTTTTTTACCTTTGGACTGGCCAGCCATTTCTCATTAGCCAGACTCCATTCGCTTTCCCCTGTTTACAATCTTTGTGACTTGTGAAAAGCTAGAGCTCGAGCCTATGTCAAGTTAGCGTAACTTATCACAAACCATCTCTCATAATATATAACCTTGTCTAAAACAGCACAAAACAACACAGACACAAACAGAAAACAGACACTGACATAAAATCTGCTGGCATGGGCAAATGTCAACATCTCCTTATTTCAACAGCGAGACTGTCGGTGAGTGTTAAGTGGCATAAATTGCTCAGATGCTCACGCTGGAAACACATCACCACCTATGATTTGCAGGCTCATACACCACAACACTGATCCTTTAACCCTTAAGTGAGGGCAAACGCTCTTTCATACAGTACCTGTTTGTGGCACAGTCAGATAAATGTGTGAATGTGTTTTTGAAGCCTGTTGAGTGAATTCATATCCATAGCTATAGGCTATGCTGTGAGGCTGTACTGTGCAGTGGGCAGGAAGACATTTCTCTGGCAGCAATAACAGTGTTGCACACACAGACACACAGAGAGATACACACACATTCATCCTTAGGCTAAATATGAGAAAACATAATTTCCCATTGCTCATTTTCTCACAGGGCACAGATGAGAAAACCAAAGATGATGATGATGATGATGACAAAGAGGACTCAAAGGAGGATGAGTGGGATGACTTCTGCTAGAGGGCAGGACATCTCTCATCCTCTCTTTTCTTCTCACTGACTCAGGGGGTCAAAGCACAGAGGTCAATGAGTTGCCCCACAGCTCTGCCTCTCCATCTTTGACAACTATATCCTGGTATTTTTCTATCTTTCATTCACTTCCTGCCTTGTCTCCATTTGGCTTAGTCATTATGTCTTTTTTTTTTTTTTTTTGCAAATCATTCTTGCAGCAAGCCCATGAGGTCTCCAACGTTCCAGTACTATAGATCAGTAACGTCATCTCTTGTAGACCGATCAGAGAGATGTACAGTGTATCTTCTAAAAAGAACATTTTAATGGATCCTAATGGAGCCTTGGGAATCCAGTGTCAAAAGTCAATCTCATAACATTCTCCACCCAGATAATATCTGGTTTTTCACCCTTTTAAGCTCAACACTGTAAGTTTGCAATGATACACTAAGAGTCTTCATTAATAGACGGATCAATTATGCGCAATTCCATATAAAAAAGCTTAAGCACTGCAGCACACAACCATTATATGTATAAGTGCAGGCCTATAAAAATGTAATTCAGGGATGAGGTCACACACAGATTATGGTTCTGAGTTAATCCAATACATGCACCCATTCACACCACACATTAACTTCCTGCAACCTGGATCTAGTCCATTTGATTTTGTGCACATGTGCACACTACTGAAACCAGTTAAATCATGAATACTTATGTTTTACTGTGCTGTATGAGTGACAGTGGCTGTGTTTAAAGAAACAAGCCTCAAAGAGGAGCTTTTCTTGGATACAATTGTGCCTTTTTGTTCACTGTTTTGAAACGATTTGACAGATCTGGATTTCTGTAGAGGAGTGCTTCGTAACCAAGTACTCCCAAACCAGGAATAGTTTGATATACACTTCCTTGCAGAAGTCAGATCAGATGTTTGATAGCGAGAAATTATGTGTCTTTTAAAGTCTGACCAAGACACTGAAGTCAGATCATGAAAGCTGTCGACTGCATCCACAGCAGCCCCACATTTCCCCGACAATAACAACAAAGAAGGACGTGAAGTTTGCTGACACAAACCTAACAGTCTTCCTGCCTCTCGGTTTGTGGGCCCCGAAGCAACGTGCTAAGTTGGTCACTCCACAGCCTTCAGTCACACTGAGAGACGCTGAGGGATGACAGCCTGACTCGACAGATGAGGGACGAGGCGAAGGGAGGCAGGAAGAGAATTAGGGAGAGGGATGAAAACACAGTCATCTGCAGTCACATCGCATCACAGTGACAGAGATATTTGTGAGACAACAAACTCTGAGTCGGGCTGCTTTCAGCTAGTGTGCAAGTGTGTGCTTTTTGTCGCATCTTGCCACACATACACACACAGATCGCTATTTGGACATAAAAACATAGATGCTACAACAACTTCATGTGCAAGTCAAATAACAGAATTTGCAGACAGTTGTACAGTCATTGCAGATTCCTCTCATTTAGGGCAACATGCATCATAAGACACTGTCGAGACCAGACTAGTCCACGGTTGCCTCCATACTATTTGACTGTCTCCAGGAACCAGGACACTAGAATAGGAGCTCTGAGCCATGAGAGTTCCCACAAACACACGGAGGGGAACTGCAGCCTAAATGTGAAGCCACCATAACGACCACTTCACTGCTGACATTTGAGAAAGCCACACTGACTTTATACACGTTTGTTCTTCTGCTGTGGGTTTCCACAGAGAGGAATGTGCATCTGAATGTCCAGCAAATGACCCAAGCAGCTGAAACTGAACAGATATTGGGAGAGAAAGGGAGCTCAGACCACACACAAAGACTTTTGATTATATGACGCCTGAGGTTAAAACACCCACCACTGACACAGGCTGACCTTTTAGCTGCTGAAGTTTCTACTTACCACCTGCTGGTTGCTACCTTAAACTGGATGCTGGGCAGGTGGCTTATAGTGAGTTTTACAACTGAGACTTCTTCCTCACACACATGCACTGCTCATGGATACCAGAAACATATGAAGCACCATGTGGCCATGGCCACTCTAGTACATAATCCCACTTTTTCATTTAAGCTGCTTTTGAGCCCCTAAAACAATGATTTTTGCTGCTGCTGACCAAGTTTTAGTGTGAAAACTCCAGGGACAGGAACAGAGACCTTTTGGAAATAATGACAGACAACCACATTCGCTCCCAGTGGTGAATGCGACATGGATAATGAATTGCAAACATTGCTGACCTTGTTGTCTTTGCTAGTAGCTATTGCGCATTTAAATTTTGCATTTTATAGAACTACAACTGCCTTTGGTGGTCCACATTGCAACTAAACAACTGAGTAGAAAAACTGCTTCCTTTCCTTTCCTTTCCTTTCCTTTCCTTTCCTTCATTTTAAGGTACCAGTCCTTCTGGAGAAAAGGCTAAAACTAGACAAAACCTTCCTACCTCTTTGTCTATGTGTCCAACCATTTGATAACTTTATTGGCTGTGTCTCTTGTTGCCCTTATCTCCCTCCTTCGTAGACCTGCATCAAGCACCAATTATTAACAAAGCCCATTGTAAAGTGAGAAAATGGCCCTTCATCTTTGGGGCGATGCCTTGACTGCACTTATGTTGCCTCTCTAATCCACTTTGATAGATGGGGCACTATTCATGCACGTTTCATATCTCTTTACAGACTTAAGTATTATTCACTAAAACAACATTCATGGTGCAGACAATACGTGGATAATGTTGCACTGTTCATTTCCTCGGCAGGAAAGCAGAGACATTATATGAAGGCTGGCAATAAAGCACTCACTCTGGAGCTCAAGTGAGGCTATGCAGGGTGTTGTACTAGACCTATTTTCTGTCAAACAAATACTTGACACTGGGAATGCAGAGGTGAGGTGTGGAGTTCATTGTTGAACAGACAATAACTTCTAGCTCAGATGAGGTAATGGCATACTTGTGTTACTTGTGTTCCTTCCAAGGAAATGTTACACTCATAAAACTGTTACATTTTTGAATGCTCGCCCAGTAAACAGTTTGACTGTCAATTGAGGGCACACTTTGCCCACTTCCCTGCACAGATTTCCTAGTCAAAACCGGAACCAGTAACTCTCCTGGCATGAGTTACGACTGCTTAATTTAAGAGGACGTCACGATTGAACAGTGGACCTCATCAGAAACTGTCCGCTACATTGTAAGTTATTGTAAGAGGAGATTTCCCTGTACTAACACCACTTCTTTGCAATGAAAATAGAGAGTTGGCAGGCTCTTTGTCTCCAAACCGGATCACCCACGGCCACCTAATCAAAACAAACTATCTCAGCCTCTTTGTGCGCACACTCACGCACACGAACACAAACACACAGGGCCTTCCCTTTTTGGGGGTCAGTTATTCTAGCACCATCCGCAGAATCCCCCAGTGCCTGCTTTTCTCTGAGGCTTTGTAAACTGCTGATGGTCAGCATGCGCCGGACCACCCCTCTCCCACCCCGTCCACACCTCTACAACCACCCTGCGGGGGCTATTGTCCTTCATGTTGTTTACCACTGGGATAACGCTGAAACTGCAGGGGTGGTGCAGGGCACAAGGTGACACTTCCACTTATAAAAGATGTGGCCACAGTTCAGTTGGGTGTAGTTATGCACTGCATCACAGAGAGCGTAGTAATGATAGGAAATCAATTGCACATGGTGGCAAAGTGATGATGGAAAATCTCATCTGCCTATGAATGCTAATTCAAATGTAGTGTAGTTTATATCAACTCAGTATTCAACCCAGCTGAAGTGGATTACAATGGATCTCTAAGCACTCTTACATCCCTCATATGAATAGCTCAACCCTGACACACACATGCACAAAAAAAGAGTATCTTATTGCCTTTTGCTTTTTCTTTCTATTCGGGCAACGTGAGCATCCCTGCCTTTCTGCAAACTGAATCTTAACAGCTTTGCTCCAGGCATAATCAGGTAACAGAGCGATCCTCTGTCAGAGGGTGAGAAAACGGGAAGGGTAAGACACCTCCAGATAGAGGAGGTGTCACACCCGCTGCCTGAGAAAGCACTGTTAACACAAGCTGCTGTGTCGGCCTAGTGGAAAAAATGAGCATGTGCTATGAAATGAAAAAAGATTTTATGTCAGGCTTTACCTATTTTAAACAAATAAAACAAAATGAGTGGGAAATGAACATTCAGTAGGATGCATCCACTCAAACTGCAAATTGTGGTTGTGGTAAAGCCCTACACGATTAGACTGGAGAGGCTTTGAAAATGATAACTGGTCAAAAACAAAGCCCATATGCATAACTCATCAAAAGCCATTAGTGATAGCTGCCATTAAAATTAGCTTCATCTGATGTTCAGTTATAGTGCTGTGATATTTGGACAATTGCACACATTTTGCCAGGCGTATGAACTGGTTTTGTCGGTCGCCGGGGGCTTGACTGGCTTTTGGGTGTGTGCCCATGTGCACATGAGTGTGTGTGTGTATGTGTGTGTGTGTGTTGCATGTCTCGCCTGTCTGAGGTCATTTCGTCAAAAAGCTGTGGGCTCAGCCAGAGAGGGGGATCATGCTGGTTAGATCCATAAGGAAACATGTGATTTATATTTGTGTACAGATATAAAAGTAAAGTGACTTTTTTTTTTAATTCAGGAAAACAAAGACAATCTTTTATATTTCATATCTTTTATGTCTTAATATACAACAAAGAAGACTGGGGGCTAAGTATCCTATAACTTATATTGTCATTACAGTACCGTTTACTTTACAGTAAAGAAAAACCAGTGGCTTAAGAAATAATCAGTGCTTTGAATAAAATACACAATTCCATTAAAATCAATTCATTATTAGTATTTACATGAAATGCACACTCTCACATTATTTCCCCATAGCCTTGTTGAATGCCATTTATAGCCTATCCAATTATTTCCCTTTACTTCCACACCCTCCATCCAATTACTGCAATTCTCTCTATTTACTCATCTAACCAATCTGCTTGTTTTCAGTTTCCAAACCATCAGTATATAATCTAAGTCAAGATCAAGAGAGAAGCCAGATGAAAGAGACTGCTGCTAAGCTCTTGCAGCTCTCAGATGTGGAAAAAAGTGTCTGTGTGTGTGTGTGTGTGTGTGTGTGTGTGTGTGTGTGAATGTGGAAAGCAAAGACGACGCATGTTATGATAAAAAGGACCTAAAATCAATAGCCTTATTCTAATACAGTGTGACAATGTGACAGTGGCCACATAAATCCAGTCAGGCTTGTAAGCGAGCCAAGTCTCATTGGTATTCCTGGGTGCTACTGGTAGGTAAAAGGTATTGATGAGCAGACAGATGCACATGGCCTTGGTACGTGACTCTGCTTTACTACAACATGAGTTAGTGTTTGTGTCTCTAAGAGAGAGGGAGTGTTATAACTTTTACAGCTGAGGTTCCTGGAGATACCTCGTTTTGTCAAAGGTTCATCGCACCTTTCAAAGTTGTGGTGAACAGGAGGCTCGTTTTTTATGTTATTTCTCATCAAGTGTCAAAACTGGTAATGTTTTGTTGTCTGGGGAGCATCAAAGTGCATATTATGGCAATCTGGACTGTAGCTGTTGGCTCTGTGATGAATGTTCAGACAGATAGATGGTCAGATCGATCGATGGAGCGACCGACAGCACCATCAGGGTTGGCGGCGCAAATATAAGCACGTAATGATAAAGGGCAGACCTGAGGTAGAGCAGGCTGACAGGAGAGAATAGGGCATGATGAGAAAAGTGCAGGAGGTGAGAGAGAGAGACAGAAAGAGAGGGGGGAGGGGGACTGATTGACGGTGTTATAGCAGCACAACAAGCTGGCATGAACCCTTTTGTGCGAGTGTGTGGTTTTTTTTTGTTTTTTTTTCACCTCCCATCTGTTCATCGGGATTACTCATAGAGAAGGATGGAGAGGTGGAACGAGGGAACTGTAGGAGGGCAAAGACCGAGAAGAGGAGAGGAGAGGAGAAGAGAACAATCATCACCGCAACCTTCAATAACTGAATTCAAACCACTTCTCCGTGTCATCTCCTCAGTAAAATAAACTGCCAGCATAATGACTCACTGTTTAAAATTATGGATCAGAGTAATATAGTGGAGTACTCTCATGTTGCTATTCAGGTTCCAATGATAGTAATGAGTGGTGGAAATACTGTAGTGGAGTGTTATGTAATGCTATGCTGCAGCGCTTGCTCCAGTTACAAAGACATCGCTCCCCGCTGACAAATATGTTTTATGAGTTTTCCACAAGGCAGATGCAGCACGTGTGTGTCTGTGTGTGTGTCTACTATATCTTATATTTCTTGCTGCTCAGCATTCAAATAGAAATACTGTCTACAAATATGGGCTAGTTGTCAGATTTTTTTTAGAGCTCCGGGAAAATGCTCTATTTTTATCTAGGTGTGCATAAAATATGAAATGAAACTGGATTTTTTTTCCATAAATTGTTCATCTGACTGTACTAAATGGCATCTGTGCAGTGTCTCCATCTTCATGTTGGTGTGTGCGTGTGTGCGTGTGTGCGTGTGTGCGTGTGTGCGTGTGTGCGTGTGTGCGTGTGTGCGTGCGTGCGTGCGTGCGTGCATGCGTGCGTGCGTGCGTGTTTGTTCAGCAGCAGGTGATGCCAGAAGCATGTGGTTCCTATTTTTCCCGGTCATACTCAAACTCCTCTGTCTAAACATATGCAGGGTAATTACCTCCTCTCACCTTTCTTGGTGGAGCCATATTGTTAGTTCCACTCTCAGCATTTCCATATCTACTTACTTGTATTATTATATTTCTGTATCAGGGAATTCCACGAGACAAGTTAAAGAACCTAAACAGGCACAGGTTGCAACAAGCACTATGCAGCTAACCTTGACAATAAATACTATACCAAGCCGAGACTGACTGACTGAGAAAGACTATAAATCAGTCAACTTCTGTGAGTCAGAGCTCAACACTCAGCACTTTTCATTCATGCTTACTTGACCTTTTTTATTTGAGGAACAGCTGTGGTTGTTCCTTTTCAGGTGCCGTTTCAAATGTAAGCATGTTTACAGTTATGAGAGAGACGGTGAGCCCATAGAGTGCACATGCAGTTTATCAGTCGGATGTTGCACGCACAAAATGCACAAGGCCAGACATCTGTGAGCACAGATTTTTGTCATACAGACCAGTTATTGCTACTCCGAGATATTTACAACACCATATTTACAGTCCTCATCTAATGACGTTGTACGATAATCGGGCATGACAGTGAAATAAAAACATGATCGAAAATACCTGTTCTTTTAAATGCAACTGTTTTTAATGATGGTGGTTCACATTTTTGTCGTCTGAATGTGCTTGTGTGTGATTGTGCTTCATGTCTTTTAACTCTGCTCTGTGTTCTCTTTTTTTTTTTTTTTTTTTTTTTTAGATTGCTTTCAACATCATTGGAAATGAGGGTCTATGTCCTCAATGGCTTTTGAGATCAAAATAAAGGTTAAGTGAAGAAAAAAAATGAAATAATGGTTCAGCAGAAAAACTAGATTCATTAGTAACCTTGATCTTACCTGTGAAGATTGAACTTCAGCCGCTGTCTCGACAAAAACTTAGATCAGTGTCCTCAGATTACTCATCAGCATCAGCTAAAACAGAAGGACATGGACAATAACTGATGGTGTAAAGGTTTGACAACTGAAATGATTGTCTTTGGTTGACAAAACTAAATGAAGAAAATAAAACACATTACATCATGTATCCTCATTTCAACTGTTCTCATCGAAGGGGCTTAATGCAGTTCACAATCCAGAATTGACAAAGGAACATATTCAGTTCTCAAAGCTAATAGACTGAAATTCATTCATCCTATCAGCCCAATGACACACACACACACAAAGCAACATGAATACATGAGCAAGTCTTTGTAACTCTCCAGGGAATCCCTAGTAAATGACTGTGTCTTGCTGAACACAAGGCCTTCAATCAATAACCAAAACGTCTCCAGTCACTTTTATTACTTTTACCTCCAGCAGGGGACACACAAATGAAAGGTTACCCCACCCCACGCACGCACACACACACACACACACACACACACTAAATAGGCCTCCCTTCGTGTCCGTGAATGCATTATCATAATCTCCAGAGAGGCTCTCCATTCATCTCACATTAGCAAAACAAATGTGACGGACAAAGAACGCTGGCCCATTTAGACGTGAGGCCATTACAGCCGTAGTTAGCTCAGTTGGAGAAAGACAGTGGATCGTGTGAGTGGCCATTAATAAGCTGGGGTCGAGCTGTTTGAACTCATTGGGTAATGTAAAAGATGACAGAGTGGTCTTTCCATTGAACTCTCAGCGGTGACGTGGGTGAGTAGCTGCTGTCACACACACAGAGCGAGGGAGATTGGAGGAAGGCCAAGCCAACCCCAAGCTGTGACCCGTTACCATGGAAACATAATGATGTAGATAGACAGAGCAAGAGAATGGAGGAGAGGGCTGTTCACCTGAATTGAACGCAGCAGAAATTAAGTGTATCGATCAAATGATCTGAAACGTATCAAACGGAATTCAATAATCTGATCTGAACAGAGACAAAGTGAACTGAGAACAGAGAGAGAGGGTAGAAGCAGATAAGGGGACAGAGAGTGAGACAGTAATGAGAGAAGACGGGAATGCAATCAGACATCAGAAAACTCCAGCAGGACAGGCGGAGTGAGGACAGAGGGGAGGAAAGAGTGTGTGTGTGAGAGAGAGAGTGAGAGAGAACACATGAAAAAATGAAGGGCGTGTGGGGGACCAGAAACATGCATTATTAACAGGAGAATCTAAAAGCGCTTCATCATCACAGAGCAGGAGAAGTAAAGTGGGTGGAGAGAAATACAGAGACAGTGGGAAAAAAAAGAAAGAGAGGGAAGAGAAGATAGCTGGAAGGTGGCAGCTGAGAGAAGCTAGCAGAGCTGACCCCAAACTCCAGCACGTTACCATGGCTACGAAAAGAGAGCTGGACAGAAAGTGACATAGATAAAACATTATATTCTGAAATTATCAGGCCTCAGTCAAACAATCCTGGTCAGTCATTACCTAGTCATCACATAACCTAAACCTACCTGACAACAGCCACTGCTATTCTAGGATAGGGGCATAAAACTCATTGGCTTGTTTGTATTTCTTTCTTAAACCAATCACAATCATTTTGGGCAGTGCAGGGCCCAGGATGAGGCCCAAATAGCAGCTGCATTGGACAAAATAAAATGAATACGACTGACATGCATGACAACATATATGTAACATGTTTAGTCAAGGCGAAATTTGAAAATCCAGTCAGACTAATGGGTTTGTTGGTTAATTTTGATGCATTTGAAACACTGAGTGGAGCATATTAACTCCAGCACAATAGCATCATTTAAACAAAACAGATCACTGTAGTTCAGATTCCCACTCAGTGTGTTATTAGAAGAGATAATAGTGACTTAAAGAAGCGATTCATGTGGCAAAAATAGACGAGTTGCTCTCACTGTCAGCCAGAAATTAAAATATCTCTAAAACGCCAATGTGAATGTGATGCTTTGTGAATTTCCACTGGCTTCTGTATTTGTCCTCATGCCAACAACAGTGTGTTCACTATATCTGATTAAAGTCTGGTGCAATCCCATTTTGATTTACAATCTATCTCTCATTTCAATTAGCAGCCTGAGTTTATAGATCCACTGGGAACCAGTACACTGCATGTGTCTGTGACGGCAGGGGGGTTGCAGACTATGATAGAATAACTGACCTCGGGCATGAATAGAAATGTGGGTGTGGGTGCGTGTGGGTGGGTGTGTGTGCCGTAATCCCCTAGAATGAGGGGCCTCAGCAATCAGCGACAGAGGGAGCTGCTTGAAAAACACACTTAACCTGCCAACCAGGCCTCCACTCCCACTTCCATCTCCATCTGATTCCTACATAATATGACGACACACATGCATATCAGTAAATTAAAACAACCCCCGTGTCAGCTCCCTATTAGCAGGTTAACACACATCCTCATAAACCCAAGAACGATCAAACATCATTTCAGTGGGTTGAAATGGCCATTAATGGCAAAAATCTAATTTCAAGTTGCTTGATATCAACAATCAGAACAGGAAAAAAAAACACTTGAAAGTCTTCATCAAATATTTAAGAGTCAGTGGTAGAAGCAGATGCAGTATGTCATTTTGCTGTATGAAACATAATTGCATTCAGATCTCACTCTATCTGGAGTGGAGTCTGGCCAGGTCTCAATATTTAACTCAAAATTTGCCTTTCAAAATAAAGCATGTCTGGTGAAAATTATCAAAGACAGTCTAAATCCCTAAATGTATGGCTTTATAATATCAAACATGTTCAAGTCAATGTAAAGAAATGAGTTTTCTGTTTCCTGTTGAAGCTTTGATGTTAATAGGACCATCATTAAGTTTAGCTGCTTGTTAAACACTTATGTTTTACAGCTGGAGCCCTGCACTTAATAATAATGATCAGTCATTTACCATCCTTGACATGGCTCTGTCTTCATTCCTCTGTTGATTCCCTCCCATTCATAATTCTGGAAACTGTCAAGGATGGTCCACACTGTCACAAATCACTTCTGAATTTCTCCCTTTTGGATTTCCACATACCCGTTGCCCTGGAGCTGGGTGGTGCAAACAACATAAAACGCCAAAGCAACACATCAACAAAGGGATGCATGCAAATAATTTGTGTTTGACAGAGAAGAAATGCATTCATTTTGTGCCAAATGTGGCTTAACAACAGTGAAGTACAAAATGCACTCCAACTGTAAGCTATAAATCCGTACTGAGTTCGCTTTCATAAACGGAGATGGTAACACCTGGTCAACAACTGTCTGTAGGTGCCTGAAGCTTGTTTGTTCATCGAGTAACAGACAGTAACATCTGTGTGTGAAGAGATTTTGGTGCAGGCCTCAGGGTTATTTATCACTGTGTGTGTTTTTATGTGCCCATGTACATCTGTCTACATGATCCTGTAGTCACAGAACATGACAAATGACCTAATTAAGATGGTCGCCAGGTTGGGTTCAGTGCACCGTGTCATTATGCACATGGTTTTTGTATTTCCCAGTAGACAAATAAGACATTAAAAAAAGGGACCACCTGAAGACAATGCTTGCACATAATAATGGAGATAATGAAGTTATTTTTAAAAATTAAGAACTATCTCTGGAGAAGAGAACTTTTAGTGAGGCTGAAAACTACAGATTAGGGACTTTAATGACTGTGTGAACTTTTACAACTTTCCTCGGTCCCAGGAAATGTTAGTGCAGCTGAGAGCAGCTGTATCGCTTGCCTACAGCTGCCCTCTTACATGGGTACACTTACTACTTTTTACACTTTGACTGAAGCATGAAAACGGTTTAGGGTGCTCATTGAAATAGCAAAAAATATAAAACTAGCCCAAAAAAATGTCTCAAGCCCATTTCAGGTTGGCTTCTTTTACAGCTGCTTTTGAAGTCTCCGCTGAGCAGTTCAAACCCATACATTCCCTTGTAATGTTTGTACGTGTGTGTGTGTCAGAGACAGGGACTGAAAGGGGGGTTGGTTACCATGGCTATTTGAAGGATTTTTTTTTTCTTTTTTGTAATTTTGTCTGTGAGCATCCTTCAGATGACAGACAACACACAGTCTAGTCCCACACAAAAAGAGCAGTCACAGAGAGCTGGGTTTAATCAGAGAGATTTACTGCCTCCTGGAAGTTAGTTTTTCCCTCCCTACAGAGGTTAAAGGGACAATCCTCACAACCCCGCTGTTCCCACTCGACACCACACAATGCACACAATGGAGTCATCAAGAATGTCACACATACACACAGAGATGTAAGAACAAGAAGGATAAATCAACATTTAGGAACAGTAGGAAGTAGCATTCCTGAGCCTCCACTATAAGCCTCCTACAACTGAAAGCAGGCAGTGTTATAAAAATGTCCAGGTATGAGAGCTCTGTGGGGACTGGATCCAATCATCAGACTCATTTTCCAGCCTCAACAGAGGGAGTGTATGAAAGGGAGTGGTGCTGAGGGGGAGAGAGGAAACATCAGAGTGACAGCAACCGACAGAGAAGAGTGGGAGGCCTGGAGGAACAGAGGAGAAATAGGCTGGATGGAGAAAAAGATGATTTGCACTATGACTTAGAGAGATGGGCTGTTTAGCTAGCATGATGCAGCTTGCTATATGATGCTCAGCTGCATTAAATCAGTCGCAGCAAGAAGGAGGGCAGCTATAGAGTGTGATTTCTATGTTAATGCAGGATTTATGCAGGGGGATGACTCCCAAGGCTATGATAAGGGTGTGGGGGGTGGACTTGGAAACCTCATTGCAAACATGCACTTCTACACTGGACACAAAGACCTGTCCAGCGTACGTTATGACTTCCTTTACACAACGTTCATAATTAAACACTTATAGCAGCGACTGACCTCTGACCTTCTTTTGCAAAATGACCTGAGGGTGGCCTATACAATGCCAAGATGTGAGAGGGTTATAACTAGCATGGAGAGAGTCAAGCAGAATAACATCCAGAGCACTTGGCTGTCAGTGACATGACATGTCAGAAACACCCTGAAACATTGCCCATGTAACCAGCAGCCTGGAGACTGTCTTATCTAAAGGAGAGACATGAGGGAAAGACAAAGATGGAGACAGATGTAGAGGAACGCAATAAGAAAGAGAAAAGTGGAAATGAGAATGTGAGGAACAAAAGGGTGCTGTTGACAAGGGAGGGCAAACAGTGGAGGGTATAGACCTATAGGATGCCTGGGAGACATCTAATATTGACTGCATGTCTTCCACCTACCGCAGAAGGAGTGCAAGAAGAGGGACAGAGGATTGAGGCCTTCTAATATAAGTAACACCAGCGGAGAGGGATTTCTCCATGTGAGCTCATTAATTTAGGACTCTCAACAAAAAAAAACCTTGTTCTCAGGCTTAAAGCTGCAATGAGGAAGCGACAAGCTGACACAAAGGCCGCTCAGACACAGCACAGCGGCTTACTGTGACAGTGAAGTGCAGATATTACACTCAGTACATTCTGTTTGGCAGTGAAGCTGTTACCCAGTGAGGTTACTGTAGATCAGTTATCACTTTTTTCTTAATGGTTCGACAAAGCGACAGTATGAGGGGCGATGCCAGATTGTAGTTTTATCATACGCACTGTAAGGCTCTGCCGGTCTCACACCACACAAACACAGCACAGTGCAGCTGTGTAATTGGTATATCCTGCAGCAGTCGGCTGACAGAAGAGTCTTTGAAGGAAGATCAAAACTGTAAATGAGCGATAGCAGGAGATGACATTACTGAGTTTGCTATTTTTAGAACATATCAAGGAACATGCGAACTGGAGTTTCATCTTGTTTCCCATTTACAAACCTCCCTAAGGGTTTTCCGTGGAGATACATGGGTATGGATTAGATCAGACTGGAGACGTGTCAGCGCCAAACAAGATTTTGATTTAAACTTATTAGAGGGGTGGTGTGACTGCACTTGACACAGATGACCCCAAGGTGAGCCCCAGCAACTTGTGAAGAAAAGGCTGATTTTTCACACATAGTATGACCTTTCTTCGTAGGCCAATAGAGTCAATGGGCTCCTGATCTTGATCCAAGTCTTTAAATACTGAGTATCTCCTTATTTCAACTACAACTTGATGTATATGTATGGACCTACTATTATATGATAACCTGTCTAAAAATACTGCCTGAAAGAGTGTGGTCTTTTTCAAATAGTGGAAAACTCAACAGTGATTTGAAGCAAAAGACAGGAGGAAGAAGATCTGGTACTATACAGTACATATTTTGTAGAGGAAAGCTTTGAAATATTTGCACTTGTATAAAAAACCACCTGCCGGGACATCATGAACATTGTAGGGTAACAATGCCAACAATGAATTGTTAATATGAGGAGTGTTGTTGGACTGGAGTGAGATGTGATCATCTGTGTTGTGTGTGCATGACTAACACAAAGTGACTAATTACAGTCCACTCAGCATTTCCACTAGATTGAATGTGAAAGCTGTAAAGCACACACTTCACTAGATTGGCTAGACCTGACATTAACAGTCCACTTCTGTAAGAAACTGAGGCTACTAGCAAACAAAACACAGCTTTAACCCAACAGCAGCATTATCCACTAGCCAGGCCTCTTGTGTTAGTTGAATGAACGCGCCTGCGTGATTTGCTTTTGTAATCGTAAGGGCTATATATTTGTTTATGGCCCTTAAGGTCAAATAAACACTCACTGGCCCATTGCACAGCTTTTGCCTTCGTAGCACTTGGCATTTGTTAATGTGGCTACATTTTGCCGGCTAACAAAAGCAGCCTTAATGAAACAACAGAGGCCACGTGCAAATGTTCCTGAGGCCATCCCAAACCATGTGACAGCCATGATTCATGACCTCACCTGAAAATGAAAGTGCATGGCCGGACTTATTTTGGATGCTGTCACGGTTCAGTAATGCAGTGATGTTTGCTGCTTCCTCTCAGCACTGGGTACGGTCACTGTAGCGTGAAGCGGACACTTGTGAATCTATCTGCTGCAGTTTGCACATGTGGATTCACACATACATAAGCATGAGCCCACGTGCGCACAAAAAAACCTACGTTATTTGCCTCTCACCTTTGGCCTGATTTTCATTAAACAAATTCCCAATGAAAAAAACAACATAGGCCAACAGACAAAACAAACCACAAAATCAACTGCAACAGTCTGAAAGCGTCAACGATCACACTCCCACCATTGTAGACATCTTAAAATATCTGTTCTTTTGCTAATTTGACACATTTCTGACACCATAGATGACAATCCACAGAGAAAAGACTCACTGTGTGTGTCCCAATAACCTCATTATTTGACACCAATCTCGGAAGTGAGCAGGACTGACTATACAGTATCTATCCTTTGACACCCTTAGCTTGGCCTTTGGAGCAGAAGAAATCAATATTTGAAGAGCTGTTTCTTCCACACCTGCCAATCTCTGACCCTTCCCCACTCTTCATAATCAGCACCTTCCTTCATCAACCATCTTCTTCAAAAAATCCAAAGTAGTATAAAGTTATGCTAAATAGGTCTACATGGTCTGATCTGAGCTGACTCTAAGTATTTTCATAAAACGTCCATGTCATCAGACATAGGTGTGAAGCCACACTCTGTAATGGCGCTACCAAAGTAGCGAACTTAGCAGCTTGCTATCACTCCATCTCTCATTGCACACACACACAGACACAAACACACTCACGGGCATACGCTTATTCACTGCTGCCCACAAGGCTCTGCTGCTTAGTTGGCCTGTGGTGGTGAGCTCATGACAGGCCAGACAGCATGGACCCAGCTGTAAAAGAGAGGCTGTAGCCATCTCTATACAAAGGCCTCAGTCAGCACTTTGGTACTCTAAAAACAGATGCCGCCTGAGCTAATGAGTGTACCTCGCAGCAAAGCAGCAGAGGGTTTACATTGGGACACTGGACAACAACTCAATCTGTGCAAATGCACCCTCTGTTATATTTACCAGCCTATTAAAGGTTATATCCTGTTTAAAAAATAATCACATAGAACTATTATTTAATTTTTCATTTCATTTGCAAAATTATTTTTTTATTACTTCACTTGTACATCATACTATGATGGTCAAATGATAAATTGCAAGGTGATCCAGCAAAAAGAGGATGTGTGGAGCAGCTCTGTGCCTCTTGCATATCATAATGTAACTGACCACAAAAATAATAAGGCTCTAATGAAGAATTAATCCCACTCCTTATTGGCTGAGGGAGGCCATGTTTAAAAAAAGCCCTACCTGACCACAGGGATTTTGGCCAACAAGGATGAACTGAGTTAACCCACTTGACTCCATCCAACCTGCGTTAATGAGCTTGTGAGATATCACACAGCTGTGTAAAAACAGGGGCCTCTGCTTTCAGCCACTCTGATGCCCTGAGGGTCCCCAGCCCTAATCCCAGGATCAATAATTTCCATGTCAATACAATCCCATGTGCTGACACATATGGATTTGTGATACCTGATACACACTATCAATTAGGGTGTTAATGTGAAGGCTCTGTGTGGGTCCAGGCTGACAAAACCCATGTTTAAGTAAATTCTAAATCATGAAAACAATTCAAAATATTGATGGCAAAAACCCTAAATGAAAACCTGATTTTTATCCTGAACAGAACAAGGATGGCACATCGCCAAATCCTCCCAATTTCTGACCTACATGGACTGTAAGCGAAAGTGACGAAGAGCAAAGCACTCAATAATTCATCACTCTGTATAGTATTTAATAGCCTGGCTTTGCTACACCAATGCAGTGGTGCTTATAAGGAAGAAGATAAGAAACATGTTTTTGCATGTGAGACGATATCAATTATTCAATATGCAATTAATCCCTTATGGCTGGGGGAGCCCAACAGTCAACCTTGCTACATAAATAACAGCTATATAGTGCAGGCGGACTAACAGCCTATACTATCTTAACCTTGATTTTAACATCACACACCTTAGGCTAGGACCATCTATCCACATACATCTACATCTATCATCTGACAAAGGGCAAAGGTGGGTTCACCCTGGACAGGTCACCAGTCTATCACAGGTCTGTCATATAGAGACGAACAACCTCACACACTCACATTCACACCATTGGGCAATTTAGAGCCAATTAAAGATGGAGAACCCTGAGAGAACATGCAAACTCCATAAAGATTGGTGCCAATTGTGTCATGGGGCAGGAAATAAAGGCTTAAAAATGAGCATGTCACACAGTATGACACCACAACTCAAACTCAAAAGCTCAAAATAGGTCTGCAACTCAAAATCGTTTCCATTAACAAGTAAACTACCTATAATTTTCTCAATGAATCCACTGATCATTTGGTGATAAAATGTCTAAAAATAGAAACTCCAAGTTTATTGTCTTGGGAAAAGTAGGAAATCTAAGAAAACCTGTCAATATTCATTCATTAGACTGACTGAAACTAAGCCAAATTAAATTCAAAATATGGGACAATACCCAAGAGAGGCTCTGTGTTAACTGTATAATTGCTGACCAAACAAGTTAGAATTCATGTGATCTAACAGTAACGGACACTCCCTTTAGCCTTGACACCGTCTAGCTCGTGTTACCTGGTTATGTGAGTGTGTACACAGAGTAAACCACCGTGGGAAATGCATGCGATACCCAGGTTAGAAAACTAGCTGCTTGTCCACTTATTAATGGATCTTTTGTAGAGTGAATATCATGCAGGTAATATATCACATAGCTGTAATGGATGACTGGCTTGAATGAATATATAACAAAGCAGAGGGGTTTCCTATGCTTTGGAAAGGACAAGCTGATACATCACAGTCAATGCCAGAGGTCTGGGAGCCACTTTCCTCTTTGCTCTTTTCAGTCTTAAGGTTTAAGGTATATAAGTGCATACATAAAGACACACACAGGCAGCCAAGAGCCCTATTCCCGAACACTCCCGTCACAACTAGCAGAGGCAACAAAAAAAAGAGACATTTGGTTGTTGCAGCCAGTGGGTAGCAGCCGAATCCTGGCTTGCATCTAGCTGGGTAAAGGTTAAATGGGCTTTGTGAGTCATGGATCAGAGCAGAGAGTTGAGGAGCGATGGAGTGGGTTGAGGGTCAATACCAGCAGTGTGCATATGGTGGGAAAATGCTGTGAAGACACTGGGTGGAAAAAAAAAGCTGGGTAAACAGACGTAGTGGTGCAGAGCTGTGTGCAGAGCTCCCAGGCATGGCAGTGATTTCAACTCACAGAAAGTGGATGTGTTCAGTGTCATGTTTGACAATGGCATTTTCATGGTACAACAAGCTTTCCCATGAAAAACAATAAGCAGACAGAAGGTACTCACTGATATCAGAGGGGCAAAAAGAAAACCCCACTTCCATGACTTCCACAGGAGAAGGAAAATGGCAACACATTCATCATTCATTCATCAGTAAAACATATGGCTGTCTCGACGAAAATATTATCTACTGGCTCCCAGCCAAGTCATTAAAACACTCAATTATCGGTGTGCTGCGAGGAAACAGCTCTATAATCAAGAAAAAGGTTAAGTAGAACATCTTTAGTAAGAGAGACAGTTAATTTTTACATTAGAAATCACACACAACACACACACACACACACATACACGAGATTAACTGATATTTTGGAATAAAATTCTCATCCAAAAGTCTCATAGCACTTAATAATATGCATAATAAATATATTAGATTAGTTATTTTTAGAATTTTGCTGTATATTCTCTGCATCTTGATGGGATGGTTAAAGCCAACATCAAAGACAGAGCTGTGTAGCTGAGCTCATCCATAATCACTTAAGGGTAAATTTGTTACATTTATATCTATTGGTATCTGTGATACAAGGCAAAGCCTCAGTCACTGCTCTCTATGAGATCTCCTTGGAGATGGCTTAAAAAAATGGAGCATAAATGTCAGAAATAACAGCCCCTATAACCCCACATCTCTGTATGTACCCGCCCTTTGAGCAGGAAGTCTGTGTATCATCACCGTGTATCGTTGCAATCTGAGCAGTGACATGAGGGTTATCTCTTCCCGTCAGAGCAGAGATCAGGCAAGCCGGTATAGCAGCTAATTTGGCAAAAAATGGCCTGACCACTCTCTGTTTTCTCTCTCTCTGTTTGATCTGAGCCAGCCACAGAGAATCATCCCAACTTAACACTGATATGAATTATCATTAAGGGGAACAATCAAGTCGAGGAGATGAAAAGAGTTTCTGGTACACACAATTAGTGCAAAACTACAGAGGAGTGCTCCTCTTCTGAAGTGTGGTTGTCCAATATCTTACTCATATCCACTGTAATAAACTAAAGTGCTACAACAGCAGTAGCCACGCTTGAGCTACGCCAGGGAGCGAAAAGGCAAGGTGAGTAAAGCAGCACGGCTCTGATCGGACAATGCAGAGTGTATCTGGCAGCCCAAAACCTGCCGGCTCAGCAGTTTGAAGGGTGAGAGAGGGAGAGGGACAGAGGACAGAGGGACGGGGTGGGGTGTTACCACTGATGTGAAACTGCATTGACTTTTATGGGCCAACATTCAGGAGCATCAAATGATGCTGAGTAAGAACAAACAGGAACTGACTTAGTCATAGTCCCTACAGTCCAAGCTGCATCAGGTCTGTAGTTACCTGGGGGGTTGTTTACAACTGAGGGGTAAATCATCATCCATCTAGCTTTTCAATCAGTTTTAGTGATTATCCAATACTTTTTCCACAATCCACTAGACTGGTGGCTACACTGAAAGTTTAGACCCCAAACAGCATTGATGTTAAAATGTTCAGTCTGTGTAATTATGTTACAAATAAAATGCTTTTGTGTGTTGACAGTGCAAGTTCTTTGATGTGGGGGTTTTCCACATTAGGGGCATGTGAGTGTGTGGGTTACACAGTTCAAATGGAATTAAAAGTTGCAATAAACAAAGTATTAAACATGATTAACAAGGCAGATGTTGCGTGTCTCCCATTCTCTCTTCAAGGCCCATAAACATGGCATCTGTCTGCCGTTAATTGGTTTATCAGTTAGCAGATGTGTCTTAAGCTGATAGATGACTTTTCCACACTGAGAAACGCTTCTGTTCTCCGTCCTCCTCATCTGCTCGCTGGATGGTTTATCTTTTGCTACAAAGGCATTCTTTCAGTGCGAGGGGGGACTCTCATTGAAGGCGGGCTCTCTCTGGCCTCAGAAGGGCCTTCTCTCAGAGGGTCAGACGAGTAGGATCGAGGACACATGCAGGCTACATTGAACTGGAGCCGCTTTTCACACACACCATATACCGAAACCGATGACAAGCAGATGCTCAATATAATAAGATAATACCTACAGACCAAACTGGGTTCACACTTCTCCTTCTGAACATTACCGGAATACTCTTTTGCCATAAACTCACCATAAGGTAGAGTATTAGTGTCCTGTGTAGGCGTAGTGTGAACATTATCAGCTTCTGGCCAAAAAAGCAATACATAATTACACACTCTACAAATCATGTGTGAAGGCCCCAAGATACATTTCCCATCACACTAATCTCCCTCTGTGGCTGGAGGTAAGAAGAGATATCTACCTATGAGAAAATAAGCTCAAATATTCCTCCCTTATAAGGTGGTGATGTAGGTTTTCACAGCAGGGTATACAGCTTAAAAAAGAAAGTCAGTCACAACCGACAGATTCAATTACGGCCTGTAAAAACATCTTTAAAAATCTTTGTTATGGCTCGTTGGTTCACACCCACCATGTGATGCTGATGCCTTGGACCAATTGGATGTTCGGTGTGATAAGAGGAGCTCTTTAATGGCTTCTTTGACCTAAATCCTCACTAATCATTTTAGAGCTGTGACAAAGATTCTAGTGGATGGGGGTAATATTATTTTTTTAAGCCTACTGTACAATGAATTAAGCCCCCACCAGGGGGATTTGAACATACCTCCTTTGTTTCCCTAACGCTGGATGTAAAGAGATAATAAAGAGGATATACTGTACGCGACCATATGCATATAGGTCCTCATTCATTCTGTGAAATCGGCTGACAAGGCTGTGAAAAGATCGTGGTGCAAACCCAGATAAGTCCACAGTGAAAACAAACGCATATGGCTCAGTGTGTAAAATGAAATCGGCTGTTCAGACAGAGACGCTGACGTGTTTTTACACCCTGCGAAATGACAGCCGCCGTCAGTCTGGCAGCTCCTCTGCTCTCACCCACTCTCCCATCTGTTGCCCACCTGATCCACACAAACAACATCACCTGCAGCCTCTGAGCATGCACCAACCTACAGGTGACAGTTTATTAAAAAAAATACATATACACAATAGAAGAGAAATGAATTAGTATAGAGTGAATAAAAGTGGAGTTATTGAGCCTTTTAAGGTTATCTACGTGTGAGCCTGTGTGCCTGTGCAGGAGTGGGATACTGTCTGCTTTTGTTAAGTCACTTGCTGTGCTGAGGATATGGCCTGGCACAGCTGGTGCTCGCAGCAGCACATCGCTCCTCTCTTCTCCTTTCTTCTTCACCCCACTCCTCCTCACTGCAGCCCTAGTTTCCTTGCACTAACTCATCCCCCTTGCATTGTTTTTCATCCTCTCCTCTCCTCTCCTCTCCTCTCCTCTCCTCTCCTCTCCTCTCCTCTCCTCTCCTCTCCTCTCCTCTCCTCAATACTGGCCTTATTTTTTAGTATCAGTTAAAGAGACGATTGATACCCACTCTACAGTAGTGGAAAAAGTTGAATTAAAGTACAAGGCCCAGGCTGAGGAATACTGACTGACTGACTGACTGACTGACTGACTGACTGGGGGCTAATCTCTCAGCTGATGAATGCAGTGATGTAGATGGATAAAATCCAGCAACATGTTTGTATATTACATTAAAATCCATCTCTAATATGATAGATAAATCCAAAAGCTGATGAAATACCAGCTGTATACTGAAATACCAGCCTTGGTGTGACACCTAAAACGTTCCTTTTTTCACACAATGGATCAAAACTCAATAATTAAATAAATGAATCAACTGACTCTTTGAGAAATCTCATCATTGGTAGACAGATCATCTGTCCTAGAGGCTCAGAGGTGTCCCACAGTGTGATTACTCATAGTTAACTGGCATATGGTATCATCTAAGTGGCAGTGATGTCAAAGTACCAGGATGATGTGATACCCAAGAATAAACTGTCTCAAATCAGAGCTGTCTGAACAGTGCTTCACTGTGCAAAAACTGGGTCTCTCCCCATCTTCAAAATATGACATCATCTTCCAAATAAAGGGGAAAAAGTACACACAGACACACACACACCCAACAAAAAACCATCTGTCTTGTGAATAAGACAGGGAGAACAACAGCATCTGCTCTCTGAGAGATCCACCAGCAGCAGCAGAATGTCACACTCCAGCACTGGCTCTGACTCTGACTCTGACTCTCTCCCCCATTTTCCAATTCATCAATCTTCAGCCAGTCATGCTAATTTAATGTCTCCCGTACCTTAATGAAAACAGCCACCCAAACATGTCCAGCTGTGAGCCAAGGGTGTAGGGTACAGCGAGGGGGTGAATGGGTTTGGGTGTGTGTCTGCCTGTATGTGAGTGTGTGTGTGTGTCTGTGTGTGTGTAGGGGGGGTACTCATGCCCCTCCTATCCCAAAACCAACCATCATCGCCACAGGGTGCTACTGATGCTATTAACCCAAACCATACAGAAGACTCCACAGTGCTAACTGTAGTCATTTAGCTCAGTGTTTTATAGATGTGAGACACCAGGATGCTCCTGTTCTGATTTCATAACATGTGCACCTGCATACCTCACTGGCAGCTGTTTATGTAGCCTCTGGGAGTGAATTTAAAAAAAAAGCAGCTTTGTTTTCTTGTGACAAAGCCAGAAGTAGAGCAGGGACTGAGAATCCATGTATTATGAAAACACAAGGCATAAGCAGCTGGACAGATGCAGATGCATTTAGGAACACTACCGTGAAATATCAGTTTCTAAAGCTCATATTAGTCAGCTGAATTTCTAAAGGTTATATTTTGAGTCTCACCTGAGGGAGCCGACCTCAACCCTCATCCCCAATCAGCCTTATGCATCTCCCTTGTCTCAAAAATTGTGCCATCACTTGAATGACAATGCACCTGAAGCGACCATGAGCTCCATCATCTGACTCGTGCCTAATGGGCCATGGATAAGTGGAGAGTGGGAGAACGACGGCGACACCCTGTCTGCCATGAGTAATGGGTCCTCAGTGCTCTCCACTGACAGTCAGGGGAGTTGTCACAGGAGACTCAAGTCATGTGTCATGATGTCTTGGGGGTGGGACACACACAGGGCCTGTCATACCATAACATACAGTATATATGGGACCTTAAAAAATTACCTAGTTTTATGAAATAATTTATGGCAGTGATTGAGCACTTGACATAATGATCCCTTTAACAGGTCAACTGTCCAATATTCTACATTCTTGCACTTTTTAAAATCTAAAATTCATAGATGATATATGGTACCTCACAGGTGGCTTCCTTCTCCTCAGATTACATGATTTATTGTTTATAAGTGTGACATGCCGAAACGTCTGCTGTCGAAGAACCTATTTTACTGAAGGTTGGCAGTTTCTCATAGAGGAAAATGCAGAAATCAGAGGGAGACAGTGAAACATGTCTCACCTCAGCTCTCGTTATGTTGGTGAACACAAGAATATAGCACAAAATGCTGACTGGAGCTTTCAAAATGTAGGTTAACAGGCTGACATTAGCATTCTGTTGCAGCTTCAGTACGGGCTTCCCACTCACAGGAAGTGATTGCATTTACCGAGTGATTGCAGAGCTGCTCTGACCTACAGAGAAACTGTCTTGGAAGTTTCATGGAAAATATATGAGATCACTGTATGGGGACCTATTAGCATGACATACGGTTGAGGGTCAGACTGAAATCTCCCCAACATACCATATTGTGTCATATTATGTTAGAGCAACAGCAGATGTTGCATGAAATACCTCAACCTTTTGGATGCCATGCTACAATCATCACAATGAATCTTCCTACTCATGGTTTCTCCTGTTGTCAGGTGTGATACCCACTGGTTGCACATTTTATATAAACGTGACCTATGAACTTGCTATGAGCAATAAGGGAGTATAGAGCATAAAGACTCTGGAGTAGCTGCACTATGAAAACATTTTCCCCCCTCATAACATGTGCAGTGGTGATCACAACATCCCACTACACTGTCTGACATATCACACACAGCCACCTTGCCCTTCATAAGCTCTGCACCACATTCAGGATGCATATATATTTACTCAAAACAATATCTCACCTATGGGCACTTCAAACAATCCTTTCAATTCTTAATCTGCACATTAATTGCTCCATTATTTACTGAAAGCGTCAGAAGGTGGTAAAAATCTCCACACTGCTATCATGTTTGAAAATCAGACGATCTTCTCATTACAGAGGCAAAAACAGGAGCATGTGCGCCGCTTAGGAATGTCTTATCAATGATCTGATTTGTTGTCACTTTGATTGATCGATTAATCAAATTTCAATTGTCAAATTTTCAGCTCTATTCCTGATCTCACATGCTAATTATTAGGCTAGACAGCTGGGCTTATGACTCCTTTACAGGCAGGGGTGTTCATATCAGTCATTTGTTACAAGTCCAATAAAATATGACTGAATGCAACTAATCCAAAATGAACAACATCTTAAAATGTGCCCCCCTCCTCTCTCATCATGCCATGTGTAGGGAGATATTTTCCCTCTGTGGCAAACAGCTGTCTAGACTTTGGCAACACTTTCAAGGGAGAACCCCAGAAAAATAGCACTACTAATTCTCCTTTGTGGCGCCCCAGGTTTTATTTTATGTGAGAATCAATGAGAAATGTTGATCAATAATAAAGAATGGGGGGGCTGCTGGTCCCCTGTTGATCAATAGACACCTGCTGACTGGCCTAGGCTCCGCATCTCAAGGCTCCCACATCTAATATGTGAGCGAGGCCTTAGTGGAAAAGGTTAGGCAGAGGAGCTGAGCTTACAGCTGGCAGCATCTATAGCAGACATCAAATAATCCTCTCAGCGCTGAGGGCCTGCCTGCACCGGCCGGCACCAGCAACAATAACCGCGCCGCTGCTATTGGGCTACTGCAACCACCGCTGAATATATTCATTCAATACAGCAGCCGATCAACACATTGCTTTCCCTCCCCTCTGCTCGCTTTGATGGTTGCTCCTCGGGATGCAGTGCATGCAGTGCGGTGAGTGCACGGACTGCAATGGTCTGCCTTTGAAGCTCAGCACAATCCAGATAAAAAAAAAAAGAAGAAGGAGGAGGAGAAGAAGAAGAAGAAGAAGAAGAAAGAGAAGAAGGCGTCAGGCGCCTCCATATTTTATTTGCACCTGGTCTTCCTAGTCCTACCAGCATCATCCGGATGCTGTGGCAAATAAGAAGAAAAAAAAAACAACACCGATCTGACACATGCACTGCACCATTATTCTCAAGCCACATATGATGACACAGTAGATAACGATCCTCACCCTAAGAAAATAAAATAAATGAAATAAAAACAGAGACAGAGAGGTATATTCAAACTCACCGTCTGCAACCCGGCTCCTGTTTTTCCTCCACCGGGTCTGACTGTGTGAGTTGATGCTGTGGAAAATGATGTGTAGGCTATGTGTGAGTGTGTGTGTGTGCGTGTGTGAGTGTGTGTGTGTGTGTGTGTATGTGTGTGTGTGGTTGAGGGATCGTACCCGTGCCAGTGGCTGTGCGTACGTGTGTGTCCGTCCCCCTCAGCCGCTGCAGCAGCAAGCTGTGGTCCACACGGATCCTCCGCTCTCCTCCTCACCAGCTCCCCCGCTGCTGTCAAAAACCAGCAGCGTCCCAAGATCGTCTATGCTGTCGAGAAGACGGCACTCTCCCCCCCCTGCGGAAAAACCTGGCCCATCCTCCGTGGGCGTCTTTAACTCCTGCGCACGCGCTCTCCTCCGTGGCTTGCAGGTACGGTTGCTATGAAAACGATGGAAAACCAAAGAAATTCACTTCGAGTTGCAATGCAAGACAAGGGAAAGCAACACATATTGGGCCACTTAGAGGGGAAAACACATCAGAGTGAGACCTCTTCGTTTTCCATCTACCATCTTCTGGCTGCCAAGCC
The DNA here is from genome assembly GCA_021432705.1 of Caranx ignobilis. NCBI lineage: Eukaryota > Metazoa > Chordata > Actinopteri > Carangiformes > Carangidae > Caranx > Caranx ignobilis. Next base: position 82,655,999 of record MU269990.1, on the reverse strand, counting down.
GGTGCAGAAGAAAGAAATAAAAAATATTGCAACTGCAGCGACCCCGTTTAAATGAGCGGCAGCAGAGAGACCTGCAGGCAGATATAAACAATACCCGCCACAACACCGTTGTCATCTTATTGCGTTAAATAAAAGCACCTTATGTACTTTCAAAATAAAATAACCACTGATGTTTATGATATTTTCAGAATGAGTGATTTGTCCTCTTAATCCTCCAGTATAATTTTATACTTTACTTATTTGCTTGATTTGTTTGGTTTTATTGTTTAGCTGCCATTTAATTGTTAATGCTCGCTCTAGAAGTGTGTCAGTGTCTCAGGTGTCTCTGTCATCAGCACAGGACAGGTGGCCTATGTTCACACACACCTGACTGCACATTACATTATCATTACTGACCCACCAGTCCGTATAACACTTTGAATCGCAGACCCTTCCTCTCACATGACAGCTGTGTTAGCATGTGTGTGTGTGTAGGCCAGACCAGGCATGTCTTACACACATTAACACTTTATCATTAACACCAACCAGCAATGATCAGACTTGCTTTTTTTTTTTTTTTTTTTTTCACTTGACCAATGGTTAAACAGCAGCTGCACATTTTCAATGAGAAGTGTAAAAGGTCAAACCTGGGAGCAGGGATTTTACTCATGTGTGGCTCACTGTAAATACATGTACAGGTCATCGGCAATGTGTGCATATACATGTACAGCTTCTTCACATGATAAACACATGCAGTAACACTCATACAGGCCGAGGGGCACAAGCATTCACAACTAAGCCTGTGTTGTTGCTACTATAATGGTGGCACATCCTGGGGGGAGGCTGAGACCAAAACAAAGAGGATTTGTATGTTGATGGTGTTGCTGTGCATGTATGTGCACCATCTCACTGATTATAAATGCAACATTACTCCCTATGGGTGTGACTTGGAGAAGAGTAAAGATTATTAATGTTGATCTAGAGGCCTCAGTTTACACTGGGACTGAAGTTGCAATGGCAGGTAAAAACACAGACATCCATGGAGAGCCGTTGGACAAATAGGATATGTGTGTGTGTGTGTGTGTGTGTGTGTGTAGGTGTGTCCCCACACTAACTGACTGGCAAAGCTCTGTGGAGAGCAACACCACTGTGTAAACTGTTTCTTCTCAATGAGCAGACGTGATGACAGACAGATGTTTTTTTCTTTTCTTCTGTTTTTTTTACACTGTGACATTACTGACATGCCGCTGTCCAGTGTGAAATTCTTCTTGGCGCTTTCAACAATTTCATTAATGTTTCTTAAACAGTGACACTAACAAGCATTATTTAGGCCTAGTTCTTTTTTAGTTATTGTGAAAAAGTCAAAAACACTTACCATGCCTAAAGGCTTACATTTTTAGGATCTTCTCCAGAGCACTGTGTGTTTAAGAACCAGTTTATACACACTTGGATATATTATACTGAGACAATGCCTCTTTGACAGCTACCAGATACCTGCTCCCACACTGTTTACACAGCAGGCTTCCCGACTTGGTCAGTGAGTTACGTCTGACAAACACTAATGTGAAGCTGGTCGAGTCTTCCTCTCACTGATGGGTACAGCCTTCCTCACATCACTTAGCTACCCTGGGATGACCCAGGCAAGAGGACTGGATGAGTAGTGTATGAATCCTCCTTGAGCCCTTTGGCCGATTTCTTTCTTCTTCTTTTTTTGTCCTCTACAGCGACAGATTGGATGTATGAATCAATTCCTTCTCCCTCATTTCTATTCCTGTGAGGTCTTCTCACACACACACACACACACACATACACACTTCTAACCCCTGAGTGGCCTATTTGTTGGTTCTCTTGCGTTATTGGAGCCATTATAAACTCATGGGCTGTGAAAACGTCTTGTTATGTAACTGTGTTTATGTATTTGTGGCATAAGGCAAATAAAATATAGCACAGCCATGACAAAACAAATTCCAGATAGGACAGACGTTAGGCTGATAGACAGTGTGAGTGCCCACTGTGGGAGCTTTACAACAAGAGAATGAAAAGATCACAGCTCCAGATATTGATAGCAAACTTACATTCGATGACACTATTCTACAAGTTCAACTTATGAAACCCAGCTTATAGCAGCAACATAAAAAGAGGCCGATTGTGTAACATGTCTGCAAGATCAGGCCCAAATTTAGGCAAACGTGGGCACACATACATTGAGAGGACTGTAAATGAGAAGGGGAACTATGACGGTTGCTAGGGAACACCATGAGACCAAACAATCCAGTTCTGTTTGAGGAGGAGGACAGACAGGAGGAGGACAGATAGCGGACGGGACAGACAGCTCCTGCCACAACAAGTGACTAATAGCAGTGGTATAAACCGTAATTATATATGTTTCCCACTCCTTCATGTAAACACAGTCTGTCTGGCAGACTTCACTTTACTTTGGCACTTTAGGCTGCTTCATGCTCAGGGAAACTGTCGGCAGGATGAACATCGCCACAGTGTGTTTCAATCTCCTGTTCACCTCATTTGTCTGTCTTGTCTACAATACTCAGTCTCCTCAGTCTGACAAGAGACGTGAATAATACTTTGTGCTGTGTGGTGGTGGGCTGTTACAGAGACCAACAAAAACCTGTGTTCAAAGCTTTCTCATTTCTATATGGACATTAATTCAGTTCCAGCTGCTCAGCTAACGAAACATGCATATTAAAAAGGCAATTTTCCTGCAAATCAATTTTGAAATTTGACTCAAAACCTGGAAATTGTGACCAAAATGCAACTTGTGAGTTCACTCAAAGCATAAAAAATGTTTCCTTGTGGAACCTACTATCCTAAATGCTGTAGTTTCATGTGCTTGGGTGCTGATGTGTCCACATCTGAAATGTCTTATACCACTCAAAACAACAGGGAAGGTGAGAGGAAATTGTCTGCTGGTTGATGCAGACCAAACATGGTTAGATAAAGATGCATTAAAAAGAGTAGTGTGCCCAAGTGTTTGAGGAGGAAAGTGAGGAAGGAATTTGTGTATTATCTGAGCACCAGCAGTTGTTGTTTAATGTAATTTAATTGTAGATGAAGATGTACATTTTTAGCTATGCTGTCAGCGTTTAAGTTCAGATGCTTTTGAAGGACTTGTCACTCCAATCTCAGCTTATTCCCCAATAAGGCCCCTCCAGAGTGAGTGAAAACACAGGCAGCACAGCCATAAATCAGGCTCTGACGTCTGGGTGATACCTACCATGGTGAAGCTCAAGATGGTATCGGAGGACAAATACAGGCCATCAATCTATAAGTCATACAAGTTATTAGATTGACAGGAATGAGGAATCAGATGAATGAAATGTGACATTTTATTCTATGTTTCTGGCATGTGTCATTGTGGAGGCATGAATCCTTGTGGCTTATTGTTCTCGTTGATTGGGGTAACAACAGTGTGACTGGGAGGAATGACACTAAGGAATGTGTGGATGTGGATGTGTGGATGTTCAATGGGACCAAAACAAAGCAGAAACTCAATGTGTACAATTGGAGACAAAAGCAATTCATCATCAGAAGACACTTGGCATTCCTTTGTGGGCACCTTGTGATGTGTGTGTTCGTGTCAAGTATGAGATGTAATAATAGATAAACACAATCAAAATCAAATGACATAGCATATGCTTCTGCAGTGGAATTTAGAAAAAGAAAAGCCATCCAGAGGTCAGAGGTCAAAAGAACAGAGTATATATCAAGCTTTTGAAAACCAAGTTTTATTATTTCATGACAACTTCTTTAGTTTTTGCATTCCACAAATGAATGAGGAAGGGAGGGAGCCCGGGGATCATGAAAAGTTATATTTTATAAAATGAAAGCAACAAAGTCTGGGGTCAAGGAATTCAGATTTAGGGGAGGATGAAGCCAAAAGTTTCACACTAATTCACAGGCCACAGTTCAGAGGAACAAAGCAGAACATGCGTTGTACCATGAGGAGATAACACTGATCACATTCTAACACTTTAAAAGTATGAGAACATATTTCAGTGTGGGTAAGTGTGCCAACATATTGTAGTATACCATATTTCTTTTATCTTAATCCTAAATTCTATCTATCACTTATTTCGAATATTATTTACATACTCTTGGTTAAGAACTCTATTTTACAAAGTGCATGAGGTCTGTCTCCTGTACAGTGTTAGAAATAGGCAGTCATGTTTATGTTTTCACTAAGCAATCATGTATAATTTACATTTTAATGTATTAAACTTACAGAAAATGTGAAAAGAACATAAATCTTGTGTCCTAACAAAATAACCACAATTATCCTTCCATATTGCCATTGATTCTTCAAACTGTTACCTGTAATACAGTCAAAAACAATAAGCAAATCAATGCTTTAAGCCACTTTAAATTTCATATAGTTATGAACTTTAAGCATTTTCTTCTTCTCTTTTCTTCTCCATGCATCAGTCAAAACCTGCTGAATTCTTTTCGGCTCAATATTGTGTCACAAAGAATAATTTACATCACACTTGTAATTACATACTATTTTTTATAGTACTATCTTTTTTTTTATGAATAATCATCTTTTAGTGTTTGTGGATGTTGATCACACCTTGTAAGTGATCCCTTTCAGGTATTGGTAGATTTTTTACCTCCTAGTTTTTCCCCAAACTTTTTCTGTGGTGTCACTCTTGCTGAGACAACAGTTACAGCTTGGAGACAAAGGGAAGACCCTCGTACATGTCGGCCTTGAGCTTGGCCCACTCTGCCAGTCTCTGGATGGTGCTCTTCTCCTGGCCCAGCACGCTGGCTGCCTTCCTCAGCTTGGCCTCGTTGCGCTCCAGGTAGCGCTCCCCCTCGCCCTTGAGGAAGTTCAGCTTCTCCAAGCGGCTTTCGTTCAACGGGATGTCCTCGCTCATGTAGGGGTTGAAACGGAAGTATGTGTCAGGGGGCAGGAGGGCATCCAGCATAGCGTGCACCTCTGAAACAGGGAAAAAGTTCTTTGATTTTCATTTCATCTCTGCACTAAGCGTGTGAGATCACACACTTCATATGTGTGGTTTATTTAAAAAAGGGACAACAGATGTCTTCAAACAACAATTTGTGTGGTCCTACCCTCTGTGTCAGTGGCGCTGCTGATGACATTGGTGAGCTTGGTCTTCAGGCTTGTGTAGGTCGTGTTGTTCTTACCCGCCGTCTCGTAGCGCCCGGTGCCAAGAGACAACACACACTGCAGAGGTGTGTTTGGCCACAGACACTTACACTCGTGGATGGCCAACGCTGTGGGGTTGTTTATCAGAAGTCCTCCGTCCTAAAGCAAAAGAGAAAAGAGCTCTGCATCACCACCTCTGCAGTCTAATATGTTTACTGAAACATCACATAAAAGGAAACTTTATATCTGTGACAGGTACCTCTAGTTTGAATATATTTCTTGTGACAGCCTGTAGGGGACACATGAGGTGAGGAGGACAAGCTGTCCTGTCCCAGAGCTATGCAGCTTTAAGCTAGTGCAAAAGAAGCCCCTGCATGAGAGATGTGCTGCACTGGCAAACAGCACAGTTTTGTTCAGAGGTAAACAAGCAGGAAACACTGTTTTTACCAGCTATTACCGGCTAGAGTAAACCTTTTTTATCATTTAGACCAGGAATGACCTAAATTGTAAGTCTAACAGCTGCAATACATTATTCTGAATTCACTGATACATCATATAACATTTCACTGCTCTAAAACTGAGTTTGTTTCGAAGCCACTCGTTAATTATTTTCTTGCTTTTTCATTAGCCGTGTTGTCGTTTTCACTAACTAATGTTACCAGCAATGTGAAAGAGCCGCTGACCTAAATGATGCTGCCAATGAGAGAAAGAGGGACAATCAGGCTGAATGGATGCCTGGACCGATTTAGTGCTGAATACTCTTTAAGTCCTCCGCCCTCCCCCCAGAAGTCCAGTGCTGGACCTTCTCCAATCACCACACAAGTGCTTTTGGCAGGGACTAATAGAGATGGAGAGTGTGGCACACATGAGGTCTGACACTCCCAAGCAGAGCAGGGGGAAATGTCATTTTTATGCCTCAAGAGGGGGTGGGCGGTAGGAAGGTATTTTAAAGAAAAACTTGAATCCTCCATTTCTTCTGGGTCAAGGCAAACAATATGCGGTTTTAGTTGATATCAGTCAACAACTACAAACAACAACAAATAATTAAAAAAAACACACACCAACAAACCCTATAAACATGGGTGGTAAGGATAATATAAAATCAGCTGTGCTTCCCTGGTGTTATTATGTGACAAATTAAAATACATATGATTCTGAGCTTTATTATTGAAGCTGTTTACCCTCAGGTGAGAGCTATTGAAACAGTGCAGCACAGTTTGCACTCTTGAGACACAAGGTTAATTACACAGCTGCTCCTCAGCTCTGACCCTCAACCTCTCACCCATGGGTTTAACCTAAACTGAATGAGGACATAAACAAAAGGCCGATATGATTCAACAACCTGTGCTAAAGAATCATTGGATTTTATTGTGTTGTTTAAGTGGTATAATAAATACCTTCAGCTCAGGGAGAATTTAGGTTTTAACACTAGGTTGAGTCTGTCAGTGTGTTTCTCCACTGAGTGTGTGTATGCGTATCTTGATGCCGTGCGATGGCAGAATTCTCCTGAGAAATACCGCCGCTAGTGCTGAAAACTAGAGTGGGAGTGAGACCAGTGGGTGGCAACGCTACCTCAAACTGTGGATTTAAAAAGAAAAAAAAAAACTATGCAGCTCCAAGAGGAATGTGGAGAACAACTCACACACACAACTCATTCACTCTCCATCTTTCCATCCATGCTGTCATACTTTGCAGAGATGTCAGTGGGAGCAGATATGCTAACACATGCACAGAATAACAAAATATTTTAGAAGAAAATGGAAATAATCACCTTACATTAGAGATTGAGCTCATCACCAAAGCAAAATTACAGATTGTCATCCCAGTGTTGCAACTACAAACACAGAGGTCTTCAGCCTATTGGATTAGAAATCGATCGTGTGCTATCACACACAGACATCATCACTAAGAAACATGGGTTTCTGAAGCTATAAATTGCATTCACAGTAGTTGTATCTCTAACTTATTGGGTTTTAAGATAAAAAGACTACTACGCTATTTGTTTTCATTCTAAATGCCTAGGATCATCAAAGCTAGTGAATATGTAAGATTGGGATAGAGATTAGGACATGTTATTGTTTAAAACCCGGTACCACCAAAGCTCCTACATTAGGAAATGGCAGGGGAGAGAAATACTTGTTTAAAGCAGGGATAAGGCTAATTTTGCCTAAGTAGGTTGTCAAAATGAAGCTAAGCCTTGAGCATAATTGCTGCTCATAAAGACATCTAAAGATATCTAGTGGCCTAATAATCAAACTTCATGAAATAACATATTAAAACAACTTTATTTGGACAGCTCCCAGAAGGCGCAACCAAGCACGATAAAAGATCATAGTGGTGCATTAATGCTGATTACATTCAAGTCATTTATCAGATGCTTTTACACAGAATGAATTATATCCCCTGCAACAGCACAGGAACCTTAACAGCCTGATTCTCAGTCACTCAGACCTGCTACTTAAACCTCATCTACCATCCTTGAACCTAATACTTAACCTCTTCCCAATTCATGTCTGTCAGGAAAAAAAGCTGGCATCCAGTGATACTCTGTCATCACTCAATGTGCATGGTGAAGAGTGATGTGAAGCTCATTACGTAGAGTGTTTTTTTCCCATTTTAGACCTTAAAGATCCTTTCAGACAGTGGTGATTGCAGATGGGAGCCATGTTGAATTTGATCTGTCAAGGGAAACTAAAACTCTTTCTATTTCTCACCAGGAAGTCAGCATTATGTCAAAGGAGGAAAAGGCCTTTAGATGTATCAGGACACAGACCAGACCCCCCCCCCTCCATTTTTCTCTCTTCTGTTTCATTCTCTTCACTTTATCTCTAAGCCTGTGCTTGACAGCCAGAGGAGAAGACAAACCAATTAGCCACCTTCCAAGGTTATATATTTAGAAGAGTGAAGCAAATCTAGTACACACACATCTTAAATATACACTCACAGAGTGCAGTGCAGTGCCTCTGCCCGTGGCACCAGTCTATTAACAGATGCAGCATCATAGTGGAAGTGTATTGATTGGTAAGATTTCAAGGAAATGACCCTCTCACACTAATCTAGGGCATTCAGAGATGTGTGCGACTTCTTCTATCACCAAAGCAGTCTGCGTGGCAATTTCAGGCCAGTGTGAATCATGCTGCTTCACCGCTTCTCATCTATTTTTTATCTATTATTCATTATTTCAAACCCTCCAAATATAAATTCAACTAACAGTTCTGATCTAAACCTGGTGCAGACACCCCGTGGTTCTCAGTTTCTTGTCATACCTGATGAAGGTCCTTTCCCAGGACAAATTCCTGGAAGTAGCCTGGGGCGGCAGACGAGGCCCTGATAGCCTGCCACATTTTGTGTTTGCAGTCTCCAGGGTAGTGGGATCTCACTCCTGGCATCAGTCTGTAGTTCCTGAACACATAGGCCTTCAGAGGCAGGCCCCGGTTTACAATAGTGCTCACTGCTGACACCTAGTGGACAAAAAAGATTATATGAATAGAAGCATGCCAAGTCATCATTTATAATTCACTTAAACAAAATGACATTTTGCTGTGCAGCCGAAAACTCAAATAAAATGTTTTATTATTTATTGATTTTACTACACATTTTAACATCTGAAATATGAGTGTCTTTGTGTCTCTGTATGTGTATGTAAACATACTCAAACAGAATAAACTCATGCACAAATATATCTAGCATATGTATATCCAGAAAGAAAGGATGTGACTAACTTTAGGGCAGTGTGGGTCCCTGGCGCTTTCAATCATACACCCCTCACCCATCCGTTCCCTGGAGGAAACACAAAAATGGATTTAAGGAAAGAACAAATGAAATTAGCACCTGCACCAGTCTCTGATTCGATTGCTGGGCAGGAGGGTGGAGATATAATTATATGAGGAACAAAGGATGAAAGAGTCCTGCAGACTAACTTGAGGATGTTTTCCCAGATCTCGCTGTCGTAAAAAGCGTGGCTCCAGCCCATCTTGACAGTTCCAACGATGACATTCTGTTTGAAGACATCTGAGCCCAACTTCCTGTACATCTCCTCACATTCTTCTAGTGGGATTTGAAAAATCCCCAACATGAAGGCCAAGATGGCACCTACAGAAAAGGCACAACAATGATGTCAACAGGGCAGTTTATCTTACATCACATGTCACAAGGACAACAAAAGACTAACGCTAAAGAGTGGTGACAATGTACCTGTGCTGACTCCACAGATGTAGTCAAAGAGCTGGTGAATTCGTTTCCCAGTCAGGTCCTGCAGTTTATGGAGAGTCTGCAGGGCCAGCAGTCCCCTGTAACACAAGAAACACACAAATTTACACAACTGAGCTATTAAAAATATGGCTTATTACAGCTAAACCAATAACTGTGTCTATTTGGCCTGAAATGGAGGTTGTTAGTTTGATAGCTTGAATTATTCACATGAACACATTTTAGTATGTTGTCAGCAGTCAGCCAAACAGTGGAACAAGTACCGTGCTTTCTGCTGTCTCTCAGTATGACTTTTTTTTAGCCACAGCAAATATTAAAGCACAACGTATTATTTTAAGTTTAGTAGTAGTAACCCATTTTTATTTGTAATTTGGAAAATGTTAGAAATCATTAAATACTGCACCTTGTTCCCCCTCCGTCTATGGCCAGAACCCGAATTCCTCTGCCTTTGACCGGGTCAGTGTAGCCAACTAGAGCCAGTGCTTCTCTCACAGCAGCCTGAAGAGGAAGGTCTCGGGCCTGGCGCAAACGCAGCAGGCAGGGCAGCACACTCTCCTAAAGGTCACAAGTATACAGAGAGATAGTGATGAATACATTTCCCAGTTAAAAGAACATCTGAGGGACTATATATATATATATATGTATGTATGTATGTACATACATAGTGTATATATATATATACTGTTTATTGAAAAAAAGGAAAAAAGAAGATCACACTCACCTTTATAGCTACACCTCGTGTCTCTGGGAACTCCAGGAGATGAAAGCTGAGCTCCTCCACTCTAGACGTAAGAAGTTTGACATCCGTGACCCTCTGCAGGCCTTTCACAAGAGCTCTGGTCCTGTTGTCCACACTCACCCTGGCTATTATCTTAAATAAACAGTGTCGACAAAAATTAGAACCATCTTATAAAATATAAAACCTGAAACACATTATAATACCTTCTGTGTTTCTTCAGGACCATAATTACTTAACCTCTGTGTTTACATGTCTTTGTGTCTTTGATCTATGTTGAAATAACAATTTAATACACCTAAACAATCTGAAATACCTTTGACACAACCAACAGCTCAGAAGCTTAAATTATTTACATTGATGCATGCTTTTTGACTCCCCTGAGCATTAAGTTACTCAGAGCCATACTGAGCATCTCACCTTCTGCCTTTGAGCCAGCTGCTGCTGCTTCACTTTATCCGCTTTCTCCTCTTCACTGTCTGTCTTCTCTCCTGCTTTGTCTGTAGTGAGCTCTTCCTCAGCGACTGCTGAAACCTTGTCTTTCTCAGCTGAAATGCTTTTGGAGTCACCTCTGAATTTGGGGACCAGTGGGGCAATATAACTACCAACAAAAGCCTGAACACTGGGCCGAGGGTAGGACAGATAATGGGTGAAGCCTTTTTTAGTTGAGGTAGCTGGCACAGGGATGGACTTATCTGCATTTTCTGTTGTGGGGGTTTCAGAAGAGGGTGTCCCGATTGGAGGACTGAGCTTTTCTGATTGTGAAGAAGGGACAGGAGAGGTAGATGGTGCTTCAATATTCTTAGCCTCTGCAACTGGAGACAAAATAGGAATGTGATCCTTTGTTCTCTGGGGGATAAGGTGAGGAACAGGCTCAGAAACAGGATCATCCCCTCCCCTGTGCTGCTGCAGTGGCCTGCTCTCTGTGTCTTCTACCTGTGTGTTGGTGCCAAAGTAATTATTGATGTGCTGAGCCAGAGTTTTGTAAGTCTCATCCATGTTTGTAGAAAGAGCTGCTGGGTGAAACAGCTGCATGGTTTGTTTTGCCATAGTGGAGGACGAGCTCGAGCCAGACACATTTGCCACTGAAGCTAAACTGGATGGGGATTTCTTGGGGACAACAAAAGGATTTTCTGTGACTTTGTGCAACTGCTTCTCGGACTCTTCCTCCGCTGTGTTCCTCTCGCCTTCTTCCTCCTCTTTCATGGTGGTCTCAGGTGGTGAGGGAGTAGCAGAGTTGCTTGAAGTTAAGGTCTCGGCTTTGACCAGAATTTTTTCTGCATGGGAGCTGTCGACTGCGGAGCTGCCAGGCTTGAGACGGGAGAATTTGGAGATGAGGTCCGTGCTGCCTACCGCCTTGGTGACACTGTCGAGCGTGGTCCTGATCCGCGACATGCGAACTGCTGACTGGGAACAGCAGCTGGGAACTTGAGGTTGATCAGGCCACTGGATGACGCTTTAATGCGAGCGTGAAATAATGCAGCATCTTGGCAGGCTACCTGCAACAAGCTTGTTGCTTATTCCACAGTTCCCTGGGTGAATTAGAGATAATCATCAAACACAGTATCAACATAATTTATTAAAAACACACTTTATACTGCCATGGTGAACATGTTACACTGCAGGTAAAAAGCAGGCCAACAGAGGGCCTTAGTAACCATAGCAACTCATAACAACAACATAACAGACGCTGACAAGTTCTCACAACCTAGCTGTCCTGTATGCTAACCAGCGTTACAAGGACAACATGGAAACTCATGGACCTTCACAGGTGAATCTTACAGCGGAGTCAGCTCATCTATTAAAAACCTTGCAGAAGAAACACCGACACACCATCACGAATGAGCAGGATGAAAACACCCCAGTGAGTGACAGTGAACTGAGGGGTGTTAAATGGGTCGCAAACAAAGACTTCACAATCGAAGTGGGGAAAAAGCAGATAGCGGAATTCATTCAAACATGGGAAATACAACCCTGCTGGTTTTACAGTGTGGACTTTCTGCACACGACCGAGGAGGAGTATCACACTTACTACCACTACCGGGCCCGATTCAGCACCCCGACCTCGCGGAAGCCCATCCAGGGGACGGCTAGTATCTACTTCATCGTGGACATATCCAAAATCAAAGCCAGAGCAATGCCCGTGCAGGTGCGCTTCGTGGTGGAGTCTAACAGGCTGGTACACACCCCGGGGGAGATAAGGTTCACAGAGAAGTGGCTTGTGGACGTTATTGAGAGCAAGACTTTGCTCCGAAATGCGGTACAGTTTTGAATCGACTGAGATTAGACGCCGAGAGGATTTTTATTCCCTCCTAAAACACCGTTAAATCTCCACATGGTATCTTTAAACGTTTGCTGCCTTACCCATTTTGAAATAAAACAGCTAAATGTGAAAATGACAAGCTAGCTGGTACTTCTTCTGAAGTGTCTTTTTTGGTGAGCGCTAAATGTCAGGCATGTTCAAAACGTTCAGATGTATTCAAAACTGTTACACTTGGTGTGTTACATAATGTGCTTCTTCAAAGTAATAAACACCTCACTGTATGATGTTTGAAAGCTAGCTTGCTAACCAGCCAGCTGTGAAACGTTTACTAGCTACAACCTCATTAGCTGCTGCCAGCTTCTTTAATGAATGAATGGCGAATTGTCAGTTTACCAACGTTCACAGCGTTTATCAGCGACACACAATGGACAAATTGCTGTCTTCTTACCTTACAAAACACAGACTGTTCAATATGTCGCCGAAATATTTCATTCTATGTGGTGGTGCTGGTTAGAGAACCTAAACAGGAAGAGTGCAGGAAGCGACGCAACGGGTCCGTTGCTCTGCAGTGCCTTATTCAGCCACTAGATGTCGACAAAGCGTCTTTATAATGAAAATACAATTCTTTAAATGCAAAAATAGAAGTAACAAATTACAATTTAAATACTCACATGTTTATTTATTTTTGTTTTTTGTGCAATTCTGTGCACTGACAACACTAAAATACATTAACTGTTGCCAATGCCCTACAGGCTGCGCTAGTAATCAGTGATTTAGTGTTAAAGTTAGCCTACTAAAGGTAAATGATCAAAGTTCGAAATATCAATATCCAGTCTCCTTTTTTCTCTTAACATGCACGCACACTTTGCATCCCTTCTTGTTGATTATAATGGTGGTTATGGCGGTCCAGGACAGGTAACATTCTGAGTATTTTGCAGTCAAGATGAGGCAGTGAATCAAAGCCAGCAAGACTTGTGTTAGAACGTCATGTATTGTGTGGTGGTGTACCATTGCCTCGAACGCTCCAGCCCTGTCTATGTACAGAGTGTGTATGACTCAGGCTTGTTCAGGTGAAGTGTGGGCCTGAATCCGTGTGTCAGTGCTCGGATGGTTTATATACAGTGTGAGACAAAGATGAATGTGTTCGACAGTAATTATAATAATAGGCCATCATCTGACAGATTGAGGCAGATTGCTACCCTCATAAAGGTTAATAGTGGGGGTGTCTTTCGAAAAGATCTTGTCTCCATGAAAAGGTATGAAGCACTTATTCATAGATCTGTTCACTTGAAATCCCATTTCCATATAAAAAAGATTTATAAATTTCCACAACTGTATTTAATAATTACTGCTAAAAATGTGTCTATGACCCGATCACTCACTTTACATCAGGATACTGAAAATATCCTGAAATCAAACATTTACTTGACCAGACTGTCAAGACTCAATACCCTTAGTAACATACTTGATTTCTTTTGTAAATGTAAGGAAGCCTTTGTTGTATTGGTCAGACTAGGCCAACAGGCATGAATCAGTCATTTCAATTATTTCATCCTTATTGTTTAGGAATTAGGACTAGATGATGGTATAGATTAGTATCAAAACGATTGTTAGATACCGTTGTTATAACATCATACTGCACATGGTGTGGGGATGGATGTATAGAATGAATGGGCCTTTTGTCTACTATTGACCTTGCATAGTAAACATTCTGCAAGAATAATATTAACTCTAATGGCAGAGAGAATGAGGCTTGAAGAGCCAGGATGAGTGATAACATTAAATACCATCATCTTTTTTCATTCTCATGCCTGTACGTTCATGACACAGAAAGTACATATTGTCTTTCATTTGTCATGGGTAAAGTGGTGATGACATTATTATTCTTCATGCTGATTGCCCTGTATATCCCCCACCACCACACTCTTAATTACTCATCTCTCTATTAAACCCCAGTGTACAGTGTAATTCAAGAGGTAATGAGAGATATAACATCACATCAGCTTTGGTGGCAAGTGATTATGAAGGTGGGATCATGGAGGTGTTCTAACTTCAGATGGAAATATCAGTGTTATTTTTTTTTCCCAGGAGGTTTTGTTTATGAAATGTTTAAAAGGGGTTTTCAGGACATGGTCTTTTCATTGCATTTAGACATGTGTGTTCAGTGAAGGGATTTTTTTTTCCTGCCATTCTTTCTCGCTCTTACATCTGTCTCTGCCTTGCAGCCTCAGAGCTTTAATGGCAACTCCAAGTGAATAACTGTCCATCCTGCCTCTAATATCAGCAGGGTATCACCCACTGATGTGCAGTGTTTTGTTTTCACCACTGATGCAATCATTTCTTACTCGGCTGCTCCCTCAAAACCAGATATTGCAATGCAAAAACATGACATTAATAATAAATTAGTTGCTAAATCAATAATAGACATTAATATCTGGCAGGTGGGTCATAAATGTGTGCATTTATACTCACTGGAAACAACCTCTGGGTCTGGAAAACTCTTAAATTTAAGAACAGACTTTACAGAATGCAAACATTTTAGCACTTGTAAGAAAATCATTTAGTTATGAAGAGTTAGCTTCATATGGACAAGTTAAAGACCAGAGACACATTAAAACTGTTTAGGGGTGAATCTATTCTTATTCCAATGTGCATTTTGAACAGGTTGACAATTCGGTTCAATTCCAGAGATCTGCTACAGTTGTATATATGTGAATGTCATAAGCATTACATTAACATTCTGTCACCAGTGGTTTGACTCCCATCTCCCCTTCAAGTCGAGCTTTCCCTCTTCACATCCCACGCAGGCGCTTTGCATCGTGGTGCGCCAAAGCAGGAGAATGTGAAGATGTTCCCGCGCAGACCTGTCAATATTCCAACACCTAGATAGTGTGTGGAAATATTAATTGAACCTTGAAGCTGAGAGTCTTGTAGGAAACACCAAGAATTCGCGCTCAAATGGACCTGAGGAGCAACAGCTCTGAAAAGGCACTGGATGAGGATGGAGAGGTGCATGAAGAATTTGCGCTCATCCGAGCGGGAATTCTGGGGTTGGTTTTTCTGCTTGCGACAGGTGGGAATCTTTTTTTCTTGGGCACATTATGGAAGAAGCGAAAAAGGAACACGAGGACGCAGCTGTTCCTCTTGCACCTGTGTTTGGCGGATCTGGTGGTGGCTTTCTTCCAAGTCCTGCCGCAGTTTTCCATCGAAATTACGCACAGGTTCCGAGGCACAGACTTCCTGTGTCGGTCGGTAAAATACTTACAGGTGGTTGGGATGTTCGCCTCCGCATACATGATAGTGGCTATGACTATAGACCGGTACCATGCAGTCTGTAAACCAATGGTTTCCTTCCTGAATGGCTCATTCAGGAGATATCTCTCCATAAGCGCAGCGTGGCTGCTCTCTCTCGCCTTCAGCGCGCCTCAGCTCTTCATCTTCTCGCTCCAGGAGGTGGAGGAGAACCAGTACGACTGCTGGGCGACATTTATTGAGCCTTGGGGGAGCAGGGTTTACATCAGCTGGATCACTCTCTCGGTGTTTGGCACACCTGCCGTCATCTTACTCTACTGCCAAATAAGAATCTGCACCACAATCTACTTCAACATGAAGAGAAAGGCGCTGCAGGCAGGGCGCGCAGACACGAAGGGGGTGTCCAACGCCATGCTTAAGACTGTAAAGATGACATTTGTCATTATAATGGCATACACAGTGTGTTGGAGCCCATTCTTTGTTGCACAGTTATGGTCTGCATGGAGCCCAAGCAGCGCGCCTACTCAAGGTTGGTGTGGAAAAAAAACCAAATGTCCTGAAGATCCCCACTATTACTATAGTGTTTCAGGTCCATATATGATATATCTCCTCTCTTTCAGGTCCCCTGTTTGCCATCATCATGCTGCTGGCCAGTCTCAACAGCTGCACCAACCCCTGGATTTATCTCTACTACAGTTAAGCTGCATGAACCAAACAGACTTCAAACCAGCCTGAACTCCTGAGGATCATCCTGACATCCAGAGAACTAAACCTCAGCTTCGGTCCATGAATGCTGTTTGCTGAATTCCAACTTGTAACGATTACTACACAGAGCTGAAATTTCTTGTATATTTTATGATGAAAACTATTTCTAGATTGCTGTCAGCACTGCTGTATGTGAGTATTAGACTGTATTTGTGTTGGCATCTTACAGTATTGTGTCATTTGTTTCGTCATAAACAACAGAAACACAGATTTCATGTTTCTGCTGAACAGTTGGTTGTGAATACATGTGCAGCTCTCGCTCCAATAACAACAGAGTAACAACATTTCACATAATACAATACTGTCTTTCATCCACTGCTGGAGGGTGCCACGAAGAATGTGAAAATAGGATTTAAAAAACAATCAAGGCTTAAAACTGAATTGTCATTTATACACACTGTACAGTATTCACGTTTGACTTGTTTGTGTACTGTAAAGCTTTATTTCATAGATGTTATTGTGGAGATGTATCGCTCTTCTGCTTTTGTTTTATCACAAATAAAAAAAATGAAACCTGTTCCTGATGTTCAATCCAAAACTGAAATGAGAACACAGCATTGACAACCTTTTCCATTTGCTTTGAGGCTGTTCTTTTATTCTTATTAGATTCCGCTTGTTTGATAGTGCTCCTTTTTTTACTATAAACATTCTAATGCCAAGTGCTTTTTTTTTATTGATCATCAGTTTTTCGTGTCCATTCCTCCTATGGCAGTCTTTTTTGCATTTT
The DNA here is from genome assembly GCA_021432705.1 of Caranx ignobilis. Taxonomy (NCBI): domain Eukaryota; kingdom Metazoa; phylum Chordata; class Actinopteri; order Carangiformes; family Carangidae; genus Caranx; species Caranx ignobilis. The sequence goes on along the minus strand of MU269990.1, from coordinate 82,638,943 downwards.
TCCAACAAAGACTTGTCTTATTACTCCACTGTACCCCAAGATCAAGGCCTCCACTTATTTTTATAGGGTTTGTCTCTTGCCAGCAGATCACAGAGCATTAGTCCGCTAATGCACTGAGATGATGTTATGTTTTCCCTCTAAGATTCAGAGCAATATAATTACAACAATATTGTTTCATTACTAATTCCAGGAATCCACTTAACTTTGTCATGTACAGGTGCAGTGTCACTCTATGCCAGGGAAATGTGTCATCTTGTAACACCCTGGAGTCATTTGAAATTGCACTTTACAAACCCTTTCATATGTGTAACCAATCATTTTGTAATTAATTCAGAAACCAATTTATCTTCTCCCTTGCCCTTCTTTTTTTTCTTCATCACACACAGCTGGTCTGAAAAACTAAAATACATCAAATTACATTGTATTTACCCTGACAGGCAGAACCTCCGTCATTGCAACATCATATACTGCCTTTTTAGGCTAATTGTGTAATATGCGTATGTAATGCTATGCTCAATTAAATCAACCACTGCCCCCAGAGGCACACGTGCATACATGTTTAAGAAATACATTCAAAGGACATGTTACATGACTTCAAAGTAAATCTGCTGCTCATTTTTCTCTGATGCTGAACAAGTTTCAGAAGATTGTGCAGAATGACAGAGTGTTGCAGGAAACCAAGCACATCAATGAAATAGACAGGGCTTGTGCTTATTTGGGACTGATTGCTAGTGATTCCAGGGCTGTTAAGTCTGTGCTTATCACATGTGTGAAATGATGTTGTTTGTGCACAGTGTGATGTGGTCTCACAAAGCAAACGGTCAATTTTCCAGTCAAATACAAAGGTTAAAGAGGAAAAGGGGAAAGAGATGGATCATGGGGGTCTTTAAAATGTTATAATTAAGTACTTAAGCAGCAGGATGATGCTGAGAGGAGCTTTCTTGGAACTCACAATTAAAAGCACAGATTGAAGGACAAACTGCATGAGTCCATGCAAAACACGGCTGCCTGAAATCCTATTTCAATGTCAATAGACACTAATTAAGAATTACCAAACATATAAAGTCATGAACACTGACACCAGTCTGACATCAAATGACACCTTTACACCACACAGTAACAACAGAGACTAACAAAGACAGCTGTGAAAAACTGACCGGATGATGAAACACAATTGGCTAATTAAACTGCTTATTGAGACAGCAGTTGTTAATAAATTAAATGTAATATGGCTCACACCATAGAAAAGACAATCTTTAATATTTATCAATTATGTACCAATCAACTGAAAATCTGTACTGCCTTTAAAAATGGTCGTACAGTGCCACCATGTGGACATAAAACATACAGCTGTAATAAGAAAATAAGAGCAGGGTTGTCAACACTGAGTGACAATCAAGCTGTGTAAAATCAGGCACAATTATCATGTCTGTGTTTTTAAGAGTAAGTGCAACAAGTCTGCAAAAGTGACTGAATGGTGACAGTTAAAATACAATACACATCCACAGTACTGGTCCAAGAATCAGAGCAATATGGATGATATATAATCTTCTAACACTTTCTGTTTCTCTTTAAAAACAGCCCCATCCCTCTTCAGCAGGGCTATCTCAGTCTCCAGAGCATGGATTTTAGCCACAGTGCTCTCCTCCCTGCGATCCAGTTCCAATATCTTCGTATGCAAACTCAAGATCTTACTCCAAAGCTGATCTTTGTCCGTGTCCGGTCTGCAGTATGAATGTTCGTAAACAGAAATGTGCTCTCCCTCCCCAGGTCCCCCCTCACCAAGAGGTTGGTCCTTAATTATTTCCACAGGAACAAAGCTAAAAGCCTGGCCCAGTGCTGCTTGAAGGGCAGCCACATCCACATTTGCCTCTCCATTTGAGAAAGGGCCCAGCGACTCACAGCACAACACAGTGACAGTGGAATCAGCGAGCTCTTCAGAATGAGGCTCACTGCACGGAGACAGTGCGAGGCAGGAGGCTTTTGGCATTCCACTGTCACCTGGTACCTCACGAGCAGGAGTTTGTATCTCTGACTGGTTTGTGTAACAGGAAAAGCTAGTGTCTGACAGCACAGGTAGTTCAACTACCACATCCGTGTGTTCAACACCAGATGTGTTTGTTGTACTTGACTGGAGCCTATGGCAGGTTTTGCTTAAAATGAGTGGCCTCTTATTGAGAGGAGAGTCAGATCGTGTGGGCTCAGTGTCAATGCCTAATGTCCAGGGTTTGGTCTTGGGGCTCTTTTTAATGGTGGTCCCTTTTTTCTCGCCATCCTAAAGTAAAAAGGAAAGATAGGAAATGTCATCAAATGAGACTAAGCAAAAGTCAGCAACATGCAAGTGCAAGCACAATAATGTAACCAGCTGCGTGTGTATAATAGCACAAAAAATCAGAAATTCTTTTAAGAGCAGTATAATTGCCACATAGCACTGGTCAGAACTTTGGATGGGAAAGTGTATCCACACTTTTGATTGTTTGTTGCACACCAAAACTGCCTTGCACTTTGCAAGTGAGCATGAGTTCTTGCACCTTTTAGTATTTTGAAGCACACCCTTCCTCTTGCATAACATGTCAAAATTGCTTCAGAGCTAAATTTGTGGTGCACAGCAAGCCCTTCCTTCACAATGAAACTGTTAAGGACACTGAGACAGGGGGGAAAACAGATTCATACATCCTCAGAGGAGGGGAAAATGGTCGGGATGGCTGTGTTCTTCAAATACCGGATGCCCCATCGAATATCGAAGCAGTCCTCTGTAAAGTGCTCACTGCACAGGCACTGATGCCGACTTGGGGTCCACTCCTCCCGCTTCATGTTGTCCACCCATTTCTGAAGCCTGGGCTTATCGTGCAGGGGAAACCTTTATGGGAAAGGGAAGTAAACATTAAGGGTCTTTAAAGCTGAAATTACACACGAGTTTCAGGAGAAGGGCATCAGTCTTACTTAAATGTCGCATAATTTCTGACATGTCATTATTTGGCATTCATTCCAACAGTGTCATAGTCTATTCTTGTACTATTACGAGCATGTAACGTAACACTGATCATTGATGTTAACTTCTCACTTTCGCGATAACCAACACTAACTTTGACTAAAGATGCTATGACTAACAGAACAGAGGCATATGCAGCCAAACTAAACGAATATATCAACTCGCATTCACACCAGAAAGCAAAGAGAAAACATACGGATAGAAGCTAATTCTCTTGTTGTCTTGTCTAGATGCACTCCCTCCGCGGTTCCTGCAAGCTTTCACAGCGCAGTACCGTGGCATATCTGCAGCGAAACAACATGAAAACGCTTTAACAAGACACGTTTCCAGTTAAAAGTGTTATGACAATACGAAGCAGCTCGTAAAAACGGCCGCTTCCGGGTTGCAGCTCTCGTAGCGGACGTGACGTATGGTTTCAAGACAGTAAACGTACATTCTAGGACAGAAACGGTTGCACAACTACGTGAAAGCAGTTAAAGAAGTTAATAAGTTCACGCACACGTCACATTTGAAGGCTCGTCCACTATGTATATAAAAAGAACAATGATAAAATGATACAAACACGACACGGTCGGAAATATTTTTAGATCTTACCTCTCGATTGATGAAGCGAAGACGGAAATGTAGTTTCACTTGTAGTTTAACATCTTGCTACCGTTGTATTCTCTTCGTGCTGCCCAACATTCTCCACGTGCGCACTATTTCCACCAATCAGAGAGGTCTGAGTCAGAGAGTTGCGAAATGAACCAATAGCGTTGCGAGTCGTGGTGTTACAGCTCAGGAATGCAGCTCGTCAACAATTGCTAGCTCGCCTTTTCCATCAGCTGGAGGTGTCGGCGGTAGATAGAAGTTGCTCCCCGGCCGTGTCACCCTGTCTCCAGGTAAGCCGTCTTCTTTAAGACGCTTTGACTGCGTTTTATATTCGCTGACACAGAACAAAGAACAAGTAACATGGTGTTATTAATTGGAGAAAGCTTATTCACGTTTCTCCCTCTTTGCACCAAAACAGTAAGTTGTCATTCTCCATAACGTCTCTTCGGTGAAACTCCACAGAGTGCGATTATTTAACAACACTGCATGTCCTTAATTCTAGTTGTTATATTAAGAGTCGTCTTTAACTTTGAATTTTATAACCGTTTTAATAGTCGTCCTGTGTCGCAGTGGCGTGTGAAACGTCGTTCACAGAGTTGTCAAACTGGTCTCTCTCTCTCTCTCTCTCTCTCTCTCTTTTTCTTTCTTTCTTTCTCTTCTTCTCTTCACAGCCTCAACAAGGTGCTAAAACCAGCAGTATGGCCACAGCGCAGTCTGTGTTACTGTTAGCATTGCACGTCTTGCTGATCTCAGAGTTTATCCTGGCCAAGAGAGACTACTACGACATACTGGGGGTACCCAGAGATGCCACTGACCACCAGATCAAGAAGGCTTTCCATAAACTGGCCCTGAAGTACCACCCTGACCGAAACAAGGAGCCAGATGCAGAGAACAAGTTCAGAGAAATAGCAGAGGGTGAGTCATCATATTTAGGTAGTCTATAACAGAGGTCATGTGAGGGCAAATTGGGAAAAGTGTTTTCACCAACAATATCACATCAATGCATTTTATAATTTTGGCTTAGATCCAGAGATTATAATACAGTTAGAGGGTAAAAATAAATCAAATTTTTAAATGCCAATGGCAGCACAGTTGCAAATAAGACTAAGTTAGGCAACATGTAGAGACGTGATGTGTAGATGTGTGTATGAAATGACAGTTTTTTTCAGATCTGCTCTCAAAAACACACCTGACAATGACAATTACTTAGTTAATAAGTGTTGTCAGGTGATGTCATCATAATAGGAGCCAATAAAAAATGATCTGTGTAAGAACTGGAAAAGTTACTGGGATTTATCTAAGTGTTTTCAACTCTAGTTGCCAGCTACAGTCGATTATAAACATGCTACAATGTTTATAATAATAAAAGTGTTCATATATATTTGTGCGGCAGTGTCATAGCAACCAACACAATGAAGTGAAAGGCTTCCTCGTCTCTTTCAGCATATGAAACATTATCTGACGACAAGAGGCGGCGAGAGTACGACCAGTTTGGTCATGGGCCGTCACCAGGGGAGGGACATACAGGAGGAGGAGGAGGTGGTGGTGGCAACTACAACTTCAGGCAGCACTTCCATTCCTTCAACTTTGATGACATCTTAAAAGATTTTAATCAACAACACAGAGAGTTTCACACCCAGTTCCACACCCACGCTCACTCTCAAAGCCAAGCCCATCAAAAGAGACACTTTGACAGCGCCTTCCAGGCCCATCAGGAGGCCATGAACAGGCACAGAAGACAGTTTCAGCAGGGAAGCTTCGGGGATGGACTCTTTGATGACATGTTTGACAACATGGAGAAGACGTTCTCCTTTCATACGGACAATATCAGGACTGAAACAAGATTCCAGAGCTCAGGAAAGCAGCACTGCAGGACAGTGACCCAGCGTAGGGGCAACATGGTGACCACCTTCACTGATTGCTCCTGAGACAGAGCAGCAGACCTTGTTTTACAGAGGACAGCCACTTTGGGATGGTGCTTGCCTCTTTTCCTTTGTGTGGTTTTGGAATTGATATCTAATTTAATCACTTGGTGGAATAGAAAATGATTTTCTGTGGCTTTTTGTAATTTTACAGTGTGTAACTCTCACTAGGAACAAATATCCAAGCTGGCCTGATAAACGGCTGCATCCAAGCAATAGTAGTAAGTCATTCATATACCTCCCCATTATTTAGCTTTCCAGGTTCATAGTTTTGACTTGTGTTCATTTTATGATGGTACAATCTAGTAGACTCAGGTATGGCCTGAAGCTAAAAGATCATTTAACTGATATTATATATACTTTTTGTTAGCAGTAAGGCAATAAGATTTCTCAAACATCAGCTGTAACTTCACAAAACATTGATTCTGCAGCTACTTAGGCCATACTGTTACTGTGTTTTCTGCAACAAGAACTCTTTGCTACTATGCTGACCTTAGCATTGTGTACTGCTAGAGTTGTACGGTTTGTTTAATCGTTAGTTTAAGATTGAATGATACAGCTGAACTAATACAAATTTGGATGCAAAGCACTTGCAACAAAATTTGCTGTGAAAATGGAGCTTCACATTCGGAGATGTGTGGCAAGTTGGCCATTATCAACTGTTACCTCGTTAAGTTTCTTATTACAGAGATGCATCTACCTTCACTCAGTCAGGGTAGGAAAATAACATCAGGCCTGTGACAAACACTGGTAAACTAAGCCACAGTTTGTTTGTGTGCTCTCTCAGCTGTTTTGCAACCAGTTGTTTTGAAGCTTATGTAAACCTGAGCGTTCGTCTGCCAGTGAAGCTGAAGGGACTGAAAAGTTAAATTTCCTGAACTGATCATAATGTGCAATATTAAGCACCTTTGCTCTTCATGTTGCCTATCTTTCAGAGACAGTGCTATGTTAATGTCATTGTCTGATGTCTGCACTTTGTGTGTGTGTGTGTGTGTATGTGTGTGTGTGTGTGTGTGTGTGTGTGTTGTGTGTATGTCTGTCCATGTGCGCGTGTGTGCATCTGCACTTTCATAGTATCCTGAATGTTGGTTGGTTGCATAATGTTTAAGTAATGAATAAAAAGTTGCAAGAGTGAATGCATGTGTTTTTTATTGTGAGAGAAAAAGTAGTGCATGCATAACTTAATCTTAATTAGATATATCATTTATTGTTTCAGGCAATGTTAATATTAAAAATGCATATGATATATGTGTAAATGTTGATTAAAATATTGTCTGAGATTAATGATAGGAAAAAAATCTAGATTCAATGATATTCAATGATAGATATATTCTAGAAAGTTGTTGTTCAGGATAATATCCAGTAGGGGAGCTCTTTCCTCACAGAGAAGATATTTAAAACTGGTCGTATGTTCATAATATCTTCTTATAGGAAGCACTTATTTGAACACTTAATGTTTCAGATATTTCTATTGTGAAGCAAATGCTGCATCAATCATACATCCATCATTGATTTATACATTGTCTCGTTTTTTTTTACATAAATAACAAAGTGAAATAATGAGTAAATAAATAAATGAAAAACACCTCTAACTCCCTCTCCATCTGCCCCACCCAGAGCTACTTAGGGTTGTACTACATCCTGTTTCAAATGAAAGATTTGCAAATCTTTTTAAGTTCTTCCAGTCTGTCATTAAGAGAATACTGAATCCTCTCCAGATGCAAGGTATCAGTCAGTGCAGCTAAGCATGCTTTAAAAATTGGTGTCTTGTTCTCTTTCCAGTGCAAGAGAACAAGATTTTTCCCACAGAGGAGGCCATAGTTTAGGAGATGGTGCTGCATACGCTACAGGCTCCCAGTGTTTCCTCATGTCCCCAGTATAACCAAGAGCGGATCTGGCCTTAACGTATTCTTGAATACCTAAAACTAAGAATTTCTGAGAAAAGTCAGAAGAAAAAAGTCAGAATGTCTGAGAAAAAATTAGACATTCTGGGAAAAACTAAGAATTTCTGACTTTTTTCTCTGAAATTCTGACTTTTCTTTAGGAAATTCTGACTTTTTCCTCAGAAAGTCTTAGGTTTTTCTCAGAAATTGTGACCTTATTTTAAAAAATTTCAGACTTTTTTCTCAGAAGGTCTGAAATTTCTGATTTTTTTCCTCAGAAATTCTTAGATTTTTTCTCAGAAATTGTAATTTTTTTTCTCTGGAAGTCTTAGTTTTTTTCCCCTCAGAATTTCTGATTTTATGTCTCAGAAATTCATTTTTTTTCTTAGAAATTCTTAGTTTTTTCTCAGAATTTCTATTTTTTCTCAGAAATTCTGACTTTCCCCCCCCCAGAAATTCTGACTTTTTTCTCAGAAATTCTTTTTTTTTTTCATAGAATTTCTATTTTTTTGTCAGAAATTCTGACTTTTTCCCCAGAAATTCAGACTTTTTTCTCAAAAATTCAGACTTTTTTCTCAGAAATTCTTTGTTTTTTCTCAGAAATTCAGATTTTTTTTTCTCAAATCTACCTTTTTTCATAGAATCTCTGAATTTTTCTCTAAACCTCTTAGTTTTTTTTTCAGAAATTTCTAACTTTTTTCTCAGAATTTTTATTTTTTTGTCAGAAATTCTGACTTTTTTCTCAAAAATTCTGACTTTTTTCTTAGAATTTCTAAATTTTTGAAGAAATTCTGACTTTTTTCTCCAGCAATTTTGACGTTTTTCTCCAAAATTCTGACTTTTTTCACAGAATTTCTGAATTTTTGTCAGAAGTTCTTAAATTTTTTCTCAGAAATTGTAACTTTTTTCTATGTAATTCTTTGTTTTCTTGACAGAATTTCTGAATTTTTCACAAAAACTCTTAGTTTTTTTCTCAGTATTTTTATTTTTTGGTCAGAAATTCTGACTTTTTTCCCCAGAAATTCAGACTTTTTCCTCAGAAATTCAGACTTTTTTCTCAGAAATTCAGATATTTTTCTCAAATCTACCTTTTTTCATAGAATTTTTGAATTTTTCTCTAAAACTCTTAGGTTTTTTCAGAAATTTCTAACTTTTTTCTCAGAATTTTTGTCTTTTTTTGTCAGAAATTCAGACTTTTTTCCCCAGAAAATCTGACTTTTTTCTCAAAATTTCTAAATTTTTTCTCAAAATTTCTAAATTTTTATAGGAATTCTGGCTTTTTTCACAGAATTTCTGAATTTTTGTCAGAAGTTCTTGAATATTTTCTCAGAAATTGTAACTTTTTTCTATGAAATTCTTTGTTTTCTTCACAGAATTTCTGAATTTTACTCAAAAATTCTTGGTGTTTTTCTTAGAATTTCTATTTTTTTCTCAGAAATTCAGACTTTTTCCCCAGAAATTCAAAATTTTTTCTCGAACTTTCTAAATTTTCATAGAAATTCTGACGTTTTTCTCCAGAAATTTTGACTTCTTTCTCCAAAATTCTGACTTTTTTCACAGAATTTTTGAATTTTTGTCAAAAGTTCTTAAATTTTTTCTTAGAAATTGTAACTTTTTTCTACGAAATTCTTTGTTTTCTTCACAGAATTTCTGAATTTTTCTCAATAATTCTTAGTTCTTTTCTCAGTATTTTTATTTATTTGTCAGAAATTCTGACTTTTTTCCCTGGTAATTCAGACTTTTTTCTCAGAAATTCAGACTTTTTCCTCAGACATTCTTAGTTTTTTCTCAGTATTTTTATTTATTTGTCAGAAATTCTGACTTTTTTCCCTGGTAATTCTGACTTTTTTCTCAGAAATTCCGACTTTTTTCTCAGACATTCTTAGTTTTTTCTCAGATATTCAGATTTTTTTCTCAGAAATTTGTAACTTTTTTCAGAAATTCTTAATTTTTTTTCTCAGAAATTCAAACATTTTTCCAAGAATTGAGTTTTTTGGGAGAAATTTCTAAATTTTTTTCTCAAATTTTCTAATTTTTTTCTCAAAATTTCTAAATTTTTGAAGAAATTCTGACTTTTTTCTCCAGAAATTTTTGACTTTTTTCCCCAAATTCTGACTTTTATCTCAGAATTTATACATTTTTTCTCAAAATTTATAAATTTTTTCTCAAAATTTATAAATTTTTGTAGAAATTCAGCCTTTTTTCTCCAGAAATTCAGACTATTTTCTCATAAATTCTGACTTTTTTCTCTGAAATTCTTAGTTTTTTCTCAGACATTCATATTTTTTCCCCTCAGATCTGCCTATTTTCACAGAAATTCAGAATTTTTCTCCAAAATTTTTAGTTTTTTTTCTCAGAATTTCTATTTTTTTGGCAGAAATTCTGACTTTTTTCCCAGAAATTCAGAGGTTTTTTTTTTCAGATGTTCTAACCTTATTCTCTGAAATTCATAGGTTTTTTTCTAGAAAAAATTCTGACTTTTTTCTCAAAATTTCTAATTTTTTGTAGAAATTCTGACTTTTGTCTCCAGAAATTGACTGTTTTCTTCAAAATCCTGACTTTTTTCACAGAATTTCGGAATTTTTGTCATAAATTCTTACATTTTCTGTCTGAAATTGTAACTTTTTTCTATGGAATTCTTTGCTTTCTTCACAGAATTTCTGAATTTTTCTCAAACTTTTTCGTCAGAAATTCTGATTTTTTTTCTCAAATATACTTTTTTTTTAATACAATTTCTGAATTTTTTTCAGAAATTTCTAACTTTTTTCTCAGAAATTCAGCCATTTTTCAAGAATTTCGGGGGGGTTTGGAGAAATTCAAACTTTTTTCTAAGAATTTCTGAATTTTTGTCAGAAATACTGACTTTTATCATTGAAATTCTTGGTTTTATTTCAGAATTTTTGATGTTTTCCTGAAAATTTCTGTGTTTTTTCTCGGAAATTCAGACAAAATTTCTAAAAAAAACTAAGAGTTCCAAAAATAAAAGTTAGCATTTCTGAAAAAATTCAGAAATTCTGTGAAAAAAGTTAGAATTTCTGAGACAAAAAGTCAGAAATTCTGTGAAAAAAGTCAAATTTCTGAGGAAAAAAGTAAGATTTTCTCAAAAACATCTGAAAATCTTAGAAAAAACGTCTGGATTTCATAGAAAAATGTAAGAATTTCTGAGAAAAAACAGAAATTTTCAGAAAAACATCAAAAATTCTGAAATAAAACCAAGAATTTCAATGATAAATGTCAGCATTTCTGACAAAAATTCAGAAATTCTGTGAAAAAAGTTAGAATTTCTGAGAGGAAAAAGTCAGAAATTCTGAGAAAAAAGTCAAAATTTCTGAGAAAAAACTAAGATTTTCTCAAAAACATCTGAAAATCTTAGAAAAAACGTCTGGATTTCATAGATAAAAGTAAGAATTTACGAGAATAAACAGAAATTTTCAGAAAAACATCAAAATTTCTGATATAAAACTAAGAGTTTCAAAGATAAAAGTTAGTATTTCTGACAAAAATTCAGAAATTCTGTGAAAAAAGTTAGAAAACATCTGAAAATCTTAGAAAAAACGTCTGGATTTCATAGAAAAAAGTAAAAATTTCTGAGAAAAAACACAGAAATTTTCAGAAAAATGTCAAAAATTCTGAAATATAACCAAGAATTTCAATGATAAAAGTCAGTATTTCTGACAAAAATTCAGAAATTCTGTGAAAAAATTCAAAATTTCTGAGAAAAAACTAAGACTGTCTCAAAAAAATCTGAAAATCTTAAAAAAAACTTCTGCTTTTCTGAGAAAAAAGTCTGAATTTCTGAGTAAAAACACAGAAATTTTTAGAAAAACATCAAAATTTCAGAAATAAAACCAAGAATTTCAGTGATAAAAGTCAGTATTTCTGACAAAAATTCAGAAATTCTGTGAAAAAAGTTAGAATTTCTGAGAGAAAAAGTCAGAAATTCTGTGAAAAAAGTCAAATTTCTGAGGAAAAAGTAAGATTTTCTCAAAAACATCTGAAAATATTAGAAAAAACGTCTGGATTTCATAGAAAAAAGTAAGAATTTCTGAGAAAAAACAGAAATTTTCAGAAAAACATCAAAAATTCTGAAATAAAACCAAGAATTTCAATGATAAATGTCAGCATTTCTGACAAAAATTCAGAAATTCTGTGAAAAAAGTTAGAATTTCTGAGAGGAAAAAGTCAGAAATTCTGAGAAAAAAGTCAAAATTTCTGAGAAAAAACCTAAGATTTTCTCAAAAACATCTGAAAATCTTAGAAAAATGTCTGGATTTCATAGAAAAACGTAAGAATTTCTGAGAAAAAACACAGAAATTTTCAGAAAAACATCAAAAATTCAGAAATAAAACCAAGAATTTCAATGATAAAAGTCAGCATTTCTGACAAAATTTCAGAAATTCTGTGAAAAAAGTTAGAATTTCTGAGAGAAAAAGTCAGAAATTCTGTGAAAAAAGTCAAATTTCTGAGGAAAAAAGTAAGATTTTCTCAAAAACATCTGAAAATATTAGAAAAAACGTCTGGATTTCATAGAAAAACGTAAGAATTTCTGAGAAAAAACACAGAAATTTTTAGAAAAACATCAAAATTTCTGAAATAAAACCAAGAATTTCAGTGATAAAAGTCAGTATTTCTGACAAAAATTCAGAAATTCTGAGAAAAAAGTTAGAATTTCTGAGAAAAAAAGTCAGAAATTCTGAGGAAAAAGTCAAAATTTCTGTGAAAAAAACTAAGATTTTCTCAAAAATATCTGAAAATCTTAGAAAAAACGTCTGGATTTCATAGAAAAAAGTAAGAATTTCTGAGAAAAAACACAGAAATTTTCAGAAAAATGTCAAAAATTCTGAAATATAACCAAGAATTTCAATGATAAAAGTCAGTATTTCTGACAAAAATTCAGAAATTCTGTGAAAAAATTCAAAATTTCTGAGAAAAAAACTAAGATTTTCTCAAAAAAATCTGAAAATATTAGAAAAAACGTCTGCTTTTCTGAGAAAAAAGTCTGAATTTCTGAGTAAAAACACAGGAATTTTTAGAAAAACATCAAAATTTCTGAAATAAAACCAAGAATTTCAGTGATAAAAGTCAGTATTTCTGACAAAGATTCAGAAATTCTGAGAAAAAAGTCTGAATTTCTGAGAAAAAAACCAAGAAATTCTGAGGAAAAAGTCAAAATTTCTGAGAAAAAACCTAAGATTTTCTCAAAAACATCCGAAAATCTTAGAAAAACGTCTGGATTTCATAGGAAAAAAGTAAGAATTTCTGAGAAAAAACACAGAAATTTTCAGAAAAACATCAAAAATTCTGAAATAAAACCAAGAATTTTTATGATAAAAGTCAGCATTTCTGACAAAAATTCAGAAATTCTGTGAAAAAAGTTAGAATTTCTGAGAGAAAAAGTCAGAAATTCTGTGAAAAAAGTCAAATTTCTGAGAAAAAAACCTAAGATTTTCTCAAAAACATCTGAAAATATTAGAAAAAACGTCTGGATTTCATAGAAAAAAGTAAGAATTTCTGAGAAAAAACACAGAAATTTTCAGAAAAACATCAAAATTTCTGAAATAAAACCAAGAATTTCAGTGATAAAAGTCAGTATTTCTGACAAAAATTCAGAAATTCTGAGAAAAAAGTTAGAATTTCTGAGAAAAAAAGTCAGAAATTCTGAGGAAAAAGTCAAAATTTCTGTGAAAAAAACTAAGATTTTCTCAAAAATATCTGAAAATCTTAGAAAAAACGTCTGGATTTCATAGAAAAAAGTAAGAATTTCTGAGAAAAAACACAGAAATTTTCAGAAAAATGTCAAAAATTCTGAAATATAACCAAGAATTTCAATGATAAAAGTCAGTATTTCTGACAAAAATTCAGAAATTCTGTGAAAAAATTCAAATTTCTGAGAAAAAAACTAAGATTTTCTCAAAAAAATCTGAAAATATTAGAAAAAACGTCTGCTTTTCTGAGAAAAAAGTCTGAATTTCTGAGTAAAAACACAGGAATTTTTAGAAAAACATCAAAATTTCTGAAATAAAACCAAGAATTTCAGTGATAAAAGTCAGTATTTCTGACAAAGATTCAGAAATTCTGAGAAAAAAGTCTGAATTTCTGAGAAAAAAACCAAGAAATTCTGAGGAAAAAGTCAAAATTTCTGAGAAAAAACCTAAGATTTTCTCAAAAACATCCGAAAATCTTAGAAAAACGTCTGGATTTCATAGGAAAAAAGTAAGAATTTCTGAGAAAAAACACAGAAATTTTCAGAAAAACATCAAAAATTCTGAAATAAAACCAAGAATTTTTATGATAAAAGTCAGCATTTCTGACAAAAATTCAGAAATTCTGTGAAAAAAGTTAGAATTTCTGAGAGAAAAAGTCAGAAATTCTGTGAAAAAAGTCAAATTTCTGAGGAAAAAAGTAAGATTTTCTCAAAAACATCTGAAAATATTAGAAAAAACGTCTGGATTTCATAGAAAAAAGTAAGAATTTCTGAGAAAAAACAGAAATTTTCAGAAAAACATCAAAAATTCTGAAATAAAACCAAGAATTTCAATGATAAATGTCAGCATTTCTGACAAAAATTCAGAAATTCTGTGAAAAAAGTTAGAATTTCTGAGAGGAAAAAGTCAGAAATTCTGAGAAAAAAGTCAAAATTTCTGAGAAAAAAACCTAAGATTTTCTCAAAAACATCTGAAAATCTTAGAAAAATGTCTGGATTTCATAGAAAAACGTAAGAATTTCTGAGAAAAAACACAGAAATTTTCAGAAAAACATCAAAAATTCAGAAATAAAACCAAGAATTTCAATGATAAAAGTCAGTATTTCTGACAAAATTTCAGAAATTCTGTGAAAAAAGTTAGAATTTCTGAGAGAAAAAGTCAGAAATTCTGTGAAAAAAGTCAAATTTCTGAGGAAAAAAGTAAGATTTTCTCAAAAACATCTGAAAATATTAGAAAAAACGTCTGGATTTCATAGAAAAACGTAAGAATTTCTGAGAAAAAACACAGAAATTTTCAGAAAAACATCAAAAATTCAGAAATAAAACCAAGAATTTCAATGATAAAAGTCAGCATTTCTGACAAAAATTCAGAAATTCTGTGAAAAAAGTTAGAATTTCTGAGAGAAAAAGTCAGAAATTCTGTGAAAAAAGTCAAATTTCTGAGGAAAAAAGTAAGATTTTCTCAAAAACATCTGAAAATATTAGAAAAAACGTCTGGATTTCATAGAAAAACGTAAGAATTTCTGAGAAAAAACACAGAAATTTTTAGAAAAACATCAAAATTTCTGAAATAAAACCAAGAATTTCAGTGATAAAAGTCAGTATTTCTGACAAAAATTCAGAAATTCTGAGAAAAAAGTTAGAATTTCTGAGAAAAAAAGTCAGAAATTCTGAGGAAAAAGTCAAAATTTCTGTGAAAAAAACTAAGATTTTCTCAAAAATATCTGAAAATCTTAGAAAAAACGTCTGGATTTCATAGAAAAAAGTAAGAATTTCTGAGAAAAAACACAGAAATTTTCAGAAAAATGTCAAAAATTCTGAAATATAACCAAGAATTTCAATGATAAAAGTCAGTATTTCTGACAAAAATTCAGAAATTCTGTGAAAAAATTCAAAATTTCTGAGAAAAAAACTAAGATTTTCTCAAAAAAATCTGAAAATATTAGAAAAAACGTCTGCTTTTCTGAGAAAAAAGTCTGAATTTCTGAGTAAAAACACAGGAATTTTTAGAAAAACATCAAAATTTCTGAAATAAAACCAAGAATTTCAGTGATAAAAGTCAGTATTTCTGACAAAGATTCAGAAATTCTGAGAAAAAAGTCTGAATTTCTGAGAAAAAAACCAAGAAATTCTGAGGAAAAAGTCAAAATTTCTGAGAAAAAACCTAAGATTTTCTCAAAAACATCCGAAAATCTTAGAAAAACGTCTGGATTTCATAGGAAAAAAGTAAGAATTTCTGAGAAAAAACACAGAAATTTTCAGAAAAACATCAAAAATTCAGAAATAAAACCAAGAATTTTTATGATAAAAGTCAGCATTTCTGACAAAAATTCAGAAATTCTGTGAAAAAAGTTAGAATTTCTGAGAGAAAAAGTCAGAAATTCTGTGAAAAAAGTCAAATTTCTGAGAAAAAAACCTAAGATTTTCTCAAAAACATCTGAAAATATTAGAAAAAACGTCTGGATTTCATAGAAAAAAGTAAGAATTTCTGAGAAAAAACACAGAAATTTTCAGAAAAACATCAAAATTTCTGAAATAAAACCAAGAATTTCAGTGATAAAAGTCAGTATTTCTGACAAAAATTCAGAAATTCTGAGAAAAAAGTTAGAATTTCTGAGAAAAAAAGTCAGAAATTCTGAGGAAAAAGTCAAAATTTCTGTGAAAAAAACTAAGATTTTCTCAAAAATATCTGAAAATCTTAGAAAAAACGTCTGGATTTCATAGAAAAAAGTAAGAATTTCTGAGAAAAAACACAGAAATTTTCAGAAAAATGTCAAAAATTCTGAAATATAACCAAGAATTTCAATGATAAAAGTCAGTATTTCTGACAAAAATTCAGAAATTCTGTGAAAAAATTCAAAATTTCTGAGAAAAAAACTAAGATTTTCTCAAAAAAATCTGAAAATATTAGAAAAAACGTCTGCTTTTCTGAGAAAAAAGTCTGAATTTCTGAGTAAAAACACAGGAATTTTTAGAAAAACATCAAAATTTCTGAAATAAAACCAAGAATTTCAGTGATAAAAGTCAGTATTTCTGACAAAGATTCAGAAATTCTGAGAAAAAAGTCTGAATTTCTGAGAAAAAAACCAAGAAATTCTGAGGAAAAAGTCAAAATTTCTGAGAAAAAACCTAAGATTTTCTCAAAAACATCCGAAAATCTTAGAAAAACGTCTGGATTTCATAGAAAAAAGTAAGAATTTCTGAGAAAAAACACAGAAATTTTCAGAAAAACATCAAAAATTCTGAAATAAAACCAAGAATTTTATGATAAAAGTCAGCATTTCTGACAAAAATTCAGAAATTCTGTGAAAAAAGTTAGAATTTCTGAGAGAAAAAGTCAGAAATTCTGTGAAAAAAGTCAAATTTCTGAGAAAAAAACCTAAGATTTTCTCAAAAACATCTGAAAATATTAGAAAAAACGTCTGGATTTCATAGAAAAAAGTAAGAATTTCTGAGAAAAA
This sequence comes from Caranx ignobilis, assembly GCA_021432705.1. Lineage (NCBI taxonomy): Eukaryota > Metazoa > Chordata > Actinopteri > Carangiformes > Carangidae > Caranx > Caranx ignobilis. The sequence goes on along the minus strand of MU269990.1, from coordinate 82,622,390 downwards.
ACAGAAATTTTCAGAAAAACATCAAAATTCTGAAATAAAACCAAGAATTTCAATGATAAAAGTCAGCATTTCTGACAAAAATTCAGAAATTCTGTGAAAAAAGTTAGAATTTCTGAGAGAAAAAGTCAGAAATTCTGTGAAAAAAGTCAAATTTCTGAGGAAAAAAGTAAGATTTTCTCAAAAACATCTGAAAATATTAGAAAAAACATCTAGATTTCATAGAAAAACGTAAGAATTTCTGAGAAAAAACAGAAATTTTCAGAAAAACATCAAAAATTCTGAAATAAAACCAAGAATTTCAATGATAAATGTCAGCATTTCTGACAAAAATTCAGAAATTCCGTGAAAAAAGTTAGAATTTCTGAGAGGAAAAAGTCAGAAATTCTGAGAAAAAAGTCAAATTTCTGAGAAAAAACTAAGATTTTCTCAAAAACATCTGAAAATCTTAGAAAAAACGTCTGGATTTCATAGATAAAAGTAAGAATTTCTGAGAAAAAACACAGAAATTTTAGAAAAACATCAAAAATTCTGAAATAAAACCAAGAATTTCAATGATAAAAGTCAGCATTTCTGACAAAAATTCAGAAATTCCGTGAAAAAATTCAGAAATTCTGAGAAAAAAGTCAGAAATTCTGAGGAAAAGGTCAAAATTTCTGTGAAAAAAACTAAGATTTTCTCAAAAATATCTGAAAATCTTAGAAAAAACGTCTGGATTTCATAGAAAAAAGTAAGAATTTCTGAGAAAAAACACAGAAATTTTCAGAAAAATGTCAAAATTTCTGAAATAAAACCAAGAATTTCAATGATAAAAGTCAGTATTTCTGACAAAAATTCAGAAATTCTGTGAAAAAAGTTAGAATTTCTGAGAGAAAAAGTCAGAAATTTTGTGAAAAAAGTCAAATTTCTGAGGAAAAAAGTAAGATTTTCTCAAAAACATCTGAAAATATTAGAAAAAACGTCTGGATTTCATAGAAAAACGTAAGAATTTCTGAGAAAAAACACAGAAATTTTTAGAAAAACATCAAAAATTCTGAAATAAAACCAAGAATTTCAATGATAAAAGTCAGCATTTCTGACAAAAATTCAGAAATTCTGTGAAAAAAGTTAGAATTTCTGAGAAAAAAAACTAAGATTTTCTCAAAAAAATCTGAAAATCTTAAAAAAACTTCTGCTTTTCTGAGAAAAAAGTCAGAATTTCTGAGTAAAAACACAGAAATTTTCAGAAAAACATCAAAATTTCTGAAATAAAACCAAGAATTTCAGTGATAAAAGTCAGTATTTCTGACAAAAATTCAGAAATTCTGAGAAAAAAGTCTGAATTTCTGAGAAAAAAAGTCAGAAATTCTGAGAAAAAAGTCAAAATTTCTGAGAAAAAACCTAAGACTTTCTCAAAAACATCTGAAAATCTTAGAAAAAACATCTAGGATTTCATAGATAAAAGTAAGAATTTCAGAGAAAAAACAGAAATTTTGAGAAAAACATCAAAAATTCTGATATAAAACTAAGAGTTTCAAAGATAAAAGTTAGTATTTCTGACAAAAATTCAGAAATTCTGTGAAAAAAGTTAGAATTTCTGTGAAAAAAAGTCAGAAATTCTGAGGAAAAAGTCAAAATTTCTGAGAAAAAAACCTAAGATTTTCTCAAAAACATCTGAAAATCTTAAAAAAAACGTCTGTTTTTCTGAGAAAAAAGTCTGAATTTCTGAGTAAAAACACAGAAATTTTTAGAAAAACATCAAAATTTCTGAAATAAAACCAAGAATTTCAATGATAAAAGTCAGTATTTCTGACAAAAATTCAGACATTCTGAGAAAAAAGTCAGAAATTCTGAGGAAAAAGTCAAAATTTCTGAGAAAAAAACTAAGATTTTCTCAAAAACATCTGAAAATCTTAGAAAAAACGTCTGGATTTCATAGAAAAAAGCAAGAATTTCTGAGAAAAAACAGAAATTTTCAGAAAAACATCAAAATTCTGAAATAAAACCAAGAATTTCAATGATAAAAGTCAGCATTTCTGACAAAAATTCAGAAATTCTGTGAAAAAAGTTAGAATTTCTGAGAGAAAAAGTCAGAAATTCTGTGAAAAAAGTCAAATTTCTGAGGAAAAAAGTAAGATTTTCTCAAAAACATCTGAAAATATTAGAAAAAACATCTAGATTTCATAGAAAAACGTAAGAATTTCTGAGAAAAAACAGAAATTTTCAGAAAAACATCAAAAATTCTGAAATAAAACCAAGAATTTCAATGATAAATGTCAGCATTTCTGACAAAAATTCAGAAATTCCGTGAAAAAAGTTAGAATTTCTGAGAGGAAAAAGTCAGAAATTCTGAGAAAAAAGTCAAATTTCTGAGAAAAAACTAAGATTTTCTCAAAAACATCTGAAAATCTTAGAAAAAACGTCTGGATTTCATAGATAAAAGTAAGAATTTCTGAGAAAAAACACAGAAATTTTTAGAAAAACATCAAAATTTCTGAAATAAAACCAAGAATTTCAATGATAAAAGTCAGCATTTCTGACAAAAATTCAGAAATTCCGTGAAAAAATTCAGAAATTCTGAGAAAAAAGTCAGAAATTCTGAGGAAAAAGTCAAAATTTCTGTGAAAAAAACTAAGATTTTCTCAAAAATATCTGAAAATCTTAGAAAAAACGTCTGGATTTCATAGAAAAAAGTAAGAATTTCAGAGAAAAAACACAGAAATTTTCAGAAAAATGTCAAAATTTCTGAAATAAAACCAAGAATTTCAATGATAAAAGTCAGTATTTCTGACAAAAATTCAGAAATTCTGTGAAAAAAGTTAGAATTTCTGAGAGAAAAAGTCAGAAATTTTGTGAAAAAAGTCAAATTTCTGAGGAAAAAAGTAAGATTTTCTCAAAAACATCTGAAAATCTTAAAAAAAACGTCTGTTTTTCTGAGAAAAAAGTCTGAATTTCTGAGTAAAAACACAGAAATTTTTAGAAAAACATCAAAATTTCTGAAATAAAACAAGAATTTCAATGATAAAAGTCAGTATTTCTGACAAAAATTCAGACATTCTGAGAAAAAAGTCAGAAATTCTGAGGAAAAAGTCAAAATTTCTGAGAAAAAAACTAAGATTTTCTCAAAAACATCTGAAAATATTAGAAAAAACGTCTGGATTTCATAGAAAAAAGTAAGAATTTCTGAGAAAAAACTGAAATTTTTAGAAAAACATCAAAAATTCTGAAATAAAACCAAGAATTTCAATGATAAAAGTCAGCATTTCTGACAAAAATTCAGAAATTCCGTGAAAAAAGTTAGAATTTCTGAGAAAAAAAAGTCAGAAATTCTGAGAAAAAGTCAAAATTTCTGAGAAAAAAACCTAAGATTTTCTCAAAAACATCTGAAAATCTTAGAAAAAACATCTGGATTTCATAGAAAAAAGTAAGAATTTCTGAGAAAAAACACAGAAATTTTCAGAGAAACTTAAAAAATTCTGAAATAAAACCAAGAATTTCAATGATAAAAGTCAGCATTTCTGACAAAAATTCAGAAATTCTGTGAAAAAATTCAAAATTTCTGAGAAAAAAACTAAGATTTTCTCAAAAAAATCTGAAAATCTTAAAAAAACGTCAGTTTTTCTGAGAAAAAAGTCTGAATTTCTGAGTAAAGACACAGAAATTTTTAGAAAAACATCAAAATTTCTGAAATAAAACCAAGAATTTCAATGATAAAAGTCAGTATTTCTGACAAAAATTCAGAAATTCTGTGAAAAAATTCAAAATTTCTGAGAAAAAGACTAAGACTGTCTCAAAAAAATCTGAAAATCTTAGAAAACACGTCTGCTTTTCTGAGAAAAAAGTACGAATTTCTGAGTAAAAACACAGAAATTTTTAGAAAAACATCAAAATTTCTGAAATAAAACCAAGACTTTCAGTGATAAAAGTCAGTATTTCTGACAAAAATTCAGAAATTCTGAGAAAAAAGTTAGAATTTCTGAGAAAAAAAGTCAGAAATTCTGTGAAAAAAGTCAAATTTCTGAGGAAAAAACTAAGATTTTCTCAAAAACATCTGAAAATCTTAGAAAAAACGTCTGGATTTCATAGAAAAAAGTAAGAATTTCTGAGTAAAAACACAGAAATTTTCAGAAAAACATCAAAAATTCTGAAATAAAACCAAGAATTTCAATGATAAAAGTCAGTATTTCTGACAAAAATTCAGAAGTTCTGTGAAAAAAGTCAAAATTTCTGTGAAAAAAACTAAGATTTTCTCAAAAAAATCTGAAAATCTTAGAAAAAACGTCTGCTTTTCTGAGAAAAAAGTCTGAATTTCTGAGTAAAAACACAGAAATTTTTAGAAAAACATCAAAATTTCTGAAATAAAACCAAGAATTTCAATGATAAAAGTCAGCATTTCTGACAAAAATTCAGGAATTCTGTGAAAAAAGTTAGAATTTCTGAGAAAAAAACCAAGAAATTCTGAGGAAAAAGTCAAAATTTCTGAGAAAAAACCTAAGATTTTCTCAAAAACATCTGAAAATCTTTGAAAAACATCTGGATTTCATAGAAAAAAGTATGAATTTCTGAGTAAAAACACAGAAATTTTTAGAAAAACATCAAAATTTCTGAAATAAAACCAAGAATTTCAGTGATAAAAGTCAGTATTTCTGACAAAAATTCAGAAATTCTGAGAAAAAAGTTAGAATTTCTGAGAAAAAAAGTCAGAAATTCTGAGGAAAAAGTCAAAATTTCTGAGAAAAAACCTAAGATTTTCTCAAAAACATCTGAAAATCTTAGAAAAACGTCTGGATTTCATAGAAAAAAGTAAGAATTTCTGAGAAAAAACAGAAATTTTCAGAAAAACATCAAAAATTCTGAAATAAAACCAAGAATTTCAATGATAAAAGTCAGCATTTCTGACAAAAATTCAGAAATTCTGAGAAAAAAGTTAGAATTTCTGAGAAAAAAAGTCAGAAATTCTGTGAAAAAAGTCAAATTTCTGAGGAAAAAACTAAGATTTTCTCAAAAACATCTGAAAATATTAGAAAAAACGTCTGGATTTCATAGAAAAAAGTAAGAATTTCTGAGTAAAAACACAGAAATTTTCAGAAAAACATCAAAAATTCTGAAATAAAACCAAGAATTTCAATGATAAAAGTCAGTATTTCTGACAAAAATTCAGAAGTTCTGTGAAAAAAGTCAAAATTTCTGTGAAAAAAACTAAGATTTTCTCAAAAAAATCTGAAAATCTTAGAAAAAACGTCTGCTTTTCTGAGAAAAAAGTCTGAATTTCTGAGTAAAAACACAGAAATTTTTAGAAAAACATCAAAATTTCTGAAATAAAACCAAGAATTTCAATGATAAAAGTCAGCATTTCTGACAAAAATTCAGAAATTCTGTGAAAAAAGTTAGAATTTCTGAGAAAAAAAGTCAGAAATTCTGAGGAAAAAGTCAAAATTTCTGAGAAAAAACCTAAGATTTTCTCAAAAACATCTGAAAATCTTTGAAAAACATCTGGATTTCATAGAAAAAAGTATGAATTTCTGAGTAAAAACACAGAAATTTTTAGAAAAACATCAAAATTTCTGAAATAAAACCAAGAATTTCAGTGATAAAAGTCAGTATTTCTGACAAAAATTCAGAAATTCTGAGAAAAAAGTCTGAATTTCTGAGAAAAAAAGTCAGAAATTCTGAGGAAAAAGTCAAAATTTCTGAGAAAAAACCTAAGATTTTCTCAAAAACATCTGAAAATCTTAGAAAAACGTCTGGATTTCATAGAAAAAAGTAAGAATTTCTGAGAAAAAACAGAAATTTTCAGAAAAACATCAAAAATTCTGAAATAAAACCAAGAATTTCAATGATAAAAGTTAGCATTTCTGACAAAAATTCAGGAATTCCGTGAAAAAAGTTAGAATTTCGGAGAAAAAAAGTCAGAAATTCTGAGGAAAAAGTCAAAATTTCTGAGAAAAAACCTAAGATTTTCTCAAAAACATCTGAAAATCTTAGAAAAACGTCTGGATTTCATAGGAAAAAAGTAAGAATTTCTGAGAAAAAACACAGAAATTTTCAGAAAAACATCAAAAATTCTGAAATAAAACCAAGAATTTCAATGATAAAAGTCAGTATTTCTGACTAAAATTCAGAAATTCTGTGAAAAAAGTCAAAATTTCTGAGAAAAAAACCAAGATTTTCTCAAAAAAATTGAAAATCTTAGAAAAAACATCTGCTTTTCTGAGAAAAAAGTCTGAATTTCTGAGTAAAAACACAGGAATTTTTAGAAAAACATCAAAATTTCTGAAATAAATCAAGAATGTCAATGATAAAAGTCAGCATTTCTGACAAAAATTCAGGAATTCTGTGAAAAAAGTTAGAATTTCTGAGAAAAAAGTCAGAAATTCTGAGGAAAAAGTCAACATTTCTGAGAAAAAACCTAAGATTTTCTCAAAAACATCTGAAAATCTTAGAAAAACATCTGGATTTCATAGAAAAAAGTAAGAATTTCTGAGAAAAAACACAGAAATTTTTAGAAAAACATCAAAAATTCTGAAATAAAACCAAGAATTTCAATGATAAAAGTCAGCATTTCTGACAAAAATTCAGAAATTCTGTGAAAAAAGTTAGAATTTCTGAGAAAAAAAGTCAGAAATTCTGAGGAAAAAGTCAAAATTTCTGAGAAAAAACCTAAGATTTTCTCAAAAACATCTGAAAATCTTAGAAAAACGTCTGGATTTCATAGGAAAAAAGTAAGAATTTCTGAGAAAAAACACAGAAATTTTCAGAAAAACATCAAAAATTCTGAAATAAAACAAAGAATTTCAATGATAAAAGTCAGCATTTCTGACAAAAATTCAGAAATTCTGTGAAAAAAGTCAAATTTCTGAGGAAAAAAGTAAGATTTTCTCAAAAACATCTGAAAATCTTAGAAAAAACGTCTGGATTTCATAGAAAAAAGTAAGAATTTCTGAGAAAAAACACAGAAATTTTCAGAAAAACATCAAAAATTCTGAAATAAAACCAAGAATTTCAATGATAAAAGTTAGCATTTCTGACAAAAATTCAGGAATTCCGTGAAAAAAGTTAGAATTTCTGAGAAAAAAAGTCAGAAATTCTGAGGAAAAAGTCAAAATTTCTGAGAAAAAACCTAAGATTTTCTCAAAAACATCTGAAAATCTTAGAAAAACGTCTGGATTTCATAGGAAAAAAGTAAGAATTTCTGAGAAAAAACACAGAAATTTTCAGAAAAACATCAAAAATTCAGAAATAAAACCAAGAATTTCAATGATAAAAGTCAGTATTTCTGACTAAAATTCAGAAATTCTGTGAAAAAAGTCAAATTTCTGAGGAAAAAAGTAAGATTTTCTCAAAAACATCTGAAAATCTTAGAAAAAACGTCTGGATTTCATAGAAAAAAGTAAGAATTTCTGAGAAAAAACACAGAAATTTTCAGAAAAACATCAAAAACTCTGAAATAAAACCAAGAATTTCAATGATAAAAGTTAGTATTTCTGACAAAAATTCAGGAATTCCGTGAAAAAAGTTAGAATTTCTGTGAAAAAAAGTCAGAAATTCTGAGGAAAAAGTCAAAATTTCTGAGAAAAAACCTAAGATTTTCTCAAAAACATCTGAAAATCTTAGAAAAACGTCTGGATTTCATAGGAAAAAAGTAAGAATTTCTGAGAAAAAACACAGAAATTTTCAGAAAAACATCAAAAATTCTGAAATAAAACCAAGAATTTCAATGATAAAAGTCAGTATTTCTGACAAAAATTCAGAAGTTCTGTGAAAAAAGTCAAAATTTCTGAGAAAAAAACAAGATTTTCTCAAAAAAATCTGAAAATCTTAGAAAAAACGTCTGCTTTTCTGAGAAAAAAGTCTGAATTTCTGAGTAAAAACACAGAAATTTTTAGAAAAACATCAAAATTTCTGAAATAAAACCAAGAATTTCAATGATAAAAGTCAGCATTTCTGACAAAAATTCAGAAATTCTGAGAAAAAAGTTAGAATTTCAGAGAAAAAAAGTCAGAAATTCTGAGGAAAAAGTCAAAATTTCTGAGAAAAACCTAAGATTTTCTCAAAAACATCTGAAAATCTTAGAAAAGCATCTGGATTTCATAGAAAAAAGTAAGAATTTCTGAGAAAAAACACAGAAATTTTTAGAAAAACATCAAAAATTCTGAAATATAACCAAGAATTTCAGTGATAAAAGTCAGTATTTCTGACAAAAATTCAGAAATTCTGTGAAAAAAGTTAGAATTTCTGAGAAAAAAAACTAAGATTTTCTCAAAAAAATCTGAAAATCTTAGAAAAAACGTCTGCTTTTCTGAGAAAAAAGTCTGAATTTCTGAGTAAAAACACATAAATTTTTAGAAAAACATCAAAATTTCTGAAATAAAACCAAGAATTTCAGTGATAAAAGTCAGCATTTCTGACAAAAATTCAGAAATTCTGAGAAAAAAGTTAGAATTTATGAAAATAAAAAAGAATTTCTGTGAAAAAAGTTCAAATTTTGAGGAAAAACTAAGAATTTCAAAGAAAAAAGTTAGAATTTCTGAGAAAAATTCAGAAATTCTGAGAAAACAAACTCAGAATGTCTGAGAAAAAATAAGAATTTCTGAGAAAAAAAAAATCAGAAATTAACTTCATCACATTTTTTTTACAGTTAATGTAGTAAAATGACTTCTATGGCAGAGATCAAGTTGGAACGCAAGGTGTGGGTTGACATTATGTTTTGCATCTTGATATTTATGTAATTGTGTTTATTTTATATAGGTCACCACAAAGCAACAAAATGTTCCTTCTTTTTGCCAAAAAAAAAAAAAAACTAGTAAAAGCTTGTTTCCAACATGTCAGAATACATGAAAGCAGTTATTTTTTCTTGTTTGAAACAGATGTCATCCTGTATAAACCTCACTATTTGTGTGGTACACCCCTCCTGTGTTGCCTCTTGTCTCCATATCTCCATGATCTGAGTAGCCCGCAAGGCCTCCAATGAAGTCGTGACTAATCAAACCCAGACAGACTCATTCTGCCCATTGACCCCTCCTCTTTTAACAGCCTGCCTCCCCTCTGAGTCCAGTGGAGTAACAGTCCACTTGCATGAAAAACTGCTTGTCGATTGATCCTGCGAGACTGAGAACTGCAAAGATCTACAACATGATACCTGCTGTTACGCTCAACCATGGAGCAAAGATGCCTGTTGTTGGTCTGGGAACATGGAGGGTAAGACTGAGCAATGTTGCACTTTCAAATAGCTCTGTTGTAGACTGGTAAACCCTGCCTCAAAATGTGGTAGCTTACACAGCTAAATGGCAACTGTGTCTTAGCTTTAACTTTGGATTAACTGTGCTGTGTGTTTTGTCATGTTTTGTCGTCCAAATCCACCAAACCTGCCTAGTATAATACCAAGACTTCTGTATATAATTAGTGCAACCATAGTTCAGTGCACAGACACTTTACAGCAGGGTAAATACAGGCTAACCTCTGCTAGGAAAGATTAGTGTAGGAGTGTTTTAAACTGGTTGAACTGACTAGGACAACAACCCTTTGGTTACTTTTATTAATGTTTCACTGATATATAACTGTAGCAACACACAAACGACTTTCATCACTGCCAGTGTGTCTAACTTATCTATTTCTCATCTGCAATTTCCTTCTTTTCATGTCCACTTACCTCCACAGGCAGAGCAGGGGCAGGTCACTGAGGCTGTGAAAGAGGCTATAAGAGTTGGTTACCGGCACATCGATGGTGCTTATGTGTACAAGAATGAGGAAGAAGTTGGGGCTGGGGTCCGAGCCATGATTGATCAAGGAGTGGTGAATAGGGAGGACCTATTCATTGTCAGTAAGGTACGCTGCAGCTGAATCCATAGGTGCTTCTCAAACAACAAAGAACATACATGTATGCATGTAATCCACAATATTACCACCATCACAACCACATTAAGTCTATTTTTACCTGTTTAAGCTGTGGTGCACCTTCCACCTTCCATCTCTGGTGAGGGGAGCATGTGAGAAGACACTGAGTGACCTGAAACTGGACTACCTGGACCTCTATCTAATGCATTTCCCCATGGGAATCAAGGTTTGCACACTGCTGTCCTGTCACCTGACCTGATTTGTCCTTGGTGCCACTGGTTTATCTGGTAGAATGAGGCAACCATTACATGATGTAACTTGTATAGATTCAAACTGACATTTTTCTGTGTTTAACATTTCTATTCAACCTCATGTCTGATTTAAACTTTTTCTTCAACTGCAGCCAGGTGATGACATTTTTCCTTTAGATGAGGACGGCAATGTCATTTCTGATGGCAGCAACTTCTTGGACACTTGGGAGGTAATTCAACTGCTAATTTTCAAACTGACAACCCAACCCTGTGATGTAACAAAGATATCACTGATTGTGGTTAAGGCGATGGAAGAGCTGGTGGATGCTGGCCTGGTGAAGGCCATCGGCATCTCCAACTTCAACAAAGATCAGATTGAAGCTGTACTCAACAAGCCAGGCCTCAAATACAAGCCTGCCAACAACCAGGTGCAAAACATGATCCCCAGCATGTATTATTGTGAATCTACTGCAAAATAACACAAGAGGGAACTAAAAGCTAAGGCATCTGGGTGTTTCCCCAGATTGAGTGCCACCCATACCTCACCCAAGAGAAACTCATCAGCTACTGCCTCTCAAAGGGCATCTCAGTGACGGCCTACAGCCCCCTCGGTTCCCCTGACAGACCCTGGTGAGAGGAAAAGGCACTATTAGCACACAACACTCAAAGAAAAGTTTTGACAATTTTACAGAGTTACTCATGCTTTTCTATTCTTATTTACACAAGGGCTTCATCTGATGAACCCTCTCTGCTGGAGGAACCAAAGATCAAGGCCATTGCTGAGAAGCACAACAAGACTTCAGCACAGGTAGGATGACTTCTTTGTAATGGACCATTAAGCTAAGTTTTCACTTCACTATTTAATTCCCATGAAACTGAACCATAAAATGTAAACAGAACACAGTATCTTACTAGTATTTGGTGGTCCATCAAAAATGTAGTCACACAGTCATGTTGTGGGAGATGACTGATGCTTAGATAATGTTTTGGTTTTTGTGTCAGGTTCTCATCAGGTTCCACATCCAGAGGAACGTGATTGTCGTTGCAAAGTCGGTAACACCTCATCGGATCAAGGAAAATTTCCAGGTATCTCGATCTCAGTTTCAGAAGCTGAGTTTGTGTGTTAATCCTGGATGTTTCAGATCTTAACAGTTTTGGTGTTTTCCCAATTCTGATTATGAGCTTTATACTTTTAATTTCAACATTAGGAATTTTTGTGTCTGGTTTGTCTGAGGCGTTGTTTCTTCTCTTTCAGTTGTTTGATTTTGAGTTGAGTGAGGAAGACATGAAGACCCTGCTGAGCTTAAACAAGAATTGGAGGGGATTCTCAATGCAATGGTGAGGTGACAGGAAGGCAATGGGGTAAATGGAGAAACAGAATACAGACTAGCAAGGACCACGCCACAACAATGTGTGATTTAAAAATTTTAATGAATGGATGTGTTGAGGATGGATGGATGTGGTGTGAAAGGTTGATGACTGCTCTTCTGATCCGGAAGATGTAGTCGAGGCTGGTGGAGGAAGACTCAGAGTGGGGGTTCTGTCTCAGAGTTATTCATGCCCAAGCTGGATACAAGCCCCTGGATAGTACCTGGAATGATAAGGGGAAGGGTATGCACTGGTTGAACAGAGAGGGATGAGGGAAGGGGGGGGGGGTCAAAAATCAGAGGCAAATGGAGGAAGAAGAGGTTGATCAGGTATGTGTAGGCTTGGCTAATGATTATAGGTGTGGTTGAGGCGTAGCCCTGCTCCCAACCTAAGTTAACCAGTTAACTTTATTTATTATCAGTTTAACCAACTTAACCTTCTTATTTTTCCTACAGGGCCTCAAACCACAAAGACTTCCCCCTTAATGCAGAATATTAACTCATCAGAGAAGTCGTTTCTCACAGTTGACGTGTTGTGGACTTGCTTGTGGAATTGCTTATCAAGACAGATGCAGAGGTGTTACTTCTACTTATCAAGCTTTTGCTGGACGTTGTGCATCCCTGGTCAAAAAAAAGGGGGGGGGGGGACTTGTAAGAGAGCTTCTATTATATGCCTGATAGCAGTAATCAGTAAAATGTTTGACAAATTAGTCAAGCAGAAATTCTTTGTATGTCACGATGGCTGCTTTGATCAGTGTTATGATAAAACTCATTGTTCTGGAAAACTAACTCAATTGTATCAAAAAGCACCAACATTTTAACTGATACTGATACTCCACATTCATTTCTTTATTTCATTACATATAACTAAACTCCTTGTATAAATACTTTGTCCTTCTGTATGAAATAATGTGAACAAACAATCCTGATGATGTAATCCTTTGAGTATGAGGTTAGTTTGAGTCTGAGCTTTAGACTTGAGATTGACTTTGACTGTCCTTGAGCCCACTGAATTTCCTGCCTGACCAAAGGGTAATAAATAGTCACTGCTGTTCACACGTCATACTCATCATAGACGGTCTCATCAAGATAACTGTTACATAATATTTGGCACAATATAGATACCTCTCACATAAAAACAATCATGATAATTTTAAACATTAACTAGTATAGGAAACAAAGCAGGTGTGAATGTCACTCAAAATTCAGAATTCAATCTAACACTACATTTCACTGTGGAGATGAATGTAGTGTATGTGTGGCTCATTCACTCACCCACCTCGATCCCACTGTGGGCTTTTGTGACCTCTAATGGACATGGGAAGAATCACCACCACTCAGCTGAACAGAAAACTAACACGACCTTGTTTTATTTTCTCCTCACAGGCCTTTATTGTTGATGCTTTACAAAAACAGCTGACATGGGAAGTGCAAGTGACTATTTTGTAACATGGTCAACACACATGATCACAAAGTGCCACACATGACTCACAGATTACTAGCTGACAAAACGTGTTCTGCATTTCAGAGACGACAGCGCTTATTATTTTGTAACAAGTTATATCCTAAGGCACTAATCCATTGGCGCAAGTGATCAAACTAAAACTAACTGCTATGACAGAAATTAGTAGGAAACCCTGATTTAATGAAACGAGGAGTGTTTTCATGTATGATACTGGGTGTATCATGTTGGGACTATAAAAATATATCTTGATTTACTTGTTTTACCTTTCAGTTTGGCAATGAGAATTTACTGTGTTTTTATCCTCTGACATGTAACAATACAAACATAAATTACTTTGAACTGTTACTTGCACATTATAATATAAAATATGTACTGTATATGGCACAAATATTAAAATTTATGCAAGTCCTTTTTCTGAGTAAAACTATTAACACTGCATATAAGGAAAAGAGTAACTAAGTATCTAAGTGCAAAGCTCAAAGCCATGATGGAGCAGCTGAGATTCTTGAGTGTAAATTCATATTTAGAGTGTATGTTACATTGCATTACAGTATGGAGTCAAGGAACAAAGGAAGTTGTTTTTGTTTCCTAAGAAACAATGCATGAAAACAAAATTCTGAAGCAAGGTCACACCAGCCACCACCAACTGCTCAAAACAAAGGGAAGCAAACAGTCGAAAAGGTTGAGAAGCGAACCCCCTGCCCCCGCTGTTAACCTGTGGAGAATCAGCACATTTCTTCTCAGAACTCAGCACTGAATGGATAGTCCTTATGTTTTGTGCTCCTGTAAAGAGAGGGACAGAAAATATTGTTGTCTGACACACAACATCATCTGAGCAATGTAACAAAACCAAGGTGCATAATGATACACAGTCTCACCACTGCATGGGACAGACTCTCCAGTTCCTGTTGAATCCTAATATAGTCTTCATTTCCTCATCAGATAGTTGAAAGTCAAACACCTGCAACGATTTAAACAACAGTTTTCATGCATGAGCCAAAAGGGAAAGTAAGTAAAGCAGGGTGAAGGATAATCCTAGAAAATATTTCAACAATTTGTTAAAGGCTAATTACTTGGAAATTCTCCTGAATGCGGTGAGGCGTGATGGACTTTGGGATCACGATCACGTTCCTCTGGACATGGAAGCGGATCAGGACCTGGCACGGGAGGAGAAAGAGTGTAAACATGTTAACGTGACCACGGGTCACAACTTTGAGTGTAATAACAGCTGGGATCGGCATTTAAATCAACCACATTTTTCTTTGATGTATGTTGTTCCCTGTATGTTCATACTGCTATGACTGACTTGAACAGTCTGATGATCTATCTGTGTGTCCTACTTTAATACAAAAGAGGAAGAAGCATTATTTTTCATTAAAGGGGAACTACGCAAGTCCATTCGCTTCTCCGCTGTTTTGCTAACCCTCCATGTGTATTTGTTTTTAACGAAGGCGGTGAAAAAGCAATCCATGGAGCACTGGATAACATTATATAACATATACAATGATACAACGTTAAATTTCTGTAGTCTTAACCGTCATAAAGGAAAGATTACGGGTTTACAGAGCGCATTAGTGTTGTGGTGCACAGAGACCAGAGCTGGGACACAGGGGTGGAGGCCAAGTACTGCACTGATGCTACAAGGCTGGTTTTCAGCCCAGAGATGCTAGGTGGAGGCCAGAGAGCCTCCATTCTCCTTTGTAACACGTTACAAGTCATGTATGCAACCATCACAATAACTCTGAAGATGTTTAATTAAGGTAAAAATGCAGCATAGCCACAGGAAAATCCTGCATAGTTCCTCTTTAAAGCTTTGTTCAGTCCAGTTTCACTTTTAATCTGTTTAAACTGGTGTGTGCATGTATGCTGTACCTGCGCAGGTGTCTTGTTGTATTTTTCTGCAATGGCCTTTATGTTGGGATCCTCCAGAAGTGATGGGTCGTCTGGTTTAGCCCTGTAATTTAAATACATCTCTCTGATCATTTAAAGGAATCACACACATTGAAATAATGTTAACACTTCAATAAACACCGTACTCTGAATCAAACTCTGCCACGAAGGTGGGCCATTACGAAACATGTACTAAAAATGTGAAAAATCATGACACAATGTCCAACATAGAGACGTGCTCAACAAAGAGGAACAGCAGTCACAAGTTGAAACTGACCAAAGTGATGACGACTGACCACTTTGTGGCATTGTAAAAAATACTGGGTGCTATCTTGCGATGACTGTGATTGTTGTGTTTACGAACCAGGGTCTATCAGGGGAGCCCAGGGGGCTGTAGGCTGTCACTGAGATGCCCTTAGAGTGGCAGTAGTCGATCAGCTTCTCCTGGGTGAGGTATGGGTGGGACTCCACCTAGTGCGACAAACACACAGATTTTTGGTAATCACTGCAGAAACCATGCTACCAAGCAGGCTAACCATTTGTCATTTTACTCAGGCCATCAATATAACCATACATGTCATTATGTAGTTTTTTTTCTTAAATGCACAAAAATGATTTGATTTTGTACAAAATACATTGGTGACTTAAAGTGTAACTGTCTAGACTTGTAAATGTGTCTTACACAATCTCTATTCAGTGGATTCCTTTCCTGGTCACTTTATACTTTGTTATATTACCAAATTCAATTCTTTAATTTTAACCAATTTATGACTTCCTGCTTAGCGCAAGGGCAGGATTTGGAAAATATAGTTTCAAATAACCCACTATGGGCTCAAAAATAGAGGCACAAGGGGTATTTGTATGGTTGCTATGTTTATTTGGCATCATTTGATAATTGATAAATTTACTGATGTTCCAACTCTTTTGTTCCATGTTTGGCGTGTGCAGTGATAAAGGACAGAGGAGGAAGAGTGCTGTAATCTAATATACAACACAGCCAGCCAAAATAAGACATTAATGGTGAACAATGGTTTCGAGAAACAGCAAAAATATAAGGTCACCTCAGCTAATTGTCCCTGCCTGAGGGGAAGCTGCTGTGGCCCATTAGGACTTAACAGGACATTTATTTCTTAGACCTGATATCAGGAGACAGATAATGCCATTATGGCCCCTTGCCCTTTAAGAACAGAGCTCTTAAATGTGTCTGTTTTCTTCACATCTTCTCAGAAGCCAAGACTCAAACGTATTACATCTAAAACGGCTGCTTACGTAAGCTGTCTCTATAGTTACCAGTAGTGATGGGATGTTGTGTGAAGATGAGGGCTGTACTGAGTATAAAAATGGATGCAAGAAAACCACTTGACAAACAGTTTTAAGATAAAAGCATGTATTTGTTAATAGAAGAGAGGAAAACTCAAGCTGTTTTTAAATAAAACTCTCCCTCTCCACAGAAATGTCACCCTCTCATTCATCCTTAACAACTCTTTATAATCAATTTACTGAGTAATGAATCAATACTCCAATAAACAGTTGGAGTAGTAACAGCAGGAATAGCAGAGATATATTGTTCTTTATATTAAACGGCTCATGATTGATTTGTCAAATTTTGTCATAGAAAACATCTTGTAATGAACGTTTTGATGAACCAGTGGATCTAAGGCTTTGTTTGGCTGTGACTAATTACCAGTTGAAACAGTGTTGTCACTTTCTATTGTGTGGAACAAGGTGACATTACTTAAGGAAACAAATCCTTTAACGAACCTGGTTGTTGGCAGGCTTGTATTTGAGGCCTGGCTTGTTGAGAACGGCTTCAATCTGGTCCTTGTTGAAATTGGAGACGCCGATAGCTTTGACCAAGCCTGCATCCACCAGCTCTTCCATACCCTAAGAACATTCAACCACAAAAAACAAAAGTTTGTTTCACCAGTTTCACCTTCGATCTGAGAGGTGAGTGTGGTGAGGTGAGTGGTTTTGTCTGTTTCACTCACCTCCCATGTCTCCAGGAAGTGAGTATCATCACTGATGGTCTCTCCAGTGCTGTCCAAGGGAAAGTCCTCCCCGCCAGACTGTGACATGAGAACAGAATAATAGCCTGTGGCTGTTACAATGAACCTCATACTTCATTAAAAACATGATCAGACGGCATAGCACAAGGGCATTCAACATGGCGACTGCTTACACTGAGACTCGACCGTGAGACAATATTATGTGTTACCTTGAAACCCATGGGCCAGTGCACTAGATAGAGGTCTAGGTAGTCCAGTTTAAGATCACTGAGAGTCTTCTCACAGGCTTTTCTGACATCAGACTTTGCATGGAAAGTGCACCACAACTATGAGATCAAAGGACAGAGTCACAATGAGCAGAAATCTCAATCAACAACAGCATGAATATAGCACAAATATCAAATTTAATGTTCTTTTCTGCATCTGTGGGAGGAAACACAACAATGACACAAATATGCACCAACAACTCACCTTGCTGACTATGAAAAGATCTTCTCTCTTAACCACACCATCTTTGATCATGGCCTGAATGCCCTCTCCCAGCTCCGTCTCATTGTGGTAGATATACGCTCCATCGATGTGCCTGTAACCTGCTGCGATGGCTGATTTCACAGCTTCTAAGACCTTATTGGGTTCAGACTGAAAAGACAGGACCAGTTACTCATACAGTGTGTACTCATCAAGTCTACAAGTCGTGGCATAATCCTAACCGTAGCATAAAACATTAACAGATTACAGATGCACATACTTTACTACGATGTCCAATTCGTTAACCTACAGTTAATATTAAACTGCATATTAGCGTTGCTCTGTGTAACTGGTGCATTACAGCTGAACATGCAATAGAGCGCCCTGTAATGTCAAAATGTTAATGTTAAGGTGCACGTGACACATGTGGTGCCAGAAACAGACAATAACATGTTAAAGTGACTGGGACGATGAGTGAATAACGTGCACGCGCTGTCACTTGACTCTGCACGACAGTCATGTTTCCAGAAGCTCCATTGAGCTTAATCCCACAGGGCGGTGCTAGGTTAACACTGTGACTAAAAACTCCCAGCCAACAGCATTGTGTCATACAAAAAGTTACAAGCGAGTTAATATACCGTGAAATATCTGCAGGTGTTTCAAAGACAGCTTGTTTCTACGACGCGTGCATGTTGTGTCTATCGGCGCGTCGAGCTAACTAACTAGCTTACCGAACAAGTTCACTATAAACTGATGCTAGGTCGGATAGCAGTGGACGAAAAACTACAACTCACCTTCCATGTCCCCAGTCCAACGACGGGCATTTGTGCACCGGTGTTCAGAGTCACTGTTGTTGCCATTTCTGCAGAGGAAGAGCAGAAGCAGAGTGTGGTCAGACAGACAGCAGGGCGGAGAGACAACAGACAGACAGAGCTCAGCAGCACGGACACCTAGCTGCTATCTGAGATCGATTAATCGGGTCTCGTTTATTTTATTTTGGTGAAGAGTCCACCAAAGGAGCCTGTCACACCAGTTTTCATCCACTGACAGGCACAATGAGTTTGTGCAAAATGTCGATGGAAAAATGACTGCTTCTTCTCAAGCGACAGTACAGTACAAGTACAGTATCTCACTTTAAATGTGACTAAGGTAAATCAAGTCCAGGTGGTACTTAAATGCAACACTTGGGTAAATGCACTTAGTCTGATAAGGATATTTTTCTGAGTTAAAAAAAAAAAGGAGAGAGAATATTGCATTACATTATAGAACTGCATGATTTATGCAGATTTTGTCAGGACTTTCATGTCCTTAAAGTGACTGTTAACCACACCTGAGCAAGCACACAGCCCCAGGGTGCAGCTGGAATAAGGAACAACAAGTACAAGCACTTGGCAGAACCACTGGGTCTTTGTTGGTTCTGTCGTTGAACCACCAGAGGGCAACATTACCACACTTACTAAACCTTAGAGCCTCTCTTTAAATCACCCAGCTCAGGCACTAAAGTAACATAATGACATAATTACATACATTAATTAATTTGGCCAGTTATTAAAGTGACTAAAATGATTGATCAGTATTGTTCATTTCACTCAGGCTCTCAAAAACCACATGCACACATCCAATATTTGATTTAACTTAATCCATAGACTAAAATGCTTTGTGAACATCAGGTCATTGTCCAACATGTGGCATATGATGTAAGAGATGACATTCTTTTAATTAGTCTTCATTACTTTAACTATAACATCCCCATAGAATAATACTTCCATTGCAAATGAGATGTGCTCCAATGTGAGTGTGCGCACACAGACCAGCCTTAAACCCAGAGGGACAGGGAACAAATACAAGATGTCTTATTTTATTTCTTTCTCTTTCTGTGTTTTTTCTTTTGTCAAAATCAGATAAAACCTCACAGACCTTTAACTGTGCAGGAGATAAGAGAGGGAGAAGAGAGCGACAGAAAAAAACATACAAAGGGAAAAGTTACAGGACCCAGCAGCCACTGTGTACCTCACAATGGCTCTCGCTAAAGTTTGTGTCTCTTCTGATCTTCTCCCAGCTGGACTCCTGCTTTTCAGGCCCTGTCTCCTCTGATCTGACTTCAGACACTGGAGGGCCTTTTGCCAGCCTGCAAACTGTCAAAGTACCCCAGGAATCAAACACCGTCGCATGCTGTCATGATCAAAGTCCCACAGGTAAACCAGACGAAGACACAGCCACATACAATTGCCATCTAAAAGAGGGGGGAAAGTTTTCATTTCAGAGGCTCTTATTTTGCGTCTGCAGGCGGGTACCGTTTCACTGTACTGAGCGCGTCGATTAGCATGAAGGAAAGGAGAGACGACCAGGCATTTGAAGATACAACAGAGGCCCAGAGTAAAACCAAGTGCCTCTCAGGGAAACTTTTGGATAAAGAGTGCAGACTTAGGTGAGGTCTCAGTGTGCTTCTCAAAGAATTTGAGGAAAAAAGGCAGAAATATTCATGGGCTACAGACAGAGAAAGAAGATGGTGGTGTTACAAATAAATATATAGATCACAATGAGCTACTATCTCCTTTTCCATTATGTGTTGCCATAATGAACACTCAGTGCAGCTGGTGGTGTCCATTCTTTCACTGGCTGTACATCAGATCAGACACTCCACCAAGTAAGACCTCACCTGTCCTGGGGAGATCAAACACCTCATTTCATTTCATGGCCTTTGCTCCATTCTCCCCTGCCTCCTTTCTCCCTCCCTTCTCTCTCCAACTCTTGTCTCTCCCATTGGCCTCGGCTTTGCTGTCTTTTTCTCTGTTTCTGCCAGAGTGCCCTGGGTCATAATCTCCACTCATAAATCTAACGTCGAGTGTCAGCTCCCGTCGAGTTCACTCACACACTCGCATTCCGCACATTCTGTCTATCGAACAATAACGCGATCAGGGAGAGAAATCCCTACGTCATACGTAAATCATGGTCATTTGTCAAGTGCATTACGTGTTCTTAAAAAATAGGGGGATCATTCAGGCTGATTTGTTCCCTGCAGACATCATGGAAAATAATCCTCTAAAACCTAAAATACTCCCACTAACATCTGGATTAGGTACACTGTTTGGAGATAAAACTATTAGTCTATTAATTCATCAGTCGACTGGCAAAAATGATCTGAAACAGTCCAGTTTACAGTCCATCAGTCTTTCACATCATTTTTCAAGCAAAGAGCTCCAATAAGAAAGAATGTAACAAGCATCTAATATATAAATATTTCCTTGTCTTCTGTCTTTTAGTAAATTTAATGTTCCTGGTATTAGTTTATCAAATAACACAAGCAGCTTGAAAATGTCACAGTGGGTTCTGTGCTGCAAAAAGTTTCACGAGTTTATCATTTCATCAAGAATGAAAAGAAGCGCAGGTGTGCTGCTGATTTTATTTCCATTTTAAAATATAATAAAATAAAAATATATATTAAATAAAACACAGTGGAACATGCACATATATTCATCGTGTGACAACATGCAATGACACATGTTCACAATTACAATAACAATATCAGTTCTAAGACAGATCTGTCCATGCTGTCGTTTAAATCTCATGGCATTTTACTGAAATTGAATCTAATGTTTCTATGGCATTAAATTAGTTAAGGCAATTTCCACAATATAATATTATTACTTAACTTCCATCCTGACGTTTTATGAGAAGAACAGCGTCACCACAACAAGCATGCGTAAAACCAACGTGCTCTGATGTTGGTATTGACGTGGAATGGTCACGTAGCGTTGAAAATTGTGATGAGGCCTTGCTCATGCGAGCGAGCAAAGGTTACTGTACTGGAAAAACTAAGACAATATAGTTCACAGACAGTATGTGTGTAAGTGTCCCAAGATAAACTCACCATGACGCTTCTGCATGTTTGGAGTTAGTGCTGGTTTCTTCTTCACGGCATCTCAAAGAGAGCATAAAGAATAACACAAAAACACAGTTAATATTTGACGTCTTGTCAGATATGGAAAACATTTTCCCTGAAATACTTCAATACTCCAGATATGTGTAGTTTGGAGAAAGTTTATCAAGTTTGAGAAGAATTGGACATGTGCAAAATGGTTGCAAATCAATTCCTGTGAGATGCCTCTAACATTTGGCAAATCACCAGAGATTTTGAGCCATAGAAGCGGTGTGGCTTTAGGAGTCAGCAGCCAGTCGGCAGGTCTACAACTGACATATCTCAACAAATTTTGGATGGATTTCCGTAAAAACTGCACCACACATTCATAATTCCTCAGGATGAAGTGAAGGATGTTAGGATGTTATTAAGTCATTATTCTTTTGTTCATAAACTAGTTGTCGTCGTTCATGAAATGAGCCATTCACAGGTAACTTGACATCCTGACATATACTTTAATTTGCAATAGTAATCAAACTGATTATATCATGATAAGTAACAAGTGGGAATTTATCTTCAAATTATGTAGATCTTCCTGATCTGGTATAGATCCACAACATACACCACTGCGTATGTTCACATGCTCTTACGTACTATTTCCTTTGAGCACACAGAGAGTGCTGGCCTCTGTCTGTGAGCAGGGGTCTCCTCTCTGGCCCCTCAGACATAGTTTGGTTTTTGGCTTGATTAACCACTTAGTTCAGTCTCTCAGACACAAGATTGCAGGGAAAAAGCAAGTAATGAAGTGCTTTTGAATTTGCATTCCTGAGAGCTTTCGCAGACGCCTTGATTTCAGTCTGCCTCTGCTGTTTGTTCTTCGTCAAGAGATGTCTGCTATTTTAACGGTAACATGTAACAAGTGTCCATCCAGCCTCCTCCATATTGCTCCCTCATCAACCTAACTGCCATGAATAAACACAATCAACATGCATGTGAAGGGGAATTTGGAGGCTTTTTCTCTCAAATCGTCACTGATGGTTGTTCATCATTGTCATTATGCAGATTACAGTGTGACCGTGAATGCAATATCGAAGCCCTTTTCCTCTGGAATGAAATGTCACCGCTCTGTAAGGCTGACCAAAAACACTTGTGTGTTTTGTTCTTACAAGTTGAGCAGCGCTTATCAGTTATGGACAAACTGTCTCAAGAATATGAAATTAACAGCATTCAGGCTGCACTTGAAAGTCAAGCCTTTATTTTTAGTATCGACCTTGACAACAATATCCAAGTGTGAATGCTGCATGATCATCTGAAGAGTCTTGTAATTTACCAGGTAAGTACCATGATTGTGTTGAGAATTTCCAGAAAAACCTGACCAGTTATCAAAGTTACATACGACCGTGTATCGTAAGAGTGAAGTTTTTTTCTGTTTGTAAGTCTGTTTGATTGATTTGAGGGCAACCGTGATTACGCAACACAATGACTTGCAAAAATCTGCGATTATTTCTGTCTTTCCCTTTGCACCCCACTCCTGCGAGAAAAAAGAGGAAACACAATTTGGTTTAAATGTGGGGGCCTTTCACTACTTCGTGCTTTCAGAATTGATTAAACATCAGAAAGAGTTTCATCAACAAGCAAGTTAAGTCATTTGAAGGTGGACTAACCAGACAACTACTGTTCCATTCATCTTGTCTTCTCTAACCTCCAAACTACAGGTAACTGAGAATTTTTAATTCCTCTTTTCCTTAAATAAACTGCCATGCACATAATACTGTGTTGCAGTTCAAGGTATGCTATGCTATAATACAGCTTATTGTGCAGTTTGTAAAAACTGGCTTTGCTGGGATTTACAAGGACAGGTATAGGAGCCGATCACCTCAACTCTCCACAAACAACATCCTGTTTGAACAGGAAGTTCGTTAGCGTCATCTTGAACATAAATTATGAATTTAAATACATATATGTCTCATTAATGATATGTAGACAAAAAATGACAAAGTCCTTTTGGACTTTGTGGGAATTCCTGAGTAGATTTTGGAGAATGAAACAATAATAACTTACCGCACATAGTAGTTTGTTGGTTATAATCATGTTAAAATAACAAAGCCATGCTCTGTCATTTTGTGACTGTACACGGTCAGATGTCTCAGAAAATTATATGTGCATTGTTTTTCTTAAGTGTATGTATGTAATTTCCCTAATTTCATTTCTAATAATGTAAATTTAATTTCTCAAAATTTCCGTCTGCATGTTTATAAAAGGTACTTACATATAAAGGACCTTGACTGGACTGGACCTTTGCTCCTCTCTGTCCTCAGATTTTGTGGTGAATTTGTCTTTGTAAAAGATAACTGTGCCGCATTGGGTTTTGATATTTGCTCACATCACTAGTGTGGGCACATTGTATGTGTGATTGTGCGCAGCTTTGAGGCAATCAGAATGACACAGCGGGAAAAATTTTAAAGTTCCTCCATGGCTACTTCCTCATTTGGAGTCACCTGATATTATTTACAATATGTTGAGAAAAAACCCGGCGAACTTCTCCAATCTTACATCACGGGAATGTTGTTTTCAGAGCCGTGTGTGTGTGCAGGTCCGGGGGTGGGGAGGGGGAAACCCGTGTGAACAGACTGAGCTGATGGACAAAGAAGGTGGCCGTGTGTAAAAGCCTCATGGGATGATGAGTCAGAATCGAGATGACTAATATTTTTTAATCACAGTGTTCTGACCAAAATCTCAGTCCGAAATGATCTTAGAAAGCAAAAGGTGTTGAGTTGAGGGTTTGAGTTCTTGGAGGGTTAGGTGGTGTGCAGAGATGTGTGCGGAGCCACAGAGCAGCTTGTGTGTTCAGAGGATGGGGTGCAAACTAGGTGTAGAGTGCAGCATGATGGAGGTGTGCAGCGTTACTATGACCTTTCATGTTTATGCACAGGGCACTTTAGTTGTGCAGTTTCGAGAAATCATTCATGTCTGAGTCACAACTTGACAGGAATGTAGTCTAGAACAAGCTGATGACACACACTCGCCCTCGACTTTTTTTTTTCTTATGTTTGCGGGGGCTTAAGTTGCAGTTTCAAGAAGGAAACAAGGAACATATCTTTTTTTAAGATGCTGAATGGTGCAAACAACGCCATCTTGTGGTTGGCCTAGAAATGACAATCCAGATTTGACTCATTTCCAAAGGATTGCATTGGTGCATTTATTTAAACCCTTGAATTAAAGTGGGCTTATGATGCTCCTCCTCATTCCCCTTATCCTACTATCACTGATAATAAAAATAAGATAATATATAATATAATAATAACAATAATATAAACCAACAAAAAACAATGATATCGATACCAATCATTTAAGATGCTTACGATTTACGATTAATGCTACTGAACTGATTTTCATTTAATATTTACACAGTTGAATAGAAGAATGTGTGTAAGAAGCCACAGGCAGGGGTGTAATGTGCTGGAAGAATGTAAACATTGTCTGCTCTGAGGACTGACTTCAAAGTCAGACTGCGGTAACCTCCTCTCAGCGGTGGTGCACACCCTTGACCAATGAAAAGTGAAAGTGAATGTTCATCCACGGTCTACAGCCTCTTCCTGCAACCCGTCTTTGAAGTCACAGAACGGATCTGATTGACCTGTGAAGAGGACGCATATAGAATCTCTTTTCCCGTTTTTTCCTTGTCCAGAGAGAGAGTTTGTGTTTGTTGGTGAGTGACAACAATATGAGTGGTTTCTTTCACCTTTTAAGCCCTTAAGACAAAAGTTCCTCTGTGCTCTCTTTCCCATGAACACACTGAAGAAGAATTGACAGAAGACAGTAAAGTACATGCTCATGCAGACTTGTATTTCACAAGAAACACAAGCGTGCTCTCTTTCCCATGAACACACTGAAGAAGAATTGACAGAAGACAGTAAAGTACATGCTCATGCAGACTTATTTTTTTTTCTTAAATTGTTAATGCAGATATTCATCTGTTGTTGTGGTATATAAATGCAATAAATTACACTAAAGCCATTTCATATCAGCTTGCACCAGTAGACCATACGGATATTATGTAATAACATCTCACAAGCTTCAACAAATTATAAGAATTATTATGCATGTTTGTCACATGAGAATCTAGATATTTTAATATTAGACATATTTCGCAAGGCTTCTTCTTATTTGAAATGTATAGCCTAGTGACAGGAATCAGAGCAAACAGTGGAGGAACAGCTGAGCCACACACACTTGAGACACCGCTCTAAATGGTGACCTCAGCCCTTCACACAAACCCAATCCTCTCTGGAATAATGACCTTGTGTGAGGGGTGTATGCTAAGAGACTTCGCCGGTGTGATCAGTGATAGAGGCAGGATCTCCTGTGAGTCTGAGCTCTTCATCATTATCTTGGCTCACTGACTCATGTCTTCAGCACAGGGAGCAAAACTCTTGCAGGGGCCTTGTTCCCGACGCAATGGGACGCCGGGAGGGACAATAAGAGAGAATTAGCGGTGAAAAAAAGCAAATAAATAGGTGCTTCAATACATGACAGCCCAGCAACAAAGTCCACTGTGGATGAGAGGGAGAGCGAGAGACATGGAGAGAAAGAAGGCGGGAGAGGGGCCTTGATGAAAATAAATAGTGGAGCTCAAAGGGAGGCAAGGGTTGAGCGGATTGGAGGTGATGATGAGTGGAGAGCTGTACAAAGTAGTACATCTATGGGAAAGGTTTTAATGAGGCAAACGTCTGTGTGTGTGTGTGGTTGTGTGTGTGTGTTCTCATCTGTGACACAGACACTCAGAAAATCCTCAGCAGTGATACTCCAAACTTCCTGTCTCCATGTGGGTGGGTGAGGATTTGTGTAGCTAGAGCTAGATGGCTAAATTGTATATAGGTAAGGTAGGTAGGTAGGTAGGTAGGTGATTTCCACCTTGACGGTTGTGTGAAAGGGACTGGAGACTGGGACAAGGCCTGGAGCGTAAGCAGTGTAGCATTGTTGTCTTTGGGCAACAACAAGGCTTTGTGTATCTGTAAATCCTCCAGAGCAGCAGGAGGCCTTTAGTTAACTGTCAGCTCTCAGCTGAAATAAAAGGAAGTCAAACAGCGGGACAGTTGTTGAACAACCAGGTGATCATAAGGTGTTGGTCTCATGAGTTCGCAGCATCACAGTCACACTGTTTATAGCATCACGTGGCCTTTCAGCAGTCAATCAATAACGAGCCACGGTGGCTAATGTAAGCTCATTAAGTGGGAGAGGAGAAGACCAGACTCTGTCAGAAACAGCTGGGCACATGCTAAGAAAATAGCATGACAGAGTATTAATCCTCTCTCTAATTCAAGGCAAGATCCTTAATGCAGCCATAAATGGGAACTGTATTTAGATTTGTCATGAATTTTACCACTAAATAACAGGGTGAAATTCTGAATAATAAATCTCCAAAATTCTAATCAAAAATCTGAATTTCGGAGACTGAACTTGTCAATTTCATATTTCAGAGGCACATGTTTTACAAAAGAGGATTTCTATTTGTTGAATGACAGTTGGAAGGCAGCAGCCTCGTCCAGTGCTGCCAACAGAGGATTAACATTCCTCACTTATAACACTTTCACACACAAACCTCTGTGTAGGACTTGAGATAATGAACACAGGTTCAGTTTGCAGTTTTCAACTGTTCATACCGGGCTGTTGGTTTTGGGTTAGTACGTGACAATGCTGATAGATGAAGTACTTAACTCGAGGAAACCAAAGTAAACTAGGATGTTTTACACTGGAGATGGGAAGTGACGTGGAGAGTTTTTATGAAGATTTTCATTGTCCATAGCGAAATCCAGGTTGGGGAAAGTGTTCAGTTTTAAAC
Source organism: Caranx ignobilis (assembly GCA_021432705.1). Classification (NCBI taxonomy): domain Eukaryota; kingdom Metazoa; phylum Chordata; class Actinopteri; order Carangiformes; family Carangidae; genus Caranx; species Caranx ignobilis. Next base: position 82,595,432 of record MU269990.1, on the reverse strand, counting down.
AAGCTCTATCAGTGAAGTTTGCTCCTCTCCTTTGCTAGTAGTCTCATTATTCCGATCCCTTATGTCCCTTGTGTCAAGAAGCTTTATGTCTCCCCAAAATGAGAAAATGATACCTGTATTTAATTTAAATTACAACTAAAAAATGTAGGAATAATCACATTCTACTCCCGACCGTTAGAATGAGACAAGTCAATTTCTGAATTGATGCATTTAATAAAATAATCATTCTAAATTAAGTGGTTCTGTAGGGGCAGTAAAATCTAAATGTAGGAAATTCGAATATAATCCCTGAAGGTGTGTATTTTATTTCTGACGCTGAAGCCGTTTCACCAAACTACACACATTATGGGTTAGTAGTAGTGACAAAAGGCTGGTGAGTGAGTGACATTCCCATACCCATGAAACACTCCATGTGTTAAGCCAGTTAATTGCTGTTTAAGAAAGATGCCTTGCCCATTGGCTAACAGAGAAGCTCACAAATGACAGACAAAGGCTCAGGCTAAAGCCACACAAACAAACCAGTTGTTCCAAATGAGCGTTCTTATAGGAATGCAGCTAGGTGGACAAAACCCTATCCTCTCTACATTTTACAAAAACTTGTTTTCTCAGGCCCGGCCCACGTCATGTACGCATTTCTAAACACTGCCTGGAACTGCCTGGCAAATTCTGCAGTGGAGGTATTTTGCAATGTTGGTGACAGAATAAAGGCAATTAAACGCTGTTTGCACTGTGCTTGGACAGCCAGGCAGCCATATGCCTTGCCAATTAACCTCCCTCTTGTGGGGAGAGAAGGAGAAAGAAGAGAGAGAGGCAGAAAACTAGACACCAAGATTATAATCACACACATTCTTCTTTTTAACCTACCTTCTCTTTGCATTCAATCAGTTCTGTATTGTAGCGAACGTATGAGTCTCCTATTTCGCGTGTATTCTCTATTAGTACCCCAGTGGCAGTGACAGCTAATTTGCACTCAAATATTGTAATTTGAATCTGAAGTACTTACTTACTTTCATACTTGTGCCCTTGGCTCCCTTTGGGACCACTGGATGTTGATGACCTCTCCCCATCTGCTGCAGTTCTGGGCAAGTTTCCTGTGGAAAGTGGATAATTGTCAAAATTCTCAAATCTGACAGCAGACAGTGAGGCTACCAAGCAGAAAGGGAGAGAGAGAAAAAAACAGAGCTAAGGCTAAGTCAATGCAGATACTGCACATCTCTGGGTATCCGTTGATGGTAAATAGGCATAAGTAAGCTGGAAACAGAAGAGAAGCATTCTGCATAGATGGATGCATAGAGAATGTTATTGTACAGTGGACGTGACAGACCACCACAAACCACCCTGTGACTAATATGTGCTGATGTGTGCTGCAAAGTGTTCCTTTAATGTTGTAATAAGAAACTGGACAGCTTTCAAGATTACAAACCCAGCAAACTATGACATCCTTTGTAACTCTCTGTGGAGAGCTTAGAACCATAAATGCATGCAAACTGATGAATGCAAAACATACACTCACAGACACATGCACCAATACATCTCCCTTCTGCCCTCTCGTTTCCCTCTCCCTAAACAAGTTACCCACTGAAAATTTCAAGAATAAATCATGATTTAATAAGGATAATATAACAATTTCATTACATAATTGGTTAATTCGCTGACTAATTGTTATTTCCTTATTTTCTTTTTCTTTCTTTCTTTCTTTCTTTCTTTTTTTTTTTTTTTTTTTGCTTAAATACAGTTTCGGGATGTCAGAAATGTTCCAGTCGAGCTCCGGTCCAAACAACCAGTGGGTGATTAGTCAGAGAAACGGACAGGATTTATATAACTCTGAACCACATCCTCACAGCTGGCCTGAATTCTGTCCCCCTCGGCCCAGCAGCACCCTTCATTACCCACGCTCCCATTATTCCTACGGTGCAGCCTACGACAGACCCCCAGTTTGGTATCAAACCCAAAACACATGGAAGGTAGGTAGACACAACAGAACATCACAGTTACACTGTCGTGATAGTAGTGTGGAAAGTTAATTAATAAATCAGACTGTAAGCATTAACAAGTAACTTAATTATGTATGAACAAGACTAAGTGTCTAGAGCCTTGCTTGCAGCTCTGTGGCTATGAGTAGTGCTTTGAGCTAAATGCAGCCTTACATGCTTTCCTTGACAATATTAACATGCGAATCCAGTGCATATAATGTTCATATTTTCATTTATTGTAGTTTTTATGTGTTAACATTTGTTAACTAGCACTAAGCACAAAGTACAGCTGAGTCTGAGAAGAATGCCACTGGTTTTGCAGATATTATTCTATTATTTCATTACGATTTTAACCTGATGATGGTGGTGGGTGAATACTGAAAGGGACAACGAGTTGGTCAAATTCATCCTGAGGGGAGCATGAATGTGCACATCTAATTTCACAGCAATCCATCCAATAGTCGTTATGGCATTCCTACCACTAATGTCAACCTCATGGTGGCAGTAGAGAGAAAGCCACAGGGGTCACTAAAATCAGCATAAATCATCACTGTGAGGAAAATGATAATCTGCGCAAAAACATCAGTAAACACGGTGACATATTTCAGGACCAGAGTGGCGGACAGACCAGCCAGCAGACTGGTGCTGTGGTCCCTGGACCAGGCTAGCTAAAAATTATCATGTAACATGTAGCTGATTTCCAGTGTAATGAACTGGAAAATATAATTTCAGTCAATCACTCACATTACAGGAGAGAACTTGAAGGGACATTTCAGATACATCTGCCAATATATTTAACCATATTTCGTCTCAGGGTTTTGAATAAGTGGTTTACAGAGATCATGTTAAATTCTACATTTATATGATGCATCATTTTTCAATAGGGTCTGCTTATCATCATGCAGTTCCACTCCATACTGACATGTTTTTATGTGCCTTTATCTGTTTTCTGTTGGATTACACTCCCTACACTTCTCACATTACGCTTATATGGTGAGGAGACAAAGACCTGTGATCACAATATAAACAATTAACACCTTTAACACCTTTAAAAGACTCACAGTCATTGTGAGGTTTCTCTTGTCCCCATGGTTCTTCTAATAGCCCGAGCTGTATATCACCGCCAGTAATTACTGCAAAAAAATGTTGTCACATGTTTAATTACAGAGCTCCATCAAATGTGGTTACCATCATAAATATGAAACCCAACCAGGTCGTAAACACAGCGGGCCTCCTCTACTGATCCTCCTCCTGCCTGCTGCCTGTAAACAACATCAGTGCCACATTGTGTAGTCTATTCACTTCAGCTGCACTGCACCTTTGAAAAAAAAGGTTAACGAAACAGGGTGAGATCACTGTGGTAGAAAAGCATACATCTTACCGATGTTAGACTTTTCAAACGCTGCTGATGACATCTTATAGTATGTGTGTAACAGTCTGCCACTAATGCATGCTGGGCTGATTTTTCTGACTGTATCACTGTTGTTCACACACGTCGGGAACCATTTGAATGAACCCTGTGTTTTAGGGGTCATGTCTTTGGAATTCTGTCTCTGGGGATTGTAGCACCATTGTCCAGGCATTGAAAACACCCCACACACAATGTGCTGACAGATCACTGAGCCATAACTGCGCACTGCAATTACTGTATACCATTCAATATATGCATACTGTTGCATACTCTTGTGCATGTGATTTTTTTTTTTTTTTTTTTAGATTGCACAAAGATTGCAGGCCTCATCTGGGATTTAACATCTATTTTCCTGCGTTGCTTTGATGCAAAAGTGGGCCTGAATTTTGTATGTTTAGGATACATCTGGGCTATTGTGGAAAGAGCCAAATAAGTCCCACATCGGATGTCTCTTAGGCTTTAGGGAGGGAATTTCTGGAAGGGAGATATGAATCAGACTTTTAGAGGAGGAGGAACAGAAAACATCCCCACATTAGTTGGATGACTGATACACTTCAAAGCATTGTTGCAGTATGTTTTTCACTTCTGTAGGAGGCCTTTCATGTGCTAAAGTTGGCCTTGTGTGTGATGTGTGTGTTTGTGTGCCTGTGCAAATGCATGAGTGTTTGTGAGTCAATAGCTGCCTTGAGGTACAGGCTGGCTCCTTCAAGACAAAAGGAAAGAGTGGTTAGGTGGATGCAGGTGGAGGTGTTGATGCGAGGAGGAGGCAGGTTCCCTTCCCCAAATTACTAGCATGGTGCTCTGGCCTGGAGAATATAATATGATTGTGCCGTTTCACATCTTACTATGAAGTAGCTATCTCCAGAGTACCAAATATTGAGATGTTTCTTCCAAATTCTGGAGGTTCTTTATGATAAAACTGGCCTAAAGTCTTAAATGTCTTCACTGTCTTCTCTTAAATTGCACAAACAGTGTCATTTTAGGCCAGTAGTATGTTCCAAAACCACATCTGGTGTGGTCTGAAACTGCTGTCAAATATAACATTGTGAGAAAATGGCACGTTACACACTACAACTCAAGGTTTGTTTGTTTAATATCCATGGCAGAGTGACTCATAGTGGAAACAGAGACATAAACTGACTGTGTTGTTGCGAAAATTTCCACAAATTCATCTGGCCAGCTTGTGCACGCTGTGGCAATCAAGGACACATGCAGCGGTTTGCAGTTGTCTTGTTCTCAGTCTGGTTATGAGAAAACATAACTTAAAACCAGTAACTGTAAATTTTGCTAGTAGATTTCAAAGAGTGATTAAACGACTGATTTATATTCCATCCAAAGAATCTCAGAGACAGGCAAAGAGAGAGGTAAGATAGTATGTAAGGAAGAAAATGGTCAAAAACCGATGACGATGAGGAGCTAATTCTGTTGCTACTGCGTGGGTGTAAATGGAAAGAGAGGATTTGATTTGTTAAGGAGAATGGTCTAAAGACAAAAGGAGGAACATCCGAAACGTTTTGAGGAGGAAAATAGAGAGCCAGCAAGGAAAAGGGAAGGAGCCATGACTTAGCCAAGACTGATGTGAAAAAGAAAAAGAGGAGAGGAAATAGGAGGAATGCATGAGACAGGGAGGGAGTGAAGGAAAAAAAAGAGAGGAGGGTGTCAGGGCAGCAGGGACACTGGCGGGCCAAAGCATGGGAGAGCAGCAGTGATTGGTTTGGACCACCCATCTGGACTGGCTGAGTGCCTGGGCTGGCTGGACTGCTGTTTGCCTGCTGGACTGGGTGCATGCATGAATGAAGGAGTAGAGACAGACAGAAGTCCTGTGTAATAATTCAGATAGATGGAACAATGTGCTGGAAACATTAAATATAAAAGCAGAATTACACATAGGTAATCCACTACAGTTAGGAAGCCAGTGGATATGTTGGTTTGGACCTGATGTTAATATGTAGGGAGATCTCTAATGGTGCTCTGGTTTAGAGCTATAAGAACCACCGCAGTGCGCTGGACGTCTGGTTCAAAGAAAAAAAAATCTTTCTCATTGACGCTCTCTTAAATATTGAAGGACCTTAAAAAACTAAATGTAACCTGAATTTCCATGACATGCAGGAGTCAAAATTCTAAGTATGAAAAGCTTCAATACAGTTGAAGTACCTTTATGGAGCTTACTGGATATGCAGCCACCTTTCGATGAGTGAAAGACAGAGATGTCATTTGTTTTGTTTTTTTTTTGACTCTTGCTTGTTTCACAGACATTTCTTTCCCCCAACCTCTTCTGATATGAAAGGGCTATCTAAGACACTAATAGGATTAGACAGAACAGCCCTCTTAATGCTTCATGTTTAATTCTTTAGTGTCTCACACTGGACATAACTCCATCCTCACAACACACACATATACATACACACCACTGCTGCCACCCCACCAGCTCACCCCTGACCTCTCCCTATGCTGATTGTCCTCACAACAGCAGAGATCAAGCCATTGGACTGTCCCGATAATTGACACGCAGAACAAAAACACAGACCACTTCTGGATAAAACATATCATAATCCCTCAAGGTGGGGGTGCTCTGGCAGGGGGGGTCTTATTCAAGGCCACCAAGATAGCTATTCACAGCATCCAGACACATGGAGAGACCTCCGGGAAAGACATTGTGAGGTGTTGGTATGAGACTTGGTATGACACCCCTGGGAAGAATGGTAATTAGTAACGAAGAGGATTGACTGCACTCTAAGGCACTTGTTACCATCTGGTAATGCATTTGGAAACATAGGCTATCCATGCCATAATGCCTCTTGATGCTGCTGATGCTAGAGAGCAGGCAATTACAATGTATTTCAGAGACTCGCTTGTTCTTGGGTTTGAAACTCACATGTTGAGGTTATGCCACACCAATACATACAGAGAACAGCCATGTGAACATCTTAAACTGACACCCCAGGAGATGAACTTTATATCTACATGTGTCCCTTTAATATGTTTTCAAGCCTTTCTCGCCTGCGAGTGTGTCTGATTTGACATTTAGCCAACACTGATTAACCTGTGATACAATCAGTCATGTCTATATCCAGTATGATATTGATTCTTCTGCTCTTTGCTGTAGAAAAGGAGTATTCTATAAAAATGTACACTGGTCACACAAAAAATTAAAGATGGCCTCCTCAGCAGCGTAATTTTCACAGCAGCACAGTGGTCTACGACGGTATGCAAACCCAGAAATTACAGGTTGCAAAAGTAAATATGTTTTGCGGGAAACCTACTGCTGACTTTATTGTATTTTCTCTTTACATAATATGGAAATTAACACATCTGAACACATCAGTAAAAGGTTCATTGATGTATTGCTTTAGTTTTCTGCCAATATTTGATCTTGCAATCCAATATCTGCCCGTAACAACTATTTAATATTAGGAACTGGCAGCATTTGGGAGCGATTGTGGTCTGGATTAATACAAACGTTAACAGTGATACTGAGACACAGTGGGTTTATTAACCAGTCTTACACTTAACCACAACGCTTTTGTTTCTTTTTCGCTGGAAGCAAGTCCTGTGCTTTTATGTACCCACCACCTCCCTGTAAGTGTGGTGCAGGACATAACTGTAGGTCTTCCTTCAGTCAGAGATGTGTTGCTTTTGTCACCACAGTGTAATGTGGAAAAACAAGTTTTGTTTTATATAAACTTAATATCTTGGATTCAGGGTTGTAGTACGAAACTGAATTTTACAACTTTGGAAAGAATACTGGCAGCAGCATTTATCTTTCTTTGGGGAGATTGCCGGGAAAACACTAAAATATGGTGTTCATGTTACAGTGTGTACTGGCGTGTGTTTAACTGGCACATGCACCTCCCTTTGTATTGCGGCAAAAGTTGAGCCAGATTCAACTTTTTTGCTGCTGCTTAAATCTGATTCTTTAACTGCATCTTTTTCTCTCTGGTTGGTTGGTTGAGTTCACTTCATTAGTTGATGCGAAACATAGTGGTAAACTATTTTTTACCTCTGCAGCGTGTCTGTGGACATGGATTGCCCCCTAATTGAATTTTCCAAGTTTAGATTGGAAACCTGATTGCACCTTTGCTATCACTGTTCCTAGATTTTTTAAGTACTTCAGGATTTTCTTGTCTTTCTTCTTGGTCTTGTTCGCTCTCATGTCATTTCTATTGACTTACTGTCTCATGTGTTTTCCCTTCCTTAAGCTATTTTTAAGTTGCTCCGCTATGTTATGTTAATGTGTTTGCCAACTTAATTCTTTTAATCCGCCATTAACTTGTTACAAAGTCTGTACACACAATTGTATTCAGTTGCATCCCTGTTTATATATAATCTCCAATTTCAATTCAAAATGTTTCGTCATATGTCACATAAGCGGATGGGATCAAGTCATTAGGTCAAGATCAAGCAATAAAGCAATCAGCACCATGGTAAAAGACCATTAGCCTCTGAGACAATGACTGTTGGTAATTAACAAAGCCCTCAACCCCCCCCCCCCCCCCCCCAGCTCTTATCTGTCCCAATCTCACATTTACACCTTCCTTCCCTTCCACCACCATCCTAAACATCTTCACAATGGGTTTGTGTCCTGTGGCAGAGTTTTTGACCTTTCACAGAAGTTCACTAGCACTAGGGTGACTGTGTGGATAAACTGCTTCTACTATGACTCACCAACAAAGAAAATGGAAACTGATGCTGCATTCATGTCATTTTGGCTGAATGGGGAAAAAAATGGGGAAACCTCAGTTTTTTCCTCCTGGGAGTGTTGACACATTGTCCCAAAATGGTTTCCCCATTGCAAACTGTGTAGTCACCGCAGATACTGTAAATGGAATCTGAAGCTTAATGTAGACAGTATTTATAATGATCTGTTCAATTATTCTTGTATAGTTTGTGCCATACTATGTGGAGGTAGCATTATCATACACTGATCCTAAAGATCGAATGAAATTACAGAGGTCGCTTAATAAACTGTAAATTCAAACCAATCCAAATTAAAGCCGCAAGCGGCGTTGACGGGCCCTCGCGGTACCGACGCTTGATCGCGCCTACGCCCCACCGCACCCACGCCCCACCGTACCCACTGCCCTTTGCGTAACAGCCCCTCTGGCCCCAGAGGCACCTGCAGGTGCGTTCAGGGCTTAACCCTCATCACACGTCAACAGCCAAATCTGCCAATGCACGATGGAGTAACGACAAGGTGAATATTCATCCACCAGGTGGCGCTAAGAGCATAACCAAATGTGTGCAGTTACATTCAGGGGCCGTCCGTGATCACATACGTCAAGTCTGGGCTGAATCGGGCAATGCAAAGTTATGATAAGGTGAAGGCTCATCCACCAGGTAGCGCTAGAAGCACAACCAGACATGGGCAGTTGTGTTCAGGGGCTTACCCTCATCACACATGTGAAGTTTCAAGGAAATCAGACAATGCATGATAGATTTATGAGGAGTTGATGCTCTGTGGCGAGGGATCCGAAGCCGCCACTGCTTCCACGGGCAGCCTGTCACATGACACAAGGCTTGTGTCACTGTGGTGATTCCGTCTTGACCTGTGTATCAATTTTCAAGACGGTTCGAGCTTGTTAAAGCCATTTCAAGGCCAAACGTAATTGGTGGCGAGGGATCGCTGTTCGTTGCAACGCCATTAGTCGTAGCTTCACAACGTCCATAACATAGCTTCACCAACTTGTTCTGCATGTACTAGGAGTGGAACGATGTTGTTGGGGTCAATTGTGTAGGATTTATACGTGTTAGAATGAAGCTGGACACTTCCTGTTACCAGCGGGGGGCGCTATGAGTAAGGTGGGAAGTTAATATATCAGGGCGTTCAGGGCGCAGCCATCATCATGTCCAGCAAGTTTGAAGCTGCTCGGATAAAGTATTTGGGCGTGAGAGCCGTTCAAAAAACAGGATAATTCGCCAAAATCTGGCACGCCCTTACAGCCACGCCCTTTGACCTACAGACATTCTTTTGATAACTTTTGATCAGCATGGTCTCTAGATGACCTGTACCGAAATTGAAGCCGGTCGGGCGAAATCTCTAGGAGGAGTTCGTTCAAATACCAATGGTGGAAATCGACAAAACGTGACCAATGAAATCAAAATGGCGGACTTCCTGTTTGGTTCTGACCATTGGTGCAAGAGACTTTTTTGTGCGTCTGGACACGTTACACATGTGTACCAAGTTTCATGTTGCTACTCCAAAAAAACCCCTATGGGGAGGGGTTTTTGAAATTTTCAAGGTGGCGCTGTTGAGGCGTTTGGCCCCGCTCATGGGCGTGCCGCATATCAAATGAAAGAGCTCGTCAGTCTCAACATGTGTATCAAATGTCATGTGGATACGAGTTCTTTAAAGCCATCAAAATGCCAAACGTAATTTCACGACGAAGGGTCGATGGTCGTCGCACCGCCACACGGACGCTATTGGTCGTAGCTTTGCGCCATTCATAATGTAGCTTCACCAACTTGTTCTGCATGTACTGGAAGTGGAATCGAGTTGATGGGGTTAACTATGTAGTATTTATACATGTTGGAGTAAAAGCTGGTCATTTCCTTTCGTCAACAGGGGGCGCTATGAGTAAGGTAGGAAGTTAATATATCAGGACGTTCAGGGCGACGCCCTCATCAGGTCCAGCAAGGTTGAAGCTGCTAGGATCACGTATGTGCGCGTGAGAGGCGTTCGAAGTTTTATGGCAAGAAATCGAAATTCGCCAAATTTTGTCGCCCCCTAGCAGCCATGCCCTTTGACCTATTGACATTCTTTTAATACCACTTCATTAGGATGGAGAGTAGATGGTCTGTAGCAAATTTGAAGTCAATCAAGCGAAATCTCTAGGAGTAGGACTTCAAATACGAAAAAAATTCAATTCAAAATGGCGGACTTCCTGTTGACATTTCACCATGACATAGGCCGACTTTTTTGTGCGTCTCACTCACGTACACATGTGTACCAAGTTTGAAGCTGCTAGGATCAAGTATGTGCATGTGAGAGCAAAAGGAAATTTTAAAGCTAGCATAAAAACTTTGTCGCCCCCTAGCGGCCACATTCTTTCACCTGCCGAAATCCTTTTGATGCGCTTTTGATTGGCATCGTCTCTACATGATCTGTGCCAAATTTGAAGTCGATTGGGCGATATCCCTAGGAGGAGCGCGTTCGCAGCGTAAAAATTTCAAATCAAAATGGCGGACTTCCTGTTGAGATTTGGGGGGTCTTTCTAGAGACTTTTTTGCTCATCTGAGTATAATACACTTGTGTACCGATTTTTGTCCGCTTTTGTGATCTCACCTATGGACTTTTTCAAAATTTTCAAGGGGGCGCTGTTTCACCATTTTGTCCTGCCCATGTGCAACGACCATAAAATATCAAATTTTTCGTGTGAGCGCAATGTTTCCCAGAATTCCGTGAGTTTTTGAGCACGGGAAAGGCTCCGAAAATGCGATTTTAGAGGGACTTAAAATAATAATAATAAACCTTACGATTACAATAGGTCCCTCGGGACGACTTCGTCGTACCGCTCGGGCCCTAACTAGCGTTGAGTATTTGATTAATATCACAACTTAACAAAAGATATTTATTTGATATTTATGTTCAATATAAACAAAGCAATATATCAAATGTAGAGCATTAAGGCATTAATGAAACTTCAAGCAATTATTCTAACTTCATAATGAGTAAGAAAATATCATAACATGATTGGAGTGTCATAATTCCATGGGATGTTGTTAAACTATAATATTGCATTTACTTCTACAAAACATCATGACTGTTTGTCCTGAAGTACATTTAGTGCTTCCAACTACGCACATATTCCAACTATGCACATATTGGCTTCAAGACCTGCAACCTTTTGGTTCACAGGTGTCGTCTTTCACCACTGGGCCACACTTCCTCTCGTACTAATACTATCAGGACTGAGAACCATGCACCTAGTTCAGCCATTCATCCAATGATTCAACCCTGGGCATCACCGGGGCCCCTGCATACGCCATGGGCCTTTATAAGATTAATGCATTGGATGGAGCAGGTGTCTGCCAAAATTCCATTCCTATTTAAACCTCCAGGCCCATACCAGCAACCTAATCCTATTAGGCCTAATTGAGTGAAGTCGACAGTCTTTTTCAGTTAAACTAAGTTCACGCACTAATAGGATTCAAAAGGGGGCAAAAAAAGGTACAATGTGTAGAGAGTAGTAGTGTTAGTGTGTGTCTGGGGAAGTGCACAGGGTGTACCAGGGAGCAGGTAAACAGGGACTGTGTGTTGGAACCAGTAGAGGCTTCCCACTGGGTTTGGGGTTCTGTGTTTAAGGAAGAGGGAGGCTGTGGGCTGGAGGTCTCCCCGGAGGCTAGATAAGCTCAGAGGGGGTAACAAGAACAACATAATTGGTATTCAGGAACCCCTAGTGTGTCTCTAGGTGTTTACCTTAAATACATACATAAACATATTGCTGCTGCTGCCATGTCATGACGTTGCAAATACATGACTCTGCAAAGGGCTTTTAATTTGAAACAACAGTAGTAGAAACATATGGCAACACTGTGGTGAGATGGATAGAGAGAGATAGAAGAGGCAAAGAAAAAAGAGAGAGTGGTAGATTTAACTAGTCATTTTTGAGTTAGATACATTTTTATCATCCTTAACCATATTCACAACACTGGCTCTGTGTGCCTGTTGTATGGGGAGTGCATATGAGTGTGTGGATCCAGAACTGACATCGCTTCACCCATACCAAAAAAAAAAAAAAAAAATGTTGTGGTTTAAATATATTAGTGAAACATTCATCTGAATGTCAGCACGTGCAGTGGATTTGGGAAAGTCAAACCAGAGGGGCACATTACATTCATTAAGCATATCAAAGAGGTAATGTGATTTTTTTGAAACTGTCATTGTAAAAGGATGGAGGGAATGCAGCAGACTAAAAAGGCTGTTTTGATTTTGAAATTTCACACACAAGGTAGACATCAAACGTGTGCACTGCAAATCAGTCTAACGTTCTCTGACTTTCTTTTGGGACATAATAAAACCAAACCAGCACTTTCAGTCTCAATCAACTATAGATATCTACACTTCCACCAAAAACTTCCTGTTCAGAAAGCAACCACAAGATAGGATCTACAGCAAAGTGGTCTCAAGCCAAAGGACAGTAGGAAATGCAGGGCTAGGCCCTAAAAGAAATCAAAAAGCTTGTCATGTCATTGAATCCTTCTTGTTTTTGGCTTGTGGCTAGTACATGATCTTATCAAGGCCCTTTGTGAACGTCTCTGCCCCTTTGGTTCCCTGCTGAAAGACAAGATGAGCAGTTGTGATAGGCAAAGCTTCACACAGTCACACACGCACATCAATTTAAGGAGGTCAGAGTGGGACACAGTGTTTAGCCAGTGGCGTCAGTGACACAGACATGGCCTGAGGACCTAACCTTTCATGGCTACCCATAGCCAGAGGTGCTACATGGGACTCTCTTTGAAGAAAACACATCCAAAGGGGTTTGAGAGACAAAAGGTTAGCATAGGCCCTCAGTGATCTTCCATGACCCCTTTTCTTGAAAGACAAATAGGCAACAAAGGGACTGAAGGGACGGTTGACATCTAACTGGAAGTGACAACACAGATGTAATCTAGGTTTTTAAAGTAATAGAATTGAGTTAACAGATTTATCATGGTTTTATTATTATATGAGACATTATATACTAATTTTGGCTCCTTTTGTTTTCCTTTTAGTCTTTTGACTAAACTGTAAATATGTCAAATTGTTGTAGTTATTTCATTATTGTTAGTTTAAATATAGTTTCAAGTCACTGTCAGTGAAGATACAAGAAGATAGATGAAGATACTACATACAATTTATGGTGAATGTTCGGATGCATGCAGGTCAGTGAAAACTTTGTGTGAAACACTGATTATTGTATAGATTAATACATAAAAATAATTTTATGTAAGCTTTAATTTAGTTTTTCAGATTTTTTTTTTGTTTACATCAAATAAGATCAAACATCAAATGTTTTTCTGGACATACACAGATGATGTGCACTGCATGACAACAAGCCGTGTCACATTCATGTCTACATACATGCCAATGGATATAAGGCCCATGGTTTTCAATTATAATATAAATCTTAATTATAATCAAGGTCATCAGGTGTTCATTCATCATGGAAATCTTTTCATCTAACTTTCTAAAGTAAGCAACTCAGAAATCAGATTGGGATCTTTTATAGCATAAATATAGCATTATAGCATGAAAGCATCAGAACTGGACTGATGCCTCATTGTCAATCAAGAAAATTGTCCCATGAACCAGTGACTTTTTTTCTTTTTCTTTTCTTTTTTTTTTTTACCATTTCTATAGTAAACATTGTCCTTCTGGTCTTTACAGTGCAGCATACTGTGCAGCCTGCTTCAGGAAACCTTTTAAAACATCTGTGATTCAACCCTCCATATTCATGGTTGAGATAAAGGGACCGATAAACTGCCTGACAGATAATTAAACCATTATATACTGTCAGTTCTCCTAATCATGTTAAAGAGGGGTTTTCTTCATAGACTTAATCTAATTACCTAATCGCCCCTTTTCTTCTGATATCACTTGCAGAATGGCACTGCCTTTGTTTCCTGTATTTCCCTGTGTAAATGTCAAAGTTTTCCCTTTGTACCAGACTGCACAACTACTAACCACACAAAGTAAAGGAGACATAACTGGAACTAGAAGAATGTGTTCAGTGTGCCCAAATTAAAAAGCTGTATGTTGTATTTCCTATGTGTATCCCCCATCCTGTTAGAGATAAGATCCAAGTGTTGTAAAAATGGAACTAAGAATAGTGATATGACTCACAATAGTTCATCTTCATCCTAAACTAAGTAATGCGTTTCCAATGGCCCGTTAAAAGTGGCTAAGACTGTGAAAAATCCTGAGGTACAAGCTCTCTTCAGCAGCTCTGGGAAACAAGACTTCATTCAGTTTGAAGACATATGTTTTAAAAGGAGTGTGTTTATGAAAAAAAACATAGGAAAACTACAAAATATATATTCTAAATATCAAACTTTTTCATTTAATAATTCCACATTTTGGGAAATATGCTCATTCATGTTTTTTCTGATGCCACCCCTGATGTCTAAATATGCTACAAGTAGTTTAGCATTAAGCTACTGATAACAGTTCTCTTTGTTCAGGTAAGGTAAGGTAAGGTAAAGTAAGGTAAGGTAAGGTAAGGTATTATAAGGTAAGATAAGGTAAGGAAAGGAGTGTATTTCTTCCAGGACCTCAACAGTTCATCAATTGATGCATGAAATCTTGTTTGTTTATTCTGCACAAAAATGAAGTGCAACAATGATACATATTTATTTTTTAGGAGGTTTATGTTCAAAACTAGTTCTAAGACTAGCCAGCTGCAGACTGTAGCTTCAGATTTAGCATAGAGACGTTCAAGTGGCATCAGTCTTTTCATCTAATCCACGTAAAGAAGGTGTTGTGCAAGACTCTAAAGAGTAAAACTGGGTTAAAAGCAAGGCAGTAAGGCTGTGTTAATATTTGGAGTAACTCCGTTATGACATGAGAGACAGAACTGAGGTCTACAAAGATCTGACAGTCGTCAGCTGGTTTAACCCGACAAGACCTTTCCTGTCCTCAGTCCACCTCAGACACCCAACATCCTTGCCAAAATACTATGTATTTGTTTCCCTGCGTGTGTGTCTGTGTGTGTATGTGTCTGAGAGATTCAAGTGATGGAGACTGAACTATGAAAAGTCAGAGGGGCGGGGAGGGGGAAGAGAAGGACAAGAGATACAGCTTAGTACAATGATAGAACAGAGAGAGGGAGGGGAAAAAAATCAAAGAATTGGAATAATTGGCATAATTCAAGGTGGCTGGGCACAGTCAGGGGGAGTGTCAGTGTTGGGCGAATCTTTTGCCATCCTCAAAGAGAGACGGTCTGCACAATTAGCCACACGAACTCTGACCCCGCTCAGAATAATTAATGAATAACAGAGGGGATAAAGACAAAAGGCGCAGAGCGGTCTGGTTGAGTGGCGAGCGAGGGTAATACATCAAAGAATGCCGTTAATTGGCCCTGTGGCTTTCATTCTTTGCCCTATTTCTTTCAATTCATTGACTCAAAATAATGGGTTCAGGTTCATTATCAACAGGTCGTAAGCCCTGGGAGTGCCAAAATTCAACAGGAGATTCAGCAGTGTGTGTGCGTGTGTGCGTGTGTGTGAGTGTGTGTATGCTTGCTAATGCCTGTGTACAAAAAAAATGTGTGTAATGGCTTAGCTTTTGCCTGGCCCCCCAAAGTCCTGACGACATCAATTCCACACAGGGCAAAGTAAGAGTTGTGTAGTTGTGTTGAGGAGAGAAGAGAGCAGCAGGCCGCAGGTTTTTATTTATTCTTTAGCTCAGCCTGCACAGATTTTACTGAGTTTGTCTGTGAATGCTACAAGTGTCATCACAATGCTGGAATATAACTGGTACGGACAGGTAAGTGAAACTGACACACCTACTGCTGTGCTAATGCTTCACAAGTAAACTGAGCGCCAACGTAACCGATTGATACTGAATGTCTGCTACGGCCTCAGAGTTGTTTAAGTCAAGTGATTACATGGTAAAATAGTAGGAGTCGATATTAATGATGCTGACAGCCATTGATGGTCATTATTTGATGCACAGTATTCAATGCAACTAAATCAAATCACTTCCAAATACTACAGACCTCAAACTGCATTTGCGTTACTTCAAATCAAATTTCCAAACAATATGTTTGTGTCATGTGCCTGTTTGAGAGCATCAGATAAAGAGCGGCCTTGTTTCAAATTGCTGTGGCCAGACCGTGACAACTCAGTTTGGTAGGACAATAAAATAAAAAGAGGCACCTGGGTCAAATGTAAAGCTGAATAATGTGGATTTAAATGGCATTACACTTAATCAAATTGGGGGTGGTATTAAATCAATTCAACTCTGTTGGAATGGTAATACCAAAATAAACAGAGTCAAAGCACAGCACTGTAAGGCAAATGTGACAGGAATATAACTTGATTAAAAAGGAGCAGAGGCAACGAGTCTGATGACGTAAGGAGCACAGAAAAAAAAAAGTGCTCTCGTTTCTGTTGTTGCGAATTGTCTCTGTGTGTGCACAGACTGTTGAAATGTGATAGAGTTACAAAAATTGGCTACTTTTAAAAAATTACATTTGTTTTTCATCACTATAACTTCATTGGTTTTGACGAGTGAAAATAATCTCAATCATCTGCAAATTTGATGATTATGGGCTATGACGTTTGCATATTTTTTTTAGGCGACAGAAACAAGTTTGAATCTTATTGCTTTATCTGAAAAATGCCTGTTCACAGCACTGAAAACAAAGATGCTTTTTTCATAGATTTCGCACATTGCTGTGCGGGTGTGAAAAGTGTAATTCCCAAAGAGGCAACACTTGAGTTTGTATTTGAACTTAATAAACAGTGCAGACCTACATTTGGAAAAAAAAAAACCCTGAGAACTTTAAAGTTAAATTTTGCTGTTAATATTGTTACCATTTTATTTCATGAATCACAAAGCAGAAAATTCAACAGTGTTTCCTCACACGTCTCTTCCCTGGGTTTGGTGGAGGTCTCTGCCTCACACCTGCAGATGGCCAGATTTCCTATGACACAGCATGTTAGGTAGATTCATATCTTCATACAATGCCGCCACAGACTCAGGTGATTTCTTGTGACTGTAGTAATTCTTAATGACGATGACTCATGTTCAGTTCACTTCAGAGCATCTGTTTAGTTCCAAGTCTCTCTCTTTATCTGTCTGCTGCTCTCATTCTTTTGTCTTTTCTTGCAAACTTAATTTACCGATAACTGTCAAAGCCAAAGAGTGCAGTTTTGGAGCGAAAAGCCCAGGTCATGTGAAATTACTCCCACTCACGTACAGATCCAGACACACCATGAAAGAGCTAGGGGTAAGGAGGGGTGGTTAACTCAATTACCGTAACTTTGTCTGCTCACGACACGTGATTCTGTTAGAAATACTTCACCGCTTGTTACACACTCTGAAATATTTCAGCCATCCTCCTGGCCGACCACAGCGCACTTTTTTTCTCTCTCTCTCCTCTGGTCCTTTAATTGCCATACGAAAGGTTTCCCATACCTGGGTGAGCCATGTCAAGCAATTAATACCCTGAAATACGCCTTTTAAGTGAGTCTTTTGGTCTCTGGGGCTCCCCATTGTGATGAAAAGATTGGTGTCGTCTCACGTTAGCCTCGCACAGGTGCCTTCTCTGTTTGCACATCAGATCATTACCATAACCAGGAGAGAGGGACTGATATAGATAAAAAAGAGAGAGAACGGGAATATTACAAGAGATAGATAAGAAAGGACATAACCCTACATAGCAAGAGATAAGGGGAAAGGCTTTTATTTTGATGGGACATGACCTCTGCATAGTTCACAACACCAAACACACACACACACACACACACACACACACACACACACATGCATGAAAAGACACACACACACAAACAAAGAAGGGTGTTAATGTAGGTTAGCTCCATTCACACAGCTCAAATGCATTTAGGATTAAAGGATTATCACATTTTAAATCAGATCAACAAATCACATTTTACTGACATATATAAACTACAGCATTTCAAAATAAGTTCAGATTGATTTCCTGCCTTTCAGGCAGCTCCTGGTTTCCATATACAATCAACAGAGTGAACATTTTTCCGCATTGATGTTATTATCATGTTGTAATGCTAAGGAGATGAACTCACAGTATCTTTGAGTTGGTTTGTGGTGGATTCAAGGGAACATTGACATTATACTGAAAATCTACAATATGTCATAAAAAAACTAATCCAGATGATGTAAAATTAAAGCATTTGTTGCAAAAGTAGTTATTATCTTGCATTATTAAAAGCTGCAGATTTCCACATTTTTCCATTGAGATTATATAACCTTGACTTAAATAGCAAACATATAGAGACATGGTCTGTGTATGGATTACCAGACTGAGACCAATGGCTGTTTAAATCAATCTAAAAACTTTCACTATGCTTTAGAGAATGGTCAGCTGTAATGTTAAGCACACATACTATGTATTTAATAGGCTAAACATGCGAAACCACAAGCAAAGCCCTTTAATCTCTAATGCATTTGCACTGTAGCAAACTGTGCACACTTTGGATTGTGTTGCTCACACAAACCGAGATGAAAGCCTTCAAACGTGATTGTTAATTATGGAATTACAACAGTTTCATGGCCATTTTTGGTTTACTGATTAAATCTGTCATTGTGAAGGCTTCATGGCCTGAGGGAAAAAAACCACTAAAGCAACATTCGTTTTAGTTCATGCATTCATTATCAACACATATATAGAGTAAATGCAATGCATGCTTACACACAGCGGAGCTGCATGTTTGTGTGAGTGTGTGCAGTGCTCAGAGAGCTTCATCTGGGCTTAGTCAAAAACATCTGTGCTCAAAAATCCTCCTTCACTTAAATGTGTGCTCAGCTTAATGTTACTTCATTTGGATGTTTGACCTTCTCTTTGCAGAGCAATGTATATGCAGAGGGTAAGACTTCCCTGACTTAACCTTACATAATATCATTTTTGTGACACCATAACAAGTCTGGTTGTATACTGAGTGTGGACCTTTGTAATATAAATTCACAGTTTTTTTATTACTGCCATGGAGTACCGTAGATGAAATTTCATTTCATCAAACATTTTTTTGTGGAAAGACTTAGTATTCATCTGATTCATATCCTATACCTCATGTAGTCACCCACTGTTGACAAATGCCTGGAGGGAGATAAAATTTAATGACTTAATCTCTTAATTAAACCAATTAAACAAAACAACTACATTAAATCTAAATTAAATTAAAATATGTCTGCATGGAATCTTTAAAAGAGAAGCACAACTGGCATGTCATCTGTTGTTACTGTGCTATAATAGCATAATAATCCATGTTTTTTTCCACATAAGATGAATGTGTGGGATGTAGTTGCTTCATCTTGGTTGGTGGTTAAAGGTAATTCTTGGCTCAGGCCATTGCTTGTCTCAAGTCGGTGGATTATGAATCTGTGCTGACCGGTGGAGCTGTGTAGTTTTGGAGAACCTTATTCAGTGAAAAGGAGTGGCTGCTCTGGGCACTGGAGGTGGCACATGGTCGTCCCTAATGGAGAAGTGGGCAGAGAGTCTGTAGCACAGAAGATAAATTGAACTCAGGCTCAGCTAATTAGTCAATCCACCAGAGACTGGCCACTGCAGCGATGAGAGGTCGGCTGCTGGAGTAACATGATCCAATAAAGAGGCCGGAAAATAAATACAGAAATTAAAAAAAAAAAAATTAATATTGATTATATTAACAAAAAGAAAAATGAGGAGATCTGGGCCAAATTCCCACAAGGCTTTCCTGACATATCACATTCATGAGAATGGGCCAGACAACCCAGAAAGGCATTAAAAATAACAAATATGTGAAGACGTATCAAGTTGCGCGTGATATTTTTATCTGGAGTTACAGTTTTGGAAAAATGTTATCATGATATTTCCCAAAAGACGAAGATTCAAGCTTTTGGAAAGTAGGACACCTTTCCTTAAGTAATTAGACTATTTCTGGAGAAATTGTCTATACTGCAATAGCTGGCTGCTAAATAAATAAATAAATAAATAATAATAATAAAAGGATAAAGAGTTTATTTGATGGAAATGGTGAAAAACTTAATTTGAACGAAAGAGTAGATGAAATAGTTTGAAGTAAAAAAAGGGGGCTAAGGGATATAAAAGTTGCCATATAAAGTTCTGCACATTTGGCATCCTCACAGTTACCATTGTTTATTTTAGTTTGTGTAAAGCTCATACATGTCATTACTCAGAGGAACATGTGATATAACTGTCTATTTGAACCATAACAGTGGATACGTTAAATGTTAAGTAGGTTTTTTCTTGCTCAGCATTATAAATAAATCCACAATTATGACAATCTTCTCTGGTTTACATCTAGAAACTGGAGGCTCTGGCAAGTGTAATGATATTTATTATTTGTTTATGGTGTCAAAAATGGGGAAAATGTAAAGATTTAAAGATGAGACATGTGAAGACTGGAATAGCTCGTGAGTAAAACCAAGGCTGCTCAATAACAAATAAAACTTATTACAAGGGGCCATATTGAGCCAAATATGACATGGTATAGACTTTCTGTCTCCTCAGTGGGTGTGGTCAGCTCATATGAGATGTGACAGCACCAGCACGGAAGCTAATATTAATAAGCAGTTTATTATTCACTCATCTGTGCCTTTCTGTATGGACTGTTGCTTAGACAAGACAATACAACCCTAGATAGAGTAGAAATGTGTCCCTTATTTTGCCGCTTGTTTTGTTCTGCCAACCTTCTATCTTATCAACCCAGTGCAAGATCAAACGTGTCCTATTCCGGCCAAAAACAGTTCAGTTTTAACTGTTAACGACAACCAGGACAAGAGGAGGAGACATGTGTTACCAGATCTTACGAGAGTGTGCTGTCAAGACTGTCACATCTCAAACAAAGATCATTTTCGTCTGATTTATTGATCTCAAAAAAGTGGCTTGTTAAAAATGAGTCCAGTATTCACTTCAGTGACACGATGAGATAAGAGAATTGGAGTGAATGAAAGTATGTTGTTGACTACATTATCAGACATTGCTGAGAAAGGTAATTCCAATCATGTCCATCCCAATGAAGCCAAATGTGTGACAGCCAGAGTAGGCCTCGGTAGGTGCTAAAGAAACAAGTGGAGGAATAATAAACACTTTTGGGTTTAGAGGGACAAACAGCAATCCCACCAACAACATGATATGATTGCAGGCCAGTATTAAAAAACTGACCAAATCTACATGTGAGTTCTTGTGGCCTTTACCGCCAACGTCCTTTGGTTTCATTTTTGCACTGCTAGGAAGAGGAGCACTGGCACTTCTGCTTATTCAAACGGCAGGGGCACAAAGATAGCAGGACAGAGCAGACAAACAGCTCTTTGTCCACAGCACAAATCATTAGTTCGGCTAAGGTCAAAGTTGATTTAATTTTCTCCTTAGTTCTCATTAAACAGCTATTGCATTATTTAATTTCCCACAATCAAGTTAAAGGGGGGGGGGGGGGGGGGGGAGTAATCAATATATCTCCAGCAAAAGCTTTTGAACAGTAGATTGCAAATTTAGCCCACAAATGCACTTTATCCTCTTTTTGATGCCATGTTAAGCTTCAAAGGTCAGAGGAGCTGCATTGAAATATTTCTGATTTTGATCTTCACTCTGTTGAGTTGCCAGAGACCTGAGTTATGTTGAATCAAATTAAAACTTAATCAAAACTATTTTTCTTTGTAGTTCTCTTAAGATATGCATGAAGATAGGTAAGTTTTGGGGCAATATAAACACTGTGTCTGGAATCATTTATTGTTCACTATAGACTTTAATGCAGTGATTCCCAACCATGGGGTTCTTGTGTGACAGTTGCTAAGGAGTACTTGGGGATAGTGTACCGTGAGTACTTTAGAGCACTTTGTTAATAAAATACGTCCTCATATTGAATCAGCTGTAACACATGGATGTTAGAGGTTGTGACTGAGTCAGTGGCAACTAGTTAATGGTAGACAGTGAGATGGTTATCAGCACCATCAGCAATAATAGTCCAATAATCCATTTACTTGTTACATCATGTTGTCTAATATTTTATATTGACTTACTACAATCTAACTTGATCAGTCTCTAATAGGTTACACAGGAATGGATTAAAGAATTTGGAAACAGGAAATTGTTCCACTTTTTTTTTTTTTTTTTTTTTTTTTGCCCTTCCCTGGTTTTGTTTTAGAATCCATCTTCTGTCTGACACTGTTATATTATCAAGTATTTTTGGCCACCTTGTGTCTTTTATTGAGCCTTTATTACACGTGAGCCATATCATCTGTATCAGATTATATCTACTTTACAATCAGAAGCCTCATCTCTGTATTACACATCTGATTTCTTATGAAAACATCAAAGACCATGATGACCTTTACCAAAATCTTGTGTGACATCATATTATAGAAGAAAGATTAACAGAAACATTTCATATAAAGTCCCATTAGACCAAAGTCCTTCCTCTGACAGCTGATTGTCACACATCCCGCACAAATGGTGTACTGCTGACATTTTACTAAGCCGGATCATTTACTCAAATAAACTTATGCAAAGCGGAAATGGAGTCAAAGCATTGTGATATGGGTGTTGGCTCATGGCACAGCAGCCATCAGCAGGCGTGACAGTCTGTCTTAGTGCTACATCTACAGTCTGCTCTCTGAAGAATCCCATAATGTTACATTCAGCCTGCACAAACTGACCGTTCACCTCCTTTTTACTGTTATCACAAACATGTGTTCTCTATGCACATAATTCTAGGAAACATGAAATATATCCTTTTTCAAGTAATAAATTAGCCTTAAATAGAAACAAACAGTTAAGACAACTCTCTTCTATCAAAAGGTTGTCTCTATATCCTGAGCATTTTGTCTTTAGGCCTTTACCCAGGCTTGAAAGGCCTTTACTTTGGTGAGCTGGGACAGTCTTGCAATCAATCATGTGCATAATTTTAATAAGACTTCATCTTCATAGTTACAGTTGGAGCCCCCCGGGGTTCTTTTTACTGTCTGCCAAAGTGAGAGATTAAAGTTGTCTACGGTACAGCTTTCTGACATCATTCTGAGAGGCAACGCTAAGCACCGGTCTATCCTGTTCTAGCTCACTGGACGATGAGGGTCAAGGATGAGGTGCCCCTTTCAAGAGCACAACTACTTCACAGGAGTTTACCCCCAATCCTCTGCTCTGCTCCTATTGCTCAGCAGCTTCGTGGCAGTGGCTATAAGTGGTGACCAAAGATCAGATCCCATTTTCCTGTTTTTTTTTTTTTTTTTTTTGCATTTGTCCAAAAACTAACTCACTACACTGTACAGTCTGACATCACAGCTTACATTTCCTACAAAAGCCTGTTCAATGGATACTAATCATATACATTTGAGTTGTGCTGCCTGTGTGTTTCCTACATTAAATGTGGCTAAGCTTTTCAATAATTAGATTAATATATGTAAAGGAAATCCCTGGTATCTGACTGCACTGAATGCAATGAGCTGACGTCAACTTGTCGTCAATTACATTATACAGTTATCTGCTCTGACCTCACCTCGGTCTATTGGACCCCTCAGAACACTAATGTTGCGTAGCAACATAGACTTCTGGGATTCTCATTATGTGTCACAACCAATTCAGCAGCAGCAGTAATATACTGTGGATGTACAAAAAACAAACACACACAAAATCACGGGCCAGAATTTTGATAAAAAGTCCAGTATCTTTTTTATCTTATGTTGACTTTATTAACTTGGTGTTAGCTAACAAGTGCTCAACATTGCGTGTCAGTGACTGAGCTGCTGTACATTTTAGAAGAATCATGCACTTGAAACTTAGGAAATGCTAAATGTAAAGATCAGTATGGTTGTATTGCAGTTGCTTCGACAAGTTTTCAAAGATGTTTGGGTATAAATCATAAGCAGTGATACTGAGCGCACGATAACACACACACACACACTCATTTATCTAGGTGGCACACTGGACATACAGTAACACAAGCTTATCGGATAAAGAGAGCATCTAATAATATACATAAGGAGCTAACTTTCATTACTATTTGTGTCTCTGTGAAGCTCTGTGTGCACATGCATGTGGTGCGGAGGGGCTACGATCCCTCAGGTGTTCCTGTGAACAGGCTCCTTTTCACTGCTCACAAAGAATAATGTGCTCTATCTGATTTAGCAGCAAAAATTGTATTATTTCATTTTGACTAATTACATCTCCTCTGCACTGGTGGAAAGGACAGGCTGCACTGCATCCTCCTCCTCTGTCTCCTCCCTCTCTCCCCTGGCTTTCAGAAGTCTTTCAGTTGACTGAAACTACTTATGTAATGTTTGTTATTTGCTAAATACTCACTGACCTCCAGTTTTACAAAGTAGAAATACTTTATCTGTGAGTTTTACTGTCATTTAACAACATATTTGACATATTTACCTTAACAAAAAAAAAACCAAAACAAAGCACTAACTTAAACCAAGCTGTCGGCCCTATAAACACACTAAACAAACATGCTGCTGACTCACTGAGTGTCTGAGGTTACACCTCATGGCAGCTAATGTGAATGACCCTCCTGGTCTCTCTCTCTCTGAGTGATGATTTTGCAAGTAAATACAGCTGAAATCACAGTGCAGTCACTGTCTCTAACATGTGTTTGGTGATTTTCTCAGATGATGTTGTGGGTATAAAATCAGGATTTCAGCAACACAGAGCTGCAGCTTGGAAATGGCTTGGCAGTGACTGCTGGTTAACATGTAGCTTTAACAGGCCGTGCTTCAGTCACTATTTCATACTTATTCCGCTGTCAGACAGGAGTGACAGAAATACATGGAAATATGATGTTTTAAAAAACTTTGCAGGGAATTTGGGTGCATTACATACTATATGTGTTTGAGTTCAGACAGCAGGAGAGAATCAAATGGATAAAAGACTGACACCTAAGGAAACACTGCAGAATTGCCAAATTAGTCAGCCAACTACTTGCCACAGATAAAACTTTTCCAATCAGTAATACATTACACTATACTTACAGTCCTATACCATCCAAGGTTGAATTTGTAGTTTCTAAAATGACAAAAAAACTGTTATTTACTTAACAAGGAATCCACGAAGGCCCTGATTAGATTTACATCCTCTGTCCTTTTTTTACCTAATTGTACTGATTCCATTTTACTAACTTAATGTTACGTAACCATATTGTGTTGCTTTTATTGTGTTTTTCTGCTCGCACAAACGCAGGCCACAATCACAGCGCTGATAGTTGAGATCAGTAAAATCATGTTTTTAATGTAGGTCATGCACTTAAAATCTCAATCGAGGTCAAACCAAAGGTGTTTTATTGTGAGATGTTAAACCTAAGTGCAGTGAGATCCTGTTTGTTTGCAATGGAAACTCTACAGAGTACCTTTAAGCCATTTCCCGACAAGGTATCTTTACTTTAAGTTTGAATTTTAATTACTTTCACGCCACTGTAGAGGCAGACCATTTTCATAAATTCAATATTTCATCAAGGTAACAAGCACACACACACACACACACACACACACACACACACACACACAGTTTCACATGTAATCCAGTTAAAATGGCTGTAATATTTAATTCATATGAGAATCATTAAAAGTGCAGTGGTGCCGTGTCCATTATGCATTCCTTTTCTAGCAGGATAAAACAGTCCTCAGATGTGGGAGCTGCACTTTGAAGTGTTGTCTCAGAAGCAGGCCAACTCTTACAGGAAGTCCCTGATGTTTAAAACATGCCATGTATGGGGACTAACAAAGGTGAGCACTTGTGGCGTAGCCCAAGATGAGGCAAAAATGGCCAGCCAGGAATTTAGATCTGATGCTGCGTACACACAGCGGACATCAAATAAACAAGAAGGAGACAAATATACACGTGGGTAATGGTAGAGTAGAGAGAAAACAAAATACTGTAATGTGCATGTACCAAAAGGCACGTGAAACACACACACTCACAAAGATGCACATACACACACACACACAAAAAAAAAAAAAAAAAACTGTGCATGTGTCATGTTGGCTTTCAAATTTAGACACATAAATTACGTTCATCCATCCAGCTGACTGAGACAATACAGCCTATTATTTTTGTTTGGTGACAGTCAGAACTCAAATTCACAGAGATTACTGTACATACAGTATCTGTCTGCCATTCTCTGTATAATGAAATCATCTGACATGGACACGTGTGGGACGGACTGCAGTTTTCTAGCAGAGCAGACATTAGGTTATTGTGCATCAGAGAGTCAAACGGATTCTTTAAAAACATAATCCGTACTGGCTTGATTTAACCGAATCATTGTGATTCGATTTGCCCTATTACATTCAATGTCCTCAAATTAAGTTCTAATGTGTTTATCAAAGAGATTCAAAAGATATAAAAGCCCTCAGTTAGTGTTTGTAATAATCACTGAATCAGCAGTGACTATAAAACCGTGGTCTCAAACCTTGGGAAAATGGCACCACCCTCCTGGATCTCACTCTGGGCTTCAGATCAGAGAGTAATTAACAGAGGGTGGATAAATGTGATGCAAAGAAGCAACATTCTGCTTCAGCATTGCTATCTGGAATGCTAACACTTTTGCAGGTGCATATGGTGGAAAATTAAATGAAACAAAACGCAGTCAGAGCATTTGCTTTAACGGAATTATCTCAAATATATTGATATGCCCCAGTAAGATATTAGGATTTGAAGCTGAACTTAACTTTCCCATTTTTGTATTAATTAAATCCTTGGCTTTGGATTTAGATGGTTGCTTTTATTATCTAAAGGACGGAACTGGGCCAGTTCGATTTTGCTGTGTCCAGGAATTCTCTGAGAACCGTTCTGGGAAGTCCTGCTTTTGGCCTTTGTTGTGGCCTGACAGTGACTGGGACATGACAGCACATTTGTGTGAGCGCACATCTGTGTGTTTTAGCATATTTGCACACATCCACAGATTACATTTTTGTGCGTTTCCCTAGTTGAAGCCATGGCTGCGGTTTGAGGGCTAAAAAGCCGTCCAAGGGAAGTGGGTGTCATGAAGATAACCTGGGAGAATGTGCTGAGCTGAGCTGGATGTTCTGCAGGCAGGGAAGTGATCCACAAGCAGGAACTCACATTCTGTCAAGTTATTACACCCCTGTGCGCACACACACACACACACACACACACACACACACACACACTTCAACCCCTCTAACTGCCGTCAGTATTTCTGCCTCTGTCAGGCCTTTCCCTGACCAAAAACACACGCACGCACTGACACACACTCACACACAGGAAACGGCCCGTGCGGCTCCCCAATAAGCTGATGTGTCATGCCTTCCTTTCTGATATTTCTGCAAAAGCTCAGGAAGGAGGCTGCAGCACCTCTCTTCTTCTTCTTCCTCTTCTTCTCCCCCTGTCTCGGTGAGACATACAGCCGTGGCCGTGACACTTCTTGTTCTTCTGTAAGAATTTGCAGCTCCTGTGGTGGGGAGACGCTGCCACTCTGGGGGAGCCATGAGTCGTTGTTGTGTGGTCAAAGTGATCACCCTGACAGAGATCCAGCTTCTACAGGTAGGGGGGGGGGCGACTCAGATGAGATCAGATGCAGACGGAGCATATGTGTGCTGCACTATGTGTGCATTTGTTTGTGTTTGCATGCAAGGGAGATTGTGATGATGTGCATTTCCAAGCAGAATAACTAAATAGCCACCGTTGAATGCGAATTTTGTGATCGGTTTGCTCTCCCAGTCTTATCTGCCCTCACATTTCACAATCTGGGGTGTGTGGTTTCAAGCTATCTACTGGTTAGCAGGCTCAGCAAAAATACAGTAAGCATGTCTGTGAAGGCTTTTTGTTCCACTTTCATCTTATCGCCGTAGATTCAAGATGGCAAAAAGATACTTGGGGGCATTGCTACTTGCATTCCGTAACTGTGTCAGTATGTTGTAAAAATCCAGCGTTTTGGAGAAATGAATCCAAATCGCCTACTGAGTTTTGTCCAATATTTGTACAGCTGCTTAATGTCACCATCTCCCCTGTTTCATAAGTAGTTGGGATTTTTCTGAAGTGAAAGGAGAACTTGGGCAAGACTGAAACTCAGTTAAGCAAGAGCTTTTCACGCAAAAGAAACACCTGTGAGTCTGTCTGTTACAGTGGCATGGTGTGTGCAGCGTTTCAGTGGGAAAGACCTTTTAACTCTGAGGTAAATCACAACACTGTTAAATCCATCTTACAAACAGAGGCTGCAGAAATCATGCCTTTGTCAATATATAAAACCGGACTCTAAGATCTAGAAATGTTCATGTGCTGGTTGTGTTTTTATATTTGTTTTTAGAATCTGTGTTTTTTTTAATGTTATTATAATTGCATTAATATATATGTTCTGTAAAATCAGGATGTTATTTTCTCTTGAGGTCTTATTAGATAATTGATGTGAAATGCTTTATAGCTGCTGATGCTAAGTGCATTTGCTTGCATGAATCAGATACATGTTCTATAACTGATTGCAAAATGCCTGATGTGGCACAGCAGAGCATTTGTTGTTTGGATCTGATAAACCTGCTTCCTTCATGTGTGGTCGAAATCACTGCAAGTGCTGTAATGGTGGAAGTGAATGAGTTAGAGAGAAGAGAGAAGTTTGATTGATAAAGAAAGAGAAAGAAGGCATGTGGGTGTGGAATGAGGATGTTGTCTGCTTCTGACATCTTTATTGTAGGCTTTTAAATGTCTGAAATGAGGCTAATGAAGTTAGGGAGATGCAGCTGATCTCCTAATGACAGTAAGGTTTGTGTTTCAACTAGATACAGGAAGTACAAAACTAAACAGGATAAATATTTCCTTTTGATTCAAACATTATAAGGCTGCTGAAGTAATTTTGAGGGGATATATTAAAATTTGTCAAACAAATGAGTTTGACAAAAACACTTACTGTTTTGATATCAGCAAATTCGCAGTTTCACCCAACATGGTCTGGGTTTGCATGTCAGGAATAACTGCAAATGTGTGTGAATGGAAAGTGAACCTGTGACCTCTTCTCTACCAGTAACCTCAAACACTGCCTCGATTGTTGTAGCAGGTGCCTGTGGCAAATGTTGAGAAGGAGAAAAAGTGAAGTGTCTCAAACATCAAAAAGGAGTCATAGCTTGAGCCTCGATTAATTAGATTCTTATGTCCTTCCTGTCCCGCAACTGTAAAGATTTTAGACCTGCTTTATATGAAGGATGCCCTGAGATAACTTCTGTTATGATTTAGCTCTATATAAATAAAATTGCCTTGACTTGATTTGTGTATGGCGGGCATTGATAATTTTCAGCATGTCCTCTTCACACATGCACAGGCCTGCCATTGTTAAGGTTGGCCTTGGTGAGTGAAGCAACATTACCTCTCAAATCTAATCAGATTCCCTTAAGTGGATAACAAGCGTGTCTCCGGCATTTACAGTAGTGAGAAAGCTGAAGTGAAACCAGGACAATCTGCTGTCACACAAAGCAGATGTGGTGTGTAGAAGTCCTGGCATCCCTCCTGCTATCCGTAGTGGGAAAAAATGTTGATTGGCTAACAACTGGCATCTTGTTTGGTCTGGAGAAGACAGATAAGAGCTCTCAGTCACTACTGACAAGTTGAGTATTGTGATGAGCCTGTTCTTATTTAGGTGGACAAGTGGTGAATAAGGGCAGCTAGTCTGGCTGACTGAGGGAATTTAATGCTGAGTTTTAGTAAAAAGTCTAAAGCTGCAGATATAAGTCCATATGGTTTAAGAAAGTTGTTTGAGTTGACATTTAACTTTTATAGCTGCCAAGTGTGTGTGCTTCATACTATACAGTTATTTATCTAATCAATTCTTTCTGTGCAAATTTTGAGATAAGAACTGACTCGCTCTTCCTTTTTAGCATTAAAAATTGAATCACAAGCAATAAAACGCATTGTTGATTAATTGGATTTGCTATAGACACACTTGAGTTGGCGTGACCAGTCGCTAACGGTGGCTAATATTAGCAAATGGTAGTAAACGTTAGTAAAACAGAAGTGTATAATGAGTGAAGTAGCTGCTATGGTCGCTGTTCTGGAAAACGTTGCATAACCACACTGTACGCTTTCATCATCTGTGATTTAGTTGATGAATGACACCTATTTATAAAGCGCATGCTGAATGTGACGCCACGATTATGGAGCAGATAATGGAAAAATAAATTCCTCTTTAATGTCATATCTTCAGTAAAGTAATGCAGCAGAGTCTGCTGAGTCTGCTGCTACAAGCCACATTGTTGCTTATCTGAGTTTCCTACTTCCCTACTTCCAACTGATTAGCTGAGGTCAGTCATGGAAAAAAAGGATCCATGCAGTGATAAAGTTAAAAAATATATATATGAAAAAAAAGTGCAGGCAAGCCCAGAGAGCACACTATTTTGTCCAGTGAATAGCGTGCTTTTAAAAGGAAGTAACAGACACAGACAACAGGACCAACGACCGACAAGACTAACATTATAAAATCACTGCTAACAATACATGTATTATTATTAAGTACTCCCAAAAATACTTTACAGGCCATAAACCAATAAAGCAAGTTATAACAGTGAGCTTCTTTGTGAGCTTTAGACCAGTAAGTAAATTAGACATTTTTAGGTGAGATGTTCTCTCTGAAAATAGCCCTAAATTTACAGTAATAAAGACCTCAAAATAGCTTTGTTGCACTTATTGTTTTGGAAACTGATAATACTGAACTGTCTATATTGAAACAAGTGAATGAATGAAAAGGCCTGGTTAAAAATGGCATTAGAGAAGTTATTTAAAACCCCCAGTGGGGAACAAGGGTCAATTGTGCTGCCAAAACCCTGGAGCATGCAGCAGAGGACATTTGGGAGCTGACCGCTGATTGGTCAGTGAGACAGAAGTGGGCAGTCCCAATGAATTAGTGATAGACACTAAAGGCAGATATCCTGCAGTGATCAAACCCTGGGTGATCTGACAGTCCAGTGTTTGAAGTGATTATCATGCTACGCAACATAAAGGCTTACCCCCAGCTTTGAGCCTAATTAGTTCACTTAGGGCCCTTATAAGACATTGGTAGGGGACAGGAGGGGACAGACACTCAGTGAGAAGGCAGCAGATCAACAGGATAGCAGCAGCAGACCTGGATGCCTAAAGTTGACCTGCTCTGCTGCTACACCCAAACAAACCCAACTGAAGATTATCTGCTTTTCTGAGAATGCCACACTTAACTGACTGCAGTTACTACACGATGCGGGACGCAACCAGAGCTTCAAATGTAAGAATACTGAAACTGAGGAAACTTCTGAATTTGCCGGTGAAACGTTTTCTTATCATATTTTCTAATGTGATGTATCCGTAAGGTTTTCGTTACTGCTTTGTCATTGTTGATGTTGCTGTTTGTTAAAGTATGTGCAACTGCATTCTATTGTCTGTTTCGCACTAATATGACAGAATATGGGAACGATTTGTTCAACAAATGACCTTGCGGATGAGTGGTAATTCTCTTAAAGAAACTTGCTACATATGAGAAACATGACTCAGTTGAATATGAGTGTTAACTTATGTTTTACAAAACATAGGCAGTGACTAATAATGGAAAACTGTGACTCTCAGCTATTTCTGTGTATTGAATGAGATCATCCTTTCGCAAAGTCTACACAGCAAACAACCCTTCAACCCTGAGTGCATATGCTCTTAGTCAGTGCTGTTTCAGTGGTGTGAAAACCAAATGCGCAATCGCCCTCCTACAGAACTGGTCTCTGATCCAGTCAACTAACTGAAACTATGTACAATCTGATTTTGCGACAGGTACAAAGCCACCTGGAGAACTCCAAGTTCCACCTCCACCAGAGCCAGAATCAGCAGGTCAAGCAGTACCTGACGCTGGGCTCCAAGCTGGCCTCGTCGGCCGGGCAGGGCCACGCCGTGCCGCATCCGCACGCTCCCGGCCAGCCGCTGACCACGGTGCCCATCATGAGGAACGGACACATGCCCTCCGTCAGCGACGGCAGCAACCCCAACAGCCCTGTCACCCTGCTCACCATGGCCAATCACGACAGCGAGGTGAGTGGCCCTCTTGGAAAAAGAGAGCGTCTGTGAATGTGAATTAAGATGCTGCTGAATTTATGGAACTGAAATTGACAAACCTCTGAATGTGCCGGGTGTTGACTGGAAAAGACTGAAAATGCAACATAAAATCTGAACCACAGTTGAGGTCACACACAGACAAACTGTGGGTCAGACTTTTTGTAAATTTCGCAACATGCTTGAGACTCTTTCCTGTCATCACTCCTTATTCCTGTCGAAAATATACCATGTTGTTTTTCATGTCCACTAGT
Source organism: Caranx ignobilis (assembly GCA_021432705.1). Taxonomy (NCBI): domain Eukaryota; kingdom Metazoa; phylum Chordata; class Actinopteri; order Carangiformes; family Carangidae; genus Caranx; species Caranx ignobilis. The sequence continues at coordinate 82,563,115 of MU269990.1, read as the reverse complement.
GAGACATTTGCTGTAGTCCCTTTAAATTCTGAGATGAATCATGGCGGACACTTTGCTAGGATGAACAGTCAACTTAGAGTAGAGTTCACATACACCGATGACTAAATTCCTAACTGGACTGGGTTTGAATCTCTTACAATGCAGAGAGTAGATCCAACTAATCATCTAAACAAAGTGATGCCATTATTGATCTCCCTCTCTCTCTCTGATGTGCTCATCAATAACTTCAGACATGCAGTCTCTGATGAGAGAACCCCTTCAAAGAAGGAAACCAGTTTGATAACAGATGCATGTTTTTCCCGCTACCACTGCTAACTAATTTCAGAACTCGGCAGCGGAGAACTTGCCTGTTATTGGATTAGTCTCCCGACAGTCCCTCCCCTTTCTCGTGTCTATTTTGGTTTGAATGTGGAGATTTCAAAAGCTCAGACTTGGACAGTATTGAAATTCTGGTACAAACATAATCAGTCTGTCCATGAGTACACTGAAATTACTGTTTTCTTTTAGTTTCCAATGGATGAAGTTATTGATGACCTAATTAGTCTTGAATCCGGTTTCAATGATGGAGGCTTGGATTGCATGGAGCCTAACATCATAATGCAAAACAATGTAAGTATGAATCACACTAACTTTTGCTCTAACAGCTACACACTAACACTGTTTAAAAATGCCGCAGACTATCAATGGTGTGAAGGTCTTTTCTATTGATTATTGCAACACATATCTCTTGCTTCACATTCTTTGCAACTAGGTCCATGTCAAGTTAAATTTCTTCATTAATGACTTCTCTGTTGAATTGGGACTTGAAAGTGAGGTTCCTCGACCCAGACGTGTAGGTGCAGGCTTGACTAGCTTGGGAAAAGGGGGACCTGTCTTAGTTTGAGGGCAGCTTAAGTCCAGAGATGAGTCAAAGTTCATTGGAGCTTAGCAACATTTCTCACATTACTCAAGAAGTTTAACAACGAAGATTAAGTTAAAACGAAGGATGATGGGGACAATATGACAACAGGAGGAGCACCGTTCAAATTGACTGGGAATTGGGAGACTACAAGTGGCACCACAGACAAACACCAGCAGTAGGATTCATAGCCAGGAAAGAATTCGAAACCTCTGGGCAGAAGAAATGTGTGGACAAAGGCTTCATTTGGCCGACACCTGAAGCTAATACAGAGAGTTTGTGGGATGAGAATAACTGGGAATCTGGGCCTGACTCCTTAAATACAGAGAGAGACACAGCGTTAGACAAAGAATCATACACACACATAAAGTGACAGGGAGCAAAACACAACAGATACTGTGACAGGGAAGGAATGACAGAGGGGGGAGGACAAGATAAGGCGTGGGGAGGCGGGGGGGGGGGGGTTGTAGGTTTAAAATGAGGACAGAAGCACAGTGGAGGAGTGAGGGGTGGGAGATCTTGTTGGAGAGAGTTTCTGAGCCATTGGATCGGGCTAATGCATACACTCCCCATGGGCTTGTTCAGAAATGATACCATGCTTAAATGGATCAATTCATCCTAATTAGTCATACAGTACGATGCATCACGCCGTTTCGCCGTGTCAACACATCCAGGAACACAGACAGGAGAGGGATTGAAGTGATTACAATAGGAGTAGTAGGGGAATTGTTGCAATCTTTCATTTTGATAAGCATTTTTGTCCCCTCCTCCTCCCTCCCCTTCCTCCCATCTTGGTGAGATAATGAGAAAAGAAAAATGCACATGCAAACTGAACCAAGTGCAGAATTTTTGAAATGTCTGCAGTTTTCTTCTATTTTGTTTCCTCATCTGCTCTTTTTTTTCCCCGTCTTGCTCTCCATTCCTTCCCATCTCTTGACTTGACATGCCGCCTTATCACATTCACCAGTCTAGTGGTTGGATTTGACACACATGTCGTGGATAAAATTGTCTGTGCGCATCTTTGAATCCGTGGTGGCTTCTGTGGCGTTTTCCCATAAATACACAAATGCGAATTAGACACACATGTGTGTCAGCACGCTATATCTTGACATCTCCCCCGTCCGTGAAAAGGCGTCATTATCGCAGAACTGATGCATGCTTTCCCAGACGAGAAGAGACCCGTAGGAAAACAGTTTTGCCTCTGTTCAAGCAGTTGACCTAGCTAGCCTTTTCATCTCTAATGGGATGCTATTTTCAACACAGAGCACATCTCTGTGTTAGGGCCACTTTCAAGTGGGGGGAGGGCGGGGTGTTAGAAAATTGTGGCATTAGCAGATCAAGACACTATGTATGTTCAAACCAAATCCAAGGGAGCAGCCAGCTTGGACTGGAGGTCAGGGTTAGATGCAGTAAGGCTGCAGGACGACAACCCTTCACTGACCCAGTTTGAGCAAGGTTAAGACCTTGTTAAGTTGTTTTTGCCCTTTGTGATGCAAGATGAGCGGGCAATTTGAACGTGGCAGCAATTCAAGAGCACAGCACTGGGTTTGCGTTGTCCTGCTGTGGCAGACATGTGGATACTGTAGTTCCCTGCAGAGAGGTCCAGAGCCAGAGGCCTGGGGGGGGGGGCAACCATCTCTGCAAGGCTCTGATCACTCCACTCTCCTCCTGTCAGCTTTTGTTAACGCGAGACAAAGCCACACAGCAGCTAAAAACAACTATTTGTCCTGTGGCTTTTGTTCCCAGTGTGACAGGCATCTGTGTTTACGTGCGTGTGAAATGTAAATGCGTTTCCTCCTGTTACTGACCCTTTCTCTTTCTTCTATCTCCTTCTACTCTCTCTCCTCCCTCAGGTGTCCCTCAGTAGCAGCATGCTGGACGTCTATGGGGGTGAACAAGGTATGAACGCCCCTAATGATGGAATGAGTCCCACATCTAACCCCACAAAGCTCACTGTTAAAAGGGAATACACAGGTATGAACTCATACCATAGCACTGATTAAACAACTAACCAATAAATGCGTTAGACCAGGCTCACGTTACTATACAAGACAAAAATCACACAAAGATCTAGTTGTTAGAAGAGGAGATTTGGGGGAATCACAACAACAAAACCGCTCTAAACATTAAAGCCTGTGTTGAAGAACAGAGTCTACCTGTGTTAGCTATAAATGGCAACATATGTGCATCTGTTGAAGCTAAACTCGAGCTAATTTACATGTGGTCAGGCCAACAGACAAATATGCGAGCCCACTTGTGTCTGACAAACGATGTCCTTCTTATCGTTGGGTCTGTTAATAGGCCGTAGAAACGTGTAGCGTTTTTGTCACAGTGCAAAAACAGTGGGCCCTTTAAGACATTTCTTATTAATGTCATGCATCAAGCAAAGAAGCTCTAATTGATTTAGGAAATCGAAGGGATGCCTGAAGAACCCTTCACTCTCAATGGGCAAATAAGTAAATTGCCATTTGGTTCATTTGAGTGTGGGCGGAGAGGACAATGGGCTGTTACACAGAGTTTAAATTGTCTTGATTGAATCAACAGAGACAAATTGGGAAATCCAATCTCAGGTCCCCAATTATGTAATTTGGAAGAATGTGAATACAAATATGGATGCACTGACATTTTTGTCCCTCTCCAGGACAGATTAGTGAATTTGCTAAACTGTCTTAATTATGGTGTAAGTAGTTTAAAAGTGGTTACCATTTTTTTTTTTTTTCCACAATGAGCTTCAGATATGCTGGAGGGGATAAACTGGGCTCTTTCAGTGTGTGTGTGTGTGTATGTGTGTGTGTGTTGGGAGATCAAACTTGTGTCTGTGGCGCAGACTAATGCGTGGAAAGTCCACATTCTTACTGACCCCAGCGCTGAACTCCCTCAAAACAACTGATTGTGCGTCTCCTGACTGGACCTTTTGTGGCGTTTCGTGTTCGTTGTCTTTCAGTTTCTAAATTAGTGTGTGCTGCTAATCAATTCGTTCCTCTCTGTGATTTATTTTTTTTTGACAGAACACGACACAAGGGTGATGGCCAAAGAGAGACAGAAGAAAGACAACCATAATTTGAGTAAGTACCCCCCCCACCCCACCCCACCCCCCTGCCTTTCAACTCCCTCAGTTTATGATCTGAACATGAGTTATGGCTAGCCTTTAGCACAGCAGCTGACGACGCTCTAATCATCTCTTCTTCTGCTTTTGTTCTGCTTGCTTAGTTGAAAGAAGGCGAAGATACAACATCAACTACAGGATTAAGGAGCTGGGGACGCTCATACCAAAGTCAAATGACCCGTAAGTTTCAAAATCTGAAATGTATTTACTGAAACAATGTGCCGCTTCTCCTCACTTTACATTGCTGAAGTGACTGCGGGAACTTGTCTGGCAGGGAAGTGCATTAAATTCTAAGCACAAAGACACTCTAAATGTTGTTCATTGAATTCAAATGAGAACTCGAGCACATTTCAGTCATATTTCAAGAGTGCACTTGAACTTCCATTGTAGTCTGCGCTCCACGAGCTGTACATCCTCTTGCTGGGTCCCCGGCAGTTCAGCTCAAAGCATGAATGATGAGGAAAGGGTCAAATGCAAAGGAGCGGGCCACACCATTTGAATCAAAGTTTGAAGCACAATTGGAACATAGAGATGGAGCATGGAGCTGAATTGAAATCCGACGGCCATCTTTCGCAATTGAACTTTGCTTCAAATTTAAATGGAAGGTTAGCGTTGTCATTCTGCCATTAACACGGGATAAAAGAGATTATTAGCCGCTGATCAGACCAACGTCTCACTTGTGTGGAAAAGGACAATTTTACTACAGTTCCCCTTTCCTTTTTAAAAAAGCAATAATATCTGCAAAGAATGACTTGCACTCTAGCACCTTAAGTCCATTGCTCCATTTTTCCCCCTGTCTTCCTACTTAGCTCATTTTCCTTCACCTATTTTTACTCGAGGATTAATTTTACCGAACAAGGAGGTACGAGAATGGACTTTCCACATAGCTACTTAACTATTCTATTAAAATTCCTATTCAGTGTCCCCATGTAATGTCCAAGGATGAGTAATTGCCCAATGTAAATCACCATTTCCTATTCATATCATAAAAGGGGTAAAAACCTCTGTGTTAAAACTTTTCCCCATTTTTTTTTATTGTGGAGGATATTCTGCCGACATCAGGATGTTCAGTGTAAAGGTTATCTTTTACATTTCTCCTTTTCTGCAGAGACATGCGCTGGAACAAAGGCACCATCCTGAAGGCCTCTGTGGAGTACATAAGGTGGCTGCAGAAGGAGCAGCAGCACGCTCGAGAGCTGGAGAGCCGACAGAAGAAGCTGGAGCAAGCAAACAGGAGGCTGCTGCTGAGGATCCAGGTAATAAGACAGTGCTCACTTTGTATTTGCGGTCAAAAAACACACGGGTGGACTATTAGACTGTTTGTTTGCTTTTAAATGTGCAAAAGTCTAATTATACTCGTATGGCTTAGATATAAACAGCTGAATTAGTCAAGAGCAGTTCCCTCACACAAGCACAGGAGCGGCTCGTAAATGAACTTGCTTCTCAACACAGACAGTAGACCAGTCATCTCACTAATGTCCAACTAATGTCTTAGCATTTAAATTCACTGAGCGCCATGGCAGCCTCCAATTACACTTTCATATTCACATTATTAAGTTGCTATGATGAAAGTGGAGACTGTTTGTAAATGAAGACCAGACAGATGGCTCATTGACTCCAACATCCCCATCTACTTCACACTTCTGCTAATTTCCACCTACCAGCCTTTTACGACTCGAAAACCTAATCTCGGCCCTAAATTGTTGTGTACATGAGGTCGTTACGCCCCCTCTCCCCCGCCACCCCCACCCCCTTTCTCTAATCTAATCTCAGACAACTCAGTGCTAATTACCCGATGAATAAACACAATGAGCTCAGTTCTTTCAGTGGGACTAAAAGCAGGTCAGAAATAGATGATGAGCAGTAATGGAGGACATGCTTAATGACACATGCATGCACAGAGGTCAGCAGTTGCACTTCTGTGCACACACAGAGGTTGCGGTTTGCCTGAGTTTACCACAGTGACACAACAAATCTGTAATCATCTCCGAAGGTGACAGAAGTATCCAGGAAGCCTCCACCACTGCTGATGATAAGGGGACAGTTAATAAAGGTCAAAATGGGCTCTGTGATGACAGCAAGGAATGATTAGTGCTCATGGCATTCTCTGTGATCTGTGAGAGGGTGTGTGTGTGGGAGAGGAGTGTGTGTCAACATCCAAACTTCCCAGCATTACTTCAGTAATGTGGAGGAGATGTGAAAAAGGTGTGGATTGTCCAGCAGTTACTCCTCTGCAGATTTTCTCAGAACTGATTTTCAGACATTTTTAGGTATTTAATCAGATAATATCGAAACTAACTACAATGACTGGGCAAGTCAACTTCCAGTCAACACTAGAAATGTGTATAAGCTTCAACTAATGGTTCCTATTCCTTTGTTTTCCAGGAGCTTGAGATCCAGGCACGAGCACATGGCCTCCCAAACATGGCTACAGCCTTGGGTACAGTTGAACTCTCCTCTCACCTCCTCAAACAACAACAACAACAACAGCAACAACAACAACAACAACAACAACAACAACAACAACAGCAGCAGCAGCAGCAGCAACAGTCGTCTCCCCAGGCCCAGCAGCCCCAGCAGCCGCCTCTGTACCAGGAAGACCCCAGCAGCGACTACCTCCAGAGGCTAGCTGTGGTTGCCGGGGTGCCCTCCATCCCCGCTGCCAGTGGACCACAGGACCACATCGCGGGAACCGACGGATGCACCACATTCTCTGACCCGCTGTCCCACTTCACAGACTTCTTCAGCGCCACGCTCAAGGAGGAGCACCGGCTGGACGAGATCCTGATGGATGACCCGCTCTCGCCGTTTGGCACCGACCCACTCCTGTCGGCCGGCTCGCCTGGAGCCGCGTCCAAGGACAGCAGTCGCAGGAGCAGCTTCAGCTCTGCTGGGGGTGATGACCTATAATGCCCCCCCACACTTCAGAACACACTCTTGTTATCTCCTCATGACAGCATGGTTGTAATCCCCAGTGTTAAAGGGCATACACAGAGCCTTTAAAAGACTGATTGACGGCTCCAGCATACAATGATGACCACTCACAGGGTTACAATTAATTTCAATGACAGCTGACACTCCTGACAGAGCCCCTCAAAGTGCCACCTGTATATAAAATGTGTATTCTTGTTCCTCCTCTAAATCTCAGTGGGACAAAAAATAAATAAATAAATAAAAAATAAAAAACATCCTGAGGATCTGCAGCACCACCTGCTCTTTTTAACTTTACTACAGACAATGAACATGTTTCTCTGCCTCCCAGACAGAGCAGAAACAGACTCAGAGGAAAAAGGGAGACACTTATCAGCCTTTATGTACATAATGTAAATGACCAAGTCTGCTGTGTTGTTTCTTTTTTTTTTGTTTTGGTTGTTTTTTTTTGGTAAACACTGTGGTAGCCGTACACTGTAACATGCAGAAATAATCACTGAAAACCTGCCACAACTGTCCGTTTCAAATGAAAACATGACTACTCTACAAAAGGATTTCCAGCAGTTGCTGTCAGGATTGTGACTGTATGACGTGCCTTATTTGAACTCCCAGTTTCGTCTTTAAAAGAAAAGAATATCACGTAACTGATGTACTCACTGCATTGTCTAACATGTCCTGTGTCATTGTCCTTGTCTTTTTAAATGTTTTTGTTAAATAAGTGTTTATGTATTTATGTATGTTTTAATCCATGTATTCATGAAAAAAGATATATATATTACCTAACATGTTACCTTTTTTATTCCTAGTAGGGGAGAACAAATATAATAAACCCCCTTTTTTGATACACCTGATTTTGGGTTCTTGTTGTTGTGCCACTCAAGACATCGGTCAATGAACATACAGCACACAAAAAATTGCTTTAACTCAAAATGCTACATTTAAAATATAGTGAAAGAAAAAAAAATAAAGAGTTAAACATTTAAATATGTGCAAGTGGTTTGAGTACAATGTGATCTGTCTGGAAGACAACAGGATCCAAAGGAGGGAACAAAGCTGAAAAGTTTTCACGGTGGAAGGTGAAGGGCCGGCTTACAAGGTGGCTGATTGGCAATGAATGGCAGAAGGGAGACGAGAGGAGGGAAATTGGATAATAAAGACAAGTAGAGGAGGAGTAATAATTCTGATGAGCCTACTGTGAGCTGATGAGCCCTTGAGGATGAATAATGGCGAGGGATAAAGAGTTGCTATGAGAGCTGTTAGCTGAGAGCTAAGAAAGTTTCCTTGGAGGTAATCTGGATGAGGAGATGTGTCCTTATGCTGAAAGAGGCACATGATGGCAACCTGGAGAAAAACTCCATTCACAACACAGCACAACAGCTTTAACTTGAAAACTTACTTACTATCTAGTTGTATGAAGCAGAAATCATTCATCAGTGAATTTTTTTCTAATCTTGAAGTTATGTATTAATAATACAACAAACACATGAGTATATAAAAAACACAGCAATATTTCCCAACTGGATTTCTCCCAGTCTCTGTGAATTAATGTTTCAGTGTTATTAGCGTGTGTTTCTCTGTAATGAAATCGAAACATCCCTCGGCCTGCATCTCCTCTTTAGCCGCAAATAAGACTGAAGCAATCAATCATTACGCGGTATAGCCACTCCAACTACAAAGTGGTGAGTGATGTTTATGGGTAATTGGCCAAAGCAGTTATGGAAGGTAAATATAGATTTTCATTATGCTAAAAAAAAACATGAAGAGTATCTAAGACAGAGTCAGCATGAGTGAAATTTCAAAAGACTCAATTTACATTTTGATTTCCAATGATTTTTTTTTTTCCTCTTTTCTCGCTTTACTAAACTTGAGAAAAATACACAAATCCAATTAGTGTGGTGCAGCAATTGATGAAAGTCAAAGTCAGGGGTAGAATAATACTGATGAATGCCCTTTACCTTAATGAAAGTATTGACAGATTCAGAAAAAATAATACTCATACACATTCACTTGACGCTCTTTGCAGGCTTCCCCTGGGGACAAAGCATGCTATGCTAAAAAGGAAAGTCAGATTAAACTTCCTAACTAATTCATTTCTTTCCATATCAAAGGCTATCATGGACAAAGTTCAAGGCCAGTTATGCACAAGCTTCAAAAGGAAATGTGGTCGGATGAGGCAACGGTGACATCAGAACAAGACTTTTTTATTTGGAATATCACAGTTCATCAACTCATGGTTTTGGAAATGCACAGGAACTGATGTGAAAGTGAAGGGGGATGTGTCGACAGCGGATTGAGAAAACAGCGTGGATATCTGACACGGCTATTATGTTAAAGACATTAACTGCATATGTTAAGAGGTGAACATACATTTGATCATGTAAAACAAATTTGGGAAAAGTTTGCAATCCTTACAAGCGACATCTCGCACTTCCTCAGGGTCTTTGGCTGATCTCCTTCATAAGAAACAGATTTCAGGTTTCAGGGTTGTTACGATATCTGCCAAAAAAACGTACAACTTGTAAAATAATCTTTCCATTTCTTTTTGTTTTACTAGTGCATGCCCAGCAAAATGGTGTCCCTGAATGAATGACCTCACTCCTTGGATTAAAGGGCCACTTGCCGTGTCATATTTCCAACAGCAGGTGGCAGCAATGGGCTGTGTTTTGTCCTGACACTGTGCAGCAAGTTAATATAAAGAAACCCAACGCAGGCGTATGGTACAACAGAGGACATTTATGGTGGATTATCCCAAAAAGTCTATAAAGTAAGAATTCTTTTAGTGTATAACAATAGCTGGTAAACAGTGGTTTCACATATGGAATAGTGCCTCTCCAGTATATGCTTAAGTCCATGGTACTTCCTATACTTCCCAGTATAAACTGACAAATCTAAAGAAGGCAAGTGATGTCGTGAACCTCACAGCGGAGTCGTTCTGTCACCAAAACAACGTTGTCAGACCTCCTGCCACCCACCAACACTGACACCACCACTGAGCAGGAGAAGCTGTCACCTGCGCAGATGCCACAGCTGCCAGCGTGCTACAATGCACTCACCTGTCGAGCCTGCCATTGGCAACTCTTAATCACCTCCCGCTGAGGTGACTCACTTTGGAGCGCAGCAAACACACACTGGCACAGGGGCCGCACACACACTCAATGCGCACAAACAAGCTTAATCAAATGTGCTTGTGTGCAAAACACAAACGTGCACGCGCACGCACAAATGCACGGATACGCATCTCTTCCCTTACACACACACACACACACACACAGAACTGTGCACACGCAGGTGTGTATGTCATTGCGCCTCATTGCCACAGGTACAGGAAAGCGAAGGGGAAAAAAATAACCACCTAAAAGCCCTCATCAGGATCTGGACTGTGACAAGACTTGTGCACAAATTAGGTGAAATTTGAGTGGGAATAACAATATGACAGCCGGCAGTGAGGCACCAAACATCAAGTGTCATATCTATTTTCAGCCATGACTCAGAGCTGTGTGACAAACAACACCATGCTGCTTCTCAATCAGTCAGCCCGTATACTGGAAATGTGGCAAACTAGGCCCTGGATGAGTTTTCCGTTCAGGAAAAAACAGGAAACGATCTGAGGTTAAGGTCAAAGTTAAAGGTGAAATGATAAAAACTTAAAGGTAAAATGTGAGCAAATCTTTTAATGATCATCCACTCAAGAATCAATCAGTATTGTCTCTCTGGCTCACCATGGTAATTCATCCCTTGATTCTTTGGGGCACTGGCCTCCATGCTGTTTTTATTAAGGACCACACCCTGACCAGTGCCTGACAAACTCCCACGTCACTAGACTAGCAAGGCCTCATGTGCATTAACGATGGAACACAAGTGAGATGAAAAAAAAAAGTGGCTGGGCCTTCTCGAGATGCTATAAAATTAATGCGATTTCCAGACTTTTTATGAATCGAGCCAGATGCCAAATACATAACTTCAAACAAATTGACTTCCAATTATTGGTGCAGTCCACCACTTCCAGATGTGCAACAGATGGGGCCAGGGCGACCAAAGGTGTCTCAACCCGCGCTTTGTGTTATTCTGCAGTAAAACGGCAGTACAGTTGTATGTGTTTTAAATCACCGTGGGCTGTGGGCTGGAGGTGAAGGGAAGGACAGGGGGATAGTGGAGGAAAAATGAAAGCACATCATTAGGAAAATGTAAATCTACACAGCGCAGACAGTGGAGCTCCATATGTAGCATTAATACAGCCTGATATTATGTAAAGGCAGATGAGATGCTGGGGCTGAAAGCTGGAGCTGTATCAAGGAGGTGGGGGATTCGGAAATGTAAATGTTAATGTGATCTCTGCTGTATCTTCCAGTGCTGGGATTAAATGGTAAAAAGGAACAATTATGGGGCTCGCTTTTTTTCGTGCATATGTTAATAGCTTACAATATCCTTGCATACATAAAGAACATTAGATATGATTAGAAGATAGCCACAGTATATAGCTTTATATATTAGAAGGTTTTACAATAGTCATAAGCAGCGCTGCACTCTGTTCTACTGTTGATGAAGTCTGTTCGTGGAAACTTTAAATAATTTGATTAGTCACTGTTAAAGCTACATAAAAAGTAAAACAAATGTGATTCGGAGTAAGAAAAGTAGCTGAGCACAGACTTCTATTCACTGCAGAGGAAACTAATAGAATATCCAACAGTGGTACGGTGTCCTGGGAGGGTCATGGCTCTGATCCCATTATAACCACAGGCTTGGGCCCTGAGGGAGCCAAAATGGCTGTGTATCATTCCCAGAGCCCATATTGAAGCAGTCTGCTGAGGCCCTATCTACTTTACTAGCAGTCATCTTGAGCACCACAGGTCCACCGCCCCCCCCCCCACTCTGATCCCAGGGGCCAAAGAGCTTCCCCCTGCTGCCTCTCTGTTTTCACATATCTCAGGCCGTCTATTCAAATACGACAGTGAGTGGGGACCATTTTGCTCGGCCACCGTACCTCTGCACTGCCTTTAATTCCCCTCACTCTGTCAGAGTTCTATGCTAATCCAGCTGGCGACCCCCCCCCCCCATCAGCCACCCACCCCTCAGGTCTGTCTGCATGCACGCACACTTTAACCTTGTGTAATCTGGGTGACCTTGGACTGAATGGGAAGCCGCTGAAGAGAAGTCCCTGATTGATTTGTAATTCAAAAGCAGAGCGACGGCCACTGTGCCCTCACACCCCTGCCACGAGGAAACCCTACTGCTATCCCGCCAAAATAAAATACAAGTGGAATGTCACACAAAAATGATGAGCAACCTGTAAAAACAGTCAGTAGTTCAGCTTGACTTTCCTCTCCTTTCCTTTTTTTTTATGATGAGTTGGGGAGCGGGAGGCATGGTGAGGTGCAGGGGCAGCTGGGTAAATGTCAGATTTGGGCATGGGGGTGCAGGGTGGCGGGATGGCGGGAGTGAGGAGGGTGTTGGGGGAGAGCATCAAGATGATCATCATTAGCAGGGGAAGATAATTGGCGCTGTGTGGGCCCCTGCGTTTGTGTGCTCTGATGGGTATCTCGTCTGCATTATTCATTCATCTTCGCTCTGTGTCTCTCTCTCCTGTTCCCCCTGTCGACCCAGGCCAGGTGCTGGGCCTTAGGAGCCGGACTCATCTATTATAGATGGGTAATTGTTTATTAAATGCAGGCCTGACCCTATTATGCCTATTACCCATGTGCTGCACACCAGCTTGGCTGGCAAGCCTCCGTGTTTTTCCATATTCTAGAAGATCGGACGGTCCCCTGTTGAGGACGTGAGGCCGTTTTGGCATGAGAGAGTGTCAGTATCCGTGTCTGAGGATGGAGAAAAAGGAAGGGAAAAAAATAGAGATAGGAAAAGCAGAGGAAGCCGGCAGGGCAGAGAGGAGAGGGGGATGATGAAAAATAAAGCCAATGCCCGTGTGGCAGCCACTGGCCAGAGAAGTATCTCTCTCCCTCTCCTTCAAGGCTTTGGTGGATGGAGGGAAAGACAAAGGGTGAGCTAAAGAGATGCTTTGCCTCTCATTACACTGACTCCTAATCTACCTCTGCCCTATCCTGGGCAATCCCTGCTCCAGGCGTTTGCAGGCTAAAGCTTCAAACTAGGCAGTTTGTCCAAAGCGGATTCATTACCTTAGATAGGACTACCAATGAGCCTGCTAAAATGTCACATCTAAAAACTCACACAGTAGCCATTGCCGGGCCCAGCTGACACTAGAGGTCAGTATTGTAACAGAGTTCACGCGCCCCTTTTCTTTCACTACCAGACAACAGTGAGCTTAAAGCAGATGCAGACATTACAAAAGATAGGAGAGACTGGAAAAATAATTCAGGTAATGGAAATGAATTGAAATGAAATGATTAAGTTCAGTTAATTACTTGGTAGCTTAAGCAAATCAGCTTAACTTATATCAAAATCGTTATTTCAGCCAGAACGGCAGATTCACTGGGAAGATATTTAGCCAACATGTACTTAAACCACTGTATGTAAAGTAGGATCGGGCAAATGGATTAGATCTAATACATGTGGCACTCGTTATGGTGACAAAAATAAATGTGCTATTAGAAACGATGGAGCTGGGGGAAACATACAGGATCAATTTTAAAGCCACAGATGGTTCGGAAGAGCAGAGAGTGGTGGTTGTGACATGTTTCTTTGTCACCATTCGAGTATTTATATCACCTCAGTATCACTTTATGAATGACAGTCGTGCTAAATACCAACTTCTTGCTCGGGAAAACACTTAAAACAGTTCACTCTCGCACTGGGAAATAAGTCAAAATACTCACTGAGATGTCTCTACAACACAACAGCGAGCTGCAGTGGAAAATATCGCCTGGCTTGGGCGTGCTGCTGTGCTGTGGTATGATGTAGCGATCAGCATGATGGCATGTCACCGGTTATTGGCTGGGTTGAGAGTGATTAACATGGGGTGTTAATTAGTGGGTCGTCAGGAGTGGGTGTGTGGCTAACGACACGGCTCTGAACAGCTCGGTCACACATAAACACATAACACAGCCCAGGCCTTCTTTCACAATTAAAATGGATTTGACAATTAGTGCTGAGGAAAATAATTCAAATGATATCTCTTCATATGTTACATTCAATCAAGAAAGAGGCTTCTGAAAATGATATAAGTTCTGCAGAAACACATGCACATTACATTATGCATCTAAATTATGACTTTTTAGTCATGTAATTATGGTACTGGATTAGAAACAATGGTCTCAATTTAATGTAAAACTATGTGTTTTGAGCAACAAACACGAAACCAGATGAGATCAATAAATCTGAAGGAAACTACAGTGACACACTTTCATTTTAGTCTCAATGAAATATTATTTACTGATAACATTAACAACAGCAACATTTAAATAACCTGTCAGAACTACAATAATATATAAGTATAATAACAGTAATAATCACAATAAGAATAATTTCTGATGGAATAAAACTCATACAGAAACAGAGACGACTGGTTGGAACTCCAGTAGCAGATTTGCTGTAATGCTGTTGAGTTCAGAGTGAGAGGAGAGTGACTGAGAGAGTGAGAGAGTGAGTGAGTGAGTGAGTAAGAAGTGAGGAGGGAGGGAGCGAGTGAGTGAGTCAAGCCGCCCCTCTTCCCAAAGCTTATTTATTTCTCCAGCATCCAGCCCACTGATTAGGCAGCGGCAGACGCTCCTAATGCCTCCCCAACAATGAGCGAGCTGCTGCAATTTCAATGGGCTTATCTGTTGTGCTGTGTTCAGTAAATAATGCCGTGGCTGACGGTGGCCCTCGAACGCATCATCCGGGTGTGTGCTAATGCTACGTTGGGATTAGCCCTGTTGAATGAAGTCTTGTCACCGAGCAAAGGGAAGCTGTGCCAAGCTCCAAACAGTTTACAGGACCCTCCGCCCCAAGTGGAACAAATAGAATGTAATTAAGTAGAGATGAGAGCATGGAGGAGGTGTAGTTAAATAGGGACACGCACACACACACACAAACACATACTCTCACATTTACTCCAGCAAATGCAAATGCCTCTTTGTTATTTGCCGTGCCTTTTAATACCCAGAGAGAGTAAAATACCTTTTTTTTCCACATTATGGAATTTGTCATGTTCAGTTGGAGCTGTCATAGCTAGAACAGTGTGCGCTAATGTGTGTAATCTGCTTTGCAACACATCAATTATGATGGATATTGCTCCGCCGCCATGCTTCCAGGGTTTTTATACAAGCCTGCAGGGGAATCAGTCTTTTCTTGTTAGGCAACCTGTTTAGTAAATAATGATCCACTTTGAGCCTGGCTGATGCCGTATAATGTGATGTGTGTGCTTGAGTGTGTGTACACATGTGCGCAGACAGTATACTGTAGCACGTGTATGTGTGTGTGTGTGTGTGTGTGTGTGTGTGCGCTTTTTGGTGCAAGGATCAAGCCAACTAGATCAAAAAACACTTATGTGCAGGCTGGAATTCAATCATTATGGGCACTGTGTGAAAACACATGTCACGGAGAAACCTAAACCACTTCTGAATGTGCTGCGAGCCCATATGTAAAAACTATAAATATTATCAGTGACTTGTAGAAGTATTTCCAGAGCCGTCTGAGCTAACAAAGAGACAGAAAGATAAATATTTAGATCTTACACTGTGTCAAAAAAATTATTATTTTTTTCCCCCAAATCAGCTGGAACCAGTCTGTTTTTGCTTGCATGGATGCTCCGGGGTGCACGTACTCTGTCATCTTTTCCCACCCCACCTCTGTTTGTGTGTGCTGCTGCCTCTGTCCCCAACTCTCCACTCTGTTCTAAACTCTCTCTCTCTCTTTTTTCGCAGTTGAGTCCGAGCACTGTCTGTTTTGCACAGTTCCTTTTTTGGTTCAGGAGCACCCTTCACTTGTCTTAAAAAACATGTTCTTCCACCTCACACTCTCTGCCTCGCTGTCTCCAGGACAGGGCAGTAGAAAACATGGAGACAGTGGCACCGATTTAATCTTGCACTCGCTCTGAAACCATTGGGTGCACTCCAACTCTCTCCTTCCCTGTCTTTCTCCAACAAAGTCCCATGTTTTTGTGGAGCACGGATCTGAAGGCCAGCCCTCTTCAAACAATCCCTAACTATTGCTTGGCTTTGAATCATTCACCTCCTGGCTTCACAGACGCAGAGGAAAGGGCAGGAACATCTAGTCTGGAGCGAGCTCTGATGACCGAAGCAGTAGGGATAGCAGTGTTTCTTTTGCTCAAGTACAGTTTGACAAAACACATTTGTTCTTTGGACTTTTCAGTTAAGGTACAAGGCTCTCTAAACACAGGGCCCACCCTGCAATCTGGCTGCGTGCAGCTGGAGTAATGTTTCGCCAGTATGCTCAGAGAGGGCTTTAGCTTTGGGCCCTTAGGGAGCGGCAGCAGATTGCATGGAGATCCCTGTCAGATCCCCACTACAGTACACTTCATTCAGTCAGTCAGTCAGTCAGTGAGCTGGTCTGTTGGAAAGACAGAGAGGCAGGTAACAGACAGGGAGAGAGAGGCCCTTCACTCCTAGATGAACACATTTTTTAGTGTCAGCATAAAACCTGCTGCACTGGGACTTGCTCACAGACACTGCTCAGTGTATGTGTGTGTGTGTGTTGTTTTTTTTTGTGCATTGAAAGTGTGTCTTAACACACCACTGTCATAGTGAAAAACTGCTGAGATTTTGGTGGCTTAATCTGAGATTGGGACAGACACCACTGGATATTCTATTTACTCCATGGAGCTGCTCCCCAATGTCCCATAAAGCCCCTCGCCTCTGAACTAAGCTGGTCAGGGTTAAAGCTCCCCAGCGACAGGAGACTGAGTACCTGCCCAGAGAGAGAGTGTGTGTGTATGTGTGTGTCAGCGTGTTTATGTGTGTCTGTCTACGTGAATACACAGCCCCCCCACCCACCCACCCCACCTCTCTCCAGTTGGAATGGCTTTATTTATGAAGTGGCACCAGCAGTAACAGGCAGGCGATAAAGGAGGAGATAGCACAGCAAAGCCACATGCCATGCCGTGGCCCGCAGCCATGTTATCCGTATGGCTTTTAAAAGACTGATACTATTTGACACAGTGTGCTCATCATGTGAGTGAGGAGCAGCAGAGATGAGGTAAATACTGCTGCTAGAGAGGCAGGAGAAGGCATAGGAGGGGATAACTCACTCACTCACTCAGTCCACTGAAAAACTGTTACACAACATCGGAATTTTTATTTAAGGCAGGAAACTATCTCCTTAAATAACCCCACCGCACGAAAAGACATTTGAAAAGCGGTGTCTCATTTTACTCCAGTTACAGACGCACGCTTATTTCATGAGGGCTTCATCTTTCATGTATAAAGAGGAAGAGGGAATTATTGTGTTTTGACACTGCTACTGACTGGAAAGAAAATACCAGTGGCGACACTGTAATTATGTTTACAAGACAACAACAACATAAATGTCAGACAGTGTGAAAACCATTAATGCTGTCGCACAATCAATTTAGAGCTTGTTATTCTTATTTACTCAAAACAACTTAAGACAAACGTGAGCTCGGGTAAGGAGAACTTTTCTTTTCCCTGAGAACGGATGATTTTCTAGAAATCCCACCTGGGAAACACACGCACACACACACACACACACACACACACAGGAGTGCGCCTCTGAAAACAGAAAATGAGGACATTTCCTCAGTATTCCCTGAGGCAGCGGCCCCGCTGGCCAATGAGACCAGCAAGTTTCCTGGAGATGCAGAAACCTGTTGGAACACACAGAACTCATTCAAACTCTTCTGCTTGTCCTCTTCCTCTCGTCCCTTTCACCCCCCCCCTTTCCAAACTCTCCTCTCTCACCGCACTTAAAGTTTGTGCGAGCGGCTGAGAGCATTAACCTCTTTCCTGCAACCCTCTGCTTGGACGCACCTGTGCGCCGGCTAAACCCGTCATTAAAATTAACATATGACATGCCATTAAATGAGCGCATAGGGCCGTGTTTTTCTTTCTGAGGCGCGCCGTTGCAAGCAAACTGCTGAGTGAACGCAACAGTCCTCTGGGGTGTCATTTTTGAGTTGTTTACCTGAATAACTAATGTGATTTACTATTTCTTTCAGACCCCAACCACGCTGAATTGATGGCGTCTGACCACGAGCAGCAGTGCATGACAGCGAAAACAGCGACGCATTCACGTGCGCAGTGAAAGCAAAGTTTAATGCAAACCAAATGCCTCCGCGAACACCTCCCTGCAGAGTGGATTAGTGAGAGAAGGCTGCTGTCACCGCGATCACCTGATGTGTGTATCAGAATAGACAGACAGAGAGTAAAGAGAAGAGGAGGTGAAGACTCTTTCTCTCTGCTCATGGCGCCTCAAGACTAAATATAGCGTTTGGCTTTCGTAGCCTGTGTTACATCCCATATTTCAGTCTGACCCCGATCTGAAGACAAAGCAGGAGTTCACTGATTCTCCTCTTGTCTCGTTTTTTTTTTTTTTTAAACCCGTGACTGAATTCTGCCTAAATTTACAGCTAAGACAACAGAGCAGGCCTTTCAGATGTGTCATCTCAGCAAACTGCTCGTTTGTTAGCGGAGATGTTTTACTCTCCGTCACGGCGAGGTCCCATCTTGTTTTGCCAGGTGGACGGGGGGGGGGGGCCCTTTCCCGCCTGCTCCGGCTGCCTGTTTTGATCCAAAGCAGCTGGTAGGACGCGACACCCGTTTAGTCTGAGAAATCAGCCTGTACAAACAAACACCTCGCTTGCTCTGCAGCCTGGCGCGGGCCAGTGCATCTGCCAACCATTATAACCTCATATCTGCCTCGTATCAGCCTCCTCGCAAAATAAGCCAGATTCTGTTTCCAGGCCGGCAAATAAACAAAACAGGCCCCAGGCGCCATTATTCATTATTAAAGATGATACGGCTGAGAAAGGCCGCAGTTTACAAAGTACACCTGCGATGCCCATTGAATTCCAAAGTGACCCGGTCTGCATAGCTCATCTCTCCTGGGAAATGCCAAGTGGTGCTCACAGGTGGGGTGGGTTACA
Organism: Caranx ignobilis; assembly: GCA_021432705.1. Taxonomy (NCBI): domain Eukaryota; kingdom Metazoa; phylum Chordata; class Actinopteri; order Carangiformes; family Carangidae; genus Caranx; species Caranx ignobilis. The sequence continues at coordinate 82,544,167 of MU269990.1, read as the reverse complement.
CACAGCGCAGCTGACAAAGAGGATAGGTGACGTGTCTTTGAGATATGCCATTGCCTCATATGGAATTCATTCATTTTTATTCATTTATTCATCTTGTCGTCGAACACTAAAGCCAATTCCAAGTTAGCATGAGAAGAGCACAACCTGTTAAAACTCTAACTTACGGAAAACTCTTGTAGCCTCCCTGACACATACAAGGTACAAACATGCAGCTGATGGCTGTATGTTGTCAGTCATTCCAACGCAAAACTGCCAGGCTGATGAACCAAAAAAAAAAAGTGCTGTGTTAAGCAACTCCGGAGTGTCACAGTGGTTGAAGTTAACTTGTATAGGCCTACTGAGCGCTTCTCCCCGGGGTACTAAATTGTTACAAAGTACGGAAGCTCTTTTGTGTTGATGGAGGGAAACCGAAAGCCACTGCGGTTGGTTACAAGGACTTGAAGCCTGGAGACGCCTCGCTACACTGGCGGGGCGAGAGACGTGAAGAAAGAGAGAGCAGGGAAGTGAGAGCGAGGGCAGAAAGAAAGGAGGAGGAAAAAGTGGAAGAAAGAGGCGTTGACGTTAAGAGACGGAACGACAGAAGAATGTGCGTGTGCAAATTAATGTGGATGTGTTTAAAAAGGGTGAAAGGGAGGGTGTGGGTAGTTTTTTGGCTTGTTTTTCTTGGCACACCTGCCCGGAGAAGCTGCCGCGAACAGGAAGGTCTAAAAGTTAATTACATCAGCTGTCCCAGCCAAAATAAATGTCAGCCCCTGATGGACGCTGCAACACGTCCTCGCCTCTCGTTTGCCTCTCAGCAGGCACTTCACCTGCTTTACGTTAGATTATCTCCATGCCAATGACCTGGATACAAGTCTATGCAAGATACACTGTCTCTGAAAGACAGTGGAACATCTATGATGCATGTTATCTATACACTGTTTGTGTTAGAGTTCCTATTAAGTTCTTTTTAAGGTTGAACCCTCAGGTGAATTTTTTCTTACTTAGTCTTGCCTGCACCGGGCCAAACTCCGCATTAGGTTGTTTTTAGGTCTCTCTGCTAATTTGTCTGCATCTGTTTCTCTGAATGCCTGCTTGCATGCATATAAGTCTGAGTTCTGAGTCTCCACCATGCTCTCTTTCCCCTAGCTATGTTCATTAAACCAGTCTAGCTCCAAAACACCGCTCCTGGTCTTCCTTGCCTGTTAATCATTCTTAATTTCACATACCACCTAAGGGTGCCCCTTCCTTGCCCACTGCTTTCACCAATTCAGCCCCTCTGGCCTCCCCATCCTGCACCGCCAAGTCTTGGCTACTCACACACACACACACACACACACACACCCCGAAAGACCATCAATTCAACCTGGAGCCTCCACACCATCCACCCTCCAAGCAATGTGGACCTTGAACCATGTTATCTCCCGGTACACTCTGATGATCCCTGCAACATTAGCATAACTTAACCCAGCACCTCTGGTCACTCTTTATAAGTCTAACTACAGAGACAGAATTCTTTGACACTTACAAGAATATAATGTTCTCAAATATGAGGTCATAACCTATAGAAATATATGAGGAAATCTCATTGAACAGCATCTTCTCATGAACTTGATTTGTGTTTATTATGTTCATACTGAGTATTAAAGTTGCCACAGGTCATTCAACCTCTATCTTCACATGCTGTACATATCTAAACCTCATATTTCTCCGCTTTAACTAGCACAAGGCCGACCAAGCATGTAGGACAAAGCTGCCTTGAGATTATAAAAAAAGAAAAAGGAAAAAGAAGAGGACTTTTGTTATTTCCGGAACTATCAAGACAATGATATACGATCCAGATCTTCCCTTGCGATAATCGCCAGGTAAACAGTAAAAATACCGCATTCACATCAGAAAGTAATCTACCAGGAATGTGTAGCCTGTTTTGTTGGCCAGTGTGTTGCCTCGCTGGATGATGCTGAGTTGCTGTTTGTTTTTTTTTTTTTCCTCCTCCTGATCCATCTGTCCTCAGGTCTCCAGATGCAGTGGAATCTTGCATGTAGGTGCATCCAGCAAAAAAAAAGTTGAGACTAGTTCAACTTCTGATGCAACACAGGTCAATGAAATATAAGAGCACAACTTGCAAAATCGACTTTCGGCTTTAAGCTGCAAAGTTTTAGTTCGAAAAAGAAAAAAAAGGTTCTTATATTACTTTAGCTTCCGTGTTAGCTTATGTGCTAATCAGTGCTGTGCTCACAAAGATGGAGTTTTAATTACTACACCTGAAAGCACTTCAGATTCGAAGCAGGGACAGGTGATCTTTTAACAGTGTTGAAATACAGTGTTGTGACATGGTGAAGGAAGAGTGGGCGGGCAGATGGCGGAAGCCAGCACGTCTCGCGTCTCCCTCACGCTGTCACTTCTCGCGTCCTCTCCTGTCTTTTTCCCCTCCTTCTCTCTCCTGTCCCCCCACCCCACCCCCCACCCTCTCCCCTCTTTCCACTCATGGCAGGAGCAGTGCGTGGGAGTTGCTCAGGAGACATCATCATGAGCCACTTCACTCGAGTGCTGCCTTCAATCAGCCCTCGAATTAATATTAATCATTTCTCCATCCCCCCACACAACAAGCCCTTCGTCTGCACGCCGCTGCCGATAAATACTGATGTGACGAGAGGCGGCAAATAAAGCATTTACAGATGTGGTGTATGGACGTGTGTCAGTGACTGCACCTTGGCAACAGGCAAAAATCTCATCCCGCTCTTTCTCCCAACATCCTTCTCTCCCAGTGGCTTTACGGTTCAATCTGCCATTCAAGACTTAATTGTCCCTAATCACTGCTGAAGGTCATGGCTACTCAGCAATACATCTCCCTTCCTCTGCCCCTGTCCCTCTCTTCATCTCTCCTCTCCTCTCTTTTCCAGCCTTCCTCTTCTACAGTATATTACCCTGTACAGAAGAAGACACTGGAGCCCACTGTCCATTAGAAATCTTCAAAAGAAATGGAGAAAAAGGGAGTGAATGTGTAATTAGGACTTTCATTTTCTGACCCCCCCCCCACAAGAATGTATAAGGGAACAAGAGCAACAACCGACACACTGCCTCCTAGAAAGAAAAACGACAGAGAAAGAATGAGAGATAGGAAAAGAAAATATGAGCCCTAAAATCAGAAGTGATCATCCTGAGGAATGTTTGTGTGTATATGTGTGTGTGTGTGTGTGTGTGTGTGTGTGAGAGGAAAAGCGCTGAAGATGGCTGAAGGTCAGAGAGACATTGAGGCAATCACACTAATGAAAACAAACGAGGGATACAGTTGGAGTGAGGGAAGGAAAGAGAGGAAGGGACGTAGAGAGATAGACTAAAGAAGAGAGAAGAGGGTGTGTGTGTGTGTATATGTGGGTGCAAATGTGTTTGTAAGGAGAGATAGCCTACCTTGCTTCAGACTAATCAAATACAACACTGTGCTATAAAAGGAGAGGATGAGAGAATGTACAGATACATAAGCAGCCTCTCACAGCGTGTACTGTTCTTTTATTTACATACCCTTTTAACCTTTAGTGAGCTGGAAGGGACACACATACATACACATACACACATACATACTGTACTGTACGTACACAGGCAAACACACACAAACACACACACAAGTACACATGGCAGTAGCAATATGTGAAGGTTATTCCTGCAGAGGGATGACAGTGTTTATTCAGGGCTAGCAGGCAGACTCTGTGACATTCAGCTTGGAGAAAATGATTAATGCTACAATATACATAGGCACGAGGAAAAAGAAGAAGAAGAAGAAGAGGAGGAAGAAGAAAAAAAAGAGTGTTGCACTGTTCCCTCACAGAGAGCAGAGGCCTCTGTAGCCACGTATACACCCAGCTGCCTTCTTTCTTTAGCTCACTGGGCTACATTTGTGCATCGAAATTACAGTGATTACGAATCTGATATCTGATGCTTTGTCAGTTTTCATATCAAAAACCTCTAATTTGTTCGAACATGTTTTAATATAAAGAGGAAAAAGACGGAGAGAAATATGGAAGGACACAAAAGTTTGATGAAGAAAAGAAAAGGCGGGCGAGGGGGAGAGATGTACATGAGACGTAAGTGAATAAAACCTCCATTAACCAGACTGAATGTAAAGGAAGTGGGTTTTTAATTAACAGTGCTGCTAATTAATGACTGGTTATAGATCAAAAAGAGGGAGATACAGAGGCACATGGTAGATGTGCGGCTCTCACACTCTCTCGCACGCACACACAGTTATGCTCTAATCACTCTCTCCACCTAATCACGCGCTGTATCCGATCGATCAGTGAGCTTTCAACCAATAACACTACCTGGAGATTATTGAGACATTAGTAGTGATCAATAAGCTGAGGCGCTGTCTTGCCTCGGGCAGAGAGGAGAATCACACCGAGGCGTCAAATCATCACTTTCTTAGAAAAAGTGAGGGGGAAAAAAATTACTGTAGATGGAAGTGACTTTCAAGAATTTTTCTGAACCTAATTTATCTCATTATGAGAGCATCGTTTATAGATAATTTTCAGATCAAATGCTTGATTAAAAATCTGAGTAATCTTTCATTAACCACCCACTGCTCTGCCTGCAGGATGCTAATAGTATGTACAACTTTCCCAGCCCTCTACTACCATGAAAGCCTGCGTGAATACCAACCATATAATTTATGTATCAATAGATTACATTCTTATCTCTAGGGCAATTCTTGAGGAAATAGCCCAGGTGTAGTGTACAGCTCTAATCTGAGAGATACGATGAGTCCGGGGAGGTGGGAGCGGGAGGTTAAAAGTTTATGCAGTAAAAATAAATGTAGTTTGGAGAAATGGGGTTACAAGTGAAAAACAAGAGTGAAAAATTGATGTCAGTTAAGACATAATGATTAAGTCCCTGTAAAAAGTCAGTATAATACAAAAGCAACACGTGTACCACAAAGCGAATCGACCACCTTGCCACATTTAGGTGAGCTGTCTCTTGCAGGTATTACTCAGTCTCACTGTTTAACCTCAGAGAAAGTGCAGTGCCGACATCCCTCAAAGTAAACACCGGATCCAACACATGTCAAATTTGGAGCCCACCTCAGCAGTAAGAGGACACTCTCCAATCAAAGTCAAAGTTTACTTACTTTTAGTTGGAAACAAGTGAAATAAAGCACTCGCTCCAAGAAAAGTAAAAAATCCCAGGCTCTAAATTAATCATTTGGGATGATAAATGCAAGACTTATTTGGCTGATTGGTCCAGTCAACTAACCAAGCAGCCCGTCAGCCAGTCAGTCAATCCGGCAGTCAGCAAGCCGTTAAATCATCCTAAAAGCCAGTCACCCGGGCAGCCAAACAAACTGACTCAGCAGCTCTCAGACAGCATCCTGGCTGAGCTGAACAACTGCTGTGTACTGGCCTATTCCACTTCAGAGGAAGCCCTTTAGTTTATTTTTCATTGGAAGGGGATTTGGCTGCTATCATGTGGTAGCAGCCCAGTATCAAACATACGTCTGACTTGTAAACAGGCAGCTGGCAGCTCTCCAAGCTCCCCACAGCGTGCAGCGCGGCCGAACTGAGCAGAGTGGAGTTGTGACACTGATCCCACCCCTATCACTCCCCGACAGCCTGCGCTAATAGACCCTTCAAACACTCTCACGTCTATCTATATTTTATTTCAGACATGCCAAGGCTGTTGTGTGTACACGTGTTTATGTGCTGCGGTTCTGAATGTGCATTATGTGTGTATGTGTGTGTGTGTTTTGCCTCCTGCGTGTCTCTCTGGATGAGGCATCTTCTTTATTGCTTGTTGTTGACATGGATCCCTTTAGCCCTTAACAGGAGTCAGCGGGAGGGCTAAGCTGCTAACCAGCCACACACACACACACACGCACACACATTCACAACCTCACACACTGCACTGCTTAACCAGTCGAAAAGCATTATTCAGCAGGTCAACAGCCACTCTCCCTGCTTGTGAGTGTGTGCGCGTCGATGTTTGTGTGTGTGTACGTGTTGATGTGCGCCTGTGTATACAGCATGCGTGTGTGTGTGCGTCTGCCGGCTGTGTGTGTGCGTGCTTGTGCTCAGCGCTCCAGGCTAAGGCACTCAGAGTGAAATTATGTTCTCAGACTGGCTCCGTGTTGCCCTCTTTATCCTGACAGGCGAGGAAACAGCCACAAATAAATAAGCAGAGAGCTCTCTCCCCAGACGTGACCGCCATGGCATACTAGCACTCCAGAAGACGGCGTGAAGAAAACAGAATTGTATTTTATGGCAGGGGTGGCAGGGGACTGTGACTCGATAAGCATGGTGTATTTGTTGTATTTGTGCCACTTAAAGTAAAGCTGCTTCTGTGGGAATAGATGTTAAAGGAGGAGGGGAGGGGGCTTTGGGGCGTGTGAGGACACAACAAGCATGGAGAAATTTGTTCCTGGGGCAGGGACCTTTCACAGCTGCAGGCGGTTTTCTAATGAAATAAAGCTGCAGACATTATCTTATAAATTATTTCAATTATTTCTAAAGACCTAATAGGAGGTTTCAAGTAATGTGAGTACATTTTTTTTACACATAATTTTCTCAAAGACTGCTGCAGTGTCATTCAGTGTGTCATTTTTTTTTCACATCCCCATTGAATCATGGTGAATCACACAATAAAATATGTTATTGTGACCAACTGCTAAATATTAAAGGCCCTGCACAACCACACAGGTTACAGGTCACTTTCTGTACTCAGGTTAATTGGGCCTCTGCTCAGGTTGCAGTCAGGTGGAGATGTTCTGGCATTACATGAGGTCAGTGAACTCTGTGAACCAATCAGAATGATAAAGACTTCACTTCTGTGCCCTTACAGGTGGGAGAAAACAAAAGAGGAGGTTAAAATAAGTGAACACACCTGTACAGGTACTCTACAATACTCTAAACACGTATCTGTGATGTGTTGAGCACAAGCGGAGTTAAATGTCCTTAACTTCTAACCATAGAGCCACAAGCTAATAACGATCAATATATGAAATGTAAAATATATTTTTAACATGTAGCGTTCAGACTTATTCTTAATATTTTCGCAACATTTAATCAAAAAATGTGGCTAATTAATGTGCTGAATATAACATTCTGTTGTTTTACCAGTGATTGTAAAGCTGATGAACTTGTTCTTTCTGATGAACAACTTATGTAACATAACAGAAAGTTGACACTGACACATCTTTGATATTTCTGTGCTGTAATTAGTTTTGACACAGTTAATGTACTAATCACTGTAAATATCGCTCAATACGACGCCTCCACTGTGCATGGCAAACAAACGTGAATCCAAATTGTTTCATTTGAGATTTATAAAGGTCTTTAGGAACAGAAGAGATAGAACTAAAGCCTGAACAGACCAAACCTTCATCCTTATCCAAAGGTGTCCAACCTCATCATCACTCTTAACAGCATTAAGCTAATATGATGTCTGACCTTATGTTACTCAGTTCATACCAACAAGGTCTTGTTGGAGAGACTTAGTGGGCACACAAAGGCACAGGCCGGGTTATGCAGTTTCATAATAAGCAGCCATTTTGTTTTTGCTTTTCTAGCCAGAGGGAATCGATTTTTTTTTGTGTGTTGACAGCAGTTTTATTTAAATGTCCACAGCCATAGACAAAAAAAAGAAAGAAAGAAAGGAAAAGAAAAAGTGAGTGTTCAAATGGTGGCTGATGATAATGAAAAGAAACCCCCTCCCCAGCTGGCCTATAAAAGACGTGCAGAGAGACATCTTTGAAGGTTCTCCTTCAAAGTCCCGGCTTGCCTCCACAGCCGCATCAGGGGATTTCTGTTATTAATTGAAGTTAATTTTCTGGGATATCAGTTTGCTGGGCACGTGGGAAAGATTGATAGCCCCCACGCGTCTCCCGAGTGTTGGGATGTGGAGGGGGACGGGCGAGAGGACAGAGAAATGACACTGTTCCCTCACCATCCCAGAACCCAGCTTTCACTTTTATCATCCCCAAATCAAATTACAAACATCGGAGGCCAACCTTGGCTGGAGGAGATTTCCATAAGATTAATTAGGCCGGCTAGCCAAAGACAGAGTGGGCAGGGAAAATATAAAATAATAAATATAGGAGGGGGTGGTGGGGGTTAGTGTGGGGATGGGGGCTGGGAGGGGGATAGAGCGAATGAAATGTGTGCATCTGTGTGTGTGTGTGTTGAATGTGTATGAGAATGAGCAAGTCAATTGGACAATGGGTAATTAGTGCAAGCAGCAGATTCTCAAAGGCACGGAGAGGACAGCCGAGCGGGGGCTCTCCATTGGCCCCCGTGATGTGGAGGGCCGTACGGCGGGGCCCACATTTAATTAGCACCACTTTGATACCCACAGGAGTGCCAGGGGCCCCGGGGCAACCTAAACAGTGACTGACAACCCCACACCTCCGGACGCTCCCTGCTCTCCAATTATAGATGCACCAAGCTGAGAGGGCCCAGTGTAAACCCTCATACAGAGGAACGCACGTGCACGCACATACACACACACACACATGCATATCCACGTGCGGATACACACCTTTGTACTTCATGTGCACAAAATGCCCAAACAAGCCATCCAAGCAGGCAGCTGGCTTCAGCCTCTTCCTATTTGTGTGCTACAAATTGGCATTTGGATTAAATGGAGCTTGAGATGCCCCGAAGGCGAGAAGAGAAGACAATCTCTCACCTGGCCTGATCTGCTACCAGAGCAGACGTTTAAAATGAGGATTAATTTTGGAAAGGGGGGGTGGTGGTGGTGGTGGAGGATGGAAGGATGGAGGGATAGAAAGAGCACAAAAATCCTCTGCCTCTGTTTTGTGAGACAAGGGGCATTAGGTGGTAAAAGCTGACATACAAACACACACACACACACACACAGGCACGCACAAAGCTTTGGCGCGCCAGTGTACAATCTGCAATATTAATGTGCAGACGCGAGTCTGAATAAGTGACTGGGAAGCAGGAGCTTCTGCTGTGTTGCAGTAGTCTATTTTTAATGTGCAGGGATGTGTTTGACACCACAACATTTTACAATGCTCCAGCTACGTGAACAAACAACGTCTGGCTCGATGAATTATGCAGCCGCCGCGTTTTCCAACCAGCCCAAAACACATATTTAGTAAACAAACTGCTTACTCTTTTGCTAACAAGATGTTTGTGTAAATAATAGATATTCAAATCTGTTCTCCCGACACAGAGGAAGGAAGTTGCCGTTGTAATTTGTTGTATTATTTAGCACGTTGTCTTTTCCGCTCGCTCTCTGGCTCCCTCGCTGCATATTCACGTTGCCTCGTTGACAAACACATAAATGAAAACATCAACAGCAACACGGTGCGTGTTCTCTCTCAATATGCCCTGTGAAAACACTTCTTCATCTCTTCTTTTTTCTTTCTCGCAGTAACAACCCCCGGCCTGTCATAAAAGAATTACCAGACTTTGAAATATTAATCCACATGACACACATCCCTCACAAAGGAGGGAAATGTGAAGATCTTCTCCGTGACAAGCCAGCGCTGACTGCTTAGATTTTTAATCAAAAGAAATCAATAGGATAAATATTGTATGTAAAAGATGGCAGCACTAACAATATGGCGTCTAATCACATGCCTTTGCTTGTGCTGTCAAAGATAATTCCCCCTACAAGCCTCTTATGGGGGAAGCCACAGTGGTGCTTTCAGAGGTGATGAAATGTGGAGACTTCTCCAGAACAGATTGGTGTCGTTGCCCTCGACGACGACGGCGGCGTACAGCAACAAGCGGCGCAGTGTTTACCCAGCGACCGGGAGGTTGTGTTGTTTCATCGATAAAAGCCTGTTTGATTGGGGATTGCCTTTAATCAATAGAGGAAATCAAACAAACAGAGATTGCTAATGGCTGGATAATCAGTGACAGTGAGATCTGAAATCCACTAAAAGCCCAGAGGTTTAAACCATCTCACACCCCAGGGTGAGGGAGGGTGGTGGTGGTGGTGGAGAGGGGGGGCAGCATGGAAAAGGTGAGTGTTACTGCTGCACAACAGTCTTCTCATTTATGAAAATTTAAGTTAAGCAGTGACACGTGCAGGAAAAAAACGGCTCAAGCTGCACTGGAACAGGCTCAAACAGGCTCAGTGCAGGGCTTCGACACCTTACACAGGAGTTTGTGTCCTGTCTCTTCCAGTCTGCATGGGATCCACGGTACAAAACCCAGGTCGGGGAGAGACCGCGGTGCTCCCTGAATATATAGTTAGATCCACATGCTTTATAATGTCATTACTGACAACTTTAAATAACCAAACAAGATGAAAATTTCCTCTAATCTAATCCAAGAGACACTGATGAAATCCTTATTACATAAAAGACTAATGTAACCTTCAAAACACATTTGCTGTGATCTTTACACATAATTTTTTGGAGACGGGGTAGAAATCCCCTCACTGCCAATCCAGCAGTGTTCATTCATTACTGAGGTCACACAAATGGTAAATACATTTAGCATTTAGCATCTCACTGGCTGTAACACAGACTGGGTACTTTCTGTGGTTAGACAGTATAGTACCTATTCCTCTGTCACTTTTTTTCTGCTCAGTACAGATGAGATTCATTTTTAGGACGTGATGCTCATTTCACAAAACTCCACACACACACATAGTAGATACAACATACACTAAACCCATCCTACAGGGCTACTGTCATGCCCACCCATCTCCACCACTACCACATTAGCCCATTTGTCACACTCAGGGCCCCTGAGGTGGTCCCATAGTGTTGACCCCCTTGACCCAGACACTCTCTCACCCAACTGCCTCCAGAGCCGGAGGTGTCCCTGCTCTAACCACACAACACCCCCTCACCCACCCTACCCTCCAGCCTCACATACTACCACCACCGCCACCCCCCCGTCCCCCCCTCTCTTCGCCAGCCTCCACTCTGCCTACACATGGAGCCCGGGGAACCTAAAGCAGCACCAGATGGGGCCTCTTGTTACCACAACAGGCAGTCATGCATTTGTTGTAAAGCAGCCTCTCCTGCTCTCGCTCTCCTTCGCCCTCTCGGCCTCTGTGTTGGCCTTATACATATTGATGTACAGAAACTTGGCATGACATATAGAAGTTGACTCAATTCGTGTAGACCCCCAACAGCTGTCGGACATTACATCCAATCAGTTTGGCTCTAACCAGCTATTGGGCAATGAGCCCAGACTGTTGAGCACCAATGGTCTTTATTGGAGACGACAAATTGGGCCCTCTCAAAAACTCAGCCATTTGCCCCCTAATGCAATTTGTCACCGCTTCGCCTGCATTTTTTGGTGGTCACCGGCAGTATATCACCTCTCCCCCAGGACATGTTTCCACACACTGTATTAGACGAGCTGTCATAGTTCGCTTTTTTTACCCCATCCCCTTTTCTCCGTTTGCAGTGTTTGCTCTCAATCAAAGCGCCTCTCATCCATCTCGTGTTCCTACCAGGAGCCATTCAGCCTCATGTGATTGACAAAGGAAGTTGCCAGTATGTCGAATTCCTCCCTCCTTTACATACGCGTGTCTCACCTTCTCGGAGGTGACAACAGAGGAAGAAGGAGCTGTCACATCACGAGGAACATCTGAATCCTTCCATCACGATGTTTTGCGAGAAACAGGGCCGGCAGCACATGTGTAGAAATCATCAGATTAGCAGCTGTGCAGTGTTACAAAGGTATATGCTGTCATCTTAGACATGCTCTATTATTGTTAGTGTGTATAATCAAGGCTTTCAGCTGTTGCAAGAATCAAGTAAATCAATCTGTCTGTGCTTGGACATGCAAGATCAAACCAATATCATGACAGTAGGAAACAAGCTAAAACAGATTTCAATATGTAGCGTAATTAAATTTTTTCTTTTCCAAGACATTGCTTACTTCACTTATCATCAGTTTTTAAATTGGACAGTCTGTTGATTGGACTTCAGTTCTTGATTTGAGCAGTACGTGCTGCTGAGCGTCTATGATCTCCTTCAGTGCTGTATTCACCTTCTCACTGCTTTTTCTTAAATCCCCTCCAAATCTGAACCCAGGCTGCCAGTTTACTCTAAGTGGATCGAATAAAGAAGTCATAAACTTCACATTAAGACAGGTATTGCTGGGCGGAGAGCAACATTAGGAGCGGGCACACAGCTCATACTGAAGCTATCAAGCCATCGTCTGACACCATGCCTCATCCGTCCCACAGCTGCAAGCCATTATCATTTGTTACAGATTCTGTATATCAACAAGGAAAACATTACATAAAGAGTTCCATATGGTCAAGAAATGGCATTTTGCGCGTTGGACACTAAACGGTTTGGAGTAATTTCACATGATCCCTTCGGAGAAGGAATCTTGGCCCCTTCCAATTTCCAACAAAAGACACAGAAAACATGTGGTGTTGATGCATGTGAGTGCAATAACATTTGCTCTGCAAATCACTACCATATTGAGCCGCACTGTTTCAGGTAAGTTACCTTACCAATAGCTGTTCATACAGTAAATTGCACTTTATGTTTCTATTAATGAAGGCATAGATTGAAAAAGATCCATAAACTTTTTCTTCTGAGCAAATTGAGCAATTATTTAAAAAAAGCTTGCAGACATTTCCTGTTAGAGCATATTTAGTCAGTTATAAACCCATATCAAACCCATTTAACTGTCCATTATTGTGGATTTCTCCATGTATACAATTTACAGCCATTTGTGAATTTGTCTGTGTATTTGTTTGTTGGCAGGCCTCTGTGCCTCAGACCTGTTGTATCTTGGCTGCTACCGTTGGCTGAGACCCAGGACTTCCAATTAAGGCGAAATGCCAACAACGTGCGCTAGCTCTGGCTGTTGTATCATCGTGTGTGCCAGACAAAACAGGGGCAGTCGAGTCTTTGCACTGCGGCGCTGTGCCGCATTGAGGTTTTAATGGCTGTCAGTTCGTCACTTAACTGTTGTAAACACCCTGTCGGTGAACTGCGAGCAACCCCACGGCAATCTGTTGGTAAATTAATGAGGGGGGCTGGGGGCATTCCCAACCCCAGCGCTGGCACTTTGCCAGGCTCAGGCTGTGGAAGCAACAGGCTGGCAGAGAAGTGCAAGAGTGGAGAGGCCAGGTAGCACACAGCAAGGGGGTGAGTGCCGGAAGGAGAGGACGGAAGACACTAAAAGGAGAAGAAAGAGAATGAGGGAGAGTGAATGAAGTGTCTCTATAGCACTGTGACAGGGATGGATTCATGTGAGAGGATCAAATAACTGCAGGCGAGAGCAACCAAGCTTTCGAATTTTGCATTTAAATAATATAGCGATACAAACCTGGAAAAAAACATCTGTGAAGTAATTAATGCTCCTCTGTGATGCCGTTCAAGATAGCTGCATGAGGGTGATTCAGATTTCACACTGAAGAGAGTTCCAGGTTTCGGCAGTGACGCTCGGACTGAGCTAATTTACTAAATAATCTGTGTGAACAACCCCTGGCCCCACTCCACCCTTTTTCCTCACTTCAAAGTAACTTTATTAGGGGAGAGATTAGACTGCACTTAACCTATAATGATGCCATATGAGAGGCTGAAGAAAGAGGGTTCTGCAGGACGCTGTTTTATTTGATAGTTTCAATATGAAGAGGAAGGGGAGCAGCGGGTGGGGTGGGGTGCGGGGGGGGGGGGGGGGGGTGAGAGGCATGACAGCTCCATATCTGAAAGCAGCGCTCCATTACATGCAGCCCTGGCACCACCACTCCCACCCCACCCTCTCTGACGACGTACAGGTGTCCCCCCACCCCCTTTCCTTTACCCTTTCTCTCTCTCTCTATCTCTCTCTTTCTCTCTCTGTCTAACCTCCCGCCATCTCTCTTCCTCCTTTAGTCAAACTCCCCCCGCCCCTCCCTCTGGCTTTCCCCCCCACACACAAAAAAAATAGGCCAAGGTAACTTGCCGGCAACCACCCCCCCTTTCTCTCTCCTCCCCCGGGGTTTGTGTGATATTTAACTACGGCTACAGTGGCATTTACTAATTTTATATGTGCAGAATTTATGTCAGATTCTTATTCAGCTAGAACAGGGGAGAGGAGCAAAGGTGGCTGGCTCCGTGTCCACTGTGTATACACTGGTATTATGTGAACTATTCACAACACGTCCACTGACACGAGCGTTGCTATTTTGTCTATAACTGTGCTGCTTCCCAACCCAGGTGCCACAATTAAAGCCTAACCTTAGCATTTGGAGAGGGAGACATGAAGGAGCCAATTTGTTGTCCACCACGCACCTCCACTTCGATACAGAGTGGCCAATAAAGGTATTCTCCTCTTCTTTTTTTTTTTCCACATACAGGCAGCTCACGGCCCAGGGGCCACGTCTTGTTGACAGGGGTGCAAGGTCGATCAGATACCAGCAACACAGTGACACAGACACAAGACAAAGACATATATACACCTACAACTTCACAGCCGCACAGTGCTCAACTGTGCACACACGTACACAATGAGCAGACCTGCAGATGCATACATGCATAGGCACAGTAGGCTCACAGTAGATTTATATCACTTCATTATCATTTTCACAAATTAATGGATTAGTGTACAACTGTGAAGTACATACATAAAGATTACAAGATGCTGAGGACTAATCTTGAACCTTGAAACACAGTTGAACCTGCAGGGAAAGCTCTCACATTCCCCTGTATAGATCAGAAGTTTGTATGTATCTATTAAAGGGGTCCAGGGGGTTGATGTACTGCCAATCAATACAAAAGAGTTCAGGTGAACTATATATATGAGTTTATATATATTGGTTTTCTGCAGAAAGAATATTGCTTTTTAAATTAGCAGCTGTCAAAACTAAACCAGACTTAGCATAAAAAATAATAATAATAATAATACACTGCAAGTTATGTATAGTAACTAATTTCTGGTCACATGTGAAAATACATGTATTAGTAAGTGTGCTACACCCAACTCTGATCGCCCTGGAAACAGAAATGTCATAATGACATTCACAGTCTGAACTCTGCAAATTTTGATTTAAGCACAAACCTCCAAAGACAGGCTGCTCTGAAAAGAATAAAAATCACACCAACAGAGCGAAAAGCAGTGATAAAGACAGTGAGTGAGGAAAAGCAAAAGAGAGGGAGAATGATTGAGACTCAGGAAGAGAGAGAGAGAGCAAAAGAGAACGATAAAAGGAACTGCCTGAAAAGGGCGTCCAGGAGATTGACCTGTGGGGCTTAAAATCAAATTGCAACGGTATTGTATTCCCTCCCATTTCCAGTACGGCTAGTAAGCTCCTTATTGATAGATGAGAGATGAGACCACCCATACCTGAGGCTCATCCTGCTGTCACTGTGCAGGACGGGCACTAGGAGGAGGGAGAAATCACACATCACACGTGGGGCCCTTTTCTATTTTGCAGCCAAAGCCAAAGCCAAAGCCAAATCCCTTGGGTGGGATCCCACCTCGTCCCCCAACTCAATAAAATAATTAGCTTTTGGATGGCCCGGCCGTTAATCAAGCTGCTCTAACATATGCAAAGGCGAAAGGAGGAACATAAAAAAAGATATATTCATTTTTTTTATCCGTCTTTTCACTTGGCGAGCCGTGGCACTTTTATCTGTAAAAGTCGCTGATGTGAGTTCTTTTTTTTTCAGATTTCTATAAAACATACGGCACAGCCAGATTGCTTTTTAATTTTATGTTTAGTCTACAGGAAGCCAGATTATTGCTTCCCGGACTGAGGGGGTTGAGGAGTAAATGAGAGAATCAGCACAAACTGTTTCGTTTCAAATAAATCTGCGAGGTGCTGGAGAGAGGGCACGTCATGTGAAGATTTTGTTTAAATAAACTTGTGCTTTTCCCCCTCCCACCCCAAGATTTCCCAGCGTGTAATTGTTAGTGGTAAATGAAACATCTGTTTGGCCGTCGCGTCACAGTCAGAGAATGCCCCGACAATTACAGCAGCCCTCAGACAAATAAGCAACTGTGAATGGGAAGCATTAAAAAGCCAACAACAGATTTTCCAGTAGCACGTTTACAAAGGCTTTGTCGAGAGTCCAGCGGCTACACAAACACCGTAGTTTAAGTTTGCTTTGTGATGCTCTTTCGCCGCAATACCGAAAAACAGATGCAACCTTCAAAACAAAAGGAAAAAAAACAGGAGAATTCTCAATCTCAATGGCTCTACGCAGATTCGAGAGCTTATGCAAATGAATGAAAAGTGAAGCCGAGGTGATAGGAGGCTGTCTGACAACAAGTGAGATGCCTCTTGTCTGTGGAGGCCTTTGCAACGTGCCACTGTTGAAAATGGCACTAAAATATGGAGCGCTAATTTAAGGCCTGACACATTTCAGTGTCTAATTTTCCTATTGCTACACATTACAATCAGGAGGTTGCAGATATGTGTTTCACACTCACCCCTTTGGGGGATTAATCAGTGTTTTCACACCTTCTGTATATGAAGGGCAATTGGGCTTAACCTTAGATATGCAAATAGACCCTATTCTATGCATGCCATACCTGAGAATATATTTCAGTTGAAAGCAAAAGGTCACAGGGCTTAGCTGTAGTGTTGACAGTAACCAATACGGAACCAGGTAAGTTTTCCCTGCAGTTATTCTTATGTTGGACTGAAACGTCATAACAAGATAAAGCAACAGTTTGGAAGAGAGAGACAGAGAGTTAAACCAGCTGTCAGAGTCTCTCAATTCCTGGTGGTCGGGTAATTCACACTGTCAAATCTGAGTTCAAGCTCAAGGAATACCATGAAAAAACAATATTATAGACACACCTGCTGAGAGAAGAAAACAAGTCAATGACCAACAGGCAGATGAGAGCACTCATGGAGCTCTTTATCCTTGAGAGAGAATCTGTGAGAGCACACATAGATTTTTCTTTGCAGAAAGCATGGGCTAATACTGAAATGCTAAACAACAACGGCTTCTATACGGTCCACCAAAACAGAGAGAAACACCTCCCCACCCACCAACACCCACACACTCAACACACACACGCACACAATCTTTTATATTTTCTTTCCATCCTCCTCCGGCCCCCCGTCCAAAGCTCACATCTCTAATGCATGAACCCATCGCCAGGCATTGTGGAGGAATCCAGCATCAACCAACAAAGTGTTCAATAAAATATGGAGGCATGGCGTTCAAAGCCATGCTAAACGCACCTGACATAGGGGAGAGAGAGCAGGACGTGCAGCTTTTGTCAGATATGGAGGGGGGGAGAGAGCGAGGAGCACATGAGAGAGGAGAGGCTGAGGGGAACTGTTGGGAGGAATATTGTAACTTTCAGATCATAACACTTCCACTGTGGCTCGGGAGCGATGATGGTAGACCGGTGGCTCGCACAGATCTCATCTGCGAGCGTGTGTGTGTTTCGAGCGAGCGTGTGTTCGGGTTGTTGATTTTTGGACGGAGTGTGGTGTGATTTAATGCTGCAGCTACATTCCACCGTGATTGGTTTCACCATCAATAATCTGCAGCACAGTTTTGACTCGAGTTTAGTTCAGTGGAATCTGACACCTCAGGACTAAATCCAAGATGTTCAGTTCAAACTCTGTGAAATCTCTGCTTTAAAGGAGACTTTGACATTTTGGTATGAAGTTACTCTCTTTCTTGCCCAAAAATGACATGTCAAGAATCAAGATTGACATCATTTCTCATGTCTGCAGTGTAAATATATACACCTACATGCTGCAGGCATGTGTCAGTTAGCTTAGCTTAGCATACATGTGTGGAAACAGCTAGCCTGGCTGTGTCCGAAGGTGACACAATACTTCTACCAACACCTCTAAAGCTTGATAAACATGTTTGTTTGGTGTGAGACATAACAAATATGATATAAATGATGTTAATTAGTGAAGCTTTGACATTGTGTTATCTTAGAGCGGAGATCCAGGCCAGCTGTTAACCCTGTCTCATGCTAAGCTAACTGAGTGGCTACCTCCAGGTTTACCATACAGACATGATAGTGGTAATGTTTTTTTTTTTTTTTTTTTAACTCATCCAAGAAAGTGAATAACTATAAAAGGAAGCAATTAATCCACAAATCATGATTCCTATAATTACAGATTTTTATTGCTGTATTATGATGACCTACTGCTTTTTGATGCCATCAGGTTGTATGGGAGTGTGTGTGTGTGTCTGTGTGTGTGTGTACTGAGGTAGGGAGAGAACAGGAGAGACAGGGAGAGCAGGAGAGATTGAGCACAGCGGGCTGTGTGGCCAGTGATGTCTGCAGATCATCATGTATCATAATTACCCGCAGCAGAAATTAGAGTGGGGATGTTGAAATTTCCATCATGTCTGTTTTCTTTGGGCCTCGCGCACCTAATCACCTCCAACGGAATGCGGCTGTCAATCATCGCATGACTCCTGTCCTCAATCCATAATTCCAGGGTCCCCCGAGTGGCGCTGCCTGCTGGACCGAGCTGCGCGGCACGTGTGCACACACACACACACACACACTCACACACATACGCACTGACTCCATGCACACAAAAGGTATGCACAATTTCTTGAATTTACTCACACAAACAGCTCACACACTCAGCAAGATTAGTTAAGAACAAGAGGCTGAAAGCAAGCAGCCAAATGAAATAAATAAATAAATAAATAGATAAATAAATAAAATACAAGCTGGCGTTCTCATAAATTTTAGATGACAGGCTTATATTGATTGGGGTGTGTTTGAAACTAAACAAGCTATATCCATGGCCCAGAGCACTGAACATGCACTCTGTAATAATTATTTATGATATATTTGGAGAAGGGCCCAGTGATGTTTTGGCATAATAAGCTGGAGCAGACTACAGACTGTAATCACCTGGGCTATGCTTCAGTATTGAACACCAAGGCCAGACAGAAAGCCCGCTTTATGAGAAATACAAACTTTTATTTTCTTAGGAGCCAAGAGACATCATCAAAATTTTCTTCCCTTGTGAGAAGTTTTTGGGGTCAAGTCAAACTATGTTCAACGCAGGATGAGATGAAAAGTGCTCTTATGAATCAGAATGGTAAAAAAAAAAAAAAAAAATGAGAGGGTGTAATCACCTGATTGAAATGACATGGCATGAATTTTAATCTGAGAAGAGATCTCCGCTCGTGATCTCAGTCAGTTCAAAGAAAAACATCAACAGTAGATCAAGTGCATAACTAGACACCAGCCATATATACCCGTGCCCCATTAAAATGAGAATAAAACCGTGCTGTGTCTATCAGAGGGCCTGAGGAAGAATGGCAGGTGGATGATCACCCTATTTAGTCTGCTCCGTGTCACCCACCCATTTTGTGTTCAGGCCTGATCACAGATGAGACCTTGATACAAGCAGCCTTGTCAGAGGACGCTGCAGCGCATACA
This sequence comes from Caranx ignobilis, assembly GCA_021432705.1. Classification (NCBI taxonomy): domain Eukaryota; kingdom Metazoa; phylum Chordata; class Actinopteri; order Carangiformes; family Carangidae; genus Caranx; species Caranx ignobilis. The sequence goes on along the minus strand of MU269990.1, from coordinate 82,524,875 downwards.
ATATCTAAATCTGATTTGCAAAGCGGGCCAGATTTACCGCGAGTCTACACGTGTCTGTGTGTGTGCGTGTTTACGTGCTGATAAGCCCCGGGAAGATGAGATGGGGACCTGCGGGTGACAGGTGATGCACTTCACATTTAACAAGCTTACACTCCAGTGTGTCCGCACATACAAACAGGGCGTAAGTAGCTCGGAAATCAATGGCCTCCGAGGGGAAGAGCGGTGTCTCTCCCCGTCGTGTCTGGCCAACGAGAGCTTAGACATTGCTAATCCATGTTTAATATCAAGCCATACGACGTGGGGAGGGGAGGGGGCAAAACACAACATCCTCCCATTTCCAATTTGGCACAAATAAAAAATTGAACAGTAATGTAAGACTAATCAGGAACTGTTGTTTACATAGCCGTGATCTCTGACTCCATGTGTGATGATGTTTTCCCACGAGGCCCTGGTGTGTCTGTGTGTGAATGTTTGTATACACATGTGTGAGTGTGAGAGTGTGTGTGTGTGTGTGTCTGGATTCCACTGGGCAGTTTTGCTCTGTTTGTTGACCAGTTTCCTCCATTCAAACACTGTCACACCACAGATCACTCTCACATTCATTACAACACACGTGCTGCTCTTAACTCGTCTGGCACCGTGATGGCCACAGATAGTTTACCATCTGTTTCATTTTTGCTGGCAGCGGTGTCATTGCCTGGGTCATCCACATTACGCGAGATGTCCTAATCACACTGAAAACTTTTTGGATTACTCAGCCTCAGAAATCAACAATGTTTTCCACATGTGGCGAGCCTAATTACCCTGATCATCATCTCTCCAACATCTGAAAATATGATCAGTCATTACTCCGAGCCTTAAAACATGTGCGCTTGAGTAATCCCATGACAGCCAATCTCTAAATCTTATTAAAAAAAAAAAAAAAAGACCAAAAACTAAAATTTGTCAGTCAGTTTGTCAACTGTTCTGCAGCTTCACTTGTTTCTGCTGAAGGCCTCAATGATTACAAAGTAAACTCTGCATTTATTGGGGACTATTTTCTGCTGCAAATAGGGATTTAAAGTAAATTCTAATTACTGTGTGCCAATACACACTGGTATAAACTCCATAGACCAGTTTTGCTATACACACAAACACACATGCACACACACACTCAAACCCACAAGAGGGCTGGGGGAGGATCCTGCAGAGGTCAGTATAGCAACACCAAAGATCAAAGGCTTCTTTGACATCACAAGTGTGTGTGTGTGTGTGTGTGTGTGTGTGTGTTAGATGCTGTGATGATGTACATGTTTGTGCGTGCACTTGCCTGTATGCGATCTCTCTGTGTTTGTGTGTGTGATGGTGGACAAGGCCTCTGTGTTGCCCACCGCATTAAACACTTTCCTGAACAGGCACGCTGTCCACAAGAGTTAAATCAGTTGGGCAGCAGAAGAAAAAGGACTGCCCCAGTTGGCCCAACAAATCTCACTTCTTTCCCTTTTTTTTTTATCAGTGTGTTCACCACATCCGCCTCCACCTGCTATCATAGCGGCAGAAACTAAAAAGCTGAAATTATCTACCTCAGCTGAAAGCCGTGGTGAGATTTCCTTTGTTAATTAATTCCATGCCTGCCATTCTTGTAAACTCTGGATTTCTGACACATACCATGTACATGTGTATCACACGTATGAGGAAAAAAAGATAAAAAAAAGGAATCCAGAAAGGTTGTGTTGCTGATAGGAGAGCTGCTGCAGGAGGAGGAGGTGGAGGAGGAGAGGAGTGTGTATGTGGGGTTGGCAGTTTGAAAGTATAAGAGTGTTCTTTTCCTCCGCCTCTCCTCTGGTTTTAATTGCAAGGTGCAAAAGTGAAATGGCTGTGCTACATGATAGTGTTAGAGGAAACAGCGGTGTCAGGGAGTGGAGGAGGTGGTGGAGGGGGCGCAGGGGTGGCGAAGGGGGAATGATGGGCAGACAGCAGAGGGGTAGAGTGGTGTTGAGAGGTGGGGTGAGGTGGTGGACCTGGGGTGTGTGCGCATGAGAGTATGCATGTGTGTGTGTGGAGGTGACAGACAGGAGAGCGGGTCCCTAAGGTGCTCTCTGAGGAGCAATAGATAAAGATTCTCGGGGGAAATTTCTCTCATTAGTCCTCAGACACAGCTCAGTAATTCAGCCGTGTCAGGTTACCATTCGTCACCAGACAGAAAAAATAAACATACAGTAAATAAATCGATAAATCACAAAAGAATTATCCCGCTCCCTTGATTTGGATACGTTATCTGAGAGAAAAGGAAGAAAAAAAAACACACACACACTTGATTTTAAACTCTTGTCACCAATTGTATTCAGCACTTCCGCTGAAAGCTATTATGAGCAATTGCAAACTCTGTGTGTGATACTTATCATCCCACTCCCCTGATAAGTCAACCTTTAATGATTAAATGAGGTTACTCTGTCACAGAGGAGTATTTTAAACCTGATGGCAGCAATATCATTTGGCACCAAAGGAGCCTATATCAAGATAAATGCGTTATCTGTCGGCACACTGTACTGTTTACTGCTCTGCAGAATGGGTACAATCAAGAGCTGAATTCAAAGTGAGACCAATACAAAGGAAGAGCTATGATGTTGACACTAGAGATATAGCCGCAGTAAGAAAACACCCTGGTCCAACTGGGCAACATATTAATCTTGCCACCAAACACGGCCTGCAGTTATCTCCTCCGTACAAGAGCTTCTCCAGGAACAAAAGAAGCTCTTCCTCAAACGCCGTTGCAAGTTTTGGACATTTTTATTACACTGTTAGCGGCATCAATTTTGAGCAACAAAAGGAGCCCCCGCTTGTGTGTCACCTCCGAGACAAAGCCAAAGCAAGACAAATGAATTCCTCGGCATGTGATTGTTTAAAATGTTGGGTGGTGGTGGTGGTGGTGGTGGTGGTGGTGTGTGGGGGGGGTGTAGACGGGATCTATTCTTTCGCACATCTTCTTGACACAACAGCACAGATACAACAAATGTGCCCTTTTCGAGAGACAGAGACACCGGGCGAGACAGATGCACAGTTGTGACAGTTGGGGGTGGGTGGGGTGGGAGGGGGGCACCAAATGTATGAGGAGAACTCAATCCTCATATCTAGTTCATTATATTTTCAGCATTGCAATCAATAATCACAGACGCCTGCCTGCCTCTTCCTCCTTCACTTCCTCTACTTCTGTCTGGGAATTAATGAATAATAGAAATATCACGAAAATTCATTTTCAAGACCATATTTCTAAAAACCTGTGAGGACCATTAGTCTGAGAATAGATGCTGGTTGCTGTTGGCCTTTGTCACCCTCTCCAGCTTCCTGTAACTCTCTGACTGTCTGCATGCCTAAGCAAGAAGGCCAAGGCCTTTTCCCGCATCGTCAGATGGAAATGGAAGTCTGTTTCTCCCTGTAATTGCTCCTCTGTGTCTGCATCATCTTTACCAATGAGAAAAAGACAGGAAGCAAAGACCTGGCGAGCGCATGAAAGGCCTACTTGCCCTCTTGCTATACCACCAACCTCAGCAGTCCATTATACCTGACGCTCCTCATCTCATTCATTATCGCGGTGGGCTAAAGGTCGGACGATACCCATCCCGAGAGGTCATTTAACTCTTCTTAACACAACAAAGAATGCAGATGACATCGCTGTTGCATAAAAAGGTTACGCGCAGCACAACCCAGAGAGGTCTCTGATGGCCTTCTCATTGCCTATTTAAAAAAAAAGAGGGAGAGTAAGGGAGAAATAAGCGCTTCAGTCTTGGCCCTCACCTCCATCTGTTGGAATGACCGGTGGTTCGCCTCTCACTGTGCGCAGGGAGAATAATAGTTCAGCCTTGTGGCGACCTTGGATATATCCTGGGCCAGTGGTGTTTTAATACAAGCACAGCTCCCACTTTATGGATGCCTTTGTATTATTAATACTATGAGAAATGAGAGGCGAGAGGTGAGAGACTGCGGGCTGCGTTTATAGATAGTGTAGCGCCCAGCAGCGTGGTCCGGCCATGGGAGTAGAAGAAGGCTGAGTAGTGAAATTATTCCGAAACCACATAAACTTTACCGTGAGTGAAGACTGAATAACAGAGGGACTGTTTCTGTGCTCAGGGCCACACACCAACAACATTAGAATTAACAAGGGCTCATTTTTAATACACTTTATCGCTCTTTCGGGATTGACATGCTGCTAATATATCACATCCTTCCTTTCCAAATCCGTGTGCCAACATCAAGTGCAATGAAACTGGAGGTGCCTGTAAATGTAATTCCTGGAGTAGGCAAAAACAGTGATGTTCTTCAAGCATTGTGCCTAACCTCTGGACTCCAAAAACCCACAAAATAGAATTATTACACCCCAAGTAGTCGGGTTGGAGTCGGTCATGCGCTGCCGTTAGTCCTGCCTCTGTCTGTGATGGCACATTGATCAACTGCATGTCCTCAGGCACAGCCGCGCAAGCCAAGCAGAAGCAGCGAGAGCTTATAAAACACTTTTAACCAAACTTTAGGGCAAACCAGGCCGAGGATAAGTGCATTTCAGAGGAGGGGCGGTGTGTGATTTTGTCTGTTTGCTCGACAGTGTGAGAGTGTGTGTGTGTGTTTGAGCTGGAGGGAAGCTGTGTCACGGCACCTCGAGGCCGATCTCAGAAACAAGCGAAGTGCTCGAAAGTGGGACAACCCCCTGCCAATTGTAGCGCACAACAAACTTCATTGAGAGCACCACAAAGTCGGCACAAAGTCGTCCTTGTTACGCACCGGATCTGGCAAGTGAACAACAAATGAATCTCCCCATTGGCGAGTACGCACACAGCATTCATCAAAAAACGGGTGATTTTCGACACGCATAACAAACCCAATACAAAATACACAATGAGTGGATACTGTGAGGTTTAGCATGTGTGGAAATACACACAAGAGAGTCTATGAGGGAGAGACAAAGATACAACATTGTAAGAGATTATGACTTCTCCCTTCATTTGAATCTGCGCTCAAGTTGAATAAAGCTATTTATAGAAGTGGCTTCGGAGCTGCTCTGAGAATTATGTAAATTCAAATAACATATTCTTTATATCAGGGTGAAAATAATGAAGGCCCTATAATGTGTTCCTTGTAACAATGAACGAGTTTGAGGAAATTTTCTCCAGACCCTGATCTTGCAGAACAATGTCTTGTTCATGGACAATTAAAACAAAGAGCAATGGGGTTCTACTGGGACACAGCAATGAGCATAAATGTCCTTTATGGTGCGTGCAAATTGTCCCTTTTTTACGACGGTTGAGCAGCCTCGACCTTAAGGAAGAAAAATCACACAAACGCCCCTCTTCATCTCTCTTATTTTCTATGTCTTTTCATGTACAGTGTCTTTCCCGCTTAGGTTTCTTTTCTGGGTTTTTTCTCATTCCATGTCCATGGCTTTCCCTGCGATTTTTTTTTTTTCTTACTCTCATATTTTCACTCCTACCTTACCAACTGTACATGATAGCTGATGGAATGAAACACCATCTTGGTCTTTCATCTTCTGCCTGCTTCCCCATCTCACTTTGCACTCCTCTTGCTGTCTTTACTGGCTTGTAATGAGCTGCGATTCATAGCACATTTATTTTAGATGCTATCTCGTGAATCAACAGGGAAAGGGAAAAAAAAATCCACCAAACTTGTGCAACCTCTTTCAGGATTTGTTACAAAAGGTAACAGATCATATTAATCTGGAATTGTAAACACACAGTGTGAGAATGCACTGCCATATAAATTAGTCCGTACTTATAGTCACAAAGCTTGCACTTAATACTTATTAAAGGATTTGTATATGCACAGTAACTATTCAAAATTGCACCATAAACCAGGAAGAATGTAGGCTGCAGCAGTAAAACAGACTTATATCACTTCAAATATGCACCATCTTAATATAATATAAAGTTCTGAAGTGAATGAAATGTGGATCAATTTGGTTGAGTGGCCTATATATGCAGCTGTTACAAAGATTAAGTGAATCTATCCAACGAAACTCTTGGCAGACCGGTCTAAACCACCAATTACAGGAACACCTCCCACCTAACAGTCCTGCTTCTTCTTACTGGTTCTTCTTATGTTGATTACACTCAATTTGCTTGTCTATCACACAACACAACTGGTGCATTCTTACCCGCTGCTAAAGCGACACATCATATATCACAAGCCTTTCAAAGATCTCCATTAAGACCAAATCTGCAATTGCAACAGGTAGAGCAAACCAAACTTTCCTGTTCAATTGCACTATACTCATGAAACCTTAAATCTTTGGTTTAATAAATGGTTTAATAATGTCTTTAACATACTACACTGTTTCTCCTTAGACCTTTGATGTGATCAAGGGAAAAACTTTTAATACTGTATGGAGTGAAACAGAAGCAACAGAGGAAGAATCATTTTACATGCAATAGTCAAATACACAGAGACAGATGAGGAAATAGTAGGACTATGGAAAAACAGAATGACAGTATTAAGTCAATAAATAGTGGCACATTATATGTCTATTTTAAGCATGTGTATAAAAGTATATCAGGTTAATAGACTAGACATTATTAGACTGATGTTGGACAGTTTTAGTTCAAAACTGGCACCTATATTACCGACAATGCAACTTGACCACCTGCAGCTTGCTCTTACATATGCTGTTGTTCTCTCTGTATACTGGATCATTAGTTTCTTTTGTTAACATCTGGAAAAAAAAACTCCATATACATGTTGCACATTTGTGAACCTAATTATCTACAGGGTTCCATGAAGGTCACAGAGTAATCACTCTCTTCTTAACGTTCAGATCTTACTGTGGTCACACCACACCTGTCACTCAATATGCATGTTAAGTTCATAACAGCCTTTTATGACCATAACCTTGTAAAAGAAAAAAGGTTTGTACTTACATAAATCTAATTATTTCTTCAACAAATAAAAAAACATTTGACAGCAGTGGCATTTTTCCTTTCACCCGAGCTGAGCATTTATAGAATAATTTATGTCAAACTAATTCAAAGCCTCTGTGGGAGTTATTGTATGACTGCTCAAATGCTTCTATAGGTCCACAGCCCTCATTTACAGTAAGTAATCATGATTCACATTCATTACACACAAACAGATCCATTATACACATACAATAGACACTAATTACAAGTGGTCGTCTGAGGCTACCTCTTGGCATTTAAGAACAAATATGAAGGAACACAGGAAGATTTTTTTTTAATGAGTGTTTACTCTGTGCATGTCTGATGAGTGTATTTTTGTGCATGGATCTCTGTGTTTGGAAAATGGAGGGAAAGGTCAATACAGATGTGCAAGCAGGGCTGACAGAGCCGGGGGCCTAGCACATCTGAGAGGAAGGAGAAGAGGAAAACAACTGGATTCTCTCCTCTTCTCCTGTCATGTATAAAAGGGTGTTTTTTTCCCCCTCCTGCATTATAAACCTCCACATCCTTTCTGAGGCAGCCATGTGACCTCCGAAAGCCCTAACAGTCACCCACACGGCTTCGATGCTGGTTAATTAACGACAGTGCAGTTTAGGCTTTTGCTAAATAACTAGATACTGTAATCAAACGGCAGGATCTGACAGGCCATGACACAAAGCTGCTACCCAAAGAAAACCACTTGCTCACTTAAAACTGGAGTTGAAGAAGAAATAATTATGTTCAGCCTGGCCACTTTAGGGTGTGTAAGTGCAAGTGTTGTGTGTGAACAAAGTGGAGGGCCGTCGAGGAGGAATGCTATTAGGCTCAAATCAATTGTTATGTGTATGGTAGCAGGAGAGGGAGACTGAGGAAAAGAGTGAGAAAGGAGTCAGACTGACCAGAGTCAGAGAGACTGAAAAAAAAAAAAAGAAAAGAAAGGATAGAATGTGACCTGTACCTGCGACCCCTCCCTTGTCATCTCTAAATTGTTACTATTGACAATCAACACAATGAAAAGATTACAGGAGGCATTCTTTTCTAAGCTTCACAGCTCAACACCTTTCCTTTTCTTTTTTACCCTGCTTTTATATCACTCAAGAGGAGGTATGAAAAAGGAAAAGGAGTGGCGAAAAATATAATATGGCAATTTAGCTAAGTAATTACAGCATTTTACTCTCAACTACCAACCACCTACCCGCGGCTCCGTTGGCAGAGAAAGCTAATAATTCAATTTCTCGGTGACAGTAATTGTCAGTCGGTGTACCTAAAGGTCATATCAGTCACCCAAGAGAAAGGGAAGGGAGAGCCCGATGACACAATCACACAAGAGCAATTTAACATCAGAGCTAATGGGAGGAGTGGAGCTGTGATAGACAGAGAGAATAGTAGAGAGGTGGAGAGCAGAGGAGCTTGATCTTATGACAGAGCGCTCACGTGATGATTTGACGGTCAGAAGACAGAACGTCCAGACCTGAAGAACTTTAAAGCTTTTATGATGTTTTTTCTGTTTATTGATAGGTTTCTTTTTGATTTTGTACTAATCTCATTAGTTTAACATTAAAACTGGGTTTTAACATAACATTATAACAGAATTAGGTCTCTTTACAGGCCAAGAGATGAATTAAATCCTTGCCTGGCAGATGAATAACACATTACAAGCTGTATTATAAAGCATGATGGATGTATGGATGTGCAGTATTGTATGAACTCAAGTCTTAAACTCACATTTGGCGGGTATTTATCTATTCCAGAGATATATCTTGTATAAATAAAGACAAATCAATAATGAATACAATAAAAAGTCGATGCCTCAGAAGGTACGGAGTCAGGACTGTGGGAGAGGTAACGAGAGGGCAGCCTAGCCTTTGAAGTAATTGACTAATACAGTAGCGGGTATTAAAGTCATTGAGTGCCAAAAGGGAGCAGGCAGCCGCTTGACCCTGAGCCACTTTGGACTAATCTAGCATTCAATCCAGCGTGTAATGACTGCTAGAGCTGTCAATCCTCTGGGCTCTCTTTCTGTCTCGCACACGCCGACACACACACACACACGAGCCACTGGGTGCACACTCACGCTCCCATTCGTACTCACACTCCCATTCCCAAACACACACATGCACAACGATGTGCACACACCCGCATGTGCATGTATATAAGCAAACCTCTGATTCTCTCTGTGCCTTTGAACAATGTGGAGAAAGTCTGCTGGACGACCTGGGTGCAATGTTTCAGTGGAGAAGCCTCTGGATCACAGCCCATCTAGAGACATCATACAGCGGGGAAATGGTAGGTTTTATGGAAGACCAGTTGAGACCCTTTCTCTTCCTCTGGGACTTCAAGTCATGAGAGTTTCTTCTACAAGAAGCGTGAGGTCTGGGATGGAAGTCTCTTTGAGGAAGGAGACTCGTTACACATTGGTCAGAATGAGCAATTTGCTTAACCCCTCCACCTGGCCTGGTGCAGGTGATCAATAGGTTTAATCCAGACCGTGAAACGTCCACAAGGATTGGAAGGAGAGGAAGGAGAGGACTTTCAAAATTAAAGTCATCACTTATGTCTCCTCTTATGTGTTTCAAGAGTGAAATATTTTCACTTTAACATTTATCATATTGCACCTGCTTTTCCTCATTTCCTCAATGAATATTTGCTCGATATTTAGCTCCCTGGCACAGATTTATGTATTTTAAGAGTGCAGAATTCAGATTTTTTTCTTGAAGAAAATCACATTTACGTGAGTACTGTACTCACCAGAATTGTTCAGTGGAGAATTTCTTCATTCCACTTGAAACTTCAGCCCTGCTACATTTCTCCGGCAGTGGAGTTATAAGTTAAATCAAATTATGATTTTACATAAAAGACTTGATGAACTCGTAAATATGGTAATTATAGACTGCTCTACCCATAAGTATATGAACTTAAAGTTAAAATTAGCTACACCTCAGCCTCATGTACTGCAAGTGAAACCAATCCAATAATGTAACACAAATCATATAGCATGGCACTATCCATTGTGCACAACAGGGAGTTTCGCTTTTGTTGCTAATAATTTGTACTTTATACAGTCAGGTAATTGCCCTTCCAATGCTGGTTTATATTAAAATGAATACACACATACGCACAAGAGAGCACAAATGGTGGAAACTTGATTGCAGCTTAACTCTGAAACTGTGTAAAAGACTTTTAGAGAGATTTGCTTATTTGATGCGCTATATGTGAATATATGTTAACACCCAATACAAACAAACGGTTCAGTATGTGGTCTGACGCACTTCAGTGAAGCAACGTGCGATAAGATATTTAATGAACACTCCTGCTACAATATGGGTGCCTATAAGGAGTCCGTCAACCATCCACTGACTCACTGCAGTGTCTGCAGCCCTATCACCACACAAAACGACACCTGTCACACTGCCTGAGCAGCAGCTTAAAAAAAAGAGATAGAGAAAAGAAAGCGAGAGAAACAGAGGCACTTCACAACACTGTCATTGCCATTCATAATACGCATTGGCGTATAAAGAGGGCCATTAGGGGCCCCAACCTGGGAGCCATTAAATCATTTTAAATCGTTGTAACATCCCATTAGTGTCAGTGGTGGGACCACATAATAGTCTGTATTAGAGGGATAACCACAAGACGCTCCATTTGGACTGAGTCACACGGGTCCTCTCTGCTCCACTCCTCCACTCTCCTGTCCCCATCCCCAGATCCTCACCTCCATCCTGAGGAAGTGAGGGGTCACTAGTGGCTGGAAGACCAGACATAGGGGACCTGAGTGGGGGTTTTTCCCCTGTTGCCTGCCTCTGCTGCTGCTGCTGCTGCTGCTGCTGCTGCTGCTGCTTTGAATCACAAGGATGAGAAGGCTGCTGAATAAGGAAACACAAAGATACCACGATGAATTAAGCATGATGCAGGTAGTCTGTAATAGGCCCATTATGCTGCCTTTAGCTGTGTCAATAGGAAACAGGAGAGTTAAACCTTGCTTTGCTTTGTCTGGGGGGAGGAAGTCTGTCTCTGGTTTTGCCGTGTGTGTACTAGGAAATGTGGGCTATAACACTTGAATTCAGTGAAGACAGAGACCAAACTGATACACACAAAATCCAATCTGCAAACAGGACCTATCTTTAATTTCAACATTGTGGAGAATACACTTTGTTGCTAAAGGTTTGATGCGAAGCTCAGTACCACTTAGTCTGCCACTGATGAACAGAGAAATCTGCCTATCAGCACCTCCACAGGAAACTGATAAACTAGTTACAACTTTATTTAATGCATCAGTTACTGGTGAAAGTCATTCACTTGGCCAAGAAATATCCCAGGACATCGCCAACATGGAAGTTCAGAACTTATTGCTTTTGTATTTTGATTTTTTTCCCAAAGATTAAACAAGACATATAATGTTATTTATTAGCTACAGAGGTGCTGATGCAACAGCGGGAGCAGCTTGACACTGCAGATATCAATGACTGATCATAATTCCACTGCCGGTAGCTGAACAACATGTGACATGTGAGTTGTTTCTCTTGGGGAGCAGTTTGCAGTTTATTACTTACTACTTTACTACTTACTATGCTATAACCACCTCAGAGTTGGTCTTAGCTCAGGTCAGCTCACTTATTTTGTGAGCTGACCTGAGCTGATCTGAAAGTGTTCCAGGATTGGACTTGCATTTTGCCATTGTATTTTAGCCCCGCAGGGCTGCATGAAAACACATGCAGGTGGTACATGGCGCTGTAGAGAGACTGGTGGACGAGGAGTTGTTTGGTCTCAGGAAAAAAAAAAAAATCTGTGTTCATCAGAAATAGAACAAACACATCAAATGGCAACTGTCTGCTACATGTTATTGGGGATTTGGCTGTATTAAAATACTGTGAAGGTGAGCACAGAGACAAAGAGAGAAGCAAACAGATAGAGGGTTGAAAGCTGATGACATTAGTCAGAAAGCAAATATCCAGCAACCTGGTCTAGACAAGTTTTTTTGAACCTTTAGTGGACTTGGTGTTTCCATGCTAAGCTAACCTAATCAATTGCATACATGAGATAATGATGAGCAGACTCCAACCCTGTCGTACTATATTATCTCACCATGTGTTTTATAGGCTGCATCACATTTACAATGCAAGTTTATTCATCGGAGTCAATAATCGAGGTAAAGTTTCATTGCAGTTCAACATGATTAATGTTCTTATAAATCACACAGGTGACAGGGATCCCTGTAACAATACAAGCCAAACCTGAAAATATGTCAGGCTATTGTGAGCTTTAAGAAAAACTCTGTGTGAAATATGCATCTCTTCACTTCTTTCTCTATTTTTCTCCGCTGGATGATAAATAGCTCATTCGGCAGACCCTTGGTGTGCCCTCAGAGTTCTTAAAGGAACAAAGCCATGATGAATGGATCAATGCCAGCGGTCCAGGAAAACAGTTCTTCCGGCTGATAAAAAAGATTTGCCAATGACAATTGGGGGACAGCGGTGACCCGGAGAGTGGGTCTTTGGGGTACGGCCCCCCCAGAGGAGCCCCGGTGATGGAGCTAGGATCACCATTAGGGGGAAGATTAAGTGGCCCCGGCTTCCTCTCTCACTTAATTATACATGCAAGCCCCCTCTGTACGGCCTGCCGCAGCACCTCAGAAAAAGGCAGAGTGCTCCTTTGTCTCAGCCACTGGCCGCCACTTTGATTGCTTATTGGCTGTCTCTCCTGACAACCGCCGGGCACAGAAACAACTCCCATTGGCCAAGGTGTCAGAAAAAGCAGAGAGGGAAGGATAAAAAAAGGAGGGAGAGAGTAAAGAGAAAGAGTTGGATAAGAGACAGACAGCGAGGGAAGATGTGCGTATTTAGTTTTCATTACACCGGGAGCTTGAAGAGGATGGGGGAGGAAAAAAATGTCCTTGTCAGAATAGGAGTCTCTGGAGGTGCTGCGAGGCGTGCGGGTGCCATCCGCCGACACTCAGCTGACAAATATGGAACCCCTCAAAATAGAGCAGTTCATGCTTTAAAACAATGCCTTATGAATAAACAACAGGACCCTAGAATCCTGCTAATAAACAAAATGACACCACCAGGGGCTGGAGAGGACAGAAGGGGGAATGAGACAAGCTGAGAACAGTCTCTCTTGTATGCTAACAACATGCAGCAATACATGACAATCACTGGCCCAGTGGAGCTGGAGGAAATCCCTCCCTCAACTCTCACTGCAATAAAAAATGACCAGTTGATGCCAAGCGGCGCCTAATCTCTTCGCCATATTGTTGCGAAGACTTTAAAGGCGCTGATCAGAGGCAAGGCGAGGGTACGGAGCCTAAGTGAATCTCAATGATGATGACTTCCATCCGCAGCGTTCTGCGGTTTCAATTCCCAATCCATACCACATGCATCCAAGCAAAAGTGTTCCAACATGTTGACAAGAAAAAACCTGCTTTCCCAAGTAACAGCAGAAACATATCTTAATATCAGAGGATGTTTAAAAAAAAAGAAAAAACGGAGCAGTGAACGCTCACTCTTTTAAGATTGGGTTGCGCAAAGGACAGTGTCAATAATTAATCTTGCAGGCAACTCAGCTTCAGTGTACTCATCATGTTTTAAGAACATAACTGGAGATGCTGTTAATATGTAATGGGACTACAGAGATGCTTCCCACCCCCGAGCTTTCACTGCGAAAAAAAAAAAAGAGAGAGAAATCAACATTTATGTCCTGAGGCAACCTCGAATCAAACGCACACCGCCGCTGCCAAATGTGGGAGCACTTAAAATGGATTATTTGGTGTTAGTGGGTTAATAGCTAATCAATACCTGGTCCAATGAAGTACCAATGGTCTAATCCACCTAATCACATACAGTACAAAACAGCTGAGGAAAGAAGTGGGGATTTCGAAAGAAACACTCCCTGTAAAGGCAGGAACATGCTACAGAGACTATAGGCCAGGGAATTACAGCTGCTTAGGTGTTTGATAAAGATCTCTGATTAGGAAACTCAAACTGCAGTGTTAAAAAATGGATTTGAAAACCCTCTCATCAAGTAAATGTCGCATTAAAGAAGTGTGTCACCTTTTGCCACATAATAAGCTTTGACATGGAAAACCTACTGTTGACTTTTACTTTTTGGAAATGGCATGTATCATAAAGTCGACTAAGAATCAGTGCTGACATGTTATCTTAGCCACATTTGCTCAAATTGCTTTTAGGACTAAAATCAATAATCAAACCAACTGCTTACCATTCAGGCAGACCCGGTCAAAGCTCAGGGCAGAAGGAAGGGAATGTTTGGTTTAGACTAAGAGAAAAGTTTGCAGAGAAACTTATGAGCCTGCTTTCACTTATTAGGATTTTTTTTTTCCAGCATTTGCATGGAAGTAGCTCTCTAAATATTGAGAGGTTAACTAAGGCATGTCATTTTCAGAACATAAAATTCTATGCAATTCTGCATTAACATTTATGCCCAAAAGCTATCTATTATTAAATATAATTTGAGAATGATGAGCTGAAAGTGACATTAATGGCGGTAACAAGATTGATATACTTGGACTCAAACTTAGACACTAGCGGGCAGGCACACGTACGCACTCACGCACATGCATGGGCGCAGACGTGCACGCGCAGACACACACACATACAAGCAATTCTGCAGTTGGCTCCCTAGTTGCACAGTTAATGCTACAATGTAAAGCAGACACCTAATGCATTACAATTTCATATTCAAATTCAAAGGGAAATACAAAGGGTGGCATTCAAATAACTAGTTTGAGATGATTTAGGAAATATGATACATGAGCATAATTGTTTACATAATTCATAAGGTGATTATCACATTACAGCGCATAAATTATACTATTTCCATCATAATTTAATCCAACACACAGTTGTCTGAGGTTTATTTAATATGCATTACAATCATAAATCAAAGCAATACTAATTTTGACACGCTGTTTAGACTAATCACTGCATGAATTCTATCATCAAACACACATGCATGTTCCCGTCTTAACCAGAGCCGCAGAGGCACCGGCGAAATCAATAGGAGAAAATCAATTAGAATGTGTTTGCATGTATGGATTGACACCTTGAATCATCAGTCCTATTGATCCTCTCCACTGTGATCTTCATGAAACCCATTTGTTCCATCTAAAGTTTGCTCATCCAGCCAATACGTTGTTCTTTCCCCCCCCCTCCCCTCCCCTCCCCCCCTGGTTTGCATAAACAATGGTAAAAGGGTGATAAAGAATACATCACAGGACTTAGTGAAACATGTATTCACTTCTTTCCAAACTGCATATTCCATCGAGGAAAACAAAAGTGACTGACAGCAGAAAAGATTGTGGTCTTGGGGGCTACAGTTGTGGGGGAAAAAAACACATTTGTTGACAACATTGTGTAAATGTCTTGAAATTGAACCGTGCAGCATCCAGATTAACTGAGTAATGATCCAGTCTTTAACTGCTAACCATCCCACCCTAAAACAAAAAGCCTTGATGAACATCCTTGTGAGTGAACTGATTGCAGTTAATTATAAATTATGCAGTCATTGTGGGCCCACAAAAGAAGACATCCCCACTCTGCAGTCAGATGTAATTACCAAAGTCAGGCGCACTCCAGTGTGTGTGATCCATCCCTGACAGCCAACGCTGACTGATGACCTTCCCGGGTAAAGACTCCCTCAGTTGAGTTGCTGAGCACATGAGACATGCCCACCTGCCAGCCGCCCACCCTCCCTCTGAACTTCCTCCCTCCAGCTTGAGCCTCAGCATCTCTGTACCTGCTCACACACCCACGTGACTCTCAGTCTTCAGGTGCAAATCTATTGACAATCTGAATCATCAAGCCGCCATGGCTCGTCTAGCCTATCATTCACAATCAAGGGTTTCTCACTCCACGTGCGATACAGGGCCAAGAAATATGACTCCCCGTCAGCGGGAGGCAGAAGGGGTTGGGCCTCTGGGTGAGGAGGAAAGGGAGGAGAGGGCTGATTTGACACAGCTCGCTTGGCTTGCCATAATTGCTCCGTCACTGTCAGTCCTTGAGAGGCCTTCTCGCCATACAATTTGGACACAATTACCGGCCGTTTACCAGTGGCCGTTATGCCCGCCACCCCCCACTTCCCCCACCCCCTCCGACGCAAACCCCGCCTGCTCTGCCGTTTGGCTGATGGCAAGGATGTGCCATGCCTCATCAAACGCGGATGCGGCCCATTAATGAACACTGTTAGCATTTCTCTTAAACTTCTCCTGCCTCTAATAAACATGCAGTGTTCCATGAAGGAGCATTGCCATCCTTGTGACATGATATTTATTGTCTGTGCTGGTGGGAGGGAGGCGGGGAGTGAGGATGAGAGGACAGAGGTGAGGGGAAGGGTGGATAGAAGTGAAGAAAGATATATCAGCGATGAGTAGGGGAAGGAGGGAGGGGCTGGTTGGAAAAAAAAACAGACGAAGAGGGAGAGATACAGACTGGAACATCTCTTTCTGCCATTACACCATTAGTGGCTTCCACTACTTTTATATATGAATTCACCTCAGGCTCATATTTGAATATCCACAATAAACACAGGCCACAAAGGGTGGCGAAGTCAGCACTTTGTCAAACCTGATGCAGCCCTTATGTGCATTGCTTAAGAATAATGAAAAAAAAATGAAGAAGAATAAAATGAGATTTAAATCAACATTTGATATTCAAGGCTAATGCAAACATTTGCAAGTTCATGGGGTCCCTGCAGCTACCTCACCATGAAAGACCTCCAGCTGCTCAAGGGAGAGAGGGACAGAAACCTGCTTATACAGGTGAATGATATATATTGGACATGAATATATGATACTACAGTGTTATATGGTGTTGAAATGAACTGAAAGTTTTGGTTTCTTTCAGATATTATATTTATTGTACTAGAACACACTGCATCTCCCCATACACGCCCTCACACACACACGTACGTGCATCCTCGCACAACAAAGTCACACTCAGCAGGTACGCCACATCATTCTGCTGCATTCTGACACCTGTTTTGTCGCCACCGCCAAACACAAGCAGAGCGAGAAATATAGAAAGCAAAAAAAAAAAAAAAGAAAAAGACAGAAAAAGTGTGAGAGGCTGAAAGAACGAGAGACAAACAGCAGGCAGGACACCTGTGGTGACCTAATGGCATCTGTGTCCTCTAAAGAGCCTCTCATTTCCTCCTCTGGCCCCGGAGCGGCCCCCATGTGTCGTGGCAAGGGCTGTCGTTACTGAATGTGAGGGGGTGGGGGGAGTGGGGGTGGGAGGGGTCATCATCTATCATTGTGCGCCTGCCTGCTTGTCCTATACTGAAGTAATTACACACCCAAGTCATAAGGAGGGGGTGGTCACTGGTCATATTCACAGAGACATAGGCAAACAGATGGAGGCACACACACACAGACCGATGCACATGTTTCTTCACACAGGAGCCAGAACATGGACTCAAACACACATGGAGCCACAAACTCGCTTTAAAAAACAAAGAATATATATATATATAAAAAGCAATGATCAAGCATTCACACAGTGAATTGTGTTGTGTCTCAGGGGACGGTGGCCTCCACCGTCGCACACTCTCGCTCTCTGTTCACCTCTCAGACCTGTAAGAATTAATGAAGCCCAGAGCAACTGCAGTCAAAGGCACAAAATGGCCGCTCATTAATAGCCTGCTGTCACAGGGGCCATTATTACACAGCTAGATATTAGAAATAAGGCGAACTTTATTCCTGAGGCCACTGATGACAAACAAATGATTACGGAAAAACACATCATTTGCTGTAAATGGCCAGTTACTGAGGATCCACTGTGGCACGTTTGATGTTAAAAACATTAATGTCTTTGTAGTGTGTTTTTGCATCGCCTTGAAAGTCAGCATGAAAACAGCACAATGCTTCTCTGTCTGTGGCAAAAACAAAAATGAACAAAAAAGCGATGGAAATTCAGACTCGCATACAGTAACTAATGCACACGTGCGCGCACAAGCTCATGGCAAAAATAACCTCGGCAACAAAGTGAGACTTTTCATGTCTCAGTGGAGATATGAGCTGGCATTGTAGTGTTTAGTTGCTCACCGAATAAACTCATTAATTTGCTTAATTATGAAACTCCCTATCAATTTCCACTCCCTGGCAAATGTTCAGTGAAGCTATACAACAACATAACACGTTTAGAGGCTATGTTCTCACTATCACATTATAAACAAACAGAAAATACACCAAGGCTTGATTAAAGGCCTTTACACTACAGAGCCAGAGTGAGAGAGAGAGACAGAGAGAGAGAGCGGGAGAGAGACAGAGGAGACGGTGTTTGTTTCTCTGCTCACAGATGAAATTGTTTAAGCTTGTTTTTGACAGCTACAGCTACAGACGTGCTGGCTATTACTGAGGGGGGAAAGAGAGGCTGGTTGTAGTAATTAAAGCACACCACTAACCTGAATAAATTAATGCCTCCTCTGTGTGTGTGTGTGTGTGTGTGTGTGTGTGTTTGCACAAATGTGCATGCGAACGCTAATGTGCCACAGCACGTTCAGACAGGCTTTGTTCGTCCTGATTAGTTTTTGTTTCTTGTACTGTTTGTATGCATATGTGTGCATGCATGTGTATCTGTGCAAGCTCGCACGTGTGTGTGTGTATGTGTGAACATTTGACTGTATGATAAAAGTGACGCGTTCTGTATTGTGACGGGAGAGCTGTTTGCTTCCCTCTCATGGCTCACAATTCTTATCTCATGAATACAAATTAAAAGTTTTTAAGCCTTTTTCTTTTTTCTTTCCCATTCTAATTACTAAGAAATAAGGGTTAAGACGAGAGCAGAGCTTCTTATTAGACTAACTGTGACTAACACTGCAGTCTCTGGATGTGACAGCAAACACAGTAGTTCCCAACATCTTCTATATGTTGCAGTAATTCTGTAAAACTAAATAGCAGCAGAACTTTCAACAACTGTGGATGGTTGCTCTTACAATGTTGTGACACTTTTTTAATTTTAGTACCCATAAGCTTTATTTACAAAAGTGTAACTTTTTAGCTGCACCTGAGCTTTTGGACACATGCACGACTGAGACTGTGGCTGATTAAAATGACACCCCTCACACGTTCAGCTGAATCTTTTATCCTAGAAAGCCATTACACTGTGGTCCATTTAGAAAGAGCTCATCCCTTTAACCCACAGTGGTGGAGTAGCAGCGCATTTAGCCCTGATGTTGACACTGATGGCAGCACTGACAGTGATAACAAGAGAGAGGAACACGCATTCACGCATATGCATGTTCTGCATTGTATATAAGTACATGCAAAGTTCACATGCACATGCGTACACACACACGCATGCACACACGCACGCACACACACACACAAACATGAATAACTACGCCTGCAGTTCGTGGTATGTATGAGATACTCACATTCACCTGCACACACACACAGACGCACACTCTAAAAAAAGGGGGGGGTGGAAGGAGTGAAGGGGTGGGGGGCTCTCGTCAGACAGGGTAAATCCCATTATTTGGCCCTCATCCCGGAGAGTGAATTGAGAGTCAAGTAGGATGCATGTGGTAACCACAATGAAATTACGGCTGCTGTGAGGCCGAGCACTGCTAATGCACCCCCATTGTGTCCTCGAGTGCATCTAAATAAGAAGGGGTAAAAGGCAGTCTGTGCTAGGGCTGCCAGGGTTACAGGGCGCGCGCGCATGTGTGTATCTAGAGGTAAATGGAGGCCTGCCTATGATAGAGGGCTGTATTTAGGCTTGATGATGGGTAACCTGTGGGGCCCACCTGATGCGGCTTTGTTGTATGCAGGGTTATAAGCCTGAGGAGTGTAAGTGCAGGTGTGTGTGTGTGTGTGTGTGGAGGCCCAGGACATTTTCTCTGTTCTGCTTAAAAAGGAAATGACTCACTGGGACTGTCTACCTGTAACTCAGATCCTGCAGATACTACAACATGACAGTGTTACCTCACAAATGGAGTCAAAGTCCTCTGTGATATTTTTATCTGCAATAATATGGTTCCTTATGTGCTGCACTGGTGCAGGATGAGAGTTAAAGCTCACAGGCCTTTGGTCTAAGACAGAGGGAAATTCCAAACAGACATACTCTCCCACAGCACAGTAACCAGGACACCTACTAGAGGGGACGAAAAATAGAAAGTAAAGAGGGAGAGAGAAAAAAACAAAAAGAGAAAAACACTAAAACTGTCAGTTGAAGATGCAAAACAGAGATCCGGATCTATCCATTATGATATTTGAAAGGTGGAGGCTGAATATGAACAGTGAGGAGGAGGAGGACTCTCACTTACCCCGCCAGACCCGGCAACGCTTAACCCTCTCACAACCCCGGACTCCCACCCCCACCCCCCCTCTCTTTCCCTGCCCCTCCCCTTCCTCAGTGCAAGCTCTGGTTCATCAGCAAAAGCCTTTGTACAGTCAACAGTGCTGTTTTTATTCATGTTACATTTATCCTCAGAGCTGTCCATCAGGCGCGGTGGGGACGGCTGATCTAAAACAGAGCCTTACACTCATGACAGGAGGATAGAGCCGTAACTCTGGAAAGCTAACCTCCACTGTTATTTGGCCCACAGAGAGAGAGAGCGGGAGAAAAGGGAGAGAGAGGGAAAAGAGAAAGATACACAGCCTAATGACAACTACAAACACAGACATACCTTTGTTCCCGCTCTATAAAACAGCCGACTTCAGTGGGATTGCTTTCGCTTCCATGGGCCCAATCAAACTTGTGTTATTTAGACTTCAAACATGGCCCCCAAAGAGAGACAGGGAGCGAACAAGGTGTGTGTCTCTTGCTAATAGCTGCTAGCATGATTCGGTTAAGCTGCTTATTTCCGACATAAATAATGCATCCAGGCAGATGCACTTGACTTTAGTTGAATATGAATCGCTTGCGTGATTGACACCGAGGTTTGTTGAGCGCTGAGTTGATTCTACAGTCTCACCTTTGGAAATAGGCCTGTCTCATTTAATATCCCCTATGTTAACATAATTATGACAACCAGCACTGATTCATGCATGTGTCTGTGTAATATCCATGACAAAATTAG
Source organism: Caranx ignobilis (assembly GCA_021432705.1). NCBI lineage: Eukaryota > Metazoa > Chordata > Actinopteri > Carangiformes > Carangidae > Caranx > Caranx ignobilis. The sequence goes on along the minus strand of MU269990.1, from coordinate 82,503,924 downwards.
GCTACTATTTTTTTTGAGGGGGGGTGGGGTAGCAGGCAGGATAGAGTTTAGCAGAGTATCAAAGGCAACTAGATTGTCTGCCTGTTTAACAGCTAAGCCAAATCAAATCAGAAATAAGAGGACTATCTTCAGTTTAATTCTGGATACTTTCACAAGACACCCTACTTACCCACCCACAAACCCTGCCCCCTCTTAGCCTCTTTTTTACAGTCATTGATTCCAATCAATCAACGCTAATTAAGCAGGCACCTATACACATATATGTCATATGCTAATAGGGTAATGATATGGGCATTTAGTTGGTGCTTTAATCTTATGCTACTTGCAGCTAACACATAATGACACTCTCTACCCAGCCATGGGAATATTTATAAGAGACCGCAGAGAGCATGTGGACACATGCACGCATACACACAGATTGGTGCTTCACACTGGCTCACTGTATTAAACCTTATTTACAAGCTAACAGCTATAACTATTACAGATACAGCGGCGGAGAAACCACATTAGGTTCAATGGGCCAACAGCGTGTAATCCAAAACAATAAAATGTAAATTTGAGTCAATCTCACACAGCGAAAGGGGAAAAAAAAAGCACACATGGCTCATCTGCAAACAGATGAACATCTCTGTGATACAAGATGTTTCCCCCCCCCTCCTCCTCCTCATTCTGTCTCTTTTTAAGACCTTGGCGCATCAGGGAAGGAATGTTTCTCATTTCATTTTTAATCCCCTATCAGTGTTAAGGTGCTGTGGATAAATATATTGCAGGATCCTCATCTCGCCGAACCCCCGGCCCTCCCCATCCCAGAAAAAATTAGCACAGTAAAATGGCTCACAAGTACAAGTTGCTGGTAAACTGAAGTAAAGAAGCCAGAATTAAATACCCACATCCAACCAATAGTGTTAGTGTTTTGAATCCTATCAGTGTATTAGGTTTTTTCATGCGGCACATGGCCAGATGCAGAGGCACACAGGTACTTTCTGGTATAAATGTTCCTGCAGGCTGCCGTAGCAGTGTTTTACTGTATTTTTCTCATTGCTGTTATTCATTTTTTATCAGACAGTGCAGAGAGTCAAAAGTCAGGGGCTAGATTCAAACCAGTGACGTCACAAATACACGGTTTGCTCATTCCCCTGCTGAGCCAGCAGGATGCCTGGGGCTGGTGTACTTTTTCCATGACAATACTGTGGAGAGGTTCAGGAGGGGAAGGAGACTGAATTTGTTCCAGCAGGAAGCACTTCACTAACTATGCTGAGTTGTTATGACTGACCGGGGCTGTGCATGGGAGACTATTTCAAGTACAAGAGTTCAGATTTACTTAAATTAAAATGAACACTTCAATTCACATGTTCACTATGATGACATACAATGCTCTAAATTATCTAGAAAGGCCTGTTCTCTTATTACGACTGAAGGACTCGCTATCGTTTGTTCCTGTGGGACCGGCCGGCCTGATTTCATCTGAGCACCCAGTTCATTCACAGAGAAACCAAAACCAGACAGATTTCTTAGCAGCAGTTTATTTGAATCAAAAGCAAATGTGTCCTCTATTGTGTTAACCTATAGGATTTATATTGTCAATTGCCAAGAGGAAAAATGAGCTTTGACCACAGTAAAATTAACACTTACCTGGACATTAAACGTGTAGGAGGAGCTCTGCAGAGTCCTGATGGCAAACTTCAGGTGAATTGCGTTTACTCTGTAAGATACAGTCAAGGTGAGGAAAGAGTAAAATGTAAGATCAAAGTTTGACAAGTGACATAAAAATTAAAGTGAAAAGTTTAGAGACTTTACAAACACTAAAACTAATCACAAGCGCTGTCCTTGCAAGCCCTTACTCGGGTCTTTGTTGCCGATAACAACCTGCCTCTGTGCAGCTCATCTCCTCTTCCTACTCTGTTGTGTGATCTCCAGAAAGAACCCAAGGTAAACTCGGTGGTGTTTGTAAGGGAGTTCTCTCTCCTACTCCCAAGTGATAATTATTTGATCTTGTTTAGTTCATTATTCATCTTGAGGGATCTGGTTGTGACTTGTGGATAAATGCCATATGAAAGGCATTGTGCTCCGAGGATGCATCCTCACTTTTATCCTGGCTCCCAAAACAGATCAATTAGTAAAACTAAACAGTAAATTATTAATCACATTGCTTTGTGTCCCCGTTCCATCACCGGAAGAAAACAGTTCATTAGAGAGAGAGAGGGAAGCAGGGGGGTGGGGGGGTGCAGCGTGATTGAGAGGGGCTTTAAACCGAGCTGATGCTGTGTGAACATTTGAAGAAAAAAGAGGGAAGAATTATCAAGCATGTCCATCATTTCAGGTAACTTCCCAACCAACCCCCCCCCCCCCCCCCACCTCCTCCTCCTCCTCCCCAGTCCTCCTAAAGTGACGTGCACTCATAAAATGGGGTCAAGCAGTGGAGGAGTTCAATGTCACAGCCATCATATACATTGCCCGTTGGGGTGCGTGTGATTAAAATAACACACAGGGATGTTTCATGTCATGGTGAGCAATCAGACCATATTTGCAAAAATATTCAGATCAGATGAATTTTAATGAGGTGTACACTCGAGGGGGATACTGCTGCCAGAGCACTGGGGATAGAAGGCGGAAGCAAACCCGTCCCCTTATTTGCCAGAAGACAGCAAGGTACAGTACATAAACTTTTTTCCCTCTCCCTCTTCTCTCTCATCCCTCTCCCCTTAGATGAAAAAACGACCCAAAAAAAAAATAAAAAGAGAGACAGATCCAAATTCAGGGGTCCACTCAGTGTTCAGATTGCTCTGCTGTTCTGAGTTGGGCAATTTGAATAAATTATTCCAGATAATAAAAAAAAATCGCTCAGTGGGGTTCATTTTGTGAGAAATTATATTTTTGCAGGAAAGGTTAATTTTGAAGGGAGCTTGAATGACTGGGAACTGGGGGTGCTGCAGAGGGAGTGAAGGGAGGAAGGAGAGAGAGTGCAAGAGGAAGGGGAGGAGAGAGAGAAGCAGAGGCAGAGAGAAAGAGAAATAGAGGAGGAGGTGGTGGTGGTGGTGTTGGGGGGGGCAGGAATGCTGTACAAGGAGTATTGGGCGTCAAGGATGGAGAAGGGGCGAGAAAGGGATGGAGGGAGGGAGCAAGGGAGGGAGGCAGTTATTAAAAGCGATTGCATTGCCTCCCGGATGTCTCAGGAGAGCAGAATCAGTGGAGATGTTAAACCTTGCTTGACACCCCAGTTGGATAATTGTGGGTGTGGGAGCTAATCAGCGGAAGATGTCTCCTCAATTTAAATCTTGTCAGTTAGTGAAGATTAGGCCCTCCTGTCCCGGCCACCATTAGCTTTGTTGCATGTCAATGCGCCGGTGAGGGTGTCCGCCTGGTCCGGCTGCAAGGGTAAAAAGGCGCGCGTGATAGAAACCAGCAGATTTATTCCAGCTCAAACCAGTATGGCATTTTCAAGAAAACCCATATGAGGGGGGGAAAGGGAATTTATGCAGCCTTTTTGAAAATGCATTTGTTACTACTGACCTAACAGGGGGACCCTGTGGAATAAGAAATGTAGTGCAGGGATGTGCTCCAGATTTTCTTGCAGGAAAAACATTGACGTGGTGGTTAAATATGATGTGGTACACAAACTGGAGGCCAGGAAGCAAATTAGAGTGTGTTTGTCGAAAATACATAAAATTAAGGGGGAATTATAATTTGAGTAATGCGCAGACCAACCAAAGTCATTAAATGTAACCACAGAGTGTCCCTGTACACATGCTGTATGCTCTGATAAAATGTGAACTTATGGGATACATTTGGGCTGAAGGAAATCATAGGATCCTGATGGTGAGGCTATTAAATGACTAATAATCTGTGACAGTGTGATCTCATTAATAAAAATGTGGGGGTATAATTCTAACCCTGGTTAAAAGGAATAGGGGGTGGAAGTGGCTAATTCAAAAATGCACTGTAGTGAATTTTACAGCTCGAGTCTGGCTGGCTGTGAGCCATGGCTTTGCATTCCCCCCATGGTAAATATTTGTAACAGATTTTTCCTGCAGGACAATGGCTCCTTTCACTAAAGCAGGTCCCGTAACCTCAGAGGGAACGCAAGGTCAGGGCAAATAAACAAGGCGGCCGTGCCAAGCTGAGCGGCTCCACTGATTCCTGGGCCGGGCCTGCTGCATACCAGGCCCTCTGCTCTCTCCTCCTCGCCACCGGAGTCTGAGTGCTGACAGATGTTTTGAGCCCCGGCTAAAAAGGAAAAGGGGAGACCGAGAGAGAGGAGAAAACGAGGGAGCTTTCCTTTCTTTCTCTGGCTCACTTTTCCCCCACTTTTCCACATCTTTTTCTGCTCTTCTTACCTTAGTCTGAATGTGTCCGGGATTCCAACGCAGCATCTGATACCCTCAGACACCTACAACAGAAATCACAAAAAGAAGTAAGAAAATCATTATGAACTGCCTCTGTATAACAGCAGTGTGATCCCTTGTGGGCATGTGTGTAACCTATGAACCCGGTTTTAATTAACAACTGCACAGGCCTGCAGTCTGGGGTCAAGAGCCCCTCGGTGTGTGTGTGTTTAAACATGCCTGAGCAACAGCAAGAAAATGGAAAAAGACACAACACTCTACGATTAGAGGACTCATCTGCAGGTATTTGTGTGTTTGTAAATGTCCACACACACTAGGGTTTTCCAACACAAGTCAAAAAATTCTGATGTTTCAATAACCCTGGCTTCCATCCCCCCCACAAAAACACTTCTGCTCTGTTCTGTCAAGGCGGTTCATATTAGCAGCCTCAAAGTGTAAGCTACCGGCAGCTACCACAAGGTGTAACGAGTTCAAGGCCCCGGCTCAGGCCTGAGGCGGCAGACGGTAAACAGTTGTTACCGGGTGTTTTTTTGTGGAGCCCCAGACAAAGCCTCTCTGTGTGAGGAACAACAGCTACAGCTGGGCTGAGCAGAGTGAGACATCGATCCATAAGCTCGTTCCTTTACACCCCTGCGAGCAGTCGTCTGGCAGTCAGGAGGAGCAGCAGCGCATGCCAGAGCCGGGCACTGCACTGCAAAAAAAAAAAAAAAAAAAAAAAAAAAGAAAAAATCCCCTCTTAACCAGTCGTTAAATCTCATGCTGAGTCCTCGAGCGTAAGATTTCCAAAAAGGAAGAGCAGCAGTCGGTGAATAAGCTTTTAAATTCAAAAGCAGGTGAAATTGCTTCAAAAACAACTGCAATAATTACTTCACTGCAAAAACAAACACATTTCACAAGACAGAATTGTTGCATATTTTGATTAGTTGGAGTTCTTATTTTCTATTTTTGATTAAATGCACTGTAATGATTAAATATTTAAAACTGAGCACAAATGAAAAAGAAAAAAACACTATTGGTAATGTAGTTTACAAACACACATATTTTTAATATGTGTATTTTTATGTATTACATTCTGTAGAAATCACACTGGCCATGAAGGGCCCAGTTAAAAGTATCAAAGAGGGGAGACAAGAGACTGGCGTTTAATCTAATCTACGTTCTAATAGTTGGGGAGACATTAATTATTGATAAGGCCGGCAATTGATTGGTTAATAAGATAATGTAATTGAGAAATGAAAATCATCAGAGTTGAGTGTGTGTGTCGGCTCCAATCTGAGCCACATAGGGGGGTTGTGGGAGGGGGTCTTAGGGGATTGCCCCTACATAGGCTTCCATCATTACTGCCACACTATAAAAGCAGAGTGGTGATTAAAAGGACTTGATTGATTTGACTCTCATTGGGATAAGCTGTCCTCGTTCCGTCACTGGGCTCCGCCTGCAAAAAAAAAAAAAAGTGTGTGTGTGTGTGTGTGTGTGTGTAAAAATGTATTCAATGTGTGTTGAGGCATAAAATCTAATAAAATAATTAAGTACATAAATTTGAGCATGTTGATATCTTGTAAATGTGTTTTTATGTATGAATGACTCAAATCAAACCTTAAACCAGTGCATGTATGTTTGTGTTTATATTTACTCTTCATGTAAAATTGTGTGTGTTTGTGGAAGTAAAGTCATGCGTTAATATCTAAATGTGTGTGTTTGTGAGAGTCTGTGTCTGGACTTGCAGCCCAGTTAGAAGAGCTACAGTCAAACGGTGTGTGTGCGCGTGTGAGACTGTGTATCCATGTCGTCAAGAGGTGGCCCCACTCCCCCAGTTTTCACTCGCCTTTTGTCTACACTCTGTACTGTACTCTGCTGCTCAAACACACACATTCACACACACACACACACACACACACACACACACGTTCAGACACACGCACACACTCTCAGCTCCAACCCACCCTGCGAGACAGAGACAGACCCTGCCGCCTGACACAAAAGCTATTGATTTTACTATCTGCTGCAATGAATGATCTTCCTTGGCCAATTTCTGAATTTAGAAATGAGTTCAATACTAATAATGATAGTGGAAGGATTCTTTAAACTGTTAGAGTTGAGAAGGGGGGGAATCGAGAGGAGGAAAAAGAAGGAGAGAGAGAGAGAGAGCAGGAGGAGAAGAGGAAGGAAGTGAAGATTTGTGTGTGTTTGGCTTTGGAAAAAGAGAGGAGATGATTTCTCGCCATGGGTGAGATTAAATAAAGATGACACCAATGGTTTTAACAGTCTAAATTACTACATTCTGCCCCCAAATACAATTACTCTTATTTGGCTTTCTACAATGGGATGAGAATGGGATAAGTCAGTGGTGGGATTTGTCTCTTTCTTTTATACTTTTAACAACTCCCAACTTTAATATGAACAGTTTTCCTCCACCTATTTTCATGCACCGCTCTTCTGCTTTTTATGATGCAATTTTCAATATACAGCATTCTTGCGAGGTGGCTCCTTAATCTATTCATATATTTCATGCGCCATAAAGACACATGTAGCTCAGTTTCTATTTTGCATCCCACAAATCTTCCATAAAATAAAAAAACAGGCACATAAATATTTAACATGGCCTCTGTTTAGATGGGGAAAACTATTTATGTCAAATTAAACAACAGACGTGCCGAGGTGCTCGACAGAGGAGCCCAGCAGACTGGAGCATTTCCTCTAATATTTTATTTCTGGGCGCACATTATTTTCCAGGTTATTCAGAAAAAGTGCAATAAAACATCAGGGGCAGTCATGTTAAACCTTGCATGTGGTGGTAAAAAAGTATGTGTGCTATGAAAATGCAGATAAATGCGTGAGCGTGTGTATGAGCAATAATGACAGTTTGTGTTTTTATGTGTTTGCACATTTCAGAATCAGACTTCTCTCCTCTCTCCTGGTCTTATATTTAGGCGGGCGGGCAGCAGCTTGGTGGGCTGATGTGTGTTAATCAGAAGCCCCATGCCCCGTTGAGGTGTTAATTCAACCCCCCTGTTACAGAGAGGTGTAGATTAATAGATAAGGGAGGTCTGAGCGAGGGTCAGCGCGATACGGCCCTGACTGTGTTCGCCCGCTTGTCAGACACCTGCCTGGATTAAGCCGCTGGCTTCTCTCTCCGTTGTGCGCAGGTGAGAGGTCAACCATTTACCCAGTTCATTGGGCTCTCATTCACTTTTCAAGGTGGGGTGGATCTGCATAAAGGCTCCGGCATCTGTATGCTTCGCAGGGTTTCGTCTGCACGGGGAGTCCTGCACAGTGAGGTGGAGAGGCGGACAGGCGATGCAGGATCTGCCGCAGAGGATTACAGTAAATATTACTCTGAGACTCAGGGGGAGATGAAGAGTGGCTACAACGGTGAAAATGCAGTGGAATTTTTTTAAAAATATATTTATTTCTCTCATGAATCTGATTTCAGCTCGACGCGAGGAGAGCGATTGTGTCTTCTTTTCAGGAATTTTCTTGGAGTGAGACACCCACATCCTCAGCAAACAGAAAAAATAAAAAGGGGAAAAAAACGGGATAAAGCGGGTTCGGGGTGGGGGGGTGATGGGGGGGTTGGCGCATGAAACGTGAAACTCTGCAAATTTGACTTATAACAAGCAAAATTACACCCTGCTGTCATTTAAATTATGGCTGCCCTCTATAAAGGTGTCTTTTAGGTGCATTAATTGAATTCGGCACTATTTCCCAATAATAATCTGTAAAGTTCAGCCGTCCATCCTTCATGAGATCCCTGCCGCGTACCAGAGGAGTATCTATTTCAGTGGCTTAATTTATTTTCATGATTCGCCGATAATGATGGCCATGCAGGCTGTACATCAGAATTAACCTTCATTTCACTGAGGTATATTACGATGACAGTCCCCGACACATTTCACCTACACAAAGGGCATTCTCTCCCTCTCTCTCTCTCACTCTCTCTTGCTCCCTCTCTCTCTCCCTTTCTGTCTCTCTCTCTCTTACTCTCACTTTCTCCCCCTGCCTCCTCTGCCGCTGCCCCTGCTGTATAATCATCCTCGGCAGACCAAGATTGTTTGATAGCCGATTAATTTTCATAGGAAATCAAGTGGCCAGCTCTTTCTCTCTATCGCTCTTTCTTTATTTCTCCTCTCACCCCCCCCCCAACCACCGCCAACGCCACCACCGCCACCCCCCCTCCAAACACATACACACACTTCTTCCTCTCAACAATGGTGCGCGGTGCTTGTGCTTGGTGACTTTTTCTGTCAATTAGGTGTTTTATTTAATCTCATCTCACTTTTTTTCTCCCCCCCCCCCCCTCCCTCTAATAAATTGCACTTCCTTGCCCCCCGTTTCTGATATCTCCAGCGTGGTTAATTTATTTTGGACGATGCCGACGTAACAAAAGTGCTGTAAATTAATCAGGGGACATCAAGCGAAAGGGGGTCCTTCGCTCGCACTCCGTCTCTAATTTCTATGCAAACCATTAAGTGTCAGATATAGATTCCACCATTTGCTATGGTCTCAGTCAAAAGATTTCATTAGGGAGCTGACGTCACGTTTTGAAGGCAGCGCCGGATCATTTCTGTCCTATTTTCTCCCTCATGAGCTCTTTGTTCTTCGCCCCTCTGTAGGATCCTGCCACTAAAAAGGCCCCTATGCAAATGACAATAATAGAATTCGCTAAGCACCACCGCAACGGCATGATAGCCTATTTAGAGAGAAACCAAAGAAACATTCAATTTGTGGCATTAACCAGGGCACATGCAAAGGTTGCCAAAAAAGTGATTAAGAAATTACAGAATTGGTCCTCTCTGCTTGAAGTTCTCTTTCTCTCTCTCTCTTTTTTTCCTCCCTCTCTCATTGACATGACATCTGTAATGAGGAGGGCTGGTAATTAGAATATTCTGGAGAGGTGAGCCCTGCTGGAGCTGGCAGCCACAAGACTGATCTCTCTCTCTCCCTCTGTCTTTTCTGTATTATTTCTTCCCTCTGTCGTAGGGGCCTGAACACAGCGCAGACAGAAAAACAGCTGTCTGATGACCAGACTCTCTGTGGATGTCTCTCACTCTTCTTTGTGTGAGTGTGTGTGCCTCACAGACGAGCTGTACAGAGCCCCTCTGTCTGCAAATAAATATAATCAATCTCCCATTTACATACAAATAGGCTTCTCTCCTTCATCCTAATAATCTGCCCAGCATCCTCATAGAGGGAATATAATATTCACTCCACATGGCAATTTCATATTTATCATTAGATGGCTTTATTGATTGTTGTTTTTTTCTCTCTCTCTCTCTCTCTCTCTCTCTCTGTCCCCCCCTCGGATAAAATTTTCTTCCACTTCATTTTATTAGAGGATATTGAAGACATGTAGGGCTGACATGGCACATACGCTTCATTATTTCCTGCCCAGGGACGATTATGGTTATTGACACTGTCACGTCTTCCCCCTCGTCATCAGTTATCGCTGCTTACTGCTCCGAGATACAGGAAGCCCAAATACGGGGGTGTGGGGCCACAGGCGCTCAGAACATTATCATGGGCGTTTAATGGGTGTAAACTGCAGGGGCGCTGCGCGTGTGTGCGTGGCTACATGTCGCTAATGTGGCTCATTCCACTTTGTGTCATGTCGATGATAGGGGGTGACCGGTGGGGCCCTGGCTGGGTGTCAATCCCACTTTGGACAAACAACCCTTCTGTCAGTGCGCTCGCTAGCAGAAGCAGCATCCAAAGCATCCATCATCATACATATATAGAAGAAGCAGAGACAGACTCGGAGGTGGAGAAACTTAATAAACACTAATTACTGACTGCTATCAAGGTGAAAATCTAGATGGCAACAGAGAAGGAGACTGCTGACAGGAATCTGATTTCATCCTTCTGAAAAAGAACTTCAAGGGGCACTTTGACATTTTGGTTCTGAGCTTGATTTGCTTTTTTCCACTTTAATGCATAGTTTTTCTCGAGCGTAGTTCAGAAATTATTAACATTTCTCACTCTAACAAACACTTGACTGCCTGTCAAAAGAATCCTTTAGGTGCCAACGTGTACACAAGAGAGGTGAAGTCTCACTCTACTTGCAGCCAGCACTGTGTTGTCAAACTGCCATCTGCGCCGTAGTGACAAACATCACTGCATATACTGTATCATAAAACAACTGCTGTTAACATGCTGTGTAATGAGCAAATTATCTGCCGTGGCTATTCTCGGGGACTTCTATCAATAACAACATCTGTTAGCCAAGTTGATCTTCGGAAACACAACTTGTCACATAATTAACTTGTCACTCGTTAGCATGATTACTTGCACAAATAGGCCTCCTACACTTGGCTGAATCGTGTAATCTCTTATTTTCCCAAGCATTAGAAGAAAGAGTTGGAGGTATTGCTCGGGTTACAATTTCCCCCCCGATCCCCACTACGCTGTGTTAATTAGGTCTTAATGACCATTACTGACTCATTAACGGACGTTTGGGGATCGTTTGGCGCCGTGCTGACCTCAAACAACTCAAATGCCATTCTATCAGTGGCATTCAACCATCTGACTGTCACCTACTCAAATTAGCTTCTTCTTGGTTCAAAAACCTTTTTGAATAATTAACCACCAAGATTAAAACCACTCACTGAGCCTTGCATCCACCCTCGTGTTTCTTCTGAATACTGAGGAGTCGAGGTGTTGCTTTCAGTGAACTCTGAAAGATCTGGTTTCTTATCGGCGCTCTCGCATAACGAAGTTTGGTCGGCTCCTTTAGCGGAAGTAAACAAAGAAAACATTCTTGAGGTATACACAAAACAACATTCAAGTCCGTCACTCCTTTTCTAAGAACTGGCTCAGTTTCAAAACTGATTGTGTAATCATGAATTTCCTTGGGAGATGAAAAGCGGTTTGATCAGTATCTGAGCCGTGCCGCCACGTGAGCCGTCTAAAACAAAGAGACGCTGGTGCTGGAGGCTGAGTGAAAGTACGGTAAAAGATCATCAACAGGCGCTGACAAAGTGGTGCAATTAAGATGAATCGGGATCTGACAAAATGTTTGTCTGAGGTGTAAACACACGAGTCAACAGCACCGAAGATGTAATGGAGAAACCGCAGAAATAGATCACAGCATTTAGCAGCTTGTCATAATCATACGAGATCATTAAAAATGTAGAAATTTCAGGGGAGATTAGACTCCTGGTTCTCTGAGGGAAATTAGATGTTTGTATTAATGAAGTGGGGGGGGGTAATCTTCTTACATACACTGGACAAAGTGATGTTGAAGACTTCACACTGGAGGCAACTTATAGAGAGTCAATAAATACAATCAGTGCAACAACCTGGGACTATGACAAACACTAAAAACTACTGGCACCACCCACAAAGCCTGAGTCCAGCACTTGGAAACAACAACATGAGACATACAGGACACAGTAGTGTTTCTGTGCTAAGCCTCTACAGGTATGTGTGTGTGTGTGTGTGTGTGTGTGACTCTGTGTGATCTGCCTGGGAGCATAGTAAAGGTGTTGCAGGATGATTTACCTTCACACCGGCAGCCTCCGTCACCTCCTGCAGCACTTCACCTGGCAGGCAAACAAAAGAGAAAAAAAAGCTAATTAAGGAAAACTGTCATTCAGGAATTATGATGGGACAGTGAACTGCAAAATATCTATGTTCTTTGAAGTCCTTATTTCAGCAAAATTATATATACACACTACGTATATTTAAAAAAAAACTTTATATCTAATTAAAATGATAACTGCATTCTCATTTTTCAAACTCTCATATCCTAAGGGCCAATTGGGATGAGTGCTTTTTTTCTCCCATGCGACTGCGGCCTCTCTCTCTCTCTCTCTCTATCAGTCTGTCTCTCTCTCCATCTCTCCCTCTCTCTCTGTCTTTCCCTCACTCCACTGTGGCTCAGTGAACTGCTCCTACAGCAATATCCCATCATTACCATCTCCCCAGCTGAGCTTCAGCCAGCCATTATCATGCGGCATTATTAATCTTCTTGTCTTATCAACTTGCAAATCACAAACCATTGAGCCTTATGGCGCGGTTTGGGGTGCGCCGTTATTCATTTTGTAGGTCTACCTAGCCTCCGAGTCTTTCTAATCACCTGACGATTGTCACTCTCTTACTGTTGCCCTGCCCTTCTCCTGGCCTCGGTGCTCTGTAGCCCTGGAAAGGATCCAACTGTTTTACTCCATCTTTTTACTCACACACACACTCTCTCTCTCTCTCTCTCTCTCACCTGCACCTACTATGTCTCTTCTTTCTTTCATATGCCCACACAGATCTAGATGTCTCTTACACCTGCTCTCTCTCTCTCTCAGTCTTCATACGTGTGTACAGCACAAAAAGTCTGACATTGAAGGCTTGACAGATTTTCTTGCAGTCTTGTGTGGCTGCTTACGATTAATCAAGATTTAACAAGATTGAAAAGTTTGTCTTCTTTCGTTAATGAAAAAGGTTAAGCTGAAAACATTCTTGTATTCTTCTAAATTAGATAATCAGGATCAGGGAAAGAAAAAAAAATGCTATATGGTGGAATGAAACCACTCACATACTCGAGCACAAAACTCAGAAAAGTACAAATCAATATTTTATCATCCGCTTGTGAAACAAGTTTAGATTCAGATGTAGATTAAATTTCCCAGCGGTGTATGAAAGGGTTAAAATTTTTTGCTCCATTTTGACCAGATGCAACATTAAACTGCAGCGAACATGTTAATGCATCAGTAATAATAATAATCCAATTTCCATCTATCCATTATTATAAAGTATAATAGCACTAACAAGTGCCATTCTGCATAATGAGAACTTACTTTTCATACTTAAAGTATTTTGCTGATGAGACTTTTTACTTAACATTTTTAATGCAGGACTTTAACTTTCCCAGTTGCTCTGAAGACACAGAGAAGAACTGCACATCCTTTGTTTTAATCTCTGTCTTCACATGTTGTCCTGTTCACTTCTGTCTTTTAGTCTTTACACTACATGGCCCGTCCCGTCTTATGTAATTCTCTATAACATAAAAGGAACAATAAAAAACACAAAACTGTTTAAATAAAATACACACTGGAGCACAGGGTGCTGAAAGGGGTCGACAGCGAGTAGGGGAAATTTTATTAATGGGCGAGCATTAGCATGAGTCTGCCCGGAGCTGACGCCTTTCCCTGACACATACGTCCACAGTGTTTCTGTCATCTCTCCCTCTCCCGCTCTCCCTGCTGATATTAGTATTCGAGGGAGGAACAGAGCCGAGGAGAGAGGCGAAGAGAGGGAAAGTTTCTTTAAAGACACACCATTGACCCCTGATTCTTGCTCTCACTTGAGTTTGCTTTTCTTCGGGGCTAAAATATTCACCCTGGAAAATGTGTGGTGGCTATGGCTATGCTACTTGAGGAAAGAAATGTGTATGCGAAAAATCGCAAGGAATGTGTGTTCCTGCGTGTATGTGTGTATCTGAATTTGCATTTCTTTTGAAAACTTTGCATGATAAATCACCTTTTTTTCCCCATAGCTCATTAAGCCCCATACAACAGGTACTGAGCATGAAATATTTAGCAGAAGACAAAGTGTTTCATGTGCTCCTATGGACCCAGCTATTACCCAGGCCTTTCGCATAACATCCGCTAAAAACAGCCCACCCTTTGATCTTCATTAATATCTTTGGTTAAATATTTCAAATATGCTTTCGTATGTTTGATTAACATCTTTCAGAATTATTCAGTAAAACAGAGATTAGCTCTGAATGTTCAACTGCTAATGATGAAATTGCGATTACCCACCCGTCACTATGAATCCAATGACGTTCAGAAAGGAGGGGTAATATTTTATTTGATCAGTTTTATATGGCAACGCATACTGGACAGTTCATGAAACTTCACGTATCAACTTCCTCCATGCATTCAAATATGTGCTTATAAGCCCTAGGTATTAATATTCACATTGAGTGTATTTTAGAGCACATTTCAGAGCACTGCGTGCTCGACATTGTAATTTCCAAGCTTATCTAATCAATTCTGCAAGCTCCATCGGCCTCATATCAGGCCTCGTGAAAGAAATCAGCTCAGTAGCACCTTCAGAACACTTATAAATAATGAAAAACAGCTTTTAAAAAGAAAGAAGCGCTTAAGGAAAAAAATGTTGATTAGAAAAGTGCCTTTTATCCATGCCTTCAAATCTTTCACATTCCGAAGATGCGGAGAACTCCAGGCAAACCGCGACGAATAAAGTACCCCTATCTGACCAGAAAAAAAAAAGAAGTATTAATTTTTGAGATAAAAAGTGCTGACAGCACAGAATGAGCCAGGTGGTATTTGGATATGAGCGGTGGAGATGAGATGAGAGCCCAGAAGATCCCTTTCATCTTGTGTATAGAGTTGTCCTTGAAAACTTCTGTGAACTCTGCGCTGTCTGGAGAGCACCATGTTGCTTGTCTTGGCATTTCAGCCATTTATATTTCTCTGCAGGTTGAATGTGTCCGTGAAACTGTGAGACGTGTGAAAACCAGAGTTTGACCCAGTTGGTATGGGTCAGACGACTCACCAGATGAACACCTCGTCATCATTTACAAGCAGAGGACTCATGTGTGGCCCTATTGTCTGAGCTGGGAGAGAAAGTTGAAACATAGGAGCAGGAGAGGTGGAGGGAGAAGGGGGGAAAAAAACTTTTATATGGTTAACAGCATGTGTCCTATTTTGTCATGCTGGTGCTATGCAGAGGTAGGCGGAAGGTGGGCAGGGTGAGTGAAAATACAGAGTTTTTATGCCCATCTATAAATTAGGAGCGGTGGGTTGATGAGCAGTGAAGGAGAGTCGTGTCTTAGCTCAGAGACAGAAAGAGGGGGAGAGAGAAAAAGACTGTGCTACTATAGCAGCCAGATGATACATTACACACACACACACACACACACACACACACACACAATGATACACTGAGGTCTTGATGACAGTTATCCTGTTAGGCTGTTAAAGAAAAGACTGCTGGGTAACACACACACACACACACATGAACACACACACAGCTGGCAGGCACTGAGGCCCTTGTGCATCTCCTCCAGTGAGGATTTGCATTCTGCTCCTGGCAGGTCGACCGACAAATTGCCCAGGCAGCCGCGGGAGACGGAGGCTCTGGCTGAGGGGAGAGACGCTGCTCAGAAAGTGCCTCATCCGTCTGATTCTCTCTGTGGAACCGCTCCTGCATCACACCTCACTTCCACAGGCAGGTCTGATAGGGGCGGACAGGCAAGGACTTTCTTTTGGAGACCGGAAGGCCTGGCGGCCATGGCCGGACCTTCCCTCCCTCGGGCCAGGGGGGGCTTGGAGGCCAGTGTCCCCCCCTGAGCTTGCCTTAGGCCAGCAGCCCTGGGGCTATCGTTCACAAATCAGCCCCCGTTTTCCCAATCAAAGATGCCGACTGGGGGAAACTGGCCCAAAGTGCTGCTTAGTGCTGTGAATAATTCACCACACCAAATGTCGTCACACAAACGGATCATCCACCGAAATCAGAAGAAGAAAAAAAAACTACTGCCACAATCCTTGTCCTGACCAAACTCATTTCAAAAACACTTATTTAAAAGTAAATTTCAATCTTTAATCAAATGATAAAGTGAATTGCAATGAGACGGGCTGCAGGATGAGCAAATAGGAAGAATGGTGAGCATAGTTTAACGGAACAGGATCAAAGTGAATTTTCTCCAATTCCTATGTTTTTACATGATTAATGATTGAGGGCAGATCTGCAGCCTTATTAACATACGTGAGTTAAATAGTGTTGATGTAAAAAGACTAATGTTGAAACTACTAGTAATAGCCTGAACTCAGATTCTTGCAGTGCTGCATTTAGTAGCCACTTCCCATCAAAGGCTGAACTTAGGAGAAGACGTGCTCAGCCCACAAAACACCACTCAGACCTAAATTAGGATTCAAAATTATCACAAACTAGAGAGTCAGCATTTAGACAAAATCGATGCAACTCACCTTGGGTGTGTGTGGGTGTGCGCAGAAATGAACGTGCATTCAGAACCACACAAACAGAATCTACACAATGTCCCCTGTGTTTCGGTTAATTAGGTGGTCTAATTGTTGCCCATTCACCCTGGTCCGAGTGCTGCGCTCCCTGTCCAAATTACCATTTGATGTCTTCTCCTGTGAGCTCCGAACACCAAGTGTCAACAATTAACACGCCCAGGTGCCCATGGCCTAACATGACCGCCTGCCAGATTGAGCCAACCCCAAATATGAGCCCACTCAGGGAGAGGAGAGCTGGAGCCGCGGGAGTGAGGACACAACGCTGGAGAGAAAGTGGTGCTGGTAGTCGAGTTGGACGAGACACAGGGGAAGTGGATATGATGAGGGGAGTGAGGGGACAAAGAAAATAGGAAGAGGAGGAAAAAAATGGACAGGCACCTTCCAAAGTGTCAGTGTTACCTACATAGTTGCCACTCTGACGCGCAGTGCAGGGGTTTAATAGATGTGTGTGTGTTTGTGTTCAGTAGGTACAGTATACTCATTCCCCACTTCCCCCGTGTGTTTGTTGCCACGCTGCCCTCTCTCCCTCTCCTTAATGAGGCTGTACGCGTGGCTGCCTCAGCACCTGCCGTGGGTGGCCACAGGGTTAATCCCGCCTGGCTTCCTCTCTCACTCCGTCTTCCGTCTCGCTCTCTGTGCTATGCCTCTGGGCTGCTGACGGCAGCAGGCACTGTACGAGAGGGCGATGAGGAGGGAGGGGAGGTGACAGGAGGCGCAGATACCCTGGGGTTCCCCCCTCCAGCACGGCAGAATGAGTTGTACCAGACACCGCTGGATACCTGACAAGCAGACGCCTTCATAAATTACCAAATGAAGATTGATCGTGCGCACCCCTCACCTCTTTTTGTGTCACTGTACAGGCAGATGTACGCATAGGAACACATGCCCATGCAAGAGTCCAAACAGACAGAGGGGTGCATAAAACAAACACACACAAAGTCATTGGGAGCTGCTCTTACTTGTTGTCAGGCCTTAGGAAAAAAGTGATCTGGTTCCCTCATGCTGGATAAAAACGTCAGTCAAGTGGGCAGTGAGTTGGTCAATCAGTCAGACTGGTGATGCAGACTCAATTACAGCTCCTGTCAGCCCAGCCAAAGGAAGCTGCTTTATTTATGGTTGGCCAAAACATATGCAGGAATGGGCGCAAATGCATGTGTGTGTGTGTGTGTGTGTGTGTGCCCTTGAATGATGCCTCTCGCTGAGACACACATGCATAACACAAACACACTATGGCAAATGTTCAAATGTATAGTCTCTGCATGACTGACTCTGACATGGCTGTGTGCTGTTCTGAATGTAAAGCACTTCTTCCCCTCTCAGCCAAGCGGATAAAGGGCTGGATATCTGCACACGGACCAGGGGCCGTTCACCTGAGATTGATGCCTTTCCATCTGATGCGTAAAGATCATTGGCATCAGCAGAACATCCACAACACACACACACACACAAGCGGCACTTAAAGAAGTTAATCGACTTGTGAAATCACAATCAGGACATTGTCTCTTACTCACACACACCTACACACTCTCCCTGTCTCTTTTCCTCTCTCTCCCGTTTCTTTCATTCGTTTTCCCAGGAGCAGTAACCTTGCCTTGTAAGTTGCTTACTCAACAGCCCTTGTTAAGGTGTGGGCACTTTACCACTGCTGCCTCTGCCGAAAGGTCAGCACTGTCGCAGCCAATCTCATTTCAATGGGGGCCTCCTCCGTTATGATCGGGCCATTATCATAAGCTGATTCACAAATTGGTGCGGTAAGGGGATGATGGGATGGGGGCCACGAGGTGCTGGGTGGGTGAACGCAAGATAGAGGCTGGTGGAGGGAAATGTGCAAATGGTTATGCAGCATGCACAGACAACAAACTCGCCTTGGTCAGAGGGGCGAGCGCCCGTCTCTGACACTGACTGTCTCCCATCTCCTATCTGTACTCCTCGTCATGGACTGCCGGTAAATTGGCAGCGCTCCAATGAGAGACAGAGACAGATAGAAGGAGAGAGAGAGAGATGGAGAGAGTGCAACCTCCTAACTCCCTCCTTAAAGGAGCCTTTTACATGTGTAGATACACTAGAATGACTTGAGGGCCTGTCAGCAAGCTGAGAAAAGAGCTGATGAGAGGAGGAAGAGAGGAAAGAAAAGTCAAATAAATCTGACTGATACTCTCCTCCGTTGGTTGGCCAAAATGCCAGATGCAATGTAAATCATGATGTGCTGACTGTCCGTCCCGGCCCGAGCTGACATTACCCCACAAGCTGTCTCCGCTTTACGATCTGGCCAATCATCTCGTCTGAAGGCACAGGCACAGAGATTGATGTTTATTCAGAGCCGGTCGGCATATTTCAGTTACACAACCAGCGCAAGAGACATTTTAACATTAGTCAAGCCGCTGTAACTTAACTCGGGATAATTTAATATGCCATATAGCGGACACAAGCAGGCCGAAAAGGTTTCCAGCAAATCCATTTATATCTAACCAGTCTAAAACAGTGGCCAGGAAGTTTAGAGAGGGTCGGGTTCATGGTTCCTGATGGTTTGACATGCCTTAATATTCCTCTTAAATATTAATATGGTCCACGTTTGTTTTCAACACAGTTGCTCTAGTGTGCCATAAAGGGCACCCATTCAGACCTTACAGGCTGTATGTGTGTGGTCAGACTCTTGAGGTGTGCAGTAATGTCAGTTTTGACAATCTGACATTATGTGCCAGTTGTGTTTCTGGCAGAAAATCAACACTTCCTAAACCTCTGTCCAGGTGGAACTGTACACTTTGTTTCTTGAACTTCCCACCATCAGAGACAAAAAAAAAAAAAAAAAAAAAAAAAGAAGACGGCTATTCCGAGCGCAATGGAGGGAAATGGTGGAATGTATAATGTCATGGCCATAATGAGCAGTATTATTACAACTATTAAACTGGAGTCATAAGTCAGGTTCAGATGGGAGGGACAAGCCAGCCAAACAGAGAAGGGAAATGGCAAAAAAAAAAAAAAAAAGACAAATTCCTTTGGCTTTCTTCCCAAGCAGCATGCATTAGCGACTCTATAAGCACTGTATTGTGCCCTGGTTTTGACCCTTGGGAGTGCACTGACTTCACCCAGCCGTCAAGACTACGCAACCTCATGTATATTTCCACAGGTGAGCAGTTAAAAATGTTCCAAAAGCAAGGGACTGTCTGTAATGAATTACTGGCTGCTGTCATTTCCCCAAAACATCCTCCATCTCTACATAATCAAACCTCTGAGTAAAGAGGCGAAAAGACAAGAAATAAGA
Organism: Caranx ignobilis; assembly: GCA_021432705.1. Classification (NCBI taxonomy): domain Eukaryota; kingdom Metazoa; phylum Chordata; class Actinopteri; order Carangiformes; family Carangidae; genus Caranx; species Caranx ignobilis. Next base: position 82,484,326 of record MU269990.1, on the reverse strand, counting down.
AATATATATATAAATAAACCCCACAAAGCCAGAGTGTCTGCCTGCTCAACACAGAAATAACGGCAAGTTTAAATAATTCTGGAGAGCGGCTGGCCAATAAATTTCCGAGCAGAGGTTAATTTAGTGAGGGGAAACCTCGCCGCAATTACCTTGTTCGATGCCTCCCCTCCGAATGCCCTCAGGGCCCCGTCTGAAATGTCACCCAGGAGGAGGGATGGAGGGCTGGAGGTTTGGAGGGATGGAGACCCAGGCTCAGGATGCAGCCATGAAAAACAAGGTAATCAGGACAGGCTAAATGCTACCAACAATGGAGTCCTATTAGTGTCTATCACCGGAGTGGGTGAAATTACTCTCCTTCAATAATCATCCTCTCCCTTATAATTTTCATCAGATTTTCTATATAAATTAACTTTAAGCAGCGCAGAGAGGGAGAGAGAGGGGGGGGAGAGAGAAGAACGGAGGGAAGATGCAAATAAAGACAGAGAGGAAGAGTAGACACAAAGCTGTAAAACTGAATAAAATGTGGCTCAGTTAACATGATTTTAATAACAGCAGCAAAAAGCTAATAGTGAAATCATAATCACATTAGTAATGCATACGGAGCAACCACTTCCCTCTGTGTCAAATGGCATACATTTATTTTGGTTCCAAGACAGGAGATGTCACGCAGTTAGTGACTTACCCCAGGTCCTAATTCATGTGATTTTGTGGATCAGTGACAGAATGACTCCCCGCTCCCTTCATCATCCACCATGCTTGCCTGCCAATACACAGGACTCCATCTTTATCACACTCCCATAAGCTCTGGGCCTGGCTTGCTATATCTACTGCTGAGATCTGGGATGCCTGTAATTACCACACTATCTTCATCTACTCAAATCAGCCCGATCCAAATCTTTATTTCCCCGAGGCCCCGGCCAGGCTCCTAGCTAGCTCTTACCTCCCAGGAAGACACAGCCAATGTCTGTGCTTTTTAATCAGGCCTCGACTAAAGCTGTTCCAGCAGAGAGGAAAAAGATGGTCAAGCTGTGCCAGTGGCTTTTAGAAGGTGAAACGGTCCAGCAAAGTTTCGTGCAAATATAAACACTGACAGGCTGTTAATTCAAACGTTGCACAGTGTGTTAGTCAGCTGAGCAGCTGGAAGTAATATTTTTTTTTTTCATAATTGTCTCATGACACATAGTTGTCCGACTTTTCCATCTGGACTTTGTTGTTTGGGTTTTGGAGTCATTAGTGAGCTACGGTGCCCTGTGATATTCTAAAGTGCTAATGGCACAACAAGGAATTAGCAGAACTGAGATCTAATTAAATTAAGCACCTCAGTGTTATAGGGAGAAGCCTCTTTTCACGGACATAGCTTTGACACAGATGCTAATATTAGCTCAAATAAACATGTTTCCCATGTCCCATGTTTCAGTGCCAGCGAGTAATAAAATATAATATCATCTAGAACTGAGAGAGGAAGGGGCTCATTTGCACTTCAGAGCCCGACTTAGCAATCTCTGCAGGCCTTTGCTTATTTGCTCATCGCTTCCCCGCCCTTCTGCATTAAATGCTAACAAACCCAAACTGCAGGAGTCCAAAGGCCCCGCATTAGAATTTATAAACAGTTTAAAAGAGACATAAGCAAAGCATTCACACAAACACCATCAATATTTCACAATCCATAACATTTCCCCTCTCATGTGCAGTTAAATCCTCATCTGGAAGTAAATGGTGCCTCAGCCCAATCCCGTTAGCTAATTGATTGTGACTGTAAAAACTGCACTAGCGGGATGCGATGCTGCACCCCCCCTCCTCCTCCTTTAAGAGAGAAAACATCTCCACAGAGGCTTTTAATGGTGTATGTACAAATAAAATCAGCCTATTTGATCAGTCTTCAGCGTACTGGCGCTACATTCAATGGATGTGTCAGTCTGAAGCCTTTCCACTGTCAAAGAAATTACTGGCGGATCTCAGAAAAGACATGATATATTGTAGAAGCTGTAGCTTGTCTGGTGCTTCAGGAGAAAACTTGTTTTCATTTTGTGCTTCGCAGAGTTAAAACAGAAATTTCAAAAGGAGGAACGGGCTCATTTTAGCTACAGGTACAGACAAAACAAAACTGTCTCCTTCTCATGGAATAATCTCTTCTGTTCAGCTGAGAAAAAAAAAGGGAAGTAAGTAGCAGCCCGGCGTTTATTTGACGCAGAGAGAGGACAAAAAGTGCACGCACCTCGGTGAATGCGTGGCAAATAAATTAGACAAGCAGCTTGAGCAAACCCAAAGGTCTAATTAGGTACACAAATTCAAAGGACATAATGTATGAGGAGGATGAGGGAAACGGTAGGTTAATGCCGCGCAAAGCAGGAACTCACCCGCTGATTTGGGCCCAGAGTGCGAGTGAGCGCAAGAGTGTGCAGCATCCTGAAGGAGCTTTTGAAGTGAGCATTGTAGTAGAGGCCCCTGCTACAAATCACCTCCTCACTGCTCAGACTGAGCACTGCCCAAACACCCACACTCCTGAAACACACACACACACACACACACACACTCAAGTACATGCATACTTGTAGCCAGACACACACATACACACTTGGAGTAATATTAAGGGAGTGAGAAGTGAAAATAACGAGAGGAGAGCTGAGGAAGATGAGAGAGAATAATGGAAAGAGTGGGTACTCTCTCCGAGGTAGCATGCTATGGAGGACACCCATTTGTTTTTTTTTTCAACTCGGTATGGAAAATGGTAAATAGACAGCTCATATGTGCTGTGAGGGCAGTCTCCTGTGTGTGTGTGTGTGTGCAAAGGGGCATGTTTGGATGTGAGCCTCCTCTTGCTAATGCATCACTTATTTTTTGCATCTGCGGTGTGATTGCAATGCTAATCAAAGCCAAACGCGCGCTTCCGCAGAGGGACGGCGCTTTACATCTCTTAACACGGCACAGGTGGCACCGGCAAAGAAAAAATAAAGACCCACGAAATCCTTCTTCTCCTCCTGCTCCTCGTTCGCCCTCTCTCAGGTGGATTGCTCATTAAAAGATTGCTGTACAGCAGGTGTTCGGTCACAGAGCGTTGAAGGAGAGGGTGCTTGAAGTGGCAGAAATCACAAAGTGGAGCGGAATGCCGTCGCATGTGTAGCTGCTTCAATGGGGGGGAATGTGAAAACACGCGCACAAAATACGCAAACTGTGGAGGGGAAACACAGGAAAAGCTCATAAACACACACAAAGCAGGAGTGAACACCTGCTTGGGGCAAGTCCCTGTAGATCTTACTACCAGAGTCTTCTCTGGCCCGGTGTGGCCCGCCCATGACGGTTCATACACGCAACACAGACACACACACACACAGATAATTCTATAAAGGTTTCAAGATAGAAAGAACAGTAGGAATGAAAGAAAGAAAAAGCGGGACGACAGGAAGTCACAGCTGAAGGCCCATGCAGAGACGCCGAAGACTTCTCCTTCACACCACAGATGTCAGTTGACGCCACAGCCATCGTGCTCTCACCACATTATGATAATGCAATAAACCCTGTAGAAAGGCAAGTCACAATAGTTGTAATTTCCTCTCTCCTGCTCAGGCTTCATGTAAATGCTCCCGTCTGGCTCCATAGGGGGGCCAGGGTGCAGCCCGTGCTACTCTGCGCTGCACCAAAGAGATAATAGCAAATGTGTTTGCAGGGGATGCTATTTTTACGCAGGGATGCCAGATCCCATTCCTTCAGCACATTTCTTTTTTTTTTCTTTCAGACTCCGATTATTTCCTTGCCTGTCCTCCCTCCTTTCCAATCCTGCCCGCCTGATTCAATTAATATTCAACAGAAGTAAGTATGAAAGTACAAAAATCAATTTATCATGCTTCAGAATCAAGTCTGCCGTTCTTTTGTGATGGTGTGATGGTGGTTTACATATGCAGGTTAGATCGTCGAGACCTTGTCTTGCATTGTGGCTTTTGTCTTCCTTCAGTCCCATGGAGGATGTTGTCTTGTCTTTGGCTATGTCAGGGCCCTGACACTCCACATGTGTGTGTGTGTTTGTGCAGGCGTCCCGCATGTGTGAGTGCATGCTTGTATGTGGGGACCACTTGTTATTCCCAGGGTTGGAGCTCACTGAGGCCTGTGTCTCTGTGTGTTTACAGCTCCGGGGGCTTGTTGCCTCCTGACTACAAGAAAGACTGATGAATAAATAACATCCAACTCTCTCTCACTCTCTCTGAGGCCTTGAAGTGTGTGTGTGTGTGTGTGTGTGTGTGCGTTCATGTCTCACCATCTCTGTGTGTGTATACACACATGTGCCTGCACCTGTATATGTGTTTTTACGTGCACTATGTGTATGTGTACAAGCATTCCTGTTTGTGGCCGTGTGTGTGTGTGCGCGTGTCTGTGTGTTTGTGTCTTCAGCATCTCTCAGTGGACCAGGCACTCCTTCATCTGACTGATTCCTGGCCCCTGTTGGCAGGAAGCCGTCAGAGAGCATTCCCTCTCTGACGGAGCCAGGGACAAACATGCGGATGGAGGGGAAAACATCCTCTTTATCCTAGACATCAGTAGGAATATGCAGAGGGCTACGTGTGTGCACACACTCATGCTAGCATGGATGTGTGTGCGCACCTGTTTTAGCTTTAGTCGAAGTGAAACACTCCAGGAGATTGGGAGGGAAGAGAGACATCCAGAGAGAAAGAGAAATAGATTCAGAGAGCGTGTATCCTCCTGAGCAACACTACCACAAGACTCTCTACCACAAGAGGCCTTCATTAACCCTTAACCTGCTAATTAAATGGTAGCTCACTAGCTAAATACCATTTATTTATCCTGACTGGACTCGCATTCATACACACTGTGCAGTGTTATTGCCGCTGTGGAGAAAAGCATATAAAGGCAATAGGAGTTAATGCCCTCACAACAAATAAAGGCCTCTTTCCGTGTGATCTAAGTGATTTCAGCAATGGCTATAAAAGAGTCTCTTGTTAGTACTATGGCAGCTACATATTCATTTGTCTCTTGCGGCTGCTTATGAGACGTGAGCAGGAGGGGGGAAGTGGTTTTATTTACATGGCATTATGTTACATCAAGTGGTTGTGCTCAATTAGGGAAGCCGTCACAATGGTTTTAAGTCTCTAATACAGTCTGCTGAAAGAGACCATGACTTGCTAATAGGGTGTAATTCCTTTTGTATCTGTATCCATGTGCAGTGGTAGAGAGGGAAAAGAGAAGAGGAGGAAGGGAGGGGGGGCAAATCCGTATCATCAGTAAAAACAATGCATCAATTAAGCAATTAGTGAGGAACAAACTGGGCAGCTTTCCAAACCCTCCCAATAAGGCACTGTGCCAAGGGGGCTTGTAACGTTCATTATACCCACATCACAGAGATGGAAAGAGAGAAAGAGAGAGAGAGGGGGAGAGTGAAAGAGAGAGGAAGAGAGAGCCTTGCCTTTCATTTGTAAAGTGGAGACATTTGTCTGCCAGCATGGAGACGTTTTGTTCCGCCAGATGTGCTTTTTAGCGAGGCCACATGGTCGGTCAAGGCTGGGGAGAAGGTGTGTGTGAGTGCCAGCGTGTGGGTGTGTATGTATGTCGTGCATAGGAGGAAGAGGAGGGGTGGGGTGGGGGGGCACCAAACGGCCTCTTTGCTGCCATCTGATTAATTAAGACTTGAAAGGGGCCCAGTGGCAGCAGGGTTTTAATTGTGGTAATTGGGGTTAATAAGGTGCCATTACACGCGCTGATCACAAGTATTGTTTCATGCAGACAGGCAAATTGAGCGGGGTTAAACACTGATGGTAGAAGGGATGGGAGGAAGAGGGGAAAGAGGTGTTGGGGGGGGGGGGGACTTGGCAGTCATACATGCCACTTGTTTCTGCATGTTAACACCATGTAGCCCCTGTCGGGAGCTGAAAGGCTAATATACTGGAAAGCACCAGTGACGGTTCCAGCTAATCAGCAAACCTGTCCTTTTTGAAACTTTAGAGTTTGACCCTGCGGTTTTAAATGTGTAAAATGCCTTACTAATGCCTGTATCAGCATCATCAGAAGCTACACCATCACTATACTATAAATACTATGTCAACTTGCACTGACACAAATGAAACCACATTAGTGCAGTATTTACTGGTGTTGGTGTGTGGTAACATTCAAGAACTTTACTATAGACCTATTAATATAGTATTAGTGACACTGGGTCGATTTAAGATTCAATATAAAGCCCTTGTTTCCCCACAGTGAGCTGATGTGAAAGTGCAAAACCTGCAATTTTTCCTGTACTTTTCTGTGGTTTTACAGACAATGATAAGATTGAGCACAGTGGAGTCAGTTCAGCTGTTGAATACTGGTAAAACTGGCATCTTCTGCCTCAATAAGGAAACACTCTCCCCTTCCTCACAACTTCAGATGGCAGCGCCTACAGCAGAAACTCTCACCTGATCTTAAAATGATTAACTAATTAAAATAAAAGCACACTCGCTCCTTATTAAACTCTTGCATTGCATAGAGCTACTGATGACGATAAATGCACACAATACAAACACTTAGGGACGTGGAGAAAGTCCATGCCATTCTTCTTGCAACATGTGTCTACTTAGGCCTCTGGTTTCATGTGTTGAGAATTTGGGACTTTTTATGACCAAGAACTTTTGAGACACGAAAAGAGAAAAAATCTGATTCACCATCAAACGTTGAGATCTTATTCCTGTAAGGCCACTTAAAAGCTAACACTTGAAAGCGAACTTTATCAGCATCTGCTAATCATTCGTAGCACAGGTATAAAAAGGACAAAGTTCCCTTTTGAAAGATGACAAAGTGTGAAAAAAAAGTACATGTAGATCCTGCAATATCTCACTAAAGTGACATATGTGTTTTACAGATATGGTCTCTGTGATTAACCCCCCCCCCCAAGCTTTAGTTATAGAGCTAATATAGAGATAATAACTGAGATATTAACCCTAACCCTTTTGTTGTGTACATCCTGAGTCTCTGTCAGAAAACAATGAACTGCATTATGGCCCCCCACCACCACAGACACCACCGCCTCCACCGCCACTGTGGCAAGTCATTTTGGGTGTGCGTGAGTGATTTGAGCTAACGTGGCAAAGCTCTGTGGAGTGTGTCTTCTTCACCTGCTGACAGGGAGTATGGAGAGAGAGAGAGAGAGAGAGAGAGAGAGAGACAATGATAGGGATAGTGAACGAGCCCAAGAACGAGCGAGACAGACATGAAAAAAAAAGAAAGAAAGGAAGAAAGAAAGTGAAAAGACGGATCATCCCTGGTGGTGTTGTGCTGTCCTGTGGTCTACCTTTCTGTCAGCTTGCCCAGTGGAGAGACGGAAGAACGCCAGGCCAATTAATCAAAGTCAGATGTGGCTGGATGCCTGGAGTCACTCATGATCCCTGTTCTGCCCCCCCCTCAACTCCCCCACAACACACACACTCTTCATTTCTCTTTTTTTTCCTCTCATGCTATATCTTTACCTGTCTGTACACACACAAACCTATGATACGTGCACAACACCTACAACACACACACACACACACACACCCATTACAAACAAATTCATGTTTGTATTGTGTTGTCATTGACTGGTGTTCTCATATTGAACGGATACCTCAGCATGAACATTCAAATAGCCCTTGAAGAAGTTGAAGATCAGCACAATGTCGTCACTTTGAAAGATTTCACTCCTCTATATAACATGGAAGACATCTAGAAGATCAAGAACACACACGCAAACACACACACACATATAGATTCTCATCAAGTGAGAGTGAAGTCATCCCAGCAGGTGAGAGTTGAGTCTCATCTTTTCAACAGGATGTAAAACAGTGAGCACCTCCCTCCCCTGTGACCTGGAAATGCACAGATCATCTCCCCGGCTTCTCCTTAAACTTGTCTAAGTGGCACTTTTGCTTGAAAAGAGAGTTTAAGAAACAGCGGATTTAGAGGCACCTTGTCGTCTCCTGATGTCTCGTCAGGCGCGGTGCTTACCTCCACACGTTTTTTTTCCCCCTATTTGATTCTCATTTACACTGCTGTTGGAAGACTGCGAGTGTTCACACACTCCAAAATCACTCGTACAATGGGAGAAAAAAAGTTTCTTTTACGTGATGATGCAGATCTGGGGGAGTGTGTTACATTAATTACAGTGTTGATTTCTTCACTGTATATTTTTCTGAACTTTTCTTTTCTTGCAACAATACAGGTCCTTACTCTGGCCAATACATTTGGAATGGCATGAGCAGCCATGTGCCACTTAGAATAAACAAGATGTAGCGCTGGCCGTTTGCTTTTGAGAATGACAGTGGCATGACAGTTTCCCATGCAGCAAGTGATGCACAATGGGACAACTGGGAATATCTGAAGTACCAGATGCTGGAAAGCAGGTACAAATCTATGTTGTCCAAATGTAGAAGTGTATAAATGTATTATATACTGTAAAAGGGTATGACTGAAGAGGTATGAAGGTCCACCTGTTGATATGACTGTGACTCCTTATCCAAAAGTCAAACTACAGTAGCATTCAAATATGGGAAAAATGTAATATTTGACCTGGAAAGATCAGTTTGAATTCAGCTGCTCTGTGCAGCAGCAGGGGGTCTTTCTGAAATGCACCGTCCATCTGCCTGTAAACTTTTGTTGATCTGTGTTATGGATCAACTAGATGATGATGATGATGATGATGATAAGAACAACAGACCAGCTGAGAAGCAACATGTGGAAACATTCTGGGTTTAATAAATGGCGGAGAAATCGAATTTAAAAGTCAGGTTGTTTGTTTGAAATCTATCCTTGAAAAAGTGGCACGTCTATCTTTTTCATTTATACAGGATAAAATCATATGCACATTTTTTTTTGCTCTTACACTTTAGATGAGATTCAAGTTATTTTACAGTGCATCCAGTTGAACTTTTACATGCACCCTTTGGACTTTTTTAATGCACAATCTACCTCCTGTTTCTTAAAAATGAAACACATGGGCCCCCTGGTAGCCACATGCTTACGCCTCATATCATGTAACGTGCAGCGTCCACGGTTCGATTCCAGCCAGGGACATTTGTTGCATGTCAAACCTCCCTCTCTCTCCCCCTTCATTTCCTGTTTGCATCACTATAAATGTACTTGCTTAGACTTATGTTCCAATTTTTGTGGACCTCTAGGTCATGTTGCTTCCAGGGCAAAAGTTCCACCAAAAGTTCAACAAGACTTTGTTTCTGCAAGTATAGCTGGTTTTGACAGCGACCAGGTTTATCGGAACCTGCACACACACACACGCAGACTCACACGCACTCACACTGGATGTACGTTTGCTGTTGCATTGCAAAGCAAACGTACTGATCACAGTATGAATGTCATCAAATTCAGGGGAAAGAAAACCATGATCATTATAAGGATGAATAGAGGGTTTAAAGTGACATGTATGCAGGCGCTCCAGGCCTCTCCTGCACCTCCAACTGTGCTTGTCTTTTCCCCGACATTCTGTCTTTTCCCTCCCTACTCTTCTCTCATCTTCCTCTCTTTCCCTCTCTTCTCCTTTCCTGTTTCTCCTCCTTCCTTTTTTGCTTTCCTCTCTTTTCTTGCTCGTCTCCCCGATGTGGGAACCAGATGAAGCTCTAATGGAGTCTACAGGGAGCCAGCATTTACCACATCTGAAGCGAACAGGCAGGTCTCTTCTGCTTTCTGTCCCACCGAGGGCTTCCCCTCTCTTTCCCTCTGTGCTCTTCTTTATTACCGCCATCTCCAACGGCTTCATGTGCAGAAAGCCCATCGCCTGCCCCGGTGAGCTGTGCTGGCCAGCTCGAGTTTTCTTCTGCCTCTCTTTGATGTGTGCCAATACTCAACAAGCTCCCTTCTTTTGTCATGGCACAGGCAAATGATTTAGACAGAGATAACAGCTCACGCCACGCTGGTGGGGATTGCATTCCTGTGTGGTTGCAGGGGAATAAGGGAAGAAGAAGCGAGAGAAAAGCCACATCGACTGTGACAGCATTCCATGATCATCCACAATGGAGCCACTGGTGTGTACATGCGCTTTTTCCACAGCCTCTGTATCAACACAGTCAACTCCTGTTGCAGTCCACGGAGTGTGTATGTGTACAGATGAGGGGGCACAACTTGTCTGCATCTTCCTCTTTTTCCTCTCCTCGCTCAACCAGCAAGTTGTGCAGAACAATAGCGAGTGAATCTGACGGCGACCTACTCTAGATAGAGTGGGGCCGTGCAAAACAGACAATGACCTTTAAAAGACAATATGCTAATAAATAGCCGTGGCGAGGGCCTCGGCACTCCACACAAAGGGACCTTGGGAAACCGGCAGAGTTTTAATCAGGTGCGGCTCTTTTAAAAAGAGCCTGTGGCCACATAATTGATCCCAAAAGGTAGGTCCCCGTGCAGAACCTTGGGATGCCGTTCTGTTACTATAAAGAACTAATAGCACTCTTTGTTTTGCTCTCCGGGAGGATGGGGAGATTTAAATCTACTGTATATTCTTGTGCTACAAAGGCCACAAATGGTAAGCATTTTAATGATGAAAATGTTTTGATGTCTTACACCTACTGAATATGGAAGAAGGACGGGTGTGTGTGTTTTGCCCCTCCAGTGACGATGCATAGGCAAACAGCCTAGCCAAGATAAAAAAGGCGAAGCGATGAAAAAAGTCACTGAATCAGTGTTATTACTGATTTGGTTGGGAAGAATTGTGCGTGTGTGTGTTTGGAAGGTGGGGGTGCGGGGGCGTTGTTAACTTTCACACCAAAAGTGCCTTCCTTGGCTAAATCTGCTGCTATTGCTGTTGCAGCCATTTTGCCTGGAGTCATGAGAATAAGCCACTGTATGTATTATAATCCCATCAGCATTTCTGTCACTTCCATAGGAGAACATGCACAACTGCGCTCACACACATTCACACACATGCAAAATGACTGAGTCTAATGCTAGGATACAATGTTGTTCCACAGGTTAAGGAGAAAGGCAAATGATTGCCCGTCCCTACATTAAACATCAACATAAAAAGCCTTGAGAGGGTAGATGAATTATCCCTAAAACAATTAATCTCCTCCTTCCCTTATGAGTGCTGCCATTGATTTAGCGATAAAGATGAGATAAATGAGCGCGGAGCCTGCCAGTGGTTTCAGTGGCTGCCAAAATGCTGTTCCTGACTACAGTGAGTCAAAGCTTTTGTCTGCCACCGCAACGTAAACACATGTGAACCCTTGGCAGGGGAAAACACATCTTAGCTAAACTGTGGTTTGCACTGATTACAGGCTTGCAGATGCTGCAGATTCTGTCAGAGAAAAACATCACATGAGGAGGGATCCTCCGACTTCCAGTTGTCAGGTGAAACCGCAGCGGCCTGCTCCTGGCACTGCTGGCTCTGGTTATAGTGGCTCTGGTGTAAAGTGAGCTCGAAACATGGAGCTGGGGTCTGTTGTTTGTGATCTGAGTGCTGCCACAGTTTCTCTGCTCAGTTTAACGGTTTTTGAGATTAAACTCCAAACAAAGGTGGTTTTCAGATTTGCTATTTTGTTATTGTCTGCTTTAGTGCAAAAGGACAAAACTTTCTTGTCCGAATATTGTACGAGAAAAAAAAAAAAAAAAAAAAAAATACGGGTTGTGGTTTTAAGTGTCTGCCGTCTATGTAGCTGAGGGAGTGATCTCTGGAAAATGAATCAGGTAATTGCATTACGCTTTCCAATGCTGTATAGAGATCATCTTTCCCAGCTGGGTAAACGCATCACACGTGGCACAAACATCAACTTAAATGTGAAATATTACACCGATCAAAGCCCGATACCCCAATTTATTCCTTGCAAGTACAGTATAAACATGGAGAAAAGAGCAGAGCAAGAAATCAAAAATATTTTTTCAGTGGCGCGCACTGAATAGCAAGACTGAAGCCAACGCTGGACGTCTCCAAACACAACTTTTCTTTTAGGGAGTAACAGCTGAATCAAATCGAATTACCTTCTCCAAGAAAAACCAAAGAGCGAGGCTTGCTCTCGGCCTAATTCGTCGAACCTGAATAAGTGATGTAAAGCTTAATAAATATCACATACCAAACATTTTGTACCAGGTCGACAACTTAACGTGGCCTTAATTGTCACGGGATTAATTTGACAATACAGTCTCTCTCACCATTTTTGAAATTACCGACATTCCCTTTAATTGTCAGATTGAAAATCCAAGGACAGAGCCCCTTTACAATGCCTCCATCATGCTAACATAGCGCCTTGCCTCCAAACCATCCCATAAAATCCCATTGCTGCACTTAATTGTTCAATATGAAGCCAAAGCATCTGAGGTAATTCAAATGTCTTTCTCCGATGAATATGTGCAATTGTCCTCTTTCCCTATTCTAATTTAATGCCATCTGGGGAAGGTGATTGGCTCTGTGTTGCCATCGCTGCCAACCGGGGTCAGTCTAACCATCAAGCGCTGTAATTGAGTAGTTAGTGGCAATTTTCTCCTCTAATTTCCATCTGCAAAATCCGGGCCTGGCATGGCAAATAGCACATTACACAGGCGCGATTGTGGCAAAGTGTAATAACATCGTTTCCACAGTTTGAAAACTTCCCCTGAACAAATGAGAATCACTGCAGTACATGTCATTTCAAAAACTCCTTCCTTCCCCCTGCACCCTTTTTTCCTTGATCACACACACACACACAAACATGTAAGGAAACACACACACACTGGGTTGAGACTCCGTGCAGAATGAAGAATGTGGTGACGTCCCATTAACATATAGATAATTAGCTGCTCCAACTGCAGCCCTGCCTTCAACACCCTAATCCCTTGACAAAGCCTTTGACTAGCACTATCACAAACACCATGTTGACGCCGACGCAGCTCTTAGGGAGGCCATCTTGTTTGGCTTATTCACCATGACACGCTTCTATCAGAGGAAGATGAAGGAGGTGATGATTTATGAGGGTGTAATCCATAACCAGTGCTGTTCCTTGTGTATTTTCTGGGAGAAAAAGCCGGGGTGGAGTTGTAAACTAATGGACCGGCAGGTTTGAACACTGCGACTTGATAACTTTGGCTGGGAGATTTATGGAGATCGTAAAGCTGCGTCAGGGACAAAGAAGAGTGGAAATACGAGTCGGACTACTAATGGCTAGGTTATCACACAGAATTTGACTCAATGCTGAACACACAGACACATGCAAGCACACACAAAGGGGTTTATATTCCCATTTCATCATGTGGATGTAAATGCTTTATTCAAACTGATAATGAAATGATCTTTCTTCAGAAATGTGAAAGGGCTGATTTTAAGAAAATGTTATTTGGAGTAATACATTAAGCACTGTCGACTTGAGACACGATTTTCCCACTAACATAAATTCGATTTTATAACTCCAGACTCCCTGCTTTTCCCTCATCTCTTCTCTTCCCTCTCTTTTTTTTTAACATTTTGTAATTACTTTGACACACTACATCAAAAGCGAAGTAATAATAGTTGTAATTTAATCTATTCACACAAGTCATTTTCATAAACTCCTGCCTCTCCCTGCTTAATGTGCGTTTCATTCATTATTGATCACGCACTGATGATGTGGTAATGACAATGGCATTGTTTTTTCCTCCCCTTTTTTCTTTTCCTTAAATGTAGACCTTGTGATTCAGGGTTTTCATTACAGGCAGCACACCGGGCCTCTGGATTATCAAGGGCAAACAAAAGATAATTAACATGAGGATGGATGCGGGACAGTCACCCCCACCCTCAGTACCACCACCACCACCACCACTAATCTCACCTCCCCCAGTCTGATGCTGCTCCCCTCCACAAGCTGGTTCTCAAGGTTCACTACATCCTGGTTCTTTCCTCCACACCGTGCAGCTCCCCTTCAGTCAAACAGCATAATTACTGAGCACGCTCCTTTCAGTCTTTCTCTCCCTCTCTTTCTATTCTGTCTGAACGGAGATCAAGATGAGTGAGGTTGTGGACATGACCCCCCCCCCCCCCCCCCCCCCTCCCGCCGTCAGGTCAAAGCTGTTTGAAATTAAGACTAGGGCTCGGAGTGAAAACATAACACTATGATTTCATTGTGCATCGTAATATATCAGATTCTTCAGTAAATGACAACTGCAAAGCACCCTCATTACATTTACATCTGAGCTTTTAGGTGAGGCTAATTCAAGTCGGCTCGTAGTTTACAATGGCTGTGGCGAGCTTTCAGTTTCTAGGTCGCAAGAACATTAGAAAAACAAAAGAGGAAATACGACGAGACTAAGAAAGTGAAAAACATTAAAAGGAACAGTGGGAATGTCGAGCTTCTCTCATGCTCCTGGAAATGGTCCACAGTCTCTCAGCCTTAGGTGAGTAATGTATCTCACATTGTGTACCTTGACTTACTAACCGCAGCTGTAAAATGTGGAAATAAAGGTGATTTGCGTGCCTGTGTTCACCTGTTTCTTCTGTCACAGTGCCATACAGCTTTTTACTGCATGTTAGGTGAAAGAGACAGATGCTGTCCGGTCCATCCGTCAATCCGTCCATCCATCCGTACACTGGTCCGTCTCTCGACCTGTCTTCCTTCCTGTCTCTTCACCTCACTCAACTCCCTCCTGCCACACAACCAAACACCACAGCAGTCTGTGACTACTCGGAGTGAAAGCCAAGGATTTTTATTAAGGAGTAGGGACAGCATTCATTTTTTAAAACCTCCTCAATAAAATATCATACGGTCGCTCCACATTCCTCAGAATTATAATGACATGAATATTTAAATTTAAATGCATTCCGAGCACGCCGGTTTTCTCTTCTTCACGACGGCATCAGATCTCATTTTCTACTTAAGCTCCTCCATCATGTTTATGCATATCCACATGCATGATACATATCTCGTTTTTTTTAAAGCTCCTTAATGCAGGCCTGATAATTTTGCTTGACTTTAATGGGGAATGACTCCTCATTGGCAAGCTTTTCTCTTTAAGACAAAAATAAAAAAATATGATCAAATGCCCCTTTCATGTGGAACAGAGGCTGTTTTTGAAACTTCTCTCTTCCCTCTCTCCCTCTGTTGCTTCGTCTGTGAGTAAATAGATCAAAAAACGAGGCGCAACTTTATATTCTAGTTTTGAAGCATTCTGTAATTGGACACATTTAATTGATATCCCTCAAGCCCATAATTATAATGTAGGAAAGAAAGAGAAGGAAACACAATCCTCTATAATGGAAATGCTATTTTAGTTAGTTTTTTTCTTCTTTTTTCCAATTAATGAATACTTGATGGAAATATGTCAAAATGGAAGAGAAATAGAGTTTATCATGCATTTTCACTCAGGAATGGCAAGTATTGATGGATAATTTCGGTGTGTATCATTATGTGCGATAATGGAGTCCTTGTGAGGCTAGAATGGACCCTTGTGAGTTTCCCTCTCTGGGAGCTCGTACTCTCTGATCTCTCCTCCTCTCTGACAAGAAGCTATCACTTCCTTCCCTGATGGAGAGGGAATGGTGCGCAGATAAGACTTTGTCATCTGCGGCATGTCTTTTCTGACACACTGCAGATGACTCGGTTGGACTCCAAGAGATGGTTAATTGAAGGAGACATTAAAAACTCTCTACTGTCAATCTGTATCTCGGGTTTTCCACGGATAGAAGTGATTTCTTCGATCTTACGATGGGCGCTTGCGACGCACAAGTAAAACAGATGCTTGTGTTTACACAGAGAGTTGAGCAAAATTAATTTTAAATCCACTAAGACAGTGATTCAGGGACAAATGTAGCAGGAAGAACTATGCTTTGAACTGAGACTGTGTTAATTAAGGACGATATATTTCTAAAAGGATGACACTGATATATTTCTCTTTCAGTGGATCTCACTCACTAATGGTCTAATGGTCAGTGGTAAGTGTCATTACAAGAAAAAGCAAGGTTAATAAAGATTTAGAATAATTTATCCCCGTGCTTAGCAACCTGTTGAGCGAACGGCTTCCATGTCACAAAAATCAACTTTCCATCTGCCTGTCGATGCGGTTTGATCTCACTCAAGTGCCACAGCTCTGGCACTTGAGTGAGATAAGGAGAGATGGTGAGGTTAAAATTAAGGACACAGCACCTAGGGCTTCAGCCATCAGAGCTGTCACACATATGCAAGAAGCCAAAAGGACCGAATGTGCCAATATGGACAAATGTGTCAAGACTTAATTTACACTATTCTCCTCAATAGAGACTTATCTCTTTCCTTCTCCATTTGCCCCCAAAAAGTGGAGCTACACAATGACAAGTGACCACAGTGGAATATTGAGAAGAGGATAGTCAACTCCGTAATCACACCACTATGCTCTTTATCTGTCAGTGTGTCACGAACAAGAGGGAGAATTTTTCATCTGGGGAGACAGGGAGAGGAAAGAGACAGAAATGACACTTTTTTTTTCAATTCTTCTGCAGGTGCCGTGATACCAGCCTTCTATAGGGAGCTGAGCATGATGACAAGAGGCTAAAGAGGGCTGAGCAGGACCAAAGAGACGAGACCAATTTCAATGCTCTTGATCCCGTGACCCCCAGAGCCCGGGGAGAGTCTCTCAGGGAGTCCCAGCCGAGTGCGCCGAAGCTGGGCGACTTTGAAGTTGGGCCGGGGAGGCTGGGAGGTTGGTACTGTAGATCAGGCTGCTGCTTTGTGTGTGTGTGTATGTCTGCATGCCCCCTGATGTGTGTTTTTGCCTGTGGAGAGGAGTGGGAGGGTTTGAGGTAAATGACAGTAACATGGTCACATCCTTGCATGAAATGGGAGACAGAGGCAAATGGGGGTACTTGGCATTTCCTGCACCGACAAGGCCAGCTTGTTTGTTGGTGCCTAATGAGCTCTCGGACTCCATTAATGAGAGGACTGAATCCATTATCATCATCATTTCAAAAGGAGGCCCTTGCTCTAAACAGCTCTCCACATTAGCAGGACTTACCCTTGTTGCACCATTTGATCAGCCAAGGCAGCAGGGGTTTTCACACACACACACACACACACACACACACACACACACGCTCATATACAGACATAAACACACACAAACTCTTCCTTGTTAACACTACACAACCTTTACGCAGCCTTGATGTGAACACACGCATGGAGATGCACATAAATTACGTAAATGGCAGATGGAATGAAGAACATAAACGCACTTTATCGCAAGATACAAACATCATTTGTTGTTGTTTTTGCGAGTAAATCAGCGAGAGCGGAAAAACTTAAAAGCGGAGCCGCAAAGCAACATCAGGGCGACACGCTCGATAGTTGAAACAGAGAGAGGGAGAGGAATGGAGAGGCAAAGTGAATGAGAGCTATAGAGTAAAGGCAAAATAGGGCACCCTTGAAGAGCATGGAAAGGGGGGGGGGTAAGGTTGTGATTCATAAATAAACAGAGTGTATAGTGATATAATGGCATGCCAGCAGAGAGGGACAGATTCCATTTCCATCGCCTTCACCACCTTTTCCAGCGACATCAAAGGACCAATTAAGGTCCCAGTGAAGCTGGCCGTCAAGGCTGCAGTGGAGGTCCTGTCAGCGTTAGCCTGCCCTCAGTGCTGCTGTCTCTGTCTCAACTTCACACTGCTGACACTGGTGACAAGGACCCCTTACTGAACCTGCCTGCTTCCCCTGCCTGTCTGCCTCAGTTCTGGTTCCCCCCCAATATATGCAACCCCCCCCCACCCCCCCATCTCTCGGTCGCTTTTGTTTCTTTCACTCGTCTTTTTTGCTCATGTCTCACTCTTGTTTTATTTTCACCACCTGCACTCCTCTCAAAGTTTTCCCTCCCTCTTCTTTGTTTTTTAATCTTTCTTGCATCTATTCCTCCGTTTTAAAGGCTTTTAATTTGGCAGTTGCACAGTGCCACCTCTCAATGGCGCAGTAAAAAGGGTTGGCAAATAGCTTTCTCAGAACTGAGCATCTATGTAAGAGAAGAAGAAACTCTCTCTCTCCCTCTCTCTCTCTCTCTTTCTCTCCCTTAGTTTGATAACTTCTTTGTTGCACCATTCACCCTCCCATGTCCTCCTCATGTATCTTTGGAATTACTGAAATGTTAACGTGCCTTTGCTGCCTTTGATATTTAAGACAAAAGGGTACAGATGTGCAGGCTGCACGCACACAGACACAGGGCCAACTGGAAATGGGAAAGGAGCTTTAATCTCATTCTTTGTCATGCTCCAAAGAGTTCCTCCTCCCTGTGTATTTTTCTGAATCTCTTTGGTTCATCCTTCGCCTACCTCTCTGCCCTTTTCCGCTCACAATTCCCGCATTTATAATGGCACAGCGCAGTGCAGCACAGAGGGGTGGGCAACAATTAATGAGTGGCTGTTTTCGATCCGCTGCTCACATTGTGGTTTCTACAATTGATTGCATCTCTGAAACAAAAACCATAACAGGAGGTGTTATATTTCTGTGACAGAGGAAGGGGCACAAAAGGCTGACTTGCGCGGGGAAGATTAGCAGTTTTAGCAGTCGCAGATTAAACAGCAGAGCCACGGCAGGAGAGATGTGGCTTTGGAAAATCAAAATGATTGATACCTTGGGTCTGCTCTGCAAGGCATTTCGACTCTTACACGCAAGTAAACAAACCGGTTGTGACACACCATCCTCATCTGCCAGCCTAATACTGTTACACCACAGTATCTGACATCATTGTATCATTGTCAGCTGCCTGGCATACTTCCACCCTGAGGACAACAATGATACCATGGCACAAAGGCAGCTATGCTCTCTCTCCCTCTATTCCTATCTCTCCCAGTGATTCACCCCCCCCCCATGCACTCCTCCTCATCTCCCTCCCTCCCTTTGGTATCTTTCTAGTGCAGTGGCCTCCGTTTACCACCATAACCCAAATTAGCTGGGCAGGCGTTATCCTCTCCATCGCTCTGTGCCGTTAGGAGAGGAGGGAGGGGTGTGTGTGTATGAGGGGGGGGGGGATGTGGCAGAATTTCCTTTCTGCCTCTGTGACAGCGCTATCTGACAGCGTTTTACATCTCCCCTGCTCTCTCCTCACTACACTCCACTGTCAGACAAAGAAATTAATACCCCCAGTGACTGTGTTTTAATTAAGCAATTTCATGCAAATTACACATTTTAGATTGTCAAATAATATACTGCGCAAAATTGTAGGCAGGCTGATCTGATATGCATGGAGTGTTATTCTTCCAGGCACTGTGCATACATGGAAAATGAACAAAAATGCTAATTTCTAATCTATTATGCAAACAGTGGAGATACTTACATAGATTTGCACGCCTTTCTCGGATAAATACAGCTCTTGAATTCTATGTATAGAATGACTGGATTTCTTAAGCAGTCTTTGCCATTGTTATTTATCTTATTTTGTCTTTATTTCAATCAAATCTCGTCTTACTTTCCAAGCAATGTACCCTATACCAATATTTTTGCATTCCCACTATCTGGTGTCTGTGCGGGAGGATAACGTAAATAAAACGATATGGAACAAATCTGCCAAGTTTATGGTTAAACACTGTTTAAAGATCTCGTTGACAGTGAATAATTAGGCGAGGACTGTCTAACAATCAAAGAACAACTTGACACAGAAAAATCCTATTTGAATATTCTCTTTCCTAATACAGTCTAATGAAACATAGAGCCCTAACTAATATTAGTAATCCACACTACTCTCCATCTTTTCCCATTAGCACATTGAACTTATTTGGAATTCATTATAATCCACAAGCCTTTTAGTATACTGGAATCAGTAATGATGACAAAATGAATATAACATTATACTTTATTATAGCCGACTTGATTTAATCTGGGGTTGCCGCCATATGAGAGTCCTCAGAAATGCCCCTCTTGAAAACCATGGGTGTCAAAAGTCAGCATGCGCAGGTACCGACTCAAAGAGCAATCCTTATTAACTGAAAGCTCGAGGAGGGGTCTTGCTGTTTCTTTGTGATTCAGATCCATTTAATCAAAGGTTTGTTTCTATATGCTGCCACTTAATAGTGTATATTACTGCATACAATGAAACTCCAATGAATTGCAATCCATCCAGTGCCCCCTTCCATTTTCTTCTAAAGAGAAAAAATAGCAGGATAAGAGCAGGAGAAGGCGAGACTAATGGTAGGGTATGGGAGAGTTGTTGACGTGCTTCCTGCATATTCAGAGCAGTGCGCCTTTCAATGGTCGCAGGCTCATACAATAACCAAGACATTTTTTTTTTACTCTGTGGTACAATAAAATCTGGAGGAACAATAGGGAAACATGTTCACCATGCACTCTAAAGCATTGTGGGGCAATTACAGGAGCTCTGAATATTCCTGCTCAACATGACGCTGCTCACAGGTCCCTCGACTGTGCGCTCCCGCAGCGAGGCCCTTTTTACATTATACCTCTCATCTCAGTGAAGTCAACTCAGGTCCCGGCCACCGGAAGACGATGGTCACAGAACAGCTTCTTGAACTCCTGCGGGCTTCATCTAAGACACAGTGTGGCGGCTTGAGGCCTGTTGAATATGGTACGGCGTCGGAGGCGGGAGAGGGTGAGGGGGAAGCAGGGGACAGGGAAAGATGGATGGAGAAGAGAGAGAGAGAAAGAAAGGAAGGGACAAATATCAAAGGTAGAGACTCTGGTGGTTGATATAACTATTTACTTCCAGGATGCATCTGATGTCACACCTTAGCCAACAAACCAAGCACAGCAAGTATAATGCAAATCCGATTGTCATCTTGATCACATGATGATGATGTAATTATATATGCAGTTAACAGCCTCCTCTCTTTGAAATCTATATCTGAAAATCAAGCTGCTAAATAATTAAAGCACATACACAACTGCTGTCCAGTGTCTTACTGACCACCATTTAACCTCCTCTCCTCTTTTCTCTTTGTCCAATCTCACCTCATCTTTTTTTTTTTTTTTTGCTGTCTACTGCTGTCTCTCCCTTTCAATCCCTCTCTTTCTCACCAGCCACACTGAGGCGCTGCCCTCCCATTCCCTCCAAACTAAACAGTAACCTGATAGAAATTGGACGCCCCGTCATCTCCCCCCCCCGTGACTCCTGGGTGAACCTACGGAATCACCCGAGGCCAGCGAGGCAGCGGGGAGGCCAGGCAGAGGCCGCGGTCCTGCAGTCAGGTCCCGCCGATGTAAACAGACACTCCGGTGACAGGCAGCCAGCGAGACGAGGAGGGGAGGCAGGAGCTGGCGCGAAAACCATGGGCTTGCACACTCCCAGCCTCCTTGCTGGGTATTAGACGGTGATTATGAGATTCGCTGTGCCATCTGATTACCACATGGCAACAGGCTTTATTGATCCCAGGTGGGCAGAGGGTAAATGTTTATAGTGTATCGCTCGGCTGAAAGGCAGGGGGAAAGTGATTCAAACACAGCAGTCAAACAGTGAATCACGCGGCCAGGGCGGAGGAAGATTAGGGCTGAAATTCAAGACAATATGGCAGTGACAACAACTTGGCAAAGAAATGGGAATGATGTAATAGAATAAACAAAGGGTAATGGAGTGTTTGGTAAGCATCTCAAGGCTCCACCATGACATTATATCCCTGTAGTGCAATTACTGCAATGATATTTCATAGATAAGGTGCCATGCAAGAGTTGTCTCATTCAAATGCCAAAAAAAAAAAAAAAAAAAAGGTTTTAAAATGGCGTTAGAAAGTGAGTAATGAGGTATGCTTATTGAGTACAACATTACTCAGAAGGTCATTAGTCACGTAGATTGCCGGACAAAATATCACAGTAATGCTCTGTTGTCATCATGCAAATGCAAAGAAAAAGGGTGAAAAATAAATGCCCTTAAATCATCTTTGGTTACAGGACAAGCTGCGCCCCCGGCATTATTCAGAGGTGTCGGGAGGGCAGGCAACTGGAAATCATTCTACTGTTTCCTCTTCCTCTTCGTCACCCTCCTTCCTATTGAGAACGTCGAGGCGAGAGGTGGACAACAACAGGCCGGGGCTGTTGTGCTTGCTCATTAAGTCTGCCCAGAGGTAAGCCAATTGATCTGCAATTCATTCTCACAAGCGTTAAATCGATGCAGGGAGACATGAAAAGCCCCAGGTTTTTACGACTTCAGTCAAAGATTCCTGAAACGCTTTGTAACAGCAGATAATGGTAATCTGCCTTGTTTGTGACTCGGTACCGAGCGATCAATATGGTAAAAAGGGGGGGGGGAGTCATGCACCCTGAGAGGAAGTTGATTTGAATGAAAACAATAGAGTGATTTTTTTTTTCCCTGAGTCTATGTTCTCTATACTTGCAGATAGATCTGCAATCATTACATATGCACACACTGTGCTCTCCATCCTCCTCAATGCTTTTATAAGGCACAGCTCTAAAATCTAAATCAACCCACTTCAAGATGAATGATCGTGCTAACAGACCTTATCCACTTAAATATACCACATTAAACTAACCCACTAATTACAGCCATTCCTTCTGAGACCTCCATCATATATGCAAACACACAAACAACACTACTTCATTGCTCTGAGTACAGTATGTGACACCTGAGCGATCCATTATGGCTCGTTCCTTATTGATTGACAAAGTAGCAACATAAAGTAATTATAATTGATTCCAGATGAGGCTTAGCCTGCCATACACAGATCCTCCCTCCTTTCTCTCTCTCCATCTCACTTACTGCTTGGAATCTGAATAGGGAGCTCGGGTAATTAGGTCACGCTGTTAAATTTTTAATGATCTCTGAAATCATATTCATGCTCACAGTGTGTCAGGTACACGTACAGCCAGCCTGGAGTGATACATCACCATTCTATGACATGAACAGAAGGCCTTAGCCATTTAATTGTGTGACCTTTTCGACCGAGCACCGGGTGAAGCCATCGGGAGTGGGAGGTATTTAGTGGGAAAATGAGTGATTGGGTATTGGTGAGATGTACAATGCACAAGCTCGTCATAATAAAACAGACTCAGACATTTTGTGTGACTGCATGTGTGTGTGTGCCGAGGTGTTTGCGAAGGAAGGTGTCTGAGCGGAGGTAGTTTGATCATGGTTTTCATGCTGCATTTTTATGAGGGTGATGGCTCAGTCATGGTCAAGGTTGAGGCCAAAGGGTAGAAAGGTCAGACACAGAGACAAAGGCTGGGAACACGGCTGGCAGCTATCCCATAATTTGTAATGACAGATGATCATCTTCTGTCTGATGGAACATGTGGTAGGAAAGAAGGAAGCAGGAGGGGAAAAACATACAGTACATCTTAATAGCACTTATGGAAAGTAGATTTTCAAGTACTTGTACTTAATTTCTCCTCAGTGTTACTAGTATATATATTTCTACTTTTGGAAGGAAATACTTCACTGCGCCATATATTTCCAGCAGCTATTGTTACAAAGTGACTTTACAGTCTCAAATTTACATAAAAGGGGACGCTCCATGGCTGAGGGGTTAAAATGTTGGCAACGAGCTCAAAGCCTTTGCCTCATTTCTCTGGGCGATCTAAAAGCAGCATAATGCAGCTCCAAAACACATTAAAAGAAAAATCATAAGCATTGTAGCAGTGCTTAAACCTCTTTGATTTGTGAGACCTAACAAACTACGAGCGTCTAGAAGGGGCCAGATGTTCGGTATCTGCCGGTTCCGCCAAAAGGTAAACATCTGGATTGAACAATATGTGATCAAATAGCAAATTCAAAAGATTATAGCATTAATTATCTATCTGATCTGATTAGATTCATCTCGTGACCATTTGCAGGTACACGTACAACAGAAACACAGTGATGCAACAGTAACAGAATGACGAATTCTACATGGCAGAAAACCATCAGAACTTCTAAAAGCTTGAGTTGTAAATAAACTGTGACTTGGTGCTTGATGTGTTTTTTTTGTTGTTGTTTTTTTTACCCTGAATCCAAGTTGATAAAGTCAGCAGTTTAACTGTGTGGACGCTTCTATTGGCCTCATTCAACAGCCCTCAGAGGAAGCCAAAGCAGCAGGTCAAAATACTACAAAACGACATGAATCAACATTTTAGAAGACGGAGACAGTGAGACGGAGAGAGCGCGCAGGAGTTGAGAGGGAGTACCTTGTTCACCTCACACATGTAAAATCCTTCATTAGTGAGTGATTGTCTCATCCTGTGCCAGCATCTGACAGTAACGTAGGCTTGATCCCCTATAATTACCCTTCCCATGGAAATGATTGCATCTTGAGTTTCCAAACTGACAACTCTATTTGGACACAAGTAATCCGCTTTCTTGGCTGCGGCTGATACCTGAGCATAATCTGCCCAGTCAAGCGGCAAAGGAATGGCAGCACGCTCTCTTGCAGCCGCGGCATGAAACACAAACGATGGAAGCTTCTCCCCTGTTGCACGCTGGTAATTTAGCCCATCCTGAGCTTGCGGGTCTTGAAGCATGTTTTTTTCCTCTTCTTCTTCCTTTTTTTCATTTTCTTCATCATTGTATGGACATGGCTGGAAGGAAATGGAGATGTAAATGGGGATAGGTTTCAGAGTGTGATGTGATCCACAGATTAGCTTGCTCCAGTGTGGCACAATCCATAGATCAGATTAAGCCATGCAGTATTCGTCTGCGAAAAAGTGGTGGGCATTGACTGGATAGTAGACGAGGGGGATAAACTGCACCACAGAACACTGCTAAATGCTGTCTCACATTATACTAAACCCCTCCACCATCTCTCACAAAACCCCATAGATATCAGTCTTTCCCTGGTAAGCAAATAGGCAAAGCTTCACCTTCTATCAGCTTTGATTTCAAACTCTTTCTACGGTACAAACACAATATGAAACGTTGCATGTTCACACGCTTGAGTGTCAAGAAGTGTATTGTACAGATGTGGGTGAGATTTTTGTTGACTTGTGATATCCTCTGGGAGTTCATTATGTATATGACGCAGTTAGACTCCTCGTGTCTCCTCATAGCAGTAATTTGACACAAATCACAACATATTCTCACACATACGGTGGTGCTAAAGCTAAAACAAATTGTGAAAATAAACTGCGGATGTGGTGCATCTGTCACCAGAAAAAAGAAAAAAGAAAAGACAAAGACTAGGAAGAAAAAAAAAATCAACAGACTCTAGTCAAGAGCAAATTAATAGAAATGGCACCTTAAAACAGACTTAACAACTTGGTGCTTTTCCATTCATTAGCTTGCCCTGCCGTTAATACATCATTGTGTGAGGCATGAAGGACAGGCAGTGACGGGATTACACCCCCTTCTAATAGCACGTTGCTGAAATTAAAATTCACAGGGAGACGATGCATCAGGGGGAAAGAAAGTGAACGCAGGCAGTCGCATGATGGAGTTTAGAAAAAAGAGTGGTGGATGTTGGGGTGGGTGGGCGGTGGGGGTGGAGAGGGGGGGATAAATAACAGAGGATGAAATGACTCCCATAAATAGAGCTGGAGTCTAGAAGGTCATTAGGCGCGATGCAGCCAACATGACAAGGCAATGATGCTGGGTAAATACTTGCTGTTTATTCATTTAAATATCGTTCAGCTGGCTGAAATAATCATGACGAACAAGTGCTGCCATGGCAGAAGATTAAGGGGCCAAATAACACGCAATGATATAAAAAACAATTTTGTGTAGCTCATTTGCAGAGGGAAAATATCATTTGACACAGACTAT
This sequence comes from Caranx ignobilis, assembly GCA_021432705.1. Lineage (NCBI taxonomy): Eukaryota > Metazoa > Chordata > Actinopteri > Carangiformes > Carangidae > Caranx > Caranx ignobilis. The sequence goes on along the minus strand of MU269990.1, from coordinate 82,458,781 downwards.
TGTAGCTGCACTTGGCAGCAAAAGCATAACTGATTTCATTTTCAGCTGCAGATTCCTCTGAATCAGGAGGGACTAACACGATCAGCCTTTCACAGCCTGTTTATGTATTTATGTATTTATCTATTTACATTACCAAGGGAGCTGTGCTGAATGTGTGGTTGTCATGTTTGCAGAATCCCTGTTTGCTAATAAGACTAAGCCGCTTCTTATTAGCCCGGAGTCACAGAGCTAAGCTCTCCCAGTCTTTGCTTGAATATATGGCGTCAAAAGCAAATCAATTGACTAATAAGAGAGGATGTCACAGTGTCAATATCTGCTTTTTTTTTTTTTTTTTTACTGGATGAAGACAGGGTGTTACTGCGTGGGCATTGTGCTTGAAAAGCCCTAAGTCCACAATGAGCGCAAGCTCGGTCAGAACTTTGCAGGTAATCTTTCCTCAAAGTCCATCAGTGCTCAACAGATCACAAGTGAAAGGGTCAAAGGTGAAAGAAAATGTGTCTGATTTAAGATCAGTCTCTACGGATATTCAATAGAGAGACACAATAAGAGTGTCTATCTCTTTCAACTCCACTCTCTCAAAGGGATGAGTCCTCCGAACAGGCCAGAGCTGGAAAAAAAACAGAGAGAAGCTTTTTCCATATGCAGCTGTGGCCCGCTATATGTGTTTGTGGTGTATGTGTGTACTCTGGTGTGTTGAGCAGAGAAAGAAGACAGGGAGAGACACATACGCACACAGCCAACGTTCTGGGGAGAGTTGTGCGGTGTAACTTTATGATTTGATGTCTCAGGGCATCTGAGGTCACTAATAAGAATGTGTTTATGCAGAGAGTGCCAGTATCTTTGACTTTTTCTCCCTTCCATCTCTCTCCCTCTCTCTCTCTCTCTCCCCCTCTTCTCTCTGTTTTTAATTATTTACAGTTTTTGAGGGGAAAAAAAGAGAAATAAGTAGTCAAGCTTTTGGACATTCCTGATGCTGTGCTGCACTTTCCCTCTGAAACATCATGCATATTTAAAGTTAATAAAGCATATTCCTTACCTTTTATCCAGGGCTTTTTAATGCAGGGCATAAAGCGAGAGAAAAGTATGTGTGTGTGCATGCTTGTGTGTGTGTCCAATCAGTTATCGACCGTCCTCAATAAGCCAAGTCTCAGAAAGACAAATCAACTCTGTGATCAGCACCAGCGCAAATTACAGCCAATTTGCCAGTGATTTCATGACCTCACACTTGAACTTTAGGACACATGATGCCACGAACACAGACGAGGCTCTTCTTTAGGTCATCCGTCTGTCAAACACAGTCAGAGTCAAAGGGTCGACAGTCCGCTGGAAAGTGAAAGTAATGCTCTGAGCCTAGTGAAAAGTCATGAGCGAGGGGAGCAGTGGGCCAGCTGTTCCGAGGGGCGGCGCTGCGGTGAACATCTGGATGGTGTATTTTATGGTAACCATGCTTTTGAAAAAGGTGTTTGTTTGCCAAGTGCTCGTTAAGCCTGTGTTTATTGAGTTTCCTTGTTTTGAAAGCCGACAAGTCCTTAATTCAGTGCATACAAAACAAAGAATCAATGGATAAATCAATTATCAGGATTGGCAATTGACTGATCGTTTATGCCATTTACCATGTACTTCAACATCCAGCAGGATTCACCGTCTAAATTTGGCTGCTTTTCTCTATTTTGTATGACTGAAAAGAAAGTTTCAGTTTTGGTTTGACTGTAAAAGTTAAAGAGATGATTGATAACTGTGAAATGTTGCTGAAAATTTCACAGTCATCATGTTAGAATCGGTTTCTTCTTTTTTTTTTAACGTGAACAGTCTCAAACATCAAGTATCCGTCTGGCTCTTTGTGCATGTGCGTGCATGAGCGAGCACACGTGTGTGTGTGTGTCTGGCTGGTCTGGTCAGACTGAGGACCGAGCCTGTGTAGGAGGGGATGTCTCTGCTGTGAACAAAAGGCAGCTGGATGGAGGATTTGGAGGGAAGTCTTGACTGGGGATCCTCATAAATCACTGGCCTAGCTGCTGGATTCTGACAAGCCTGTATAGCTTTATCTGCTGCTGCTGTTCGCTCTCGTGCCCGCCTGCCTGCTCATCTCCTGTTTATGCATATCCAGTGGATATTCCAGCTCTTCTCAGCTCTCCTCTCTTTGGATAGCCCTCCTCCTTCTGCCTCTCTCTCTCTCTTGCTCTTTACTCCCTTCCTATCTCTTCTGTTGTCTATCTTCTGCATTTGTGTAACCATCTCTCTCTCGCTTCTCCTCCCCTCTTCCTCACTCCCTCCCGATACCCCTCCAGTAGGCCTGGTCTTCTCAAGGCCTGGCCAAGCCTAGAGCCTCCCAAAGACCCTCTTTTCCTCCACTCCCGCTTAATTGATTCTGCTGGGGCAAAAAAAGAAGAGATATATACCTCATAACTTATTTATGCTGCCCTTTGATATGTGTGATATTTAAGAAGGGTTAATATGTATAGGGTTAATCCTTGAGGGGTGAGCTGTGTGAAATTTTCATGAAGTACTGACCAATAAGATGAGATAAAATGAAATAAAATGAAAGTTGGAAGTTGGGGCACAGGCGTCTCTCTGTGGGATGTTGCTGCGTTCGCATACCAAAAACCGAATCGGGGAATGAAATCAACTTTTGAGGAATTTATTTTTGCCATAAATTCTTAAATCAAACTTTCCACAGACCACCTAGGAGAACTTGCACAGTTTTCTGCTGTTTTTATGAAGGAAAAATAGAAAGTTGATGGTTAGATTTCCAGTTACGGCAAATCTAAAGCCAGAAAATGTCCACAGACTTTCATATACATATGCCATTTACCTTCTGCTGCATGTGTAGGCATTGTATGTGTGCGAACGCCCACGCACATGTATGTATGGTCTGTGGGTGCTGACAGAGGGAGGGGAGACCACGCTCAGAAGCCGGTGCGTGGAGGCTTGTGGGGCTGCGGTCCCAGCATATTCATAAATCAGGCCTTTCAGGGAGCTGTCAGAGGCTCCATAATGAGGGTCATTACTCAGGCAGGGTGTCAAAGCTACTATCACAGGGACCCGTCCCTGGAAATCACACTCACTCTGCTCCTTGTTAAATAAACAGTGCAGTATACAAAATGGCAAACAAGCTGAGGGTCAATCTGATGCAGTGCGGGGCCAGGCAGGCCTCCAGAGTAATTTACCCTCGGGGAATACCTCTCGGCTGGGGAGATGGATTATAGAGGGCCCTCGAAAAAGATTAATGGAAATAAAAAGCCAAAAAGGAACAGAGGAGAAGAAAAAAGAGAGAAAGGAGAGATGAGGGATTTGGAGGGCGAAGACAATGATGGACTGACAGACGGATAAAAGTGCACGTACAAAGGAGGAAATTCTGTCGCCGCTGTCGGGGAAAACAGTCGACAAGATGTTCCCATTATCTGTGGCCAATACAAGTGACGCCACATACATCCTTTGCCTCTTCACACAATGGACACGTTTGACTGTAATTCAAGTTTAAACCAAAATCCAATATTGTCAGAGCCTGTTTGTGCTGACATGAGGAAGTGGCACCTATCTTTGGTCTGAGCTCACAGCGCTGATGTAATGGCCTAGTAATAACAGTGTCTGAATTTCTGTTATCAAATATTCATTCTTTTATTGCCTTGCTAATATCTAACACACAGCTTTATTAATTTGGGGTGGTGGAGGTGCTGTGGCTTGGCAGGTAATGGCAGATCAGAGAGTTAAGATAAAGAAGACAGACGTCTGAATTGTCTCTGTGTTGTGAGAGTAGATTCCCTCTGGAAGACAACTACTTCGGTGTCTTCTATCAAGCCCAGTCTTTATTTTAAGTTAATTATTGTTAATTATTCACATTCTACTCCTCATGTCAAGTTGGCGCATATCTTTATACTCAGAGTAACCATTATGCAGTAATTTTACTCATGTCAAAACACACTCATCTCCATACACCAGTAAAAGAGCAATGAGCAGTTGTGAATATTTATACCTTTAATATACTACATCATATCTCTGTGTGAGAGGGCATGCCCCTGCCTCACACACATACACCAATCAGTATGCTGTGCAAAATCCAAGTGTGCAATATTTGAACCCAGTTTCATCTAAAATAACCATTTACAGATTGAAAACTTCTTTAATCTCCTTCAATAAAGAAGATGTAAATTATCAATAATGTTTAATATTCAAGTCACTTCCTTGTTCTGCTACACAAGAACAGTGCAAACTGTCACATGGGGTCTGTTCAAGGACAAAATATTGAATACTTCCTACAGTAGCGCGGATGTGCCCTGTTCTCTGTTCTCCCCGCTAACCAAACAGCTAGGAGTGCTGCTTTTTTTTTTTCACCCACTGATTTTCAGCTCACCTACCTGAAGGCAAAAAGATTAATCTTTTACATCTGTGAGTTTTAGACAGGCACTCACGCTGTGCGAGACACTGCTAAAGCAGCCAGCCCTTACGCAATGCCAATTAATGACTTTGTCATTTCAGTGACGGGGGTGCTGCTGTGAGTTTGTCAGAGTACTTTTAAGGCACAAGTGCCATTGTAATTTGCGGCCATCTGTTTCCATGCTGGAGTTGAGAGGGGGAGAGAGAGAGGGAAGCGAAGCTGTGAGGAAGACAGTAGCCGTGTGATGATGCGTTTGTGCGACTAGCTTGCGCAGAGTGCACACTGGCTGCCATGTCTTGGGGACATGCAGTGAACATATGTTGTCTTGGAGCCCCAGGGCTGACATTGAAGATGAGGAAAGACAGTACTTCAAGGCAAATGTTTTCCCTGAAGTGAGGCTGCCACAGCCTGTACAGCTCTGAGTATTGACACGTCTCCCGTGGACCACCAAACGTTGAGATTTACACACAAACGTAAAGGGCGACTAATAAAGTGCTCGCTACCGACTGAGAATCCCCGGACTGTGAACGGAAACAGGACACACGCTCCCCCCCCCCAAAACTGGATCATTTCATCAGATTAGCCTGGAGGAGATGCATAATCACACATGTTACTCTACACTCACCTGCGGCTGCGCTTGTAGCTGTAACTCTACTCAGCCGAGCTTGTGAGGCCAGGGAATGCTAAAGACTATAGATTTCACTGCAAATAACATACTGCAATTACTTCTTGGTACTGGGACTGTGTAATTACTGCAAAGAAGACCTCAGTCCTCGGTGTGCTTCAGTAACAGGTTATTGTATACCATATTGTGCAGCAAATATGCTTTCTCACTGTCTTCCACTTTCCTTACAGAGTAAATGTACCCCATGAAAAGTCCACACACAGAATAGCCACATGGCTCATTATGTTTAACAATACTAGTAGAGCATTAATGTCTTCTATACTACCTTCGGTGTACATATGCTGTGCACTTAAATGGAGTTAATAAAAACCTTTCCACTGTTGTAAGAGCAGAGTCAGTTGGCTGTAATGTGGGGTAATGATTAGATCTGGGAAAATAAAGCACAATTTGACAGCAGAATGCCTAATTTTTTAATGTAACCTGATGCAATACACGGTGAAATGCAACAGAAAAGTTCAGTTCAGACTTTTAAAAGCACTCTCTTTAAAGCAGTAGTGTTTAAGTTCTGTCTAATGCATATCCTATTCCTCAGTGAGTCTGACTTTAAACACTTCACGCTCAAATGTAGGGCCCGCAACTTGATGGCTGCCTGAGAGCGACATGATAATTGACCCAGCTTAATATCGCTGAGGTGTTTGTATGAGAGCAGAGCGAGGGCCTTCATTAGGGCCTCGCTAGCAGAGGGCCTAAGTGTCTCGCTCCTCTCTCCCTCTCAGCTGCATTCAGACCTATGATGAATGGCTGCAGAGATGGACTGCTGCCGAGGGAGAGTGTCTGACGGGCCTGAGCAAAGTCTTGGATGATGAATAATGACTCTGTAGCCATTTCCCCACAGGAAGCCCTCAGACTCTAGCCGGTCCTTCTACAAAGGAAATCCGGTTGACAAGCTCCCCTTAACCAGGGACCGAACCCTATCACGGCTAGGTGTGGCTGGGGATTGCTTAGAAACAGCACCGGCTTCAGACAGGATTCATCATCGCATCAAAAGCACGTGCAGCATGTGGACCAAGCACTTTCTCTTTACTAACCCAAGCAAGTGAACAGTAACAAAGTACTTTCTTACTGACTGAGGAAGAACTCTCTGTCCAAGCTGTCTGCGAGGAACTCTGAGAAGCAGAGGGGCGCAAAAAACTGAAACAGGAGATCGACTGAAAGGCAGAGGAAGAAACTGACAAAGAGGAAGGGGGGGGGGGGGGGGATAAATCAAAGAGCACGTTTGCAAATTAACTTTGACTGCTCAACAAGGAGTGAGTGTTGACAGGGGAGAGGCATGATCTGATTTACTGACACAGGCAAAGGATAGAAAGAGAGCAAGCGGAGAGGCACGTGAGACAAAACAAATTCAATCATCTTTTCCATCAAGAGGAAAACCTTAGCCTTTCCTCCACAAAAGACCCCCCCGGCTTAAATCAATTGCAAACAAACCTGATTCTGTGACGAGACACAGGGGAATAAACAGTAGCTTTCAATTTAATTCAGCCCCGCGCCCTGGGAAAGGAAAACTTTCATCCATCACTTTCATGTGCCTCACAAGGCAGCCGTAACTCTGAGTGCGTGGAGGAATTGGTGACAGCGAGGAACGGTAAATATGTCTCAACAAGCAGCTCCGCTGACACAGGCAGCGTGTTTACAGCAGTATACACTTGACAGACAGCGGCACTGAAAGGCAACGCACACGTGTTGTTATGATCAAGCCCGATCTGCTTCTTTGTCAAGGTACAGTAGGGAGGTGCCCTGTAGGAGGGTAAGGATTTACATCAACCCTCTTTAAAGCCTGTGTGACACATCTGAGAGAAGGGAGTTCTCCTGGTAAAGTTAGCAACATGTTTACCGCTGCTTCGGGGCATTTAGTCATTGTTTTTATGGTTTTACGGTGGGAAAAAAAGCCTTTGGTGGCACAAACTTAAACAGCAATAAGTGCTTCTGTGATCTATGCCTGTTAATTAAATTCTTCTTCCAACATAAACATTTATCGGCAAGAGAAGAAGAAAATAAGTTTAACAATTTGTAGCTTTGACAAAATCCCCTGTTGTTCTATTTTCCAGCTTTTTAGCTGTTAAAGTTATCAAAGACACTTCTTTTACTCTTTGTCAGGACAAACCAAGTAAAGCATGTGACAATCCATTAAACATGGTGGCATTTTTAGTAATTGGCATTAGAACAAATGTCACTGATTTAAAACGGGCTTCTTACCTCTGGGAAAGAACCCAGAAGTTCTTGTTTCACCTCAGCTCTCTGCACCTGCCTTCCTGTTCATGAATAGAGCCCCCAAACTAATTCTTGAAGGCTCCCGAGCAGGAGAGGCAGCTCTGCAGCCCCCTATCCAGAATCCTGTCTCCATGCATTGTGTCTGAATGAATAGGTGGTCTATGCAGCACCTGTATCTGCCTAGTCTGCCTAGCTGAGAGCCAGGGCATTAATCTGCCCTGACTGATGATGAGCATTAGCATACGGCGGGTAGCTGGAGAATCGCGTGCATGTAAGTGGTGTATGTGTGTGTGAGTGTGTGTGTGTGCGCCGGGGGAAGGAGGTGAAAGAGAGTATGTAGAAGCGAGCTCCTGGTGTTAAAGCGCATGCAATTTTGAACATGCGTGAGAACGTTCGCACAGGCAAGTTGTGTCTGTGTGTTCATGCGTGTGCATGAGTACAACTTCCACCACCCCCCCGCCCCCCTTCATGACTCACTCCGACCACTTCCCCTCCACTTCCTGTCATTAAGACACACTCAGCCTTCCCTTCCTTCCTTCAAAAATATTCTCAGCAGTTTTTTGTCAATCCAGTAATAATTCAATTTAGCAGGACTGGCCGGGCAGGGACTGCCATTAGTTTGGAAGAGGTGATTTAAGATTGATGACTTGTGTCCCCCGGGAGTTGATTCTTCATCTTTGGGGAGGTGGTTTGAGGAGAAGTGGGAGATGGGGGGTGGCGGGTGGGGGGGGGTTGCCAGTGGCCAGGCCTCTTCGGCTGCAGCGGGTGTGGGAGTCGTCGAGAGAATTAAGGTTCCGAATTGATTTCTTCCAAATTTGAGCTGACTAATGTGACAAGTGGCAGCTGTGAGCGCCTCACCGCCGCGGCCTCGGCTGTCTCCTCCGGGCTCCTCATTGTGACACTGTGCCGATGCAGGCGACGCAGGGAAAGAGCTGCACTGCTGTTCGTGCTCGCAGGTGCACACACACATGCAAGAACACACACACACACACCGAAGCCAAGCACACACCGTAGCAGGTTCACATGGCCACATCTCAGGATGGAGACAGACAAAGTCATGCAGAGGCGGCACAAAAATACACACAACACACACACGCACACACATCCAAGTACGTACACATTTACACATGCACGCACACCGCCACTCCACCCCGGTGACACAGTGTTGTGCGGAGCTGCTCACCCATCAAACTCATGTCAGTGACACAAATTACAGCCGAGGACTGGATGAGGAGAGCGTTGCCTGGCCCTGACACAGACGCACACAGATGAACCCACACAGCTGCAGAGCTGACACACACACACACACACAGCTACAGCGCTGACAAGGAACAGGTCAACATGATGACACTGGTGAATAATTCAAGAGAAAACTGAGAGTGAAAGAGAGAGCGTAGTGAACAGAAAGAATTGAGAGAGATGGTTGATATATACAGTAAATAAAAAAAGAGTGGAGGGAAGGCACTCTGAATGCATACTGTACATACTGTATTCCTTTATAAATCAGACCCTGTCACACACCTTTATACCACCCTGACAATGTTTTATTCAGAGGCTGCAACAGAAGGTAAAGACCCATTAATCCATGACTGTAGTTGTGTTTTCCTGTATTAGACCATCGTTTGTATTACAAATGTGCCTTCTTCTTCAAAAAAAAAAAAAAAAAAAAAAAAAAAAGTGTCATGAAGATATTCACTGAAGCCTGCTGGTATTTTCCTCCCCTGAAACAAACTAACGGGCAGCTGATGTATTTGTTTTTAACGGCACCTCGGCTCACGACTCTGAAAGTCACCAGAGGTCTGTCTCGGCCCATGTGACAGGTTAGAGACGGCTTAGAGGAACGTTAAGCAAACAGGGCTTTCTTTTTTTTTTTTTTTTTCCTCCCAAAGAAACAAAAAAATGTGCAGCCCTTGACGAGTCAACGTTGGAATTGGTTTCACGCATGAATGCAGCCTTTAAGACAAAAGCACCTCAGGAGATAATTACAGTGTCAAGCATACCCTGCCAAGTGCCTGACGATTGCCCAATATTTAGCTTTAATTAAATCAAAGCAGAAATGTAATTTCTCCTGAGTGAACTCTACACAGAGTGGATTCCCAGAAACACACAACATGGCTGACTAATGCATTTCCTTTGTCCCTGTCACATTGCCTATTGCTTGTTATGGCCCCAAACCCTCCGTGTCCTGGAGGTAAACTAACTCGCTGCTTCCTCTCAGGAAGAAGAGAATGACAAAAAAGAGAAAAGAAACAAAAAAAAAAAACAGGCATCTTGCTGTGACATACCGCAGCTCTCTCTGCTGGTGTGTTTACATGTGTGGAAAACAGCCGCAAATTAGCCGTAAACAATTGGAAATTGTGTCCGGGAGCGTTTCAGCGTGATTCTGGGGGGAGTAGTGTCGAGAGGCCGCGCTCTGGGATGTGTCTGTTGCTGTTTTTTCAACCAAAGTAATTTGCTTTGTTCAGAGCCTTCAAGCTCCTAACACCTGCTTTGTAAAGTGTGCTTTAACATAACTGACTGATTTCCTTTTAAATGTCTTAACAATGGCTGCTTTGTCATTTATGAAGCCAGTACACTGTGCCTACATACTGAGGTTGGAACAATTACTGAGCAATGGCTACAACACCTTATACAAAGTATGATGTACTTTTTTTTTCCAATCAGCAGTATGAACATGGAGGTATATGCACTAATATCACATGCTGAGAGGAAATGAGAACAAGTGAGGAATAAACGTGGCATCAAGAGCTCATGTGCAACTTAAGGATCGATGACTGTGATAAAGTTAAGCTGAGACTGTGGCGAGGACACCTCTGATTTGTGTTTTCACAATACGTTAATGATATGTAATTATGTGTTGCGCACGCAGGCTGCTTAGAGCTGGAGATCTTTTCATTAATGTGTGCCTGTGCGTGCATGAAAATGTGTGTGTTTCTCTCTGCTAGACCAGGGAATTAAAAACAGCCTCTTTCTGTTTGGACTGCTGTACGGATCTCGCGGATGGCAAAAGGTCAACACGAAATTAATATGGGCATTAATATTCCTAATGCAAACTCACAGAGCTCTGTGTGTCAAAGTTTTGACTGAGGTCTGCAGAAAGTTTAATAAGACCTCTCTGTGTGTGATCTGCTCTCTGCACCCGGCAAAGTTCAACGCACGAGCACGAAAACGCACGCGCACGCAGGTATACACACTCGCATACAGTACAGTGACACGTGTGTGCACACAGGCCGTATATGCACATTGTGAAACTGTGAAATATGCTGTATATGTGAATATTACAAATGTTTTTGAAGCTACTGCCGCGCAGAGGGGGCTTTGGGGTCTAATTGATTGTAAAACAGTTTAAAAAGTGCCTGAAGTGCAAAAAAAAAAGACTGAAAGGTTGTGTCGAGTGCTAAGGGATGTAATTACTGTTATGATGTGAGGAGGGATTTGACTCTACAAATTCCTTTAAACTGTCGAACACTGTATGTAAACACGGCGGCACTGCTGCTGAAAATACCAAAAGAGAGTCAAATAGAGTTAAAGTGCCGCTCATTTCGCTGCTAACATGAACTGTACATCGGATGTTATACTAAAAGGAGCTGCAAAAATAAAAAGATGAAATGATAATAAAATAAAAATCAGCACCGATTGTCGTTTCTTTCCTTTTTTCATGTCTCTGAGTGTCTGAAAAGGAATCCACTTCAGTTTACGTCTGTGTTCATTTGTGCTGAACCCACACAGAAGGCTCGGGTATTCCCATCTGTCGGGCTCTACCTGATGTTATTTATGTGGCTCCTTGTTTAGGAATGCACAACCGCACATGTGCCTAATTAATCTAGTCGACAATTAGATATTGTTTCAATTTGCAGCTGAGTGCAATTAGCGTGTGGCGGTCTGCGTATGCCAGCGACGGTGCAGATTAGGCAGAGATGCGGGCGCTTTCCTTTACCTAAGGCCACTTGTGCAGAACTGTTCCTAATGATCCTCTAAATGTTGTTGATGGAGAAATAATCCATTTTCCTTTTGTTAAGCAGTGCCTTTGGAGTTTGGTTAACTCAATAATAAACCACTTCATTAGCATTCAATGATTACCTGGTGCACTTGTCTGTGGTGTAAAAAACGGGGCCAGGTGTTGAGATGAGGAGGAAACAAAAGATTTCCAAGATTAAAAAACAGTCCTGTACCATTTCAAACTTTTCTTCCAAGCGTGATCTTTCCAAACAGTGAAGCAGTCTCATCCAATGTGACTCTCACTGACTCTCATGATATTCAGAGGGCAAAAAAAGAAAAACACACATCCCATTATTTTCTCTTCACCAAGAGGTTTCTACTATCATCCTGTGACATATGTTGGAGAGGAGATAGAGAAAAAGTAAAGTAACAGAAAGAGCTAAGTAGCGGAGCCTCACGCCCTGATCAGGCTTGGCTGGACTGTGGGGTTTTTTTTTTTTTTTTTTTTTGCCACAGCAGTTGCCCGGGTGACGCTTCACAGACCGCGCTGACCTTCCACAATTTCCAACCGTCAATCTAAATGGGAGCCCCTTATCTCATCTTCTCCCCCCACTCACACCCCCTTCTTTGTAGATGTGCACATCTTTTTATTCTAAATCCAGTCATTATTGTTCCTCTCCACTGGCCAGCAGGAAAAGCCCTGCTGAAGTTGGAGAGTTAATTGAGCATGTCTCTCTCACTGCTGGCTCTGAGGGCGACTGACTCCACTGTCTGGCTGCTTGGCTTGCTGGCTAGCCTCTTTCTGCTCGATGTATTTGCCTAGATTGCCAATGCAGGGCCTGGCTGAGGATGTCTTGTCTACCGGACTTCACTTGAGCATTCATGTCTTGGCTGCAGCAGCATCCGCTCATTACGGAGAGAGAAGTGTCAGAACCGGAGAAACCAGACGACTAAGACTCCTCTAATGTAATCTGGACATAGAACCTTTTCCTCCTTAATGATATGATAGCCGACTTTATTTTAACTGGTGCCCTGTCAGGCCTAACGGCTTGAAGTTAGAGGACCACGGAGCTCCCTGCGTTGCAGGGTGGAAGACAGAGCTTCTTTGCTATGCAAGGCTTTTGTGCTTTCGTGATGTAAAATTCACGTAACCTGAGCACAGACTATCATAGAACTGGTACAATGTTACCTAGGCAACAATTAAACACACACTGAACAGACTGATATATCTCAGACAGATTTAAAGCCTAATCTGAAATGTTTCTCGCTCCTTAGGGGAACTAAAGGTGAAGTCAGTTATCTGCCATTATTTGGTCTAAAACATTCCCAGCAGTATCCAACATCTCTGCCTATTTGATTCACTTTGAGCATGTCTCTCTCCTGGATGCATTCATCCTCCCTAAACTCCTGAGTTGGAGTGGTTCGCCTCAGGCAGAGGAAGCAATAATGTGAACCCTGGAGAGCTATTCAGAGTGAAGAGGAGAGTGGAGAGGAGCCTCCTCCACGGTTCTCCTCCAGCGGGCCGTTTGGGAGGCTAAACGGCGCCGATATCCCTTATTAAACCATCTGGCTGATGCTAATTAGATTATCAGAGATAAAGAGAAGGAGTTTTCTTTGTACATTTTAATGAGATAATGTGTCAGGCAATTGCGGGGAGAAGCGTTATTTTCCGAGTGCAAAGACTTTTCAGGTGAAAGTGTACAAGAATGAACAGATGCAGGGGAATGATTAATCGTGCTTATCTGGAAACATCTTGCCTACATAAGGGAAAAAAAAGAAGATTAGGAGAATAAAAGTCCCGGCCTTTTAGCGGCTTCTTTACAACATAAACATTAAAAAAGTGTCTCCCTTGGCTTCTAAGAAAATTCGGACCGTTAGAAGACACCGTCGTCAAATATCCTCCTCATAGCTGTTCTGTGGCATTTAACAAAAACCAATCTGATGAAAGATCAATCGATGATCAAATATTTTTTGTTAAATCTTCAGGTGTGGTGCGTCTCTGAATTGGACCACGAGAGGTCCGCTGGCCGTCCAGGCACATAGGCAGATAGATTTCCAGGCTAAAGATAGTCTTGGAAGCTCTTGCCCCTAATGAGAGTGAGGAGGGGGACTATTGATTAGGCTTGTCACCAGAGAAGAACATAAAAGTACACATTCAATAAGGGACTTCATATCCCGTTCAGCTAGTGTAAAGGTTAAGTGCTGGAGAATATCGCCGGGATCAATAATTGTCTGCAACTTCACGTATGGTCCACCATCACTGCCTGTCCCTGCTGCTGCTCAGCCCTCATAACACTAGGTGAAGTCATATATGAAATGCCACAGGGGGCTTATGGGACATTGTAGCTTTGGTTTGACAGACCTATTAAAACAAACACAAATTTTGCATCCTGCGGTCCCTTCACTGTATGTGACTAACCCTCAAGAGGAACTGGGATGAAGATCACACTGTTGCGAGCCATCAACAGAGTGTAACAGTAGAAATTGGACCTTATTAAGATTTAATAGTCTATGTATACACAACTGCTGCACACTCTCATCTTAGAATAAATAACAAACTCAATTTCCCTATGGTAATGGAAAGAGAGAGGCTCCTTAAGCAAGACAAATGAAGGGTTTGCAGCACCGAGTAACAACATTAGCTGGCTAATTAAACAACAATGGAGGATGCCGCTGACTCCCGCCATAATTATGCAATGTGGTTTAATGAAAAAGGTTAACTGTGCAGAAGAAATGGAACCTCGGAGTCTCCCTGCGCCGGCTGAAGATGGCTCTCCCAACAAACACAGTTTCTCCCTATTTGTCTCCCTCTTATCAAGGCCAAGTGATGTGTATGTCTGCAACTGCATTGTCTCTCCTCCCAATGGCAACTCTATCCACTTCACAGATGAATGCACGGTGAAATGGAGAGAGCAGCAGTATTATGTGGCCCACAGTATTGCTGGGATGACTGCAGTGTTCACGGAGGCGAGGCTTACTGTCAGTCTGGGAGAGGGGAGAAATGCACATATAGAAGTTATTTAAAGTATGGTGTTCAATGAGTATGTGATTGGCCTTGGTGCTCCGCAGTAGATACAGTTTGTGTGATGGTTTTCTGGGAAAGTGTAACAGCTGGGACACAGTGGGAAAGAAGCTCAACCCCGCCACACGCATACAGTACAGCTGAGCAAAGTTCTTCAAAATGATTTCAAACGGCATTTCAAGCAGATTTAGTTCGACCGCGTACTAGTACGACGATGTGAAGAGGGGCCGAGTTTGATCTGAGCTGAGGCTTCTCCTGCTCCCACTCAAAACGCAATTAACAGTGGCTTCCTGCTGTGAGGTGTTCGTGGCTATTCCGTGAGGACCAATTTTCATATAGACACTTAAATATTCTTTTAATTGATAATGTAAATACCCTTTGGGTTTAGAGGATCTCCACTGCAGGATACGCTGCATATAGATTCCTGACAAGTAAAGCAGAAAAACAGTTCGCCCCCTAAAACAACACCTGCTTTGCTCCTCTCTCCTGAACCTCGTGACCTTCAGAAATGTGGGTGTGAACATATTTTGGATCACACGAAGACTGTTTTCTGCATTGCGGGCCCCGTGCCCATTAGACATGCTTGTGAATGTGTTTTTATTGGGATGGAGCTTGCAATTCCGACTGTTGGGTTTTGCGCTCACCATGAACCCCTTTTCCCAATAAAAAAGCCTGGGGAATGCTGGGAATGAGACGCAGGTGGGTGCAGGGAAAGACGGAAAAAAGGGAGAGAGGAGTGACATAGTCAGGTCAGTTTCAGTGAAGGGTGCTGGACTACAACCAAAGCTATCTGCTAAGATTATAACATGTTTATCCAAATCTGTTTCTAAAATGTCACAAAAAGCCAAACACTGACAACATTGAGGAAAAAAAACGGAACCTGGAGATCACAAGCAGCGCTTAAACACAGCTCTCTTTTTCAATACCGTGCCAAAAACCAAAACGAAAGACAAATATTCAACGCGTGTCTGAGATTAAGTGCAGTAAGTTGCTTCTCGTGCGTGTTGTCAGCTCTATAATCGCTCACTAAACACGGCCGATGTACTGCATGCGAGCGTCTGCTGGGGCGTCCTGTTATTTATTCACAACAAGCAACTGCTGAGGAATATTTGGAAAAAAACAACCATAACGATCAATAATACAATTCTCTGATTGTACATATTGAATAAGTGTTAATTATTCACTAAACAAAGTGACATAAAAGCCCATTAGTGTTGCTCTTCGACAAAACAGTAAATTACTCCCAACCTTATGAATTATGTTTTATTGGTGTAGAGTTTAAAAAATGCATGATACAAAATATTTATCTTTATTTTTCAAAGGCTTGGGATGCAAATCTCTGATGATGAGCTCTAAATGGATGGTGTCTTTTCAAAAATGTATGCACTGCACAAAGCCTTCTCCCAGCATGCAGTTTGAGAGGCTTTTTTCATGAATTTGTTATGAAATGTTGGTTGACAAATACGAAAACATGAATATTGAAAGCATTTACAGCATCTTACTTTATGAGTTGACACATTTAATATGCTGACTAAAAGCCTACAGTTCTAAATTACTGCGTGCTTCTACGTGTCTCTCTTGCGTGATTGTGCATGTGTTTGTGTGTGTGTGTGTGTATATGTTGTATGTCTAAGCCACTTAAAATGCATTCTGCAGAGAGAAGCTCACTTAGAAAACATTCTTGTACCTCAAGGCTTCATAAACACCCTTGCATGCATTACATAGATAAGATGCTGCTGTGCATACTGTACAACTTCAAAACATGCACTCATTGCATTCATCAAAACCTGCATGCCTTATTAGAATGGAAGTGCATTAAGCTTTAATACAGACGCCTGAGAAGCCTAAACACAGCTGAACAGCTGAGTCTACCGCACAGGCACGCACACAGCGGCGACGCGGGCACAAAAGCCAGTTGAAGATTACCATTTAAATGCTTTAGTATAACCACGCACATTTGATTCGGGGAAATTATAACAAAGCCACGGGACAGATGTTGAAAGAACACATTGATAAGCAAATTTGCACTGATGTTCTTTTGTGTTTGTGGTAGAGTGAACCACAGTGCAAGCTGCAGTTTGACTGTTTGACAGAAAAATACAGAACAAAAGATGCTAACAGATATAGCGAGCCGCAGATGACATTTCATGGGGGTAAAAAAAAAAAATATATATATATATATAACAGAATTATTTTCTGATAGAGAACATCTACTGTAATTTAGAATTCTCACTCCCCCTCATTCTTTTGCGGGTAACACACCTCACTGCAGGGAATACCACTTCTAACTTTTGACTCTTTTAATATTCAGTGTTTGACAAAAAAAAAAAAAAAAAAAAAAGCCCACCACTTTGCTCAGAAAGGAAACTGGTAGATTGTCAGAGAAGAAAACGATAAATAGCACTACAACTTGTGTGACTGAACCTTGTTGTGTGAAGATCAGAGTCCCAAAATCACACCTGACAATTCAAACACCAAAAGTTACACACACACACACACACATACACACACACACACCATGTCTCCCCTGTCTCGCTCTCCGGGGTGCTGCTTTATTAATGAGTTCGACACATTAAAAGCATCCGGAGGACGGGAAGTGTCACTCATCAAAAAAGGCTGTTTTTGAACAGTCTTGGCGCATGTTAAAGAATTATTCTCTTTCATAAGGACAAGAGACAATCAGTGATTGCCAGGGTTTTTTCAGATGACCAGACCGTGAATCCTTATTCTCAGACATGGCATGAATATTGTATGTAAAGTGTGCAAAGTTAGCTTTCCTAGTGGGAGAGAGGGAGGACTGAAGGCTGTAGACATTTGCTGCTGTTCATTATGACTGTTTGCAATGGGAAAGAGTGTGTGGTTTGTCAGTGTGTGTTTGTCCATGCGGTTGTGTGAGGAAGAGACAACATGAGAGTGTGATTAATTTCATTGATTAAATGCAATGTTTTGGGTAAATACAGATATGTGTAAACCACAAATGAATTGGGCGGATCAATGAAATTGATTTTTTTGTGAATAAACTTTCAGTCCAGCTCAATAAAAGCCGCTTTCTCAAGACTAACCTGCCAAGGCCAGTAATAACAAACCACAATATGACAGGTAAGTGAAAGCTTCTCTACACACAATCTACACCATTAAGTCAACGTGCAATCATTTGGCCTTTCACCCACCTAGAAATACACACATACACAGCTACACAGCCAAAGTGCACATATACATATTGGACACAATGTGCAACACACAGACACCACAGGACTTAATGCCAGCCAATGACACACACAGTCTGCACTCACATACAAACACACACACACACTCACAGAGCTCCACTCCTGTGTGATCTCACCTGTGCCTTCCTGGACTAGAACAAATAATGGGGGGGAAGTCGACTGTGGGATTTTGAAGCTCCCCCTGTCAGTGACAGTGTCAGCCCTGCATCTCTCTCTACCAAACACACACCTTTGCTCCCCCCCTTACTAAAACAGCATAGGGAACAAGGCCTTTGAATAATAAATACTCCAAAGTTTCTACACAGCTCCGGCCAGAGATGCCCATCCAGCAAACAATGTTGATGTGGAGAGGAGGAGAGCCATGGAAGGAGCCTGGGTGAATACAAGATACATGTTCAGACACAACACAGGATTGAACGGGGGGCTTCGAGGAAGTGAGTGGGGCCTGCAGAGCAAGAGAGCTAGTGGCCTGAAACTTCAAAATCTGTGTGTACACACAGACAACTGACATTCCTGTAGAAGATGGTACAACTGCAACATAAGCACAAAAAAAAAGTTGGGAATATTTTTTCTTGTGAAACAGAAAGTGAATTGTAGGAGAGGGATGTTCCTAATGAAAGACACAATGCAGAGGTGACCAAACCTCCAAATTGCTGAGGCTGGTATGTGGAGTGAGTATAATTTAACCACCTGATGCATTTGTTTTCCAAACTTTTCCCTGCCATTCTCCCAGTCAACATTAAGATTATTAAGAATTTGGCAAAAGAAATTCCCACAGGCCATGGAGCATACAATATTAATGTCTTACTTTGAGACAGCGGGATGATAACGATGGTGGCCCTCCACAGTGGCGCAAGGTGGCCCCATACTTCACTTTCCTTCAGAGGTGGAACACAGGAGAATGAGGGTTGGCTGATGAACAGGGGCCATTGTAGTAGTTGATGTGTCCATCGTCAGCCGATATTTAATCCTCCGGTTCCGCAGCGTGGCCTGAACATGACAGAAAATCATTAGCCACTGTGGGCCGTTA
Source organism: Caranx ignobilis (assembly GCA_021432705.1). Lineage (NCBI taxonomy): Eukaryota > Metazoa > Chordata > Actinopteri > Carangiformes > Carangidae > Caranx > Caranx ignobilis. Next base: position 82,440,295 of record MU269990.1, on the reverse strand, counting down.
ACTGTCACATGAGTGATTGAATAGGCAGTGAGCCATGGAGTTTTGTATGGCAGTTAAACGTCTGTCCTGAAGACTTGTGGTGGCGGTCCATTGAGGTCAATGATGAGGCAGAATTGGCACGCAGCCACTCCCACTCTCTGAGGAATGGGGTTCATTGATGGCTCACAACTGAGGAGGGGAGCACGTAGGGGTCAAGCCAGCATAGTTTACATCAGCAGCTGGAAAAGTAACTGTCTCAAATAACAGCGTCAACTTGAGTATTTTCATTTTCGGCTACTTTATACTTTGAATCCCCAACAATCAAGAGGCAAATATTGCACTTTTAATTGATACACATCCACTTTCTAACTTCAGTCAACAAATAAATGAAATGACGATGGCCGATACTGATACCGATTATTAACCAAAGAAACCAATAACCGATATTTAGAACCGATATTCATTTGCAGTAAAAATGAAAGTTTTGGTGTCAAAATTAAAATTAAGAACAACCAACCTCTGACACTGCGAAAATCTGTGATAAAAGACCTTACGTTTTCGAGAAAAACACAAACTCCAACACAAATCTTGGTTCAGTGGGCGGGATATTGTTACGTAGCCAAGAGTGGTGACTTCAGAGAGAGATGGCTGCATCAGAACCAAAGGAATGCATTTTTAATGAATTTATTTTATTGGTTATCGTTGAAAAAAAAAAAGAAACTGCTGATACAGATTATCGTAAAAATGCCGAATATCAGCCAACATTATCGACCATGCCAATAATCAGCTGCTACCCAACAAGTGTGAGCTGTCTTACTTTTAAAAGATGCAGCATTTAAGTGAAGTGCATGTTAGTATATCAATATCAGTTATCATTATTGATGGAATGGAATCGCAGCCTGTAACGAGTACCACTGCATACACCGGGCCTGCGTGGACCGTAAACTGGCACAACATATTTGACATTAAACATATCCAAGTGGGCAGTGGTATCGTCTCAATGGACAGACTAAAAATACCAAACCATGCAACATTTTTCATCTAACTTCCACCCTCTCGCCACACACACACATCCACTACACCTCCTTCCCTCTGAGCCTTGACATCCAGACCTTGCTTAGCTGGTCTGTGTAACCTATACATAAGCTTGGTTGTGTTATCCACCAGGGCTGAATCTCCATACCATTCCCCTGTGGGCTCTGTCTGTGTCTTGGTAGAAAAGTAGGAGGCCCTGGTTTCACACACCACCTCTCTGACTTGTGGGGTGGGGGGTTTGGGTGGAGGAGGGTGGGGTGTGTGTGGGTGTGGGGTGTGTGTGTGTGAGTGTGTGTGTGGGGGGGGGGGTCTCTGGGGTAACACGGTCCAGTTTAAGAGGACAGAGCACAGATGCTATTAATGTAAGTTAATTCTGCCTCTCCTTTTCACCATGCTACATGTTCATTAAAGTCACCGCTGTTAAATGTTTCTCTCCATTTCCTCTTTCTTTTTTATTATTATTAAAGGAATACATGAAAGAGGGAGAAAAAAGAGGCAGGAAATTGTCAAATTATAAATTAAGCTGCTGCTTCAATTATTTGCTTGGTTTGATAATAACATGTGGTTAATTTTTGAACGAGGTTAATTACAAGAGGGTTAATGATATTCTAATAAAAACCAAGAACTCATCACATTTTCCTGCCTAAATTACACTGACATATATGAACCAAATATTTTCTTCAATTAATTCATAATTGTTAATAAATATCTTACAATTTAGGGGGCATGCGGGCTGAGGCCATGTTTTGGAATGACATATTTGAACGGATTCTCGACACATTCTGTAACAATAATTGCGATAACTGACTTCTCACCAGAGGTAATCTGACTCTTGCTGTCTTTGGTAGGTGGCCAATTTATTTCATGAAGTGGGGCAGACATTGCACTCGCTGCACATGGTGTTTTTGAGCATGTATGTGTGTGTGTGAGAGAGAGAGAGCGAGCAAGCGAGCGAGACAGAGAGGGACAAACATGGGGCAGGTAGGTGCGATCGCTCATTCACACTAGAGCTGCTTGACGTTGAGCCCTACGAGGCATGATTACTGGGCCCTGGGTGATCCTTCAGCTCTCCGCCTGACACTTGCTGCCTGTCCCCTTCCCTCGCTCTTCTGGCATCCTACCTCCTTTATTCCTCTCTTCTATCCATCCATCTATCCATGCCCTCTTTCTTTAACTCCATCTTCCTCTCTCGAAGTTTTTTTTTTTAACGTCACAGCAAGAGTGTTTTATTTACTTCCCATGGAGTCGCGTCTGTCGTGATAATGGGGCTCTGCCAGTCTGATAAATAAAGCTGTTTGTCTTTTTACAGTACCCAGGACACTTACAGATAATGTCTCTTCGTCCGCCTCTGCTATTTATCAGACTTCAGATATACGTTTGCTGTGTATGTGAGTCCCCTGCGGCACATTTCAACAAGGCTATTAGATTTCATGTGCTGAGGTATAAGTGGTATCAACACCACGAGCTTCAGGGTCTTTTTTTTTTTTTAGATAATGAAATTAAGATTCCTTGGGTATTAGTTAAAGCTTTCAATCAGAACAAGTGAAAATGGAGTAAACAGCCGGGGCTTTTTTCCCTTCAAATGTGATGCCATTCATGTTGATTGTTTCCCATCCACTTTATTTTCATGAGACAGGTTTACAGGTTGCTCTGTAAGTTTGTTTTCCCTATTAGTTAGTGTTATATAAGCCCTAAGTTTCATCATATATGTTGCTAACTTGCTTTTGCTGATACTTAAATCATCAGTTTCCAAAAGTTCTGTTCACTTTCCTGTCCCCAAATTAATAACTGTCACCGCAAGAGCTGATCAGGAAGCAACACGCTGTTAAACTTAAGAGCAGCAGGCATAAACCATAAAGGACATCCATCAATGCATCATGGATAGGTAAAATATTGAAAGCATTACCCCTTTGTACAAAGAGAAGGTGCAAATGTGTGAAAACATAAAAATCAGTCAATAAAATTCCTAAGGCATCAACCATATAAAATAATCTGGATATTTCCAATTACGGTTACTGTACGTGTAAGAGTCCAGGCAACAAGATCAGATAAAGGCTGCTAGAGCCTTAGCAGCAAAAAGTTAGAGAGAGTGAGCGGATAAAATTGCTTGAATTTAAGCTCATAGTCTGAGGGTTTAATCTCCTCTTGTTAGAAGGACACAAGGGACTTGTGGTGACTTTTTAGGGGGCTAAAACATTACCATGATGGGCTAGCAGCATCCTTTCATGCTCTATCCAACAGAGTTCATATAGACATGCTTGGCTTAAAACCACCTTGTTAACAAAAAAGAGAGTGAACAAAAAAAAAATTGCACTCTGTAAAAATCCTGACACTTCTGCAGTGTGCGTACTTGAATTTTTCAAACACTTGTCTTTTCTTTACCATAATGGATGTCAGTTTTCTCTGATGTAGCTCAAGTAGGGGGAGCAGCACGTAGGGTCTCACTCTTTCTGCATTTGAAGCTATCACTCAATAGCGGATCTGTGTTGTTCAACATCAAACGAAAGAGACATTCGCGGCATCACCTGCAGAGCGCTCCAAAGGGATGAAGCAAAATATCTTCAAATCACTTGTCCAAGACATTTCCCCCTATTAAGGCTGCCTCCACACAGGCTTTAAGGCGGAGACAGGCCCTTTAGATAAGCTAACCAAACCTGAGTGTTACAGCTGGGAGATCAGACACACAGTCTGTGTTCTATTACAGAACTGGCTTACAATGACACGCCATTAAAAAACAAAAAAGGCTCAATATCTAACAGTGTTAAATGAGTGGAATGATTGGACTGTTTTCTGTTAAAGCAAACAGGAAAATTATAAGACTACTTATAACTCTAGAGGTCTAGACATCATTCCTTTTAATGTTAATGTTATCATGTCCATCACACGTTGCAGTTTGCTATATTTATTTTCTTGCTGATTGACAGCTGATGTCTGGTAACAATAAATAGATGAGTGTGAATAGAAAAGTGAGCCAGTCGTTTTGTTTGTGTTTCATACATTTTGAACACAGTGAATTATGAGCGTTCATGTTGCCAAAGTTTAATTTTTGGTCAAACATCTACTGTCATTTTGAGTCAAATGTAGAAAATGTTTCAACTCTTCAATGTATCTGTGTGTGTGTGTGTGTGTGTGTGTGTGTGTCTGTTGTATTTGTATGAATGTGTATGACTCCCAACAGTGAATATATGGTACCAGCACTACAGTGCTAGGTGCGTTTTTGGTGTGTGTGTGTGTGTGTGTGTGTGTGTGTAATCTCAGCAGCAGATCATGTTTTCTAGGCCTCAGATGAGGCAAAGCAGCTTTGGCAGCGGGCCGTTTCATCTCAGGCACTGGGGCCCAAAACAAAGAGAAAATGATTGATTGGATGATGAATTATTTAGAGGTGGAGGGCTGAGGAACGAACCAGCCATGCTGGAGAGAGAGAGGGAGAGAGGGAGAGAGAGAGTGAGGAAACAAGAGAGAGAGAGTGCTCAACCTCCCTTTATCGCTCTCTCTCCTTGTAGAAGATGGGAATCCAAGTAAAAACTTTCCCTAATTGTACTAATGCGTGTCACTGCAAATTTGCCAAAATAAAATATTGATGTGGACGCAATGACAGGGCTGCACAGTGCTGAGCGCTGATTGGAGAGGAGAGGTGTTTGCTCAGGGATCTATAGGACGTTTGAACCTACATGTAACACTACACCGAAGACGGAGGGGGAACAACCCTCCTCAGCTCCAGACATCCATCCTTCCACCACACTATGTCAGGATCTCAGCACTTCTTTAAGAGAAAAACACCCCCACTGCATGTTTACCTGCGTGCTTACCTGAAGATAAGCCAATATTATTCAGATGGTGACATGAGAACAACACGCTTTCTAAAATGTCAGCGACAGAGCTGCGAGAGTGAACAGGGCTGGAGTGACTTGTGTGATGCCCAGTTGGACCACAGGGGGCACTGATGTGATATATGAAAAAGAAACAGACAAGAGGGGAGAGAGAGAGTGCGAGAGACGGAGGGAGAGTGGGGGGTGAAAAAAGAGAGGGAGAGAGACAGAGAGGGAGAGAGAGGAAGAGAAATGCAATGAGGCAAGGCTACAGGGATGAACGCAAAGCGTCTCTCTCCCTCCATTTTTTCAATATCCCCTCCTCATGAAATTTCATTTGGATTGTAAATGTTCAGTAATTTACCATCATAAATGTGTAATGGGCCCCTGAATCCAATGACATTGTGCTGGCTAATCAACTCATTTGAAAATGAATATAGATCTATTAAAGGGAACTCAGCATTTCCACTTTGTTAAGACTGGCATGCTGTCAAACATGGGAACACTTCCTAAAAGGCGGGTTTTGGCAAAAGGGATCCTCTTCAGGGAAAAGAGAAAATAATCTACTCATCAGATGTTTTGATCTCAAATAGAGATGATGAATGAGATTAAGTGCTTGTGCTAAATTCTGATTTGTTTTGTCATTAGAAAATCTGACATGGAATCGACTTAAGAGAAAAGAGGCTCATTTAAAACCTAATTCAAAAAAATAAAAAAGCGGTGACAGGAAGTTAATGACACTTCATTTTCAGTTGGGAGAATATAGCAAAATTAAATTCGTGAATTTTAAACTGTTTCCCGGTCCCACGGCAGACAGCCACAGAATCCTCCAGAAAACACACAATAACACACATACACACACACACACACCAGGATTACTGCGTCTTATCTATGAGAGACGGGGCCCGAGGCGCTACCTACAAACACTTAATCAAAAACCAAGTTCAACTCGTGGCAGCCAGTGACTCTTAGAAATAGAGAGTGATGGGGAGAGTGTGGAATGCAAATTGCGGCTCTGTCAACGTGTGTGCATGTGTGTGTACAGTACGCTTGGCTCTCAAAGCGAGTAAATCAGCCGCTGGTTAAAAAAAATAAGATTCGGTTTTGAGTGATGAGTTCAAAGCATGTGTAAACTTTTCAGGCAGAGACACATGAAGCCATTTGTGTATCTTAACAACCATGCGTGTGTTTTTTGTCAGTGACCATGAACAACCACATTATCATTGCATTGTTGATCTTACATGGTCAGATTCTTTCACATGCCCGAAGGTAAACTGTATTGTGATTTGTGAAGTGTACCCTTTATTAGATTAGTAACTTTAAAAAAAAAAAAAAGCTGCCTCTAAAGTTATCTACAGCTCTGGTGACAGCAGCAGTGGTTTGAGACAGTACTGTAACAGGTAAAGGGGAGCTATGCAATTCTGGTCGCTCTCCACTGTGTTGCTGACCCTCCTCCCAGCCATGTGCATTTGTTTTCAATGAATCCGGTGAGAAAGCAATCAATAGAGCGGTGGATAAGGTTATTTATCATATACGATGTTACAATGTGTATATTTGTGTAGTCTTATGTGTCATAGACAAGAGATTACAGGTTATGGGGTGCGTTTGTGTCACGGTGCCACCGAGACGAGAGCTGGGACACTGGGTCGGAGGCTCTGATCTTGCAAGGTTGGTTGCAAGGAGGCACTAGGAGGAAGACAGAGAGCCTCCATTCTCCCTGTAACAAGTTACAGGTCATTTATTTAACCATCACAATGACTCTGAAGCTGCTTAATCAAGGTAAAAATGAAGCATAGTTAAGGTAAATATCCTGCATAGTTCCTCTTTAAGGCCTTTGAAGACATACTTTTGGATGAATAGTTTCATATTACTCAGTGATGGATGAGGAGATTGACATGTGTCTGTCAGATGACAATAAACCTGAATCTAGAAGCAAGTTAGCTTAGCTTAGCACAGAGACTGGAATCACAAGGAAAGAGCAAGCCTGGCTCACTTCAAAAGGTAACTAACCCACCTTTGGTCCTTGCAGCGAAAGCTCATTAATTAACACATTGTAACTTGTTTTATCATATCTCACAAGGGTAAAACGAAAATTATTCTTAGGGTTACTCAGGGAAGTTACCGGTCCGGCATGAAACTCACCGTAAAACTACACATCTTCATTGTGACACTCGCGTTTCCCCTCGATTCCAGTCTCTGTGCTTGGTTAAGACGACCTGCTGCTGGCTGAAGCCTCCTATCTAAACAGACAGACAAAGGAGCAGCATCAATCTTCGTATCCATCTCAAGTACGTTTCCCATAATGTCAAACTATTCCTTTAAACCCCCAGCCTTGGACAACTAAGCTGCTGCTGGCCCTCCCAGACTTCCTTTAAAAATGCATACAGAATCATAAAAAAGAGAAGCGAGTCAGGTCAGTTTGTTCCACATGAATATGTTGTGTGTGTGTTTATTGAACGACATGACCTCGGATAATTTTCAGCAAGTTGTAAAACAAAACACAGAAGAAACAAACAGATCAGACAGAAACTACAGCTGGGGTTACAGTCCCTGAAGTTACTGCACCAACTTCCATCACTGCTGCAGTTTAGCAGACTGGACAACTGTACTTCTGCACTTCTTGTTCACTTTCTCCTCACTTTCTTCACAATCTTGCAGCCTTTGTCTCTCTTTTCGCTTTTTCACTTCCTCCCTCGCCTTTTCTCTACCCATTCCCCGCTCTCGGCCCTGATGCGGCAATCAAGGGAAAGAACTCATTTATCAGGTCTGATGGCGGCAGGGGGTGTATTGTGCACTGGTGGGGGTGCTTGGTTAGCCCGAATGCGAAGCTTTAGGCTACTGCCCTGTTGTAAGGTCATTGTAATTAAGTCTTGGCTCACAGTGGTGGACACTGCCTTTGAGGTTCAAATGTCTTTCCCTTCCACCCTCAAAAGTCCTCTCTAGCACCATTTGCTTGTGAGATCATACAAAAAAAAAAAAAGTCTTATCCCACACCAAATATTAGGCTCTGTCTGTGAATATTGATTTATCTGTGGACTCAGATGGGTTGGAATGAGTTAGATTCCCCTAACTTCCTCAGTGATTACTTTGTGGAAATAGAATATTAGAGTTTCAGTGATTGCCGCGGATGGAAAGTCCAGGGTTCGACTGAACATTTAAGATTGTTAATCTGGGATCCTAAATTTGCTCTGACCTCAATTACAGGAATCTGGAGTGCAGAAGAAAAGAATGGCGATGACCTATTGATAAATTTACACAGACTGTCTGTGTCATCTCCCTCCTGCTCTACATTTCTTTCCTCGCTGCCTCTCGTGTCCTTGTTTTTAAACTTGTACTCTGAAAAGTATGCCGTAAACAGCCTTGACCGCTTTTCAGATCCAGCCAGTCTCCCTGTCCAAAAATCATGCACAACATCAAGTCGAGTCCAATCCAGTTAGAGCGTTCGGCTCAGTCAGGCCCCTCCCCGATGGGAAACTGGTCCAGATGTGGCTGCTGTTTGCCAGTCCACACAGCCAGCGTTCTTTTGTGTGCGTCAATGCGCTGAGTGGCCCCAGGTGTTATGGACAGTTTTACATCTCGACACCGCTATGCTTCCTTCTGCACTCTCTCTGCCCCCCCCCCTCTTTCCGATTCTTGTTGCTCAGACAAGTAAACAGTTTTTCCCTTTCAGCTGGGAAAAACCTTGTCGACCACCAATCTGAAGTCGGAACCCCAAAAATTCCTCCAAAAGCTCCAAGTTTTGACTCAACTGAGTGAACTGCTGACTTCCACTGTATGTCAATATTACTGTGGAGTGGCTGCGCTTGTTGTGCTCCTGAAAATGCTCATTATGAGAGCTCAAATTCAGCATTTCTGGTAACATCATGCATGAAGCTGGATGTTTCTGCTGATGCAGTTTTCACACAATCATCATTAAATTCTTCCCTAAACTGAGAGAATATTATTGACCGAGAATAGCCAGAAGTCAATGCCCCTGTGATGCAGTACATTAGTTTATCTTTTCAGAATGGAAAGAAAATCGTTCATCAATCAATAAGATGGATATTTAATACACGATACATGGTAAACTAAGTAAATGCAGGCAGTTTATCATATTGTCGAGATCAGATTTCCTTGGAAAAATGTCTCCAGACCCAATAACAAGTCATCAATAACTGCCCTCTCGAGGTTAGAAAAAAGAACCACCGATACTGCATCCAAAGCTCTGCATGTGAAACTGTGTGACAAAAACCATAGAGCCACAGTAAAACTCACAGAGAAACACATTAAATACCACAGTAGTGAATTCATATAGTTTTTTCCAGGAAAAATCACATGTTTGGAAAAACCCACATTGTTATATAATACCAGGGGCCGAGTATGAGGGGCACTGGCTGGTGAAGCGTCACTATAGGGTATGTCGTATTCTTTCTACTTTCCAGGACACATGGACAGACGCCTGCAGACATGCACATGAGAATACCTGGGAATACAGTCCATTCACAATGTATTGTTCCATGACCACAGCATTCACAGTTGCTGTGAAGTTACTGTTCCCACAGGGAGGACAAAGACCACCAGATGATACAGGGGCCCAGTCTGAACACTCTGAAGGATCTCTCTCTGACGAACGCTGCAGATCCTATTGAAACCGGGCCTCTGCATCATCCTCTCTTATGTTCCAAAGATCTGAAATTCACACTTTAAAATAAAGTTCCATACAAACATGAATTCAACCAACAAAATGAATTAATGCACAAAATGAACTGTTGCTGTTTTCCCTCTTTGAATCCATTAAAACTGTTACAACAATAGAGGTTGTCTCTGGAAACTTAGGGTATTTTTTTTTTATTTTTCACATATCAAAGGGAAACTTTACAATCTTTTGTGCAACGTTTGATCTTTGTGACATGATGAACACAGGCGCCCGACAATATACACGGCTCTTATTCCACTTACATAACATAGCGGGATTATAACTTTTTTTTTTTTTCCCTATGCCTCAAAATGCTCCTCACACATCTGACAGTGGGCTGAGCTGCATTTCAACTAGCGGTGTACTGTGGCGTATCTTTGAACAACCAAACAACTCAAGTGAAGTGCCTGCAGTCCTTTAAGCACTTTATCCTCAGAGCTTCATTGGGCAACAGACAGGCAAAAAAAAAAAAAGAAAAGAAAAGAAAAAAACAAGACAAAAAATGCAAATGAAGTCTTCAACACTTCTACATGCCATTCAAAAACCACCACAAAAAAGGCAGAGTACATTTAAAATGTTTTAGAATGCCAGACTCATAACTGCACTTTACAACAATATGGAGAGAGAGAGATGGGGGGGGGCGTGATAGAGGGGGAGAGAGAGAGAGAGAGTTAGAGAGACATGTTCTTTTCTGAGGCTTCTTAGCATCGCGTTGGGGATTCCATGTGTCTCATCGTCTTGTTTAGAGTGCATTAGCAGCCAATGACACAGCCTCCCTCCCTCCTCATCGCTCTAGTTTTCTTGTTGTCGGGGAAAGTGTCCTGAGGCAATAACAGCAACCATCAGCACTCCTCCTCCTCCTACACCTCCTCTTCATGCAGAGATACGCCGGGGCCTAATTTTCCATCAGCAAAGCATGAAATCAAGAGAGAATGCCACACAACAAGCACTCTTATGAGGGGACACTTTGCCAGTTCGCCCACCCGTGCAAGCGCACACACGCACACACAGAGAAACCTGCACGCAAACACCAACACACGTGCAGAGACACATCCTAACTTCTGAATAAATTATGAAATCAAGTGGACGCTAAACTAAAGTGACAATCAGCAGCTTGTTGATGAGAGCACAAATGTGACTTTGGGAGATGGTTTTACAAATTTCATGAAATTAGTTGCCGGTTGTTATTTTCATACTCAGTTTGTCTTAAACACAAGGATGATTCTAAGCTTTGTGATCATTTTAACTGGTTACTGTATCCTTACTATAACCACATGAGCTAGTATTTGTTAGAAAGGTAAACAGGAAAGGTCATGTGTGCAAACAACAAACTGGTATATATTAATGTTGGCAACCTGACTGCAGCCATACAAACTGTGACGGGACAAAGGAGGATGTCAGTTGATCAAGTATACAGAGTGACACAGGAGGAGGAGCATTAGGAGGAGGTCGGGGTGGATGAATGGGTCAACAAGCACCGTTTGTTTAGTCCGTGACAATTTGACAACCAAGTTGTTTGGTGCCGAAAACCCAACCAAACTTTGACCGTCTCACTACCTTAGCAGCGTGTTTATTGTTACCATGATGACAAAAGCGCCGGGTATGCCAGCCGTCGGTACACTCCTGTGACTTGTATCCAAGAGCAGGGACAGACAAATATATATGATTTAAGTTCCATTTGGCAGGATGACTGAATCTAATGCTCAAGTCTGACTGCACTGACATGTCTGTGCTCAGATCAGTTATCAGATCTTTCTACCTCTATATTCAAGAGAGGAGCAATATGATATCTACCTAAAGAAAGATCTACCTACGATTTCCTGTGTTTATCTCCCTAGATTCGGTCTCCTGGGACAATGACTTTAGAACCATTATAGCAGATGTAAATTGCACTTTCTATATGATATACCGTACTGTCTTTTCTACAAATTGCACAATATACTTATGCACAATATACTTATTTGTCTGTTTCCAAGAAGACGGGTATGTAAATTACAGCTATGAACACAATCACGACTCGAGGCAATGAGAGCACTTTCATAGTCCAAAATGTCAAATTACTGCTCACTACAGAGTGTCTGATTGTGCAGAATGTTTATCATGTAGAGAGTAATGAATGAGTGAAGGCTGAAGTGATGTCAAACCCCATTTTATGTGCATATATGGTATATGGCAGTAAGAGTGTTACAAGTGCACGTTGTTGCTTGTAATATTCGGACTGGCCAGATTCATGTCCTCAAGGAAGTGAGATGATATCAAGCATCACATCAGTATACAGATACTGAGATGTTGATTTTCTGACCTGGCAGTCGTGCCCTTCTCCCTGTCCCTTTCCCTGTCTCTCCCAGTCATTCAGGATGCGCATGAGAATATTCCTGTTTCCAGAGACTGAGCTCACTGATCAATCACCAAATTTAGTTAGTTGATTGACACAAAGTGAAGCGATGAAGCTTGTTCAGTTGTTTTTAACTGTCACAAAGCACTTGGAATTTATCACAGTATTATTCAATAACTAGTTTAAGAGAGCCACCTCCTCCCCCGGTCAACTGCTGTCACAAATAAATAGCAATTGTGTGGAAACGGTGGACAGTGCAACCAGTTGACACAAGCCTTAATGATTGGATGCTTTAGGTCACAGTTGTAACCATGGGCAGACAGACTAATTATCTGTCCAAACTGGACAAGAAAAATAAGACAATGACAGAAGAGCAGCAAAATGAGCTCCTTTGAGAAGGTCCCTGTTACTCAAGGGGGTCAACATTGTGTTTTGAGATCCGGCAGCCAAGCGGAGACACCGAGCAGATGTTATCAGGGACCAACTGGCTATGATAAACTGCACAGTACTGTATCTCAGATTTCTATCAACTTAAAAATAAGGCAGTTAGTTATTAGGACAGCAAGACTGACAAACACTACAGAGAGTGGAAAACTCTTCCTCTACAACACACACAAACACAGAGAGAAGAAAAAGATCTCACTGCGCTGACTGACAAAGATGCCCTGCAATATAGATGATGAGAACAAAGCTCCACATAACAAACTCCACTCATATTGAGGCGATTTCCTTTTCAATAATGAATCGCCATCAGCATCAGGCATCAATACTATGTCTCTGTGTTGTGTGTGCCAGCGTGTGTGTGTGTGTGTGAGAGAGAGTGGAGGGGGAAAGGGAAAAAAAACATCTATCCTCAACGAGAACAAAACTTCTATATTTAATCTGTGCTGAGAACAAGCAGGCATGCAAAGTCAAAAACAAAACGGGGATGCGAGCTGAGGCTTTCTGTGGCATGCAAATCACATCCGGACCAACCAGCTGCTGTGAGCTTATCCCCCACATCTTTGTGATTGACAGGATTTTTAAAATGTGTAGATTATAAATATTTATAATTGACTTAATATTGACTGTATTCTCTCTGTTTGGTTGAACTTGTATGAGGAAAGAGAAAAATAAGGGGCAAAAAAAAGCTTTAATTTCACAAAAAGCACAATACCACAATCCAGTTCATCCACAGCTCTGCCTTCAGATAAATAACCCTCCCTGTGCACCCCATAATGTGCGTGTGTGAATGTTCAGAAGTCTGTTTTCCTCACTGAGGATAACGAGTATCTCTCTATATTTTCTGTAGTTGTGAGGTCTTTCAGAGTTTGACTGTTCTCAGAGAGGTCAGCGCAGTCACAGAAAAGTCATGCCTGCCTAAAAAAAAAGAAGTGACAGTTGGAAACATGGGCCGGATGTCCAGAAATTACACTAATAAAAGAACCAAGGGTGAACCTAATCATGACTGGGACAGACGCCCAGTCTGGAGAAAGGGCAAATATTTAGAGTTGTGCAGCAGAGGCAGAGCTTGCCTGTTGCCATACCTCAGCTTATGTAAGAGACACACAAGAATGCTTATGCAGTATACAAACACAAACAGCCACACACACATGTACCCACTGACTTCGAACCACCCTGCAGAGCATCAATGTGCAGTTGTTGCCCGTATAAGTGGCCTCCAGTCCCCTGTGTCGCCCTGTGATTGTGTTTGACAGCCCCTTATTTTCCAGAAAGCACCACACTTGCAATCTGAACCTGTAGTCAATCACAGCGGAGTCTTTATTGAGAGGAGAGGAGAGGAGAGGAGAGGAGAGGAGATTTCGAAGACCTCTGACTTACTTAACTTATAAATCAAAGTTCATGTTCCATTGAGGATGACAAAGACACAACTGCAACTCGAGAGCGCCAAGGTGTCAGTCCAGGTCCAGGAGAAAAACTATGGTTGGATGTCGGGCAAGTGGAGGAAACACTGCGCCAGTGCAGAACCAGGATGGGCCCAAACCTCTAAGAAATTGAAATAGCTTTTGGCCTTTGATTGAATTGCACTATGTGATCTCACTATACCATATAAGACCTCTCTGTGTCTCTGTCTGTCTAACTCTCTTTCAGCTCCACATCAAAAAGGCCATCTGCAGTAAAAAGGCCAGCCAACACACCATGCGCTCCCATCTCATCCACAAGTTTCCTCTGCCCAGCATCCAGACACGGCACTGCCCACCGTCTCATCAATTTTCCTCTTTGATTTCATCACTGACTGAAACTAAAGTGGCATTACAAAGTTTTATTTTGCAACCGAGTAAGTTTCACCAGCGAAAGTGGACAAAATTCAGAAACCCCAAGTTCTCATCTCACATAAAATAAGTCTCTTATTAAAACTGCGGTGCCAAACAAATACACAAGGATTTATTTTACAGTCTCAAAAATGCCAACTGCTTTCAATCCCACAGAGCATTAGGATTTAAAGTGAGCATGAAACACAAACCCTTCAAGCAGATTAAATTTCAAATCAAGCAGGCCATGTAAATGATGTGGTGACAGGGGGCCCAGTGCAATTAGCATGCCAGGCTAGTGTTAAAGCAATTAGGCAAAACAGACGGCTAGAGCACCAGGGCTAAGCATGGGAAGGGAGGAAGGACGAATATTTCCATATTGCTCTTCAGGACATGAGTGCATGTGTGTGCACGGTGTGTGTGTGTGCGCGTACGTTTTGTTTGAGGTCGTTCGACACTCAACTTGTTTGTGAAATTCTCGGAGGGAATCGGAGGTTAATGGGAACTAGACTTTGTTTACTGACAGTGTACCCAGCCATTTTGGAGAGCAAAGGAGGGAGGAAAAAAAAAAACTAAATAACAAATGCTGCGTTCCTTGTAACAAATAGAGAAAAAAAATAAAAAGGGAACAGAAAACACCGACTCTGGTGTTGCTTTGGGGAATCACAAAAACATTTACTGGTAAACAAGCCCTGAGCGGAAACTCTGGGAACCACTTTGGGAGAAATAAAAAAAAAAAAAAAAAAAAAAAAAACACATTTGGGCAAATCTCTCAGGTGGAGCCATCAAAAGCAGTGTCGGCTCGCACACAGAGACGTGGCAGGAAGGACCACCTGGAGACAAGGAGTGACATTCGTTTGAGCGTAAATTACTCAAACAAGCATGCCGGGGAATGGCATTTAATGTTGATGATGTTTCCCAGTGGGAACAGTGGTGGATGCCTCGCATTCAAACAAGCAGTTATGATATACAAACACTACTAAAAACAAACAGACACTACGTTGCGCAGGAAGTTGTGTATGATGAGACACGGGGTCTTCTGGGATGCAGAGTGGGACAGAGCCTTATCTCTGTCTCAGTCAGTAACGTGGGATGAAAAGCAGAAACAATGAGGAGCGTAAAAAAAAAATTCTGATTTTATAGTAGCATCTTAAGTTAAATATTTTAATATCTTTTTATCTACTGTCTTTTTCTATTGTGTTATGTGCACAGTTCAATATGATCACATACAGATTTCATTTACATTTCCTTGCACAAACAAAGTCATACCCGGCAGGTGCCTCAATAAAGAGCGTGGTAGGTTTCACACTACTGTTTGGTTTTATTAGATACAACTGTACAGTTTAATGCAATCTAATACAACAGCCCTGCAAGAAATCTAATATTTGTGAACCTAATTTAAAGGTTTTATCACTTTTGAGACTAAAGTTAGCAACGGTGTGCTGTCGCATTTAACTGCATGATGTCGAGAGGTGTTTCTAATACGCTGGGTCCTTGGAGTATGCAAATATTGGAACTGTTTTGTGGGTTAAACGAGATTTTTGTTTCAAAAAAAAAAAAAAAAGACTGGAATTTAGGTGTTAAACAAGGGGCAATGAGCAACACAGTTAAGGTTTCCACTACACATGATGAAAAAGAGGAAGGGCAAGTGACAAGGTTAAAAAGGAAGTGATGCATGCGGGTTTATGCTGACTCTGAATTTTGGTCTGTGTGTGGTGACAGTCCCAGTGTTTTTTGAAGAGGTTCAGACAAAATGCCAGACTGTGTGTGTGTCCTTGTGTGTGCGCGTGTGTGTGTTTTCCGGTCACATTTTCCTGCTATTAAACCATGAGACCTAAGAGACCAGCCAGACGAGAATATAAAGCCGGGACATGTATATATGTGTTTTTATGTCAGGGGTTGCTTAGATACCACTTCTCCACCATGTGTTGATGTGAAACCTAATTACAGGACTGAATGTGTATTAAGGCAAGGTAAATAACACACTTCGACTCAGGGGAACTTGTGGTTGGCGTCCAAGCACACCACAGACATAATAACTCATCCAATAAAAAGACAAAAGGCAGAGTGTCCCTGTCAACTTCATTGATTCAGATTTCCCTTTTCCTGCAACTGTCAATATTTTACATGACTAAAAAGTATCACCATGTATCCAGAAAATGAGAGTAATCACATTAGCAGGAAAATGGAGTATCCTGCTTTTGCTACCACATATTTTCACACTGCTACTAACGATTAATGTGCTCCACAGAAACCCGTCTCATTAAATAATACTAACAGAGACATTTCCTTTAAAATAGCCCTTAAGTACACAACTCCATTAACTGAAATTTAGATTGAATGGAAATTCCAGGGAATGTACTAATTAGTTCAAGTCACCGTCATGAATAAATGCTATGTAGTACAACCTATCAGACTATGTAGTGCCATATGGTCTACATGGCCTATGGGCTTTGTGAGAATTACTTACTATGGAGAGAGTCCAAACCAAGCAGGTGAGGCAGTGTTTTGGTTTCAGTGTAGCAGCAGCTCTAATAGAGAGAGGGAGGCCCCAAAAGAAGAAGTCTTTCATGAGGGGAGAGAGAGAGAGATGGGTATGAGGAACAGATCCAAAAAAATAAGGTCAAATCCAAACGGACAGAGAGAGAGAGAGAGAGGAAGACGCTATCACAAAAACACCCAAAACTGAGCAACACAGTGAAATCTGGCTTGTAGCCAAGTGAAACAAGCGGCATGATGCTGCTGACTGCTGTATCCTAGTAACACAAAGCTCAAAGAAAAAAAAAAAAAACAATGGATGAATAAAAATCATTCCCAGAGTTTTGTTTCCCACCATAACAGGAAAGACGACAGCTGTGAAGGACATTTCCCATCAGGTGCTAACTTGTTAGCCAGCCAACTGACTTGTTAGCATCTACCACAACTTTTGGGAGCCCTCAAGTTGGACTAAGTGAAATCTTAGAAATAAAACTGTACCCTTCAAAGAACGTTGGTTACGTTAGCGACCCCTAACCCTTCTTGGAATTGTACAGAATGTCAGCCACAACATACTTGAACTCAGCAAAAAGCCCTGAAAAATAGCCTTTACTAGACTGACAGCTGCATATCAAAGCTGCTACTTCAACAAACTGGTGTGTGGTAGTGCATGTGAAAGAGAAAGCACAAGTGACTGACTCACTGGAGGAGTCTTCACTTTTTTCAGTCTCTGAATGTCAGCACATATCCATAGGTTTTTACAGAGTGAGTAAACACAAAGCCCTTTGTATGACACAAAATGGCTGACTTCTTTATCAGCTTTAAAGGAGCTTGCTGTGTCTTTCTTCATATCAAGATATTTGACTTGTCAAAGCAAAAACCTACAGGTGGAACTGGATGCCAACCCAAGCTAAGCCCACTGAGCCAGCACACACACTGTAACAACACGGAGCTGGAACACCTGACTCAAATCAGCCCTCATCAATGTAATTCATTACACCTGTGTTTTCTCAGCTTTGATAGTGTGTGTGGGTCAGTGTGTGTGTGTGTGTGCATGCATGTGTGTGTATGACCAATAAAAATAAACTTCCAACTAAAGGTTCACAACAGAATATTTAAAATGTTTATAGGGTCTATGTTGTATATGCAGGCTGCACTTTTACTGGTAATGGGGGTGCTGTACTAAAATCTGTCCACAATCTTCCAGTAAGTAAGTTGGTGTTGCTTAGTTTCCTTTCGCATTTGTTGTTCTTGTCGCTCGAGTGTGTGGGTTTAACTGGTGAGGTAGTGACACTGATGTAAAAGCTACAGAGGAGTTGTTTATGACGCATGAAAAAAAGCAGATTTAAATCCTACTCGGCTCTCTCGCCGTAACAACTAAATTACAGGGTACTGTACACACAAACGGTCGAGGATCTAACAGCTCACTCTGATTACACATCTTGAAATTTATGTCTATTTGCACATGTAACCCTCCCGCTGCGTCCAAAAACCAAGTCATTACTGCGGATAACATTGTGCAATTTGTCAGCTTGACTGGGTGTAAGATTAAAACTGTACTTGTGGGGAACAATATTGTGTTAGTAAGTACACCGAATGCCTCTACTGAGACGTTCTGCTGGACTTCGGATCTTAAGAGTTTCATATGGGCGCATAAGCATTATACCTTGGGGATGGAAAAGTGCATAGTTGAGTGTAAACCAATGATCAACTAAAAGCTTGGCAGGATTACGTTGTGGCTTCCACGACTGTTTTATGACATGAGCTACTCATTTTAAAGAGGAGGTTCTGTACTTTATGGCATGGTACGGTCCCACAGTGGAAGAGGAGCAGTGGGCTGCTTGATTTCATTTAAATCTTCAAAGTGCACTTCAAGATGCAATTATATAATTGTAGTAGGAAAAGTTTAATATAACGCACTACAAACAAGCTAAAATACAGAACAATACCTACACTCCAAGCGGAGACTGGTCTGCTTCTCTGGAACAAAGTTTGGTGAAATTATACAAGGATCAATCTCATCTCAGGTACATTCAGAGAGGGGGAGAGAGAGTGGATGTTTGCCTTCACCTGTCACATGCAGCCATTTCCTAATTTCCACACTATCATGAACAAGGCTGAGGCTTAGAAACAAAGGGCCCGCTAACAAAGCTTCCCATGGAGAATTGACTGCAGCCTTGGTTGCTATTTACATACAGATGCACTGGCAGGAATTTGCATAATGTTTTTTGTAGCTGGGTGCTCAGGGGAGCAGCATTGTAACATATTGGTGCCTAATGAACTCTGAAAAAAATTGATTTTCCACAGAGTAAATTAAGAAATGCATTATAGCTGTTAAAGCAATCTTGGGGGAAATCGGAGCCTTCCTCTGCTAAACTACGCTTGATAAGTAATAAATTACATGTTACACTTATTTGCTTTAATTCATGCTAATTTTGCCCAATTAATGTATCACTGTAGTTCTGAGGGCAGCCACTGGAGATTTAATTATTTATTGGGTATTTGTGTGTGTGTGTGTGTGTGTGTGCTTGTGTTGTATTGTTGGAATGTGATGCGTGCGTGAATATGGTAAGAGTGTTTGTAGATGCCGCTGAGCTACATGCAATTGTATTTGGATCTGTGGGCTTCTAGGATAATACTAAGTGTTTGTATGTGTGTGCAAGTGTGTGTGAATGTCTATCAGCAAGAGAGTTAAATCCCATGTCTGCCGGGACTTCCTGACAGAGGTCTGATTGTCTGTGGCTGCAGACTCTCAAGGCTCTCTCTCTTTCTGCCACTCACACACGCAGATCATACACACAAACACACACACACACGGACTAGTTTTGGCTGCCTTCCTCCCCTTCCTTCCTTCCCCTCCCCTTCCTTGCTCAGGAGAAGGGTGAGTCATTGTTTACAGGCCTTTCACTCTGCTGTCCTATCACCCTTCTCTGACTCTACTTTTCCATTTAATCACAGCCCCTGCATGTGGTGACATGACACCAAGCCTGGCCTCGCGTTTCCTCCTTGAGCCGTCTCCTGGGCCGCCCCAGCCTTTGTCCACACCATAATCTGCATGCAGCTTTTCGCTACTTACCACCACATTTTACAAATGATCCAGGTGATGTTTGTATCTTATCATGCGCATGCACGGAAACAGGTAGGGGGGGTTTGATGTGTTGCTCAGGAACACTGTTATGTTGGACGGGGCTACGCATGTAACCATCCCATAAAGGATTTTAATATCCTGATGGAATGTAATTACCAAACACAAAAGAAATCACATGCACAAGTATGAGAATGAGCAGAAACGTGACTATTTAGGGACGTAAAAGGGAAAAAAATTGTGACACTTTGCCCTTATTCGAATATTGACTGCCAATGTTTTAAGTCAAAACACACATATGTACACACACACACACACACCTTATTGGAAGAGTGAATGGAATCTCAAGCTGCTGCTGAATGTTCCTTTGCGAGCGTTTGGCGAAGCTGCTGGAAAAATTTACTGTTGAATTAGCCTTTTGTTTCGGCAGGCTGTAGCAGAGAATAGGCCTCTGCCTCCGTGCTCATAACCTGCCGCTCAAGACATTTCTCCCATAATAGCTGCTAGCATAAAGTAAGTTCAACCAGAGAAGTATGTGCAGTCACATGCTATATGCAAATCTAAGTTTTACTCAGGAGTTCTGCAGGCACACCTATGAAAACACACGCAAAAAAAACAAAAACAAAATGCTTCGACAAGAATGACATGACGGCCTAGTTAGCCATCAGCCTGCTGTCAAACCTAATAGGAATTAGACGGAGTTAACGCTACTTTGTTTCTCTCCCCTTCAAGTACTCCCTCTACCCCTGCACTCACTTCTGAGGCATCCACTAAGTATCCACCCTCATCATGCCAATATTAAAAAGCTTAGCTGGTGATGGTTTTTCAAGTAAATTAGAGAAAACAAAATCTCTCAGATTAGTCAATTAAGTGGCACATTAGCCCGAGACTTAATTAAAAGATAGCGGGGCATACAGTCTTTAAGGATATAGAGAGGCGACGGGAGTGTTTAAACAGCAGATTGAACAAATGGCACTTATTAAAAACTTGACTGTGAGTCACTTGACACCTCACATATCCCCTGCACCTTGAGCTACATAAACAGAGTGTCAGCTCCCTGGGTTCCCGCTATGCAAATCTCAGGGATGAGGCAAAGAGAGGAAGTGCACTCGTCATACAACATCCCTGCCTGGAACGTCAAGATGCCCTCCTACAATCAGCGGCTTAGCAACTACAGCAACCAGAGCGGAAACATAACATTTACTATCTCCTACTTTTCCCTCCATGCACACCGACTTTCTGAATAGCGGTTATCAATGTTTTTGAAAGGCGGACAGGGAATCAAACTTACCAAAAAAAAAAAAAAAAAACCCAAGTCAAGGTTTTGATGCTTTAACACAAAAAAGTGTGTCAGTAGGTTTGGCTCCAAAGAAATGCGTGTCTCACAGAACACAAACCCCTTCTGAGATAATATGTGTGTTAGTGTGCATGCTTAGTGTCAACTGCTCTTTGAAAGGCATCCTTAATTAAACCTTTTGTTCTTCCAAAATGGCAAAAGAAAAAAAAAAAACCAGAGCCAGGCGAGCAAAAGGCAGTTATTGTGTCAGAGTGCCGAGACTGAAGAGCAAGGTACACTAAAACATCACAGTTCACTGCTCGTGTTGCCATCTCAGCGTCACTTTCTATCCAGAACAATGCGACAGCTGACAGCTCGCACCCAAGAATTATCACGCTAAACTGAATTATTTCTGCCACGTGTTAATTTATTAACAACCTGTGCATGCTCTAATGTAGCCTGCATTTGCATATACATTTTTAACCTGCGAGCTCAATCGTCCTGAATATTCTTTCGGGGGTGCTGAGAATATTTCAAACTGCCTTTTGTTGCACCACGTTTGAATTTTGAAGAATGGGGTGGAAAAAAAAAAAAAGGGAAGAAAGACACGTAAATCTCACACATGTCCGCAGGGCACATATTCTTTAAGGGCAGATATCTGCACTTCATCACCTTGCAACATATGAGATGCGGCATCTCCGATCTGTAGCCTCCTCCTCCTCACTTGTTCTGTGCCTCGCTTGCTCTCTCTCTCTCTGTCTCACAGAGGCACCTATGACTGCTTTCAGATGGCTTCAAATACTGGGAGCCTGCTTGTTTAGATGGTTCCCCAGGACTTTTCTCTTAAAGAAGAGCAAACATACAGTATTAATAAGCAGCAATGAAGTATTCATATTTGGCTTCACTACGCTAGATGGAATATTTATCTGTGAATTCTCTTAGATATGCGTTGTGAACGTTGCTATTTGTAAACGTAGGCTGGGAAATGTTTGTTCAAATGAACTCGGATATTTTGTGCATAGTACAAAAAAAATCATCCACAGAGAAAGATGAGGGATGAGACATTCACTCACATAACAGCCAATCCTAACAATGTCAATTATCACCTGGCACACAACCAAGATTAAGGAAGATATCAGGCAAAAAAAAAAGGTGATTCACACCAACATCACCACGTTTGTTCGCACCAGATGCATCACCAAACGTGCCAAGGAAATGACATTTCCCACCCAGCTAACCCACACTCCCACCCACCTATACATCATGTTATACATTTGCACAAAGGCTGACTTTTTTTTATTCCAAATTTTTTTCACTCCATTTCCATTTTACATTCCTATTTGTAAAGCAAAGCAGAGCAACTACAGCCAAACAGTATCCATTTTACAATGGAAATGAATGGAATTTCGTTCCTTGTTCCATAAAAAATATGCAACAGCAACATTTCTTTCCATGATCAATGTTCAATTTTGCCTGGATAAAACACAAACCACAATGTAAACAGGTTTTAACTGGAAATACTTCCCATAAAATTTCAGCAGAGAGTCGTTCCACCTCATTTTTAATGTAACTTTTCCGTTCGGTGAACAAACAAAAGTTCCAGTCACGTCACTATGTTGATACAGAACTCACAGAGTGGCCTCAGACACTGGAACTGAACTGCATGTATATTATTTTTTCCTACTTTGGATGCATACTTTTAAAGCTTTGTTAGAAAGCAGAAAATACATCTATAACATTACGTAGCGTGTATGAAACAGTGCTGCAGTTACCCTGGCAATGAAACCTTTCCACACATGTTAATTAAACTTTATGAAGTTCTCCCCTGGATGAGGATGTAAGCAGGTGTTGCCGTTGCACACCTGTAAACTTTCCTAACATATCCAATTCCCTGCGGCATGTGTACAAAACACCCTGTCAATGCCTAGATACCTCGGCTTTGAATCTGTGCTGCGCACTATAGACACCATCACAAACAAACTGTCACCGAGGCAGTTTGCTGCTGAACGGTGTGCAAACAAAGATGCAACAGGAGATGTGTTTATTTGTAGCAGATGACACAATTAAGCACGTCTGACAGGCAAATAAACACAACAAGGCAAAGCATCTGTTAGTACGGGGAGCTACATCAGCGAGTCACTGTTCAGAGATGTGGCAGGAAAAGAATTGAGAGGATCTGACAAAAAAATTAATCCTGTTTATTTGTTTGTGAAAGAAAAGGAGGAGAAGCTTTGAGTTACAATGTGTTGAATATGGAAAAAAACACTCATGTGAAGATGTTTGTTTGATCTTGTGTTTGTGTCAGTTGCTACAAGCCAGCTTATTTGTGTGTGTGTGAATGTGTGTGGGTGTGTGTGTGTGTGTGTGTGTGTGTGAAGCTTTGCCTGTCAGTCATGTTAACTCAATGTGAAGAGGCTGCTCCAAGCGGAAAGTTGAGTCCTATATATTTGCCACAATGGCTGGTGTTATTAAGACCTTGATCCGTGTTTTCTTTCTGCATGGAGGGAGGTAAGCTAGTAGATGCTCTTTCTCTCTCTTTGCTGCATGCCTGGGCGGGGTGGACTTGAGTCGAGCCGGGTGAAGAGGAGACATACACACACAAACACACATCTGGGCTCTGTAAACATCCCTTATTCAAACCGCCGCCGAGGGGAAATTTTCTGTTGCTGCTCATGTTTATGCTCAATTTAAAGCTTTTTTTTGGTCGGGAGCTGTGAAAAATAAATACGGATTGATGCACGAAAAGGTCGCAGTTGATCTCAGAGGAACATATAAACAGTGTAATTCATGAAAAGGAGAGTTGTGCGACAGAGGAACCAACCTTCTCTGCCATTTTGAGTTTGTATCACAAATCTTTTTCTCAGCACAACACTACACCGTCCAAGAAGACCGCAAAAGCAAACAAATGATTCCACATTGCATCTTTATATCAAATATTTCAGTGTGTGTCTAAATAAACACATTTGAGTGTTTTGTAAATCTGCAAGACTAATTGGGCAAACACTTTTCTCATGAACACATCCTGCTCTGGATGCTCAGATACTTTAACAGAACAAGCGTGCCTGCCAAACAACCTGCCAATCGTCCACAAGATCCAGATGACTGGAGGCCAGAGGAGCCCTCATTCATTTAAGTGATGTTAAGAACAAACAATCAAAAGTGCTGCTTGGGAGACCGCAACACGTCCACATCACCAAATGACATGTAACAATGGTGACATCTCATTTATAGCTCAAGGAGAGTGTACAAGCAAATAAACAGGCATCCCTAGTCCGCACGTCCCTCTCAATTTGCCTCTCCCACGGTCCACTGCCTTTAAGACGAAGGGGCGGGAGGAAAATAGAAAAGTTGAAAGTGTTTAACTTTAAGCTGATGTCTTATTTACAGGTCCAAGGCCACTGCCTCTGTTATTCTGTCTGAAGACCTGCGCAGGCATCCATGAAACACAAACCTCCCCGAAGACAAGTACACAAACACGCCACGCGAAACCGAGGCCTCGGCAAAAAAGGATTCCACTCGCACATACGGTTTGAGACGCCTCAGTGTGAGGTGGTGTTGGTTGGGGGTGGGGGGTTGGGTTCTGCAGTGTCAAGGAAGAAAGGAAATGATTTGAAAACATCTGTGTCTCTTCTCTCCTTTCATTCCCGTTTGATTCTTTCATTCTCTCAGGCAGATGTTGTCGGCGCCGTCTTCACGGGGCACGAAACTTTGAACCTCACCGTGCCCCCATCCGAGGGGTTTTCAAGCTCCAGCCTCGTGATCACGCTAACTGCAACATGTTATCTTTGCATCGCCGTGGCGACGCCTCCAGGTAACAAGGAGATTAGAAGCAGTGAGAGGCCCATGTACCACAGCAAAGCTTTAGCAAAAGGGGGTCTTTAAATATTTAAGGTACGAGTACGATCACACATTGTTACCCTAAGAAGAGAGGGGAACAAAGGATACAAATCTTTCACTCGAAAATCATTTACATTTCATTGCTGAGACTCTGCTCTGAGACTGATCTCATTTCTGAATGTTGAATTTGAGTGTTTTGTTAAAAAAGTATACAGATTTTAACAGACATGCCACACTTCCTGTTGGCTGGAAATAAACAAACAAACAAAAAAAAGAAATCATATCTTATCAGCGTTTGTCACTGCTAATGCAATTTTTATGCACCTTACATGTCGGCAAGCACATCAATAATTTGTGGGAGAGAAATAACAAACAAATAACACGCGGTGCAAGGAGGCAGGCGTCTTCGGCCTCTTGTCAAAGTCAATTAGAGTCCTCAGGTAATGACCCTATTTGCATTGTAAACCAGGCCCTTGTGTGAGAGGGCTAATGGGGCCACTACCTGAGGAGATTAATTGAAAGTGACATTACTTGAACTCTCCTGTTTTTTTTTTTTCTTCCTCTTTTTTTTTTTTTTTTGTACAGCCCACTGAAAGATCGTCTCATCTTATTTTAATGTGATGGCACAAATCTAAACAGCAAGGTCAAGTCTTCTCAAACTTCGACACAAATGCGAAGGAAGATCAAATTAAAAAAAAAAAAAAACATACACACACACACACACACACACACACTGTGGTGCATTCGAGGCAAAATGTAAAACAATGTATCACAAAAGACTGAGCAATTTATACCTATGTGCTTTATGTACTTCAGTAGCAACAAACTTCTATAAGATCATGTTTACAGTCCATTATGAGACATGCCATATTGCAACAATGCATGTAATTCTCTGGTGTGCTCAGCTTACAAAAACTGCCCACAGATGCTGACAGCTATTGTGTCCGTATGATTATCTGTAATGACTCACAACACAATATCATAAATATATCAAAATGAATCACCTCAATGCTAACAGCCAGTTAATGATGGCTATTATGGATCTTATGGATTGACAGCGGACTCGAGGAGGGGGGTGGTGGGGGGGCTGCAGCACACACAAAGTCACATTTTCTGCCATTTGACAAAAAGAAGTACTGATGTTCCATCTGGAAAAAACAGATGGTGAATAAAGAGAAGTGTCACACATTACTGCCACCCCCTCTTGTCCTGTCTAATTAGTCATATTATATGTAATTATAATATGGTTATAATCTTATCAGTATACAACTCTCAGGTCCACCTTCGATACGAAAATGAAGGAAACAAAACACCATTAATGCGCCCCTCTGCTTTTTTTTCCTCAGCAAAAGCAGTAATTTGTCCTGGTGGCCGAGGGCAGGAGACTTTCATTTTCTGAGCGAAAAAGTGTTGTATCCCACCCAATTGAGCGGGAAGGAAGGATGGATGGACGGATGGGGTGGATATATACACAGCCAGTCGAAGCTGGTGGCCACTGCCGCGCTCTAATTTATTAAATATTGTAAAAGAAGTGACCTTGAGATCAGAGAAGTGCTGAATTTATCCCCAGACGGCAAACAGAAACAATGGAGCCGTCCTAATTGTGACATTACAATCCAGCACACAGTGAGCGATCAGAGGGGGATTGATTAGAGGAGTGGAAAGGTGGACGACTTTGTGAAAAGGTCACTGCACACTCTACCTGGAGTTTCTAATATTTTCCACCTCCTCTGTGAATGTGGAATAACGTGCAAGAAAGACAGAAAAGTACAACTCCTGTGTGATTACAGACTTTCTGGACAGTGGTATTTTCCCCAACGCATTAGTGAAATAAGATGGTAATTTCCTGGGGCCAGGGTGTATCCAGGCAGAAAATGATAAAAGGAAATAAAGATAGAATGGAGGGGGGGGGGGGTCTCTTCCTCTCTGCTCCTCCAGCAGGGGGGCTGACGTGGAGGTTAATTGAGAGGTTAACAGGGGGTGGTGTCGGCTGAAGGTCAGACCGCTGTTCCAGCCAGCAGGAGGTCCCTGGTCCCTGATGACCTCACCAAGTGTTGTTGGCCGTGTTTCCATGTTGGCGCTAATGCCACACTCTGAGCACCCACTCTTACAGAGACAGGACCACAGGAGAAGGACGACGCAACAAGGAGCTATGAAAGAGGTGATAGGTTACGTGTGAGGTCATGGTGAAACTTATACTTTGCTCCCCATCCACATGAGAAAAAAGAACAGATCTGTACTGAACTCGCTTTAAAATGTACATTTAACATCACGGCTGCAACAGAGATGTGCTCAAATTGTTTTATTGCAAAGTCTAAATGCAAAGACACATAAAAAACAAGATATCCCTAAAGAAGAAGCCAGAAGCAGCAACTGCTTTGACCTCACAAAAACGTGTTGACAAATGCTGAATATAGCTTCTGAAAAATTTCCCACCAATTATTTGTTACTGTAACTAACAGATAGCTTAGACATTAAGTGATCGTGATAGCTGCTCGGTCAGTCAGTGGACAGAGAACACATGTAAGGATTATGTGTGAACATAAACATGAACATTTTCATACGACAGTGTCTTCCTTCCAGAGTTACTGGGTAAAAAGTGTAAATCATGTGTAAATCAATGTCAAAAGGTAACATATGTAAGACTGCACGTTCAAATGGAAGAGAGGTTTGTTTGTTTGTGTGTTAACAGAATCGACTGCGAAGAGTTTGCTCCTGTAACGACTGGAATATGATGAAATGATCAACACATTAACAACATTAGTGCAAAACGGCAATCATTCAATTTTTGAGCAATATTTTTATTTTCTAAAAAGTTTTCTCTTTGAGATGGAAGGTAATGTACAAAACTAATAAAAATGAGTTGTGAACTCCCCAAGTTAAGAAATTATGCACCAAGACAGAAATGAGGCGGATCAGGTGTAAGGCACCAAAAAAAAAAACAGTATAGTTGACAGTATAGTAAAGAAGGACAACTACTGTAGCTACATGTATACATGTTTTCTTTTAGATAAATTCTTCACATTATCTATATAGTGTTTTCTTGACACTCTTGAGCCCAGAAGAAACTTGTGGCTTGAGTTAATCATAAACATGAAACTGAGGAATGAGGAATGAGGTTTCTTTTCTGCACATTCTCTGCTGCAGAGGTGCCCGTCCAACCTCCTTATACACAATAACAGTGCGCCATTAAGACGAGCCGTACATGACAGCACATTATCTTTTGTTGGCATTACGAAGGGACATTTTTTTGTTACCATTTATCAAGCAGTGCTAATGAGGGCCAGCGTTAAGTATCATCACTTAAACAACATCAAAGCACATCTCCGAGACAAGAAAATGACTCCACTGGTGATTCACCGCAACCTCATCTCCAAATACACAGAATTAAGCAACTGGAGGGAAAAAAATGAGAAGAAAACTGCCTTTACCCTGCATTAGTTTACCATTTCAGCATGACAGTTCATGATTCCCTTTTTGTATTGTGAGTCACTGGGCTTCACACCCGAAAGCCGCTTATATGGCAACCAGGGTCACCATTTTTTAATTCCTTATCACCCCCCTCATGAACAGAGTGCAGTTCAACAAGTCATACTTACACAGTATGTATGTAAAAGAGCATCACATAGAAGACTTGTACCATAAGCAGCTGACAAAGCCTAATCACTGATGGCTGACATTAGAGGAGGACTTTCGGAAAAACAAAGACATAAGCTCTAGACGTTGTTTATCTAAAACTGTGCAGTGAGCTGGTCAGAAGGTTTCGGTTTCTTTTTTTGTTGTTTTTTTTTTTTTTTTTTTTTAAAGTAAGGATCTGCACTGTATTTCCAGTAAACCCGAGGCTTCAAAACGCTGCCAAATCAGGAGGTGTGAGATGAGTTTCTTTGGTACAAAAATGTTTTCATAGTCATTCCAGTATTTTGTAAGATTTAGCTATCAGCAATTTTGTGCAGTTCTGGAATAATAATATGCCATTTCATTTTTTTTTTTTATGTTTGAAACAAAAAAAAAAGTATTTTGTCCCAACAGTAGCAGATGATATGATGTCCTGATTCACCTTTGACATTTCACCAGTTTCAGCTGTTCTGCAGTGCTACAGTAGATGATGTGTGAATTAAGGTCTGTGTTGCAAAAATACAGTATGCAACTAAGAATGTATGAAGTGTCACATAAACCTGTTACAGTGTTGTACAGTACTAAGACTGCAACCTCAGCTTCTGAGCATAAAAACAAAAAGTATTGAAATGAAAACAGAGTAAATGATATCATTTTGTGGAGCGTACGCAACATGTGCATCAACAAAATGACCAAAAAAAGGCAAGATAAGATACAATTACACAGCATTCCTGATGTAACAATAAAATCTTCGGCAGTCTGTGATAATACTTTTTCGCAAAGGATAGAAAACTTAACAGAGACGACTTACTATAAACTATAGATTTAACTGACATGTTCATATATCTGGAGTTACTGTAGCCCCTGCTGAGCTGGTTTTGATGGAGAAGCCCAGTGTCAAAATACATCTTTCAAAGCATGCTTTACTCAACCGCACCATCCTCTCTCACAGACACACACAGACACCACAAGAAAAGGACACCCACAAACACATATGCTGAACTTCACACACACACACACACACACACATACACAAGCACACCCACACACACACTTGTTCCCTCTGTCTGTTGCTGAATTCAATGTGACAGCAGCAGCAGTGTCCTTCTAGATTTTCCATGCGGGGTCCAGTTATCCCCCATCTGAGATAACCTGGTTCGCGCCAGCACAAGCCTCCCTATGTGGGGAAGCAGATGCCGCAGCACTCCATACAGATCTCCAGGCAGTCTGAGGACTCGCAGCAGGCGTCCATGATGCCACAGTCCATGTCACAGGGGCAGTTGCAGTCATCTCCCAGGTCGTCGGTGCAGCAGCAGCAGCAGCACGCCTCTGATGTGCACGCGCCGCAAGAGGCCTGCGCCACCACCATGTTGCAAAGCGTCAGGAACTCACAGAACAGGCAAGCCAAGATGCAGTGGACGCAGCAGTCTGGGTCCATGTCAAACCAGCCAGGGTGACAAGTTGTAGAGTGAAATAAAGTGAAACAAAAGTGTGAATAAAATAATAAAAAAAAGAACAGAAACACCAACATGAAATACAGAAATCTGAATGTGTCTGTACATGAATTTCATTACGTATGAATATAGGTTTAATTCACCAGAATTAGTGCCTGTTAAAAGAGTGCAGAGTGAATGAGTGAAGCCACATGCTTGGCATGCTGACAGGTACAACAGAGGAGGTATGTGGCAGAAGGGTGAGGGCTAACTGGCAGGGGGGATGAAGGAAATAAGAGAAATTCAAAGAAATGAATTCCTCTCCTGCAGTTTTGATTAACGGACTGTTAAATAATTGTGGCATTATCATGCAAACTGCTGGGTTGATCACACAAAGATGATTAGCAAAGTCCAAGAGTCTCTCCCTGGCAAATAGGTGGATTAATGCTGGCAATGCTCACACCTCTGATTAACATTTAACCTCTTCACTTTATGTGGCTGGTGGCAAGTTTCAGCCTGTTGTTTCACAGCAATACAGAGTTCCCCTTTAAATTACCAATGTGCCCATTAACCATCACAAATCTGTTTCTGAATGACTGAATTAGTTACATATTTCATTAAAATGCTACTAAGCTGTTTTGAATGGGTAATGAATTATGACAAATATAAAGTTTTACTTAGAATCCGTCCCCTGACACAGTATGTTAGTAATGGTACGGAAGAGTTGTACTGCCAAATACTTTAACCAGAAAATGTCATCAAAACAGTATAATTTAATAGAGGTACTGTACTTGGTAATTAAATTAAATCTAATTAAATACTAAATTTACTCAATCTGCTTTAAAAACTGCTTAAATTGAACTTATCAGTCAAAATAGCTGAAGTTACTTTTTCCAAACTGTAAAAAAAAATAAATATATATAATAATTTGGAATAAAACTCTTCACTGTGTTGCAGAATCAAAAGAGGGAAAAAAAAAAAGTGGTTAATGCAAAACATCAGATTAAATATAGCAAAGATTGTTTATCTAAATGCACACAATTTATGATTTCATTAATCCAGCTGCTCCACACTACAACTTCTGTAGTTGGATCCAAGTCACTAAATCACGCTAAGTATCATTTGCAGAGTGCGCGCCTGGCATATACTCCTTGCAGCTGTCTGCTTTTTGAACCAAGGCCAGCACAGCGCCACAGCTTTGGAGTGTTAAAAAGACATGATGTGGATGGATGCAGAAAAATAGCATTACAAACAGGGCGCATTTGCATAACTTTCATCAGGCCATCTTGAGCTGTCAGAAGGGGCTGTTACTGATTGGGTTAGAGGGAAAGCGAAAAGGAGGAGAGTGTGGAGGACGGCATGGGAAGGCAAGCTGAGGACCGCTGGATGCTCATGTTTGATTAATCAAAGTAGAGGGGGATTTTTTTTCCTATTTTTGCAGTGCTCAGGGCTGCAGAACTGACCAGAAGCATTAACAGGCTGCGATACAAACAAGATAGAGAAGGGAACATGAAACGAGCAAGCGTGCGTACGTGCCCGTGTGTCTGTGAGGGCGCCTGAAGTTTGAATGCATCTTATTATACTTATCTGAGACCACAACACTGGCAGTGATGGGAGATGCATGTGAATAAATCTCTCACCATTGAACATCTGGCGTGGACACGCGGTAAATTGCTGTTGGCCAGATTTGTGGATTTGTTTCATGCAAGCAAAAAACAGAAGTCATACTTCACTCTGCACTGGCACTGACTGCGGCGTACTGTCATCTGAGTGCAGCAAAATGCCAATGAGAGCAATAAGCGCTGGCCAGTCACAGCAGCATGCACAAAACCTCAAAGTTCAGCCTAACAAACTTTGAAGGACCCAGAGGGTGAAGCCATGCCAGCATTCAGACTGTAACAGCAGACGGTGAATACGATATAAACACAGTACATAGGCATTAAGCAGCGGCCGGCCATCTCAGCTATTCACTTGGATGTATAATTCAACACCAGCGATTAGTCTGGATCTTAGAGAAGCCAGAAAGAAGGAGGGAAGCGGGAGGGAGGGGCGGAGGGAGGGGGGTCGTATACTGTACACAAGAGAGCTGGACGCAAGGCACAGCTCCATGAAAACAGAGAGAGACAGACAGAAAGACAGACAGACACACAGAGTGAAATCAAGCAACAGACAGACAGAGCAGCACACACTGACACTGCTCCTGTTTAATGTCAGTGAGCTGCGATGAAGCCCAGAGTTTGCAGGGCCAAAAACAGCGTCCGGCGCCTCTGAGGAAATAGTTTGAGACATCTGGAAAGCTAACATCAAAAAAAGGGAGCGGCATGACACAAAACAAGCTGGATGGGCCTCGGAGCGGCAAGCTGTGCAAAACATTCAAACTCACAAAGAGGGAGAGAGAGAGGGCGAGATAGCTAGACAGAGAAAGATAAAGAGAGAGAGATTGATCACACAAAGCCTTGGTGGCCAGGGGAATGCACAGAAGGCACACATGGGTAAAGAGGGCAGAGGATGTGGGCTGGACAGCAGAGGTCCACCACATGCACTTTAAAGCAGGTCTGTTTATAATGTATGACTGAGGGAAAAGTGAAAGCTGGAGGTCTAGGGCTTACACACACACACACACACACACACACACACACACACAATACATACACAAACACGTCTAGGTTCAAAGCTTAGGAAAAGACTGCGTTCGCAGCCTCGGCCCTAAGTCTCTAAATGAGGCTAAAGCAGCTTGGAGACCTTAACTGATTACACACAATTAACAGAGACACACAAACTGGATGACAGGAGTTGAAACAACCCACCCCGCTAAACAAAAGCAGTGTGGTAAATGACTCCTCAGAAGCTGCGGTGTTATCACAGATTGGCTTCGGTGCCAACGGCATGTGCCAAGAAACACAGGGAGCAGCAGAATCCCCAGAGCTAGTTCATGCTAGCTTACGCCTTTTATTTCCTGTGTTCAGGGGGCTGTTTAGGAGGCTAATTTCACAGGCAAACAGATTATGTTAATCCGTGTAAACATTCAAACACAACAGCTTGGCTGTTTTCCTGGGGGAAATAAATAGTTGAGAGCGAACATATTGATTCTGAGAGCTCTTGTGTCTGCAAATAAGCAACACAAAAGCCATAATGAGACAGACTTGTTGAGCGGCTGTTGTTTTATTTTTTTTTTCATCCACTCCCTTCTGTTCTTTACCAATTAAGATGTTGAAAACATGATGTGTTAGGAATATCTCTGGTGGATGCATCACACCTTCAGTCTTGGAGCTCTATGGATTGACGTAGTACGAGTGCCTTTCTTGTTTTAATCGCCTGTAACTCGATCTGATATATATTTCAAATACAGAAGCACCAGAGAAGCTGACCACTCATTTTTCTCATTCATTTCATTTATACATACAACTCAGTTTGACCATTTTAAGTCATGCAGCACAGGCCTTGGG
Source organism: Caranx ignobilis (assembly GCA_021432705.1). NCBI lineage: Eukaryota > Metazoa > Chordata > Actinopteri > Carangiformes > Carangidae > Caranx > Caranx ignobilis. The sequence continues at coordinate 82,407,043 of MU269990.1, read as the reverse complement.
TTGGATGAATACATAGGAATAGCCACTCTTCCTAGCCTACAACATAATACTATATGGGGTATGAATGGAAAGAGGAGCACGTGCACGTCCACAAAGGCATGCACAGCAAGTACAGAAGTTACAAGAGAGATGCGACAAGGCCTTGTTAATGAGGGCCGGGGTGGTGCTGACGGGATGTAGGGAGAGCCAGAAAGGGCCCAGAGAGGTGTGAGGGGCCGTGAGGGGCCTGAAGAAGGCTGGCCACGACTTTTAATAGGCACCCCGTGCTCTCAGGCCTCGTTAGACGGTCACACCTATCTCCCCATTGGAAAGGGACCAGCCGACCGCCTTCATTACTGGACTCACCTCGGCCTTGCACCTGACAAAGTGACGGCTTCCCCGCATGGCAAACGGACTCTCTGACTTGTTGTTAAAGAAAATAAAAACCGCGGGAGCAGGATAAAATGTCATTTGCTTGGCAGGAGTGATAAATATGAGGGGTCATGCACCCCCATCATTAAAAGGTGAGAGGAGGTACGAATTTATTATCAATATCTTACAAGGTATTATTTCAGGACACCTCCCAAGAATAGATTCTTAAACACAAAAATCATTTTGATTGTGATAATATGAAAGCGTTCACATTTCACATTTTAGGGATCAGGTTAGGGATCGGGTGGTTTTGCCGAACAGGTCATAGAAGATATTTATATTTTCCTACAAAACACATCTGCACATTGCAGCAATGTTGATTTTAATTGACATCAAATTAATTACTTAAGCTATTTAAAACAACTAATTTATGTTTTCTTATGACGGCTGGAGTGTTCTATATATACACATTATGTTTACGAACACTGATGTGCTATCAAGTAGAAATGAATTCTTTAAATGCCCTGACTGACCTCAGCTCCAGAGATATCTCTATCACAGATGAAATGAATTCATGACCAAGACAAGGTGGGATGCAGAAGAGCGGAGAGGAATGCAAGCAAACAAATGTTAGAAAAGTTAGTCGACGCATCGGTTGTCTGTGGGCGTGTGTGGGTGAGAAGGTTTGCTGTCCATCATTACCTGTGTGTGGATACTCACCCTCTGGTAAAGGAGCTTTCTGCGACCCAGTGGAACTGCCTTTGCTGCGCCTGCTGCTGTCGCTATTGACCGACAAGCTGGACCTCAGCTTCCTCTGCATCCTCTGCGACACAGGCGTGGAGGGCTGTTTCCTGGGCTGCTCTGTAGTCGGCGCAGTCACCGCCGCTCTCGTACCGGGGCCTGACCCACCCATGATGCCCATGTTGCTGATGTTGGCACCGCAAGTGCATACGCGCGTGGCCCCAGCCCCGCCGATGCCAGGGTGGATTCCGCTGCCATTACTCAGAGCGGGCGTGCCAGTGCTGTTGTGGCGAAAGCCATTTTGGTCCTTGGCAGCTTCTTCTTCAGCAGGCTCCGAGGCCACTGGCTGAGACTCAGGCTGAGGTTGAGCTGGAGAGAAACATGAAGAAGAAAGGATATCTGTGTTAATCCTGCTTAGTAAAAACTTTAATTCAAAGCATTCAACTCATTAAATTTCCTCAGAATTATTTCCTATGGTGTGCGTTCATTCAACTGAAACACCTGCAAGTGTTCATTTTAAAACAAATACAACTGACTATTGAATAAACACAGAATATTACTTGTTAATGCAAAGAATGCCACCAAACACTAAGACACCGCAGCACTAAAAGGAACTGGTGGTTTAACTTTAAAACTCAGTATTTATGGTGTCTATTTTTCATGGAAGACAAAGAGATGTGGATTCCTTTTAGCCTCGTGGGCTAAACACTGTAACTTCATTTTAACTGAAAGAGAACTTTATCTGCACTCTCTGCACCTCACACTTCATATGACTTATTCACATACAAAGTCACAGCGGCTTGTGATATTCAGTTCTTACAAACCGAACACAGATGGAGACACCTTTCTCAGCGAAAAATCACTCTCAGCAAATCTTGCCACCGTTTCCTAACATGATAATATCGATCATATAGCAAACATTTCAACCCGGAGTGACAGAGAGAAGCAGAGAGATATAGGCACCTTATATGTGACAGGTTCACAAAAAGCCACTGCTGTAGGCAGAAAGACATTTGCGGGAGCAGCACCCAGGTGAGTTAAGACAGTGTGAGAGAAAGAGAGATTAATATAGAAAAAAAAAAGAGGATGAGAGCCTGTGATATTGTGCATATACAAAATAGCTGCTGTCTGCAACAGTAATGATCTCCTTTCCTCTGAAAGCTCAGAGATGGCCTCGACTAGTCTTTCTAAGTGTATGTGTGACAGCCACAGAAAGTCAGGAGACAGCGACCTGTCTGATAAGAAAGAAGGAGAAGGATGTGAGTGAGCAAAGGAGGTGGCATTTTACAGAGAGGAACACCTGCACATTCAGCTCTACTGGGACTTACTCCTACATTACCTTCCCTCCACATCAGAGCCACCGTGCATGTGCACACGCTGCTAGTGGATGGTTAAGTTGAGATTTTGTGAATTATTCATCTTCTTTTTAAGTTTTGTCTGTGTGAACCATACCCATTCATTTTTTTCAATACTATAGTACATTACACTGAATATACGGTATCCTCACTGCCAAGCTCTGAATTCAGCTTTACCAGCTGTGTAGTCCAAGCTGGCTTATTTAACTGTTTTCCAGCTGTCCAAAAATCAACAAATTTTCCAAAGTAGATGCAAACATAGAATTTAATATGATGCTGGTAATTTCTTTCCATCTCTATTTTCTTTCTGTCAGCACACCAACAAGTGCAATTACGGTTAACAAGAGAGGGCGAGAGTGTGGGAATCGGGCCTTGTGCTTTTTAACAACACATCACTCTGGGAGAGGCCGGGCGTGAATGTGGATGTAAAACAAAGCAATTAAATACACACACTGGGTTTTGCCTTCTCCTTATTCAGGGTTCTGCATGCTGCTCCGATAAACAAATATAGACTTTAGGGATCAGGATTCCATGCAATTTGAATTAGACAACTGGGTAGCACACGATAGAATTCATTATGCAGTGATTTAAGACCAGGTTGATGGATTTTCTTCTCCAAAAGCCTTGCAGCCTGCCCATGACAATGTGAGGAGAGACTAAAGCTTGCTAACAAGGAGACTCAGAGTAGGCTGCATCTGTTGTTCTTCAGTTTTACCCCTGACAGCTGCAACTGTGCATGTTTTTCACTTCTTTTTTTTCCCAGTGCATTTTTTTTTCTCCTGAGCTGCGCCGACCAATATTATAAAGAAACCTCGGAAAACACGCATGTAGGGTTTCCTACAACACAGCAACACAATGGTGGGAACTGGGGTGACCAGGGATGATTGTTTAGACTGAAAAAGTTTGCTCTCAAAATGAATTGATGTTCTTTGAAAATCCCAGAAAACACCACATGATACTGATCTGCAGTCAGTTGATTTGAGTCAGTTACTTACTGGCTTCATGTTTTAATCAACAAGAACCACAAACCAGATAAGGCAGCTCATCATTTGGCTGTTGCGTGCAACATTTAAGGGAAGAAACTAGTAAACAAGTCAGATTTCAGTCTCGATTTTCAGTCTCTTTCCATGTAATGACGATGGTTGGATTTCTGTTTTTAGATTTAAATCAGAGATTAATCAAATCAAAAATGCTCCAACTGCAGTTCTTCTTTTCATTTACATTATTTGATTCATCACATGTAGCCTCATCAATGTGTAAACACCAGAAGCGCTGGCTGATGTTAATGGGGATGACTAGGGAAATCGTTCTCTACAGCTCATGATTAACTTGTCCGAACTCATTTGCAAAGACCCCATACACACGCAAACACTGCACAATTTGCAGCCATCACCGCACAATAATAATAATAATTCGCCTGTTTCTCCAAGTCAGGACAGCGAAGCAAACTCCTCTCAGCTCCTTAACAAATCAATCACCCGCAGTATCTTGTGTAATAATACAGTAATTTCTCCCATTTAGGTTAAGGGAACTAGCCACATGGACTCACACACACAGATACACGTTCATGCACAAATAGGCCAAAGTAGACTGGGAGGCATAATTACCTTTCCTTTTGAGGAAGTCAAGCCTTCAATTTACCAAAGTACAAATAGTTATTAAGAAACCACCACGTAAAACCCAGAGCACATAAGCAGCAACTCAGGTTTCGAACACATTGCAAAGCCCTAAAAAGTGGTTCGAGTCTGCAGCGCGGCGCACTTCACTGGCAGGTTCTTGGAATCGTCTTTACACATACACACAGTCTTTATTTTTATCCTGATGAACACAGTGACTGAGATGAATGGACACTGTGGAATAATATTCATAATCATTGATCACGATAATGATGATACTGTCAAAGATGGCAATGACGAACTTGTACAGCCACCGAGAGACAAATGAAGACATAATGAGAAAAAGCAGAAATACAGTGAGTCCTGCTGGAATTGTGCTCGTTAATAAGTTGGGGCATCAAAAAACTTTTACTGTAAATGCAATGAAATGAAAGATATATATATATACAGTGTTTTCTCTGAATACCTGAAGAGCATCTTTTTGTTCATTGTGCAGTGAAAAAACTGCATAAATACACATTTAGACATTCAAACTGTGAATTTCACTTCAATATAGACATTCTTGAAGTGCACCAGACATCTGTGAGCTTTTATTGCGGGTTTGCACAAGATTGGACTTCAGGATTTCAGGATAATGTGACAGAGTAATAAAGTTTTTGAACATAAAGTTTGTTTCCACATCAAGTGAGGATTCAAGTGATTTATGCAAATATGAGCTGGCCCTGTTAATAAATCCTGGCGGAGCAACAGAGGCACAATGCTACTGCATTGTTCCTATAACACAGCAGGAAACACAGCCAGAATCAAAATTTAGTATGAACAACTCCCAGCAAGTAAAAAAAAAAAAAAAAAAAAAAAAAAATCATAAGAGTTGTGCGGTTGCCACAAGCTTGTAGGTGTCCTGAGATAACCGTATGCACACGGGCTGACAGGTTGCATTAAAACACCATGTTCTGGAGGAACAACTGGACAAGCTTACATATACACACACACATACACACACACGCAAACACACTTCAAATTGGACTTGTAACCGCCCTATTTCTAGCACATCAACAACTGTTGAGAGTGTACATTTGTAGTTGAATAAAACATGGTATTCCCCTACACACGCTGTCACACACATCACAGGGGAAACTAGGGGGTGAGTAGTTCTTGACTGTCTAAGCAGCATCCCAATTTGGTCCCAGCTACTAGTAGCTGACAGCCTCAAATATCTGGGGAGCATTTTTAAAAGGCCAGTGTTTGATGGATTCATGAAGAACACACAAATATAATTGCCATTTGTCACCGAGTCTTCAGTGGCTGCGCCACACAGGGACCAAGCACCGGAGTGCCTGGAGAGCGCTGGAGCTGTGCCAGAGCTGTGTGGGGGATCGCTCTGTATGTAAAACTGAGTATATAAACACCTCCGTTTTTGTCACAGAAAATAGGTCCTACAGGAGGGAGCTGGAAATTGCACCCAAAAGACAGAAGAAAAGAAGAGGAGGAGGATACATATATGTGTCACAAGCCTACTGGATCTCACACACACACATTTATACACACTGACACACACACACTCAGAGCAGACCTACCAGGAAGGAATATGCATGCATGCATGTCAACTGAAACAGAGCTGTATAAACAAGAATTCTAAAATAGTCAAGAACATGAAAATATAACACAGAGGTCAAACAGGGCAGTGAGGAGATTCTCATTTGCACACTGTTACGCCCAGAGTCGCAGGTAAAGCAGGGAGCGAACTGAGCAACCACACAAGCTCTGTGTTTCTAAAGCTCAGTCCTTTTTAATATTAATGCCCCTGAGACAGAGGGGAAGAGGGAGAAGGAGACGAAAGGTGTTTGCCTAGGCTTATTAGAATGCCCATCATAGAGAGCATACAGTTATTCAAATGTCACATCATGTCAGCCAAATAAACACCACAAACCCAGATCTTGTATTCATCTCTTAATAGCCATTATTACACAATGCTACCAGTTTGTGAGTTAACACTGCATAGATTATGAGAGCAGTGGAGACACCTTTATTTTTAGTTATGAGTCCCAAACGGAAATGTGTAGAATACATAGCAGCAGTTAGCTCTGAAATGCTAATTCTTCTAACACAGCCAGTGTTTTGTTTATCTTTTTGCACCTTGTATTAGAAAAACATGTATATTTTCTGCTCGGCTGGCCATGTACCTGCATGATTGAAATGCTAATTTGTAAATGTGCAATGACCTAGCCAGGCTCGTCTTACCACCGCACCACCGCCGCCGCCACCCCCCCCCCCCTCTCTGCCAAAACAGCCCGAGGTATCATCTCTCCTCCTAACAAACACCAGCACGTGGAACAGCTCCTGCCTTTCAATCCAAAGGGATATATTTTCTCATTAGAAATTATACATCTTCCCTGTCCATATTTATAGACGCAAAACCAGGGGAATTATAGTGCAGACGGAGCGAGAGGGACATACAGAAAGCGGAAAATAGTACAATGAATGTTATTACAAAGGGCTCTGATTGAAAATTTCCTTGGGTGTATCAAAGCCTCGTTTACCGTTTGACCTTCCAAACTCCGGGACAAGGACTTTCTTTATTGTCTAGAAGGACATGTTGGAAGGAACAGACACGCAATTTGAAGATCATCATTGAAGTGTCCCATCACCACAACAACAACAACAACAACAACAACAAAAACTGTGACTGGTATCAATACAATGCAGATATCAGCAGTGTGACCTTAAAGCAAAGTGACGATGTCGACTGCCAACCAAGAACTAGCTTGTGATGAGAAAATTACTGCTGTAATGTAAAGATGTGGGTGCCAGGCCAAGTCAGTGGTCTTGTCTTGAGCGTTTACACAGAGTGGCTAGCGACCTGACATAGGCTAACAGGAATGTCACTTGTTTCAATAGACGTGGAGAAAAAAAAATCTGACTCCGGACATCACACTGCAATCCTGGTCCTGTCAGTGAACACACACACCCATGATGTTTTGTATTTATCCAAGATAAAATGATGATGATAGCTGTGCAGATGATGATGACCACTGAGGATAGCTAAATTACTTGCTCTGATATTGGATCTTCATCAGCAAAAGTGACATGCTCTGTATGCATGTGTGTGTGTGTGTGTGTGTGTGGGTTGTGGTAGGCTGTAACAGAACTCTATTAGCTGTCTTCACCTGTCAGGGCTGATCATATTGTGTAGCATCTCAGTTAAGCAGGAAACATCACATTTTTGTCTGTTTTTCTATCCCATTCCAGGACAGTCAGCGGTGACATACTTATTTCCCAACCTGTTTTAATTCATTCTGACAGTCATTCAAATTTGGCTCCTCCACCCAGCTGAAGGGGGAAGTGACACTTGAAGACAGCGCTTAATATTATTTCCAATCCTCCCTCACCACCACCGCCGCCGCCAACTGCTGCCACCACATCCATCCAACCAAGAGAGAAACAGGGTGTCAGGGGTTTCCTAATTTCAAATTTTGCTGCTGATTGAGTGGAAAAAATAACCCCCACCGGACCTTGTTCTGTTTAATTACATTTTACAGTAGCAAAGGCAACTTGAAAGACAAGAGCTCAATTTGACGACATGAACCTCTCAGCGTACTCGGTGCATGAAGCTGGTTAAGGTGTGTTCATGTGTGTGTGAGAGATGGAAAAGGAAAGGGAGGGGGTGGACTGTGGTGGGTGGGTGTGGGGGGGGGGGGGGGGGTGATCAATTATCCTTTGATTTCAAAACGGAACATTTTCCCAGATTAATATGTCTGACTGCTATCTAAATCACCGAAACTCCCAATGAGATGCCATTCTCTCTTACATGAATCACGTTGAGGGGAAGTCATCCACGCTCACCCCCCCCACCACCACCACCACCACCCACCGCCCCTCGTGGCCGAGCTCCGGCCACAGAGGTCTCTGGTCTCCCCACTGTTGTGTGGAATTTGGCACGGCGCTAATTTGAGTGCTGCTAATGTAGCAGAACGCAAGACATCAAGGAGCGTTCAAAGCCTTACAACCTGGCAGCTGTGAGAGACACTAAATGGTGCGTTATTCTCTTCCTCTCCTCATTTCTGAGATGAATTTGTACGAGCCCGTGTCGGCATTAAGCTTTGTCAAACGCCTTTCATTCCCCCTCATCTGTTTCTCACCATCCATGAGGGGAGAAAGAGTGTGGTATAAAAGACAGCCGAATGCTCGACTGCAGTTTCTTTAAAAAGCTGCACATCTTGCACGGATTTAGGCTTTACACGGCTAGCTACCACAATTTCTAGAAAGATCAATTATGACGTGACTCAGAGCAGGCCTGAGGGAGCTGCCAGGCTCCATACTCCAAAAACGTGCTCCACCCTCTGCTCGCTGACGACTCGAAAACAAAAACTGAGCAACAGAGCAGGAGTGCACGGGAGGGGGAGAGAGAGAGAGTGAGAGAGAGAGGGGGGGGGGGGGGTATTTTCAGTTTCAGTTACATCGATGACTCAAATATTCCACCGGCTTCAAAATCTCCTCGCTGAAGTAGAAGTTCCACAGGAAACTCGTTCGTTTGAAATTCAACGGCAGGCGCGCAGACTCGCGCATGCGCACGTTCCCCCATCCGCGCCATCCGTTCAAAAAGGCACACACATGCAAAACAGCAGACACTGGGACAACCACACACACCAAACAAGCAGCCACTGTGCGCGCAGACACTACTGGAGCCGGAGATGAAGACCTGGCAGCGGCGCTACCACTCCCTAAAAGCAAAAAATACAGCTGAGGTCTGTCTCTGGGTCAGGGAGGGGATAGGCAGTCTATCAAAATACCCACATACCTAGTTCCTTTATTTGCTCAGTATCAATCTCAACATTAACCCTCTACTAATGGGACAGCTGTGGGTCAGCGCCTCACATCTATGGGATGCCAATCAAGGCCTTAAGCTGGGAGATCAGCCTTTGAGACTGAGTTGCTCGTCTGCCTCTGAGTGGCTTTTTAAACACAGAGACGCCTGCATCGATTTTAGCTCTAGCCTGAAAGAGAGGGAGAAGAAGGGGGGGGGGTGTACTGCACTCATCGGGGCCGGTGTCTGCTGTGGCTGTCTGTGTGTCTGGACGGGAGCCATCCCCTGGTCCCCGGTCACCCTCCACTGATCAGGGGGGCCTGACAGAATGACCTCGCAGAGAGGCACTGAACCTGCAAACACGAAGGGGGCAAGGAGCTGGAAGCTCGAGGGGGTCGGGGCTGGTGGGGGCAACATCAGCAGAGATCTCGGTAATAGAAAAGGGTTTTAACCTTAATGTTGGAGCCAAAACCCTGTTAGAGGCCAAGTAATCCCCCCTGCGCTGCTCTCATTTGAACTAGCTGATTTTTTTTCTCCTTCTCTGTGAGTGGCCTGTGAAACGGCACTGACACTGACATGTGTGGCACTGGTCTGGGAGACAATAAACATGAGCAGAGCTGTCCACCGGCCTCACCTGTGCTAAACATACAGGAAATATGAAGATACCAGTGTCTGGGTTGCAACTGTGTATGTGCTCTCCAGTAAAATTATAGATTTTTAATGTGAGAGAGGTGAAGTTTCATGTACTTCAGTGTAACTTCTTAAATTCTATTTTATGTCACACATGTAATTTCCTGAATTTCCTTTACTTTGATTTGCTGATATATTAGATCAGAACTAACTATACTGTATATAGGTGGTAGTTCCACATCGCACCTCCAGCATTACCTGATAACACTACATTTACATCTAGCGACTGTTCTTGAGTATTCTTACTTGGTAAATGTGTTTTTGCTCCTGTCACTGAAGAGCCACCTCCATTTTCCACCTCTGCTGATATGTGCTGCACAAGAACCATTCAGACACAAAGGTCAATTGGTGTTAAAATGACTGTGAATATCCAAATCCTCTACGACAAAGGGGGGGGACGCTCTTCCTCCACAATCAAAATCCATATATGTTGCCTTGTATCTAACATAAGCACTTAAAGGACTTCAAGTCCACAAATTGAGGTATGCATATCTAATCATTTGGCTCAAGTATTTTGAATATCTTCAAAAAAAAAAAAAAATTAACAGTGAATAGGCTTGGGCACTTCGGGTAAAATATGCTAATTAACACACTTGAAATTTCCCATATGAAATCTATCTGCACCAAGACAATGAGAAAATAATTACAACAGAGGTAGAATTACAATGGCCATTTTAATCAACCCCTACACTAGCATTTCACCCTATTTATACAGTTTTTGATTCCATGACCCACTGGTAAGTAATCACTTGAAAATTACGGTTCAGTTTATAATAGGTCTATGCTTTAGACACATTATTTCTGCGGAGACAGGGCTCTGAGGATTACAATAAAGATATGAATTTTGCATAACAACAATCACCATGCAGTTCCTATAGCTGAAAAAAACACATTCTGGGTTATAAAGTCTTAAAGTACTTAAGTAACTTTGGAATATACATGAGGCAAAGTGGGACAGTCTCAGAATGTTGATTCAACACTTGGGAAGCAAAAATGTTTCAGCGCTGATGATGAAAACGATGATGAAGAGGCACTTGCCCTTTGTTTTATCTTAGTCTAACTCCGCCAACTGTCTGCTATCATAACACTTTATAGTTTTGTATATGAATATTAATTGTTGCACTGTCAAGGAATCTGCTCTTGCAAGACAGGTGTAAGTATGAGACGGCCCCCCATTAAACAATCCCTTTTACTGCATTTATTAGGGGTCACAAATTCACTTCTGAAAGGTCACTTCTGCACACAGGTAATAACCTTGAAGGTGTGCCACTAAAGAGCCCAATCAGGGATTCACACAAAGGTCAGACTAATGTCTTCCTTGAAAAAAAATGGAGTCATGTTATTTGACCTTCCTTTTTTTTTTACTACAGAATTTCCCTGAGATAAAAAAAAAAAAACACAGACCTGTTCTTTGGGAAGCTAGTAAGGTCATCTTTATCAACCACAGAAGCATTTAAAAAAAAAAAGAATTTGACAATCCGGTAAATAATGCGACGATTAAACTCCTAAAACTGGTCCTGGGTGGTAGCAATTTATTTCTTGGCAGGGACTGGGAAGCTAAGGCCCTGTTTGCAGGAGATATCAGCTGCTTGAAAACCCAGAACGGTCCCTTGAGGAATGTCTGTCTCTCCCACAAGATTCTCCCTCCTCCCCCAGGATGACGGAGCCACAGAGGAACCGTTCATTGACAAAGGCCTTAGAGGATGGCCACACTTGTACTTCTTTTTCTATAACAAGCCACAGCAAACCCCCTGAGCAACAACACTTTAGCTTTTTTTTTTTTCTTCTTTAAATCAACTATGTGGATTTTTAAAACAACAGTTTCATCTTTTTAGGTCACACGTCTAATGATTAATTTTTGCAACTGTCTGGCAAGATGAAGTTACTCTTGCGCACTGTTTGCTGCACTCTCATGCAAATGGATGCTGCACTCCGCGAGGAACAGTTTTAAATTACTATGAAACCACTGCCATGTTTACTTTCCTGTTTTAAGGAGGACTCACTGGTTAAAAAGACAACTTGTCAAAACAATGTTATCACGGATGAAATAGGATCTGTGTTGTTATTACAACACTACAATAGGCTTCCTCTTGTTGTGAAAAGTCACCATCCACACACTGTACACAAGCTTTAAGTGGGACAGCTGGGAGGGACGGGGCAGCGAGGGCCAGGATGTAGGCGAGCAGATGATTTCTTATTGATTTCCTGTTTCTGCATTGGAGAGGGTTCTCAATTATCCCTGCCAGGGACCACTCTGATTGGCCACCTAGATAAACAAAACCACAGAGAGTTTGTGAGGGGCTATGTACCACAAAGGTTAATTCGAGCCTGCTGTAAATGTAAGAATTTCCGATTCTGATTTAACCACAAACAGACGCAGATGCATAAAACTTTTACAAAGATTATCACAGCACAAATTAGGGTCTTCATCTGACATGACTATTTTAGGAGCGGTAACATGACTTCCTCCATCTGAAGTTCACACAGCAGACAGTCTGTGTGTGTGCATATGTTGAAGAGAGGCAGTGTGTGGGTGCTTTTGGGGGTGAAGTGTGTGTGTGTGTGTGTGTGTGTGGTGGGGGGTGGGGGGGGGGTTGCATTCAATTACAACTTAAAACTGTTGTCACAGGGGCTTATCTGCTGAGATGAAAGAAAAGCATGCCTCCCTCCAGAAGTGCAATACTCCACATACCTGCCAAACTAAAAAGACCTCTTGACAGAAAATCTTTTTTTTTTTGGTAACTGAATCTCTTTTCCTCGCTGCTTTAGTAAACAAGCCACTGGCAAGTCATTAAGCTTAACACAAAAAAAAAAAGGCAGGAAAAGGCGCCATGGAAAAGTTAACAACCTAGAAACAAAAGAACTGTTGTGTCAAATGCAAACACAATCCTTATTACAACGAGGCACTTACATGGATGGAAGCAATCAGCTGCTATTAGCCTTTGCTGACACATCTCACTCTTCTTAGAAACAATAAAACACAGACATACACACACTCGCACAAAACTTTTAACCGGTTTCCTTTTGTGACCTGCACTCCATAGCTCGATATCCAGTCATTAAACTGAACAAGAGTGCATCTAGACTTAATTAGACCTGCTAATAACTCAGCAGTTCAATGCCTAATAATTGTTTGTAAGACCTCCCTGTATCAGGACATTTGCATAAAACAGTGTGAGAGTAATTCAGAGGTATAATATGGGCTTCCAACGTTTCCAGAGTTATAAAATTAGATCTTAAAACGCAGAAAAAAGCCAACCATGTCTTTAAAAACACATGTCACTGGTATGGTTACTGGTTACTGGTAGGAATAATATACCTGAAGACACTGTTTAATAGAGAACTGCCTCTAGCGGCTGGTGTAATTCCTGTCCAATAGGTAAATGTTTGGTGCAGGGTTAAAACATTGTGGCTAAGACGCAATCAGTGCGTTAAGACAGTAAATGCCAGAACCACAGACAGGATTTCCCCACTTCCACAACACAGGCCTGAGGGTTGGAAGGAGAAGCAAAAGCAGAGAAATGAGCCAAGTTCTGGTCATTATGGCAGAACGAGAGAGCATGCACATTAGCACTCACTTGCCAAGAGACCTCTGTGCTATCTTGATACTATTTTAATTGGAAACACTGAAGCTAATATTTTAGTTGGCTAACTGACCCTACCTTTTGCATGCACACTGTGCAACTGTCATAACAACTATTCCTCACAGCTGGACTATTTTTTTTAAAATAAAAAAAGGATCAAATTATAACCATTAAATATTAAATAAAATATTGCTAAACACCTTCAACTGTTAAACTCAACCATCTGACTGTGCAAGCAGAACATGTTAATCATTTTCACTGTCTCCAATTAAACAGCTCATTGTTGTTTATCATTAAAAATAACACCAAGATATCCTGCTGTCCGCCCACAGCTTTCCCAGGTCGTTAAAACTTACTTCTTACAGGCTCGCAATAATTAGGCTTCTCATCCGTCACGTGACTTTGTCCTTCAGTGGCTGGTTTCCTGGGAGACGGTGTTCTTCCTGATGATTCACTGTCACATGCATCTAGGGTCACAAAGCATTCAATATTAAACATGGTTGAAGAAGGAAAACCTGTTGCATACAACATTAAGAAGCAAAATATTATGCTGCGTGGTTACTACTAGAGAGGGCCTCGGCTGTTTAATTTAATGTTATGCTATTATGAGCGCAACTGTTCTAAATTAACATGTATTACAGTCATCCCTCCGCAAACAGATGTAAACTTTTACAGCAGGGTCAGCCACAGTGGACAGAATATCAGGGACAGCTGGACGAGCCAGAGGTGCAGGGGTCACGCTGCCTATTTTTGCCAGAAAAAACACAGGCCGCTGGCAGATGGTTGCACAACATGGTGGGGCGCTTCAGGTAAAGGCCTTGCCAGAGCTCTGGATCTCATTTTCTCTCGTTCTGCTCCCGGGTGTGCTCTACCTGCCAAGCTGCTTTTTACTGCCATAAAGACTGCATTCATCTAAATCGGAAAAAGTATGTGGGCAAAAATCTAGGCCTGATAGCTGCGCAAAAAACTCAAGAGACAGCTTCACTCATCTCCGTGCGCCACTCTAAGCCGTGTCTTCAGTCTTCTCGACTTCAAGACTTGCTGACGCTTTGCTCGTTGCACACTGCTGCTTTGTTCAGTAAATAAACCTTCCACAATGACTTTATTCACTGGTTTGCTGCCAGATGCCTGCCCATAGCCAATGTTTCTCTAAGCTTATAAGTTTGTCAGTGAAATACTGTGTCTTGAGCCCCTTTCTCTGTGACCCTGAGGCAGAAAAAATGGCAAAGAATGATTCAGCAAAAACTAACAATCATGTTTACCAAAGCTTGATGTGTTTGTTCCATTGCTACACCACTCTCTGTCTGTAAGCAATAATGGATGGAGGAGTGGAACGGATGGCTGCAGGCCAGCAGCTCTAGATAGATATGGCACATATCTCAGCTAGGAGCTGATGTATGGCAACGGCAGTTGCGTTAGCAGCAGTACTCTGTGATGCATCGCAGTATTTAGTGATCACAGTTAGAAATAAATTGGTCTATTCTCAGTACATCCACAGTCCCCTGAGAGGGGGAATTCAGTCTTTACTGCAAGCGCCTTTGAAGGTCCAGCGAAAATCCATTCGCAATCCAGCAGCCCCAGTGATTGCTTACTTTGTCCTACTTTGCTATTTTTTGACAGTGCCATAATGATGCTTGGTATAAATAGGATGGTTAACGGTTCATTGCTTGTTTGAAGGAAAATGAAAAGGGGGTGTGGGGGTAAGCTTATTTTACATGTGATAATCTTAGGGGCAACTAGAAAGTTAATTAAAAACTATAATTGGCTGTGGTTGCTGTTAATAGTCACCAGGGCGTTTCTTCAGACTTTATTGAGGAAAAAAGCAAAAACATTATCAAGGCTTAACACTGGAGCACAGATACTGATGTATACTAAAAGTCACATGAATATAATTTAACAAGACAAGGCTGATATTGTCCCAAGCACACTGATAAATGCTGATATGTACCAGTAATCTGTTAATGCATTCATTGACTCACTCGCTGTGGTTTCATTTTTAGACCGTTTCTCTCATGTTTGACCAGGCGAGCAACAAGACTTCTTGACAGAATATGTCACTGATATTTATAGCACGGTTTCATTTCTACTGCACTGGCAGCAGAGAGGGGAAAAAAACCCTCCATAAACATCTCTGTACACATGAACTGTGCACTGTAGCAGCAGGGATTCCTAAATGTTTGCAGGTTAACAATAATTACAGTATGGTTTGTAGGCCACAAGAATTTAGGTGACAGACTCAATGAAAGCAGAGTGATGTTAAGTGTGAGCCAGTCCAGATTTACATTTTGGGTGCAATTTCCAGTGGCTACCATGCTGCCAATCAAATCCTAGTTGTATTACTACTCTCTGCAATGCCCTTGGGACCCTCTCCAGGCACCCGTAGAACCCCAGACCCCACTTTTTGTCACCTCAATTTAATTTTGTTGTCGTTATTCATGTCTAGGCCTGTCCTGTGTGCCCTTACCGTGTGAGTCTGACAGCAGGGGATTTGTCTCTTGCTGGGGGCCCTTGCCTGGCCCCGCCGGCTCATCCGGAGGAAGGACGGTCTCCTTGGACATGAGACAGTCGTCTTTTTGGGACACACACACGGCAGAAGAAGTTCCTCCCTTTCCCTCAGCCCTCAGCGCTGTGAAAACCAATGTCTCATCATAAGCACAGGGCTCGAAGACACGAAGCAACACCAGCGGTCATTACTCAACTTGAGAAAGTCATCTGCTTATTCACACACCGACAAAAGTGACGTCGAGCTCCAGTAAAAAACTTAGTGGAAATTTCCCTTCTCTCGCGTTTTACATAAACTTGTTGAGAGAGTCCATGTGCAGCCCATTTGTTCACACAGTCCCTTTTTTCTCATCTAAAAGCGACGGACGCTTGCTAAGTGCTGTTTATAGCTTAAGCGGACATGTTGTTTATAAAGCATAACTTACCTTTCAAACATGACAACTCCCTTGCTTCAAATCTGACTTATTTCCATCCTTCCTTCCTCCAACTCTTACCCGGGACGGTGGGAAGAAAAACAAGAAACTGGGTGAAAGAGTAAACTTAGCGTCCAAAAAACTCAACTTTACGTGACTTTAGTTGCCACTTTGTCCCGGTTCTGCTCGGTGCAAACGCTGTCGACGTACATAAAAATGTCAATAATAAAGCTCGCGACGCCTCCGAAGTTGAGTGGCGGTAGTTTTCTGAGGATAGTTGCGTCTAAAACATTTTCATCATATCCGGATTCCTGCACCACAGCCAGTGAAGCCACTCTTCACTCACTTTGCTTCCCTTGGCGGCAGAGAAGTGAACAAAGCCCTCCCTAAACATGTGTTCCGCAAAAATAAAGTTAGGAAAACTCTCAACTTAAAAAAAAAAAAAAGTAGACCACCGGAGCTTTTTAATTTACTCTTCTAAGTTTTAAAATGTGTTGAAAAGGAACAGAGAGCGTTGTAAAGTATATTTAATGTGCCCTACATTGGCATAAAATCACTAAAGTATAATTTATTGTGGTTTGTCACGCGCCATGGCAGAATCTCCGTTGTCGTGGTGATAGTTTGATGTGATCACTTTACGTCATTCAAGTGAAAGTTAGACATGGAATTTCAAAAAAGTGTGGCATCATTTTTAATTCACATCTTCAAATGTTTTTGATACCCTACTCATAACAAGCCATCATTACTGACCCTTCAACATGTAGCCTAATCCACTTAAGAGGCAGTATGATCTGGTAACCCTGGGAACCGTAGGTCAACTTAAACATGGCTAGACATATAGGCTATAATGAAGTCAGAGCAGCTTAATGCTTCATCTTTTTTGCTACTTTTTTTTTTCAAAATGGGTTATTAGCATAATTATGTACTGATAATTGATGACATTCACAAGACACAACTTATTGAGTCTGAGACCCCAGCTGACGTTGGAGGACCTGTTGGAGTTTATATAATTGTGCAACATATGTGAGTGGTGTTGAGAGAAAAACATTTTTTGAACCCCTAAATACAGTCTATGAGAACTTCTGTTACACTGCTTCTTAATGAGAGGTTAGGTGACCCTCTGAGGTCAATTTGAAAGAAGTTCAACAAAAAAGATCATTAAAATAGAGCAGTTATGTTTTGTTTGTGGATATCCAGGTTTGAACTCTAAATTTTGTCCCCTGAAGACCTGGGCTTCATTGAAACCCCCCTGAATCTGAAGTATATTTGGTTGGATACTTGTTAACCTCAGTCACAAACTCAGCCTCTTGTTAACCTTATCTCCATGGGAATATGAATAAATCTGTTGCAGGAAGTCAGCTGGGAAGTTAGCCAACATGAGTTAAAGTTTGAAAAACTACATAGGATATATGCAGTATATATACAAGAGAAATCAAGTCTGAAAACCCTCTTTGGTCCGAACATCATCCTTTACTTTTCTCCATTTCAATTCATACATAATTCACTTTAAATAATAAAGCAGCGGGCCGGCATGCTGTGTCCTCTGTGTAGTCAGTAGGATGTTGTTAGTGCAGTGTCTTGCTGATTGCCATCATAGGCATTGAACCCTATTGGTAACAGTATAAGTGAGATTTAAGCCTTGGTAACATGAGAGTGTGGAGGTGATTGATGTGAAATATGCCCTCCCTCATTGACTGGCTGAACTCCATTTTCTGCTCCTAATGCAGAAATCACTCCGGGTCCCCAGCATAATGATTTACGATGAATCTGTGTCAATGTTGAACTCGGCAAACCCCACGTAATCCATCTTGCAGATATACCTACCTACCCCGCCCCACCTTGCCTGCTCTCACCCACCCTGTTCCCTGCATTGGCAATGGGAAGGTAAGGAATGCAGCTCTCTCTCTCCGTCTATAAGTGTTGAATCCATTACAGGGCTGATGTGTAATCACAGAGGACCTCTGTGCCCCCTCAGACTGTAATTACTTGGATACAGATACTCCCTCACTCCATCCCCTAGCGCTGCTCAAAGCCAAGAACTCCGTTAACCAGCATGCAGTGCTTTCAGCTTGCCTATCTGGGTGGCAATGTGGAGATATATTTGAGAGATGGGGCCTGTAAGAAAAAATCATGGGTAAAATTGCATTTAAGTAATGGGATTTTGACCTTGCAGTGTGTAATGGCCACAGTTCACCTCGGAGATTGAATCCCGCAGAGAGCAAATCAAAGTCTGCACCTCAAAAAAACTGACTGCAAGGTCCTCCCCACATATGGAAATCATTTTGAGGAGTGTACATGCAACATGACTGCACCGTGAAATCAACCCCCGTCGTCTGTCTTTGTCTCTCTTACATGGTGACACCGCTGTTGCTGCTGACAAACATTATCTTGTGTGTGATCATGTGCATAGTGTCGTCCCCGACTCCCTCTCTCCACCTTCAGGATAAGTCAAAGTGGAAGCGGCTGTGTAGACACAGTAGGCTGTCACACTGTGTCAAGCGTCGGTGTCAGCGTTGCATCTGTTGCAGTCACATCTCAGAAGACACAAGGAAACGTCTCTCTGTTGACTTCATCTGTTTGTTTGGCAGCTTGCCTGATTGCTGGAGTGTGTAGTGGTGAAGAGAAGCGCCGGCTCAGTCGGTGCACACGCTGCCAACAAGCCTAATCCTCCTTTGCTGGCAAAGGGAGGGAATCTGGCCCCAAACAAACACGCATCTCTGTGTATGGCTTTCCCCAGCACACACATACACACACACAAACACAATCCCCTCCCAAAAAACCTCCCACTGTAAGAGCCCATGTCTTTCTTCTCCCACTTTACAGTGGGCAAGGCATTGTAGGTCTTTGATGCTTATCTTTGAAACTTTTTTTTTTAATTAAATGTCTTGAAAGCAATGATTTAACATTTTGTGAAACATGTTTATTAGCTTTCTTGACAAGAGTTGCATGAGAAGATTGACTATGATCTCAAGACCCCACGGTAAAATGACAAACGAGAAGAAACAACACAATAGTAGTAAAATCTGTTTTACCTGTATTTAATGGTACAGATGTCAGAGTGGTATCAAACTTCTAACTTGACAAAAGAGTGAGCATTTTTCAAACATGCTGCCATGTTGTTTTTCTTCTTTGGCATAATAGTAGTGGATTATTCACGGCAGTGTGAGCTTTGCATTTTGTGCACTGGTACACCTGTATCATTAGCTGTGAGGCTCCCCTATTATCATGAGCTTCTTACCCGCCACATTTGTTTTTTGTTAGCGAGTAAAACTTTTAGCAGAAACTGATCTGAGAAGCAGAAAATGGCTGTAGGACAGAACATCTGTAATCATCCCTAATGAGCTTATTCCTCAGCAGACTGCCATTCTAACAGAAATGCAAAAGTTGGCCCGTGCTGGCCTTAGCGCCGATTTTAATGGCCAGCCGAAAAGAGTTGAGGTGCCGTTTTAAGCAGAGCACACCGGCACCTGTACCTGATCAAACCTTCAAAGATTTTACACCCGAGTCCAGGCAGAATGAGTAGAAGTTAATAAGTAAGGCTTTTTCAAGATGACCGTGACACCAGCTGAACCCTGACGCCCTCACATGATTAATAGCATTATGGTAAGTCCTTTTTTTTTTTTTTGTCCAAGTAAAGGATTGTTTGAGGCTGTCTGATCAAAACTTTCAACCTTTTATTGGCCCAACTGTCAAAGGAGGCAGGCTTTGTGTTTGGCAGTTTGAGTCATTCTGTCTGGATGGAGAATGGACACGAATAGGGCAGGAATTGATGGACTCATTAAAGAAAAATCTCTCTGTGATCAGACTGAGGCCCGTTACTGCAACTGATTAGCGTTTCAATGCAAACAAACACCCTATTCCTCAAGGAGCGTGGACGCTGGGAGTTGAATAATGACTGACTTTCAGCTTGTATAACTGCACATCTGGACTCCAAGTTTGGATGGAGAGTAGTTCACATAATCAGTTACGAATGTTCACACAAAAACACCAGACTTCATAAATATGTATCGCTCAAAAAAAAGAAAGAAAGAAAGAATAGCAGGTGATCAGCGATTCATTCTGTCGAGCCCACTCAACAGGTTATCACAATAACTTGGGCCAGGCGATTCCAGATCCACATGTAGGAGGAGACCTGCACCACAGCTTCAGAGGGGATTCAAAATGGCGCCCTTCGGCTCCTGGAAGAACATGAGATCAAAGTTGCCACCCATCTGTGATTAATTTAACTTTATTGACAATCATCCACAGCCACCGTGACAGCAACTGTGTTTGACCCATCATTCAGGCTCATTGCTCTGCCATATGCTGATGTTTTGATGATATGTGGAAACCAGAAAAAGGTGGAATCTGGTTTAAAACTTCAATCTGAACGCAGAGACCACTTGAGACAAAGAGCATAAATACTCACTCACTGATCCACTCACATGTCAGCGCCATATTCCCCCCCACCTCTTAGTTTCTGCATCTTCATGACCTATGGAACAAACACAACTTACACAATCACACTACGACATGCAACTTTACACTGCATACATGCCACTCAGAGACAGAGAGACGCTGACTTATTAGACCATACTGTGACAATTGATGCAATGTTACAAGTTCGTGACAGAGGTGACTTGTAGCTGCTTATGTGATCAGAACCTGAGTGAGAAATGCTCATGATCACTGCAACTGTGAGCAGCTTAATGCCTGAATGAAATTGTCATTAATCTAAAATTTCTGATGCCATCGCGTGCGTTGCTTACCCCAAACTCTAATGAGTCAATGAATGCAATATTTAAATGATGGTTTTTCTTCCTCCTTAAAGTTTTGTGTCTTTCTTCTTTGTCCTTTGCTGCCTTTGTTGTCCAACATGGAATGATAATCAAAAATGTCAGGCTGTTTGGATTTCTATGATCCTTCACAGATTAGCGATTAGCATAAACCATAAGCCAAGCTAAAGCAACGCTAGCTAAAAATCACAGTGGGATCCTTATGTGTTAGGGCGTGACGCCTCATAGCCTGTGTGTCCTGCTTTGAGCTTTCTCACATGGTGTCAGCACATACCCTTGAGTCCTGTTAGTGAAACCCCCGGGTTGAGGCAGATCAGATTTTACCCACAGGCACGTGCAGCCACCCACATGCACATGCACCCAAAAGCACAAATGATGCACAAACAAAGCACAGATATGCTTCCACATTCATGCAATAACTCTCTCTCACACACACATACCACACACAGACACACACACATGCACACACATCCGTGCCCCATCCTCCACAGTCCACAAACATACCTATTTCTTGATTAATTGGATGCCCTGCCTAAGCTTCCTAGATTAGGCTTTGACATAGGTTATAATTAAATAAGACAAATTCAGGAAGTGTATGAAATCTCTCATTTCCTCAACAGAAATGTGAGTTTTAATTTACCTCATGCAGAGACGAGCTGTGGTCACCTGCAGAGAGCCAATTCACTGTGCATCGCTCTGCGCATGATGTCTGGCTTGGACAGAATGCGTCGTTAAAATAAACCCCCAATGCCAATTTATGGAACAGCGGTCAAATATTTATCCAGTTGATGAGCTGGGCTGTGTGTTCCTCCCTGACAATAATTAAAGACAAACCCGAGCTAAAGGTGAGCAGCAGCCATGACATCACTTCACAATGGAGGATCACATGGCCTGGTTTGAGTAGACAGCCGGTGGACAATACAAAAGTGCTGCGGTTTGTTATTTCTCCACTCTTGACTCATGTGTGACTACTGAAGTAAGAAAGGGAGTATGGGCAGCTCTAGTTGATTTTTTCCTGTTAGCTTGTGGTGATGCATGCTGGGTAATCATCCTAAATGTCAGAGTGACTGCTTATCCAAACTAACTTAACCTCCTCAACAGCTGCGGTGTGAATAAGCACCGTCAGTCTGGGAAACTGGAATAAATGAGTTTGCCTTGTTGATCTGAACCTTTCACCTCCACCGAAGCACAACACACACACATACTCAACATGACACAGTGGAATCTCTGTCTAATTCTCTCGGCTGGAAAAAGGAGTATATTCCCCCTCTTCCACTGCAGACACACAATAGACTTCAAAGATGTGAGAATGAAGCCTTGATGCCCATATTCCCCACATGGCGGCCGGATACCTCCTCAGTGGAGGCTATTGAGACGTAGGCATGAATGGATATGAATGGGGCGCTGGGTTGTGTGTGCTGTGGGAAGGGCCTGTTGTGAGTGCTGGGGTTTCTCAGACAGGGATCACAGCCTGAGGTGCTGCGTGTGTCCAATGAAGAGTGCTGAGCACCCTGGGATAACAATGAGAGCAGAGCAGTTCTGAAAATCAATAAACCGCTGGAGCTCTCCGTGGTCTCCTTCATAGAGAAATAACAGCATACCAAAGTCTATCTGTGTCTCTTTCTTTTCCCTTCTATCTCTTTTCACCCTCTCCATCTCCTCTGCTTTTGTTTTTATATAAACACATAAAAAAGTCAGGCACATAAAGTGAAGTCAGGTCAAAGAAAAGTGTGCGCCAGTGATACAGTGCATGACGCACAGTAAACATGGACTCCACTGTATCTATTCTTTATGCAGGGAGGGTATTTTCTATATATTTTTTTTAGTTAAATATGCCCTTATAAATGTCACATCTAATCCATGGACTCACAGCATTAACGTGAAGATTGTGAGACATGCATGGAAACAAGTCAGGATGGGAAAAAAAGGGGAGGGGGGGATTTTGTAAATCTCCCATCAAAGTTGTCTAATTATGTTAATCAAGAATTCTCCAAATGTCAGTGTTGCTGGAGAGGATGAGATTTGGAGAGAAAGTACTGTAAATGATGAACCAACCAATCAGCTGGACCACAATGATGGTAATGACATTAATTAATTAAAGCTGGACACAGAAAAGAGGCAGGCTTAAATCATGGGCACACTTCAAAGAGTGAACACATGATATCAAGAATCAATTTGTTGCAAGATAAATATTTCCTTACGCTGAATCAGCACAGATTTGCTCTGTGCTTGTGGAAATTAAAGAGTTTTGCTCCTGAATGAAAAATCTGCCATCTGACAGAAGAACACCTGACTGACAGAACAAAATCAGGAGATGCATGTGTGTGAAGCACCCCCCTCCCCCCACCACCACCACCAGTTAAATAGTAATAACTAAAATCCTCCTAGTGGCACCTCTAAACCTCGCAGACATGTTACATCATGTTTGTTTAATACTTACAGAGACTGAAAGGTAAAAATCCGAGTGTAAACATGTTGTTTTTACATTCTGGCTTTTGTAAGGATAAAACACAGGATTTGAATGTTAAAAAGTTCAGCTCAAGAGGCAGATCTTAGATTTCATTTAGCTGATTGGTTCCCTCATGATATGCATGGTTACAGCTTTCCATCTCCAAAGTGACGTTGATCTCTGCCTAAATAAAAACAACAAATAATCATATTTCCCAAAATGTCACACAATATATTCAACATGTATCATATTTTGTTCTCTAAATGTTCCCAGTTTTGCCACTCTCCTCTACATTTCCGTGTTTATGCGTGCTAAATGTCAAGTTAGGGCATGAACAACAAAGGCAGTTACGTATAGAAAATCTGCCTTGAAAGCACTTGAAATGTATTCTTGAGCAAAATAAACTGTTGGTGTGTACAGTGAGACGCATGCTCTCACGCTACACGTGAGAGCATGAGTGTGTGGGGGCAGGGTACAGTGGGAGACATTAAAAACAATCAAGCTGTTTATTGTGTTTGCAATAATTAGATCTTTAACAGCGGGAGGCTTTTTCCCTCTGATTCCCTAATTTGATACAGTATCGTCTCATCACCGTGCCGCAGGTTAGCCACATAGGGAGGAAACATTAATCTAATCTAACACTTTCATTTAAAACTCCAGGGGATCCCTGCTTAGTGTTGCAATCTCAGACTATTAAATTAATGTTGTTGTTTGTTTCACGCTGGAACAAATAGGATATGCTTGATGAATTAGTTCTTTTGCTGAGCGTAAAATTGGACAATTCAAGTGATGAACTATAATGGCAGCAGCGTTATTAACATACCTGTGCGTATTCTTGGATAACTAACAGACTGGAATTTAAATATAGTGCTATCACTTCATTTCAGCATTTATATCAATTTGATGAAGTGAATCATATTGAGCCTTGGAGCTTTTCTGTGATATATGATCACTCTGAATGCACATGAATAATTTGTTTGATGTGTTGCCAGGACACACTTGTAATTCTTGATTACTGACTGCATGTTATGTAGATTATTAGGGCTCCTGTTACATGAATTTTAATTTGTGCAGAGTATCATATAAAATGCATAAAATGTATATGCGGGAGGTAAACTTTTTTAAAAATGGTCAAACTCAGACTTTTCTGTCAGTCAGTGATATGTGAACTACTCTGAGCCACAAATACTGTCTGTGTTTAATTCCCACAACACCTCAGAACTCTCTAGAATGGGCTTGAGACAGAACAAAACATTACACCCCATTTGCATGTCATTAGGAAAATGGAAAGCCACCTCCCCCTGTGGGTTTAACCCCTTATAAATATATTTAAATATATAAATATCATGAATACATTAATTGACATTGCCCTCACAACACAATCACTAAAAGCACACCACAGTCCCACTGTGGAGCTGCTTTGTCTCTCTTGGGAGAGGTCATGCGTGCAGACGGCTCCATGCACACCTGGAAATGTGCACACATACACACCAAACACAAAAATCCGTCCAACTTGGCCACACATTTCAAGCAACTTATTCCTGACCCTCTCATAAACACACACAGAGCGCCTCACACCCCACCCTCCATAAAATAGTCACATACACACGTCCTTCTTCGCCACCCACACCTCCCTGTCACACGATCTCAGCCCGCCGTCTGACTTTACAGCACAGAGCGTCTCTCCCTCCGTCTTTCTCTGCTTCTCCCTCCTTCTCTCCCCTCGCCTTTCTCTCTGTTTTCATGGATCAGCAGAGAGAGCAATTACATCAGCGTCGGTCTGGCGGCCGGGAGATGAAGAGCTGAGTGGCTGTGGGCAAACACCTGGCCACGGTTAGAGGAGCAGAGCCAGGAGCAGGAAGAGTACGAGGCAGGAGGAGGAGGAGGAGGAGGAGGAGATGCAGAGTGTAGACAGATGTGCTGCAGGTTCTTTGGGCTGTGGAGAGGCCTGGAAGCACTATGTGTGTGTGTGTGTGTGTATGTGTATGTATGTGTGTGTGCGCACTGGGGGTTGAGTTCTGATGGGGAGCAACGAAGCACAAACGTGAGAACCCACAAGATATATGTGTGTGTATGTGTGTGTGTGTATTTGTAAATCATGTGTGAGTGTGGTTGAGTCAAGTCAGTGAAGCCCTAAAACAACCCCCCCATCACAAGCAGTTAACATTACAATCCTTCACAGCAGTCAAAACTCGGCACCACCAAAGTTTGGGGCTATCCATTCAGCATGCGTCTGCCTTTCTACTTATTGACAGAGTCACATCCATTTGCATTACAAAAGAAAACTGTTTGAAAATATGCACAAAACATGTCATCTCTGATATAGCTTCAAACATGCTCAAAAACACTGGAAAAACTGCACCGAAACTCAACTGTGAAGAGGACAATAGAATATAAAACACTTGCTGTGCTGCCATTTCCTCTAATCTGTTGCTGAGGGATATTTAATTTTTATGTGAGGAGAGGAGGAGGAATAAAAAAAAAAAGAGAAGAAGTGTGCGAATGACATGAGAGAAACTGAGTGGCTGGAGGGAGGGAGGGAGGGTGAGAGAGGGAGAGGGAGGCGGTGAGGTTGCACGAGGATCACAGAGCTGCTCTTTGACCTCAGTCTAACCTCCAGGAGGCCTTTTGGACAGACATGTGGTTGCCATCTGGCCTGGCTCGCCGTGCTGTTATACCAGCTGATTTATTCTTAAATATTACTGGGATTGTGCCGCTATGGCTGATGTAGCTTTAGTCTTGTTCACAGCTGAAGTTGGATTCACTGCTGCTCAAAGTGACAAAGTCTTATACATGAAAAATACGAATCAGAGCAGTTATCGAACCAAATTTCAAATTTCAGTTTGACAGTTTGATTTGGATTCAAACTATTAAAACATAACAACATTTGCTTAAGTGCTTTATAGGGGAACAAAGCAAGTCTGGTCACTTTTCCACTATTTTGCTCACCCTCCTCCTGGCCATGTGGAGCTGTTTTTAACAAAGCCGACCAGAAAGCAATGCGTTATATATCATATACAATGTACGATGTGTATATTTGTGTAGTCTTATCTGACATAAACAAGAGATTACAGGTTTGTGTCGCAGCGCGCAGAGACAAGAGCTGGGACACTGGGTCAACGGTGCTGATCTTGCAAGGTTGTTTTTCGGCCAAGAGACACTAGGTGGAAAGCCATTCTCCCTGTAACCATTTAACCATCACAATTACTCTGAAGATGTTTGATTAAGGTAAAAATGTAGCATAGTTAAGGTCGGAACTCCAGCATAGTTCTTCTTTAACACTAAAGTAAAATGCATCAAGTAATGAAATGACAAGCCCTTTTTTTTGCAACAGACATTGATACAAACAGGGCCTCAGACTTCCTACTACTGGGCAGTTTATATATCCATACTTAAAAAAAATGGACGCTGAATGGTCATGAAGCATAACAATATCGAGCAGGTTTAAGTGGCACTTAAGATGGAGCTCAGTTGTGAGCTTGCACAGGCCCAGTGTAGACAGAAGTGCTAATTAAAATGACAGCTTATGTATTTAAAGAGACAAACAAAAGCTGGCTGGAATGCCAGCTTTGTGGAGTAAAGTCAATGTAAACTGCAGCCTTTCCCTTTCTGGCGTTCTTGGCTGACAGCGAACAAGGCGGTGGTGAACAGGACTCACCTCCAGACTTCCACTTAGGTTGTGGAAATGTTATCAAGTAATATAAAAACATAGAGATTAATGGTATGTTTTATAACCTGCTGTCAAAGCGTACTTGTACAAGCCAGACTCAACCGCAAATTCAACAGAGCGAGACGGACGCGTAGGTTGTTTTGGCCGAGAAGAGGCATCCCATGTAAGGATGAGGACGGAGCTGCAGATCCACAGCGATGTTGAAAGGTCCAAAAAAAAAGACTGACAACCTGAAGACATGCCAAGTCACAGTGAGTCTCCACAGGCCTATAGGAAAGCTTTCTTTGAGGATCAACCAACACATACAAATATACCAAGAGAGCAGCCGATTATGGGAACACAAGCGTTCCTTTAATTCAGGCATCCTTGACCATCCGCTGACATCATGTGTGGTTTATGTAACTGAATTCTGAAATCTGTTTTACTTATAAAAGTATGGTAATTAAATCCACACTGTCCACCGGGTTTATGAGAAACCGGAGGATTGACATGTGAATGAGGACTCAAATCCAGACACACAAGGCGGAGGTAGTTCTAAGGTTTTAGTTTGGTGGTGCAGGCACTCATGTTGAATGTGAGGGTTAGAGCTGGGGATGGCAATGGAGGGGAGAAGGGTGTAGAAAGGGAGGCAGAATAATGGCAGAGGTTGGCATACACACAGGAATCCACAGACCTGAGCAGGCAAAATCCAAACAGGCAAGACAAGACTGGGGCTGAGCGTGGCAGTGGTATGGACCTGAGGCACAGGAGTAACACGTGCTCCACACACACACACACAGGAAAGAGGTTTGTACCACACAGTGAGATGGAACAATGGGCTGACCCTGTCTTTATACTACAGCAGGTGGTGGAGTTGATGAGTGGGTAGTAATCAGGTGTGGAGGAAGTCCTGCAAGGAACTTGGAGCTCAAGAGGCCATGCCCAGCTGCACAGACCAACACACACACACACGCACAGACAAAAACTGGTGACTAATAAACACATGATGGAAGGGGCCATGGCAGAGAACACAGGGGAAAATCCTTGCAGCAGAAGAGCAACAACTGGCTTCACAGTGTTCAAATAAACACAGTTATTATCAGAGGCAGTCAGACAGTCGGCCAAAGTCTCAAAAAATGACACATGATGTCATGCAGGAAGGAAGCCAACTCAGAAAGAGCTGCTGGAAAACAGAGTCAACATGGACTCTGTGGCCGAGGTGCAAAAGCTCCTGGGGGAGAGTGTTGTATGTCCCATGGCTGGTGTTTGAAGGGGAACAGATGTGTGGACAGCTGACTGGCCTGGTAATGGACAAGTGAAGAACAACAGGATATTTTTAAATGTAATACTTCAAAAAATATGAAATTTTAAAACCACCACCATTGGACACGTCACACATAAAATGTAGTGTAAACATGTTACTTCTTCTAAAACATGGTGATCTAGACAATAAAAAGGATATAATACAGTATAACCTTAAGACTTAATGAGGTTAATAATAAAAATTTACAGATGCATTAACAGTGTTTGGTGTGTAACACTTTTGCAGCAGCAGTAGATCTGTATGGATGCTGATCTTTGTTCTGTTGCTCTAACCCAACTCGGAGGCACTTGTTGCAGGAGTGTAAAGCCACAGCACGCCTCCTAGCCAATTAACAGTAAAATCAACCCAAACAGATTTCAAATTGATAAATCTTTAATGATACCAGGGATTTTACACAAATGCACACTTGACAGTGCTAATTTAAAGCAAATAAGAAGCTTGATTAAAAATTCCCAGGGCATGGTGGGGGAAGATAAATGTTTGAATAATTTATCAGATTTAATTGACACGACTGCGATGTTGTAAACAGAAATGTTTTGATGTTCGTAATGCATTTTGACACGATGAGATTTTGGGACGGTTCCAAGGAAGAGAGGAGTGGAATGTGAGAGAGAGGGGAGAGATTTGTGCAGGGGGTGGGGGTGGGGGGGGCAGCAAATCCAAACCTGTAGTACTTTCTATTTACATATTATTCTAGATCAAGTTGTACAAACTCTAGTGGGTGTTTTATTACAACAAATAAAAAAATAAATAAGGCAGGAAAAGTGCTGGGTGATGATAGGCAGCGAAAGTGATCAGCAAACACAATGATACACAAGCCTGGGAGCCAGCCTGAGGCTACAGCACTTTTAGTTTGACCCCAAGAATGTGACACTAAACAAGGATGTAAATACTGCGAGAAATGTGATAGGAAAGCGGGGAGAGATAGAGGGAATGGAGGGTGGGGGGGGGGGGGGGGGGACGAGGGGGAGGGATTCTCAGGCCGAGCACATACAGTGTTTGTCGCAGTGCTGCACAGGAAAAATCTGAGAGCGGGGGATGTTTGACAGCAACAGGGAGATGACAGGGAAACAGGAAAACCTTCCGCAGGCTCATGTTCCACTGGGACCCAGCAGGGGTTACATGGCCAGCAGGTGCAGGGCCACCACTTGTCCGATAAGAAACTGATCTGCATGTCTGCTTTCCCATCACTGGGCCTCTGGTAAACATGCCGGTTATCTGCAAACAAACAGAGTTTACTAGTGACTATGAATGAATACATCAAATTTTGATGGAATTGCCATGTTGGGCTCCCACACGCTCCGAATGCATCTCCACCATGATACAATGTACACCTGAATACATGAATAGCCAACAAGGAGGTCCTTGCTGTTTGTAGGGGTAATGTTGACTGAATTTTTAAAGATGTTATTTTGATTTGACACGACTGCTGGCTCAGTGGAGTTCAGAGGGGGGGAGAGATGCAAGACAGCCAGACGCAGAGACAAGAAAATCATCCAAGGTGGTCTGTGTCTGGGGAAGGGGGCAGGATAAACAGCAGTGGGAGAAGCAAGAGAGGACGAAGACAAAAGACAATCAGCTGGTAAGGGATGGAATCACCATACTGACTGTCATGGGGACAGACAGTATAGAAAGAGAGAGGAGGGGGTGGATACACAAGGCAGCAGATAAACAGATCCAGAGATGACAGGCTCACAGTGACAGTCCTACACATAGAGACATAAAAGCAGTAACACATAGAGACAGCCAGATGTAAAGATATATTGTAGAATTAGATGTCAGCATTACAGACAGCAAACTAAAGTCACCTCGACTGCCTGCAGGTAATGGAAGTAATTGGCACCATTTGTTTTTTTCTTACACCTTCAATTTATTCCCCAACAACGACAATAATAAGAGTCAAAGTGAAAACCTCCACGTTCCTCCATACGGCACTGCGCAAACAATGCAAAAAGGGGGCTAGGAGCAAAGCTGACATTACAACACATGCGTTTATGTCGCCTGACAATGTATCGCTTCTACATCAAAGGAAGCCTCACCTTTTGCAAAAAGGAAGCGAGGGCGAATAAGCGGAGGCCCTCGCTTTATTAACTCCCAATCAATAAACATGCAGTCGGTGGCGAGGTAATCAGGAAACACTGGCAAATGGCCTGACAATGTATCAAAGCCTCCGCTCCGAGGCAACGGCACAAACTCTAACAAGCATTTTATTACCGGTAGCTGTTACTGACATTAGTCAAAAACCAAGAGAGATAAAATAGAATAAGGAATGCAGCGTGGCTGACTGAGAGGGCCCCTCGGCTGAGAGTGTGCACCTCGCACGTTTGATAGCCACACGCCTCCTCTTTGATATGATAACAAATATAAATTGTTTAAAAACATCAAATGGGCAGCGAGCTGGAAGCAGACGGATGTCTGGTGTGTGTGCGTGTGGGGGGGGTATTGTTGCTTGCCCATGAGCGTGAGGTGATGCTGCTGCAGGCTTTTGGTTGAGTCACAGGAAGTTTTAGTGTGAGGGTGATTCTGAGTAAAATTTTTGGCAGACTCCAAACTACCCAACTAAAAATATCTGTTGTGTCTTTCACTTGAATGTAAATATCCTCTATTCAAAAAAACTTGTCATTGAAATGTACTGTATGTGGCAAAGGTTTAGGGTGTTTTACCTACAGATAGGTATTGTAGTCCAGTAGCTCCCCACCTGAGGGTCCTGCCTCCTGAGGGTCACTAGATAAACGTGACACAGGTCATAAGATTAATAATGTGACAGAGAAGAAGAGAAAAATCTGCTTTCAAATTTCCTGTTCATTTTCCCCATATCTCTCTTTTTTCTGTTGAAATAACTGAGGGTTTTACATCTTGGGGCCTCAGTTATTTAAATGAGGGGGTGGTCACTTTTTGGTGGAAGGACTAACAACTTAAACATCATGTCTGACAGAGGGCATTTTATTTATGTCTTTTTTAAAGGGGTCACAAACCAGTTTGGCCCTACACTCTTTATGCAAAATACATCTTATTTCTTGATGAGGGTTAAATGAACATATGAACACAGTTCATGCAATGCAAGGTTACAGCTAGCAGCTAGTAAGCTGAGCTTAGTACAAAGTTTAGAAACAGGAAATGCCTTACAAAGCTTAACCTACCAACACCAGTAAAGCTTATTCATTCACATGATATATTCTGAAGAGCAAAAACACACATAATAGGTCAGGTGATACAGCAGCTTATGTGTTTTTGCTAAGCTAAGATAGCTATCTGCCAACTGGTGTTAGCTTCATAGGTCTATCCATCATAGAAATATGAAATATCAAATAAGAAAGCAAGTCAAAATAAACTTTGAATTAGTCTTTTAACAATGTAATATCAAACAGTTATAGGTAATATTTCTCTCTGAAATAAGGTAAAAAGTGTTTAGTAACAAATCTTTGTATGAATTTCAAATTAAAAGTCAAGTGCCTCGAGTCGTCCAAGGTTTACCTCGTGCATTTTACCGCTGTCGCGTGGGGCCTTGTTCGTTGCTTTCCTGCTCACCCCACGGATCTCATACAGGTGTGCAACGAAGATTGAAGCCCCCTCCCCCAGCTCCCCGTCGGCTAATTTGTTTGTTTCGTTCCGGGGCACAGCTGATATTAAAAGAAGATGCAGAGGGGGAGAGTGGGGAGGTGTGGAGGAAAGCGAGTGCGAGGACAGTCATGGGGGAGGGAGAGAAGGAGGCGGGGGTTAGGGATGAGTTTACAAGCCTCAGGTATGGTGAATGGGTGAGTGAGAAGATGCAGAAAAGAAGGCAGTGAGGAGGGAGAGAGAGAGAGAGAGAGAATCCATCCAAATAATTTTCACCCCGTGGGTGCTAAAAATGCAAATCACAGATCAAAGAGGTTTGGCATGGAAACCAACGAGATTGGGAGAGAATATCATCAAACTGGGGTTATATATGTATGTTCAGGATGTGAGAGAGACATGCTGGACCCAGGTAATGGAGCTGACCTGCACTTGAGCACTGCCCCCCCACTGCCACTATCATTTCCCCACCTGGATTGTAGCATGTACAGTACACTGGATTATGATGTAGTGTCTCCTCACAATACATTTCCTCTCTTTTTGGTTCCCTTCAGTCTCTTGTTAAAAAAAAAAAAAAAAAAAGTCTTTTCATCAGGCAGGAGCGTGCAGTTTACACAACCTTCCTCTCAAAGCAGTGGTGAATTCCCCTCTCACATGTTGACACTGACATGTTTGGCAGTGGTGTGTTTGCATGTTGCCCTGTACTACAGCAAGACACTTTGTTTTTTCCAGCTCAGCACACAGCAAAGGCCAGAAAACAGATACATGTCAGGAAAGGACAACACAACAACCAGTGTTTGAGTGTGCATGACTGTGTGTGTGTGTGTCTGTGTCTGTGTGTGTGCGTGCGTGTGTGAAATACCTGAGTGCTGTTTGATTCAGTCTCACAAGACACAGCAAGCAAATGGAATCGCCCCAAAATGCACCTTGCCAGAACAAAATTAAAAGTGTTAACGCAGTGTAGCTCACATCAGCCTCACACACAGATGACAGAGAGTATGCTGTGGGTGGAGAGGTGGTGGCGTGGAGAGGACTTTTTTTTTTTTTTTTAAATAGGATCTCACTATAGATAGAATCAGAGAGGAAGGATGTGACTGGGAAAGTGAGGGTAGACTCAGTATGAGGAGTCACCACATTAATACCTAATTAATGTCTGTCTCCCCATTAATGTCTAATTAATAATCCATGTCTGTCTCACCCACCTGAAGCTGTCACAACTTTTCTTGTACCCTGACATTAAAAGTGACAGTGTTGGCTTGTAGCAGATACTTTTGTTGTCTTGAACTGGCCAATGAAAGCATCTTATATTTATACGTATACACAGTTTTGAGGCTGTTGTTCTTTACTTTCACTTTAGTTGTTGTTTCACTACCTGAATGAAGTTTTCATTTAAGACTTTACCTGAATAAATATGGTAAAATTGTTGTTATCGATCAAATCAGTAGATTTCAATCTTTTTGGCTTGTGTCTTGTCATGTTTTGGACATGAATGAATGACTAGTATCAGTGTCAGATTTGTTTCCTCTGCCCTGAGGTAAAAGGTCAATAGGTCACTTCTTTGCTCTCTCTGTTCTTTAAATCAACACACATGACTTCATCCTGCAAATACACCTGTCCCTCTATAAACTAAAGGTTCACTCCACAGCTCCTGTGTGTCTTCTCTGAAATGGAGCAGGTTTTCAGCCGCAGCGTTACTTTCTCCATCTGCATCAGCACCAAAAGCGGCGCCTCAGCTTTGGATTAGCGGTTTCGATGCACTTTGACTCTTCACTGCCACAGGATTCAAAACACAGCTGCTTTTTTATGGTTGGTCAGCACAACCTGTACGTGGCCACACTCAGTCTTTTTCCTCCATTTCAAAGACACTGTTTCTTCTGCACTGTAGTCTCTTTCTCTTGTGGTATTTGCTTTTGAATGTAAATCCTTAATCCTCCCATCGTGTCTCTTCTCTCTGTCCACCCATCCTTCCATCTTTCCTCCCTGTGAACCTCTCCATCCCCTTGTTATTGCCAGCCATCCAAATTTCTCTGCACCCAGTGTCACCTGCTTTGTAATCTGATTACTTCAAGGTGGAATTAGTATGTATATTTAATGCAGTTTTTTCTTCTTTTCTCCTCTCTGTCTTTTATTCTTTTTAAATCTTGATGAGTGATGCAGGGAGGAATGGAGATGGGGTGGGTTTGCTCTTCTTGCATGTCTGGCGGATATGCCAGGGCCATGCTAATAAATGACAGCTGATTTATGCGTCTGTATTCTTTTATTTATAAAAAAATAGCAAGCGGGCTGATTTCTGATATTAATAATACAAGTGGATCCACTTTGATTAGGCTTCTGTGGAGAGCTGTGCATATTCAGCATTACAATTAAAGCCTCTGATGTGAAATAGGAATGACACGCTAATGAAGCGAGCTAGCGAGCCTGAACCGCGACTGTCCAACAGCATTACGGCCCATCTCGGATGAAGAGTAATTATACAAGGAACACTGAAATGTCATTAAAAATCTTCAGTAAGTGATTTAACCCACCATTCCTCACTAATGCTAGATTCTTCTTTTTTTCTTCACCACCCCCAACCCCCACACGATCAACTCCCAAGGTTTCCCTTTTCTTTATTATAATAATTTTTTTTTTCCCACAAGCTTGAGACCAAACTTCTCCTTTAGAAGTTCCACAAACAAAAAAAGGGCAGAAGACTCCTTAAACACAAACATATTGAGATATGAGACAAAGACATACAATTGCATTGTCCTAATTTAATTGCAGAAGTCGGTGGTGCCGGTGGTGCTAGGTAATTGAAATCATTCCATTATAAATTCCATTATGAATTGGTGATTAAGGCCAGATGTGATTACCATGGATTAAAGATGATAGTTGAGTTTTTTTTTCTTTGGCGTAACCTCTCCAGCCACCTGCACAGTATCCACCTCAAACAGCTTGATTTATCACAACTAACATGTAAGGGAAGAAAGTAATACGAGAGAGAGAGAGAGATACGATGTGCGGAAGAGAGGGGGAATGTGGGTGATAAAGGCAAAGAGTGTGTTTGAGGGGAGTGTTGTTTCTAAGAGGATTTAGTTAATCTGATTCTACCCCTTCATTCTTCTTTGATGTGCTCATTTTCACAGGCAAAAGATTTACCAGCAGCCTAGAAGGGTTGTTGTTGTTGTTGTCAAGGCATTGAGCAAACAAATAATGAGCTATATCATGTTGCCATATCATATTCATTAGGGCTATTGTCAACTCTCTGTGTGCTTGTATGTGTGTGTGTAGGAGAGACAGGGGGGAAAGAGAACCTGATAGGATGAGTGTGTGTGAGTGTGTATATGTGTGTGTGTGTACGTGGCAGATAATGCCACAGGCAAGAATTCATGAATATCAGCAGTTTCTCACCATTTTGTTGGGTTAATCCCTTGTTTCAGTTGGAGAAATAGGCATTTCTCTTGCATACATTACACCGGTGCCTGCACATCACATCCACACAAAGTGAAAAGTACCTTTACGTCAGGACCCTCTGATGTAATGATGAGTGAAGTTTTATGTATCGGGGTCACAGATTTTTTTTTTTTTTTTTTTTTTTTTTTGTCGATCTCAGCAGCTCCTCCAACAGAGTGGAAACTCAGACGTGTGGCGGTGGAGAAGGTGAGTTTAGTGTCAGGTTTAGTTTAAAATACAGTGACCAGTGGAAAACACAACTATTAGAGGACTTGGATCTCATGGGAGTTTTGTTTTTGATCATATATTTGCTGGTTTCCAGGCCAGGATGAGACAAAAACATGACACGTGACTCCTCTGATGGCATCTGATATGGAGTACATCACCCCGTGGCACCCATATCAGCTCAGTTACCACTGCTGGGTGGGTGAGGTGGGGTGGGGGGACGGGGCACAAGCGTCCCCTTCGCCCACCACCAAACCAAGCGTCATGCCTCGGAGCTATGCAATTATTTTTGTACTGCGTCCAATATCAACTTGAGAGCAATGCAAATTATTTAAGACGCGCTTTTCAGGACTCGCAATTATAATAATGATGATCTCAATTAGCGTTGCCATTGCCTCGGACTATTTAGCAGGCAATTTTGCAGCCTGGGGGCGAGGGTCTTCTAGGGAGTTGACATGCATGGTCAGGTCAGAAGGGATGGAGAGAGAAAGAAAGAGACAGAGAGAGAGAGAGAGAGAGTCTGGACTCTTAATCAATAAACCGCAAGACTGGAGATATTTACCACTCAATCCCGCAAGGGGACGGTTCATAAATTGACCTAATTGGTCAGTGTTGGCAATGAAATGAATGATGCCAGGATACACTGTCTAATTCAGAGGGGCAGGATGTGAGACGTTTAGCCTCTGAACACGGGACTGAGATGTACTCCATGAGTACAAAGACCAAAGTGCAAAGACCTTCATAAAATAGTTTGTCTGGAACATTCTCAAACACTTTATTTCCAAGAGTTAGACAAGTAGAGTGATACCACTCTCATGGCTGTATGTTGAATAGTACACAGCATAATTACCAGAAACGTAGGGAATGAGCTATCTACCTAACAATATGTCCCTTTACTAAACCACAACTTGTTGGTTTAACTTTTGGACTAAGTATAAATAGATATAACATGTTAATTCATGATATTTCAGTGCTGGTAGATTCTGCTACACTTGGAAAGACCCCTGCTTCCTGTTTGCCCCCATTTGCCGTCGTTATGCTAAGTGAAGCTAACTAAGCTAATCCCTTCGCAGTAGCTTCATATTTACCGCACTCACACTCGGGTGACATCAATCTTCTCGACCAACTCAACAAGACTCAACAAGAAAGTGAAGACGCATATTTTCCAAAACGTCAAACATTGCTTTACAGCTTCAAGAAACACATTTTCTTTCAGAAATTAACTCCTCTTTTCGATGCATTCTCCCTCTCCCAGCTTCTAGTACACAGCACTGCCACTGTATATTAGAGGGACTTCTTTTACCCCACCGTTCATGTGGAAAAGACTTGCACCACCAGCTACCCTTTCTTTTATTCATCGCACTGTAAATAACTCCACTTTATGAAAAGCAGCCAGTGTGACTCACGGATACCTCTCTAACCACAACCCATTATTATTTCATGGCCTTTGAAAGAAGGGTCTCTAGCAGGCGCTCTCACACTTTAATGTCGGAGCTCCCTCTGATGTTGTGTAGTACACAGCGGCCCTTGTTGCACTCCGTATGCGATCCCTCACTTGAATTCACAAACACTTCCAAGTGCATAAATAGCACAGAAAGACGAGTGCCTTGCGAGCTAGCTAATGCTCTGGAACGCCATTGCTGAGGAGATAACAGGAGCCTGCCATGGCAGATGCCTGGGACTGTCATTGGGGGGAAGAGAAAGAGAAGTGTGTCTGTGTGCCTTTATGAAAAATGCTGTTGTTTTCTGACCTCTCATGGGACAT
Organism: Caranx ignobilis; assembly: GCA_021432705.1. Lineage (NCBI taxonomy): Eukaryota > Metazoa > Chordata > Actinopteri > Carangiformes > Carangidae > Caranx > Caranx ignobilis. The sequence continues at coordinate 82,369,813 of MU269990.1, read as the reverse complement.
CATATGGTAAGGAAAAAGAACATGCATCAGCGTTACGATTAAATGACCAGCGGACATGATTCAAAGGGTCCCACGATGTCCCTGAGCACCCTTTGGAACGTGTAGAAGGCTCTCGGCATACAGACGAGCTAATGGGCAACCTATTGGTCATGGTAGATTCAGTTTGAATCTCAATGAGGGTGTCAGTGTGAGGCTGCTCCATGACCGACAAGGTGTGGTGGGCCTGCTGGAGTTGATTTAGCCACATGGCCTGTCATAGCGCTTTACCAGTCAACATCCATCAATCCAAAGGCTAAAAGGCCTGTTTTTTTTTCCTTTGTAGTGTCAAGAGGAAACTGCTGTCTTGAAGATGGATGGAAAATGATGAAATTTCACATCTTTGTTTTCTCTACATGATGCAGAACCCTGATGGTAATAGGGCAGATATATATTTTTTAACATGAGCATGACAACAGACTTAATAATGTGGTTTGTGCCAAAACCACTTTTGCAGCGTGTAGCTCAGAAATGAAGCCTAGCTGGGTAAGTCACTTCTTACAAAAGCCTTTCAAAGGTACACAGCAGTACTTCCGTGTATACTGGGACATGCTTGTGTTACATGAAAGCAGTGGGCTTGAATCATACAAAGGCTAAACCCATTACAGGTCCAGAGGGGTGGGCAATACAGTGCCTTGTCCCGCTCTTCTAAACAAGACTCTAGGTGCTGGAAGCTGGAACAAAGCCTTGTAACATATACATTAAACTTTAATTGTTTTTTTTTCCAACCCCTTCCATCACATCTCTGAAGTAGCAGCTCCTGAAACGTTAAAAGTGTAATGCCAGCTAGATTTTCATGGCTGTGCCTTTGTAGAATAAAAGATATATGTGTAACAGTGGAAGGAGAGAAAAAAAAATGACTCTCTGATGCTGGAGGTAGACAGTTGTTTTTCAAATTCCAAGTTTTGGTCCTTTATTTTATTCAGCAGTGAAATGCCATGAATACAGAAAATAATAACGTTTGTTACAATTCTCAACCATGACCTTCTAATGTCAGAGAACCTTTAACGTATGGACACAGTACACAGTAATGAAAAGTATCAAAAAAAGTAGTTGAATCTCGATCAAAAGGAAATGAAACAAACAAAAAAGTTTTCACCAATTACATAAACATATGTTTGCTACAGTCCCAATTTACTGTATACATAGGGGGATCATATTCCCAATTATTAGAGAAGGATAGCAGTAGAAAGGATACATGACTCAACTGCCAGACATAATGCTTCATAAAGTATGCACAGAGGTACAAGCAATAAATACACACATTAGGTTAAGCCTTACAGCTACGCAAAGCAGATGCAGAAAAAGCAGGTTTGCTATTCTTAGCGAGCAATGAGAGAGAAACAGTAAAAATTCAGGTAAGTCAGAAAAGAAACACTGAGATTTTTTTTTCCTCTTAGAAAAAAGTCTGGTAAATTTATGGGTCCACCAACATTTTTTTTACATAAGTATGCACAGTTATCAAAATACAGACAAAATCAACCCAGAAAATCCAGACAATCCTAAAATCTAGTGGAGGAGCAGATCGCAGTTCTGGAGGTCTTTCTGGTATTATGTGCAAGCAACTATTTTAGACATTTTTTTTTTACTTAATTTATACAAAACCCATGCAAATCTACAGGTAATATGCATTCTGTGGCTGACAGGTTTTATCCTTCCCAAAACAGTATATCTGAGGTAATGTACGTACATTTAGGCCATCGTCCCGATGATTTTTATTATATTCTTTTTATTAGTTCTTGTTTCCAGTCCACCAAATGATTTTTAGACATGCATTTTTTAAACACAATATTCCCTTACAGGTAATCTATACATTATCATTCTACAAATGTTTGAGGACAACCTATTACAATGCAAATCTTCCATATCTTGACGCAGGGAATGTAAACGTTGGTTTGAGCCACGTCCTATGAGACAAGCGTAGTAAAGTGTAACAGCTCTTGTGGCATTCTAATAACTCGTGCAATCTGTCATAATTGTTCTGAATTTGTTGTGCAGAGGTAGAAGCTTTTAGAAAGCCTTTTTGGGTAAGTGGGAGAACCCTTTTTTTTCTCTTTTTTTTTTTGAAAGACGCAGCGTCCTCTTTATTTGGTGTGATAAGATTATTAAGAACGTAGTCTTCAAGTCGTTTTGCTGACTCCAGCTAAGTATTGAAGGGATAAGCTTTGTTCCTGGGCCCAGTACCCTCTTGACGTGGAACTGGTATGTGTGTGTATGTGTGTGTGTGTGTGTGCACTTTACATGCTGTGTGTTTGTACAGTACTGCACGTGTCTGCGTGTTAAGCTCTCACAGCCAATTTCTTGGCTTGGCTCAACACTTGAAAACAACATATGCACAGTGTGTTTCCATTTTGGTCAAAGCAGGCAAACGCGTTGTTCATTACAGCACGATACAAAGCCACTCGTCGGTTCTTTGACAGCGTACATTTTCTGCAGCTGGAGATTTAACCGAAACAAGAGAGTTGGCAGACCAAAAGCTTCGGGGGCCTGTGTGTCTGTGTGTGTTCACGCGCATGTATATTTGTCTCTGACAGGTTGTGTGTGGTTGTTTTAGCGTTTCTTTATCCCATACAAGAGGAGGCAGAATTTTGTGTAACTTTGGTTTACTGAAAACAGAAATGACCATTAAAGCAACAACACTTTTCTAGATGACATTGGCTGTGAGGGAAATGATGGGACGCAGTCTCCACAATAACTACTTCTCTTTAGTCTCTATAAATACCAAGTGTGTTAGAAAAAGCTGGCTACCTATACAGAGTACATCAGTGCTTACACCAGTTGTATCTATATAGTTTAGAAGCTGGGAACCACACAATGAGTATTTGATGTTTGATGAAGTTAAAGCAAATATCACCTAGAAAAGGTTACCTTTCACCTTAGATATCCTCTTCTGCAATGGCTATTATTATTTGCTTTTACATGGTAACCAAGCCACATCATTTCATATCAACTTGAAATTATGACTTATTTGGCTTCACTAGATATTTTTAATGTTTGGTTAGCGATGTTTTCAGTTTCGGTTTCGACGCGGCTCGGAACAAAACCGCCACGGAAATAAGACGTGACATTATTTTTGACAGTCCCACTTAGAACATTACATATTCACCAGGTTAAAAAACCAGAAGAAAAGAAAACAAAAGACTATGACTCTTGATGTGGAAATACTGAACTAAAAAGCAAAGGAAACAAAATAAAATAAACTTCACAATAACACAATGTTTCTGCACTTCCATTGAATACACAAATGTTTTTGTTTTGGTCATGATCCACTTTTACAGTTAGCTGCTCTCCACCAGTCTGATCAAATGCCTGCAGTTCAAACGCCACATCACCCTTTTACCTACAGCACGTCTGGCAGAAAGTCTCCAAAGTGGACGCTCTTATGAGTTCTCAAATTACACATCAAAATCTGTATTTATTTCCCATCTCTCTTTCTCGTGATCATCTTTGTATAGGGCAAAATGAAACAATCCCAGAGGTTATTCGAAGGTAGTTTGCGGAACAAAAGCTTCTCTTTGTACTAGGTTAAAGTCACAGAAGGCGGACCAAGAGGAGTTTGGTGGCTTCTGTCTATAAGCTATTGGCCATTGCTAGTGTTGGCTTTGGTTTCTAGCTGTTGCCTGTGACTGTTTGCAGGTAGACAAAGCTTTAGAACAAGGAGGTAAGGAGAACAGCAAGAAGAAAATTATGCAGAAATGCATTTGTTTTGTAAATGGTGCTTTACACAAACTATTATTTTTTTCCCCAACTTAATTTCCAGTTGTTTTTTTTTTCTTTTTTTTCTTTTTTTTTTTACTTTTAATCACAAACAGATAATAGACGGGAAGCCAACTTTTTCTCTTTTTTTTTCCTTTTTTGGACAGCTGCAACAACAGTCTTGGTACCGCAGTTCCGTTACTGGTGTATCTCAGGGAATGGCATTTACAGTTGGTGGTGTCTAAACTCATATTTTGAAATTAATGATGGTTTAAAAAATAAAAAAAAAGCTGAAAATAATATACTGGTTTTTATAATAGTAGCAACATACAGGCAGTGACACAAATTTCTGAGACTACTCCTGTGCAAATGATAACAGAGCAACAACTTGAATTGAACCAGCAATTGTTTCTAGACATTAACAACTACTGTGGGTTGGATTATTCACAAACATAAAATGTCTTCCTTTTTGGCAGTATATGAGGCCGCTAGCTTTCAACGGAACATGATTTGCTCATTTGTTTCATGTTTTTTTCCCCATCCATGAGTCCATCATCCTTGTACTGTATGTGGCCACTCCATCTCTAATGAAATAGGTCTCAAAGAGTTAATTTTTTAAATCAGACATCTCATGTCTGTCATGTTTGGGGATCCCAAAGGGCTGCAACAAAGAGTTCCTTTGGACCAGGTCTCCATCCGGATGCATGCTCAATAAATAGTCCCAGTGGTGAGAGAGACAAGGAGAGAGTCAGCTGTGGTTGCTTGGACTGTGGAGTGGTTTCTAGTCTTGCAGGAGGTCTGTGTGAGAGAAACAGTGCGGCTGGGTGAAGGGATACGTCGACCAAAAGCTGTATCCTAGTCACTCAAGGTCTTCTGATAAGTTCCCTTCCTCCAGCTCCCGGTCCTCCTCCAGCTCTGGACTGTGATTGGCTGTCGTCACCAGTGACATCGGACAGTCGTCGTCATCCATATTGAGTGGCTCCTCCTTTACGTGAACGGGTGGCCTGCGACACAATCACATCGGTGATAAATTTTAGGGTTGTATACGTTTAAGGAGAAATTTCTGCAGCCAATAGCACTTGTTTGATCAAAAACTCACCACTTAAGTTTGTCATGTGAAAAATTTAAAGTAACTGGAAAACACCTAGAGTATAAAGACAGAAAGTAAAATGTAGTAATGCAAATTATTGCCACTATTAAGTGATATATATAAAACAGGAAGACAGTTTCTGCTCATAAATTCCCTTTACTGCACATAGAATACACAATGCGGTGTTCAGCTCACTGATAAATATTTCGTTGTATCAGAGAAAAAAAAAAAAAACAAGCATATAACAGCCATTACATGCATTATCTAGTGAAGGTAACAACCATGTTGTTTGTGAGACGCTAATTTGACATGATGCCTCACGTCTACTGTAAGTAAGCGCATGAAAATTGCATGAAAAACATGGCCCCTGTAAGGCCGATAAGCTGTGATGTTCCAGACATGTTTGGCATTTAAAAGTTTACTGATGACACCAGGTTGAAATACATGAAAAAGGAAAAAGGGGGAAAAAAACAGGCCACATGATAAATAATGGAGAATTTCTCATCCCTGAGCCCCCTGGAGCAAAGGCAGAGGAGAGGCTTTTTTATCTAGTTAATAGAAAGCGCAGCCACTCGTTAATATGCAGGGGCTGTGCATGTCGCTCCTCAAGAGGAAAAACCGGCAGCTAGGTTCTGCCATTAATCAACTTCAGCCCAGGCAGTTCGCTCGGACACCATGATACATGTTTTTAACTCTAAATGGATGAATATCTTTAGCCACTGTCAATAAGCGCTGGGCAGGAAGCAGCAGCAGCAGCAGCAGCAGCAGGAGCAGGAGCAGCAGCGCTCTGAGCAGGACACCTCTCCCTTCACAACAACAGAAGAGCCCAACACAAAAAGTGTTGGGCGACTAACAAGAATAATAATGCTGTCACACACAAACAAGGCAGAACATGATCTGGGGCCCTAGTCGGGGAGAGGGTTTTGTGCCACGATGATAAATCTGACAAAACCTAATTATTCCTGACACATCGGATGCATCAGAAAATCCCCCTAGACTTTAAAGAGGAGGGTGGGGAGGGAAGGGGGGGGACTTATCAAGTAGTAGTACGTTAGGACGCGTCTCATAGCCTCTCTCCTGGGCTGCCTTCATCAGTGGAAGGGGGGAGGGTGGGGGGCTTTGAATTTGAAAAGAATTTTAAAAGGTACAGATGACTTTAATATTCAGAGCCAAATACTGTAAATTAATATTCTGATGTGGTGGGATAAAGAGACGCGGCTGATCTGAGCAGGATGCAAGTGAAGCGATGAATATTTCTGTTTCTGCCCCTCAGATTTATGGAGGCAGCAGGAGGCAGAGGAAAAGCACCTCAGCACCTCAGAGGTTATAGGCTGAAAAACACAACTCCGCTCCCTCTGACCTGCAGTGAACACTCGGCTGAATGCAAAGACTTTTTAGAGAGGACAAAATTAAATTCTGTTGTTGTTTTACATCAACCACTGTGACTTTCTGTCTTGTTACTTCTTGTTCCTCAGAACTGAGGTGCTGCAAGATCCACTCAGATTCTTTTAGAGGATCCAAACTAAAATCTATGAACTATCTGTCAGCTTTATGGCTCATCAGTAATCAAGCATGAACACCAAACATCGTGTTTCCAGCTTCTCTTATTACTGAAAATTTTAGATTTTGAATAAAATCAAGACCTGAATGAAAACAAATGTTCAAATGCACAAAGTTACATTGTTAGGGACATTTTGAGGTGATTATTACTTAAAACTCCTCAAACAACAACAAACAGTTGATGTATGATTAAAGACGAAAGGAGGTTGTTGACAACTGAAATGAATAAAAACCAAGATTTTACAGTGCGCTGTAAACTGTGTGTTGAACGTTTATATACAGCTGATAAGTGTGAAACAGGGGACATAAACTGTGAAGTGTTACCAGGTACACATCATGTGTTTGAGTGGCTGCCCATTCACACTTCTACCGCAGCAGATACATCATCATTAAATTTTAGGACCTTTCTGACAAATAAAATTAAAACAACCAAACAAACTCTCACTTTGTCTCATTTGGGGAAATATCATTGGACACTGTTGTCACGTTTGGGTTTTTCCATAAAAAGTCATCCTGACTTACAGTGATAATCAGCGAATCATCACATCGATCAACTGACAGATCTGAATGTGAGCTGTATCACAAACCAGAGTCTCCTGTGTTCTCATGTGCTTTTAATATGCAGCTCATTAGGTGTTTGTGTGGCTTTGAAGAAAAATATGCAGGACCATATTCACAGGCCTGAGCTTTCTGACACTTTATTAAAATATGTGGATGAGCCATTTAGTGCTTAATGGCTAGCTGCCATTACTGAGTCACTCAGGAGTAAACGCTGGACTTTGTGGTGTAATAAATACATGATGCCCAGCATGTGTGTGTGTGTGTGTGTGTGCTCTCGAGATGCCTACTCTCACATCAATTGGAGATTAGCACCAGCAATCATGCGGAGGTATGTCAGGGATGCAAATAAGGTCATTAGTCCACAGGCCTAATGGTGGGTTTGCAGGGTGGAGGAGAGTTGGTGTGGTGAGGACGGGAGAGGGGTCGAAGCAGGGGGGAGAGGCAACGGCTGGGGTGAGGACTGGGGGGTGGGGCCAATCAAAGAAACTGTGATTCATTAGCTAACCCCAGAGAGGGGTGGTCACCAAACAATTACACGTGACAGCACGAAATGCCAATGATAAAAAAAAAGAAGAAAAAAGTGGCATTAAATAAACTGTATGTGCTTTTATTTTGAAGTTTGCCACTGAGATAAATAATCTGAAGTAAAGCGGTAAAGCCTAATTTCACAGTTGCAAATGTTATGGTGCTACTTCCTTTAAGCAAACCCCTTAGGGTGTACATGAGTGTATTGCGCATGCATACACACATGGGCAAACACATGCACACACACTCACTCAGCATGGCCCCGGGCGATGTGGTTTGCGGTTAAGCAGATAGCATTAACCTTTAGTCTTTGAGGGGAAAGAGAGGTTTGTCTAATTGTTGGTCTGTCTGGGGTTGTGCTGAGGAGGTCCTCTCCTGAGAAAGGCCTTCAAGGTGATGTACACTTTAGTTTAGCGCTACAAGCCACTTCATTATTTAAGCTCATCCTGGAAAAGCCAGTCATGAAAAACACATTTCTTCCATTTTGAGGTTGTCATGGCTGTGTAACGGCAGGCGGGGATGGGATGGAGGGAGGGAAGGAGGGAGGGATGGATGGATGCATCTCATCCTCTGTAGTCGCTCATGTCAGTGTCGAGGCGATGTGGCCAGAGAGAAGAGCGAGCAAGCAAGAGAGAGGAAGTCGATGCTGTCCAGTTAAAAGTTAAATGGCCTGAGGGAGTGGTAATAGTGGGATTCTGTCTGGGGCGGGGCAGATTTGCTCTACTTAACACCCCATTTCAGAGAGGGGTAAACACGTCCAAACAGATTAACATATAGACGTCTGGTAGGGCAAACCAAACAGCCCTCTGTTCTCTCAGACGCACTCAGAGAGAGGCATTGAGCTGGAGTGCATCCTTTATCCATTACAGGAGTGCTGGGCTAATGTCGGCTGCAACATGAGCTTTGATGGACAGTGGATGAGTATCATTAATGTGTAATGTCTGTGTGTTTGCCTCAGAATATGTGTGTGTGTCTCCTTGCATGTGGCCTCCACCATGGTGAGAGCTCACGCACAACCTGTGTGACATCACGGGCTCAGGTTGTTTCAGACATTCCTGAAATTCACATGAGATCAATTTTTAAAAACACTCACTTTCTCTCTCAGCTCCATTAAAACAGAGATGGGGAAGGGAGAGATTTTTAAAGTAATTAATGCTACACTTGCTAAATATTAATGGGAACAGTCTTGCATAAAATATAGCAGCTAAACCCCTATAATGCAGACACTGGTGTAATTAAAGACGAATGTGTAATAGAGCCTATTTATAGAACTAGAATTAGCTGTTATCCAAAATGTCAGGTGTAAGCACGGAGCCATTGAAACTACCACAGCGGAGACTGGAGAGAAGAAAAGTCTGCTTATGATACGATACATGCTGGAAATTGAACCTTGCTCCCAGGTCATGGCAGAGTGAGGAAAATAGTGGTGCTGTGGGTTAAATATCAGGCAATTAAACTAACAAAAGGGCAGGAGGACAGCGAGTGAGTTCAGTGTAGGAGGAGAGGTGAGGGGGGGTGGGGGTGTTGAGGGAGGGGGCTCAGATAAGTAGTCATCACACATAAAAATGTGTGATGTGTGATTCAGTGTGTGCCCATTGCATTTAACCTTTCGAGGCTTTAAAGAGGCTTCATATACTAAACTGCAATGAGCGAGCAGAACCGTTCAGGTGTAATTAAGGCAGTGTTGATGTTGCTGTATTTTACTGACACCAAAACTTTTTTTTTTCCCTTACGGAGCAGATCTCTTGAAATGATCTGAAACCAAATGTTAGTCCTATTGGGACAGGACACTGACCACATTTCATCACCACAATCAATGAGCCCCACAAGTAGGTAATAAATGTATGAAGTGTTTGACCTGCAGATGATTTTAAATCCCATTTTCTTTTTTTTTTGGATAAATAATAAGTAAGTAAACAGCAATGACTTCATTTTTGAAAATAACAGCTGCCTTAATTACCATGTGTGTATGATGTGCATGCATGCCTGTGTGTAGCTGTGATGTCTTGCAGCACACACACGCGCATGCAGTGGGATCCAGCTGCAGGGCTGATTTCTTCTGCCTGCAGTGAACTTACATGTGTACAGGTGGGGAGTATCCTGGGCTGCTGTGTCCGTTGGTGTCCAGGTGGTCAAGGGAGCCGTTGAGCTCCTCGTGGGCGGACTGCAACAGGGTTGGGGGGCTGCCGCTCAGCGTACCTGGGGGGCTACCGCCCAGCAGTCCCGGCGGGCTCCCGCCCAACAGCCCAGGTGGACTTCCGCCCGTCAGGCCGGACGGGTCTCCACCCAGGAGACCGTGGCAGTTACCTCCCATCGGGCCCGTGGAGCTGCTGTTCATGAGGCCGGGGGTCCCCAGCAAAGGCAGGGAAGTCTCAGCCAGGGCAGCCTGCAGGAGAGGGAGACAGAGGATGAACACTGGGAGTTAGATGCTGAACAGAATGGTTACAGGTAAGAGGAAAAAACAGAGAGAGCATGACTACATTAAAAGACAAGAAGGTTTGTGCTTGAAGGGAGGAGGGCTGCTGAATGAGATGAGAGAACGATATTCAAAATTGCAGCGTAGTAATTACCAGAACACATTCTCTCAGTCGCAGGTTTTCTGTTCTGTTGCAGGCTATTTTTCCCCCGGTGACACCGTGCTGACAACTGCCTCCCCCCAGCTGCCATTCATATGCCCTTGTGTAGAGTGGCTATTAAAAAAAGTCCCCCAAAAACTTTACCTCAAAATAATAAAAACTCCTGACATTTTCGCCTGCTGCGCATTAAAGTTATATACAGTGATTAAATTTTTAAAGTTTTTGCCATGAGCACCTCGCCGGCGTACACTATGAAGCCAAATCATTTATGACAGCTTAGATAAATATTAATGCACATGCCCTTGCATTTGCACACGCCGCTATCAATCTAAGGTGGCTGCCACGGCTGAAAGAAGGGAAGAGGAACGGGAAGAAAGAGAGAGAGTTGCTTCCTGAATCGACCACAGGGTGGCCTTCTGAGTCTGACAGTCCACATGAAGGAGAGAGGGAGGGAGAGAGAGAGAGAAAGTGTGAGAGGAGAGATGGAGAAACACTTGAGGATAGAAACCTGAGTTGGAAACAAACAAACTTGCTTGTTGTTGTGAGTGTGATGACGAATATGGAGGCCTATTGCGCACAGCGACCGCACTCACTCAGACACTCAAATGCTCACTCAGTCAGACAGCCACCCAGTCTGTCAGTCAAACAAAGATCCAGACAGACGATGACTCAGATGTTCTGAGGCACTCAGTTCATACCTGTAAGCTGGCGTTTAGTGCAGTTCCATAGCCAAGACTGGAGGGCAAGTTCTTGACAAGTGAGGGACTTCTGGATACATTGTAAAGACAAAAACAAAAAGGAGACAGACAAAGAATTCATTTGTTAGTGGATGTGGACAGAGCAGCTAACTAAGAGGGAGGTCATTGACCTCCAGCTCTGGATCTAAGGACAGATCGGTGACAGAGCTCGTACCCTGTGATCTTCTGCGACCTGCGTTTCTGGTACTCCACCTCATCTACCGTCCACACCGCCCCCTTCACGTTCTCCACGCGCACAAAGCACTTGTGCAGACTGAGGTTGTGGCGCACAGCGTTCTGCAGAGAGACATGACACAGACAGGTCAGGGGGGACAAGGTAAAAAAAAAAAAAAAAACAACCCCCCCCTTCAAAAAAAGGAATCACATTCATTCATTATCCATCAAGAAAAAAAAGGAGGCCAGGAAATAGATTTTTTTCTTGCATTTTGAAGAAATTCTTAACATTCACACACCATTGATTTAATTAGTAAAAATTGAGTGAGAGCGAATGCTCTTACAAGTCCTGCACACAGTACATATCAATCAGAGTAAGTAGGCTAAAAGGAGGTAATCAGCATAGCGAATGGCTTATGGTGGTGACAGAAGTGGTAATGCCGGCCTTGATAATGGTGATGTCAGTAACCCTTTCTGCTCCAGAAAAGCATTGCTCTTAATGGACACATCGCTTTAAAGATGACAGTATTGCAAGAAAAAAGACAGTCATCAGGAGGCCCTTGTGTCTGTGTGTGTGTGCGTGCGTGAGTAAGGAGGATTACGCTGAACTGTATCTGACATCTATATGTCCAAATATTCTCAGTGATGTGTCGAAGACGTGCTCACAGGACACGTTGCCATTTAAATTCATTATCAAAGCTGCATTTAAATGAAAACATCTTTCATACAATAAAAGCAATAAGGTGTTTTCATTAATTACAAAATAAGAAAAAAATATATAGAAAAAAACCCTCTTATATTATATGACCATCTCACCATAATTAAAACATGCATCAGACTCCACAAATAATAACCTTGGCTTTAATATCCCTGCCTCTCATATTTATCATCTCCCTTTGCTTGGTGTGTACTGCTCTTTCTTCAAGAAGAAGGGATTCAGAAAAAAAAGAAAAAACTCATAAGCAGATCTCGCATCTGACCTGAAAATCCCAGGATTTGATTGATCTTAATGCCCATGGCTCTGAATATGATAATTTTAATATTAATGAGCAAATGAGCAGTTTTATTATGCATGCTATATAGTTAGAACTAATAAGCTTCTGGGTGAGAGAAAAAGAAAGAGAGGGAAGTGGGGTGGTGGTGGTGGGGGGGGGATAGATCCCTCTGTGGAGCTGATGAGACCAAGCTGAGATATTAAACTACCTTTCATTTATTTCTTTCTTCTTTTTTTTCCTTTCTTAAAAACAAATTTTCTGCGTTAATCAAATGACAAGCCCATCGCTGATCATCCCACTAATGCTTACAAAGGGAATGGTGGAGCTGTAGATGTAAATAGATCACCTTGGTTATTGTGCGGGGTGGGAGACACTGAGACAAGATATTTCTAATGTCATTGTGATAACATTGCTATTGTATCATAGGAACAGAGCAACTTTTCTCAGGGAACCAAGACAGGAAAAGAACATTTTAAAAAAAGATACATATACATGTGGTTGTGCAGTTTTGTGAGCAAATGTAACAGCTGCTACAAAACCTCTGAGAACATATCATGTCATAACATTATTACACAGCAAAACACGGCGCGTACTGTACCTAACAAACTGGAAAAGGGCACCGATCTTTTTCGCATGCCCTCCTGAATTGGTGATCACACGCCCATGTGCTCATTTGCATCCCAAATCCAAATTAATTCACTTTGCTAAATCTAGTGCTGCGCCATGTCTTGCATGCTGATGAGCGGCTGGTTTGAGTTTTCCCTCCAGTCTTCTGTGCAGCCACAAAGGCTAAAGGCGGCTAACGAATGACGCGCGGGGGCCACGGGATAAAACGCCGACGACACTGACGCGCGGCGAGGCTTTCTTTATCAGCAGGCAGACACACTTCTGGTTTAAAACATGTGCTGCGGGAGAGACATTTTTTACCATCTTTGTGCAGGCAGACGGGACAATAAAGTTGTAGGGACAGATATACAAATGGGGCCTTTTGTGTGGGTAAATAAAGAGCGCTCCCTCCATGACAGGCCAATTCTCGCTTTCCTGCCTGCTTTAGTTCCACATGAACACACCCTTAACCTCTCTCTTAGACGCAGCTCATGTGTCTGTGTGTGTGTGTACGTGAGCTCTGGCGTGCACGCATCTTTGGCTGACCCCGTTCACATGACTGAGAGCTGGTTAACAGGCAAACAGCCATCTTTCTTCCTAATTAACCAATGATATGCGAGGGAGAGGTGGTTTTTCGGGAGTAGGAGGAGGGGTGTCTCTCTTAACAAAAGGTGCTGATGATGGAGTGGCTGCTGTATAATTAGTGCGTCAGAGCCCTCTCCTCTCCAACGCCAAGCCTCCGCTATTAATTGCACCAAATTAGAAAACGATATCTGAGGCAGAATAATTCTTTCAGCTGTCATTTCCAAACAGAAAAGGCGGAATGGCGGAAAAAATAAATAAGAGGCAGGATGGGCCCTATTCAGGAGAAAGGTTAGGAAGAATGGAAGAGGAGCGCTAATCGCTGGCTGCTGAGTAAATATATGCTTTCTTGAGGTTTTGTTTTTTGACTTCGGGGAGAGGAAGGAGTGGTCTTTACTGTGCCGGGAGAGAAAGGGCGTAGGCAGGTGGAGGGTTGCGTAAGGGGAGGATGAAGGTGCATCAAAGTTACCTTCCAAGTTGCAGCATTGCGTCTGAAGTAGGCAAATGTGCGTGTGAACCAGCTGTAGATTTCATTAAGCGTTAACTGCATGTCGGCAGAGTCCATGATAGCCTGAAATGAGATGACATCAAATAATGGTTTACTAACGAGACCACGTAACTGACACACACACACGCACACACAAACACACACGCGCACGCACACACACACACACACACGCCAATGGATTGAGAGAGGGGAGAGAGAGGTGCCATGATTCATGCAGCAATTAATTTTAATCTAATCAGGCAAAGTTAATTTATTTCCCACTCACCTGTCTTATGAGGGTTGCATAAGTAAATGGCGGTCTGACATCTGCGTTCTTATAAAACTCGTAGTTTGGGGCAATCTCTGGAAAAATAAATACTGTGTCACCACCTGAAATAATTGGTAAATTTTATTCCTTTAGGTATTGAATTTACTCAAGGTTTCATCAAATTAAAAGGGGTGGGTGGGGGGGGGTGGGGGGGTTGGAAAGGGGGGAGAGAGAAGAGAGGGTGAGGGTGGGGTGGGGTGGGGGGTTAAAGGGGGCACATCAAATCAGCATTTTCCATGTCTAACAAAATGCATTTTTAATTAATCTCTCTCGTGAGAGATCTTAAACACTAATACATCCATAAAATGAGATCCGTGTAGTTAGTTAGGGTGAAGTTGAATAATTTATGTGTCTTCACACTAAACACAGAGAGAGTAAATATAAACATCAAAGACATACCGTTTAAAATGCAAAGCTTAACACATGGAATGTCTTAATGTAATAAATATTGTATTTTTCTCCATTATTTGAACTTAATTAACATTCATGTAATATTTATGCACAAAGGAAGTTCTTGTCTATTTACATATAGAGTGATTAAACACAGGCTTGCTTTTATAAACCCACCAGACATCTCACATGGCTAAGACCAACACGTCTCTGTGGCTGTGTGTGTGTTTATGTCAGAGTACAGATGTGTCTGTGTGTGCACTATCACATCTGTGTGTGTTAGAAAATCTACAACCATTATGGGTTGAGGACTATTAATAGTGCGGCGCTCAGGGTTGAGGTATCAAATGTAATTTGCAATTTCAACATTATTTTTTCATTGAGTTTAAATATAAATTTGGTTAAAATGATGAAAAAAGTCAGAGGTTTATTTTAATCTTAGTCACATCTGTGGCATAATTCAGAAGCAAAGGGTGAGCCAAATTAACATTTAATACACCAGCCTGTGTGTGTGTGTGTGTGTGTGTGTCTGTAAGGTCACATTAAATTCAGGTAATTTAGCTTTCCTCACAATCCAAATATGACTTGTTGTTGTCTTTTTCTACATTTTTACCTGGTTCAGATTAGATGGAATGTGAATTGTGTGTACTGACTGAACACGTGTGTGTATTTGTGTTATGTGCAGTGCTGAGTAGTTGGTCCTACCTGACGACAGAGGCATGGAGTATTTGTCCGAGTGGCGTCTGCGCATGGCTCCCATGCTGGGGACGTTTGCTCCTCCCAGAACTGACGGCACCTGGGGCATGGCGGCCATGGGCGTGATGGGTGCTGTGGGTGTGGTGGGTGTCTGAGGTAAGTTGGGGGGCGATGCTGAGGGCAAGTTCTTGGACATGGTGACACTGGACACCAGGTTGAGCTGGGGGTGGAGGAAGACAGAGCGTGGGCGAAGAGAGGGAGGGAGACACAAGTAGGAGGGAGGGAGAAAGAAGGAGGGAGGGAAGGAGAGAGAGAGAGGAAGGCATTATTTTGTGGTTTCTCTGTCAGAGCCGAGTGTCTGCTCTCCTCTTCTCTAACACAGCTGTGTTTCCACTAACAAGGCTCGTGGAGAGGAGCCAGCCCATCTCCACTAATTACAACCACCAAATTGTATCATAAGAATTCTAATTAGAGCATGCTGTTCAAGATTATCCAACGATCAGCCTCCGTGTTATCCCGGCCTCATCTCTCTTTATCTCTCTATTTATCACTCCCTCCCTCCTTCTCTATCTCCCCCACTACAACCACATGTAATTCTTTCTACTGAAGCACTGAGCCGGTGTGCTGTTGATATGAATTGGTCAATGTGGATTACACAACCCTGGACCAGAACCACATCCCCTCTCTTTGTAAGGATGAACCTAGGTTACTATAGTGACTATGAGGGTTAATATAGTGACCCTGTTGAACTGGATACTGGCAGCATCTCAACAGAGCTGCTATAGTGCAGGTTAACATAACTCCACCTTAACACTGAAGAAACCCCCTAGTTACTATAGAAACCCAGGAGTTTTCGTCATAGCTGCGTTTCACAGACATTCACTCATTCACACCAAGAGTCAAATTTCTGGGTCACTACTCGAGTGTGAAAGAGTGTTCGGAGACAGCTGGCTATGCAAAGATGATTATCAGCGCAAACTATTCTGTTCACACTAAAAGCCTCACTTTGTTGGTGGAGTTTGTAGACGTGACTGTAGCGTAGTGTAATGACTGCAGATGACACATCAAATCAACAGCACATTATTGCCCTAATCCAGTGAGACTCTCAGTGCAAGAGGAAGTGTAGAGGTTGAAAAGACACTTCCAGCTAAAAAAAAAAGAGAAAGTCTGCATGTTCATTTACAGTGACTCCACACACACACTCACACACACACTCGCTCTGTCTTCATCTCCTCTGCTCCTTCAACATTAGGGACCAGAGAGTGTTAGTTACCTCTGGCACGAATGCCAACTGTGCCCGCTAATCGTCCGGCTTTTCCACCACTTTTGCGCCTGCTTCCCAAATCTCATGTGAGAGGCTCTAACCGACTGGAAAATTCTTAACTGACCTTTTAGTCTCTGCGCTAATTTAGTTGGAATGGTAATGACATCGTTACATATTCAAACCAAATTGCCTTAATTGTGAGTCTACAAGTGGAATGCATCCATTGCGAGAGTTTGAATTAGAACCGACTTGAAAGATTGAAGGGAATGTGGGGCCGAAGGCACCGAGAGATGGAGGAGTGAGGGGTGAGGGGGAGGTATCGGCGGTCATTTGTGGCATGTGTTGATAAATAGGATAAAATGTCAAGTTTGAGAGACTCCGGTGGATGCAGTGGTTCTCAGATGATAATTATATGCCCACTTAGCTATAATGAGCTGCTGCAGTTATGGGCTGGGATGAGTGCTGGTTGCATAGACAGTACAGAAACAGAGGATGAGACTTAGGGGATTATTAAAAGTACATAACCTGCATATACACAGTATCAATAAGGCTTATTAGCTATATACAACTACTCCTCAGTCCTATCTATCAAAATAAGTTGTGTAAAATAACTTCACATTTATTAATATTTCTGATCTCTTTTAAGAGAAACACTATGAAAATAGAAATATGAGGTTACTTTCTACACCACTTGTGCAGATACGGGTGAATCTCCATGAATGGATCCTGCTACAAGTGCACAAACCACATACTTAACTGTGCAAGACCAACTGACTTCCTGTAAGGCAGAGGACACCTCAAAATATGCTAATTCAATTCAAAAATAAATGCCTTCTTGTGTGTATATTTATGATGTTAAAACATAATTTCCTGTCATTTTTGCCGCCTCTTCACCTACATGACGTGGCAACAAGCGTGACATGTTTGCGGGCATGCAATCCCGTTTTGGCAAAATAGAGTTGATTACAGTCAAAACGGACAGAGGAGGGGGGCACTGTGCCACCTCTCACTCATCTGAATACACACTCAAGGTTGGAGAGAGAGAGAGAGAAAGGGAGAGAGAGAGAGAGACAGAGAGAGAGAGAGAGAGAGAGAGAGAGAGAGAGAGAGAGAGAGAGAGAGAGAGAGAGAGAGATCTTATTATTCAGAACTTGCAGCCTTGCTAACTTTGATTCTCATCCATCCATAGCATGGCCAAAAGGTAGCATTTAATGAAGTGCGATTCAGAGAATAAATGATGTCATATTGGAGACAGTGCCTTGTGTTCATCTGGTGTTGGGCTTCACCAGTGAAAAAATATGAGACTTATTTTCAGCCCTGATAGGCTAACACAGAATATTCATGGCTGGGCTGTGTCTGTGTGATTCTCCTGGCTGCAGATTCATGCTGCCATTTGAAATCCACTAGAAATCTCTCTTTGTTATGTCCATTCACTGAGGGACGTAGGATACACAAGCGTGTACGTTCTACCCCCCTGCACTAAAATCTTCATCCTGCCTCCCCTTAAAAACTGGGGGAGCCTTAAAACTGAAGACTTAACTGTTCATTTAAGAATTCTGTCTGAATTGCCCCCACCATCAAATGCAATTAGCTGCTCTTTCATGTGTGCTTTATGTAATGCAATACTTCATTAGCATCATTCATTCATATTCAGGCATGGATTATAGGCTGCAAATTCTTTATTGGACGAGATGGAACCAAGCTGCTGGAGTTTTGAAGATTAAAAAAAAAGCTACAGAGAGAGTGAGAGAGAGAGGGAGAAAGGAGGAGCGAGAGAGAGATTGAATAATAAAAAGGGAGTTTGATTCCTGATGGAATTATGGGATAATTATGCTATCTTGTGATTATCTACATTCTATGATGAGAGGTGATGAGGAAAATTATTCTATTGAAAGTAGGCACTTACTAAGCAGCAGAAACACGCTAACAGTGTTTTGCTCTGGAACATTTCAAAATGTCCAAAATGGGAGAAAATAATGTTTGCAAAAATGTATCATCTTAGCATTAAATCCAAACACTGGTTGGGACTCGGAGAGATGCGTTTATAATCATTCAATCTTGAAGAAAAAAGGCAAGAGAAATAACATGGAGAATGACATCATTTTCCCTCCTCAATGACACCTTTCACGATTTTGGATTTTCTTTTTTTCTGTAACCAATTTCAGCAGCACTGTGGGTATTTATGTCAACATTGCACCATCTTCACCACTCAGCTGTAATTTTCAGGTGTTTGTTGTTAAAATGACACATCTTCTCTTCTTTCATTCCACTTTTGAGTGCTGCTGCGGCCACCGTGCCAAACAGTCATCAGCAGCCAACAGGTTGTTTTGGCTATTATATCTATCACAAAGAAATGACCCCGCGCTTTAGCCAAGGACTCCACCGCTCTGCCATCTAATACACTCCCAAACTCTATTGTCCTCTCATGGCGCACAATACCTGATAAGAAGCAGATGTAACTTGGTATTACAAATCCCATTCTCCCTTTCATCTTCTCTCACTCACTCAAACAACTGCCTGGTGGTTAAACTGTTCATTTTCTGTGTGGGGGCCCCCCGCATTCATAGCAGAGTCTGTTTACGGAGGCCAGAGCAATATGCACTCACTGGTTTGGGAGATGACTTAGGTTCCGAGGGCCGCATGTGCAAGTGGGCCATCATCGCCTGAAGACGCTCACGTTCTTTAGAAAGCTGTTAAGAGACAAGAAGAAGAGACTACATTAGAGTAGATTAGAGGAGAGGAGAGGGAGGAGAGGAGAGGAGAGGAGAGGAGAGGAGAGGAGAGGAGAGGAGAGGAGAGGAGAGGAGAGGAGAGGAGAGGAGAGGAGAGGAGAGGAGAGGAGAGGAAAGGAGAGGAGAGGAGAGGGAAAAGAAAGCAAAGGTTTGATATAAACCAAGTGAAAACGAGACAACAGTTCTGCTTGTGATGTAAGGAGAATAAGAGAGGTTGGGGGGGAGGGGGGAGAGGGTGCAGACAGGTCAGGCAAAACAAATAGCATTTCATCTTTTTGTCAATAGCAGAATTTAGGTCAGCGAGGCTTTGACAGTAACAAGCTACTTGGGCCATAAATTAGGTGGTCCTGAGTGTCTGCTCAAAGTCCTGTGGACACTGTTAGGGGGATGGAGCGCAGCCAGCAGCTGCTGAGAGGTGAAGGGGTCTTCCAAACAGGGTGCCAGGCGGCCCCGCCTCCCCGGTCCAGTTAGTGGCCCCAGCCATCGCCTATCATCAATCTAATTCACAGGGAGTGACAGGGACTGGACCATGTGAAAGGCTCAACCCCCCACGCCCTTAATACACACACACACACACACACACACAAGGACCAAACATACAGAGAAACAGACAAGCAAGTAGGCGTGCACACACACGCACACACATACACTCAGAGGTGCACACACACACACAGAGCTGGGCCTCATTACGAGTGACGGCTCTCATGGAAAAAAAAGAGGATGGTGGGAGTAAGAAATGAAAGAAAGGGAGAGAAGAGAGGAGACAGGACCGACAACACAAGTGCACCACTGTAATTGGTCACACTGTAAAGAGCAAGCTCCAACAGCGTTGTGTTGCAGAAAAAGACAAAACATACACACAAAAAATGAGATCAAATTGAATATATTACATGCATCCTTTTTTTTTCTATTTTTGTTTCTTTTCCACACGTCTTCTGCTTTTATTTATTTTAAGACTCGTAATACCTCCCCAGATGCTTAACAATTAAATATAAACTGTTTATAGGACCAGAAAATAACAACTCTGCACAGAGGCACAAAGCCTGTCTTCATGCAGGACTGTGGTCTTGTCAGGAGAAGGTAAAAACACAGGTTACAGCTGAATCTCTTTATACTGTGTACCACACTCCTGCCTCACTATTAGAGCCAATTTAATAACAATAACATCCCATAATATCCCACACTGAGAGGAGCTGGTCACCTCCGACCCAAAGTATGTAACTGCTGCAAAGCCTGAAGAAGCTGGGCTCTGGTTTCAGTTGGTGGACTGAATATTTCCAGCTGTCACTTTGTCTGAGCCTAATTTGAAACATACATATCTATTTGTTTCTAAAGGCAGAGGAGCGGTTGTCGACAGTGCTGAGTAATAATGAGAGCGCTCAATCAGCGCTCTCATTATCTAGCCAGCATGACTCCTTAATAAGGTCACGCTCCACCTACTGAAAATAGTTCCCTCCTTTTGAGCTTTCTTCAGGTGCAAAGTGCAGTTAATTAACACAGCAGACCGGGAGAGATGCGCTCGCTATTAATTGGAAAGGAAAAAAAGAAAGCAGAGAAAATAAAGCATACGCTTAATTCAATTAAAACAGCCGTAATGGCTTTCGTTGTAAGGCCTGAGGATTCCTTTGTTTAGTGGCTTTGTTGAATTCAGCAGGTCCTGCTTGTCTGGAAATATTAAGCGGACCACAGCGTGGCCTTTCTCTCACTCACGCAACTTTCAAAAAATAAAGTTTTGACTAGATGATTGGTGAGTTGAATGAGGAAGGGGTTCATTCAAGTAAAACCAGACAATGGTAAAAATGGAACATTCAACTATGTACTGAGGTTGTTCTTTTTCTAAAAGTTACTTACCTGTATTTCCAGCTGCTGTACGACTTGCATCTGGACTCTACACTGAGCTGTGCTCCGGTCATCGAGGGCATGTTCACTGTTTAGATGCCTGCAGGGAGAGATGAGGACAGAGAGGTTACACACTCCAAAAATCAATCAAATGTGTCAGAGCTAGCAGAGAATTAGTATTATTTTAACTACAATCAATACTGTGGGGGATAATAATTACAGTATCAACTTCACCACTGTTTTGTTTTTATGATAATATTTCTATACTGGGATAATTATCTATAGGATCCTGTTAGGAGGTATTGTTCCTCTGTGAAATGAGGTAATTAGAAGTAACATGACGGTGTGTGGCGCCATGTTTAACATGACAATAGGCCTATGCCAGTTTAGATGGCTAACTTCAGTGCCACCCCGAGCGCTGCTTTCTACAGAGAATAAAAGATGCTAGCCCAGCAGAACGGCTTTGTCTCCTTCGTTTACCGAAAACAATACACACAATTTAACACCAGCAACATTTGACACACAAAAGCAGCTCTTCAACTGAAGGTGCATTATCCTGCAGCAGACATATTAAATGTATCTGGTGTGTTCGCCTCATTAGAAGAAAAAGGCAGCCAGACAGCCATAACAGTCAATGAGGGTTTTTGTCTTGATTGGATTTTGTCTGTAGGACACAAAAGAGCTTCACCATTAAGATAGACCTTTATTCCAAAGCACACATACACAGACACACTGGCACACAGAAACACAGTACACAAATATGGGGCGAAAAGGGGTTTCTAAAGTGTTGTGATGCTGGGTAATGAGCCTCTATCTAAATGATCATTGGTGACAAACTCACAAAGCAAGCTTTGAGGAGGCATGCTTATGAAATGCCAGAGCTGCCACTTTATCTCCAGTAATTATAGGTTAGCTTGCAGACCCTTCAATGATCATTTACAGCGCTGCCTCCAGTGCATTAGAGGGAGTACAAAATCTCTCCCTCTCTCTCTGGCTTTCACTTTATCTAAGAACACACACTCACATTATCATGAACTTGCGCAAACACTGATTGGCACAAAAAAATGCTTCCCCACACACACACACACACACACACACATACAGATACAACATTCAGAAACACACACTCCCACCACATATTCCCCCACTTTCTCATCCGAACCCCTCGCTTCCTGTTTATCTGCAACGTGCAAAACAAGACAACTCATTGAGCCGGCTTCTCTTGGCCTGCCAATCAAAAGCTGAATAGAACATTTGTAATCACAATAGCTCTGTACCTTTCAATTACACCGCACACATTTAAAAACCCTTTCCATCTCATCCCTGCTTATACTTTTGTAACCGTTCCAGGTCTAATGCTCAGAAATGTTTCATTATAAATCAAGAATGAGGTAGCATTAAAAGAGGAGGGGTGGCGGGTGGGACGGATGAGGGATAGCAGCAGAGAGGGGAGGGACGAACTGGTGGATTTCTCCAGCCCTGTGCCTAATTGCTGTTTCAGAATGCGCATGCAAAAAGGGGGCATTTCATTAATCATTTAATCACGTCCCTCGCAGGATGAGGGAACTAATGTTGCAAATACCCTTTTCATTTCACTGCCCATAATGCTATCTTATGCACTTGATGTATGGCGTGTGTCATGAATTACAGCTGCTTCAAAAGCACAGAGCGGGCTGCTCGCTGTCCCTGAAGATACCTCATTACAAAAAAAAGGGAGGCGTAAAAAATCTTTATTAAGTTTGCCTCTCGTCGACAAGCGGCTTGTTTTTCTTATATTTTGCCAACATGTGTGTGTGTGTTTGTGCGTGAAGGCCTTGCTACAGTCCTCCAGCCGGTCCATCTCATACACACACGTTTCACTGCTGGCCAGTTAGCAAGGTGATTACAGGCAGATTACTACATGCATTTATGAAATATTCAAATGGCAGCATGTCCTACTGTGCATTAATAATGCCACAGAAAAAGGGGAGGAGGGGGCTAGACGCAGACAGGCAGACAATAATGAAAGAACACCTTATTTACTGAGATGTGGGCAAGAACACACCTCTCTGAACTACAAAACTGTCTTCTTTAATTACACAGATTCCTTTTTCTCTCATTTTATTTCCTTCCAAGTCATTTTCTCTTGTGTTTTTTTCATCTATGTGAGAAAAATCCCACTACAGTGCACCCCTGATCTTTGTTTGCCTCTCATTATAACCAAACCTAAATAATGTGTAAGTGGAAATGTGAAGTGCTGTGAAGAGAAGCTGACTGTAGCATCAAGCTGTAGCCATTTAAACTCAGAGGTGGAGGGCGCGTGCTTCACCGTCAGGCCTGTGTTTGTGTTTACCTTGAGCCTCGTTTTAGAGGCACATTGATTTCTACCCTGAAGAGGGAATTACCCATGTGATGAAGACCATGTGAGAACAGGGAGAGAAAAGGATGGAGATGTTGATTGAAAGATGTAGCAAAGGTAGAGAAATCAAAGCAAATAAAGAGACTGATAAATGGAGATGGAGGAGGGGGGAGAGAGGTGAGACGTAGATGTTGTTTTTCAACCTCTCGATATAGATTTGTTTTCACTGGATGCTGCAGTTCCTCTCCTTTTCTTGAAGGGAAGGGAACAAAACATCTCAGAGGTTTTTCCCCACAGTTGTGCATATGAATATGTATAGGCCATCAACGTCCACTAAGGGCCCAATAATAAATCTACTCAAGCCAGTATGTGTGGATGATGCATTTCTGCTAATTGTCTGTGTGTATTATCAGGGGCTACGAAGGCCCAGCAGAGAACAGCAAGTTAGGCCCTCGAAGTGTGACCACGTGACACACGAACACACACACACGCACGCCGATGCCAGCTCTTTCAGATAAGAAATAGAAGATATATAAACACAGCTGTATGTAGCTACATGCATATGTTACCTACTAGTGTGCACAAACAAGCACACACACACTCCCACGCTCACGCACTCTCCCCATGGTGGTGGTGTATAAGTAATGCCCCGGCCTCCGTTTTAAAGGTCTTGTCACAGAGCAGCAGACATGTGGAGGGGTAGAGGGAAACTCAGCTATCCAGGGGCCAGGGGCCTGACTGCCTGCCTGCCTCCACAGTGAGTGTGTGCATGTGTGTGTGTGTGTGTGCATTATATAGAGACAGAGACACTTGGCTGCTGCCTTGTGGGTTTAATTAGCAGCGGGTTACAGACACCAACGTTCAGGTTAGCGGCTGAGCTTGCCATTTTAACATGGAGTCTGCTTCCCTGCCAGTAATAAGGAGAGTGGAGTGGTGACAGAGAGTGGAAGAGTAAAGTGTGTGTCTGCATGTGTGTGTGGGAGCAAGTATCTGTTTATGTGGAGATTGACTGTACGTTACTGAAGTGGGAGGACATTCATTTAAAAGAGGGAAAAGGCCATACTTGAAAAATGCTGCTGAGGAAGCATCAACCAAGATAATCAAGTATTTTTCTTTATCATTTTAAGCTGAGAGAAGCATAAAATCAGGGATGATTTAAATGAATGTAAGTGTAGTAGCAGTTGTGCAGGCAAATATGGCTTCATGAGGTTATGCAGATTATACATATGAAGAAGCATTTATTGCATTTTCTGTTTTTATATTCATCATAAAGCCTTGCTGCAAAAATAGCTTCAGCACATGCACTAATAGTGGTAATGTTTCTCCCTCTCATCTCAACACAAATACACACACACACACACACACACATACCCCCGACACCCACCACTCAAGAAACATTGCCAGCAATATTATTTCATTTTGAACTTCAGAGAGCTAATTCAGGGTGCCAGCCACCTCGCGGCTACCTTTTCCAGGTGAGAACACTTAAAAGCGTGCTGAAGAGCTATTAAATGCTGATCTTGACAAGTTTCTTCATGCAACAAAACAATAGGTGACTAAACGTGTCACCGCCGCTGAGCTGAGCTCCTACAGCGAGGTATGAGACGCCAGCTTGACTTGTGTCCCCCCCGCCGCCGCCGCCGCCGCCTCTCCTCCTCCTCCCCGCACACGTAACCCACACCCAACTACCAACATCTAAACTGTCATCTAAATCTGACACCCGCTTTATGTAACCCCGTTTAAACTGTGCCTCTGTGTGTGTGCCTCTGTGTGTGTGTGTGTGTGTGTGCAGTCGACTGGCATCTCCGGAAACATAAAAGGACTCCCTCTGACACCGACAATCACTGCTCCAAGGCACGCCACAGAGCAGCCATCTTTGTTCTGATGACGAGACTGCCTTCTTTGTTGGTGTCTGTTTTTCATGTGCTGGCTGGGTTACAGTATAGAGCCAGCCTTCTGACTTGCAGGGATGTGTTGCAGGGTGGAGTGGGGTAAAGTTGGAAGGGGAGGGAGGAGGGGGGTGCTGAACCAAGACAGTGCTCTGTTTTGTAGCAGCCAATGTTCTGGCAAGTGTTCTTACAAAACCGTCTGCCAACCTGTGCTTTCGCTTTCAAGTTGTGAAATCTACCTGTTTTCTCTCTGTCTGTCTGCCGCGCTCTCTCAGTTTGTCTTTACAACCTTGCATCCTTTTACACCGGTTTACCAGCTTAGCACATTCACAGGCGCAGCGCTTTATACAGTGTATCTCTGCCCCTCACCTAAATAACCAGCTAAGCCACCAAGACACAGTATCCTAAGAGCACACAGACTTAGGTGTGTTTGTGTGTGAACAGAGCGTACAGTGCAGAGGGATAGACTGATGTCTTCTTTAAGTAAGTGTACCAAGGTGATAGGACAAGATATCAGAAAACCTGCTAATCCGATACAGGCTTGCCATCTCACACACACACATCTGCTCCCAAAGCTGCAAGACAAGCTCCTTTACCTGGACTGGTGTACATGTAGTCCAGGCTGGACATTGCAGTGTATATAGCAAACTGGCTTTTCATAAAATTACACACGCTGATACCTATGGATGTGCTATATCCCACTCCAGAAAATTGACTTTGACATTAACATGTATGTGGCACATTTTCCACAGGGGATGAGCAAACACACTTGTCAGGCGAGAGTTGTAATATACATTCACCTCGGATTCATTTAAATCCATCGCTGTCACTTAGGATTCCACAGAGTGTATTGGATGCCTTGACAAGAGTGTGAAAATGCAGCCTAATGCTCCGTCTGACTGGTAAACACCAAATTTATTAGAGTCACTTCATTTTACACACACACCTTCTAGCTTTAATTCACAAGCTGCTGTAGAATTAGCAAACGCCTGACCTAAATCCTCCAGCAGATCCCCATGGGTGGACCAGTTTCGTAGTTTCTTGTATCAGTATAATTTTTTTTTTTTTTTTAGCTTTCTGCAACTTATTACAGTCACCACTGTAGAAAAATGCATAATTTGGAAAATACACCGGAACAATGTCCTGATTTCAAGAGTTTATGCGAATTCACATGGACATTTACAGCCCATGAAAAACACTCGCCAGATCGTTATTTCACAGTTAATTACAAATCTAATTAGAATATTCAAATTAAAGCTTTCCCTTTCTTTTCTTCTCTGTGTGAGAGCAGGGAGCCAGGGAAAGAGTGATAGTGAGAGAGAGGGAAAGAGAGAGAGGGAGAGAGAGAGAGAGAGGGGGAGAGAGAGTGAGTGAGAGAGAAAGAGAGAGAGAGAGAGAGAGAGAGAGAGAGAGAGAGAGAGAGAGAGACTCTCAGTGAGTGGCAATGTGATAACCTGTAATCAGCAGTGCTGCAAACACCTTCTTCCTTTGATGTCCCCCCACTAACATCCTGGCAACAAAGCCGGCCAATTACAAATGAGCTAATTAACTAAATTGTTGATGGAGCATGAAGAGTTCATTCGCTCTGGCGCCTGCACCATGACAACAGTGAATGGGGGCCTTTGTTGTGGAGGTAAGTGTGCGGCCGTGCGAGTTGCCATTAGCTTTTGACGCTTTTTCACAAACCTATCAGGCCCCTCCACGCCAGGAAGGAGATTGTTATGGATCAGAGTTGGTTTGAATCCTGCGCCGCTAGAGCTGAACCCTGTCAACCGGCTGTCTGGAAGGTCACAGTGTGCTCTTTGAAAAGGCAGTGATGTTTTCTTTGTTAGGCTCCTCTGTACCCACAGAGAGGAGGTGCCGTGGTGCAGGGGACAACTTTTGTGTGTTTTGCAGTCAATATTATAATATATTCACGATCCCATGTTGTGTTAAAAGAGCAGACATCACCTTCAGAAGAACGTCTGTGCGTGCTCTTACTTCAAAAACTGTCCGAAGTCCTCGCAGATGTTCTCGCAGCCGGGCCACTTGCACACGCCGTGACCGTACAAGGGGTGGGTGCCTCCACTTTCTTCATGTAGTGAACTGGAGACGGAGGGAAAGAGAGGAACAGAGAGAGAAATTAACAAACAAAAGCAAAGGGAAAGGTCAGGAGAGGATGATGGGGAGGGAGAAGGTTTGTGTGAGGTCACAATCAGATATAAAGAGATTACATGAGGTCAGCTGAGGTGAACAATCAGTGATAAAGCTGAACTGTTATGGTGACAGCGGGCTGGTTAAAATGGGGAAGAAAGAAGAATTATTCCGACCATTCATATCCAGTCCATCTAAATAAACTCAATATGCAACCACATGACTACATGTCAGCTGAACATAAGTTCACTCCAACATCCCCGATGGAAATCTACAGTAGAGTGAACTGTAGCTTTGTCTCCACCGCAGCCACCATCCCATCTTGTAAAGCTATTATGGGGAGGAGGGGTGGAGGCTTTCAAGTAAACATTAAAAATCCAGACAGCCATATAATTTTCATCAGGAGATTAATACTGTGTGTAACTTATGTTCTTTGAGGACAAGGGGAGCAGGGGTGCTCAGGCGTTTTTCAAATGGCACCCAAATAAGTTACGACCCTGCCTAGACAGCACATCCTATTAAAGATGACAGTTTAACCTTTAGTCTTGGCACTGCTGCGCGCGTCTGTCTGTGTGTGAAAATGTGAATAAGAGCACGATGCATGGTCTGTGTGTGTGTTTGTCTGCTTATAGGTTATGTCTGCGCGTGTTTGTGTGTGGTCGATGACTATGTGCATGCATGCCGGCGTGTGTGGTCCATGAATATGTGTATGTGTGTGTATGTGTTAGCACTGGCACAGCTCACACTATGTTTTACAGGGGAGGGGAGGGGAGTGGGGGGGGGGGTTTCCCATATCGATCTGTGACATGTTAGTAAGCAGTGCTCCTGACAATACTCCTTGTTCGATCATTATGAGACACCACACACCCCCCGGGACACGGGCAGATAAAAAGTCTTTTTTTTCCCCCCCTTTCTTCCTCCTCTTCTCATTCCCTCCCTACCTCTCTCTTTCCTTCTGTCTTCCTTCTAAAGATATCTTTTTCAAGCCTCCTTTTAGTGGTACTGGAGAGATAGCATCTACTTTAAACCAATTACACAGCACTTCCACCTCCAGTGTGAGTCTCTACCGAGCATCCACACAGACACATACGCACACACCGCTACCCTAAGTCCTTATTATAATATCGCCCAAGAAAAGCCTTTGAATAATGCATGGGCCAGATAGGCAGATATGTGAACACTCAGTGTTTTGGTGCTGGGTGCATTTATAAAAGACGCCATCACAAGGATAAACATCCTGGAAACGCCACTCAAGGCATCACGTATTCTGTTTACATGACAAGTAAGCAAGGAAGGTAATTTTCAAAAGAGGAAGGGAAAAAAAAAGAGCGAAAGCACTAAATACTTAATGTACAAGCAGGTTACCTTGTCGTGCCTGCCAGAGAGGCTTGTTGTAAGTGCGCCTGCCTGCATGACTTCCTTTCCCTGCTTTTGATATCTGTGTGCAAGCTAAGTGCGTTCAATGGCGCACGTGGTCCCCAGGGAGAACAAGGCTATATTTTTTTATACTATCAAGACACTAATAAACTATTGAACAAATAAACAAAACATCATGTTTTCCCTGTAGTAGCGATGCTGTTATTTTAAACGAGGACAAACACTCTGGATGTTGGTGTGTTGTTCTCATGTGTTTCTACATCAGATCAAGATGCGACAACAACAAACATGTGTGTCAACTTTTCATCCTCTCTCCTTGTTTGTGTTAGTGAGTGGGCGGGTGACATTTCGGTTATTTTACCTCTCTCGCTCCCTTTCCCGTTCCCTTTCCCTCTCTCTTCTGTGGTTGAGGGCGGGGGACTGTCCGTTGGCGATGGAATGGTGAGAGATGGGCGGCGACGCTTTGGCGGGATTGGAGGAGGAGGTAGTTGAAGAAGAGTTGTTGGTGGAGAGGTCTAGACCGCCGCCGCTCCCGCCGGTGCCGGTGCCGGTGCCGCCGCTGCTGTGTTTGATGCCGTTGTCCTCCATGCTGTGAGCGCCGCCTCCGGTCACGTCCTTCCACAACTGTTGGAGCTCTGCGGGGCTCAGGCCAGCTGGAGGAATCAAGACAGAGAGAAACATTAAAAAAAAAAAAGAGAGAGAGACAGAGGACAGGTAGTATTGAGTGGTAACAAGTGTTAGCACACTTCATACAACAGCCAGGAAAGCTGTGTAAGGCTGCATGGCTCCAGGCCTCGACCTCGCTAAGTGACTATCATCCTGTGCTACTTCACTGCACACCTGAATTTGAACTCATACTCTGCAGATCAATAAAACCGCTCTGTACCGCTCTTCCTCTTCTCTGCCCAGTTAGATATTGATATTAACAGATCACTCATGTCGTCCTCCACACTCAGACACTCTTGTGCTTTTACACAAGGAACTTTAAATCATTGATTATAGTCAATGTGAACGTGTTGCATCTGAGATAAACAAGCTTTGTCCATCGCTTGTTTTCAGCTCGGCCACTAATTAGGCAATATTCACTCTCCTTTGATTTCCCTCTAACATCTCCCTGGTTGTTGTTTTCTGTCCGCGCCATTTTGGTGGTAAACAACAAACATAGGTGTTTACTTGGCTCAGGAAGAGAAAATGGAGCCTGCTTCGCTCTCTTTCCTCCTCTCTCTCTCTCTCTCTGTGTCCCTTTATTCCTCTCCTCTGGCTCTCAGTGAAGGCAGTAAACAACAACAACAACAACAACAACCGGGGGAAGAAAGGGGGGGGGTTGAGTAGCTGGGGAATAGAAACAGAGATGGAAAAACAACAAAAAACAAACACAGGCAGAGCTGAGAGAGAAACACAGGTAGACAAAGAAAAGCCATAATCAGACAAGAATAGAGAGAGACAGAGAGGACGAATGGAAGACTAAACAAAACGATCATGTGGAGAGTTAGGGAAAAAAGTGGATGGCAGAAGAGCATACAAATGAGGCGAAGGCAGACAGACAAACATACTTTGTGACATACTTAGAGAGGATATAGGTGCATACTAATGAGGGAAAGAAAGACAGGGAAAATAGAAGAGGAAGGTGACAGACAGGTTTGGAGTGACACACAGATGAAAAGCTGACAGCAGGAAGAAACAATGAAAGATGTCCAGACAGAGTCCAACACACCCGCAAACAAAACACAGGAAGCATGTGACCACTACTGCTGCAAGTCACGTGCTCAGGATCAACACGACCACATCCAACACTTCCCCTCTCCCTCTTAATCCCACTGCTTTCCATCCCATGGTCCTCCCTGTCTCCTCCTCCTCCTCCTCTTACCTGGCGGGGGCAGGGTCTGTCCAGGCAGGGCGGCTTGGCCAGGAGCGGGCCCGGGCAGCGAGAGCAGGCCCTGCCGCTGCATGTTGAGCAGGTGCTGCTGCTGCTGGAGCTGCTGCATCTGCAGGAGCTGCTGCTGGAAGACGAGCTGCTGGGCGGCCAGCTGCTGCTGCTGCTGCTGTTGCTATAGAGAGGAGGAGGAGGAAGAGAGGAGCAAGAGAGGAGCGGAGAGGAGAGGAGGGAGGGAAAATTACAGACGAATTAACAACTGCGAGAGAGGGAGAGAGAAGCGAGAAGATGGTGTTTGTACTGTGTGCGCTTGCAGCCTGCGCTCACTCGCCTCTGTCGTGACCTTAGCTATACCTCTCTGCCTCTGTGTCTCTGCACGCTCTCCCTCTCTGTCTGTCCTCACTTAGTCTTCCCTCCTGTTTTTGGGCTGTACCACACCGCTGTTGCCTTCTCATCTCTTTGTGTGTGTCCATGAGAACACAATCACAAACAAGCACAAAGCTGTGCTGATACACCAGCTCTCAAGCCTGTCAGTGTATGTGGCTTGTGATTGTGTATGATACTAAGCCTCTGGTATAATCCCCCCCCCCCCGTCCTCCACCCCTGATAGTTAATTGTCTCGCCTTCACTGATGGTCTGTTACAGCTTATGTGGCCAGAGGGAGCTGGCAGACTGAGAGATTTACAGCATTGCGTGCGTGTGAATGCACGGACACTAACATAAACACACACACATGCACACATGTGCAGTGTGCACCCCCCCTCCCCCTCTTTCCCTCTTTCACCCCCTGCTCCGCTCTCCTCGCTGCCTCACAGAGTTGTTTATGGCTGGGCCAGACAGGCAATTGCGTAAGCCGGGTGCAAAACAACAACAACAACAAAAACAACAACAAACCAGAAAAACATCGAGCTCAGTCACTGCAGCAAAACAAGTCGGAGAGGTAGTGAAGCTTTGGCTTGAAGCGGTGAGACAGTGCCACATCATAAATGTCTATTTTAAGTGATAAAACACACACAGAGAACTTAGGTAATAATTGGCGTCAGTCTGCACTCAGTCTTTTTTGTCATTCACATTAAAGAGGAGAAGTATGAATAATATCTTGGCTGTAACTTTGGTGTTTTTCCCCCCTCTCCTCTCCATACACACGTGTATGTGCATATAGCATGTCGTGATCATATGTCTCTGTGTGTTTGTACCAGGGTGTACCCTGAAAAAAGCATGGAGGTGGAGGCACCGGGGGTGGGTAAAACTTGTGATGCGCTCACTGGAAAACAGGCTGCATAATGGAGTGATGGAGGGAGGCAGTTTGCCCTCGCTACACCTCCACCCTGCCTCAAGAGAAATAAGGGAGCAATTTCTATTCCATATTTGATGGCGGGGGCCCTGAAAAACTCTATTCACAAATCCAAACAGAAACAAAGCCGCCGGGAGGTCAGTTGCGGCTTCCTGTAGGGGCAGCATAATGGGCTGCTTGAGGAGACACTGAGAGGTGCAACACAGTGAGAAGAAAAAAAAAAGAAAAAAGGACAGTGTGTGTGTGTGTGTGTGTGTGTGTGTGTGTGTGTGTGTGTTTATATGATACCTTTTTTTCTGATCAATTTAACCGCTTCCACACGTACTGTGTTGTCTGGATGAGTCTTGCAACTGACTCTCAGGGCTCAGCACCAACACGGTTACGCAAATATGGCCGAGGCTGTCACGCTCATCTCCTCTGATAGCCACGGAGAGCGAGACAGAGCCATGTCTGTCCACCGTCTGCCTGTCACTGTGATTTATGAGCGTCGCCCGCTGTAACTTTAGCAGTGGTGCGTGGGCTTGCGTGTGTTTTTGCGCGCCCACAGAAGCAGTTCATTAACGAGCTGGACCCAGGACCTTTTGTCTCCGGTGTCCTTTCAATAAATCAATGAGCGTGTGCGAGTATGTGCGTATGCATGGTGTTTGTGATCGTCACTTGGAACACTTCATTAATGGTGTCGTTCCCAGGAAACACTCCAACAGTGTAGCTGGCATTGTGTTTTGGTGTTGGTTGACAAAGTTAAGAATTCAATTTAAACAGGCACATATCCTACATTTACAGACACTCCCCTGTTTCTACTCATGTATGACTCTGTACTTGGTTGTGTGAGGAAACCGTAGGTTTGTGGAGCACCTACCTCTTTAGCCTGTTTGCCAGGGTGTTGCTGCTGGAGAAGCTGCAGATGAAGCTGCTCCTGTTGTTTCTTATAAAACTCCTGCAGGTGTTGCTGTGCACAAACAGAGCAAAGAGAAAACACATACACATCAGACATATATCATGCATCCATACCAGTTTCTTTTCGTTGCTCTCAGTGATGTACCTCAGACCTCATTTTGCACATGTAAAACTAATTCTGATTGATTCATATGGAAAAAGCCTCAAAGTGGATCCTAACAATTAACTAGATATCTTCACTTAATCTTACTCTCACTTCCTCAGCTCCAGCTGGACTTCACATGTTGCTAATGCAGGAACTGTTGCACATTATAAATAATATTTTCTACTGCTTTTGGCATTTGTATCTTTGCTGCCTTTCACAGTCTTTTCCATATGGACATTTAATAGTCCCCCAGTTCTGTAGGGGGCAACAATTCATCATATTAACTACGCATTTGGCTGCCAGAGCGCTCTGACTTCCTTTGGAGTGGCTGAAACAAACAGAATAAACCCTCGCAGGGACAGGTTCACTACACTGAACTGATTCCTTTAACACACAGGCTGTGACAGCTATTTAAAAGATGGTTTTGGTTTTATTTCATGTAAACTTCACATGGCTGTTCGGCCTGAAGGAGAAGTCTATGAAGCGGGCCACTGGAAAGTACGGTCCAGTTCTCTGCTAACTGCCATAGAAATATCCACAGGTTTTAACAGACCCTAATATTAAAAATAAATAGGAGCCGTAGGAGCAATTGAAGAATGTTTTGTGACGCTCATGAAGCCAGTTTATCATCATCATCCACCGACCACAGAACTGTGCTCTGTGTTGGTTTTAATCCAGTGATTCCCTTGTTCATGTTGATTGTTCCAAACATCTCATTCACTATGATAAACTTTGTTACACTGAGTATGATTCTGTTTTCAAGTGCCCTGAAGTTTCTGTGAAACAAGGAGTGCAAAGGCACACCATTGTACTGAAATCAAATCTAGAGTCTGAGCAGGCTTAATGAAGAGGGCTAATCAGGATGACTGACGTTCTTAATTAAACAATTCTCTTTCCCTTAATCAAATCTATGAATGAGAAATGTATTTCAACTCTGACATGAGACTGTGCCAAGTGTATGCTTTCTCAAGCTGATTCCAAATATTACATCATCCATCACCTATCATCCGGCTTCTGGTGTTCAACCCAAGTGTGCCCTACTCTCTCAGTCCCTGATGGATGCTTGTCAGGGAATTGAACCAGCGACACACCAGAGACAGTTAATTAGAGGTGACGTGAACAAGTGCGTCAATTTCAGATTCCTCTTGGTAAGCGTGTCAAGGACACTGGGCTGTGGTGAGTTGGCATGAGTGACTGGTGGCTGAGATACACAGTGACTCAGGGATGTTGAAGGGTGGATGTGTGTTCTTTAGTGTTTGTGTACACACAAACCAAGGCTAATGCCAAATGACAGTGTTTTAAGGTATAAATAAGAAGGTAATAAAGTATACATGTGATTCAGGATCTAGTTTTGGATGTGCAGGTGCTGCTCTATATGGTTGTGCCGTTTCTGTTTGTGCATCTAGATCACTCTGCGTTTGTCAACTTGCATCCAGGCATGTGTGCGTCTGCATGCGCCAGAGGGTTTGTGCCTGAATATTTGTCTTGGTGTGTACGCATTAAGGTGTGAGCGTGGGCGTGTGCAGGCGTGTGTGTGTACCTGCTGTAGCATAACAGCCTGCTGCTGCTGGAGCAGGGCCTGGAGCTGCTGAGGGGAAAGCACCTGCTGCTGAAGGATCTGCTGCATCTGTTGCGGCGTGATCACCTGGGGACTCATCATGGCCACCGAAACTGGAACCTGGACGGGAAAGGAAGAGAGAGGAAGAGGTGGATTTAGAGACAGAAAAGAGAAAAGAAAGAAAGAAAGCGGTGGAAAGTGGGGTGATGATCAGGTTTGGGGGCCAAGGAGAGGGACAGATGTGTGAAGAGGGGAAGAAAATTGAAGATGGTCAAGAGAGGCAAGTTAAAAATTGAGAGCAGACGAGTGAAATGGATGGAGTGATGAGGAAAGAAAGTTAGAAAAATAGAGCATCAGACGTGTGTCAGGCCTACTGGCATGGATCTACTGGGAGTGTGGTAATTGGTGACTGAGAGGTAGGGAGAGCAGGCCTCCCATGGCCGTGACGCCTGGCAGCCTAGAGGAGATGCTGAAGGACAGATGGGTGCTGTGCCTTTGTGTTGCTCATCTTATTTTCCTGCCTCCACCCACTGGGAATAGTAAGGGATTTAAATAGACGTAGACCTTAATTAGCAGGACCCTTGAACTCCCCCACTTTAGCATGCCTATCAGTGCTGCTATTGTGAAACAGCGTGAAAATGCACAACTCTAAAGTTGATTAAAACTACACTGATGAAGTGGACACATGGCAGGCACAATCAGCGTGATGTGGCGGGTCGTGGCTGTGAGGTTGGGGGTTCATCCTGAGCAATATTTTTATGATGGCAGAGATGGAAATATGGAAAATAACAGATATGACCGCTTCCTTATGTAGAAGTTTTTTTTCGGCTAGGTTTCTCAACTTTTACATTCTCACTTATGTTCTTTTTTTCTTTCCTCTGACATGTCATTTTGAGATTATATATGTCATATTTAACCAATCACCATTAAAATACAAGCTGTCAAAGTGCAGTAGAAGAACTTCACAAAACAAAACAAAGACATACATCTTATATTTCCGCCAAATTCTTCTAAGACGGCAGCGAAAGTGACTTCTGAGGCATCAGATCAATAGGAAGAGATGCGTTTCTCCTCGGTCTTTGATTGTGAGCACACATTTAACAGGGGAGAGTGGGCTAACAGACGTATTACACAGCTTCAGCTCCTCATGGCTGCTTAAAAATTGAACAACCTTTCCAGGAGAAAAGACAATACTTTTGAATTGTGTTTACTTCTGAGTCATAAAAAAATAAAATCACGCTGCAACAACACAATGGCTCCCCAGATGACTCTCTCTCCGACTGAGTGAGACGTATATACAAACACACTTCAGACTGACTGAGTCCACTCGCCTCTCCTTTCCTATACGACCTTTCAAGTGTCATGTAAGCAGCTTAGACACAAAATAGTTTGATGTTTTCGGCGCAGCGGCGTACTAATGACACGTTTTTTAGGGCTGAATTGTGCATCTCGTCAACAAAGATTCCTGACAGACAAGCTTCATGCTACCATGACACAATTAAAACGTCAACATGTAGTAACACCTTCACTGACACTAATTGCTGCAGTGTTTGGCATAGAGCTGCCATGACAGTAACTAGCCTATATGGTGTGTCAAGGGGCCAATAAGACATCCCTGTCCTCATCGCCAGCTAATCAAGCTGCCTTGATTACTTTCCATGCATGTCTCTTCTTCTCCCTCCCTCCTTCTCTCTCTCTCTCTGTCAGGCCTTGACACGTCCTTGTTTAGCTCTCCTCTCCTCAACGCCTACCCCCCACCCCAGGTTTTCCCCCCTCTTTGATTAGCCGAGACATTTGCATGGTCACTACACATTTTTCATTTTAGAAGTCATTATGCATTAGTGGCTCCTGATCGCCCGCCTTGACTAATCCTGATGAACTGAAAATCACAGCTGAAGGTCAACTTCCAGCCGGCCCCGCTGCACATTCATATTCATATTCAAACAAATCCTGCCTCCATTGTTCATTAGGGTCTTAGAGAGAAGGGACTCCATCTAAGGTGGAAGAGGTGGAGGAGGAGGAGGATGTTGTGGTACATCTCTTTTCTTCTCTGGACTCCTCGATGTGAGAGCGCCAAAAAAAAAAAAAGAAAGAAAAACGAGAATGCATTCACAATAAGAGAGGTGCTGAACAAAAGCCGTCAAAAGTTTCAAATTAAACAGTCTGTGTGTAATTATGCAAATGCTGTGCTTACACCTTCAATGTTATTAACCCTTGAAGGTACATTTGCTAGGTAAGTAATTACCCCTGCAGTCACTCCTGGTTTTGTGTTGGATGCCGTGACAATGGGACGAGTGCAGCTGAGAAACAACACGAGAGATACACTCATTAAGACTATTAATTGGATGCTGGCTCAAAGATGTTTTGGTTCACAAAAGGGATGCAGGCTTAAGACATGTAGGCTTTAACGCAAATGTATGCGCATCTATAGATAAAGTGGAATTAAATATAAATTCTACAAACAGTTTCCTCATTGTGCAAGTGGGGAAATATCACAGTCAGATGCCTGTGAATTAATAATGCGGGATTTCAACAACAATGAATAAAACCAAACAAGACTCCAATGGCAGAAAAAAAAAATAGAATCAAAACAGCAAACAACTTGGTTATGAAATGGGGAACTTCCTCTTCCACTTTCATTAGCTTTTTAGAGATGTAATGGCTGATAATCATCTTCATTTCATGACTGCTCCAAACAAAAAGAGGGAAAGAAACAGGAAGAAAAGGCAGCAGGAAGAAAGAGAGGGGAGAAAAGGCACTGGCCCACGTCCATTGTGAAGTGCAGCATAATGTTAATTCCAGCATTTAACTGCATGCTTTTCTGCTTGACGTATCAGAGGGTCCAAGATGAAAGCAGATAAGTAATTGCTCTCCTGGTTCTTATTCTTCACTGACAACCCATAAATTTAATTTTACACACACGTTCATTTACATTTTCGAGTATATGACATGATAATTGCAGGAATATAACACCTCCATTCTGCAGGATACTGCAGAAGGGCTTGATTGACGTGTGCGGTGAATTGAAAGGAACAGGAGGCTGAATTGCCTCTCCTAGAAATGATTTTGCCACGAAGGGATAAAATTAATGAGCATTTACTAGACGATGGCAGTGGCATAAACATCCACACACCGTGAATAGACTCTCTTTCATAGGAGAGGAGCCATGATATCCAATTGGGCTATGCCTGTGTTTCTCTGTAATCCAAAAGGATATATTTCCTGTGCTGGTGCACAAAAAAATATTAATGGGATTTATTAAATCGTTTGAAATGAACTGCAGATGATGTGGCCACTGGGGACCTTAATAACGGGAAAGGTGCCTCTCTTGTTTTTAATAGTGCAAATTTGGACAGGAAAGAGTAGCTTCCAAATGAGTTCTGGACAAGTCATTTGAATATCTCACCTTTCTTCACAAGCTTATGTGAGAAACGTGCTTGTTTTAAACTGTGCTCACCGTGTGAACCCCTGTTTGTTTATACCTCTTGTCTCGAAGTGAACGATGAGCTGTATTGACATGAACTTTGAAGCCGTGCGGTTTGCCCTCAGAGTTGGAGAGCAAAACAAAAGACCTTTAAATTGGCTCCTGATGTGAAAACACTGGTGGGACCCCTCACCAGAACAAGCAGATCATTACAGCACTCCTGTCACACCCGCAGCCTCTCCAATGCCTTGTGAAAAGTCAAGCTCTTCTGCAAAGAGATCAGGTATCTCTTCCAGGCAAAGCTGGCACCCAGGTCCCTTGTTATGTTTCATTTAACTGAGCAAACTGGCATTAAATGAAAAAAAAAAACAAAAAAACAACAAAAAAAAACACTGTACTGCATCTGTACTGCATCTGTACAGAATGGCGCTCAGCGGCTGGCTCACACAGCAGTCTGCCTCTAACTCTCCAGACCAATGGACAAGCACACTTCCAGCAATTACACCCACTCCACTGTGTGGTGCTTTATCTTTACAGCAATGAGTTTTTATGAGTGAACTCAAATTACCTAAAGCAGGAGATAAGTGGTGCATCAGAGTTCAAACTTAAACAATTAAAGTCCGGCAGAGAGGAATTCCTTTTATTCGATTTCTTTCCATACTACTCACTTAGCAGTAATAAGCGGGGGGGGGGGGGACTGGTGATTGCAGGTTGGCCATAAACATTGCAGGGGCAGCACACACGGGATGGTTATCGATGTTAGACGTTGTTCCTGTAGCACTGGACAGGGGGATAGGGCTGCGCTGAAGACACAGCTCAGATAAACGCAATGAAAAATGGAAGGGTCCTAGTCAGTAATTACTGTGGATCCTTGGCAGGGAGAGTCACTGCTAATTAAGCCACTAGCTTCATTTTACACGTGGAAAGAAAGAGACAGAAATCGGGGGGGGGGGGGTTGGAGGAGAAACCTCTCCACCGCCACCCCCTCAATCCCTATTTCATCTCAATCTCCTGAGCATCCCAGGGGGGCACAGGGCCCAAACTCAGACCCCCCTCGTAGCTTGTGGACTTGTGACCTCTCGGCTCCCTTTCAGCTGACACTGCTCATTTACTAGCCAATTACTACCAAATGCGGCCACACGATTATTGATAGCTGGGACTCTCCAGTCGAGGACCACCAAGGCTACGGGCCAGCTGGCCCCCAGCAAGTGCCTTACTCTGAAGTTCAAGTGTGTGCTACATGTGTTTACTGTGTCAAAATCACACACGCACTCACGAGAGCCACACTCACTCAAATGCATGTCGTGTTTTCAGCGTCGAGAGATCAATACTCTAGATTGTCAGGGCTGAAGCTAAGTAGATTACTAAATGTTTTCCTAAATCAATTTCCATAGCAGTGTGGCAGCAGTGCATGGGAAGTGCAATTTATCATAACATAAAGACCCATCATGTAAAAGCCTCTAATAAAAAGCCTGAGGAGATTGAGATGGGCTTAGCACAATTTCCATATTGATTTATCTCTACATGCAGATAGTCATTGATTAA
The DNA here is from genome assembly GCA_021432705.1 of Caranx ignobilis. NCBI lineage: Eukaryota > Metazoa > Chordata > Actinopteri > Carangiformes > Carangidae > Caranx > Caranx ignobilis. The sequence goes on along the minus strand of MU269990.1, from coordinate 82,330,466 downwards.
GGCTCTGGAACGTAGTGTACACCAGTGCAGCTGTGTGACGTTGACTGTGCACATTGTTTGTGTCATTATCGGGACAAATTGTCACACCTTTATCATTAAACCGGCACAATTCACTCCCGACCGATGCCTCCCTGCAGGTGTACATATTTCAAGAGTAAATGGGGGCGAGAGTAAGGGAGGGGCAGGATGTGTGTGTGTGTGTGTGAGAGAGAGAGAGAGATTTAAAAAATAAAGTGCAGAGAGAGAGGAGAGTGCTGAAATAGAAAGAAAGTGAGAGAGAGCACAAGTGAGAGGGGTGGCTCGGGTGGAGGGTGGGGGGGGGGGACTCCCTCTGATGTTGCAGGTAATATGGCCTCCACTGGATCAGCCTCTTCATCAGTGACACACAGTAAATTACAAGTGCTTCAAGCAGCTCAGTGAATTATAGTTCATCACTTGGAAAGGCTTTCTCCCTCACCACCGGGGCCCAGGCGTATCAGATCTGCCGGTTAGGATCCAATTAACACCCTGGCCAGAATCATCAGATTGCATGTGTAAGGGCTGGTATAACTCGTTTATTGCACCCATGTATCTTCTGTCACAAGGTAAATTTGTTGCTGCTACATCAAAGGTCTGAGCTACTTTTTTTTTCTTTATCCCTCCCTCCCTCTCACTTTCTCTTGATCCCCAAACTCAGCTACCTCGCCTTGGGGTTGCATTTCAACTTCTTTTGCATCACAATGATGAACCTGCTCTGTCCTCGCAATTTAGCAATCTTGTCCTGTAGGTGTTGTAAATGCAGGAAAAAAGAGAGGTGGGGAGGGAGATGGGGAGTGAAAAAAAATCTTGTTTTCTGGTTACAAAAGCAGTAACCAAGGGTGTTTGACTTAAAATGTGCTGACGTTTTTTTTTTTCCTCTTTCTCTCTCTCAGAGTCAACACAAGTTTTCCTCATGAATAACATAATATTTTCCCCCTCTCTTTTTTCCCTTCGCTGTGATAATTTTTCTCTATTTTCAGATCCAACCAGAGGGGATGCAGTGGAAAGATATATTCATAAATGTAAATGTGAACTACCATCCTTTAGCCACGTACGCTGGAGTCAGCTAAGCTACACTCAAGCCTAGCGTTGCAGCCCTTTTCCCTGCATCTATGTGTGGTGTGTGTATGTGTGCGTGTGTTCCGGATGAAAGCCAATAAGCAGATGAGAGCTGCTATCTAGATAATATTGGCTCAGTGGTGAGACGTGTGCACCTGACCTTTAAAAGTGTGACACTTCCTAAGATGGCCCAGTGCCCACAGCCCAATGTGACCGAGCCTGGACAGGAAGCTGCACAGAAAACAGGGCTGAAGCTCTTCCCATCCATAAACCAACCATAAAACCTTAAAATATTTTCATTCATACTTAGAGTGGAGCATTGCACAGATGGGATGGAGGTTATTAGTCTTGTAAAAAAAGGTATTCACAGCTTGATAGTGTGAAAGGTGCAGAGCAGAAGCAGCAACACTCGCTTGGAGTAAGCTCTCAGGTTTTGTATGGTTAACAATTGGACATTAACTGCAGGGAGGAAGGGTCGGGGAGTACCTTCACACTGTCAAGCCCTTACGAGAGAGGGTTAGGGGGTCATTCTAGCTGCTTTATACGTGCCCCCCTGACATATGGAGGAGGTGTCCGTGTCACAAGCACAGGAGGAGGAGGAGGAGGAGGAGGAGGAGGAGGAGGAGATGTGGCAAGATAGTTGAGTGGGTGTGTGTCACCTGCTGCAGTTCACCCTCTAAGACTCTTGAGCTGCTCTTCCACTTCACCAAGTGTTAAGCTGCTTGAAGTCCAGCTCTGCCCTGTTTCTTATCAATAATGATCAATACAGGCTCCGACAACCCACTTGCACAAAGTCACTTCTGCCAATGCGAGAACTTTAAACAAGTGTCACCGTGCCTGTGTTTGTGTATGAGCGCCAGACTGTGTGTAGATGCATTATGCGCGTTGCGTGTGCGAGCGAAACAACTGTCAGATTCATAGGCCTCTGTAATCCTCTCCGCCTCTCCTTGTCCGCGTTTCTTTATTTGTATTCCAAATGTCAGTGTATAAATGCCTTTCAGAGGGGGGATATTGCCACAGAGAAGAGGAGAGTGAGGGGAGAGAGGAGCAGGGGAGAATGGAGGAGAGAAGAGAGGGTGTTGTGTGCCTTGGGAGAGCCGTGTAAGCAGCATGGCGGAGGCAGGGGGATTTACAGGGAGAAATAGGTGTTTATTGAGTGCTCCCGTGGGCTTACTGTGTAATAATAGACCTGTCACATTACGCAAATGCGGAGAAGCAGCTTGTGTGTGTGTTTGTATGTGTGTTTGTGGGACTGTTTTTTTTCTTCTTCTTCTTTATACATGTGTGTGTGTGTGTGTGCATGCGGATGCCAGAGCTGCCTGCCTCCGCATCATCAACTCCTGAGGAGCAGCGATGAGCGAGCGGATAGAATTAGTCAGGCGAGAGCCTTTAGCCGCTAATACGCGTAATTAAAACTGCAAGCTGAGGCACTTAGATGCTTGTGTACTAAATAATTTACATGCCATGATCTATGGATCATTTCCTGCTCTTAAATACGAAAGATGGGAGAACAAGAGGGAGAAAGACTGGCAGAGGATTTATCGGTATCTCTGCCATAAGCAGGATGTCATGGTAATATTAATCCTTTTCCCCATTTTCTACTGTGCTAATCATACAAGGGGATCAATCCGCGTGATTCCTCCAGTGGAAAACAAGTAGCTTGATTGCTATTGACTCTTATCAAGTCCACGAAGCTAATAAAATATTGCACTATAGCACCCATTGTGGCCTCATAATCCAGGTAAATAATGCAGCTTTATTGGGTAAACTCCCTCAAGACAAGAATAAAAGAAAAAAAAAATATGGTGCTGACATCAAGGAAGAAATAGAACAATAAGAATAGAAAAACAAGGTTTTTTAATCAAGTAAGAGTTTCTCCTGCTTTACACTGATATTTGCACAATGGAGTATTACAGCTAAAATGTCATTTGAAATGAGTGGATTCAAGGGCATGCAGCTGCACATTCCCCACTGTAAAAAATCATCTTGAGCCAGGATGCACCAGGCCCCGGCTGTGCTGGGAGAGTCAGCAGTGGCTCCTGTGATGCTCTGCATGGAGACTTTTTGGAACAAAGAGGTGAGGATGTTAATAAAGGCTGGATCAACAGATGGATTAGCTGGGAGCTGAGGACAGGCCCATTGGAAGACCCTCTGATTCATACTGATTCATATCGCCGGCGCGAGGAAAGGATGGAGTAAGCAAATATAAATATTCAATATTTACCATCTGCTGGTGTTATTAGAGGCAGGGGCCTGGACATGGGCTGACGGTTATCATGCACCCACACTGCTCTCATTCAATATTGTTCTTCCTGCCATGTATGTATTGTACTTGGCGACTATGGAGGCATTTGTAGATCAGCATCCCATTTGTTTGAATGTATTCGCTCTGGCATACAGAACCTCAAACACAGGAAGCGCACTAAGCTGCAGAGAGTGTTTGTTCAACAAACAACTCCTTTTTTCCCACAGCTAAATAAATAAGAAATATATACTCAAATAAACAACCTTTAAAAATATGTTTATAATCCCGGCGCCATTGTGTGTGAATACACTGATAATATTAACGCTCTTGATGAGGTGGAATTATTTAAATGCAAAAGCATAACTGAGTCTTGGCCAACCTTATCTCTTTGCCAGTGCGTAATTAGGTACACAGGGGTGTGACTCCAATTGAAGGTGTCGCCATTGTTAGACTGTGAAAATATCAACGGGTGAGGTTAACGCCAATTTCCCTGTCATTAATGAAATGCACAGAGCTTCTAATGAGGTAAACCATTGCTCCTTGATATTACTTATTAGCTGAGTGGAGGGCACAAACTCCCACACTTCAATTTCAAATGGCTAAAAATAAATTAAATAAAGAAAATACTAATAATAAAAACATGGAGCAGATGTCAAGGGGCCTTACATAATGTGAGGAAGGAAACCAACCAACTGTCTTGTTGGCTTAAACAAGCACAATGAAGAGACTCGCTAGTGTGAAAAAAGTCTTAACACCAGAAAGAAGAGAGGATCTGAGGCAATGTGTTAATGTGTATATATGTGTGAGTGTGTAGTCGGTGTGTGGCTGTTTGTGTGTGTGTGCGTGTGAGTACAAGTGTGACCTTTTCCAAATCACTGACAACAGAAATAGACAGCTCTATGAATCAATAAGGTAAATTAGTGTCGAAGGGTGGAATTGACAGGCAGTTAAAATTAGCTGTCTGTGTAACCCACTAGTCAGGCTGACATGTCTTTGCAAATAATAACTAACCTCTGGATATTCCGTGTCAACAACACTACGGAGCTAGTTAGGAAAGCAAACGGATCAGAGATGTCCTCCACTTTGGTTCTCAGACCATGTAACCTCTAGATATAGTTGGATTATTAATTATTGTCCACTTTGATGGATGTCAAATGTTTTATAGCATAACATGTTTTCTTGCAAATGGACAAATGGCCTGTGGATAAAACTTTGCTCTCTGCAATCTGTCTCTGTTGTGTTTTTCTTCTCAGCTTCCTGGGGACTAGTTCGTCCGGCTTTAGGATTCCAATGACAGGTCCGCGGATTGCGTTGGCAAATCAAACACACTTGTGGAACAGAGGAAATCTTCTTTTCGGAGCAGCATGTATTATGGATGGACTTAAGAGATTAGACGGGGAGCTGCTTTACCTGCAGTGGACGCTGCTTGTCCTGGCTCTTTGGAGATTTCAGGCCACTGCCTGGCTGCTGCAAGAGTAATTGCCTCGCTGCTTGTAGGGCCTGGGAAGAAAAGAACACAAGACAAAAGACGGTGTTAAAAAAAAGAGAGAAAGAAAGAAAGAAAGGAGTGGGGAAGTGGGAAGGGAGGAAAGGAGGCGCTGAAAGTGACAGCAGAGATAATTCAAATTTTCAGGGACAAAACAGTCATCTCTGACTGAGAACCCTGTCAAACATCACTGGGTATTTTCCGCAACACATCCTGATGCGGTTAACACCAAGCTGGAGGTACGTTTTAGTAACAATTCACAGAGCTGTGATCAAGGATAAATACAGTTTGTCTAGAGCACCCCAGAAGAAGAGGGTGGGGGGGGGAGAGAAAAAAGGCAGAGCGTCAGTAGAATTGACCTGTCTAGTGTGTGCTCAACTGAAATACCCACTTCTCTCTGCAAATTACTGCCACATTTGCATATTCATAATATCAATTTGAAGTAGAGGCAGCACCATGTGAAGTGTCTCTGGGAGCTGTAATTAAAGTTGACAAAATCAACATCAGATTACATTTAGAGTGAATTAACCAGCAGCCCAGGTTTTACACTATGCATTAAGGGTGCTTATGAGCAGAGGATGGCTGATAGATAGAAAGACGGGTAGGTAGGTAGAGAGATAGAAAAGGAGAGACCTTTCCCTGTCTGATGAAATTAGTTCACAGCTGTTTACACACGGCATAAAGAATCAGAAAAATCATATTTGTAAATTGTAAAATTTGTCATCAACACCCTTTGATGTGTTTGCCAGACACGGGGAGGATAGGAATCAGAGGGGCTGGAGATGTGGAGTAATTTATTTCTCCAGGGTTTGATGGGATTACAGATCTCCTCCCGCCTGGCTGTGTGTGCTGAATGTGTGTGACGAGCGAGGCTCCTGCTTCACAGGTACGGTGGCAGCTGGGCTAGCAGCTTCACTTCAATTCTTCAAGAGCAGATGGATGAAAGAGTCTGGCAGAAAAGAACATTGTGCACTAGTGCTGCTGCTCCACACAGCCGTATACCTTGTATTCTTCAGGCCCACGAGCATCAAGTGGGGGGGGCACACGTACACACACACACACACACACACACACAAAACAACACAACAACTTCACAGGTGTTTCTTTTTTTGATGAAAAAAGAAGAGGACGAGTAGGAGGAGAAGCAAGAAATACGGGGGGGGAAAAAATAAAACTAGATGGAGAGTGACACTTCCTTAGGAATCAGGGGTGCTCATTTTATTTTCTGGTGCTTGCCAGTATCCATGACAACAGCTGCCTTGACAGGGCGTGCATATGGCGCAGCTCTGCCAGCTGGTGGGAACAATGTTTGAACTAGTACATTGAGATCCTGAGCAAACAGGAGGAGAAGACGAGAGAGAGAGAGAGAGAGAGAGAGAGAGAGAGAGAGAGAGAGAGAGAGAGAGAGAGAGAGAGAGAGAGAGAGAGAGAGAGAGAGAGAGAGGGAGGTAAAAAAAAGTTGCCACATCTTAACCCCTCAGGGGACGCAGCCACCCCCCTGATCAATTATGAAAAGACAGAGTATGGGGGGTTCTTGGAGAGGTGGTGGTGATGCTGCGGGGGGGGGTCTGTCTGGCTGCTCAGGAGGAGCCAGGCTTTCTCTGAACTAAAGTAAACAAACATTACACTGGCACTGAGTCCTAACTGCATTGATCTGTCTCCTTGGTAAGAGGAGCCTCGTCGCCACTGCTTTATATATGTGTGTGTGTGTGTGTATGTGTGTGTGTGTGTGTGTGTGTGTAGTGTGGCATCTGTAAGCTGAGACATGGCCTTTCTTCAGAACACACACACAAGCACATACAAAAAGTTGCTTGCTGCACGCAGACACATTAAAGCACACAGCAGCACCTGCAGTCGGCAGACAAACACACACACACACACACACACACACATGGAGCTGAGGTGTTTGTGGACTTTTTGAAAATGGATGGCAAATCAAACATTGCTTGACTTTCACTTCCTTTAACTCAACACAAAAGGCAAAACAAATTTCCTTGAATGCAGCCAATCATTTTGCTAATTAAAACACAGGGCCTAATTAATCTCACCACGATTGGTGAATCAAAGTAATTATAAGGCTTATTGAGTCCTGCACACTGTAGTTAGAGGGAAGGCTGCTTGATGAGAGCGGCCCAAGGTAGCTGCCTGGAGGAAATGTTTATCCATGTGTGAATCAATAATGACTCGCTGTGTTATACCCAAAGTCAAAAGAGCCACTCAATATATTACACACAGTCAGGAGTACAAAGGAAGAGATGTTTTTAACTGCACTTCCAATATCCACACCGGGTAAATATGGAGGGAGGCGCAGGTATGAGAGGTGACACGCAGGGGTGAAGCCGAGAGATCAACTATGCCGAGCTTATTAGAAGAGATGTCAACCCAGATCGTATAAAGAGTACTTCTCCAACGACAACACAGACCTTATCAACAGCGGCCAAACTTTTCCAGAGTGGTTTGTCAGGCCTGAAACTGTCTGTCACCTCTTCTGTTGATGTGGGGTTAGCCATTTTTCTGAGAGTTTGTGACAGTGTGAAAGGTAAGGGAGAAAAAAAAAAAGTCCTGTCCCCTCACTTTCACAGGCTCTGAGTATTCAGCCATTACAGTAAAAAGCACCAATTTGTGCCACCCACTTCCCACTCCACATAGATGGCAAGCTGAAGCCCATCTCAAAGCACAAAAAGCACCAAATGCCAAGGAAAGTCATCAAAAGTTTGCTGAAGGGCTGCTGGAGCGGACAAAAACACAGACGAGTGCAGAAGCACCGTCTATTTAACCTGGGTTGCTATGCACGAAAAAATGACATCCTCAGTCTATTAATGCACACATTGTATAAACAGCACAATGTGACACATTCTTCAGAATGAGAGAGCGAGCCAGACAGAGAGAGGGAGAGAGAAAGAGAAAAAGAGCCAGGCCCTGCTATATAAATAACAAGGCACTCAGAGGCATATTTGATGTTGATATCCATCACTGAGGTTGGAAAAGAGGAAAAAAAATAAGACGGGGAAAATAACACACAGAGCGACCGAGACCACGACACGGGGATCCTTATGAAAATAAGATTCAGCCCAAATGGATCTGGTGTAATTGGTTTCAGATAGTGAGGTCAGGAGAAAGGCGATACAGGCAACTATTATGCGAAACGGACTGAGAAACAAGAATGTTTACACAGGCATTCCTCCGCTACATTAATAGGCATGCAGAGATCACTGGAGAGGGAGAAAAGGGAGAGAGTGAGAGGAGACTGACAGAGAGGGGACGAGAGAGGAAACTGAGGAAAAAAAAAACATCAGCCATCCATTCAACCCCCCCCCCCCCCCCCCCCATCCTCCACTCTCACATGTCCCAGTGTTAAGAGTCTATACAGAGCAGGGTAATAAGGAACACATATCACAATGCACCTTTGTAAGGAGCATGCAAAGATCTTAAACAAGCATGAAATACATTAGCTGGCCCTGCAACACCGGGCCCAACCATTACAAATCTCCAGATTGCTTATTGTGTGTGGTGGAGGTGAGGCTGCGAGTGAGAGAAATAAGTCATCCGCCACGAACACCACTCTTTGAAATCCACCTGGAGACTGCACGATATGCAGCCATGACATTGGAATTGGATATATCGGAGGTGCTGTGACATTGTGTTTGGACAGTGCGGATCACTTCCTGGCTCGGGTCACGTTGGGAGTTGTTGTTATTAGAGGATATAGCAGATATTGGAATGATGACACGTATGAAATAAAGCCGCCTGCAACAGGTACCATCCTCACGGTGCTGTGGCCCCTACAGGATGACCCCCCATGCTCCAAAAAGTAGCCGTGAACATGGCATATAAGTTGTTGATCAATAAGAAATGAGTTGCGTCATCATGACACAAGTGTTTCCATGGTGTGCCGAGCAGATGTTTGGTGTGTATGCATGTGTGTGTGTTTGTTACAGGGAGTAAAAGGCTGCTGTTCAACACCAGGCTGTCGGCCAGAACAACTCCAGTCATGCTGACAGCTTTGACAACTCCTACACACACACACACGCTCTGCTGTGAACGTAAGAACATACACACACATGCACAGCGCCAGGCTTATCTATCGTCGCTTCCAGGAAACACAGACAAAAGCAGGAGGAGGGGCGAGGGGAGAAAAAGAGGCAAAAAAAGAAAAAGTGTGACACTTTATCAAGCTGGGGTGAGCGGAGGGGGGGGGGTCGCCCGCCACGAAAAACAAGGCACAAACAGTTTAAGCTGAACAAACAAACATGGGTGATTGGACTGAGGCTGCTGGCCCGCTGGCGGGGAGATATGCGCTGACACTCCACACCAAAATATTTACACCCTATCTTCTTATATAAGTGGATTCGGGGCAGATGGATGGATGGATACGGATTTGGAGGGGCTGGCTGGAGAGGATAGACAAATGAGTAGAGGAGGGGAGAAGGATAAGATGTCCCACACAATGTCTGAATACCAAAGCGGGGCCTGAATATGTGAAAACAAGCAAAGTGAAGACCAGAGAAGAGAGGCCCGAAACAGGCTTCATGCATGGATAGAGGGGATGCAGCTGAGATCACAGAAGCTCTCCTGAAAGTTTATTCGCACAACTGATAACACAGTGCGTGTCTGTTCGAGCTGAGGTCTTACAGCAGTGTTGCTTGCTTTATCAACACTGCGATTCAGTGTTTCCTCCATTATAGATGAGAGCAACAAACAAAGACATGGTGTATGGAGAAGAAATCCTTTTTAGGTTCTTCGGAGAGTCAGTGGTGAATTAAAAAACAGTTACTACAACTGTTCTGTGATCAGCCCAATGCTTGGTGTGTGTGTGTGGGCTCCTTTTGTTCCTATTGATTCATTCCATTCAATTTAAGAAACTGGAGCAGAAAGACTTCTATCCTTTCATAAAGGTCAGCACTGGTGATGACGTGTGGGTGCCTCAACAATGGCTGCAGATTCACTTCTCCTTGCTGCCTCCACAAAGCCAGAACAGAACATAATACACATGTGGATTCAGTCACCTTTACTTGACTGCAGTTGGAGAAACTGATTTGAAGCGGGAACATAAACAAACACTGGAAAAGTTGTCAAAAAAAAGGGTTGCTGCAACGTGACAAGATTGGATTTCCAGTGATATTGTCTGAATGTTGACGGCAACGTGAAAAACGCCTCACGGTGCACTAAGAGGGTTACATTTCAGACTTTATCTGCTCGACTGACGACTGTAGAAGAAAATCAAACATCATCCATGTTGTTTGCCTCAGCCTGGCCCTGACCCCTCTCTACTTGGTGGCAACCAAAGTCCATAGAAACATATGCGGTGACTTCTCTGGTGGTGCTTTCATGAGAAACAAGAGAAAGAAAGAAGAGAGAATTTGAAAAATTGTGTAGGAGTAATGAGTATTTTAATGGATGACTCAATAAATCAACAGTCTGCAGTGAACAAGGGAGGGAGAGCGAGGGAGGGGGGGAGTCCATGGAGAATCTGCTTGGACCTCAGGACGGAGGTAAAACTATCAAGCAGAACAATGGGCTTCTGTGTCCCCCCCTATCTCGATGCGTTCAGCTACTTCAGCTTCCACCGGCTCCACCTATAAGGAGCTTCATCCAAGAGGTGGAAATACGCTCTATCTCGTGCGTATTTGTGTGCCGGTCTCTTTGACTCCTTACCACCTTTTTGCTGTGCTTTGAATGCAGCTCAACTTCTTCCTCCTCTCTCCCCTCCCTCTCTCCTGCTCTCCACATGCTCATATCACATTATTCATTTCTTTCTGAACAGCCCCCCCCCCCCCCCCTTCTCGCACGTCTCTCACCCCTTGTTTATTGATTCTCTAGATTAAAAATTCCTAGGGTGGAGGATTGTAACACACAAGCATCAAATTATTTTGGGGTGTGCTTATTTGCCTTTCCCTTGCATCTATTTGGCCTGTGTCTGTAGACAATTATGCCTACCCAGCCCCAGACTCAGGTGCTAATAATGAAGGACAAATAGAATCATATGTGTAAACTTCCCCCACTGATGAAAATTTATATTAACTTTCTGCCACAGTAAACAGAGCTGCATAGCTACACCCTCCCAGGAGGATTGACAAGATGAATTTGCTCGCTCCTTCCCCAGGAAGACAGCTCGTATAGGGGAGAAGAAGAGTGGTGGAAGTGGGAGGGGCTTGCAGGGCGTCTGGCTGTATTGTGTAACCTTGCGTTTCTTCTTTTTTCCACTAACGAAGATGAAACGCAGGTCTGTTTTGGCCATCACAAACAAAGCGTGTGTTTATTTCTTGCGAGAGGGAGTTGAAGAGTGCATGTGCGCCGTGTCTGCGGAGGCGCTGGGAGCCTGTGCCAGCAATAACAGAGAGCGTGGTCTGCTGTCGTCCGCTGCGAGTGCTGACATTCGCTAACATCCGACCTCCTGCTGTCAACACCATGAATGCTCTGTGCAAATACAGTGACATATCTGTTCTAGCAACAGGGAGCGATCATTTTTACCTACACTCATGTATTTTCTCCATTTGTTATCAGGTTTGAAAGTTGGAGCATAAAACTAAAAACCGAACTTCAGCTGTGTTCTTCTGTCCATTGTCTCAGTGGATCTCGTCCATGCTTCATTACTTATGGAATTCAATTTACCCCAACAATGCACCTGCCTGCCTCGCTCTCCGTCTCTGCTGGTGGCTTCGGCAAGTCTTTACTTTGACCTGTGCTGCACTGCTACGTTTAGATAAGGTGACAGCAGGCCCATTCAGCGACGCTCTTTATCTACTGCTGCTCTTAGGGAAGTCCTTTAGAGCCGACAAACTGAGAACCTCCACAATATACTATCACAAAGAGACAGAGAGGAGGGAAAATAGAGACAGAGGAACAGAGGGAGAAACACAGAGAGAGGGGAGAAGGTATTTGTGTGGGTGGAAGAAGAGAGGGAGAGAGGGTGTGTGTGTGTGTGTGTGTATTTTTGAGATGGACAGTGTGTGTGTGTGTGTGTGTGTGTGTGAGTGTGAGGTCAAGTGTTCTCTTTGCAAAAGCAAAGCTGGCATGAGGTATGAGTGCTCAACTGTGCAGCCGCCCCCCCAACCCTGCGGTCGCACAACAAAACTCCAACACACATTTCCTGTCTGTATTACACATGCATACACTCTTTCTCCCTCTCTCTCTCTCTCTCTCTCTCTACTGAAGCGCCTGATTTCCTCTTCAAGTGATTATGATCCCGCTCCTTTTCACAGTTCCAGGCGAGTGGAGGTCACACAGCTGGATGAATACCTGATATGAAATGTTGCATTGGAGCCAGCCATAGTTCATTTGGGGAAGAGGCTGAGTCCAGTGGAAAAATTGGAGTTGTGGGAGTGCAGACTTTGTACAGACTTTGATTGCTTAGACCTGGTTGCTTATAAGAAGTAAGCTCATTATCTCAACGCTAAAGTAACACACTGAAACATGCAAACAATATGACATCAGGATATTATAAGGATAAAAAATAGTGTGGCTACTCATTGAGCTTGAACACAGCTCTCTTTTTTCACTCTTGTGTGAGGATCAGACAGAATGAAGCTGTTTTTCCTGGAGCTCGCGTCTGCCGTTGTTGACAAGGCCTTATTAAGAGGCTCCCTCTCCCAAAAACATGGCCAGAGGTGCTTAGTAAACTGACTGTGGCACCACAGAGCAAGCAGCTGCTGCCAGATTTGCGCACAACACTAATATCAATAGATGCTGCTGAGGAGATGGATGTGCTGATACAAACATATGTGTATGTGCGCTGTACATGAGACACATGCACAAACAAAGGCTGGCAAATAAAAGGGTGGGTAAGCCCCAGCTCATCTTGGCTGCTGCATCCTGAGCAGGTAAACTGCATTTAAGTGCATTTACCCTCCATTAAACCACCGATAAAAACACACATAGGAGGTAGGCAGCACACAAAACACGCAACACCTACACAGGAACACAAAACAATGATTAGGAACAACAGGAAAGCTAGTGAGGGCCGCTGTCATCCATCTTTATGCCAGCTGAAATTGACTTAAAAGGAGCTGATGTAACTTAAAATCCACAGTGTTTAGATCTGCATGTGCATTGGCACAAGCAACCCAAGCCTGCATGCCTGTTTCAGTGCACGTGGATGAGACCCCCGTCTTGGGAGCTCTGCAGTTGCAGGTCAATAGTATGAGTGTCTGCCTGTCTCATCCTGCAGAGCTGTGGTTAAGTGCTGAGTCTAAGTGCTACCCTGTTCTGGGGTCGATGAAAAGAGCACCCCGAAGACCTCTCCTCACCCTCTGCGCGGCCTGAACCTGGCCTACAGAGTTAACAGTTCATTTTTCAGACATTTTTTATTGTGATTTTTTCCTTTTTCATTCTTTCTGTTACCAGGTGAGAGGAGAAAGGTGATCAGTTCTTGTTTCCTGCCCCTGAAGACAGTCAGGGGAGACATTTAGCGGTCAATACATAGTTTATTCAAGTTTATGTGACTACTCTGTCTCTGCCATTAGCCCCCCCAGTCTCCTCAGTGAGATTGTGCTCCATTTAAGGTGATGTATCTTTCAATGAATACCACACTTCCCCCAAAGATCAACTCAATAAATAGCCACTACATCTGCCTGTGGAGGGATCATGGATCACATTCACTCCCCCACTCGTCTGTCATTCTCATTGCTTATGTAACACCTATCTTTCCCTCTGCTCCTCCTTCTCTCTTCCTCCCTGCATTGTACCTTCCGTGGTTGTCTTGTGAATATTCCAATTACAGCGATGTGTGTTTGACCTTTAAGTGAGCTGTAGAAGATATAGTTATCTGCCTTCCACTCTGACACCCGGCGTCTATCAGTCAGTGTTCCACCCCACCACCACCACCACCACCACCTCCTCCACCCTCACCAGAACAGGATGCTAGACCAAGCTGGGTCTTGGTGAGACGTGCTTGTGTGGAGAGAGGGAGCGATCACAGGCACAGACTGTGACTGGGGTAAGGCAGGCAAAGCAGCTTGGAGGGTCCCTGTGATAAGAATGTAAAAATGCATAAGGTTTACGTGTGAATACATAAACGTATACACACAAACACACACACTCAGGGAGGGAGGGAAAGAGAGAGAGAGAGATGTTAAACATTTTTTTCTTTCATCTTCAACCAGCCTGACTGAGCCACACTTCCATAAACAAAGCCTTTTCCAACAGCATCCTATATCACGCTTCTGAGAACAAGCAAGCGGGAGCAGAGTCATACTTCTTTAGTTTCATTCTTATTCACTGCCTTTTCCAAAGGGCTAATCTACATCTTTCATTGAATCAAGAATGGAAATTCACAAGAAATGCTTCTTTTTCAATTTCATGCTGAAGTAGCTCAAGTTAGTGGATGTAATTTCTCCTAACAAGAAAATTTATCACTCTGTTGCACACTTAGTCCAGCTATGTGAGAAAAAGAGGGCCTCCTTTCCGCATTTTTTTTTCTTGTGCTTTGATAAATGTGCCAAAAGCATGATCACTCCCTTCATAGCACTCCATACAAGGACAGAACAATTACAGTGGTTATTAAAAAAAAAGACCTCTAGTTGAAATTTGTATGAAAGATAAATGACATATCATTTAGGACTGTGGTGAAGGCATTACAAAATTAAACAAGGCCCAAGCCAAGAGGGGGTGGGGTATCATAGAGACCTCAACTTCTGAGTTGGAGAATTATGTCACTGTACAGACACAAGCGGGTAGACACACTGATAGCTGACACAAGAAATATGGAAGGAGCAGAAAAAGAAAGGAAGAAAAAACAAGCAGCGATTTGGAGAGGGATTCTCTCCTCACACATTTCAAACTTCTGCCAACAAAGAAGTATTTCCTCACTGAGACAGAATTTCTGGGAAAGCCTAACCATGCGCAAAAACTCCAAATCCATTTGAAGTTTTGTGCAAAGTGTGATTATCAGGTTCACGCCGAATTGGATGATGAAGTCCAAACAGGTGAAAAAGGAATGCATGAAGAATAGCATCGCTGAAATAATACCACGCATGGTCAAGCCACCTGGCTAATGTATATTTATCTTGTAAACGTCTGATAAATGCATATGCAGAAACAATCAAATCTCCGGCTTTCCATTGGAAGATTCTGCGCCACGGACTCAAGCGTGAAACCAGTATCAGCTTAGTGTCTAGTCAAGCTTGAAGCGCCGCGCCTGTTCCACAAAGCATGTTCTGCATATGCTCATGGGCGTCACTTTTATCAGGGTGGAACAAGCAGCTTTCCAGTGCTATCACTGATCAGTTGGTGCGAGTTAAGTCCCAGAGTGTGGGGTAAATAAGCAGTGGTTAGGTCCTGATGAGGAATGGCAGGCTGTTTGAGCGGGGGACAAAGGCTGGAGAGAGGCCGCCCCTGTCTATCTCTGCTGCAATGCATTCCTAGTGTGACTTCCATCATTAACCCAGACTGAAGTACATCTTATTCTCTGTACCTGCCCAAAACAAATACTCAGCTCACCCTCTGAAAACCACTTGACTGAGCAGGTTTTGTTTCAGAAATCACCTCTCCAGACTTAATATATGCCTGACTGTTGGTTCTATTTATACACAGTTAAGAATATAGGAAATAACATGTCTGATGTTATCGTAAAGTTGCAAATAACATGCAGGACCTGACCTTGGCTGATAAAAATCCAGCAGCTTCAGCTCTAAAGCCAGCAGTGAAGAGAGCCAAAGCCAGCACTAAGTGACATGTCAGCCAGTTCGTCTGTTTGGAGCCTTCAATTCCCCGCGGCCTGAGCTTATTTACTGCATTTGTATGAAAAGCTGTGAAGAGGAGAGGGCTGAGAGCCCGGCTGGCTCTCTTACATATGTATACAGTGTTTGGAGGCAATGCGTAAAGAGCATCTCCCCTTGCCGCCTGGTAGCGTTACCACTACAAACAACTTGGGAGAAGGATGGAGCCATTTATATATTCAAAAATGGGTCAGGGATGAAGGTAATCGGAGCCGCAGAGAGTGTTAACAAGTGCAACATAAAAAGATGATACCTGGAATCTGTTAGCAGAGATTCTGGGCACGCATTAGGAAGAGAGAGCACCAGTGACATTAAGGATGCTACTATGTCTTGCTAGTCATCTTCTTAACCAGATTTGAAGTCATTTTAATATTAGTTAGGGAAGGGGAGGGGGGTATACACAACAAACCATCGGGCATGCGTTTCAGAGTCTGATTTGTTACTATTCATGGCTAAAGCGGAGAGGAACTGTAATACTAGACATGCTTGTTAAATTCACAACACTCCAAAGCTGCCTTCTAGCAAATCCTGTCTTTTGGTTGTCAGCTTAAGACACCCCGGCATATGCATATGTACGATTTTTAAGCTCTGTTAAATGGATAGCGGTGTCGTGGCCTATCAAATGACTATAAGCTACTTGCCTTTTTTGGGGGGGAAGGGAGGCATTTACAGGAAAAAAAAAGCGGGCAGCAATGCGTTACCTTGTATGCATGGGGAAGCACCCCACCGCACATGTTTTCTCCATCCTCCTGTTAACTCCACATTAGAGCCAAACAGAGCCATTTACATGTATGTATTCAGGCTGTGTGTGACAGTAACACTCCACCCAGCCATATTAATGACTGGTACTCTGTTTAAGCCAATGACAGGGGAGTGGCAACAAACAATGACAGAATGCCTGTTTTCGATTGTGAGGCCACGAAAGATGATACGCCATTCACCACCGAGCCAGTTTGCAAATAAATTATTGTGGAGGGTATTGAGCTGCAGCAATTGCTCAGTTCCTTCAGAGTATGTGCTGAGTGTGTGTTTGTACGAGTGTGTGTGCATGCCTGTATATGTGTTTGTGCTTGTGTGTGAGTGGACTTATAGATCCAGTGCCATTTATTTCCCAGAGCTGGAGCAGGGCAGTTAGGGAGGCGTAAAAGGAAATGAGTTGTGAAGTGGCCATTGATCCTGGCCTGCACTGGGTTGGCTAGAGGCTGCAGGACTATTGGCCACAGTGTGTGCTACTGAATGACTGCCTCTCATTTACACTGAGGTGGTTAACCCCGGCCCAGTTCCTTTATCACTGAGCTAATGTGTTACATGGGAAAAAAAAGGGGAGGAAGAAAATGTTTGAGGTCAAACAAAAGGCCTAATCTAGGTCAGGTGTCAAGTGGCTTCCTTTTAATGCATTTAGCACTACCATTAAAACATATGAAAATGTTTATGTTAATGTGGCTCTGTGATGCTTTAAAGTTGATTTTTTCAGCTCGCAGCAGTGACCTCTGTGGATGACACACAAGTATACGCAGACACACGCACATACATGCACACACTGTACACTGATACTGTGTGTATCTGTTTCTCCACCTGTGTCACCCTCGACCTGTCGACTCCTCTGCCTCCACCACAGCTCCCAACTGCTTGAGCATAAAATACCCATAAGCATTTATTTCCAGCAGGTTTCACTGTGTCTATCTCTCTTGTCCTCTCTTCTCTTGCCTCCCTCGCCCGCTCTCCCCTCTCTTACTGTCCCTTTCTCCTCGTCTCTCTTTCAAGCCTTGCAGCTTGACATTTCGCCATGCTCTCGGGGGACTCCTGCACGAAATGGAGTTACTGGGAGAGCGGCACTGTAAATTCCAGGAGGCCACATGTAATGTGTCTTAAACATAGATGGACAGCCCAGGTTTCAAGGAGCTGAAGAATGAGACAGAGGCAGGAAAAAAAGAGGGGGAGAAGGGGAGACAGAGGGACAGGAGCAGGAAGAGGTGGCGTCTAGATAGATAATAGAATAATACTGTGTTTTGTCTGGGGAAGGGTGAGCAAACAGTAGCTATGCTGTCATTCACACCCCTATATCTTTAGTGTCATCGCAAAGGGGGAAAATACAGGCCTATATGTCACAGGCCTGTATGTACTATTCTGTAGGACTGTCTGCCGATAGCCAGGCCTGAAATAAAAAGAAAGGATGGCTTTCATTGTAAATAAGTCAGACACCAGGATTGCAAGAAGAAGAGCTCTTTTCACTTGAAAAGAGGAAATAATTTTACAAAGACATACAGTACATGCTGCAGCCCTAATGTTTCTCCAGCCTTTACATAAAAGCCTTATCTTCACCCAGATGATGATGGTTAACAAAAGGCTCCTTTATGAAATTGTTCATATTTCAGCCGAGGTCTTTCTCCTGTCCTGAGAGGTGATTGATGCATCAGACCAGGGCCAGTGTCTTATTTACACAGTTGAGTGGGGCAATCTCAGGCCTGAAAGATAAACCTAATGAGCTTCTTTGTGTAAGGGTGCAAATGAGAGACACCATCCCTCCCTCCCCCGTCCTCCCTCCCCCTCCCTCCTTCTTCCCTTTTCCATCCAAAGGGACAGTCTGGGTGATTAGGCCTTTAAATTATGCTCAAGGGCAAAGCAGAGATTTGCATCTTAGGTGTGTGTGTGTGTGTGTGTGTGTGTTCTCAAATCCAGTATTGAGAGACAGACAGAGAAGCAGGTGAAGGGCAGAGAGAAAAAGATGCTTGAGGCTTGTTGTTGGAGGTGATGGGAGGTGAACACCGCATGTCAGTATTTTACACTGTGTGTATTTACCTGCACGAAACAACAAACTTGAGTTGTTATAAGAGAGGGAGGTGAGCTCACATGTCTGGCAAGCGAGTGCACACACATACACACACACACACACACCTCCTCACACACACACTGTCATTTTGTCCTTTGTCTGTGGGGTAACTTTCTCCCTAATGACTTTCATTTTGGGGAAAATTTCATTTGCCCCTAAACCCTAAATATTACCCATCACTTGCTGTCAGATTTCTCATCCCTTATATTTCCTCCAGCTAAACAGCTAGGAAGGCAGGTTAATTGCTGTCACTCTCAAGTTGGACCACTGCCTAGCTCCCGTGTAGCGACAGGGTTAGCCTAGAAGAAAGATGGCACCTTGGCGCACTTATTGTAATTCCTGTCAAAATGCCGCAGTCATTCAAATGGGCTTGGATCGTTTGCATTTTGCTGCATCATGTGCATCTAGAAAACACTAAAATGCACCTACACACAGACTTCTCTCAATCCAAAAGCAAGTAAATATTTATCCTCACAAACAAGACAAGAACACACACAGTAGATAAAATGCACTTTTTGTTGTTGTTGTTTGAGAATAATAGGAAGCCAGATTGTAATGAGTTAGTCATCTGGCTGTAGTAACAGATGGATGTCCTGCAGCTATCCAAAGTTCTTTGGTTAAAACGACTAACCTGACCAGAATACATGAGCCAAGGTCTCCATCTTGCTCTGAATATCAATACACTTCCTACAGTACAGTGAGCCCATTTAGAGGGGGCAGTGGTCCTGAGTATTGGCTCATCAATCCCACTGATAACCCTGGCAGGATTAAGTCCACAGACCACTGTAATCAACTAACAGGCTCATTATGGACATTATGGTATAGATCCAAAGATCAATGCATGGCTTCCTTGTACATACATAGCAGCATACAATATTAAAACACAGAACTGACTGTGCCCAATGATAAATTGATTGGTAATATAAGCTCAGCACATTTTCCTTCTCCTTTTTTTTCAACAAGGGAGCTTTTATAGTGATCATTTTAGCATAGTAATTAGGGTTGTGCAACATTCATCATTTGCTCTGATACATATCTGCAGCTGGCAAATTGCAATCAGATACAGTGGGTATCTAATCTGTGATCTCAAATCAAATTAGGTCTATTTAGACAACCTTGGGAATGGGGGTGATGAAACCCTGACAGAAATTAGGGGCTGGAAATTCAATTGTGACACAAGGGTTATTATTCAGATACATGGATAACCGAGTGTGTGACTTTCGTATTGAAATTAGTACAAATTATAAACAGGATATTGCAACCAAATAAAAAAACAAAGTGGGTTATTTGTTTAGTTAAACTATCAATATTTGAATAAGGGTAAAAAAAAAAAAAAGGTGCTCCTGTGTAACTTAGTCTTGATCTGTGTCCTGAGAGCCTCTGGCCGAATCTAAGGCGAAGAGACCTTAAGATGCTGCTTTTCTAATTATAGCTGCAGGTGGTATTTTGGAGCTGCTAGGTAATGGCACAACCCACAGGGACAGTGGAGAATTCATCAGTGCTTATTATTAATCATCCCCCCAGCAGCATGATGAGAGACTGGAGCTTCTATACCCACCGGACCACTCAATGTCATTCCAAATATGGGTGGAAAATTAAACCCAACAGCCTTGCTTCAAAATGGACTCAAGCAGACATGGACTGGAAATTTTTACTGCACACAGGTGCAAGAAAAAAAATTGTACAAGCAAAGATGGACGTATGTATATATGACCGCACCATATACACGCTTCACACACACGTATAAAAGCTGTCATTCACTTACACACACCTGCCAACAGCGCTATCACCTTCTGCAGATGAACGCGCATGCAGCTGCAGAACAGCACTGCTCTGTGCTGACAAATGTATTTAAAGAGGGAGAGAGAGAGAAAAAAAGAAGTCATCTTTCGTCTTCTTGCTCGGACCGTGCTCTTTCTGCAAAGGGATGCAGCGTGAGTGTATGCGCCACAGGAAGTGTGTGTGAAGTTAACAGCATAGGGCCCCTGTTTTAAAAAGCCTCCAGAGACCTGTTAGCTGGACTGCTCATTTCAATGTGTCTGTCTGTGGGTCGGGAGAAGGCTCGGGCTGGCCTCTTTACAAGGTGCACACTGTCATACACCCCACCCACCACCACCACCACGGGCTCTTAGCCATACGTCCATCTCAGAGACTTAACTAGACACTTTACATCGCTTTTCGCTGAGTGCTGCAGCTGTGTGTGTGTGTGTGTGTGTGTGTGTGTGTTTTTTTACAGCTCTGCTTTCATTGTTTTTCGATCACTTACTGAGTTTACACACACACACATACACATGCACACACACTTTTTACTCCCACTTTTCTAATCTTAGTAATTTAGTCTGTTAATTAAATCTCTATATCTGTATCCCAGATCAACACAACTGTCAATAAAATAAAGGTCACAAACATTTCCTCAGTTATTAAGCTGTTTCTTATTTAGATGTATTTATTTACAATTGATAGAATTGGACTGTGTTGAAAATTATTAATTATTATTGCATCTATAAAGGGAATAAAAGATTTCTTTGAAGACACCAGCAGTGTGAGTGTTCCAGCAGCTGATGCTGAGGTTTAACTGTGTCTTTGTCTTGTTCTCTATCTCTGTCTATTTCAGCCTCTATCTGCAGAGTATCAGCGTACACCCAGCACCTTCAAATGTAAAAGAATGATGACTGAGAGAGGGAGAGAATCGACCCCAATCAGGTGTGTGTGAATGCGTGTGGCAGAGCGGTGATAAATGGGGGGGGTTGAGGCCACAGTGCTATGATGCCGCTGCAGCCACCAGCAGGACACACTGGTGTTGTGCTGTGGATGGAGGGTGGGTGTTGGGAGGAGATCAGGGTATGGGGGATGGAAGGAGGTGATGGTGAGGGAAGGGGTGGGGGGGGGGCTGCAGGACATGCTTCATTTTGCTACACTGAATACCCCCACCTCTGCCAACACACACACACACACACATCGGCATCTATTGTATTGCCCCGACCAAACTGACCAGAGGGCTTCAGCTGCTGCCAAAAATACACACAAGCACAAACACACACAACTACACGCTCGCATGAAAATTCCCCCACGTAGCCGAGAGGACAGCACGCATCATTACAAACCCGCGGCGTTGTCCCCCGTCCACCCCAAAGCGCGGCCCTCC
The DNA here is from genome assembly GCA_021432705.1 of Caranx ignobilis. Taxonomy (NCBI): domain Eukaryota; kingdom Metazoa; phylum Chordata; class Actinopteri; order Carangiformes; family Carangidae; genus Caranx; species Caranx ignobilis. Next base: position 82,308,968 of record MU269990.1, on the reverse strand, counting down.
GACCTCATCTCCCACTGCTCTTTTGGCGAACTGTCAAAGCCATCATTCACCGTGAAAAGACACGAGAGACACTTGACTCCTTTCCTCTGCTGGCGACTGACTTTCACAACTCCTGCCCCCAGCTACCCCACACACACACACATACACACACACCCGCCTCCACTATAGTTCTTTCACCCTCAACTTCCTCGGACTGAGCAGAAAAGAGCCGGTGCAATAAGACACACACGTTTGACTGAGGAAAAGTTAAAAGAGACTTTAAAACAGACGTGATATTTGAAATTGGTCGTGGTGACTCCAGCCAGAAGAAATCACTAAAATCAATACAATAAATACCCAACAGGGAGGGAACACGATTATCAAGTCAGCCAGAAAAGAAATGATGTCAAATTAGAGTAAAAAAAGAGTCTAAATGATTTTCTAGATGGATAGAAAGTGAGATGAAGAGAAAATGAGTCTTTCAAAAGTGAAAGTCAAAGGTTCATGTCGCTGGTGGGTCTGTGGTTAGAGCATCTGTATCTGTGTGTGAGCCTCTAACTAGTGTCGAATTAGGAGGCCCTCTGGTGGATACAGCACTGCCATGACACACACACACACACGCACACACGCACACACACACATTCTCTCTCTCTCTCTCTCTCTCTCACACACACACACACACACACACACACACACACACACAATACCCAAATGCATCCGTACTATGCTCCAACACACACATTCTTTCCCTTTCTCTCTCTCTCTCTATTTTGTACAGTCATACACACACACATTTTAACCTCTCTTCCTCACATGGCTACAACAACCTCCCTATAAATATAAACTGAAGTGCCAACACACACAAAAAAAAAATACACTACAAAATCCATAACCAGGTAAAACTGTCACTGCAAAACATTCTCATCACTCTGCAGGCAACAGCTTCAGGCAAAACACACCGACAGCACAACAAACTAACGAGAAAATCCACCAACAACATAAACAGCCGATTATATAACCAATGTTTTTTTTCTATCTCCTAAACAACACTCAGAAAAAAAACAACAACACACAAAAAAAATAATATTTCAGCCTCCTGCCTATGTAGAAAACCCCAGCGCTGCCTGAGAGGAGAGCAGAGCAGAGCAGAGCAGAGCGGGAGAGTGAGGGGAAAACAGAGTGAGTGAGAGAGGGAGAGCAAGAGAGAGAGAGAGAGAGAGAGAGAGAGAGAGAGAGAGAGCGAGCGAGCGGCAGAGAGACGAGACGGGGGAGAAACACAACTTACCTGCTGTTGTTGCAGATGCAGCAGCTCGACTGTGCTTACTTCGCTGCTCGTGTCACCAGCGCTTGATCTCCCATCTCTACTGCCAGCCTCTAATTGGCTGCTGCTTAGGGTGCTCATTCCATTTTGACTCATTGAACTGTTGCTTATTGTCTCTGTGGCCGACTCCTGCATCATCATGATTTAAAACCTAGAAGTGATTAAGAGGCACCGGTTAGGGCTCTTCTTGTTACAATTCCCCCCTTCTTCCCTCCTATTTTTTTTTTTTTTTTATGCTTCCATTATCAAGCCCTCAGTCCCCCTCTGCAAATTAAAGCATTTAAAGAAGAGGGAGGGGGGGGAAGGAGAAGGGGGGGATGCAGGAGGAGCAATTATGCATTCATTGTGTAAATGAAGCAATACAAAGAGATGCACGTCCTGGTGCTATTTGAAATGGGAGGGGTTCCTAAATATGGCAAATGTGTTTTTGTATCCACTAAAATTTGGGCACAAATGATCAAAGTATTAGGTTTTTTACAAAATAAAGTTTTATTTTTGTTTTCTTTTTTTTAAAATGTAAAAATACATGTGTAAGAGATGATGAAATAAATATACTCAAACAAATATGTGATTCATAAAGGAGCATATGCTTTCTTAATATCTCCATTACACTTTCAGACACCCAGGCACCACAGACAGAGGAACAGAAGCACGGGCACTCCTAAAATATCTGACGTCTTGAAGCTGTCAGATTTTTAGTGTCGCATCTGTATGAAGTTGCCTAATGACGCAAAGCTAATCATGCAAAATTAAAAAAATTTGGCGATGGGGTGGTTGGAGGAGGAGCAGGAGGAGGGGGGGGGGAGGGGGAGGGGGGAGGAGGAAGGGGAGGCACCAAATCACATGGTGCAGGGCTTGTGATGAACACTATAATGGGTTTGTCATCTTTGCTGTGGCTAAATAAAACCTGCCTCGCAGGCTTCCATACAGGCAGGACGCTCATGTGTCATTTATAGGCTCGATTCCTTTTTTTTTCTTTCCGCCCTCGTCTTAAATCAAACCTCAAATATTCATTCATTTTGTTACGTTTAAGAGAAAAAAAAAAACACAGGGACACAATTAAACGGGATGCTGAGCTGCCATAAAGCTTTCTGATGGGAAGTATTAAAAAGAAATGAAGAGTAAATAAACACACGATAGTGGGACTAATTGTGTTGTATTTATTAGATATGGAAAACTGGTGGAGACGGAGAAAAAAGGAGGCAAGAAAAGAGAAAAAAATCTATCACGAATATCACTAATGATTGTGCTAAAAACAGCATAAATTATGCATATTACCTCCTCTCTCTCCAGTAATAAATGTTTTATCATTTTCCCCTGCATTTAATGCTCTGTACCTTCACTGGGGCAGAGAGGAGCCCCGCCAACATCAGTCGACACTCTCACAGTGCATAAGACACTCAGACCCAACACACGGCAACTCCAAGCGCACCACACAAGTCTGGCTCCTGTGCTGTCTCCATTAGGATCACAATTATTTTTAATATTTCCAATAAAATTTGAGGCTATTAATATTCTAAATGATAGAAAACACTGATACTGCCACAACCTTGTGGGGGAAGTTTGCTTTCTGAAGCTGTGAGGCACGGTCTTGTTTCCATCTCTGTTTCTACAGCAGCAGTTCTGCCACTTCTCATTTTAACAATACAAAACATTTCACAGCTTTTTTTTTTAAACGTATGCAAACGCAAACTAAAACAAGATAATTCACACACATGCAACAAAAGAAGAGGGACAGATGATGATTATGGCTGTGTGTGTATGTGTGTGTGTTTGTCAAAGTGTGTTTTTGTGTACCCAGCCCACATGGGTATATCATGTGTACTCTTTGGCCAGTTTTAATAGAAGTGTGTACATGTCCTTCATTGTGTTTGTGTGTGTGTGCTTGGGTGTGTGTGTTTGTGTGTGTGTGTGTTTGACGAGGGGCAGATACAGGACAGGCCTTAAAGGATGTCTACAGCCAGGATAAACAGGATCCAGGCAGAGAGAACAAACAGGGCTGAGCAGTTACACAGAGCAGGGCGACAGCTGCCCGGGACACAAGTAAATAGGGAAGAGGCCAGGACAAGGCGTGCTTGTGAACAAACAGGCCCCTGTTTAACACCACGCCGCTCACTACTGATGGAGAGGGACAGAGAAAAAAGACAGAGAGGGAGAGAGAGAGGAGCAGAGAGGGTGGAGGGTGGAGGGTGGAGAGAGACAGAGGAAGAGAATAAGAGTGAAAGAGAGAGAAAAGGAGAGTAAGTGGGAGGGAGGAAGGTGGTGGTAGTGTGTGTGTGTGTGTGTGTGTGTGGGTTGGAGGGGGGGGGGGGGTAAGAGACTGGCACAATGTGACATCCAATCCGGTGATGAATCTCAGCATAAGAAACTCAAGGCTGCTGCCGAGATCAGCCGGCTAATAAGTATTCAAATTAGGCATAAATTTTACATGCCCAATGTTTAAAATATTCAGAGAAAGACTGTCTGATTGCCTTTACTACGATTTTATGAACATTCTAATGGAGCCTGGATCCCTCTCTCTTTTTTTTTTTTTTTTTTTTTTTTGGTGCTTTCTTTCTTGGACCGGCGATGGATGTTCAGAAAACTTGAAGATATATGAGAAAAGGAAATAAGGATTTTTAATAAGATCTGAATCCAATGCAAACTACCGTGGAAGTCCGAGGAAAATTGCTACTTTGATATTAACAAACCAATGAAATTTGCTTTTAATGTACTTATATGTGATTACCGATGTATAAAACATTAATATCATATAAAGAAAATGGGAAAAAAAATCTGACAACATAGCTTAAGATGAGAAAAAAGTGTAATTTGAATTTCTTGCACAAACAATAAAAGCTCAGCGTCCGGCTTAATCTCCCATCCCTCCCTCCTCCAAAATAAAATCGGTGCAATATGTCTAACTGCAACATAATGATAATGCAGATATATGCAAAGTATATTCGCAGAGATCAGATGGTGCTTTAACCTTAATGACAGCGGTGAGATAAATTAATTAGCCATCTAAAGGCGGCATTCAAATCTGCCAATTAGAATGTCAATTAGAAACACAGCCAGGCTGCAATGATGAGCGGGCGACCGAGCTGTGGCTCTGACTGTGGGGGTGATGGAACTGTCACAGATCGAGACGCGCCCATGTGTACACACATGCACACACACACACACACATCCACACACACACACACACTCAATACTCAAGAGAGACAGACAGTGACAATATTCAGCACCTGAGGGTGTGACTGTATGCAAGTGTGTATCTGCATTTGTGTACGAGTGTGTGACTACCACAGGTTCTCCCTGCCCTGTACCCTCTCTCTCTCTCTCTCTCTCTCCCTCCCCCTGAGGGGTACCAGCCCTGACCCTGGCTCAGCCTGTCCCTAAACCAACTAGGTCGGAAGGAGCCCACGCCACCTCCAGCTACAGTATCGACTGGGGCCCTGGCTCTGATCTGTGCCGGTGCAGGCAGCATTTAATGCCGCATGAGTGAGGCTCGCCGGCTCGCCCGCACGTGTGTTTGACATCCCATAAATTGCCGGTGTCCTGCATTTCAACACACCCGCTGTTTGATGCCATTTCCTCAAGCCACAATCTTCCAATGAGCCAGAACCTAGACTACTTATTATCATGATCGGAAACAGAGAGGAGGGCTGTCAGTGCCCTGGTAATACGCTGGTAATTCTCCAGATGTATAGCTTTGGGAAGGAAGATGATAGTGATACTAAGTGTTTAGGTTGCGGGTTGGTGGAAAGATAGTGAGAGACGGAGAGAGATAACTCTAAATTCACTGTCGTCGACAGTCAGTGATGGCTCCAACGTCTCTGCTCAGGTGGAGCCTGGGTAAGACACAGACAGACACTGTATTTGCAAAGCTTCAGACCAACTCCAGCTTTTGTCTCGTTTCTTGTGCAACCGCAGCCTTGCTTGCTATTCCTCTTCAGCTTGAGCAAATGTTTACACTTGAATCTCACACTACGCAAATTTGTCTCTTCCATCAGGTACGGGATCTGAGAAAGGGTCCTGACGACGCATTTGGCCCAGAGATTGGGAGAATTTCTCCTCTTTCTTCCGAGAAATGACACAACAAAGGTGTAAGGAGAATTGAGCCTTTCATTGCCCCCCCCCCCCTCACACACACACCCTCTCTCTCTCTCTCTCTCTCTCTCTCACTCTCTCTCTCTCTCTCTTTCTCACACACACATACACACCAAACACACACCTATCATTAAAGGGGAAAGAAGCAGCCCTCCATCTTTGTTTGCGAGCTCTAAAAGCCCTTAATGTAGCCTCATTACCTGGCCTGTCTCCCGCTCTATCATGTGCAGTAAACACACACTATGACACTGGCCATCCATCTAGTGGGAATACACAGCTGTCTGCTGGTGCTCCAACACTGTCTAGGGAACACTGGGGAATTTAACACACACACACTCACACTCGCGCACGATACGTTGTTAACACACAACAGGCTTGACACTGGTCTGGTTCAGAGTCTGTGGGCTATCCATTTTCACTGGGAGGATGTTCTCCGCTGTGTCTCCATCTAGAACGCTGATCCATTCCCTCATCTTATATGCATGAGTTGCAAAAAATATTTTCATTAGGGTGACAAAAAAGAAAAGGAGGACAGAGGCAGGGGGGGTAGCATTAAAAAAAAGTGACCGGTAAATCTGTGATCCCAGAAGTCCATTCATTATCAGCTCACATTTCAGGTGGCTGGCTGGAATTCTTTGGGTTTGTGAGATCAAAATAAAAAAAAAATAATAATAGAAATTACATTTCACAGTCTGCTGACTCCTCACAGCTCTCTGATCAAGTCGAGATATGGTTACCATTTAAAATAATCACAGATTCTGTGCTTGAGTGAAATTAATTCATCATTGCCATAAGTTGCTATGCATACAAAATAAAGAAGTAACTGGGCAAGGGCAAGGGCTCACATATTCAATACTTCAGATTGCTTAATAAATCAAAATGCCATGTATGTGCTGACTATAAAAATGGTGCTTAAAACCACCGTATTTTAAAAGTGATACATTTAATCCAAGACCAAATCAGGAAGAGCAAAAAAAAAAAAGTTTAAAATAACTTCATCAGAAGCCTTGCAGATGTTTATGCAGGGGAGACCGTAAATTTATGCCTTCAACAAATCTTTGATTATGATCATATGTTTGTTTGTACAAGGGTGTGTACTGTAATCTTTTTCTGGTAGCGAGTTGTCACAGCAGAGGAACACCACAAGCAGTTTATTACAGCCTTCAGCTTCGAGCAGGGAGTTTGGAGTCGGAGATGGAAAAACGACCACTTGGAAAGCTATGTTCGACAAAACCCAGTCCCCCGGATTAACTAAGGAAAGCTAGGCTGTCGTGCCTTAGAATTAAAAGCTTCCCTTTTGGCACTAAAGGGCCACCATAAAAGAGCATTAATGACTACTTCTTATAAACCTGTGTATGGTAATGGTTTCTGCTCTCAGATACAGGAATTTCAAAAGTGCTTCACCGGTGAATAAAGATTGCTTTGGAAAAGAAGGGGGCTGGAGAAATCATATTTACAAAATCAGGAGTAGGTGCCAAATGAAAAGAGATGAATATGAATAATGGACTTTGCATTTTTCAGGATTAACATTATTCAAAGCAACAGAATCAAATGTGGTTATCTCCTGTCCAATGAGCCCTACATTGACAAAACCTCAGTCATATTTCAATTCTTCATTTGAGCTGACAATAAATTGTAGTTCTGTGATAGGAGACATTCAGTCAAGAATGTTCAGAACTTAATTCTCTTCTATTTACAATAAGGAGATGAGACAGAATAAGATAAAAGACAGACTATTTGCCACAGTGTGTAAGTGTCCCTGAATGGAGTGTGAGTGTGCATCGAGAGTCAGTGTTTGTGGAGGAGAGAAAGGGGGGAAGAAAATGACGAAAAATGAAGAAAACCAGAGGAAAGAGTGTAAAGTGCATGTTCAATTGTGCGGTCTGCACAATGTCTCCTCAGAATCAAATGCAAGAGGCACTCATGAATAGTGTGCATGATACTATGTTAATACAAATTCATTTTTTATATGAATACAACCAGCTCTGAAATGTGACAATGGCAAAACAGTAATTGTACATGGAATATCCAATTACTGATAAAAAATAAAAAAGAAACAGGGCGTGGGAGGGGGGTCAGGGGGGGTCAAAATATTAAATCAAAAACAACAAAGAGTCATTCAGTGAAGATGGGAGAAAATATTTTAAGACGAAATGTAATATTTTGCAATTTATCCAATCGCCTTTGCTCGACAAAATACGGTGCTTCAGCAGTAAACGCACGCTTCTTAAATGTGACAGTGTGGCAGAGCACGCCCCTCACACAGAGAGAAAGAGGAGGAGAGAAACTACTTTTCTCCAGCATTTAGGCTCGTCCCATATCATTTACATGTTACCCATCAGGCACCTCACTCTGGTGAAGCAGGAGACAGCCCAGCCGCTGCGGGTGAGCAAGACAGTGACGAAAGCTGATCAGTCGGCTCTCATTTGCATATTTGCCAATTCCATTAATTAACTCGGCCCACCTAATCAAGGCTAATTGACCTATAAAGAGGGGAGGCCTCATTGTCTCATCCAATCATCTTTACCAAGTGTAGAGGAGGTGCGCCGGTGAATGCAGGGTACTTCCGACCTAACTGTATTTATAGACCTCATGCGTGGCCCTGTTCCACTTAGGAAAGGCGTTTATTCAGAGAGCGATCAGGACTGAGCCGCTTTGACATGGAGCACGAGCTGTAAAACAAAAAGAAGAAAATGGACAAATTCTTTACACTGCTCTGGTGCTCTTGTCGAGAGAAGAAGAGGAAGAGAGAGAGGGAAAAAAATCAGAGGAGCTAATGACAGTTGCTGGCCTGACTCTCCGGTGCTCTTCCACAGCACGGCAGATCCAGCGGACAGGCGCAGGGAGCCAGCCGCGGCCGGCACAGCTACAGAGACATAGCTCATTGTGACGTTTCCAGTTATTTCTGGTTGATTAGGGCCATTATGTCTCCAGCTCTGATTTATGTTGTCATTCCCTCTCAGCAGTCCTGCATCGATAGATCTTAATGAATTGGTAAATAAGGGTGAAGATTGCAGTTGACAACACCGCAACATTCCTCATTCATACCAGACAAGATTTATGTAACCAATTAGGAGCATAACAGGGGGAGACTGGTCAGGAGAAAAAATAATCTTTCCACAGGAAAATTACCAAAGTCTAACCCACGACAAAATAGATAATGGGCAGTCTTTACCACCGGCTTAGTCACACTTTCTCCATGCCCGGTTGGGGACTTTAAAAGTGCTGGGAAGAAAGGATCCCTCCTGCTCCTCGTAGGATTAAGAAATTGATTTAACAAAAATATACAGAGACTGGTTGACAGTGTGTAGTGGCTGACTGCTTGACTGCACCTTTCCATTTCAAAAACACACATGACTATTCAGCACACATCTGAATAATGTCCAAACCAAAGATGATGATGGAATCAACAGATTAAAAATTAAGCCCTCGCCAACAAAGCACCACTTTGATATGGAAATGTTAAATTCAAGAAGCCACTCACTCGCCCCCCCCACCACAACCATCCAAAACAGAACCAATAAAAATGAGAAGGGGCGTGCATCTGTGTGTAAGAGTGTGTCTGTGTGTGTGTGTGTGTGTGTGTGAAGGGGGCACACGTATCAACTGTTCACTTAATGTTTGATACATCAACTAAAAAAATAATCATTTGCATTTTTTAATAGTCTCGTATTTCCATTATTTAATTCCCCTACACTGCAGTTCTAGGAATCTGTTAGCAGACAAATAAAGGCCTCTTTGTCATTAAAAAAAATCTAGATAAAAGTGCTGATCATCAATAGCCAGCGACAGGCCAGGAAGACCCATAGGGCAGGAGTGAACAGAGGTGGAAAATTAAAGCAGAGTGATACGGGAGCCGGCTCCTTTCAGCCTCTCTCCCCTTCAAGCACATGCAAATGAGGCCGTGCTGCTTAACTGCATCATTTATGTGGATAATAGCGGCATCATCATTACGGGAACTCAAATTAAATTACATCACAATTAGCATAACAAAGTGATTGGTTAAACTTTCAAAACAAATAACGCGGCTCTGCTAATGAACAGTGTTAATTGGCCAGTGTGCATTCTAAATAAAACATGTAGGTAAACATGTGTTTTAGTTAAACAATTTCAAAATTCATTTTCTCCTCTTTTTTTCTTCTTTAAACAAAAACAAGGCAGATGTGGATGGGGGGGGGGCGAAGAAGACTCAAAACTGAATATTGCCAGGGGGATTTATAAGCTGAAATATAAAATGTGTAGCATTTAATTTTATTGCGCTAAAGAACCTATTATATGCCAGACTCTGGAGAACAATGTAAATTATCTGCCTTCAAAATGGAGTTTGGCCAATTCTCCATGTGAACTAATCACATAGCTCATTATGCATTAGGGTATTAAATTATGAAGAGGAGTCCCTTTCGCATTCCTGCACAAAGCCCTATGAAATGTTAATAATATGCCCACAATAGCCCAATACCATGCCTTGCTCACCCTCATCAATATTTAAGTAAACAAATTATCCCACTTGCCTTTGATAAAGATAATTAGTGCTTCACCGATTATCAGTCTTGTGACCTCTCTACTCTTCAAACTTAACATCTGCTCCAAAGAGGGCTTTTTTTCCAACACCAAGAAATGGGAGAAAAACAAATAAGTCAAACTTCAAGCAAAAAGCTTTGCCCCCTGAAAAACACATGTCTGCAGCTGATTAATGTTTGATTGTTATTAGCTTATGCAAGGTTATACAGTGGCTGTGCCCTTTTATTCTGTTTAACCATCATGGTGAATCTCTGTCCTCTTGATTTTTAATGATCAATGATTAGCTTAGCAAGCAAGTAGCAACAACTACAAAAAAAGACACACACTCCCACCCACACACACACACACACAGGCACACCAAAACACTCGGACCAACTGCTAGAGGAGCAGAAATACCACAGTGAGTGAGTTCACACGCACACATGCACTCACTCATACAGGCACACAAACACAAAGCCACGCCGGTGCACAGGCGCACACACTCCGCTTGTACGCATGCACACACAAACGCACACATACACACATACACACACACACACACTCTGAGCCATTCATCAGCACTAATTAAGCAGCAGATTAACAGAGCCTGCAGACCAAGGCTGCACGGTTACACAGTGGGACGACCAGCGGGGAAGGCAGGAGACACAGCCCGGCAATAAAACACAACCATTAAACACAGCCAAGAGCCTGGAGTCAACTACGGATGACAGAGGATTGATGGATGGATGGATGGATGATAGAGGGAGAGATGGATGGATGGACAGAGTCTGCCTGACTTTTTTTTCCTTCCTTTTTTTTTTTTTTTTTTTTTACCTGAGAGTGAGGAGTGCCAGAGAGCTTGACCAGAGAACAGAGTGCTTGCCTCTGCCACTGCCGAGGGTGTCTAGCAGCAACGGCCACAAGTCGACTGGTGTCACCGCGTGGAGAGGCAACACTATCTGTGTCATCACTTCAGCCGTGTTTATGGGGGATGGCATCATAAACAAGCCAGCCCCCCCCCCCTTGCTCACCCACCCCGCCACCCACCACCCAGCCCCCGCCCCAGCTCCCCCCCGCTCCCTCTCTCCTCTCTTCTCTTCTCCTCTCCTCTTCTCTCCTCTCCTCTCCCTCTCTCGCCGCCTCACCACCACCACCGTGCCATTCATGCATACTTAAATCACCCTCGCACCATTAAAAAAAAAAAAAGAAAAAGAAAGAAAGAAAGCCCAGACGCCTCTCCTGACAATTATTCTATCATTTCCAGTTGTCACCGGGGCAATTACCGACCGGGGCCCCCTGTGTGGGTCGGACATGCAGGCCCGATAGGAGAGGTTTGGGTTGGGGGAGAGAAGGAAAAGAGTGGGAGAGGGTACAGTGGAGGGAGCGTGTGTGTGAGTGCATTTGTGCATGTGCACGAGTGTGAATGGGAGAGGGGGGGAGAGGGGTGGGGGTGGGGGGTGGGGGTAATGTACAAAATGGAAATTTATGACAGAGACACGGCAGCTTCTTTCTCTCTCCACACTGGAAATAATTAGACAATCATTTCTTATGCCTGCCACTGATGAAATATATCACAATTACTGGAAAACACTACTTATCATTTCACTCCCCTCTTTATTGGAAATGAGAGACACACTGCAATTATTACTTACATCTTAATTGTCACTGTCTTTTAATTTAGAGAATGACCTCTAAATCTGATTCTGTTTATTTGTGAGTTACTTTTTGAAAAGTAAGTAAAAAAAGAAAAATGGGTTGATTTTTGTGTTCGGTGCAAATGTGTGAGAGGGACTGTGTGTGTAAGTGCTGTGTGTGTGTGTGTGGGTGGGTCCTGTGTGTGAATGAGCGAGTGTGTGTATGTGAGAGAGTGTGAGGGGACCTTCACACGGGGAGCACCGAGACTCCTCGCAGGATGCTCGCCGCCTCTCCCCCAGCACCTCGCCTGCATGCTCACCAGGCTGCTCTCGCTCTGTTCGCACATCTGCTCCTCTGAACGCTCTCTCTCTGTTTCTCTCCCCCTCTCTCTCTCCTGTGCAAGTGCACACACACACACACACTGACACACACACACTCACTCATACACACGACCTGCCGGACTGGCTCTCTTGCTTTGCTCTATGCAGCCGGCACCGCTGAGACGAGAGGGAAACGGAGACAGAAGCAGAGCTGGAGGACGCTGCTACGAGAGGTGCATTCGCCGCAGAGGTATGTGTGTCGGGCTTTATTTTAGTGCTTTTCTTTTCAGCTCTGATTGTGCATGTCAAAGTGTGTGTGCGTGTCAGTGTGTGTGTGTGTTCGTGTGGATGTAAAGAGTCTGAATGGGATTAGTAAAGGGCTGAGCTGCAGTCGGTAGCCTCCACTGTGCTGTGGCAGAGAGTGTATAGGGCTCTTAAAAACAATTAGCCATATCACATCCATGCATTACCAAGTAACACGCTATCACAAAGCACTGCTACGATAGCACAAGTACTGCGAAAGAGAGAAGGAGAGAGTGACAGATAAAATGACCTACCTTTTAAACAATGAGAGAGAAATCCAATCTCCCCGGTAAGAAGCATTTGAAGAAATATTCTCAGAAGACTGGAGGCATTAGTGTGTTTCAAAAACGAGGAGAGGGGGGGAAATGCCACTAGTAGAAAAGAGCATCAAAAGTGGAAAAAGGGGGAAAAGAAAAAAAAAAAAAAGTAGAGAGAAACTAGCTGACGCTTACTGTCAAAGACATCACCAGAGAAGTATTTACAGCGGTATTTACAGTAGTGAGCGGGGAGAGCACCTCTGCCTGGTCACGTCTGAGAGACAGTTGCCGTTTCAGTGCTGCCTAATTAAAACAAGTCAGGCAGCCCCGCTGGATTGTTTTGACGCCCGAGGACCAATAGTACACAAAAACCAGTGGCTTGATCAGTGGGGTAGGGGGGCTGGTCGTGGGGAGGGGAGCGGAGGGGGCGGAGGGTGGTGAGAGTTGGCAAAGGAATGGTGTGTGAAGGGGGGGGGGGGTTCTGTGTGTGTGTGTGTGTATCAGGGGGGTTCAGAAGAGGCATTTTGTAGAGGAATCTGAGAGGGGAGGGGGACCACAAAGGTTCAGAACTGGGGAGACTTCAACAATCCGAACGCTCCTTCACTTTCTCTCAGACAAAATACTGAAATGATGCTTTTAAATAACCTGTTTCGAGGGGAAACAATGGCCACACTCAAAACTACTCCTAAACACAGCCAGTCTGTGGGAATGGATCATATTAAAAAAAAAAAAAAACATACATATAAAAAAGTGAAACACGAGCTGATTAACATTTCACAGCTTTTCACCCCCTCGGCCACAGTTTTTAAAAGCTTGGTTTGCCACTTGATAAAAGGCAAACGTGTCTGCACAGACGTCTGACATGAAGATTCAGATGTTTGAACAAGTCTCTCCTAATGAATTACTTCAGTATCTCCAACAGGAACCGCGAAAACCACCGGTCCCCACCGCCCTGCTAAAGGAGCCGTAAAAGCTGAGGCGAGCCACATTAAGCCGGGCAGGGCTCACATGTGCTGGATGTGATGTATCGACTTGTTTCTACTACTGTAAACAACACACAACAGGCAACGAGATGAAACGTTTAGGGCTAATGGTGTTTGCCAATCCTTTTGTCATTTTTTTTTAATTACCTCCTCTTTCTCTCTCTCTCTCTTCTCTCCCTCTGTGTGTCTCTCTCTCCCTCTCCCTTGCATGCCACAGATGTTTTTCTTAGTCGCTCCAACAGACAGGAATCTACTGGCAAGAAGAAAGGCTCGGTCTTCCCCAGGAGAGAGGAGTACAAAGCCCCCAGTCTGCACACAGCAGATGCAGAAAGCCAGTCCATCTGCCACCAACTCCATGTGCCACATGGGCCTGAAAGATTTAATACAAGAAGGGACTTTTTTTCCTCTTTTTTTTTTTAATGCGTCTACATAAGTTTGTGCCATATACACAAAAACCAAATGCAAACACACAACGTCTAAATCTGGCAGAGATGCAACTCCAAAATTAAAGTCACACTAAAAGACACACACATGTGCAGGCACACAGGCTCAGCCACAGCTTGAGGTTATAGGGAGTGCAAGAACTTTTTTTTTATGTTTTTAAAGAGAGGCACCCAGGGCAACTATGACAGATTTATTTAGGAAAAGATGTAGCCCCCAGCGCGGGGTAAAGACCACTTGAACTTGCAGCTCTGAGTGGTGCACTGGCATGATTTAACAGGCTCTGAATTGTACATTATCTCCCCGGCTCCGCTGGAGCATATTCCAGCTGTATGATATCATTATTAAGAGACCAGCACAGACCAAGAGATGTAGCATTTTTATGTCAACTGTCTGAGCTCTGAGGCACAAAGGGTAAACACCAAACAATCATGGGAGAGCGAGAGAGACAGTGGGAGTTGAGGCGAGCGGGAGAAAAAGAGAGAGGAGCAGATGACAAGAGTGTAAAAGCAAGCAAGAGTGAAAAAACAGCGACAGAGAGAGGCAGAGGGGGCTAACATTAAACAACTGCTGTTAATTGCTCTAAGCGTCCACATTATGCCAGTAATTTCTCCCATTTCTCTTTCAGCGCTGAGGGCTTCAGACTAGAATGCTCCTTTAGCCCCTTTAATAAACTACTCAGAGCTCCTCACTGGAAAAGACAAACAAGAGGCCTCTGGCCTTAGAGACATTCGCCTCACTAGGGAGAAAGCTATGCCTATTTCTACACATCTGTGACAATTGTTTGCCCCCCCTTTCAGGTATTTATTCCCTATGTCTCTTCTTCCAGTGCTTTCTGCTGCCAAGGTCAACGGAGACAAACAGGCCCACCAGCGTCTTGATGTGGTGGCAGCGGAACAGTGAGAGGAGAAGGGGGGGGGGGGGTAAAAAAGGGGGAGGGGGTAGACATGTGTAGTGGGTACAGCGGGGAGGGGTGATGGTGGCAGCAGCTGGTTACCAACCCTGGCAGCAGCAGCAGCAGCAGCAGCAGCAGCAGCAGTAGCAGCGATGGGGGGAGCAGTGATGTGAGATGCAGTGCAACACCGTGACAACGATGGTTAGATGTTGTTTCTCCATCTCCTGGCACTACTGTTATTTCTTCAGGTTACTACAACTACTGCTACTACTACTACTACTACTACTACTACTACCACTGCCCATTAATTTTCAATTGAAGCCACCATGAAGTGCATTGCCCCTGGGGCGTTAGACAAAGTCAAGCGACCATCACAGTGGTTCCCCTCGTCAGCACTGGCAGGCCACCACAAAGTACAAGCACTGCCGTAAGGTTTGTCAGTGAGTGGCAGCCCAGTCTTCAACAGTGTGAATCACTCCTTATTAACCCTTCAGCAACCATTAGCTAAAGACTGCATGCTTATGATATAAATGACTGGAACTTAGAAAAGAAAAACATTTTTTTGTGTGTTACAAGAAGCATGCACAAACAGGAAGGTGCACCGAGGAAAAGATTGAGAGGCTTTCCTGTGATTGTGAGTTGTATTTATTAGAGCCTGAGTACATCAGTGATGTTGTCTGGAAGTTATCCATTTGACTTCACTCCTCCTTCATCCATTCTCACATTTAAGTGCCAGTCAGAGAAAAAAAAAAAGAAGAAGAAGAAGAAAAAAAACGACGAAGTGATTTCACCGTCTGCTCAAATATGCTCAACTGCCCCTAACAACTCCCACACAATGATAACCAGTGTTTCCAAAGAGCAAAAAAAAAAAAAAAAAAAACACCACACGTGAAACAGAGCACACACATCAGCGCCATTCATTAGTTGTCACACAAGCACAATTCATGAGCCACTTAGTCCAGCCTACGAATAAATAAATAAATAAATAAATGAGAGAGCCAAATAAGGCATAATGAGGGGGTAGGGCTCTTTTTAGTCCTGGGCAATGCTGATCACACGATGTGTTGCTTATGGCCAGAGAGCAGAGACCATTACGGACCGGTGATTATATAAGTGGTTGGAAGGCAGCACCATTTTAATATACTGTACTTAAGCACCAGGGTATCCATGGCAACTTGCCTTGCACCGTGCATTCAGAAAATCCCTAATGAAATGCCTATTAAGTGGCTGATAATGACAGTGTCCAAATATATTTGCATATGTATTTCACTGCCACAAAAAAAGAGGAAAAACAGAGTGGTGAATGGAGGTGGAGGGGAGTCTGCATCACAATAATGAATCTGATGATTTTGTTTTCTTTGTTGTTTGCAAAATGGTGGTTGTTTTAGAAAATATCCCGTTTCTTAATGGGTGAATAACACATAAACATAAGGCTTGGCACTTTGGGCTACAAAATGATTAATATGTGTATAAGTGTTTCTTTTAATAAAACTTATACGAGGAAAAAATGTAGCTGTGATGGGTGTGAATTGAGGCCTCGCTGCCTTCCTCTGGGAGTCTCCACATGTGACTTCCATTTGCGACTTTGGCTGAGTGCCCAACAGGACATCCCTGAGAGAGTGTTTGCTTGACTCAATATCAACAGCCCGAGTAAGCAGTGTGTTGTGAAGGGGAGGGGGGCAGGCGGGCAGGGGCCTCGGAGCCCTCTCAGGCCAAGCCCAGCTTCGGGTTCCTATTGAAAATAAACTAGGCTGTACATTCACTGGGCCCAGAAACATCAACACGCACTGCGAGGAGCCACGTATAGCACTCAGCAGTGTTCCGCTGGTGCCTCTCCAAGGCTTAATGATACCTGCACCTCCCCTCCAGCTGCTTCTGCCGACACCGCTGCTACACGCAGACGGCAGGCGGGCGGGAATTAAAGTATACATTACAGCAGAAAAATAAAAAGAGATCGAAATGACAGAAGTCAGACAGTTCAAGCTGACCGAGCCTCTTGAAACGAAGGAGCTTGTAGACTAGCGACAGACACTCCAGGTTAAATTGGCCCTCCTGTGCCGCCTCTTATTTTCCCACCACCGCAGCTGCCTCCAAAGCCCAACCCCCCTTCCTAAAAAAAAAAAGAAGAAGAAGAAAAAAAAAAAGAAAAATAGCTTTTCTTCAAAAGCGTATTTGAATTAAATGAGTTGCTGAAATCAAAGGCTCGGCTGAGCCGGGTAAATTTAAACAAGCAAGTGCGGCTCACAGCAGTTTACCTGTTATACAGCAGATTGGAATTAGATGAAAGAGTAGAGCATGGCAGACAACTTCCCTTTTTTCACAGTAGTAGATATTATCATATAGTAAAGGCAGCTGCACTTTAAATTAGATTCCTTCTTAGTGAAAGGTACACGCTACTCAGTTGTTGTTTTTTAAGCTCCTGGCCGCTGAGATGTCACTGAGATTAAGAAACAATAGTCTTTTCATGCATTCAGATTTCCTGTTAGGGATGAATCTGAAACCCATTTATGACAGTGATCTGTAGTGTCTGAGGATCCCACAGCTCCAGCTCTGCCAAAGAGATTATCATTCCCAGAACCATGGCTACACAGTTGAGTGGCAGCAAGACAAGCTCCACTGACAGTCAAAAGAGCACAACACCTGTATATGCTATGCAACAACCAATATCTAAGGTCCAAGGAATCCCGTCAATGCTTTTGCAAGTAGCAATGAAAAATACCATTTGGAGTGAGAGGGATATTAAATACTGACCATGAATTAGATGACGTGGAAAGTTGGGGAATCATCTCCAGGAGCGATTGAGACGTAGAGCGTTCTGTTCTTAGTGCTGGAGAGTGGACTTCAGAGTCCTGTGATTACCCCGGCCTTCTGACTTACTGCTGACACAGTGGCTATCCATTCATGACTAAAACACCATTCAGCTAGACACCAATTACACCTAAAAAACCCTGATCAAATTAATTCAGGAAAATGGTATTCCAGCAAAGAATAATAAACTCATTATATGGAAATTTCAAACTCCTCTATTCTCCACACCGCGGCTAATTCAAAACTAATTTTTACTAGCCACTAATTTGAGGGCGAAGGGCGGGGGATAGGAATTACATCTGGAGGTAATTCATTGTGTGGAACTGAGCCCAGTGGAGGCTACGATTCCCCTCCATCCCCCGCTAAAAAAGAAAAAAAAAGAAAAACATAAAAAATAAATAGAGACAGACAGACAAGACATGGAGAAGGAGCTACTTAGGTGAGTGGGACTTCCGGAGCACTGAAACAACACCTTTCACCAAAATGTTTTCATTGTGCTGTCACCAGACACAGGCTGGAGAGGATATAGGTGCTGCAGGCTCACAGACAGACACAGACACTGAGAAATAAAAGAGAGAGGGAGAAAGATTTTCAGGAAATGTGGGACTTTTCATAAGGTTCGGGCTCCTGCAGACAGCTGCACTGGTTCAGGATTTAGCAAATAGCCAGAGATGTGGACGTTAAGGAAGTGTGTGGGTGGGTGGGTGGGGGTAATTTTGACTCTACAGTTAGGTGTTGTGCCCGCTCTGAAGGCTTTAGGGTTTATGAGGACGTCTCCCTCTCAAGTGACCAGCTACATCTGGGCTGCCTAAGTGGGCTGCCTAATAAATGGCACAGTTTCCCAATGATCTGCAGTTTCAAAGCACTGAGTAAAGGGTATCCAGCTGTATCGGTTTCACTGTATGGACGCAAACTTAACAGGTATTTGCACGGAAGTATTTGTAAAGGAGCGGAGGAGACCAGACGTGGAGTGATTTTTCTTTGATTACTCTGATCAAATTGGGAGAGAAACATGAAGTCTGGCTCCCCACAATCAGGTACAGAGCAAAAAAAAAAAAAAAAATCCCTGCAGGAGGACATTAACATGTGATAGAGAAACTCGCCTCAGTCCCTTCCACACCAGAACCCCCTGCTCTCCACTTCCATCCTGTGCCACCCCTCCAACACTAAATGTGTTTTCCAAATGAAAATAAACGGAGTCCAACCAGTTTGAGGCAGTCATACTCTGGAATATGAGATCAAATAAAGGCTTCTGTGGAGGCTGAAAGGAGAAATGAAATAGCTTCTGAGGGGAGATGTACCGAGTAATAAAATTACTCCTTTATATCTTCCTAAACAGCAGATGTTCCCCTGGAGTGGGTGAGGGCTTCACTTTGGTCAAAGACAAGTATGCAAGTGGCAATTTTTCCTTCAGGGAAGATTCCCTGATACACTTCTCGAGACTTGGCGCACCGCAATTTTCTTGAAAACGAGAAACTATTTCAGCAACAAGTTAAGCGGAACTTTGGAAGTTTCACTTTGATGATGTGCTGCTAGACGCTGTCACTGAAAGGTATGTTCCATTAAATTGGAACAGCAAGATGATTCATAAGCCTATTGCTTTTCAATGAGTTCAAACTAGGCTGAAATGTTCGGCTGAACAGTTGTATTTTATACTAACACATACAGTTGACTTGGAACTGACCGTGATGTACCACAAACACAGTGAATCATCTTCGGGATGAAAAAATTCACTACTTTGAAATTGGTTAGCTATTCCAGTTATACAAGCACTATTCCATTTGGCATTGGGGGGGAATTTACAACAAAAGTATGACTCTAACTACTTAAAATCATGCAATTGATTTGTATTCTTAAAAAGCTGGTCACAATAATATTCAGATGGACTTTTTTCTTTTTTTGCAAAGGCAGAAGGACAATATTAGAGGAAATTTGCAATTGGAGAGAATACATTATAATTCATTATACAGTAGCTATTAAACCTCCAGTAAAAATGGTTTAGTACAAGGATTGAGCCACTTATCAGACGTACTCACTACCTTTAAAAGCTGTCCATGTTCAGTGCTCTGAGTGGCAAAAAAGCAATCGCTGATGACTTTGAAAATAGGACTAGATGTACAATTTATCAAAACAGACACGGCTGGCGGGGATTTCAGAGAATCAAGGGTTGTAACTGTTTGTTCAAAAATCGCAGTAGAAAGGAAGACCGCAATTTACAGAATTAAAAAAAAAAAAAAAGAAAGAAATGCAGCCATGCTACTTTGAAAAGTTGTCAATGAAGTGCTTCTTTGGCTTATACTGTCCAAAAATGGGCTTGAAGACATTTCAGTACAGGAAGTGTATTGTTCACTGCGCTGATTTGTCTTGTTCGGTTGTTCACTGCGCTGATCACAACGCTTTTCACCCAGAAAGCGGTGCACCTTCCCAACGCTTTGTTTCAATGCGTTCTCTTAATGAGGTTAATTTAAGAAAATTATACAACAAATTAAATAAATTACTCGCAGATGCACACAAGTATCTGTGTTTCAGTTTGTTTTATGCAGTCTTGGCATGTAATTAAGTAGTTTACACCAGGTTGATGATGTTTGTGCTGTGACTATGAATTAGTTTCTGGCGCGAGCCTAACGTAAAACTTTATTCTCAGTGACAACCTGCAAGACTGTTGTTTACAAACATACACAAGTAGAGAGTAGACTCATTAAGGAGCTCATAACACCAAACCCCAAAAATAGTGCATGGAGCGTGCATCGGTGGCTTAAAACACTTGTCAAGCTATCATCATTGGTGACTCTTAATTTATACAAAGGCACCCAATTATACTTAGAGGCAAAAAAATTTCAACACTTTGTGAACTTGGGAAACATCATTAACTTTCTCTCTGTGTTGCCTTTTTCCTCTGTTGTAGCCCGTTGCCATCTCCTCAGGAAGACAAATGGCAAAGGGGATGTTTGTGACAGCTTAAAAGTACCCATCAGCTGCCTGTGAGACATCTCCCTGCACATCCAGCCCTGAACCTCCCCAAACAAACAGCAGGCTCCACTTCAAATACATAGCAGGACTATTAGGTAATCTTCTCCTTTGTTCACTCTCCCTCAGCTTTGGTGACTAACCTCAATCTCTCCCTGTTCCACCTCCAGCCTTCAAGCTGACAACACAACACTTAATGCTGCCAGAACCATAGGAGAGGGCCGTGATGAATGGCTTCAGGAATTGTCTGGAAATACGCACACACGCACTATCTTGCATATTCAGAGACGAGCCACATTTGTTGTGTTATGATGACAGTACCAGTATGGTTTGAAAGTGAGAGGGCGAGAGAGGCGAGGAGGGCGGCAGCACAAGGGCTCTTTGTTTTTGGGACGGGACAAATCTGAGGTTTCCTTTTGGATATTCAATATCCTGTAAGGTACCAAACAGAGTTACAGTAGTCTAGTGTCTGGGCTTTTTTTTTTTTTTTTTTGGAGGGGGTGGGGGGTGAGGAGGAGAGGCTCGCTACGTGTGTCTGTGAATTGTTGCATGCTTCTTAGTCAATTGCTGTGTGGCTTGCGTGAGCCCCTTCCAACAAAGCCTGGGAAATCAATCAATCTGCAAAGAAATACCTCTTATGCCAGATGTGGCACTTAAAAAAAAAAAGGAAAAAAGACTTAAAAGACTTTCTTGTATTAGGGACTGTAAAGGTCCAAACAAGCTTAAAATCGTGTTGAAATGAAATATTTATTACACGTGAATCAAACTGTCAAAATGCCTCCTACTGCACTTTGAAATTCTGCTTGTTAGTTTAGGTGGCTTCACGTCAAATCTGTTAAGTGTGTCAACGTCTTAGTCTGAAACGTATCTCTACGATTTACTTTACAAGTTGCCAGGGAGAATGAAAGACAAATGTTTCATTAGCAGGTGACTTTTTGTGTGTGTGTGTGTGTGTGTGTGTGTGTTGCTTTTACAAGTCTTCAGTAGTTCCGCTCTTTGACACTTATACACGCACTCTTGCATACGCTGAATATAATTATAAATGCAAGGCCTGCTATAGGGAGCTGAACTTTTCACACCTTTCAAAGCCACAAAATTGGATGGTTTTGTGGTTGTGCAGCTGCCGCTCCACGCTAATGCAAGGCGGTGTCATATGAAAAATATTCCTCTCCCCAAACCACAGGGCTGGTCATTAATGAAACACAGGCCGCGCAGTGAGGTCATACAGAGTCTAGATTTCAGCAGCCACACTTAAAAACCGCTCAGAGAGAATAGAGAAACATGAACACAAATCAGATTCCAGCTCCAAGGACGGGGAAAATAAATAAATAGAGAAAGGCACTGGCCCCTCTCACATTTTCCCCCAGCGCTCTGCAAACAACCGTCAACTGCAGCTCAGAAACAGCTCACAATGAGAGCAGACTAAACAATCTGGTCCCGGCCAAGGAAAATGCTAAGCAACTCTGCACACAGGATGTCTCACCCTAATTGCCAACTATCAAATCTCACAATGGAATCTATCCATTTGGCAAAATCTTCACAGCAAACTTGGCAATATACTTTTGCTTTTAAAAGTGTCAACTTCTGAGATGAAAAAAAGATGGAGAAACACAATTGTCAAGAATTTCATTTCTATCTCGGATTTGCTGGGGTTTATTGAGCTTACAGAAAAACTAGCAATAATGTGTGCTGAGAGGAAAAAACTTTTATTAGATAAAGGTGCTAGGGGTCTTGTAAACGAGTGATTAAAATCCTCAGCATTAAGATAAACAGACTAAATAGGTCCCCGAAGACGTGACGACTGAGGAAGGAGAGAGAGCGAGGGCGAGCCCAACTCAGCACGAGAGACTGACAGACTGTGTACTGGAGGTGGGCATGGGAGCGTAACTGGAACCTTGGGACTGGTATATGAAACAGGGGTTACTCGCTGGGACGGGGCTCTAAACAGGAAACTAATGGGACAGTCTCCACCATCCACCATGTGGCATTGTA
The DNA here is from genome assembly GCA_021432705.1 of Caranx ignobilis. Lineage (NCBI taxonomy): Eukaryota > Metazoa > Chordata > Actinopteri > Carangiformes > Carangidae > Caranx > Caranx ignobilis. The sequence continues at coordinate 82,286,475 of MU269990.1, read as the reverse complement.
TTTTCCAGCCAGTCAAAGCCGTGCTCGCTGAGACCCCATGACTTCAAACAGCCAAAATAGCAGCACATTCATGAAACAGAACAGAACTACTGGGAATTAAAGGAGGCAGGGAGGGGGAAAAAAAGAAAACACGCGCGCACACACACACACACACACACTCAAAAAAAAAGGTAGCAGGCCTCGACAGCAGATGGTAAAATTAACATTTCAACAGTTCCTTCCTTTCATGTAGGTCTCGGCAGAACTTTTTCTTTTTTGAAAAAAGGAAAAAAGTAAGAGGGGCTTGGATTTTGGTAAGATACAGTGGTGTAGAAGGCATCTGGAAAAGGGGAAGAGGAATATTGGCTTATTGCTCCTGATGGTCCACCTCTATGAAAAATTAAATAGGTCTGTTTTGCAGGTTTCCCCTCTCTAGAGTGCCCTAAGCTGTGTTATGGAAACATCATCTCAGTAATTTATACGCCAAAGAACACCTGGTGATGAAAGAAAATAAACTATTCCTCCCTTTTTTTCTCCATTAAAACCCAACACTTTGACTTTGTGGTCTCTCCCTTTGATGTTTCTTTTTCCACCTTTTTTTAATGTCCATCCATTTGGCTTATTTTGCAAGAAGTTGGCATCTATTGTAGTGTTAAGTCGTTCACAAAATGCTTGTCAGATTTCATTTTGAAGTCTTGATATAAACTTCAAAAGGTACTGTAGAGATGTTATCATGGAGAGACTGGAAGACTGAGGCATCTCTAATAAAGACCCAAACAATGGACAGCCTCTCTCATTTCCAAGCCTGTCCAATGGAGCGTCTCAGTAGTACCCATTAATTTGGACACAGTTCTGGCTAAATTACATGTGTTCCACCTCTGTGACATTTTAAATGCAATTAAAAGCTGGTTATGGAAGTGTGCACGGACTTCCCTGTGATGAAGGGAAATCACTGACGTGATTAACATGCAAACGAGCTCATGCTGGCAGACTAGATTGGGGTTTGAAAACCTCAATTACTTTTGTGTGATTATCTATTTACCAGTACACAGATTTCCATTTCTCATCTCCAGCCGAGTTCCCCATGCACAAGCCTCAATTATACAAGGCACACCTTTATTTATGATGCGCACGATGCTGAAATACAAGCTCTGGTTATTTTTCACTGTGATGTATTGCGCCTTTACAGGCTGCTCATGAGGCAGGGCCACCAGAACAACACTTCCTAATGTTGAACCATTTGCTTTGTGAGCACTTAATATGATCTTGACCCCCACCGCCCTGCACACCCCCAATCCATCCATCCAGCCCCTATTTAAACCCAGTTTAATCCCGCCTCTCTGTTAGACAGCAGTGAGAGTAATGGACAGAGGCCAGCCATTTGTCCTTTTCAAATGGATTTTATGCTTTAACATATTTTTTTATCATTATTTATTTTATTAAACTCTAAACTATATCAAAACTAAATGAAAGCCCTAAATGCATGCGTGAATGAATGACTGTCTGTATGTGTGTGCACGTGTGTGTTGAGGAGAGATCTGGCGCGTAGTTCAGAGGAAGGTGTGGATTTAAATCAACTACAAAACCACTCCAGGCCTTCTAGTGTGTATCATCTTGTTGATACAGTTATTAAAGTGACGCCTGGCAGCACAGGAGGAATACACTTTCATCAATTTGAATGACTGAATGAGGCAGAATTCCTGTTTTTCCTTCTTCTTTTTTTTTTAGGTTAAATTTACATTAATATAAACACACATTACGTTTTCCACACAGGCAAGATTTAATGAGACACCCTCCAACTTTTTTCAAAGAAAAGACGCATCAAGTGCAAAAAAAAAAAAAAAAAAGGAAAATACTCCAAAACACAGGGAAAATTAATGCACTGTACAGTAACTGTGCCAATGTGTACTCACTTTTCAACCACTTTATCTGAAGCATAATGATTTTTTAAAAATGGTATAGTGCACGATTTTATTGTTTGCCAGTGTTCCTGACTGTTTCCTGGTGCCCAGGGACAGGAAGAGAAGGGAAAGGCACACGCATCTGTGGCACAGCCAGGCTTTTCACATTGTGCCCAGCATACATAAAACATGCCCTGTTGCTTCAGCTGGAGCAAAAAGGAAAACAGTGCCATCAAGTGAAATTTCTGAGGATTCCTCAAACACCTAAGCAGATAGATCTATCACCTGATCAAACCAAAGGCAGGAGAAGGAGAGAGTCTTCTTTGGTAAACTTTAATTAATCCTTTTTATTTACCCAAAATAAAAGAGATTTTTTCCCTCTCAAAGGCGTTACTCATCATTGTTAGCCAACACTTATTAAAAACACTTTTTAAAAGGTGTAATTCATATGTTTTCTATATGTCTGCATGTCTTGTTTAAATAAATAATCCTCACTCTTTGCTCTGGATGGGAATATTAGACAGAGGAACCCCACCCACTCAAGCGGTCTGATGATAAGACAAGAAATGAACATGCTGCGTTGTTGGCTTCATGTTCACAATCCTGTTCGAGGTACCTCAGAACAAAGGGAATCATTATTACTATTTGAACTCAGTTGCCAGGACTTGGCTACAACACTGGTATAAAGCTGCAGGAGTGGGCAGGGGGGGAAAAAAAGCAGTGGATACAGCATATTGAGTGAGTGAAACTGGTGGTGACGGCTGGAATCATGAGTGAGAGGGAATAAAAGAGAGAGAGGGGGAAAGCTTAGATAATAGTAGATAATGGACAATTAACTCAGGCTAGTAGTGCCGGATGCAGTGAAAAGCAGCTTGCGGTGCAGCAAGTCCCCGATCACCACTCAGCCCTATTCACATTTGGGAATACAGGCGATATCAAGCTGCTGGCTACAGGGCCTCAGAGGTGTACACGTTGCATTAGCAATCTCCACAATGCCTTCAAACAATGCTTGATACCAACAAAGTGTCCCAAAGTGCAAACGCAAGCACTCTGCCGACGAGAAGTCTGTGGTGCCATAACCTTGCTCATTGTTTCACGTCCTTTCACCATCAAAATAAACCCAGGAGCCGTAAATCCATTTAAAACACTGACATACTGCCATTCTGGGGTGCAGACATAGAAATTAGCATAATTAAACCTATATAAAAGCTAATTGCATAAATAATGAGCGAATGTCACCACTGTGCATCACAGAAACAATGCATGTGTTCATATCTGGGGCCTCAGAAGTGTTTTAACTGCCCACCCAGCCCCCCCACCCCCTTCAAGCTCCATCTAAATCTATTGATCTGTGAAACACAGGGACCCAGGGGAGGCAATTCACTTAATATCATACATCTAATGATGAGATGAATAACGATTATACCATTTGGTAATTAAACGTCTTACAAACCATTTAACTGACTGTGCGTCAGGAGGGGTCGCTGGAGGTCGTAACGATTGTTTTTCATTTCTCGCTCGGCACGAAAGCAGGAGACACACGCAGGAGGTATGGCTGGGGGGGTGGTGGTGGTGGTGGTAGAAAACAGTGCATGACACAATAGTGAAAACACACTAATGACTGTTAGCAGCTATGGCGCTAATCCCTAACGCTGTCAAGACTTTGACAGGAAAACAATTTGCTGGGGATGAAGGAATCGGAGGAAAATAAAGCGAGACAAACATCTTTTTCCTCTTTGCCTCCTTCTTTTCCACACTTACAGCATGTAGTGCTTCTATACAGATGATCTCATTAACTCTCGCTTTTGCATCCTCTCACAATAAGAGACAAATTAGTGGGGAAAATAAACACGTATTAATTGGTGAACTGTAAATATATGACAAGGGCTATGTGAGAAAAAGAAGACAGGGGTGGGGGTTTAGGGTTTTGTGCAGATATCTTCCCTCTTTCCTAGAATGTGTCTGATCCACACAAAGGTGTGTTAAACACACGCTTTAAGAGCCACTTCACTGTCAACATCCACAACCCTAATCCCTACTTACATACAATAATTACATTTCCATGTCAGTGTGTTGTTTTATGGACAGGCTCGAAAGAGGCTTTTTTTTTTTTTTTCATTTGACATAATGTATACAGTAAGTACAGATGAAACTGGGAAGTCAGGTGAAAAAGTTCTGAAAGGTTTGGCGGTTACGAAAAGTACCCGCGAACGTCCAGTCACCTTTTCCATCCAATCCTCAGATGGCTAACAATACCTTTCCTTTGTAGCTGGATCTGGCACATTCATGCAGCATTTACTGACAGAGGGATGTGTGTCATGCTCCTGGCTCCTTATTGAAAGATAGCTAGTAAACATTGTCATTCCAAAAGAGAGACGGGATTAAAGCCTGCTTTGCCCATTGAGGGGAACAGTACGCGGAAAGAGAACGGGACAATAGCCAAATGGAGGACGGTATCACAAGGGTCCAATGTCTGCCGTGATGAATATGTGGGAGATTATAACCCATTCCATCATTTCCATAATGTAAAACTCTCTTTCTTCTTCACCCGCCGACTATTCACTAAATAAATGAGAAAACTATCACCCGCGCAGAAATATTTGACAAAAGCCAGAAGGGAGGGAGAGCGAGTTTTGAATGACCCCCGTGCCTTTGACAATGCAGGCGCTGTCCGAACACATTCGGAAGCAGCGGAGTGAGTAAGACTTGGTAGAGTATTTATCACTGGGCACAATGCAAATGTATTACCATGTCACCTATACCACTTTACGGCGCAGAATGGAAGCACAGCAAATAAAGGGAGTTTTATATAACACCAGGTGGAAATATGAATGTGGGGCTCCTTCGGTGTGTGGCTTTGCTGCCTTGCTTGCACTCTCGACTGAGGGATCATTCAGTGGACACTGGTTTAAAACTCAAAGAGTCAGCCCTCGCATTTAACCAATATGCTAACTAGCCCAGCTAATAAGTCTTACCTGATGATTTGAAAGAACTTGTGAAAAGAAAAGTAGAATTACAGAGTTCAGGGTGAAGAGAGTGAGAATAAAAAGAGCTTTAAATGATCACAAATTCGTTTTTTGGTTATTAACTCTTTGAAGATCTGTGAAAGCTATCTGGTTAAGTATGCCTTCCAGGAGATTTGTACAAAAAAAATGCATGTCTTTTGCATGATATGCTGTATACAGAGTGTGTACTACTGACAGGCCTTGACTCCAAGCTCTTGAGTGCAACTGTTACTTTTCTATGGAGCTCCTCAAAAAACATTAAACTTGTGAAATTCCTGAGCCATAGAAAATATCTCCCCACCCTGTGCCCTGCTCACACCTCAGCATCACTGACACCTTTTCACCTATTCACTTGTGTGTGTGTGTGTCTGTTTATGTGGGTGTATGTGAAAGAGAAAGGCTACATTCACACATGTGTGTATGTGTATGTGTATGTGTGTGTGTGTGTGTGTGTGTGTGTGTGTGTCATCTGCCCAATCACTGCAGTCTATTCCAGAGATTTCTCCCATGGCACCCTAGTTTATTTACTTTATCTACAATATAATGCTTCAGTGAACATTAGCAACTTTGAGACACAAGTTTCAATCAGTCATCTGGCAGCAGTGGGTGCATGCTCGTGCGTGTGCTCAGCCAGGTGCAGAGAAGAGATGAACACCAAAGAGATGGCACGGCTTTAAACTGACGGACTGACAAAGAGGTCCCAAAATAATACAAAATAAAAACGGACAGCAGGAGAGGAGGGAGAAGGGAAACAAAAGGATAGCAGAAAAAGAGAAATAGGGAAGAAAGCCAGAAAAAATAAACTATACAGGACAGCGGGGAGAAGAACTTGGGGGGAAAAGGTAGTGGTGGATTCAAAAAATAAAAGAGAAAAGCTAAATAAAAGGCAATACTGTGTTGAGAGACAGGGAGAAGGAGCGAGCAAGACAGACAAAGAGAATGATAGAAACAGACAAAAACAAAGTGAAAGAGAAAGCATGGGAGAGAAGGAGAAGAGGAGAAAGGAAGGGAGACAAGGTGTTCTCCCTGGGTAGTGCGGAGCAGGTCTTGTCCAATAAACACAGGTGAGCAGCTCGACAGGCCAGGACCACCAGGCTGACTGACAGCTGAGAGCTCTCACTGACCTCCAGCTTTATGTTACATGACATGAGGAGTGCAACTCAACTGACAAAGAGAAACTGCCTGCACCTCTCAGAGTGTGGGAGGGAAGAGGGGCTGGAGAAAAGCACACACAGACACCCATACGCACTTGTGCACAAGCGGCTTGTTTAAAGCGGCATCCACGCTCTGTGGTCACAAAGTTGCAAACACAAAAATATCCGCTGCGAACACACACACACACACTTACACAGACAGGAGAAGAGACATGCCATTTCCCTTCACAGGTGAGCAGAAGAGGGAAACACCCCGGCGCTTCAGTTACTTAGTGGGAGAAAGTGAGGAGTTGTGGGTTGGGTGGGGGGGTTAGAATGTATGCTGTGTGCCGACTGAATCTTTTCCACATGACGGGCCTCGGGCTGTTTTTGTCAACTGCACTCTTGAGCAGCAAGGAGTCAGGTAGTGTGACCACATGATTGCCCAAGAGGCACTGCGGTGAGAGAGTGAGAAATGGGGAGAGAGAGGGAGTGAGAGGGAAGAAAATAGCAGAGAGAGGGAGGGCAAGAGGGAGGGATAGAGGGAGAGAGAGAGAGAGAGAGAGAGAAAAGAGAGAGAGAGACAGAGAGAGAGAGAAAGCAGGACCGGTGCAGCACGCATGATGAGGTGTAATCACAAACCCCATTCAGAGTGCAGTGGAGTTTGTCAACATACACACATTCACATTCCACTGTCTGTCAGCTCTATGACCCAAATCGAGCATGCTGTGTGAGTGAGTGTGTATGAGTGTGTGTGTATTTCCACACACACACACACGGATGCTCTCTGCCCATTTCGCCTCCAACCAGGTAGTAACAGTTGCACTGTCTAGGCTTGTGGTTTGTGATGAGGAAGTCAGATTCCAAGCGCTTGTCGGGTTTCACTGCCGCCTGTATCCCTTTTCAAGCCGCGATCAAATGATCATTATGAACAAAGGACTTGGCTTGTTGCCTCTGGAGTAAAAGCTTTTCAGTGGCTGTGACCGTGTGGTTTGATTTGAAACTTTAACTTGAGGAGAGAAAAAGGAGAGAGAGCTGCAACAGAGGACGGCACCACCTCATGAACAATATTAACTCAAAAATAATAAAATTGAGTCGTTTTCATAATAAAACTATTGGGTGGGAAAAAAAGTGCAGTGTAGTTTAGACACACTTGTAATTAAAAGTTAATGTGTAAAGAAATATATTGAATGAAACTATTTGAATGCTGTTGTCATTCCATTTAAATACACATGGAACAAAATCTCATTATATACATAACAAGGAAAAGAGCAAATAACTCATTTACACTGATACAAATCTGTATTGTATCTGATTAGTTAAACAATGTAAGTCTTATTTCACCACAAGGAGTAAAAATCCCATTGTCGTGAGTGTTGAATTTCTGCTGACATGACGATATTAATATAACTGAGTGAAAAGAATTCTGCACTGATTTTGACACTGATGTGTGATATGAGATAAACACAATTCACCTGTGGGTTAAAAACTGTGTAGATTTAGTTGAAGTCATAATGGCAATATTCCTATAAAGCACTGGTCTGTGAAGGGCTAACATAAATGTAGGGGTGTGTGTGTGCAGGCTGAAAAATCAGGCTGCATGACAGTTTGGTGATAAAAACACGAGTTCAGTCTGTCAAGACAACCAGCGTTTAGACCTTGGGAGAAGAATGAGCGACTGTGTGCGACTGATTCATTGGACACGATCACCTGCGAACGAAGCCACTCATAATTCTTCCCACCTGAAATGAGGAGTTCAAACCGATGTCAGGCGGCTCTGATGTCATGCCTGCCTCGGGTTGGGTTTCACAATAATCTCAGGCTTTTGGAGAGATGCCATGGAGTCCAGCTTCTGCACCCAAGATTTCTCCAATTAAATTGCGGGGAAAGAATAACACGTGAAACACTAGATCCCTGCTCGTTTATAGAAATTAAGCGGGCACATGCAGTATTTGCAATCAGTCATTTCCAGAGTATCAGTCATCTCTAATATGAGGCGCATATACACAGAAACACTGGAGGGCCCCAATATACACTGAGGCCACCTCTGCTGAGGGCAAATACACCTTTTTTTGGATAAATAATTTCAAAAATCACACGTTGTTCTGAAAAATAGCATGAAGCTATTGCATTTTAGAAACAACTGGATAACAGGCAGAGTGAGATAAAGAGATAGAGAGAGGGGGGGGGTAGCAGAGACAGCCATGAGGATCAATAGGCTCATTGAGCCTCTTTATATTCTCCTTAAAGAGTGATGGCAATACTCATTCTGAGCCTCCTCACCTCCCCTCTCTCTCCACCTCCATTCTCATGGCAACTGTGCGCTCTGGACAAACACTCCTCGTGCAATCTCTTTTCTCTGCTCCTCACCGCCGACCCTGCATCGCATACTCTCTTGTTTTTCTATATTCTGTCCCTCGGTCATCTCGCTTTCACGACAGGCTCGTGCAAGATAAATACCTGGCAGCTAAGAGAAGAGACGGCACAGAGAAAGAGAAAGAGTCTGAAACATTCATTCGAAACAGGAGATCTGGACTCAATTCAGACTAGTTATGGTTTTATTTTGGAGGTGTGATGGGTTTCATATGGGGTGTTCTCACCAGCAAAGACGGACCAAAAGAAGAAAAGGCTGGGAATATACATATCAGGTGCGAAAAATATTTCCTCAGCGGAAATAATGTAAGTACAATTCCTGAGTCTATTTAAAAACAGGACAGCTCCTAATCCGAGAGATCAGCAAAGGGCAGGATGTCACCGGTCCATCCACTTTTGCTCCAATTTGCTCACAGCACGACACTATCAGAGCCCAAACCAAACCTCATTAAAGTGAAATATGGAAACTTGGGGAACTTCCAAAACTTCCAACTTCACTCCCTCCCCCCTTTGCCTAAGTGTGAAGACAAAACAGTGGACCATTGAGAGAAGGGTGCATGAAGAACGGCAGCAGATCCTTGGGACTGAGAGCAAAAGGAAGGAAGAGAGGGAAAGAAGGAAAAGTAAACCTTTGATGAGTAAGACTTTTTTTGTTAAGCGAGGGAGCTTAACTTTAAAATATTCTGGGTGGCAGTGAATGGGGGATTGACCAATGGCCCTGATCTCAGCCACACACTGGGGCACTGGGGTTAATGGTGGATAAAGATTAGAAAAAAAGGGGGTTGCTTTTGCCTGATCTCCATCCACCCCCACGTCCCCACCCCGCAGTTTTCACCTTCTCCACCAATCCCAAATCAGCTAGACAATGGAGGCTGCCAATGGGGAATGATCCAAGTCCCTTTGATTTCTGCCTCTACCCCCTCGACTGCTCTGAGTGCCCAGGGTAAAGACCCATTGAGGTTCCCCCTGTTTGCCCACTCACAGGGACGACAGTTAGCAGGCTCAGAGAAACCATTTGAGGATTGGAAATGGAATGACAAGAGGTCTCTGATTTATGACAAGAAATCAATTTCAAACTGGAAATGTGAGCAGAGGGCTGTTCAGTCTGAACTGCAGCTTTTTTAAAGCAGCCACAGATTCACTTAATTGCTGTAGATTTTTATATACGTCTGCACTGAAAGTACAACTTGCGGTGTTGGGGCAATTACACTTTTTTGTAATGATTAGAAGGACTTTTTTAGGCCAGCAGATATGCAGTAAGAGTTCATCTTTGAAGATTTAACTGAATACTAGACAAATTAAGAACCAATATTTAAATCTCTTTTAGGTGGAAAAGGAAATCTGGACTCTGCTTCACTCTGGAAAGATAGGACTCGGGGAAGTGGACCTGGTTCTACAGCCAAGCCACTCAGCATCTTTACTCCTGCCCACACACTTTAATCATATCTGTACCTCAAAGGCACAACTTCATGACAATGTAATAAAATGAACACATTTTCTCTGTTAGTCCGAGGGCAGATTGTATAAATAAACCTATGGATTCATGACAAACGGGTGGAAATTTTCACCTTCCAACCCAAAATAACTTAAGTTGTTTTACGATCCTTTTGAATATTTAAGCCAACCAATTTATATAGCTCTTAATGTACTGATACATTATTTAAAGACAGCACATGGAACACACGTATACACAGCAAATCATTCCATTCAAACATTCACACTCACCACTCTCTTGACGCCAAACTTTTATGAACTTAATGAAAACTTTTCCTCTTCCTTTCACCATCCCTCCCTGAGAGTGTTTGGAAATGTGTGTGCGGTCATGCAGCATGGATGCGTGATTATATATATGAGAGATCTAATCGATAGAATGGCCACATTAGTCATGCTGGAGATATAATTGGTGACTCCCATTACGTGACCTGAGCTTCTTCACACTCATTTGCTGACTGACCCGGTGGCATACACCACCTTGTTTCATTAGTTTTAAATAGAGCTGTCTATGATCATGTCCAAGTTTTTCTACGAAGGTGCAAGATCAACCAAATAGTTAATACTTCTTAGATATTTACTAATTTGCCATTGTTATTTGGTATCGCTTCTTAATGCCGATTATTGAATATCAAGCTAAAACAACACTGATCATGAGAAATGCGTATAAATATACCCCACAACTAAAGGTCCTACAACTCAAATCATGGTATTTTAATTATAATGGCTCAATATAATATAAAAACTTAGGTCCTAAAAGAACCTGTCATGCTTTAAATTTGATAGTGCTTTTCTTTTCTGAATGCCCTCATCCCTGGCTCTGCTGGTTTGTCATTTCAGCACCCAGGACTGTGTTCTTCTAAAGCCAAACCCCACCAACCGTTATGACTGATGTGGCTCATTACGGACGACACAATAATCTGGGAAAAAACACAACACCAGACGTGCATGGACAATGAAAAGTACTTTCACTTACCACGTTGGACTTTACAGTGTGTGTCGTCTGCTTTGTTCTACGGGTGCAGAGTGTACATGTGCATATTTCATCCTAAGATGAAAAAAAATGGAAAATGGACAATTGGACAAAGTGCAACAGCGATACATTGAAAGAAGCTGTAAGATATAACCAGCATACAGTAATACATCATAAGTGCACTGACATCAGGTTAAAGCTAATACACACCCTGTACTCTTTATCCCGCTCTGTTCCGCTACAAATCTCAATCAAGACATCAACAAAATAAATAAAAAGCCTGTTCTCCAAGCTTGCCCACATTTGTCGGCCATAATGCATATCATAACTTCTAAGCTGGAGTAGATTGAAAATCCTTGGGGTGTGAAAACCAAACAGGCACAACTGAGAGGTTGCCCAGTGGAGGGGGAATTCTATCAAGGTGGACAAGATGAAGATTTGTTACATTTGAGGGGGGATGGAGCCCCCTTGACCTCCACAGAGATACTACAATCACCCAAACACAGTGGGGTTAACAATACAGTATTATCACAACCAAGACACATTTGGTGACTGGCTGGAATGAAAAAGGCAAAGTGATTTTGTTTTTTATCCAAACAGACATTTCATATAGGAGTTTCACTTTGAAAGAATGAGCTTGAGAATACACTGTGTAGACCACTGCTCATTTTAACACTGATCCTCGGAAAGACACTGTTAAAGCTGCTCTAATCTATCTCAAGGTTAAGGATTCTTTGACAGATGGACATGAAGGTCCCATGTTCAAATACTCACCCTAAGGGAGAGAACTTGCTGTTGTTGTCCGTCACAGGAATGGAAGGAGTCCAACGATGTCAGCTATCTGAGATAAGACAAAAAACAGAGCGTATACCATTAAGTCCAGATCTATCTCATGACACACTGATCTTTTTTTTTTTTTTTGTAAATGTTCCCTACCCTCAGTTGGTGCTGGTGTGGACATGTGTGGGCTAGACTGTGTCTTGCATAACCATTTTCTGTATGGCTTGTAGGTGAAAGCAATAAACTTTGGAACAACAAAGTGCACCTGGATGTTGCTGTGAAGCATATGAGTGTGTGTATGTGTGAGTGCATGCACAAACAGGCAATGCACAGAGCAGCGCAAGCTATAGTCCACCCACCCCAGCATCCCCCACCCCCACCCCCAACACACACACAGTCCTCACTCTCTCAAGTTAAAAAGGTGCAGTGCCTGGAGGGCTCAAGCTCTCAACGCCAAGTAAATCACACTGTTAACCTGACACAATTGATTTCTCATGTACTTCCACAGAGCTGTCTGCATCCAAGCACACATGCTATGGCATCCATGTAATTTAGTGACCATTAGTATTGATGATTTTTTGTGTTAATCACACGAGTGCAGCAGGAATGTACAGTACCACAAATTTGACTACAGATTGCCCTGGACGTTTTTACTGCACATACATCACATTTAAAGTATCAGGAGGAAAAAAAAAAAAACACACTGACCTAGCCTCATAGATGAGAGCATGGTGGAGGCAAATTTCTGCTGCCGGGGGCATGAGGGGCACAAAATGGCCTGGATGTTCCTCTCTGAGATTTTTTTTTCCTCTCCCTTTTATTCTCCCAGAATTCCAATGACCCCTACAGGCAACCAGTGACTGCTGAATCCTAAGGAATGTGCTCTCTGAACTGTACAAAAAGCCCTCAGCTCAAAGAGCACAGCTGAAAACAAAACATGCCAACTGCTATAATTTTTCACTGTTTTGAGTTTGTGGAAAATGTTGCACAGATTGCTGTGCAACATTTACTCAGAGTGGGGTGAGAGAGAGGTGTGGGGGGTGGGGGGGGGGCACCAAGCATTGAACTGTATGCTGGGAAAAACAAGACATGAAAAGGTTTGACAAGTTTAGAATCAAGTGGGGCTTTCTACAGTCCTATGATTCATTTGTATTGTGTCTGTATACACACTGAAGATCAGAGGAATATAGTGTATCTCTTTATGAAACAGAAAAAAAAAAAAATGTGATAAAGTTTTGCAAAAAGCCTCCCTGAATGAGATGAGATGGCCGGAGCTGTTCACCTTGAAGTAAAAAATAAATACTGCAGTGTTCAACATAATTTAGATATAAAACATTATTTCAAGTTAATGCCCCTTTACTTCAAATTATTTGACGGTGAGTAGACTTCAATATCACAACAGCTCTGGGCTGTGCAGATGACATATTTTATTCACTGGCAAAGCATTAGGAATGCTATTAGTCTGTATGACCTCCAATTCGTGAGGATTTACAAATACCACACATACCTTTATGCCAAATATAAAACCACTGGTAAATTCTATCAACTTATAAATATGGCGGATGTATTCAAGTATTCATGAAGGCCTAATAATGCTATAGGCTGATATTTACATAAAGCGCTCGCGCACTAAGTCAAGATAAACTATTTAAGACCCGGACCACAAATACCTCCACACTGCAGAAAAAGGAGGGTCCTGCGATGAAAGAGGACATTATGCTAACAAGTCAGATTACTGTACACAATAACTTTATCTTAAAAGTAAATACCATCCTCGGTGTTGGAAGGGGTGGCGGGGGGGCATTATGGAAAGTCACTGGCAATATTTCTGTAGGGACCAAATGCTCCTTATCAGTGTTAGTCGAGCAATTCAGGCCCGCCCGAAGAAAGATGAGTCTTCAAACTCATTCTATTCATGGTCAGACGTGTAATTACCCTCAGCTCACAGTCTAGACGTAACCGCTTTCACAGTATTTAAGACCCCCTATGCAACGCGCGGACGCTGGCTCCTACCACCAAGCCCTGCACGTTAAATCTGTGGGCAGATAAATTAGTGAAGAATGCAATAAAATAGACACAATGAGAGGAACTTTATCCTCCCCGCTGCTAAATGAGATTTCTTTGAAATGCAGATCAGTGGCTCTAGATTAGTGAATTTTAGCTGCTGTCAACATCATAACAAAATACAAATGCGATTGTTCGCTGGTGCCTTATCTCCTTGCTTCCATCTGCTGGCTGGTTATTTACTCCCCCCTGATTTACTATGCAGATCTAAATAAGTCGCATCAAAAGGAGGGCTTACTGCACAATGCCTTCTTAAGCTTCTACATCAAGGTATTTGAAAAACCGGTAGTCACATGAAAAGGCTGCCCATCAAAGGCACATCTCTAATGAACTCTCCTATATCAGAGGGGGCTTGTGGGGCCTGGCTTTAATGCCGTCTGTGTGGTGAGAGAGGAGCAGAACTACAAATCAGACCCACCAAGCCACGGCAGAGAAGGGAGGAGGGGGAGGAGGAGGAGAAGGAGGAGGACAGAGAGGGGGAGAAAAGAAAGGAAAGACAGGAGGAGGAGGAGGAGGAAGGCCTCAGTTATCAGGTGAGATTAGCTGAGTCCTAGGTCCTCCCATTCATCTATCCATCTACCTCATAAGTCTGGGCTGAGGCACTCATCAAAAGATGACAATAGAACTAGATTTGAACAAGTTATAATAAATTACGCTGGATTCGGCCACAGGTTAGTTCGACTGGAAAACTGGAAAAGAAAACCAAACAGACCAAAAAATGTGTATTTCAACTTTACTGAAAACTGAACAAAGTTAGTCTGGATGGCTGTTTATACAACTGTGCTGCAAGTGAATCAGAGTGTTATTAAGTGTCTGTTCAGGATGACAAATCAATCCTGTAATCGGTGGAAGAAGAAGAAGAAGAATAAGAAGAAGAGGAAGAAGAAGAAGAAGAAGAAGATGATGATGATGATTCTGGGCCTGTCAAATACAGGAAGGATACAGACTCTGCTGTCTCCCTCTCTCATTTTCCCCAGGTCTGGAAACAGCTTTGGTAATCTCAAACAGAGCTTTTGCATTACGCTCCTGCAATAACCTTTAATTTCATGGTGTATTTGTTGCATTCAGTGCACAGGCCGGATTACAACCGACAAGCTTTAGACTTATACGGGGAAAATAAACTGCATGGAGAGATCATGATCTGTATGCCCACCCACCCCCCTCCCCTACACACCCGCACCCCCCACCCACCGCCATCATCACTGCCACCATCCCTGCTTTGTAGCAGTGTGTCTGCATGAAGGGGAGACCCCCACCAACAAGCATGCAGTTTACCAGTGAACAATTAGCCCCGGAGCAAGAGCACGCCCGGCACTGGCACATGTGGTTAAGAGGCGTGCGCTGCGGGAGAGCACCAGATGATGAAGGGATGAGGAGGAGGAGGAGGAGTTGGTGGTGGGGGAGAGAGGAGAAGACACTGAGGGAAGGAGGTGTGTGGCGTGTGCCAGACACGCGTGTGCCAGTTTTTTGGCTACCAGGCATGTCCTTTGTTATTCACTTGCAGACACTCTTTACAGAGAAGATAAAGACAGATAATGGGAGCAGGTCACCACCTCAACAAATCCCAGACAACTCTGACTCAGAATTTTCGTAACCCGTCCAGATTGAGCCGTAATGTGAAGGCATCCGACGGCTGAGTCGCTTTGCTACAAACACTTCCTCGTCCCTCCCCTAACCCCGCCTCAAGCATCTCTCTGCCGTGTAGCATGCCAACTGGGCCCAGTGCCAGTCGCATTTGCAACCACAAGGGACCCTTGTCTTTTTGCCTTGCCTAATGAAATGACAAAACAGCAGATTTGCATATGCAGAAACAGGTGCTGTAACAGGTTTGACTCCTTTTGACCCGAGCCGCGTTAAAGAGAGAAAATGTGGAGAGAGAGGAAAAAAACATGCAGGAAAAGAAAAAAGTTTATGACCAACAGCTGCCTGGAGGTATTTAGGCTCTGATGAGCACTCAAGACTGCACCATCTGCCCTGCTGCTCGCCAGAAGTGACAATCTAAATTAAAAACCACTCATCAATTATCATAAAAATAAACCATTGTTTTGCTGGGTCCATATGCTGTGGCCGTTTTACTTTTGTTCTCAGAGAAAAGCATTGCGGGCCGAGCTTCCAGGCCGATAGCCGTGATCCAGGGAAAATCCAGAGAGCCGCACAGTAGCCTGTAATTACCCTCCCACCGATCCGCTGTCTTCAGACCAGAGCCCTGCGTCATCCTACACATTATCCAAGTCCATCCTCTCCACATTACAGAGGAGAAAACCCGGTCGAGCCAATGTGGTGAAAACACAGCCATTGTTTGGAGGAGGATTAGGGGTTACCATCCAAGAGCGCGAGCTAGGTGTTCAGATGGTGAATGAAAATAAAATCACTACACTATACTTGCATGTAACTAGATAACTGCTATTATGATTTATGCAAATTTGTGTTTCCAAGCCAGAGAAGAAAACTGTGGTGGAGAGTGTGTGTGGCTGCGAAACAACACAAACACAAAGTGATGCATTTCTGAAAATGTCAAATGTCTCCTCTCCACATTTTGACCAAATAATGTCCTGACCCACAGGGTTTGACTGGAAACATTCCTCTTGTCCTTTACTGAAAGACAAAGCTACTGTACAACACCCTTGCTCGCCGAGCCCACTCGACACCACCACCACCACCCAACCCCCTGTTTCCATTTTTTCCTCCTGTTTTTATTTAGGTGAATGAGACAAAAGGAACAAACCTGAGACAGTCGTGACCCTGCACGAGTGTTGTAACTTGGTCTAGAGCTACGCCGGCAGAAGGCAGCACCATATGCCCTCAGCCCCGAGCTGGATGCTCTTTCTGCAGCCTAATGTGCCTGTCAAAAACTGTTACTGTCACAACCCCCCCACCCCCCTCCATGTTTTTCTCCCCCCTCTCACAACATGTTAGAAATAAACATTTTTTTGCTATTTTTTCTCCCTGTGTCTCTCTGGGTAAAGTGGAAAGGTCCTTGGAGATGTGAGGCACAGGAAGTACTAACTGTTTGTGTGTGTGTTTCCAACCAATCAGCTCATCAATAAACAGTCTATGGCTGAAGCTCAGCCATGCATACATCAAAAAATAATAATTGTTCTGGCTCATTACACAGTGGGCATCAAATGAGAGACATCAATCAGGCTGGAACCGCAACTTTCCCCACCTCTTCCCTCACTTGTGTTGTCAAATGTGCAGCGTATCTATCTCATTACTTATCTCATTACTAAAAGATACAAGGGATGTCTTAATAAAAGGCCCTTTAAACATTCGAGTTGAGATGATGATGGCTACTGTTGTTTGCCTCAGCGCTGCCTCACATCAGGTTTGACTGTTTACAAGTGACAGACTGACGGCTGAATGCAGCCTGAGCCACGCTGACCTTGCCTTTTACCATGAGTGACCCTCTATCTTTAATTCAGGGCAAGACCCCAAAACCAACAAATTTTTTCACACCAGGACACTGTCCATCTGACCGTGACTTGAATAAAAGCTGCCGTGCCTTCACACCACACTGACCAGCAAGTAAACATGCAATTGTTAACTCAGCAAGGGAAGAAGAAAAACACACACACACACACACACACAAAAGAAGAGAAAAAAACAATGCAAGATCTGTGGCTGCTGCTGGTTGACTGTGATTCAAATGAGCATGCAGTTTATTTGGATAAACAGATAGATAGGGTCGGCTAGTGTTACGGGCCAGGCTTGTGGCAGTGTGGAGTGTCAGCTCAAAGGCAGATGATGAAGAACAAGGCCATGGTCAAGACCACGGTGAACGCTGAGCCTTATGAAAAGGCATGATTTATTTTGCATACCTAAAGAGAAACACCGCACACACAAACCAGAAAGTTTGTTTTACAACTTTGCGTCGATGTCCCTCTCCATTTCAGTCTCGGACACGCTGTGAGGTTACGTGCATCAGCCAAGAGCTACACTCTTTCGCCTTGTGAGAGTAGGGTCATTTGTTTGTGGCTTCAGAATCATCAGAGGGAGGTTAGACGACATAAAATCCAATATTTGCAAAACAATCTCTGCAGGATATTTTGACATGTGATTGTTTTGGTCTAGCTAAAGATAAAACCAAGTTTTTTTTTTTTACTTGGCTAAGCAAACATGAAACCCACAAGGATGAACTCCAACAAATTCTACACGTGGCTATGAGCTGAGATGAGACAAATGGCCAGTGAGTGAAGAAGCGACCGACTGACTGACTGACTGACTGACTCTTTTCTCAGATGGGTCTTACAGTAACTTACCATTGTGTGGGCAGCCTGCAATCTCCTTTCTAATCCTCATCCCCTGACCCCACCCTGCACAGCCTTTCTCCGGCCAAACAGTCACAGCGTTCCTTGCTGACAACAGTGTCGAGTCGGGCTTAAGAAGTGACCCAGAGCGTAACTAAAAAAGTCTGAGCTGTCTCAAGACTCTTAGTAACTGGGGCACACAAAACATCATTACTGTGATGTGGATAATTACAGTGCAAAAGGGTGGCCTCTTAAGCATGTAATACAGCCTTTTATCTTGAGAAGTCAATCTTTCCAAGGCTGACAGCTTGCAGCATATGATCCTGGTAAACAAATACTTTTGCGCGGCACAAAAGTGCCATTAAAGGCCAAAACTGTCAACACAAATTCCATTCTTACTAGGGGGAGGGAGCTGAAGTAGGAGGGAGTGGAGGGGGTTAGAGAAGGGGAGGAGGGAAAAAAAGGACTTGATCACTTCTGGTTGCTTTAACTTGCATGGAGGTTGTCATGGAAACATTTCTATGAAGTTAACGGGGGTAAAACCTGAACACTGGCCATCTAATTGCCTTGAGCTTAGTAACAGGTCCAAGATAGCCGTATATGAAAACACACTGTGTAGGTAATGTGGACGGGCTCAGTGAGATGTTTAGAAAAGTGACGCTGGTGCACCACTCCCCTGGTTTTCTTACCCCCCCGCCTCAAATGCAGCAACACCTCAAGGGTTGAGCGAGCAGTCTGTTTCATTACAGAGGTGTTGGGGGATGGGTGATGGTGCAATTCAAAAGCTAATCCAAAAGTGAGCAAGTGTTTCATTGCCTTGGAAGTAGCGCGATTCCAAACAGGATTGATGCGATCAGCGCATAAAACTCACCTTCTGGACTCTCTCTAAACTGCATTCAGTCATTTAAAACACGCTCTGCATTGTCAGTGTCAGTTTTCTGCATTCGCAGCAAACGCACACAAAGTTTTCATGGGGCTCTGAGAATTACAAACACAAAGCGTTTTTCTACTTCAGCTCTGCTGGAAGCAACAATTTCCACATCTTAGATAAAATCATGCATCAACCAGTGTTCACTGAGCTGAAAGCTGAATCTTAATTTTGATAAATGATTGAAACGTATGACAGGGTATACACATTAATCCTGTGGAGGACATTCATTTTCCTATTACCATAATGTAGAGCACGACCGCCGAATGATAAATGCAGCAATCAAAAAATGGACGCAGAGTGGGGAGAGTCAGGGTAATAAGTGCACTGCTCCCAACAACGGTCAGTCTTGGAGGGAGACTAATGGCACGTCTCTCTCCGTTGCTCTCGCTGCCTTAGGACAAAAATACATCCTGTTTTACAAAAGTGACCTTACTAACCGCACACACACCACCCTGACAACAAGTAAACAAGGGAGCACGGGCTGTTTTAAACGTGCTTTAAGAAATGATTACTGGGGCACTTCAACAGAGGGGCTGATTGTGCACTGTCGCTGACATATTTCACTAGGGGCATTTATTGCCGCCTGGCCTTTGAAGAGCGAGAGCTGCTGAGTGAGGGGGGGAACTGGCCCACACCTGCATAACTGAGGAGGGAACACCTGTGCACCCTGCGGCTTGAACAAGGAGGGTCGATCCAGCTAATCCAGGGATGAAAGCTGATCAGAGGACAGGCCCGAAGAGTTCAGCAGCTCCCACTACCTTGTTAGCCTTTCTTTACACACACACACACAAAAAGTTACAACTATTGATTTTTGGGGGGCCACAGTGATTGCATGAGAACGGTGGCAAGACACAGAGAGTAATATAGAGGAACTCAGCAGAAGCTTCTATGAGCTTTTGGTGTAAAGATGAATTAGTCAGAATTTGACCATCATGAAAAACGACAGGCTTCCAGCAACTCTTGTTTCTGGACAACGAGAAAAGATGGGATATAAAAATGGAGCGAGCAAACACGGTAAGGTGTTGACTGCTGATAACCATAGATACTGATCATGCAGATATTGTGATCGTGCCGAAAAAGCATTGATAAGTCAAAATTCTAAACAGCTACAGTTTAGGTTTTAAAATCTAATTGCATTTTTTTATTGTATAAACTTAAACCTAAATTACTGACACAATGTTTAAAAACAAAAACAAAAACAAAACAAAAAAACAAAACAAAGCACGTGCATTAACATAAAAAGGTATTGGACCCTGCGTGTTAGTGGTGATAACACCATGACTACAACACCAAAGGAATTTCAAAAAATAGAAAAAAATCACTGTCTATTTCATAAAAAACAAGACGACATGATTCAATTTAAATATATATATGATCTACACCTGTAACTGGCTGCAACACACGTAATGAATCCAATTTTTACATCTGTTATTCCTGCTATTATATAAATGACCAATAACAGTAAACAATAAACATGTAGTCAAATACCGTTCAGTGCCATTCACACTGATAATCTGACTTTATATATTGTTAATTAATCAGATCTAACGACCATATTATCAATAATTTGACTAATTTGCCACAACTGTAAACAGTGAGCGCTTTAAAAATTACTTTTCAGATACGTCGTTTGCGCTGGCTGCTAAATAACAAATAGTTGCTGGTGGGCTACAAGCTGACAGACGCATTTATGACCTGAGTTAAAGAATACGAGTCAGGAAACAATACTGTAAGTCGGATTTTCAAAAGTCAGTGTTGAGCGTCCAGACCGAGGCAAAGCCCGGTCAGTGCTGCCTGCCTGCCTGCCTGTCTGTGGGTCCTGCCACGAGAGAGGCAGCCGACCACGATGCTAGGTAGTAGGTGAAATATGTGAACAGCTGCTCGGTAATTAAAAAGAGAGAGCGAGGGGGAAAAAGCAGAGGGAGTCAACAAGCAACGTGTAAATAATAACGTTGCATGTCACAAGTTGCAACGCGCTGGATAAACACAGGACAAACTTGTGCTGGCCGGCGGACCACTTCCCTAATTCAAGAGCAGTGCACAGCAAAAGTTAAAAAAAAAAAAAAAAAAAAAAAAAAAAAAGTCAGAAGAGTGCGGAGAGAAATAAGCTCATGGGCTGAAAAACTTACCACAAAAAATGGCAGGTATATTTCCCTCACGGTAAAGTCAAAGGGACACACCAGGTGAGAAGTCGTCGTCCTCTATACTCGCAGAGATCTTCACACGTGACTGCCCAAGTTCACCATAACGCAGAGAAAATGAACAACAAGCTGCAGAGTAAATAAAACCTCAAATATTCCTCCGCTGGGCACCGCTGTCGGAGACACATACACACACACTCTCTCTCTCCTGCTGTCTCCCGTCAACGCCGCTGTTATTACTAATGCAACAGAGGGAAAAGCAGTACACTTAGCCCTGTTTGAATGACGCGCAATGCGAGGAAGAAGCGGCTTGTTTTTTTTTTTTCTTCGTTACGATTCAAACACACATCAAGCTGTATCCCAGCAAGCAAGTATATTTGGGACTAGAAACCCCCCCAGGGGAGGCACTTGCTTGTGCGCTGACGTTGTTATTTTTGGGTGTACTGCGACCCCGTGTGATGTCAGGGCCACCTGCTGTAAACAAAAAGTATTTCAAAAAAAGAAAAAAAAAAGGAGGGGGGGAAAGTTTGTTTCCTCTTTTTCTTCCAAACGCTTCACGGGTTAGTGCTCCTCCATTAGCGACCGCTCACACCGGAGTCCTTCACTACGTGTAGCCTAGCTTGTGAAGACGCTTCGGAGACTCGTAGGTTGCTATTGTCCGGGAATGAACCGGTAACCCTCCAGTAACGGGACGGTCCTTCCGACCCGGAGATAAGTACGCCCGGTGCTGCAGCTGGGAAACATGATGGGTTCACATGATGGAAGTCGCCTTATTGAAAATACATCCGCAAGTGGGGACTATATTGGAGAGGGGGGGGGGGATCAATATGAATTCCCATTATGTGCACTGTAATATTTCAACAAGAACTTCTGCCTTTTCTGTGGTAATGGTAACCTTCTCTATAGTGACCGACATCAACTCTTATGTTTCCCCTGTTAATATTCCTATTAGACATAACCCACTTACAGGAAGTTGGGTGCTCTTATTGTTATTTTCGCCTGGAAAACTACTGTCAAATCTTCTTCCACTTCCATACTAATCCTCCACAAGGACTGTGTATTCAACAGTCACTGTTGTGGAAATTCAAGCAGAATTATTATATCGATGCGAAATTGTGATCGAATCTGTGTTAAACAAAACACACACCCTTCAGCTTGCAGCATCCTCCAAGTCAGACTGTCCCCTGTTCGTCCAGTGGCTTTTTTTTTCTTCTTCTTTTTTTTTGGTGACACGTTTGAATTAACCTTTATTCAAAATCCATTTTCCATGCACATTATTAATTTATAGAATTGCAGAGAAAAATACAGTTATTAATAGACGTCAGGAAGTGTGTGCATACAGAAACACAATGAGTAACGTAGGCTACCACTGTAAATATCTTGTCCTATACTGTATATCATTACCCTGCGACTGATGCTATTAAAATTCGGAGTTACATATTTTCATGTAAACACGTTTGAGTTATTTTAAATTTCACATAATGTTACTGCTAAATGAAGACTTTATGAGATAAAGTAGATTTGACAAGATGCACTGGTTGAAGATGTACATATATATATATATATATATATATATTACCCATTCTACCAAGGTAATTTAACCTATTTATTCATTTAGTAGAGCTGAAGCCAGTCACACACTGAGCACTAGTTAAAAGTGGTTACTTTCATTTACCCCCCACCCCCACCCACCCCCAAAAAAACCGCTGAGACGTTCACGGTCAAGAAATGAATGACCAGATTATTATCAGTTGAAGAAAAGAAAAAAAGGTGGGGGGGTGGGGGCAAGATTTTCAAAAATGTAAGAAACGCGAGAAGTCTACCTCATCTCACTCTCTCAGCTGTCAACATTATAAAACGTTACATTTGATACGGTATTTGTGTTGTGATTATTAGTGAGAAATGTGATTGATACGTGGATAAAAGGTGGATAACATGATTCCTCTGGCTTTACACAGCCGGTGTGGATGACTGGAAGAATTTGACACACGTTAATAAGGCCAAATATTTTCAAAAGCATAATCAATAATAATAATGCTAATAATAATATCAATAATTATTAGTTATTATTGTTTATATTAGAGGCAAATCCCTTCCCCAGCAGTGCCTGTAAACCCACTGCACCACACTGATGGGCAGCCTGGATATTCTGAGCCATTACTTCATTTCCAAAATGTATTGAATCTGGCCTTGTTTTGTAGAAAATTTGTCATTTAAATCCATACTTGATCAGATGGAAGGAAAAATTGACCCATTTGAAAATAAGAGAAGGACAGATCCACCAGATTCCCTAATATATATATATATATATATATATATATATATGTTGTTAGTTTTCTTGTTTTATTTTCATGTGTGTGTTTTGGTGTTAAAAATCATAACTGCTATTAAAAATTCCATCAAATAAAAGCAAGGAGGAACCAGAATCTGGGAAACGATGAGGATGGGAAGGGAATTGTGGTCGTTTGCTGCCACCTACTGATCAACACTGGTATGTATTGAAGTCTGTCCAGGGTAACAGCTAAGACAAAGGGCTGTAAGTAACACTGGGGAAGTTTCCCAATTTCCCTTGGTCTCTACACTGAAGGTTTTTTCTCTGACAGTAGCTGCACAATTGGAACTCACTGTCCAACAAAAACTGTAAACAGGAAATGCAAATTAATTTGCCTGAGATGTTGAAAACTCTAATGTACTTTAGTCTGATCACATAGTGCCATCTACTGATACACATCAGACATACAAGTTGTGCTTTTGATGAATTCAAGAGGTCAACAATATTACACAGACAGATATTTTTGTTAAGTCTGTTGACTCATCTGTTTGATTTTTTCTAAATCAATTTATTGTATGAGTTGTTTCTGATATATTATCCACCTCTTCTAATGTGAATAAAATCCCTTACACACTGTATGCATTATAGATGATTGTATTTAACTATTAAGATTTAGAATTTTAACACTGTTTGATTTGCCAAAGTTGCAAATGAGATACTATTTAAAGACCAAAGCTGCAATTAAAAGTTAAACAAAGACCTTCTTTGCCTTCGGGATGTAAAACAAAGGGTCCTTTGAGGACAAACACCCACTCACCTACCTGTGACGGATTGTATAACAAGCACAGAAATCTATTTAAGATATACTGGATTCGTAGGAGTAGAGTTACACTGCATAACATGGATTAGTTGAACAGTTCCTGTCTGATAGACACACTCACAGAAAGTCCAGAACACAACGGTGTTCAGTTCTCTGCTGCAAGGTGCAGTGAACTTGCAAAACTGAAAGCTATCCTTGATGACCCTGATATGACAGGATCAGTAGAATCAAACCAAATGCCAACACAAGATCATTTTGTATATTATTGATTTCAATTGGTAAAGTCTATTTACCAGAGCAGTACTGAGCCAACACAAGTGCTTGACCTGTATTCCACTGAAGGCTAATGAGCTAATAATGCAGGACAGTCATATCTCACTGTATGTTACTGCTAATTGTGGAAGACGCTTTATCTCCACGAAGCTTAAGGCTATACATATAACCACAGCTATATGAACACACATAAAACAGATCACATTTTATAAATTATGTAAAATCACAGAGGAACACACAATCATAGTGCCATAGAAGACATGCTGTATGAGGTGTGAATAGTCAATAAACAGGTAAGGTTTCTGTTGATAGATATACAGTATATATCCTGTGTCTGCAGTCTATGATTCTAAACAAACTTTTGAAACTGCCTGGATACTGTGTGTGGCACCATTACACTCAGATCAACATTCACATCCCTTCATAAAAGATGGGGACTGCTGAAGTAGCACATTAAAGTAGCATAATAAAGTCAACTAGGCAATATACTGGAGCTATACACTAGTTTTGCTTTGAAGTTCCTTGTAAAAGCTACATTTTCACATATTTATTTTGTAACTAGCAAACATATTGTGAGAGGATAACTGAGGGGATAACTGGGCTGCCGTGGTCTAGTTATATGTGGCCTATTAATAGGCCTGGCTCAGACTCACAATGTTCAGCTGTAACCGAACTCCATCTGTCAAGTCACGTCCTCTCCCTGCTCTCCCTTCTACAGTATCACTGCAGCCAGGCTAGGGGCACTCTGGTCTGTGCCACCCTCCAAGCCAGACAGACGGCAGAACAGGCCTCTCAGACCATCGCACATTATGGAGGCTCTGTATATCCAACCCTTGGAAGAGGATGGGCTGATGATACAGGAAGGGGAGCGGGGAAAAAGTGGGGAACAGGAAAAGGAAGGAAATGAGGCCTTGTTTCCCACAGGCTCCACTACAGATGAGGAAACAGATGAGGACTCAGAACCAGAGCCCCCACCAGTCGTTCGAAGGAAGGTGTCATTCGCTGATGCCTTTGGCCTCAACTTGGTATCAGTTAAGGAGTTTGATGATGTTGAAGCTGAGTCAGAGGTCAGCCAGCCACCTGAGATGGAGGCAAGCCATCCCTCAGAGGAATACTACATGTCCTGTCTGTTTACAGTCCCGTCATCCCCGGAAGAGCTGAACCAGAGACTGCAGGAGCAGATGATCGAACTGGAGAGCATCGAGCTTCTCAGAGGAACCACCACGCTCCGTGGCACCATCAGGGTGGTCAACCTCTGTTACAGTAAGTCTGTTTATGCCCGGATCACCTTGGATTCCTGGAACAGCTACTTTGACTTGTTGGCGGAGTATGTGCCCGGATCCAGTGACATGAAAACAGACCGCTTTTCGTTCAAGTACACTCTGATTCCTCCCTTTGAGAAAGAGGGGACCAGAGTGGATTTCTGCCTGCGCTACGAAACATCAGTGGGCACCTTCTGGGCTAACAACAAGGACATTAACTTTGTGCTGTTCTGCCACCAGAAAGGACAAGTGAAAGAGCACGGGCCTCAAGGGCTAGAGGAGAGTCCTAACCACAAGAGCAAGAGGAGCTGTCTGAGAGCCAACAGGTGAGAGAATCTGAGGCTGAATCTTTTTTTAAACATGCCCCCTGCCAAAGGAAGTCACGTCTGCCTCATACATCAACAATGGATGCCATTACACTGTGGTCAATATTCAAATGAAATGTAGGCTGCTTGGATCCATCAGCGTTAACTTTTCATAGAAGGACATAGAAGATTATGCTCTCACTACCAGGAGGTTATCAAATTTTCAAAGTTGAAATTCAACACAGCGTGAGTCTCTCTTTAAACTGTGCTGGTCTCCTCATTAGGGGTAACCACGGGCTAATGCTGCTCACCGGCTGGGCCTTTTGTTTACAGTAAGCTGTTATGTAACTTTTTAGTAATGGATGTTTGGACTGCAGAGAACATACTGCCCATTTAAGGTCAGTTGTCTGTCCAGGTTTCCATGACGTCTCAGTGTGGCAAGGAGAGACAGATATTTATACTTTATCCTCTTTGACACCAGTCTACACATTTTTTCTTCATTAGGATTAAATGGTGCTTCTGTATGGGTGTTCTGGTCTGAAATGTGAGTGCTAAATCAAAGGAGTGGTTCTGATGCAGGTGTAGTCCAGGAAGGATGAAGAAAAACAGCAGTATTGAGGGTGTCCCTTTGATAAAATACACAGACTAGGTGAAAGTGCTTACCCCCTCTTTGTTCTACCGTTTCAATAAACTCGTAAAGATGAGATGAAGTATAGATAAAGAGGGAATGGGCAAGTTAGAGCAACAGTTACAAGTCTTAAGATATTATGGGACACAGTGGCTGGTGGTGATAGAGTATCAGTGAGTTCAAATATTTTAATCTGAAAATCTGGTGTAGTTTCACACCACCACTCTTTTTCCCCTTTCATAAGAAAATATATCCAAACCATAAAAAGAAAGAAAAGCTCCATTCTCCTCTGAGATGGTATTTTTTCATTTTGTGGTAATTCTTGAAATATTTGCATTTTGGAATGAGCCCTCAAAGCCAAATATTTAAAGCTGTAGTGTCTGTAACACATATTTGTGAGCTTATGTAACATTGTTACACTGTCTAATTTTGAACCACAGGAGGGCAAGTGCAGAGGAACAGACCAAGGAGACCATTGACACAGCAACAGTTTCTGCAAGTGTGTATACTTTCTGTTAGTGTGCATCTGTGTAAGTGTGTGTGTGTTTATTTAAGTGAGTGTGAGCATGCAGGCAAACTTTGAACCCAATGGTATGTCACTTTCTTTGCAGAAGCACAGGCCAATCATAAAGCAGAGGAGGCTGCCAGGAAGACAGCGCACAACAATGCAGAGATACAATCACTGTTGTACCATGAAGAACAGAAACATTTGGTGAGGTTCACTTACTATCTTCAAGTCACTTCTTAACCAGGTGTTCGGCAGATACGCCACAATAACACCACTCTTATTTGTCTGTAACCATAGAAGTAATCTGTTGAAATGAAGCGAGACAGCAAGTGTGTTCTTTCAAAGTATAAATGGTATCTCGGCCAGAGATGCAAGTCATACTGGTTAGCGCTGAGTGGGTCCCTGAAGGATGTGGAACATCAGCTTGCCTGACACATGAGAACATGTCTGGAAACACTCGTGCAATCTATTAATAATAAATGCAACCTGCATGCAGACCTGTGTAAACTTTCTGTAAAGTTGATGATGTAAACAAAAATAGGCTCTTGTGCTGAGGTTGCAGCAGTGTTGCAGTTCATTGCATCATCACAGGAATGTTACGTATAAAAGAAAAGTCATTCAGTGGGCCATTATATGAATGTATTGTCATGAGGCTGGTATTAGGATTTAGAGCCACAGATGACCTTAAAGACAAACAACATAATTATGCTAGTAGCCTCTGGTTGCAGTTCAAGTATCTCAAGTATAAATACTTGGCTTGACCTTTGGCCTTTCTGACAGGTGGATAGTGTAAAAAGACGTCACAGAGCAACACGTTTGGCACGTGTGCGGGACTACTTCTCCCAGAGGAGACAGCCAGTACCAAAGGCTTATTCACATGACTCAGATGGTGGCCAGAAGGTTTCTCAGCGTATGCCAGCTCCATGGAGTGACTCTGCCAGCTGTCTCTATAGCCGCCAGAAGAAACAACCCAGTGAGAGTCCACAGGTCCTCACCTACCATCAGATTCCTCTGCTTACACTGGACTGGAACAATGATACGCCGCAGTCGTGGGGGGCTGCTGACGTGGATGATATCTGGGCTGGGAGTGCAAAGCTGACCTTGTCAAAAGCGTCTGAGAAAAAAATAGAAGATCCACCTTCTGTTAGTGATATGTGGGAGACATTTCTTAATGGCACAGATGACACTGCTGATAAAGAAATCTCAGTGTGTGATGTATGGCAGGAATTTCTTAATGGGCCAAGCAGTAAGGACCATACTAGTGTTCCAGAGTCAGAATGGCTGCAGACAGCGGCATCAGTGTCTCCCTCAAATGACAAGGAGCCCCAAATCCAATATGTAGCAAGAAGTCAGGACTTTCAAGAATTTCAGGTGGGCACGGACACATCCACCACCTTACAAGCGCACACCGCGGCTGCATGTCAGCTGCTGTCAGACAAACGCGAAACGCCATTGGCAAATGTCGGCTTTAACGCTGAAGACGGCCACCCAGCAGAGGTATGTGCTGGCAGTCCAATGGATGACAACACAACGACAGGAGATGCATCTCAAAGGTCACAGACAAACTCCGTAACAGAGACTTTGCAGGAATTTAGCCTCGAGGGGGCAACGCCTGTGTCCGAGGGCTCTGCTGACAGTTCAGCTGAGTGTCACGAGCATGAAATCTGGGAGCCAGAAAGAAAAGGAATAATGGGAGAAGCAGAAGGAATAAGAGAAGGCGAGCCCTTCATGCTGCATATGGCTGACTTAGTAACAAGCTCAGGGGAGTCGAGGACAACAGATGTGACAGTAGTGCCAGAGTCTCAGAATGCCAGCACTGTTGATAGGATCTCAGAGGGAGTGGGGCTGGATGAGGGTCTTTCTTCCAGAGGGGAAGGCGAGGTTACAGGTACAGCACACAATGCAATGGATGACACGCTGGCATTTAGGGAGACAATCAGACAGGGGACAAAGGATGAGGAAAGGTTTGTCTTTTCCACATCCAGACAAAGAGCAGAGGAAGGGATCGTGACAAATTGCATGGAAAATAAAGTATCTAGAGAAGAGGAGATATTTAGGCCACATAAAACAGAGGAGAGTGAAATCTCCCAGCGGTATGCAGATGAAAAGCAGTGTGAGGAATTCAGGCTGAACCAAAAGAGCAAAAATCCATTACAAGAGAACAAGAGAGATGAAAATGAAATAAGACCTGCACAGTCACATGCTCATGAATTCAATCCAAATCAAACATGTGAAGAGAAATTCAGTCTGAGCCTTGTAAAGGAAAGCGAATTCAATTTGGGCGAATTAGAAAACAAAAATATGGCATCAAATAACAAAGAGGGATTCGGACAGACTCAGACAGGGAATTCACTTAGTGGAGAAGGCGACGAAGTAAAGAGACTAATTGGTGCAGAAGCTGAAATTATCTGTGATTTAGATGAGGAGGCATGGCAACATAATGAAGAAGCACTACAACAGAATTCATCAGAATTCATCACGGGAAACACATCAGAAATACACAATGAGCAGAGGATTGAACCAGGGGAAGAAGTATATGAGGACTCAACACTGACACAAGTAGAGGAAAACGTACTGAAACCTGAAACAGGTGAACATGTATTAGTCTCAAATCAGACAGGAGCAGGACAAAGTGTGGAGCAACAGGAAATAAACCCATCATCACAGAGCACACACACTGTAGAACCAGGGGACGGGATAGAGCCCTTCCTAAGTGACCATGATACATTCAGACCTTTTCCAACAGATAAATGTAATCCAAACCCCACAGAGGTGGTAGAGATGAGATGGACATCATCACAGGACGTTGTGAAGGGTCAGAGAGAGAATGTAAGCAGGGAAATAAGCCCAGGAGAAGTTATTGTGGAGGAGAACACGGCGAAGAAAGACAATTCAACAGAACTTCAGACACAACATGAGACAATAGAAAGAACAGAGGAAGATACTAGTCAGAGAGACAAAGATGAGAGAGTGAGTGTCAGAGAGCTGAAAACAGGAGCAATGGGGGAGTTGATGGGTAATGTGGAGGACCCTCAGGGGGAGAGGGAGGACGCACCAGATGAATTGAAAGAACGAGAGTTGTCAGCAGAAGGAGAGAGCTTTCCACATGTTGAATGTAAAAAACTGTCTCGGGGAACAAAAGAAGCTATTACAGCAGAAAATATGGCGGCACTTGAGGCGATGGGGTCGAGAGTGGAGGAGATGTTCGTGGAAAGATTTGGAGAAGATTTGGTCCAGGGCGTTTGGGAAGATGTGTTCGGTCAGAGAGCGCAGGCCTCTAAAGGAGGCACAGATATGGTCGATATGGGGCTAGCAGACAGACCCGATATTACATGTGATCTTCTTTTTCAGAAAGATGTCAGCGATGCTTTCGATTCAGGTGTATTTTCCTTGACAGAATTACCAACAGATCCAAATTTCAGCCTCTGTCAAGGTCTTGAGGAGATTAATAGCGATGAATCCTCCCCAAAAGAAAGAAGTCATTCACTCACCACAATAGAGCAAGCTCCCTTTCTCTCTGAATTACAGACAGATTTGAATTTAAGTGCTCATCTCAGTCAAGATATCACTGCCACTTTAGCTGCTCTGAGTACACAGCCATTGACTAAATCAGCCCAAACTCTCAGCCCCCTCAAGGATCAAGAAAACTACTCTCCAATAAAAAGCAGATCAGTCACTCGTCAAGAGACAGGTAGACAAATAGAGGACTGCGTAGTCACCCACAAGGAGAATTTCAATCGATCGGCCCACCCATCTCACCAACATCTGAGCCCCTCCTCTGAGAAATCCTCTGACGGTCTCGTATGGTGGAGTGTATTATACCTGTTCAGTCACATCACCAGACTTCTAATATGCGCCACTCTAGTCGCCGGCTTCTTTGTCATCATTTTCCTCTATGATTTCCCAGCATTCTTTGCGCTCTACTTTTTTTCATTGAGCTGGTGGTTCTACAAGTGGAAGAGCCATCGGGTGGCCATTAACAAGGGGATAGGGCGTGAGTTTGCAGAGAGGAGGGGCATTAAAGAGTGCAACATGTAGCTATTTTAAAACAACAATCGGCAATATCTTCCATATCTTCATACATCCATACTGTGTATTCAGACTGGTGAGACCATAGTTGAATTGTGACCCATTAAAAAGAAAAGTTACATCCTCTCGTCGCCCGATGCAGTTCCATATCTTCCCACTTTAGGGTTACAGTTTGAATAAAAAAAAGATGAGCACAGCAATTGGGTGAGATCTGTACCTTTTTTTCTCATCCTCCTCTCCTCTCCCCTCTCTCTCACACATACATATACTAATGTAATATAACAATACAAATACAGAGTAAATGTGCTTTTGTCAGAGAAAGGAAGAAGGGAAAGTATTCTTATGTAAAAATAGTAATTTACACTTAAAAATTGTGGTAAATAGCAAAAAGGGGAGGGAAATAGGAAAAAAAGGAGAAAATGGAGGAAGAACAGAAAGACGAGAGGAAAAAAGAGGTGTTCGTCAATTGTGTGTTTATGTTTATGTGTATGCCAGCGTGTGGTTGGGTGTGTAGTGATATTTGGGACCTGTGGTCTGTAACTACAGCGGCATCGAAAAGTCTGAGACTGGGGGGTGTCAAAGTGGTCTCAGACTTTTAAACTCCACTGTAGGTTGATCCAGTGAAAGAAATGACAAGATTTCCTAGATGTCAAGTTTGTATTCTTGGTTGGGAGGGCAACTTGTCCAATACCTCCCAGCGGGCAGAGTGACAGGGGCAATGGGATTCTGCACCTCAAGACTGCGCTGTCAAAAGGGGGTTAAGTGGTTGGCAGGAGAATAATCGTCAGTGCTACCCAAAGTGCAGGCTGTCTTTGTCAGGCAATGCCATTTTCTGATATTTACCTTGGCTGATCTGGGTTCTGTGGATAGCTACATGTTGTATAAGATGCAATTTTGTGTTAGTAGAATTTTTCTACAGATTTGTGTCCAGAGCTCAGGGTTGGGACAGAGAGCCAAGTCATTTTCCCCATTTCAGAGCTGGGAGTGTCATGATGCTATCTGAGATGAAAAGGTTTTTTTTTTTTTTTCTTTTGAGTTTTTGGAGGTTTGTAGTGTGTTGTAGTTCATTTTAATCTGGGGTTAAGCAATGGATTTGAATTGCTGTTAGTGGAGGACCTGGTCTATCACTTCTGGATCTAAACTGGTTGTTTTGGTTCAGGTGATGGAGACAAGTGATTGTCTTGTGTCTTTGTTGTAGAAAGTAAACAGGTCTGTTGTGCTGTTGAAGTCAGGATTGTGCCAAACTGGTGTGAACCCACATGGTGCTAGTGATGATGCTGTGGTTTTATTGGTTTTCTACCAGGCTGTCGGAGGTTAGATTGTTCTTACACTAATTCAGTGTCTTTATTGATCATGGGAGGGAGGGAAGGTCAGCAACCGAGGTGGTTTTACATTGATTTTGCTCTCAATCTAACCATGGGTTATTGCAGTTGTGGTGCGTTTGGGTTCATTTGAATAAACATCCTAGTTGATTTGAAGAGGAAGTGGAGGTTCGGTGCTTCTCACACACCGTGTGATTTTCCTCTGTGTAATGCTTAAAAGTCAAATTCTGGGTTTCGTGTTTTTTCCCATTAAAATTGAGCAGTTAATGAGTCGGGTGCTTGCAGCCATTATGATGGGAAGCATTGAAAACAAATAATGAAGCTGAGGCAAGGTTTTTCATTTCAATAGTGGTAATTCACCCGATGAGACTGAAGAGCTCCGACAGCCTCCAAGAAATGTTAATGCGTAAATAGTTGATCTTGTCAGTGTAAAGTGGGACGAGAGAATCTTGTGCTGCAGAATCCCAGGCATCCTCAGATCCTGGTAGGGAAGACGATTTTGTCCCACTTTATTGTCTAGAGTGACATTTTTTTTTTGGTTCATTTCAATGATTACAGGGATTACAGGATACGAAAAATAAACAATCAGTGCATCAGATTTATTTTTCTTCCTGCCCTGGCCCTCTCAATTTGTTGTTGTTGGGTTGTTGTG
The DNA here is from genome assembly GCA_021432705.1 of Caranx ignobilis. Taxonomy (NCBI): domain Eukaryota; kingdom Metazoa; phylum Chordata; class Actinopteri; order Carangiformes; family Carangidae; genus Caranx; species Caranx ignobilis. The sequence goes on along the minus strand of MU269990.1, from coordinate 82,253,386 downwards.
GTGGTCATGTCCCCCTGGTTGGGAATCACTGACTTCCTAAATGAGGACAGGTTTGGTTCTTGTTCAACAAATCAACAAACAAGTTGTATTTCATTGAAAACATTAAAACTGACATAACATACAAGAATTTTCTATTTTTTATTCAGATGAAAATTCACCTGTTGTTCAGTGTCTTTAGATGTCGATTTATGTGTATGATGAGTGTGTATATTTGCTGTGTTTTATGGGCCCAATATTATTTGACAGTGTACCTAATGGAACAAAGTGACTTACTTTGTTTTTCTTGAATAAAAGAAATTCATGACTAAATGAAACATCTTCAGTTTTCTTTTAGTCTTTTACAAAACAGACAATGTTAATTAATTTAATGGTTGTTGAGTTTGTTTGTTTTTTTTACATGGAAAGTTTTATATTTTACACATTTTTTGGCTGTGCGCATGAGAAATAACACAAGCAGGTGAGTGTTATTCACATGAAAATATCAGTTGATGGATGCAAAAAGGTTTTACCCGACGTGTCCAGGTAAGCCTTGGCTCTGTCTGTCATCCCTACGTTTTAACATTATACTCCACTGAGGATCCATTCCAAGGAAGTGTTTAAATCTAAGGCTTCTCTTTTAGAAACTCCTTGCAGATATTGTCAGATTCCTTTTGTTCAGTTATTTTAACAGGCCTGCATTTTTACCTCTACAGAACTAATACTGATTTATCCAACCAAATGTATCAAGAACTATAATGTTTTTTATCTGCAAAAGAAGAAACTCAAAAGAAGACAGTCTGATGGATTTGTGAAGTTACATTTCTCATTAGTTGTCAGTGTCTACGTAGCTATCTATAGTCAACTCTATTGTGATGTGATTGAAAAAAGCTTTAATATATATTGGCAGGTGTCCTCAGATAAACTATGGTTTAACTGCCATTGACTCCTTCAGTATTGTTTATGATGACTCACTGACCCAGGCAAGGCGTCCTTCACAGACCTGAGGAACAGTCAGCAGTTCACTGTTCCTGGACTTCAAGAGTTAAGGTAATGTAGTGATTCAGAGGAACCTATAATGTTGAGGAAAAAAAAATCAGAATTATGACTCTGTTCACAGAAATAATCTTTTGTTAGAAAAAAAATCAAACAACTCTGTGGTTCTCTGTGCTGTTATATTTTTTATCAGCAGAGTCACATGTTGGGCATCAAATGAATAAACCCTTTGAACTTCAGCGGGGTATTTAAAGTGAACATGCAGACATCTTTGCCTCCGTCTCTGAGGAGTCATTATTCGTTTCAGATTTTAGTGCCCGCTGACAGGGGCTGGACTTGGGTCAAATTCATATAGCAAATAGTCCATTTCATTCCTGCTGCTGATGTGAATTATCAAAGGCACTTCACCACAACGTCAGTAATGCAACAGGTTAAAATTCAGCCGTTTGACATTGTAACATCCACTTCAAATGAATACACACTATTTAGGAAACTCTTTGCAGAACCACTTTGACATGGCATGTTGAATAACCGAACCCCAGTGAATCACAATTGATCACTTACATCGTGCAAGTTCAACAAGTGTTGAAGCACAGGTGAGGCGTGGAGTGTAAAAATGATTTTTTATGATGTAATTATGAATGATTACATTTATTGCACAAAACTAAAAGCATTTTTTTAATGTAAAAAAACCTTTTGATTGCGATGATATATGTTCACACTGATGATAATTAAGATTTCTTGATAACTCTGTTCCATACAGAGTTCTTATTTATCATATTATTGTTATAATTATTATTAGTAGTAGTATTATTTATCATTCCAATCAATTGTACCTTGGATTGATGCACAAAATTACATCAGTTCAAACACTTGACAGACATTGCCATGGGTGGATACTGGATGATATCGTATGTCCACTGGTGTTTTGTCACATCTGTCAGCTGTGTGTACTCACATCTGTCTTCCATCTCCATCCAAGTACTGAAAACCCATCCAATCAGCATGTGATACATTGCAATGCAGAACAATGAGCCTCATGTAGCCACTCCCAAACCTAAGGAAATATAAAAAATATATATTAAAAGAAAATAATATGTAGTTATATGAACAATTCGATCAATATATATTTTGCTGTGACAACAAACACTGTTTCAAATTTCAGCCTCAGCGTTGTTAAGGCTGGTGTATCACTCTACATGTTATCTCCTGCGGCACCACAAGCAGAGAGGTCTCACTCTGTGACACTGTGTGCGATAAAGTGGCGGTTTGAGTGACACTGCACTTCAGTTGAAGTCACTTGATCCCGTCTGGGGTATGTTGACCTTTTGTAAGCTGGCTCCAGTCCCATGCTGGCACCTTTAACAAACTGGCCAAAAGCCAGTGTTGGCACAGCAGAAGGCCACTCTTCACCGGGCACTGCTCTTAGGAGCCACAGCTATTGTAGTGTGTACAGACAAAAAGCAGCAGTGACAGGAAGAAAGTCGGGAACAAGGGCAGAGGTGGCAAGGTGGGTACTTCATTAAGCCTTACACCACTGACTGACACAGATACCGACATGTATGGATTACTTTACAAATTCATCTTTGCTGCACATGGACGAGGGATGGGGTTACACTTTATATACATCAGATGCCACCAAGCGGTACAGTATCAGCTAGGAATCTCTTGAACTCATCACAAATCATGTGATCACAGTCATTTGACATTAATCTATCTTTATTTTTTTCTCTGACTGGTGAATAAAAATTTTAACATAAAAAAAAAAAAACAATAGAAGTGCAGTTTCATGAAACCTTAAAAAGGCCAGACTTACTTCACTGTGTGAACCTTGAGTTTGAATCTTATGAATTTTGAGGTGCTTCATTTAGTCAGAGCTGGTCACTCACATTTTGAAATTTAAACTACTTACACTAGTTTTTCTGAAACATTTCAAGAATAAAATTCGTTCTGTGATTCAAAACTTGATTTGAAAGGGAAAAAAGAGTCGACTTCTTTGTCAGAGACAAGTTGGGTTAACTTCTGGGGTTATGTCAGGTCCTGGGGAGCCTGACGTGATGGAGGGAGACAACTAAACTAACCCTAATTTGGATTGCATCCCAAACCTATATCTTGGCAGAGAGCGAGAGCCTGTCATAACACTACATTGGTTCTATCCTCATTTACCCTGCCCTCATGTTGCAGTGTGTAGGTGTGTATTTCTACATATCTGAGGATTGAGATGCGAGCTATAAAAGGAACACTGCAGGATCACGTGAGAGATGATGTTCCTGTTTTCATAATGGTCACAAGCTTCCTCTTCTCCAATATCAGTCATAAAAGCCCTTAGAGATTAAAGTGTGTATTCTTTGTCTCCGTAGTTGTCTGGTGATAAATATGGGGGAGTCAGTTACATAACAGAGAAAATAAGGAAATAAGGATACATGATGGCTTTGAGGTAGCTCAGTCAGTGCTGCTGCTGCTGCTGCTGCTGCTGCTGCTGAAGCTATCCATGATAAAAATAAACACTTTGGATATAAGTGCATGCCAAGAGGTTTAAAAGAAAGACTTGAGTGCAATGCTACATTTCTTCCAGCAGATGACAATGCAGCTCCATGTTTCAAAGAATCAACTCCAAGCTCAGTGGGTCTGAAACAAAAAGTATGGCTAATCATTTTTGATTAATTCTAAAGAATCATGCAATCATTTCGAGCAAACATTTGACACCGTGTGCACAATCCTAAAGTTCAGATGTAATTTTGCATGATAAGTAGTTTGAACCAGAGTGACAAACACAAAACAATCTTTTTTTTCTTATCCCTATGGCAAAATCACTTGTGCAGTGAAGTGCAATGCTGGGGACAAGAGGGTGCGTGAGGACATGGTATGTGAGTGGATGAGAGTGCAAAATGAGGCAGGGCCGTGTTATGCGGCCTGAGGGGACCAGAGGCACTCTGCTGACAGATTGGAGACCTGACAGAATGCATCGTCCACACTCTCCCCAGTCTGGGGAACCACTTTTTATTCATCCGTCTCTCCATTCCGCCTTCGCAGCCTCCCTGTCGGCGCCCTGTGCTCCTCTGCCTCAACCCTCAACCTTGCCAGCTTCATCTCTCCTAGACCTCGTCCCCTCGCCCCACCACGGCCTCTCTCTATCTCACCAAACCCAACACGCCTGCATTCCCCTACCCACCCTCCCTCTCTCCTATCTTGCCTCAGCCTCCCTTGCCTCCTCCTGTGACTACCCTTCGCGACTCGACATTCCCAGATGTCCGCTGGCTCTTGCATCACTGAGACAGGCTTTTGCCACTTGGCATTTAAAAGCTGTGTGTGCATGGGACACAGTCACCTCCCACTCAACACTAATTGCAGTATACTTACTGCTAGAGGATTCATTTGAGATTAAAGCAGTGGAGTGCTACCATCAGGCTCCAGGCTTTTCTTAATAGTTTTTTTTTGTCAGAATGAAGACAGGAGGTGCAATTGATCGATGGTATCCACATATCACCAACCAGTACAACAATGCAGCTTCTGTGTTTCACCTCATTTCCCAAACTATATAAACATAATGCTTTTTCTGTCCAGTGAAGTAAGGCAGCTCTTAAAACAGAAGCACACTGTAACTTTTCTCAAACTGACATCTAATTTTCAAAATCAGTTCCAGTTTTCTGCATTTTAAACACATATATTCCTCCGTTATAAAACACACACACAATGCACAATATATCTTACACTTTTATAGCGCTCATTACAATGCCCCTACTTCCTATGCTTTCATTTGCACCATTACCGTGAGATGACAGAGTTGTTTGTCATCTTTAGTGCTGTCGGCTGGGTTTCTTTCATCACGACGAGGAGGTGTGAGAAAAGCATGAGGAGAAAGATGAGTGGAGGGAGGAGGTGGAGGAGGAGGAGGGGCAGATATTTCACTCACAAGGAACGCTGTATTCGCACAAGCCTCAGGTTTAGTCACGGCTTTGGCACAAAAATATGACAAGGAGGGAGTGCATGGGTGAGAGGGTTTTGGTACCCTTAAAATACTAAGGAGTCAAGATGAAAGTGAATAATCTAATATTAAACCCTGTTTATGTAACACTTTGGAAAACAAAGTTACGAAGCACCCCACTGGGAGATAAAAAGGTGTGCGCTCTCCATGTCCTCCACAAGGTTCTGGATGGCAGCAGTGGATGACAAATACTCAGGGTTAACTGTTTATTCCTTTCCTTGATAATTTCACCTTTATTCTACTTGAAAAATAGCTCGAGCGCTGAGTGAGTGAGGGAGTGAGGCTTTCACGGTGGACACTTTTTGCAGTGCAGAGTGAATCACAATGAGCTATTTTTCTTTGGTGTCCAGCAAGTCAGTCAACTAATACAAGGAGACATGTCATTCCTGAGAAAATGTCCCTCTGGCAGCCCTTTCTGAACCTTGGAGAGAAACCATGGTGTCAGGCAGTTCTTTGTTCTCTGCAAGTATGCAAGCATCCCTTCCCCCTAGCCGTTGTTCAGTAATATTTTAAAGGCCAGAAAATCCACTTGTGTACTTTATTTTTCTACATAACACAGTATGAGATTATTCGCCTGCTTCAGATACAAATATTCCTGTTGCAATAACCAAGTTGCATCACTGACTACCAATCCTACTTAAACACAGTGTGTATTCATATGGAAATATAGGAGGGCTGTGCAAAACCTTATAACCCAATGTATCAAATTATAATGTGAAAACACTCATGTGGATGACATTGCTCATGCTGATGAACTTCCACTTTATCAGTTTTGGCTTCAGTTTGTATGTGTTCTGTTCCAAAATCCCACTACCTACACCCTCTGTGCATCAAACAGAAGACAGACACAGCTAGTGGAAATATACAGCATTTCATATGCGAGCAGCATTGAGCAACGGCTGGAGAGTTGTTAGGAACCCCAACAGAGCTAAAAGTGAATGAATGTTTGACTTACAGTTAAGGTAAATGACTCAAAATGTAGATATCAAGTTTGTCTTATCAATTTTGAAGGTGACGATCAGAAGTGTCCATCAAGATCAGATTTTTCAGGTTTAAATGATTCTCTATTTAGAGCCATACTACTGAGTCTTTCAATGCCAAAGCAGCTTAATGCTTGGGACCAGTGTTGACTAAATCTTGAAGGCTGTGTGGGATTTGGAACAATTTTAACTTTGTGTGTTCTGCTTTTTTTTCTTTCCAATAAAGGTCATTTCACAACAGACACACTGACTATTGACTTTCTATGAATCGATGAATTACGATTGATAAAACATGGTGACAGTAACACAATATACGCATGACACTGGGAACCTGTCACCACAGCAACCATCATTAGTTTATCACTTACACCTGTGATTTTCCCACGTGACATGTCAACATGGCCTCCATGAAAAAGGCTCGGATCAAACGTTCATCTTTGTATAGGCCTACTTGATTCATGTCTTACCTTGAAGTCTTGTGGCTGGCCTGACTCTTGTGAGTGGGCACTATGGGTCTCACAGAAGGATTTTCTCAAGCCAATAACTTTATCCTGTCACGGCTGAAAAGATTTTTTTTTTTTTTTTTTTTTTTTAACTTAACCTGCTTATTTCTACTTTAAATGAACAAACAGATATCTCCTGTAAGTTTCACAGAGCTCACTGCACATGTGTGGCAAACAAGGCTACAACAACCCATAATGCAACACCATCTTAAAGCAACAGTCTCATTGTGACCCTAAAAGTAATGAAGATCCAAGAGGAAAAACTGCTGTTAAGATTTTGTATAATTCTCCAAGATGTTGATTTACGTTCACCAAAGAAAAAATGTTGAGTGTTTTAAGTTGTCATATTATATAATATTGTATCATGTGGACAGAACTGAAATATCTGCCATGTTTTTGAATCGACAAAAGGAGCTGACATGATCATTTACTCTCTGTTGCTCTTGTAGTCCACCAGTCCACCTGAAACATTATGAATGAGTCTATGTTTATTCTCCAGTTGCAGTGTTTTACAGCAAGTACATTATGCCAACACTGTTTCCATAGCAATGCATTTCCAGTAAAAATGCCTGCGGCCACCGTTTTGACTGATGACTTAAGATTAATGAAGTTTCTGATGAACTGCTTCTGATAAACGCAAGGGCAGACTTCTCTGTTTGAAATGTCAACTGCATTCTGAGTTAAACTGGTCAAAGCATTAAACTCAATTGATGCAACTGCACTTACAACTGCACTTACAACCCTTGAGCTACACTCATAATAAAAGTTACTGCATCTCAGGCCAGTAAACGTCCATGTAGCTCGACTTATGTTTCAGTGCCACTGCTTCAGAATAAATGCAAAGATTACTCAAACAACTGACTTTGCTACCTTGGAAGCAAAGGGTTAAGAAAAAGCTTTAATGATGACCAGGCAGGGTCTGAGTGTGTGACAGTCAGAAGACAAGCAGTTGGCCTCTCTGAAAGCCCTCAGTAAATCTGTCTGCATGCCATTTAGAGCGTTGGCCTGACCTAAATGTCAGAGCAACATTTGACAGAACCATATAACTCTCTTTCACTCTCCCTCCCTCTCGCTCTCTCTCTCCCTCTCTGAATCCTTTTTTTTTTCATTCCCTCTGTGATGTTGCTCTAACAAAAGGGTTAAATCACTCAGACACAGCTCACGGTGTCTGTTCATTTTCGATGGCCCTGAGGCTCCCAGAAGACTAGTAAAATGGGAAGTGAATGGAGAAGCGCCTGCAAAAGGTGTTAACGTTCTTTTGCACATTGCTCAACCTTGTTGTGGAGGGTTTCAAAACACCACAAACACCATTCATTTTGGTTCATATGGCTCCGATGGCTACACTGGCACAATGCATTTGTCCTTTTTCTTGATTGTTGTATGTAACACTGCCATCCTTTTGTGTGACAAGAGACATAAAGCAACATTATCCACAGTCTTGTGTTGCCTGTGCTTTACAGCGGAATGGGATTTTGAAGCTAAGAGTTTTGGACAGAAGGGACAGATTTCTGGGTGATTCACTCAGTGAGTCTGGAGCCAAGGTAAACTGTGTCATGTGTCGTGCCTGTGCACCGTATGGGTGTGTGTTTCTGTGCATCTCTGTGTGTGTGTGTATATATATATATGTGTGTGTGTGTGTGTGTGTGTGTGTGTGTTTGTGTGTCTGAGTCTAACCATGGCTTTGGATGTGTAGGCATGCAGGGGTATGGGCGTGTGAAACGCTGCACAATGTGTACTGTAGAATATGTGTCTCTTATGCAGAAGAGTGTGAGCTTGTGTCAGTGTATATATTATACAGCCATGTGTGGGCAGTTAGGATTACACAAAGACTGCACCATATTGAGAACCAACATATTGTTGGCAGCCACGCTCACACAAATGGGTTTCATCAGGGAGCCTTCTCTCTCTCCCTCTCTCTCTCTCCCTCTCTCTCACTCTCTCTCTCTCTCTCTTTTTGAGGAAAAGGTCACACATAGAGCAGGATCTGTCTTTCTGTTTGATTTTCTCTTCCTTGTTTCAACTTGTGTTTTTTCTCTCTCTCTGTTTCTCTGTTGCTGATGCTTTCTTTTTTTTTTCTTGCACTCAGTTTTACCCTTGCATCTCACCCTGCAATGATCTTCACAGCCATTTTTTTTCCTGTAGTGGCTGAGCCACATCATTATATTGACGTGATAAAAAATCAAAATGCATTCTGTCTGGCTTTTCAGCAATTCACTTTTTTCACCGCAAGGCTTGTTCAATTACCTAATATCGAGAGGTTTTTCATCCATTCCCATTTGCTTTCCTAACAACCATCCTTTCTTTAATGCTCTTGTTGCCAGCCACTTCCTCTCTCTTTCATCCTGTCTCTGTCCCTACCTCACCTCCCCTTTGCCTCTCTCTCCCTTCAACACTATTTCTCCCTCCAACCGTTTTTTTCCCTATTCCTCCCACTGATATGCTCAGGAGTAATCCTCTTGACTTGCCACACAAGACTACGATACCTACTGTAAACACACACACTCGAACACAAACAAATGCAATGGGAGGCTAATGACATACAATGGATGAGAGTAAGACACAGATGGAGCGGACTGCCAGGGGTTGAGGAGAAGGATTAAGAGGGCAGGAGATAGAGGATTATGACAGAAGGAGGCAAGAAAAAGACATAATTTATGAGGAACTGCAAAGCCATGTGGAAACATGAGGTAAAGAACAGACAGGTATTGGAAAACACACGAGGTAAAGAAGGATGAGAGAGAAGATGGAGAGATGAAAGAAGAAAAAAAATGCAATATGTGGGGTGTCGGACGAGTGGATGACAGGAAGAAGGGATTTTAAAAGGAGTTGAAGACAGATCGAGGGATGTGATGTGTACATTGCCGCTGTGTATGAGGTGACCCTGAGTGCGATCGATCTTTACTACTCTTCTACCGTAAATCATCAGTGTAAGGCTCTGCCAGTCACTTTGTATGAGTGTGTATCTGTATGGTAGTATGCTGGGTGAGTGTGTGTGTGAGAGAGAGTGTGTATGACGTAAATAACCTGGGCAGTTAAAAGTCCTCACATCTTGTGAGTCCTTATCTATTCACACACACATATACACATTAAAAGTACACTATAAGACACTGTCCTTATATAACTGTATTGGTATCCAGTAGACACACACACACACACACACACACACACACACAGTATTTCTGCTCTCCTTGCTGTGTGTCTCCCTCTCACTGTCTTTCTGTCAAAAGTAGTCATTTGAACACTGCCCTCCCAACCCGTGTCACACACACACAAGCATAACACACACGTCTTGTACAAGGTCCCGTCTGAACCCAGGGGTCCCGTGGGTCTGATTAATGCTCTCTCTGCAGGGCTCCCAGTGGGAGATCATTTATGCACACGCACACACACACACACACACTCCTATACTCACACACACACAAGATGCTACATACTGAGGGTACAGCATGGGAGCTGCTAACAATGTATTTGCCTCTAGTGCTAACAAGGCAATAGGAGAGGACATTTGCTAGATAGTAATATGTTACCCCATCAGTGTGTGTGTGTGTGTGTGTGTGTGTGAGTGCACCATACTTTCACAGCACATAAAAAATAATACAGTGTCCTGTACCAGACCGACCGGTAATAAAGTTACTGTTTTTCTCAATATTATATTTTTCAAAAAGCAATTTCTCTGCTTCTACTTGCACCGCAGTTCATCACAGTTCACCGGATGGTGTGGAAGGAAGTTTGTGTTTTGGTTTGGAGAAAGTGATTTACTGTGCGGCTGCACACAGGCACCGTAGCTGTAGCCTATTTTCCAAAGTGCTTCAGAGCACTGCGAGGAGCCAGATTCCTCATCGTCATTTACACTTTTTAAGCTCATCTAAGAATCGCTGTCTCACAAAGTGAGGTGTAATTATCTCACCCAGGAACAATCCCAGTCAAAATGAGATTCTCTTTTTGTCAAGATAATGACAGGGGTTCCACATGAGATTTACTTAGCAATTTGTCTGGATGTTATGAATAAATTTTCAGACCTGTTTTCCTCAAAAGCAAATATTTGCCTCTCTGGTATTTTATAATGTCTCAGATTGTTGATGATGTCACACTTAGTGCAAATACATGTCTCCCATACTGGTTACATATATACATTATTCTCATTACTCTCTGAAAGCACTGGTTACAATAAAGAACATACTGATGATCCCAATATACATAGGAGAAATAGATAGACAGGAACTAGCTGCAAATGTAAATTTATTATGTAAATATTATAAATATAGGAGCAATTCTTCCACAGATTTCATGTACGTTCATGTAAGATAGCTCATGAATTGTCAATGATGCATCATGCAGGAGGTGTGGGATAGCTGGACGTCAACAAATGTAACTGTACTTAATGCAAAAGTTGTTTTTTTTTAAACTGCAACAATTTAATCTGAATTCTAGCTTTTGTGATGTGAAGATACCATCTTCATGGACCACGAGGTTGGTCAGGATGAAATGTTACCTGACTGCAGCCTGACAAGACCAGATATCATTCTCTGGATAACATGAGAAAGCCAAAGGCCTGAAGTTGTCAAGATGACAGACTGGCACCACTGTTAGCAGGACAAAAACACATGATACACTATTCAGTTACTGCTACAATAAAGCTGTTCAACTACAATATTGTTCAACAGACACTTGACCCATTCAAACAGGCTACATGTTTGCATGTAAATAGCACAACACAACCAATTACTGCCTGCAGTGGTGTCACTGAAGAACACTGTGGATGTCATGATAATATCATTAATTATCATTTCTTGATGAGCAAACTTAACAGTGGAAACAGTTCCACAAGTATTTAGCAGAAGAGGCTGACAGTATCTGTATGATGGGAACCCTAAAGTTACCATGGCAACACATGTTCCATGATCAGTGTCTGACCTGTAAAGTGCATGTTGCAGGGTTGTAAAGTCTGATAGAGAAAGAAAAGAAGAGACAGTCTCTAAATTGCAGCGGGCTTTTATGAAAAAGGGAAACAACTGTGATTTCTGTGATCGCCTTATTTATTCTACTTTATTTTTTATAGTGCATCAAGCCTCTCTTCACTGAGCTGAGATTATGTCTAAGGGAAATGGCAATTATCTCTCCTCTTGAAGTGCATGAACTCACATGCACACATGAGCACTTCTTCTTCTTCTCGTTCTAAAGCCACCGTGGTAGTTATTTCTTTCTCACTTCTTTCTCTCTTTGACTTACTCCCCTTCTCTCTTTTGCTGCTAACAAGGAGAGAGCAAGGAGAGACAGGCCTGTTCTGGTTCAGTGGCTACAAGGCCAGTGAAATGTGAGTGCATGTGTGCATGTGCGTGGTATAATGTATGTGTGTAAGAGTGTACAGTAAAAGAAAGGAAGATCGGGGAGAGAGAGAAAGTTGGAAGGGGATGGGGTGTGGTGGAGAGAGAGAGAGAAAGAGCAGGCTGGCTAAGTCCAGTTTCCCTCATTGCTTTTTACACCAATTGATTATAGTTTGAGTGACAGGCAGGAGGAAACAGCACCTCAGCCTGCTGCTGTCAGCTTATGTGAATAACTGCCTCTCTGCTCCTTCTCTCTCTCTACCTCTTTTTCTGACATGCCCTCCTTTCCTTTCCTACCCCTACACACACACACACACAGAGTCTCCTTCCCTGACATAAAAACACACAACCGATCCTCAGTCCTACTTCACTTCTTCATAACATTTCGTGATCATTGTCTCCCGTGTTGTCCCACCAGGCGTCAGGTCAGGCAGAGAGGACACTTTAATAAGGCATGCTCTCCCCCCTCTGAGCCGACAGTAAGGCAGCAGTATATTAAAGGCTGCATTAGAAGCTGCATCAGACTGGGAAGTTAGATGAATGAATGGGGGGCTGTGGTGCTGCCTGTCAACACCCCATCAGAGAAAACATATCATAATCGCTCTGTGTCGGCGGGTGCCTGTATACCTTTGTCGGTGAGCAGAGCAAGTGGGGGCGGAGAGTGAAAACAGCTTACAATGGGACTGCTGTGTTGCCATGGTGACTGTCTTTGCATTGAATCGATAAAGAGGAGATGCTTGGATTTCGCACACTTCCCACTATTTCTTTCTCCCGGACCTGCTTTATTTCTTTCCTCCTTTGTTGCCCTCCATCTCCCTGCCAGTGACACACATGAAAAAAAAACAAGACAACAAAAAACAGCACACACACCAAGCCTGCACATATGGACGTTAAAAAATGGGCAACCTTCACCCTATCATCATCCAGTCTAATCCAGCTGATGCAGGGGAAATAGCGATGCAGGAAGGTCAAGGTGGCGGCGACCTTTGACAGAGTTTGAGGTCATCTTTGAGGACTGGCAGCTTTACATCACAACCAAAACAAAGATCAAGCTCCCTTTCATCCACTGTCCTAAAAACACACTCTTTTTTCTCCATCCTGTCTTGATGAGTAGATAATGATAAAGTATAAGGTCTTCGTATGATGTGTCGTTCCAATTATCCTTTGATCACATATGCCTTTGATGCAAAATAAGACAGACTGTGAGAGATTAGCAGGGTTCATATCATAGAATTAGAATGGATTGAAAGGATGCTGGGTGCAGGATCATGGTGATTATTCTGCAGCAGATGCTTGATCAGGGGGAACGAGTGTGTTTTATGTGTGAACAGCGCTATGAGACATACATTTCAGAGCGCTTCATGATTAACAACAACTGCGACTGGAACGCCGGGCTAAATGAAGCCTTTGCCATGGTAACAGATCAGTTTTAGAGTCTCACGCACTGTACCTATGCCTATTTCCATGACAACGTTGTGTAACATTTCTACAGTCGCTACCTCAAGAGTGCCAGCTAAGTGACCATTTTAGTCTCTGCAATTTTTTTAAACTCTATTATCAGCTCTGAGCCTTTTTAGTTACAGCAACAGAAATACTGCATGTTCTTATTATTTGCCTTATAAATGAAGATGGAGGTGGGGATGATGCAACAGTAGATTGTTTTTTGTCTTTAAATCCTAATGACAGAAAGACACAACACATTTGTACACATGCACAGAAGGCCCTGTCATATTTGTTGACCAAAAAGCTGGCCCAGCTAGAACACACACACGCACAATCACAGACACACACAACTCACAGATAGTCATTACAAAGGGTTCAACTCAGTCCAAGCTTGCCAGGCAGCATCTGTGACACTGGAGATGAGGGAGACTGATCACAAGCCTGGCAGGCTGAGAGCACTGTATGTAAACACAGGGGGGAAATGAGATGTGACCACTGCGGTCGTGACACTAACAGAGCACTCGTTTACCTCCACGAGCGGCCCCACAAACACACCGCATGATTGGCAAGTGAGGCAGTCGCAAATAAATGTTCTCAAATCTGTCTTTCTCTCTTGTCCTCTCTTTCTCTCTGCCCTCGTTTTAGAAACAGAGGAGGGGGTGGGGGGATGGGGATTCCATTTGAACAAGCAAGCCTCTACATTGCTCGTGGGAGAAAGCTTGAGTAAGAGAGCCAACAAAAAAAAAAAAAAAAAGACAGAGGGAGTGAGAGAGAGAAAGAGAGAAAGGAGGGAGAGAACGTGAGAGGTGTCTTCCACGCATCAGACGATGCATCTTCAGCAGGAGCGCGGCAAACGTTCCTCCAATGGCAGCTCACGCATGGGCCGACGCATGGAGGTTTCCACGGCTACCCCCAACCTTCCTTCCCATCAGTCCTTCCCATCTCCCTCCCTCCCTCTCTCTCCCTCACTCTCCTCTCCTCTATCCTCCTCTGCCTTGGAATAAATGTCAAATGGCATAATAAACACAGCAGCATGCGAGGCTGTTCCAAATCGCCGCCATAGTTGGTCAATTTGTCTGGATTTGCCCACGCAGCTGCGGACGTGAGGAAAACACATGAACAAAAACACACAGACTTGCAGATTACACTCCCTCTATGATTGATGTCGGATCTGTGCAGTATTTTTTGATTTGGTTTTGTCCACACTGGAGAACAATAACCCCTAGCTTCCACAGTCTAAACCTCTTGTATAAATAACATTGTATCAACTGATCTTTCAACAAATGAATCTGATGGAACGATGTGGCTCAATTAGTCCTGAATATCCCTCATATCAAATGATTATGTTTAAAAAGTGATGTACAAAATGCACAGTGTGTCTGATGATACAGATTTTCAGTTGACATAGTAAAGTAAATGTGGCTAAAAAAGGTCTTTTAAATGTCATTCTACTCAGTTACGCTGTGTCATGGCACACTGGTCCAGTGCACTGTTGGACAGTCGCCACCCCCTCACTCTCCAGCTGCATCCACTCTCTATGCCAAGCATCCTGAATCAAAGAGATTTAATGCTCTGTAAGATTTTTTTTTTATGAAATGACATGTACGGCTACAGGCTTCTGTCAAGTGTACAACATGTCCAGGACAGCTCTCCTGCAGTGTACTTGATGTTGTGTTGATGTTATGTGTTGCCCCTCACTGTGAGTGTACGACACTACTTTACTAATTACGTAATGTCACCAGGATTTATGTGCCATTGTACATTCCTATTTCAAAAAAACCTTGTACTGTACCATCTATCACGTCTGGGTTTTAATTGCTGCATCTTTAGAGGTAAGGTGAGCTGTACTTTGAGCCATGCTATCTGTGAAAAAGTTCTGTGATCATATTTAAAATGAGATGTGATGGCCTGAGGCAGCACTCTCTGCAGGTGGGTGTTTATTCATTCACACAGAAAGCATTGGTACCTGCATGAGCTACAGCTGTGTGTGCATTTCTATTAATGCATTATGAGAGTGAGACCACCTGTAATTGCATATGATCATGCAAAATGCATACACACCTTTATGTGTCACAAGTATTCAACTTTGCATGTGTATAGATGAGTATATGGTGTGTAAGCAGGCGTATGTTTTTGTTTTAGCAAATTAAATTCTAAATTCCTGCCTGCATTTGGATGTTTGATGTGAGCGCAGGCAGGCGGCCTGCTCGGCTGCTGCGAGAAGTGGCACACTCGGATCATTAATCAGACTCGACGGCACAGCGGGTAGCAGGCAAGCCACGGGAGAGCGCTAATGCATGCAAATGTATACTCGTTTTGGGGGCAGGTTGAGCCAAGGACAGAACCTAGCCAACAACATAGAGGGAGAAAGAGTAGAAAGAGAGAGAGAAAACATATCACAGAATGAGTGCGGGTGCCGAGTCATTCTGCTCTGGTCCAGTACAACTGAGGCGTGAATGTGCTCTAAATCAACATGACAATGGAGAGAAGGTAAAGCAGGAACATGATGCAGGAAATCCTAAAGCTAACAGAGGCAAATCCAGTATATGATCCTCCATTACTTTAAAGGCTTACAGAAGATATGATACATTATGTGATATGGAATCACAGCACCATTTGGCTGTCCAGATCTCACATCATTATCTCCCTCCAATTTTTATCAAACATGCCTCTTAAGCAAGTCATCACTTAACATGGCAAATGTAGGAGTAAGACCTGATTTGCTGCCAACTGAGGGCACAGCATAGATCTCCACCCCTTTCTTGCTCGGTGCCTGAGCCTCATTATGGCTGGGATTGTACCTTGGTGAAGATAACCTTACATGACTTTTTAAGATGAAACCTTACAAAGGAGCTTAGAAGAGTGAATGGAGAGATGATATAGATGTGTTTGGGCATTAGAATCACCTCAAGTGACACACACCATAATAGGCCTTCTCCTTGGTTGGTTTTTCTATCATTTAGTCTTAATAAAACAGAAAGTAGGATGCAGTCGAACACACTTAGTAGCTTAGTTGACTTTTTAATTACAGTTTTCAGATCTTTCCTTTCAAAATTAACATACCTGTACAGCCTTCTTACATAATTATTGCTTCCTGTAAGATGCCAGTGGTGTAGACACGGGGTATCTGTGTATTGCAGTGCAAAGCTAGTATCACTAGCTAGCTTGTATTATCGTATTTGAAACAAAACGTTAGTTCTAATGTAATACTTAGACATTTAGGAGCTTATTATACTTTGATTAGTAACATAGTGGTTAGATTTAAGTAAATTTGACACTGAGTGTAGCATGATTTAGCTCTTCCTAACAAATGTTTCTCAAACAACAATATCAAGAAAGTCCAATAGGTAGGCCTATAGGTTACCAACCTCAACCCCCATTATTTTTGTTAATAATGCTAGTTCTAATTTATATCGTAAGCCAGTTAGCCAGACTTGCTAACATTTGCATCTTAATTTTGACACTGTTTGATCACACTTTAGCACTTGAATGTCTGCTGATCAAACTCAAACCCTTCAAATTCATCAAATACCAAGCATTCGTCCTATACTTGTTGTTGTGGAGAAAACAGACGTTTGTCAGGGCTGGTGATAGGGTCTCTACAATTGAGAATAGTCAGTTGACAGTGTTCATAAATGGAAAGCCAGTGAGGGATCATATCCTAGAGCCTAGTTGTCT
Organism: Caranx ignobilis; assembly: GCA_021432705.1. Lineage (NCBI taxonomy): Eukaryota > Metazoa > Chordata > Actinopteri > Carangiformes > Carangidae > Caranx > Caranx ignobilis. The sequence continues at coordinate 82,236,501 of MU269990.1, read as the reverse complement.
GTGTAATAGATGTATTGGTTGGATTGGTTATAAGTATGGTGTGGGGTAGAATCTGTCATAACCTCCCAGTACACTGATGTTAAAAAAAAAATACTGAGTTAATATTCATTTGAAGCTTATATAAAGGGATTAATCTCAGCCATACAATTTGTTCCTTCATGGCTTCCTGATTTTTTTTGTTTGTCAAATATTACATGTCCCAGTGTCCCTTTGAAGTGTCCCAGGAAAACATCTGTCACAGAGCTCATGGCTCATGAATCAAGGTTTCACTCCTTCTTTTCCCTAGATGGATGGAAGGATGGAGGAAGGGATGAAAAGATGGAGTGAATGAGCAATTGTTCTGCTCTTGCAAACAGGCCATTCAGGGAAATACCCTTGGGAGCAGAGCTTTTTCAAGGTTGCGTCCTACTCTGCTAGGTACCTCTGTGTGTGTGTGTGTGTGTGTGTGTGTGTGTGTGTGTGTGCATGACTGCATGTAGTCCTCTGGGTCTCAATAACGTTCAGTCAGGCTGATATCTCTCCCCACATAGAAAGAAAAAGTGTAACCCATGGACGTGTGCATGTGTGTATGAGTGTGCACTGACTGGGCCAAGTGCCAGAGGTTCCCACAAGTCTCCCAGGTCAGATTGAGGGTCAACAGCTGTTGGCTAAGAACGTTCTGTGTTCATTTTTCCCTGGCATGCGAGCAAGGTCCAGACATGTGAGAAGAATGAAATGCATGACAGTGTTATTGTCCTGAGCAAAATGGATGACTCCTAGAAGGAAAATACCACTCTGCAAATGCACGCCCAGCTTAGGGATTTTACAGAATACAAACACTTTGCAGGAACTCAGGCTGTATAATGACTTTTGTGATAAGACTGTGTTTGTCTGCATAATACACCAAACCTCAACAACACTCAATAAGATTCACTTTCACTTTTAATCCAATTTTAAAGCTCACAAAGTACTCTGTGTTATTTGATAGAGAAGTCAATGCAGACTTTTTTTGCTGTTGTACAGTCATAAACTCTTCAAGAACAGTGAAACCGCAGCAACTTCCTATGGCCTTTAATTTTAGAGGAGGTTAACGCAGTAAATTTCATTTTTGTCCACAAACTGTTTCCCCCCTGCTCGGCATTGTTAAAATATATTATTCCGCTCACCACTCCTGTTTTTTTATTGTTTGTTATTCGAGCAAGAAGTATATGGAAATTGGCCTGAAGGATTTCACAGGTTGGCAATTTGCATCTCCAATCAATGCCAGGACTCTACTAAATCTATGTAAGCCTTGTGTGCAAAATCATGTTTTTATAGATTGGAGCAAAAGAGCTTACAAAGAAACCAGACAAAGCAAAGTAAGAGCCATTATTTCCTTGCATTGTAAATATTTCTTCCAGGCAGAAATGGCAACACCATACAAATGAAGGCACGGCAGCAGCAGGGGGAAATTAATTAACACAAGAAAGTGGGGAAAAGAACAGTGTGGCTTCATTTTTGTGTTGTTTTTAAATTAGACTCCAAAGACGTCTCCCCTGCTGTTGTGATGAGGTTGTAGGGATTATGTTATTAAGTCCCTGACATTGCTTCTCTCTCTCTCTGTTCCTGGCACCATCTTAGGGAACCTTGCGTAGCCTCGTCGGACACACAGGCACACATACAAACACACACACACACATACACCACATGCACATAAGCGTAATGCAGAAATGCAGACACAAGACAGCTGGGCAGCCCTGGCCTGTCCAATGTGAAGCAGAGGATAGAGAGGGAATTAATTATGTAAATCTTTGCCCCTGGATGAAAGGTTTAGGATAAACTGAAGCAGTGACCCTCAGCCAGCGGGTCTTTTTTTTCCAAGAAAGTCACCACTGTTTGGTTTACTAGTGAAACAAGTCTTGAAAAACGATTCTACTGGAAACTTTTCTCTTTTCCTTTTTTTCAGGCGTTGATAACCAAAACTAATACTGTTGTTGAATGAAAGCTGCTTATGCCAAAGTTCAGTATGCCCAAATTTGACTTTCTCATCCAGAACGTCTCAGACAATAAATGACACGGAATCAGCAGGAGAAAAAAAAAAAAAAAGCCTGAGGCGAGCATGCCAAAAAAATACAATGTTTTGATCAAATAACTCATTATGGGTAATAGGAAAAGTTGTGCTGATTAGTGATGCTTTCAGAGGCTGTTTCAGTGGCTTGGATTTTGATTGGAATGACAACAATACCACTACTCAATTATCATAGCTTAGAAATAAATTAGGTTTACTTTATTTGCTGTATCATGTTGTGAATGTTTGCTCTGCAGCAGTCCCACCCAGTCTGTAAACTGTGTTTTCTCCCACACGATTATTTCTAGTCTGACTGTGGAATCCTGTTGCTACAATTTACTTATATTGTTTTGTCAGACATTTGGACCCAGAATTAATAGACATGTTTTAGCACTCTCTCTCTCTCTGAATGAATACACTTGCAATCAAGCACAAACTGCACACACACTGTGTTTATACATTTCTTTTTCGATGCTAGCACAACATCAAGGATATAAAAGCCCATCCCTATAAACCAAAATCCCAAATTCCCAGGATTCATTAAGGTAATCTATAAAGAACAACATTCTCAGAATTTCTCTTTATACGCCAACAAAAGACAAGAAGCACTGGGGTGCTTTACCAAATGATTTTTGTTTCTTTATAACAATGTTTACTAAGCCTTGACCAGGGGCTTAGTAAACAGCATGGGAGATTTACTTGGTCTTTGTTTAAAGGAAATATGTTTATTCACTTTTTTGCCAAGAGTTAGATGAGAAAATCACCACCAGTCTCATGTTTGGTGCCAGACTATTTCTTGGCCAAGCAGAGTCATTTCCCTTGTGTGTGTGTGTCCCTGGTTGCCTGGCAACCTCAAAGTGATAACAAGTCTCCAGGAAATAGGTTATCTCATCTAACACTCACCAATAAAGGTAATAAGTGTCTTTCCCAAATGGCAAAGTATTCCTTTGGAAACATCAGCAGCAGATAAGAAAAGAAGTCCACATACAGCAGGAGAGCAGGTGCAAAATGAGTAAATCAACAGTTTCCTTCTGTTTCTTTAACTTCAATATGAATAAACTTTGTGCCAATACAGAAGAAGAAACACCAGTGTGCCAATATCAACAAGTCCAACCTGACCAACCAAATAACCAGTCCCCTCTTACGACCTATAGGAGCGTCTCCTGAAATACCACACCTAAAAACATGCAATTGTAGGCTACTGGCATCCTGAACGTCACCGTGGTTACTAAGATAATGATCATTGCTTGACTGGTTTTAGGCACAAAACCTACTTGGTTGTGGCTAGGAACAAAACTACTTTACATTTGATAAACTTTGTTGTCATGGTTACGATGATAATGAGAAACTTAACTGCTACTTTCATATGTGAATCAAACCACTTGATATGTTGCCTTATAACAAAATATATTGTGACTATATGTATGAAACCACTTTCACTTTTTCCAGTCTTACGTCACACTGCGCATTCACTCTGTGAGAACAGGCCTTTGGACAGTGGATGTGCTGTGTGTGCGTGTGTGTAAAATCCACATGTGTGGACTAATAAATTACATTGTCCCCTTGTTGCCTCTCTCTGCTGGATAGCCCTGTTAAAAGCCACAGTGGAGGCTAAGGGACAGAGTCATTTGCTGCACACAGCTTTTATAGACTGCTACGAGAAAACACTTAACTCAATCCATGGCACAGCCTAGTTTTTAAATAATGTTCCCAGACAAACTGGCAAAACTGCACAGCCCCTTAACCGAGCCCCTGAATTTAAGAAAGGCACATGCACAGGCTGGTGAGCTGCAGAGTAGAAATCATTAAGAGAAGGTCGGAAGACTGATTGCATCATCTATGTATCTAAATGTGCTCTGTAGATGTTGACCAATCCACCACCAGATTTAACAGGTGAAATGGGATGACTAGTAATATTCAAGCAGGTAAAGGTACAGCGTCTTGCTGAAGGACACTGACAGATACACTATCTGATGCAGGAAATGCACCTGTGACTTTCTGGTTATGGCACCATGTCTCTAACCACCAGGCACTCGCACTGGTTACAGATATCGTCTGTGGTCACTTAAGAGCCCTTTGCTGATCCTCTGTAGAGTATTACTTGACCTGGCTGTTGGGAGAAAAGACAGACGTAAGCCTAAAATATCTCCCAGGCTTGACACAGCACTGCTCCAGCTGCACTCTGTAATTACCAGCAGTGCAATCAGCAGACTTGTTAATTTCCCCTGACTGACAGCCGCTGACGGCTCAATTGCAGAAAATGCACTGGTACAGCTTCATAAGTAAATGGAACTGACGTCCTGAAGCATTCCTCAGCCTGGGAGCCTGCACTCAGAGAAGTGCATATTATTATTATGAACACATGAAGACATGCAGTTACAGACAGGATTTGCTCTGCAGCTGTTGAGACACAGGCCTCCTAACAAATGCATATCTTCCCTGAAACAACAAAGCAAAAACAAATAGCAGTGTAATTCCTCCACCTTCTCCTTAGCAACAGCAGATGCTTATATAGCAACACCGTCTCCCTGCAAAGCTCTTCTCTTATGTAACATGTTTAAGGTGCCATAAGAGGTGCTGCTGTGAGGGCTAGCACATGGAAGCACTTTGTGGTTCTGCAGAGGTATTGATTTAAGTGTGAGGCAACGTGAAGCAGTCCAGAGTAGACATTCCACCGGCAAAGTAATTGGGCTAAGTGAGCCAGCAGAACTGGCCCAGATAAATAGGTCACTTAATAGGTTGTTTACGGCGACAATTTGACATGATGCATGAGAGAGCAGGCGGCGTAGGGCTCCAGCTCGAGCCACACTGTGACACAGGTGCAAGTGCTAAAATAGAGAATAAGAGGAAAATTCAAGTGGAATAATTTCTAAATAAATATATAAACCATTCATTTTCGGCAGGACCAGGCTGTAACCAACGTGGGCGCACCTTTAGAAATGTTTCAGAATCATAATGAATGCCACAGTATCTATTCATGTTGAAGGGTTTTTTTTTCTCCCTCCCTCTTTTCAATGTGTGGTAATAATTCCCTCACATTGCTGTAGCATATAGCTTATTCATTGCTTTCTCCTTCATTCCCACCCGATGTCAGAGCGATCTGCCGAGCTTTTTCACTGCAGCTATTTTGTGTCCCTCAGCCTTGGTAGCAAACACATTAAAAGAGTGAAAGGTCTCCAGAGAGCGGTTCAAGTTGCGGCCATGATTCCCACCGGGGATAATCATACTGTATCAGAGGTACAAGCACAAATTATAAATGTGTTTACACTTTCTTCCTGTCAAGTTGAGAGTCTATAGCCGCCCTAGAATGTCTGTGATGCTGGATTTTGTGCGCCGATGCTTAAGAGTAAATGGTAGTACAATGACAATGGCAAAGACTAGCCTGACATACTGATGTTACACTGGTATTTTGTGCATCTATCATTTTAGTTTAGTGTGTTACCATGGTAGCATTTGCCTTGACTTCCTGTGTGGGGCGATCTAAGTGGTGTGGACTGATGTGTAAGGGCTGCATGATCTGGCAAAATTAGACCTGCTGCGGAGACACACTGGAGACGGACCACATGGCATCTGGTGGAAATGCTCTGATTGACATGCATGGGAACACACTGCTCCGGCATTTGCAACGGATTCGGAACGGAGCAGAGACGGAGTCGGTGGAAACTGGGGTTAATCACTGAACACAAAGCTGTTTGGTCATGAACCAACAAATGTTGGACAAATTAAAACGATGAGCAAAAAATGGGAATGTCCTCATCTTCGGGGATTTATAATGTGTGTACAAAAGTTCATGGAAGAATTTCTGGATGAAAGACATTGTGGATGTTTCTATATAGACAGCATGCCTGAAAAAGAGAAACGCAATATCACGCAGAGCAAGTTTGATCTTCCTTTTTGTTCCTCTGTCAGCTGTCAAAGGGCAACAGCCAAGGGTGCTGAGCATGAGCCTGTTTGATAATGCAGTCATCCGAGGCCCTGAAGTTAAAATAGAGAAAAAAGTGTATTCACTATGTCGTACCAGAAATGTCTTTCTTTTCAATGCTGCAATGCTGAGCCATACAATTTTCATTCAGTGCAGACGGTTTAAACCAAACCACATAGAAAGAAGGAGGACAATGATAGAAAAATACAACTACAACAAACTCTGTATATTGGTCAGACTCTTTGTCATCTCGAAATACATATGATTGGGACTTTATAAATCAATCTGAATTCCCCATATTATTGAATTGTAGCTGAATTGGCTGCGTGATGAACCTCTGTCTGTTCTAGAAGGACAAACTTTAATTTGTCCTCACGCACTTTGTCTCCTGGAATTCTCATGGATTGTTTTCTGAGGCAATCAGCAATCAACACTCACTGTCACAACAAGTGAGTGTAAGTTTGCTAATTAGAGCAGAAATCCAACAGCTACACTGAGCTAACAGGTTGGATTGTTCCCTGCACATTGTTGGGGAAAAAAACTGTTGGCAAACCTCTTTCATGTTCTGTGTTTGTGTGTATGTATTGATACCACTCTCATATCAGCAAATTCAGTATAACCCTAGAAGCTATTAGCTTAGCTTAGCTTTGCATACAGACTGAAAGTCTGGTTCTGTCCACAGGTCAATAAACAACAATTTTACAATAATGCACATCACCATTAAGAAAATTACAACTTAAAAACTTAAACTAAAGTGTTGTGATTTTACAGGGGTTGCATACTAGGAAGAATGTTCATGCTATGTTATGCTGATCTTCATCTGGCTCCAGCTTTACATTCAATTTAGAGTGCCCATCTTTTCATTTACATTAACACAAATACATATATTTTCCAAAATTCACTTCATCCAATGAGAAGCACAATCAACATAACCAATTCAAAACAGGGATCGTGTGTTATACCAGTGAACCAGTGAATGATACATTACCATTTCAACTGTGTGTGTGTGGTTAGACAAACATTTCCATGGAAATGAACACAGCAGATGATGAACCAACCACATGATTGTGTTCATCATTGCGAGCTACAGAGGTGACATTTACGCCATGGCAGGAAATGTGAGGCGTTATCAGTCTCCCATGCATATACATGCACACACACGCGCACACACACATATGCACATGCTATGAATAACTATGATGTACACAGCTGTCAGCCATACTTGATGCAGGCCACACATTAGCGTGCAGCTGAAGAAAGCTTGATCACCTTGAGCAAATCAGGACTGCACTATCCACCATCTTTTTCCACATCAATCTATTTTGTTTTGGAGAGGCTCATCAGCAAAACAGATGCTAATGAAGTGAATTTTGAATAGGTCCCGAAACACTTTAAATCCATTACAGAAAAAAATGAACCTAGAGATTCATCGCCTGATATGAAAAACAAAAAGACGCAACATGTTAAAGTCTTATGAATGTGTAAATTACAACTGAGGAGATGATGATTCCTTTTTAAATATTGTGTCATAAATCACTTTGATAGGCTAGTAGTCATTGTTTTGGATATTTTATTTTCAAACTGCTCTGGCTCTGTACTCTGTGTTATGCTTAAGGCAGACACTTCAACTCCCTGCTACAACCTTCAGGGGCGGATTCAGCTACAGCTATTCATTTCTGCAGAAAACTCTGTGGGGAAAATCACAGGCAGATGCAGTGGTTGTACTATGATGACTAACCATTAAGTGATTCTCTTGAAGCTCTGCAGTAATATGATGATGCGTTCAGCATTATTTGATTGCATTTTACTAATACAACACACTAAATGAACCACGTGTTGGAGTGATTAAAAAAAAACTTGATAGTAAAATTTCAAGAATGTGTTTATAGGTCTTACAGGGGTTGTGGAATTTTAATTTTGAAAGTAAATACTTGAAGGTGAACTAATCAGTATTTTTTATTAAAATACAGGGGGAAAAAATATTCATTATACAAAAGGACATTTATCACTCAACACAGGTCTGATCACATCTCCGGGGCATTTTAATATCTTTCAGCTTATTGTTTTGGTTTTATGGCCCACAACTTGACTGTTTTGGATCACTCTCACCACTCTCATTAACCCCATTTCCAGGCTCAGCAAACAGCTGCCAGCTCTGATAAACATACTGGGTGCTACTTGCCCTACATCTAACACAGACAGACAAAGACAGACAAAGTTAGTAACTAACTGGTGAACCAAAGTTAGTGGAGCCCACAGCAGAGCTGAAAAGGAGTAAATATGATATTTGCCAAGTGCCACATGACTTCATATGAATGCTAAAGTGGAGGATGTATAGACTGTGTGCTAACATATTTGTCATCTGTGTTTGTTTTATCGGTTAAGTACAAATTCTTGTTTATGAAGAAGGTAATACCATATGTAGATAGTGTTACACAATCCTGGTTTATTCTAGGTCTGATTTTCTGTCGAGCTTGGATACATCTCTGTCAGACAGCTCTGCTGAATATAGCTTAAACCACATGATAACGCTGCATTGGCAAATTAATGACGACTAATATATTCACTTAAGCAAATTATCTCGAGCAAATTTTGAATCTCTGCAAAACCAAGGCAACAATGCTGGGATGAATTGATTACCCTTTAAAGCATTATACAACTGTCAGTGTAACATTCGCATGCATGATTGTCAAGCATCCACCCTCAGACTCCCTCACAGCTTCCAGTGTGAATAGATAATTACACTGCGTCATTCGTCTTTTTGCAGGTTTCTGGTGTGTTTCAGCTCATCCCACATCCCTGTCAGTGTGTGAGTCAGTGTGGTCCGGCAGCAGCACGTTACACAGAACCTCACTGCCCTTTCTTTTCTTTTACTTTTTTTTCTGTTTTTGATGTTGATGCAGGCCCTCTTCAGTATTTTAACATCTCGTGCACAGCAACAAAAGACACAGGAACATCAATTTGTCATGTCCCTCACAATACAATTCGTTATGGATGGTGCACTGAACCACTACAAAGCCAGCAATTGCTTTAAAGGGTCATCTTTTCGCTGTTTTCTAAGAAACCAATTTTGGGACATAATTAATCTTCAGGGAGAGATGTTTTGTGCCGTTTGTTAAAGGTGCTATTTGTTGTTGTTGCGGTAAGTAATTGAGAATGGATGATGCTTACAAAACCAAAGATTCTGAAAAGTGGCCTTTTCAGTTCATCTTACCTCCAGAAACATCTGATGGCACATAACCTCAGCATGGCATCCTCTGCTAAAATAAACAAGACACAAACATAACTGTAGCAACATGGATCCATGTAAATACTGAATATTAATATTTTTGGACAAAACAAACAATGTTCAGATTTTTTTTTTTTTTTTTTTTTTTTTTCCAAGAAGTCCTTCATCATAAGCCAGAAAAACACCTACCGACCCACTACTACACCCATAGGAATATCTCCTGAAATAATGTCCCTATGGGCATGCATACCAAGCCTTGGTTGCCATGGTTACTACAATAAACATTCAACTGTATGAACAGTGGTTTACAATCGTTGTCATGGCTACTTTGACGATCATATCTTGGTATGATTTAGCTTGGTTAAGCAAAGATCAAAATTTGGGATAGAGTAAGTCCGTCTTCAACACAAGATCGTCTTTGTTGTCATGGTTACTGCTTTGCTAATTTGTTGAACACTCGTGGACCAAAGACAGAACATAAACTGCCAGGTTCAGATGGTAATCAAACACTTTCTCCTGTATGGTTTTACTGTGTGTTTATTACTCTTTAACTAAGTTACTGCCTTTCGTCCTCTGCTCCTGTTTTAATTACTACCAACAGATGTCGCCTGGCAACAGAACACAACTGTGGGTCATAATAGCCTATGGGGAGAGGAGAGTCTTGTAAATTCTCCCCTTTGCGACATACATCATCCATTCACACATTACATCAGCTCTCACACAGGCACAAGGGTTTGCATCATGATACTAGATTGAAACACAACCTGAGATGGATATATTTATGGTGTGCCTTCCCTGCCAGGTAGCTAAGCCTCAGTTTCCTGGCAGCCAGTGGCGCTGAGGGGAAGAAACGTCTGCTGTTAAAGTCAGGAGAGATATAAAAAGTGGGTTAACTGGAAATACACACAGACACACACACACAGAAAGAGAGAGAGTGAGAGAGACTTAAATTGTAATTGATTTTTTCCACCAAATCAGTAGGCCTATATAGGTCATCATAATTTGTTTTACGTTACATTTTATGCTTACATATTATAATTATCCAAACTGTCCAGGGTCTGTTACTGAGATGAGAGAGGCTCATTTAAAACCCCATTACCACCTGCAGCTATGGTAATAAATAACAATCCAGCCTCTCTCCTTGCTCAGCATTATGTTGTTATGTATGTTGTTTCTCATATGTTTACATGAGATAGTAGTTTAATCTGATATTGTGTTAACTCAATATTCTTGTTTTATTGCCTTTAATGACCGTCATTCCCGATAAACCCTGTATGTGAGATTTACAAGACACAGCTAAGAGAGAAATGACTTTACAAGAGTGTGTCTTTGAGTTTTATACATGTGAATAAGAACAAGTTATAATGACCAAATACCAACACTGCAGCACTTATAGTTTGTTGCTGGGAGCTGTTGTTTTCTTCTGAGCTCACAAAGTAAATATTTAACTATAATAAAATCAAAAAGGTTTCACTTTTATGTAAGAACTGTGGTGATCTGTCTCAGAATACAGAATGTAAACCAGAGGAACACTCTCCCTTTTTTCACAAAAGAAACGTAAACAGAGATGCTGCATGAAGAGGGTGGAACTGAGGGTAAACACAACCATTACTATAGCTGCACTAGCTGCTTCCACAAATGCATCCAAAAGAGGTTTGATTCACTTTGAAGAAATGAAATCAACCTGCACAATAGCTGCAGTATTCCACACAGAAATGTACACACCTCCTCCACGATACTACACACACAAAGAGTCTTTTCAGGCTCTTGAATGGACAAATTTGGGTTACGGGACCTTGAGGTGCCGAGCAGCACATTATGATTCAGAACACATAATGTCACTGTCCGGGGTTGTTAGACAAACACTCTCATTTCTGGTTATTCTCTCATCCTCCCACTGATCAATTACTAACACAGCTGAGATCGGGTCTGAGTAAGTGCTGCTGCTGCTGCTGCTGCTGCTGCTGCTGGGTGTGTATCTGCCAGCGAGGTTACCTAGATGTGGATCTGGGGGGCATCTCTGATGGCTTGGCACATTAAAAACATTGCTTAAGTTGTGTTTTATGTTGTTGTTAGGGTCTGAAATTTGCATTTGTTTGTGACTTATGCATAAGGAACGTCTAAACAGAGAGCAGCAGATTCAGCTGTTTCATGATTTATGTTGAGAATAAGAAGCTCTGTGGGGAGCTTGTAATTGCCCTGTGGTCTCCCGAATGAAACCACAGAGATCGGGCAGGACTCGTGAAAAACTTGTACGTGCAGTGGGGGTCTCTGATTTTTTGGATGCCACTGAATGCGTGCATGTGTGTGAGACAAATTGCCAAACAGACAGCTGGAGCAGGAAAGAGGGGGAGAGAGAGAGAGAGAGCGTGATGAGCAGGAAAGCGAGAAGCAAAGTGTGTGCCTATTCATCTCCTCCGTCGGAGCAGGCAGGTACAGAGGTATGGCAGCCTTACAAGGTCAATATTTTACTTTGGCTTGTGCAGTCTAATTAAATTACAGGCAAAGTGCCCCAGGAGAGCACACAGAGAGATATAAACCCTGTAAACCCCTCACCGCCCACCCACGGACCAACACCACAGTTCTGCAAGCTGCACGATTTGTAGCACGAGATAACATGTGGGCATGTTCAGTCATCCAACATGGCCAACTGAGGCAATATCAACATGTTTCAGGAGATGGCTGACGTTGCATAACAGTGTGAAATTGGCAGTCAAGAGCTTCTACAGTATAACATGGAAAACACTTGTCTTGTGGCTGTAATGTATGTGTGTGTGTGTGTGTGTGTGTGTGTGTGTTTTTTTTCACTGATCTGACCTTGACCAACAAGTGTCACATCACATGCAACACACAGTCATGGTGGACGCATGTCAACACGTGTTTGTCTTCAGAGGGAATATCAAGCATCAGACAAGAGCTGTTGATGAGCCTGACTGATGGAAAAGAGTCTCATTTGTTTATAGCAGGGCCTGAAGGGCAGCAGCATGCAGCACTGACAGCCTGTCAGCCCGACTGCCACTAATAAGTAGAGATATCACAAATTCTCTCCCACTGTGGATGATTAATAAATGAGCCCAGGATCTGTGTGTGTGTGTGTGTGTGTGTGCATGTGTTTAAATTGATCAGTGAAAAATTAATCAAACAACAATAATTACTATTATCTCGTTGCTTGCTGATATAAATAAAAGTGATTCTTTAAGAGGAACAACAACAAAACATCCAGGAGGAACAGGTTAGAATAAAGCAGCTCTGCGATTGGCTGAGCGCACCAGGAAGTCCAGCCGCTCTGCAGCTGTCATATGACTCGCGCATGCGCACCAGCTTCCTGGAACAAGTCGACAGCGGAAGATCCCAAACATGGCTCCTAAAGTTGAACTTCCTAACGCCGCAGCGATGGTCTGGCTGCTCGTTCTCTGCCTGATCCCGCCGGTGGAGGCTTACGACACGGGCGACGCCATAGCCCTGCTCCTGGGCACCGTCCTGGCCGTGGTGGGCTTCTGCAGCTGCCTCGGCTGGTACGCACGGAGGCGGAACGAACAGCTGTGATGAGAAGAGACTCCTCCGATCGTGCGCCAGCCCTGACCTGTTACCACCATCCACCGCATTAATGCCCCCTCCTCCCCCCGTGCGTGTGTGTGACCTCCCTGCGGACCTTCTGGCACAAGGTCCGCGTCGAAGCGGCTGATAAGAAACGTGCCTTATGGGAATTAATGCGTCGGGCTGAAAGGGAACCACGTGGACTCTGCTGGAGGAGGAAACATCCAGGAAGTCCAAAAACCAGGAACTGTTACTTGTTGCACTGCTGAGATTAAGGACCAAACACAGTTGCCTTCTATATGAAAAGACTGCTGCAGTTATTCTCTTCTTATAAGGATGCTTGCGGTGCATATTACACATATTCTCCATTGCTTGAAGCGCTCACTGTGATTTCCTGCTGTGTTTATGTCTGCAACGCTCCACACACAACATTGTCATTGTCTGAGGCACAACATCACAAGTGTGTTAGATGACAAAGAGTGGAGCTGCTTTTGCACTTTGCGCTGATGAAACATGTGACTGTCGCCCTGTGGAGAATAAATTGATTTCTCTGATGCTCTTCACAGCTCATGGTCATGAAATGTAAATGATATGCCGTATAATCCCATTCCCCTTTGCTCGGCTTTCATGTAGCAAGTGTGCACAGAGGGCTTTCATGAACAGGTGTGGAAGAGCCACCTTAGGGCATTCACACCAGTGTCAGCCATATGTGATGTAGGCTGCTTCTCTGCAAGCTAAACTCCTACATAATCAGAAAGGACAGCCAATGATAAAGTTTTAAAAAAACTGCCACTACTGATGTTAATTTGAAAGCTGCTTATTAATGCTGCTATTATTTTGAAGTCCAAAGGGTCAAAAGGTCATGTCCCATCAAAGGGGTCATGAGATGACAGGAAAGAAAGAAAACATTCTGCTACACAAAACTGAAAACACATCTGTGTAGACATTTGACATCAGTGGGTAACTGACAGCTTGAATTGTGAGGTTTAATAGCTTTTTAACTCCAAACTCTTATGGAAATTCTGAATCTGCAAAGTTGCTGTTATACGCTCTCAATGCAGCGATTCTCAGTGCAGTCATTTACATCTGAAATGTAGTGATGTAAGACTCAGTAGCATCAAATGGAACAAGTACAAATATCTCAAAGTGGTAGCTTACATATGTGCAGCACTTGTGTAAAAGTACTAAATTTCTTTCCACTATTGGAGCAAATATAATCAAATCTTATCCAAAAATATATCTCTGTGTTTTGTTTTTAAATGAACTCCTCCTTGTATGTGCTAGTAAAGATACGCCCTCATAGTGTTTTACTATGGCTGGTGATTAAATATTCTAATTTAACCTTGGACTATGATACATTACAATATGTAGAAGGTCTGGGCTGAAATGAGTGATCGGGAAAAATCAGCTTTTCTTTAATCTACCTGTGTCTGGAGGGCAGTGTCTTCACTTTCTGTCTCCTCTTTCACTGTATCTATATCAGTGCTGTCGTCGTCGCCATTTGTGTGATATTTGGTCAGCTGGAATTGAAAAAGAGCTGACTTGGCATTTCAAAATCATTTCCTGTTTTTTTTTTTTTTTTTTCGAAGCCAAAATCTTCACAGTTCACATTCCCACTGTTGTGCCAGTTGCTGGCAGTGACACATTTCCCTACATGCATGATTATCATTAATTCATGTGTCATAACCCAGGTACATACAAAGCTTCCCTCTCACTGCTGCACTTCATATATGAGAGCAGCGTTTAAAGTTGTGTGTACATGTGGCTGATTGAATCATTGTTCACTTGTTACACTGCTCATGACATCACAGCTCCCCATACATGGTTGAGAAATCAAATCCTATGAATTTATCATGCTGCCCTGGGCAGAACGAACAACAGTGCGCAAAGTGCTAGTCAATTATGCATATACAGTACTGGGGAAGTCATTCTAGCTTGAGGTGAACTAGGCTGCCTGATTTAACCCTTCACTTTGTACATAATGGTCGACATTTCTGTGCAGTGAAACATGCATGAGCCTAATGAAAGCCAGACAGAGAGCCTTTGTGCTGATCGCCTCATGAGTCTGATATGGATGCTGTCTGCAAAAAGATGAAACAATGTCCCAGAAAAGATCTGATCAACGCAAACTGAGCTCCATTCACATTTTATATGACTTTAATGTTTCATTTCAATAAAAGCCTTGAAGAAATAAGACAGTCAAGAGGATAATAAAGTTGTCCTTTCATCTACACTGCAGCTGTCAAGTAAAAAAAAAAAACTAATCCCGTTACTCTACACGTTACCAGATGTGATGGCGAGTAGCGGTTGTAACGCGCTACCGGCCAGCAGCGGACAGATGTTACCGTGAGAGAGACGGAGCCGCCGCTGCTGCCGCTGCTGCTGCTGCAACAAGAGACGAGACGCGTCTTGGATCACAAATAGGGATGCAGGGCGCATGCGCACTGGGCTCCGTTTACTGTAGGATATTCACCGTGGAGGGGGAGAGGGAGAAAAAGAGGGGGGAGCAGGCAACGAAGCAGGCTTTTTTAAAGCAGCGAGGAAAAAAAAACCCGACCTGTGCAATGTGAATAACTTCCAGGAGGCACACGAAATAGGAATATCAACAGGTAGGCTTTTGATTGATCTTGTGATCGGCTCTCTCTCTCTCTCTCTCTCTCTCTCCTCTCTCTCTCTTTTTTTTTTTTTTTTTTTTTTTTTTGGCCTTGTCTTGTGTGGTGGCTGCGATTCTGGGCATTTCATATAGCGGGGACTTGGAAATTATTCTAGTCTAATGGACGCGCGGATCCGCTACAGTGCTGTGCTCCGTCCAGCCGGTTCCGGATGCGGGGACGATGATCGTCTTTTCACCCTGCTCTGTTTTTTTTCACTGAGATCTCTCGGATTTGAACGCGCTTTAAAAAAAAAAAAGAAAGAAAGAAAGAAAAAAAAACACACACACACTCGACTGACAATCGGAGGACGCATTTAAACGCGTAAGTAGACACCATCGCCAATATTCCTCTGATATCAGACCTGACCACAGGCTCTTTATATGTGATGATGTGAACAATAGAAGGAATAGGTTTGTGAGCAGAGCAAGCTGTTATATCGCTGGGTTGTTATTGTCACTTCTATCCATCCATTCCAATCCATCCCGACTGATAATCACACCCGCGCATTAACCCGCAAAATAACGAGGAATAATGCGGTTTATAGAGTCAGGGACACACGAGCGGAGTGTCTTAACTCTGTGTAACTAGCAATATAAAAAAGATGATCTGGAAAATGGAGGCTGGGCTCAATAAACGCCCCTAATGAGAACACTGCTTATTAACGTTAAGACCTGTAATCCAGTTAACCTTTAATCAGACAAAGGAAACACTGAGGGATGTAGTGCCTTTTTCGATTTTCCACAATGCATTAAAGGGGCGAGTTTATTCAAGGCAGCTCCGCTTCAGAGAGGCTTCCTCTGTTCTGCAGGGTGTAGGGTGTGATCAAGAGGAGATCATTTTGGACTGCATTTCTCTTAATGTTTCAGAAAGCGCTGGAAAGACAGGTCCAGAAAAAAATAAATCTAAAAACCTGTGTGTTGGGGTTTGGTTCTTCTCTCCTGGGGAGGAGAGGGAAGGAAGGAAGGAAAGGAAGGAAAGGAAGGAGGGGAGGGGGGGTTAACGCTTCTTTCAGATAAGCATACGTGAAATGCGTCGTTTGTTAATCAAGGCTGGACTCTGTCTTGTCTCTTTTCTTCTTCTTCTTCTTCTTCTCTTGCCATGATGGTGCTTTTTGTTCAGGAGATTCCCGGAGCCACACAAAAGAAAACAGTGCTCATAATGGATTAAGGCTTTTTGGTCTGATCAGGCTCCATCACTGTCTGCCTGTGCTTCTGTCTGTAGACTTCAAGTATTCAGGCTGAGGCAGAGCTCTGCACTGTGCCACTCGAAATGTTAAAATGTAAGGATAATAAATAAATAAGTGACAGACAGTGAGAGAGAGGGGTGGTGGTGGTGGGGGGTGGTGGTGGTTGTGGGGGGTGATTATCACATTCCAGATTGTGCAAGTGCAGTTGAAAACAATGCAGCTGTTGTGTAAGACTGAATGCTGATGGGTGGACGATATTTTTCAGGGATTTTTTTCAGGTGTGATGAGACAAAGGAACAAAGGATGCCTTAGAGGAGAGGTTGCCTATATGCCTGGAAACCTCTTCAAAGCACACCGCCAAATGGATCTAACGCCTCCCCCTGCCACCTCTAGATCATGATACTTGGCTGAAGCTATTCCGCTATCTTTATGATCCCTCCTCCATCTATGGCGAACTATAGCCATGCAGGGGACCACACCATCTTGCAGAATGTCTCTCCTCTCGCCACGTTCCTCAAACTGACCTCTCTGGGTTTCATCATTGGAGTCGGTGTGGTTGGGAACCTCCTGATCTCCATCCTGCTGGTCAAAGACAAGAGCCTGCACCGAGCACCCTACTATTTCCTGCTGGACCTGTGCGCCTCTGATATCCTACGCTCCGCCATCTGCTTCCCCTTTGTCTTCACCTCAGTCAAGAATGGGTCTGCCTGGACCTATGGCACGCTGACCTGCAAAGTGATCGCCTTCCTGGGCGTGCTCTCCTGTTTTCATACGGCGTTCATGCTGTTCTGTGTCAGCGTCACCCGTTACCTGGCCATCGCACATCATCGTTTCTACACCAAGAGGCTGACCTTCTGGACCTGTCTGGCTGTCATCTGCATGGTGTGGACGTTGTCAGTGGCTATGGCGTTCCCACCCGTGCTAGACGTAGGGACGTACTCTTTTATCCGGGAGGAGGACCAGTGCACGTTCCAGCACCGTTCCTTCAGAGCGAATGATTCGCTGGGCTTCATGCTCCTGCTGGCACTCATCCTCCTGGCCACACAGCTGGTTTACCTCAAGCTCATCTTTTTTGTCCACGACCGTCGAAAGATGAAGCCCGTCCAGTTCGTGCCTGCTGTCAGCCAGAACTGGACCTTCCACGGGCCGGGTGCCAGTGGGCAGGCGGCGGCAAACTGGCTGGCTGGATTTGGTCGAGGCCCCACCCCACCAACTTTGCTGGGCATCCGGCAGAACAGCAACGCAGCGGGCCGCAGGCGTCTACTGGTATTGGATGAGTTCAAAACGGAGAAGAGGATTAGTAGGATGTTCTACATCATGACGTTTTTCTTCCTGGCACTGTGGGGGCCCTATCTGGTCGCCTGCTACTGGCGGGTGTTTGCAAGGGGCCCCGTGGTCCCTGGGGGCTACCTGACGGCAGCCGTGTGGATGAGCTTTGCCCAGGCTGGGGTCAATCCTTTCATCTGCATCTTCTCCAACAGGGAGCTTCGGCGCTGCTTCAGCACCACACTCCTCTACTGCAGAAAATCCAGGTTACCAAGGGAACCCTACTGCGTTATATGAAGGTTTAGCTGTGGGTTTTTCCTCTCATCTATGTCTCTATTTCCCTGATTGATCTTGATCTGGGCTCGTTCCCATTGTACAGCGCACTCTCTCTTTCTGTCTCTCTTCTCTTCATCCTCCAGTTCTCCTCCTGTTCCTCCTTCTCCTAACCCTTGTTTTCAGAGGTAGAAGGTGGACTGCCAGTCACGAGGCTCTGCCGGGGTGATTGAATATGAAATATATCAAACATGGAGGCTGAAGGGAATGGGAAATACACAGGAGGTCTGGATCCCCTCCTGTGTTTATGTTCTAGTAAACAGACATTGCGGAAGGCCATGCCAATGCAGAGAAGCAAAAAGTAGAAAAAAAAAGAAAAAAGATTTGACAGAACAATGAAAACAAAACCTCCTGCTTTGGATATTTGGAAGATGCGTTATTCTGTGAGGTCTGAACTACATACATATGAAAAGAAAAAGAAAAAAAAAGAACAAAACAAAGAAATGATACCTCTCAAGGAATCACTGGAAATGTTTTACAATTTAAGAGTTGCACTAAAAAGAAGATGTAAAGATGCTTTTTTTGGTCAACAGTTGCCAGTTGCATTGCAAGGACAACTTTTTTTTCCTTTTTTTTCCAAACTAAACAATGAATGCTTTAATTTGCAACAGACTACACAATCGCTGTAAGTAAAGCAAAACTTGGTGACTGTTGGAATACACCATCACAAGAGGATAAAATGGTTTTAATGTAAGTGATATCTTTTTTTCATTTCCTGGGCGGGGGCTTAACGATGGGGATTTACAATGTGTGGTTTTGAAGTTGCAACTTAAACCTAGAAATGATTTCTTGTAGTTTTACGATCCATATGTCCCTAGTGTCTGGCATTGTTATTTTTCTTATCACCTTTTACAGAAAAAAGATGAAAAAAAAGATGAAATGATGTTTGGATTTAAAAAAAAAAGAGTTGCTTTTACGAACAACCTTGTGCTTAAAAAAGACAATGAAGAAGTAGTTAAATGTTTCATCATATCCATGTACCTAAACACTTTCATATTGTTACAGTATTGCTGATGCCACTCCGGGTGTTCTTGCCTTAATGGTTATGATATTGTCATGTTTCTTGGTTGTTGGGTTATTCTTTTTTTTTTTTTTATTTCATTCACTCCTGAAAAGTTGTGTTGTTCTTTTTTGTTTGTTTGTTTTTTTGGATACAAGGAGGGAGTTTGATTTCTTTTTTCACATCAACGTGAAGTGCATGTCCATTTTTAAAAGCTGGTCCTCTCCCATGAGCATCACAGGCCATACACTGAGCAGCCCATTTTTATTCTGCAGTGGTTTGCTACACCCCACAGAGTGCTCAGAGCACAGGGAGTGTGTGTGTGTGTGTGAGTGTGTGTGTGTGTATGTTTGTGAGCGTGTGTGTGTGTGTGCGTGTGTGTCAGTGGATGCATGCGTGTGTGCTGTGTGGATCAGACAACAGTCACTTCAAGACCAGAGCCTTAGTATGAAATCTTGCACAATTTGTAAAAATGTAAAAGGAAAAAAAAAAAAAAAAAAAAAAAAAAGGACATTTAAGGCACACCGTCTTGTTTCTACTTTCCCTACATTTGCTCTCTACTGATTGTTTTCAATGACTTACTTTTTTCTCTTGTGGCCATTTTAATATTTATTATGTATTCTTTTTTGTATATTATAGATAGATTGTGTGTAAGTATGTGAGTCTTTCATTTTGAAGTCCCGAATGTGAGTACAGTTTCAGTTAGGATTGCATTTGCTGAAAGTTACCTGTGTAATCTGTTGCTTTTTGAAAAATAAAAAAGTTTCCATTTTGCAAAATTGCTTTTTTTTTTGTTTTGTTTTTGTTTTTGTTTTTTAAATCCCTCTCATTGGGCGGGAGATTGCACTGTATGGCCAACAGCTGGAAAAACATCTGCAGTGGTCCCCCTAGTGTTTTAGAAAATGGTGCTCGGTCAGGTGGTGAGTTTGCCACCATCATCATTGTTCCACTGCAGGTTAAAGATTCACACTTTGTGTCTCTGAAATGTATCTCGTTCATTAGGAAACACTCACAACAATCCACACTGGGGGTAAAATGATGACTTTGTGATTGCTGAGAAGCTGTTTTAAAGCCACTGCTGAAATGTTATCGTCCGTATTTTGTATTGAAGTGATGAATGGTGGTTGGTATTTCTACAAGGATTTTATATGTCGTATCTGTTCATGCCAACAGTCTTTTTTATAAGAAGAACTGATAACGTTTTCAAATGTGTCTCTTTTTGGAACACACTCTTTTTCTGTCTTTTGAGTCCTTGGGACACCTTGTCACAACTGAATATATGCTAAACCTTGTCATTGAATGTGAAGTGAGTTTGACATTTAATGGGAGTAATCTCCGTGAATATATCCCTGGGCACACTCACCCTTGCAGTTTTTTTTTTTTCATTCTGTGTTAAAGGGCAATACCACTGAATTTCAGATGTAATATATGCGACTCCCATATGGAATGATGGCAAACCACTCTGGATTAATGAACACCCTCGCACCGAGCCCTGTAGCCACAAATGACATAACGGTTTGTCCCATTCTCTCCTCTCCTGAGGTCACATTGAAGTGAGGCTGCACTGAAAATGAACTGGGAAAGTAGAAGTGTGGAAAAATAAACCTCTTCTGTTCATTTATCTCTTTTGGCATTATCTATTTTGCAAGATATTTGCAACCTCTTAAGCTCCAAATTATGAGAAAATCCTACCATGCAAGGATTCCTGAGTTTATTCAGAGATTTTCTAAAACAAGTAGAGGCAAAAAACCAAGGTTTTAGATCGTTAAAAAAGAACGAGGCTAATAAAGCCCACAAGACCACGACATGTTTATTCTTAAATTGAGTGGTATTCCTCTGTAAAAGACTGTAATTGCAGTATGTTAATCATGTTTGAAAGCTAACACGTGCATCACCAGGTGCAGGATGTGAACTGAATAATACAAGATTCATAACTGCCAGTTTTGTCTGATTCAGACCTTTAGATTGTAGATTTTTTTTTCTTTGCTTTTGACCAAAAAATGTTGTTCCACTGTCCCAGTTTCCCTTCAAAAAAAATCGTTCAATTAAGTACTGACATTAGCCGAGGTGCCTGGAAAACACAAAATATGATGCTGAAATGGCTTGTAAACACTCCAGGTAATTGCACGCTGGGCTGCAGGTACCGCTGATGAGAATGTCTATTAGGGATCCATTTTCATTACAAGGCTGGCAATTACTGTTCTGTTTTGGACATTGATCATCCTAGTTTGGACCCAGAAGGGCCAAGACAGATGTTGTGAAAGCATGTATTGAAATTCATAAGGGGAGGTTCTGGTGTGGTTTTTACATAATGTCCTGTCCATTAAGCTGTTTTTGTGAGGTACTTATTGGAAACCTGTGCAAAATCTCCTTGAGATTGAGAGGTAGATGAGAGAGGCGAGTAAAGATGAAATAAGACGTGACATTTTATAGGATCAAATCTTTAAACTGGGGCTGAAAACTGTGCTACTTGAGGACGGAGCAGGAATTAACATCTCACTTATGTATATTTTAGCCTCATTGAGCGTATGCAAATCACAAATGGTGTCAATTTTGAGCACTGGCCCATTTCCTTGCATATTCATCTGAGTGCCCCAGTAATTCTGTTTCTCTCCACGTCTGAGAGAAGATGACATGCAGAGGTGGTCGGCTTGAAAGCGGCTCACTCTGGCAGACAAGCTCTCCCTCTGAACTCCTTTTTTTTTTCCCCCTCTCCCTCCAAGGTACCATCTCTCCTGAGAAACATCGAGAAACATATTGTTCATAAGCAAAGCAATTAGGACGCTGTAGCCTACTGTACCATCTGACTAGGGTTGGATCTTTGTACTTGTACTTTAGATCATGGAATAAAGGACAAAAAAAAAAAACGGATCACTTCTCTGAAGCAATTATAATGTTTTGCTGGGGATACTTTTCATTTCACGATCAGAAGAGTTTTCTGTTGGATTTTTTTTTTTGGGCTGCCAATGAAAAACACAACCATCCCCTAATTCTGTGTCACTCTCCGTGTATCTCAGCGGATGGGTGCACATAATTTCTGCTTTTTAATGGACTGCCAATGGGCTCTGGGAAAAAAAAGGCGTCTCACCCCTAGCCCTCATTTGCTGTCTATAATTTGAGTAAATACCATTTGTTGAGTGAGAAACATTGGCTTTTTTCTCAAAAAGGGGACCAAAAAAAGCTCATCTAATGTCAGCCTTTGTGCACTCTTAAGTATTTTCTATTTGTATAATGCATGCCAAACCTTAATTAAAGTGCAGTACGGATGCCTGTGCCGAGAAGCACTCGAATATGGAAAGCTGCCTTAAATGGAATGGAGTGGACGAGTCAATCTTCTGACAAGCTACTCAGGAAAAAGGAAGAATTGCTTTCTGTCTTGGCACCCCACCCCCCCACCCCCAACTCTGAATATATGTTTGATTGTGTGACTGCTTGAGAATGAAGCTGGAAATATAATGGTTCAATATGCTTTTGCGTAATTTCTCCAGGGCGTTCGATTACAATGTACTTTGTGTGTAAATGTGTGTGTTCTAGCAAAAGTGCAGTCCACTGACCCTGTGACAGCATGTGTGCGTGTGTGTGTGTTGAGTTTGTGGCTGCAGGTTTTTCATGTTTGTCCTTGAGCGCAGGTCAATCCACTATCAGTGTGTCACAACAGCCCCCCCCCCCTCTCCCCAGCCGTGGAGTACATGGTTAACAGTCATTAAAGCACAGAGGTGCAGTGCTTTTCTCTCTAATGGTTCTGCAGCCTTATGGCTAATGTGCTAGCGCAAATTGGTAATGGTCAGATGAATGATAATGTGAGAGGGTCACTAACTGTGTGTCTGTGTGTAGGTGTTGCCTAAAAAATGTCACACTTTCCTTACCGCTGTCAGAGTCAAACCGTTTCTCTCCTGCTCTCTGTCCATTCATAACCTGCTGTTTCCGTTCTGAATAAATGCCTGTTATTGTCCAAAGCTGTCAGGGATAATAACAAGAGGCCATGACTGGAAAGAAAACATCTGGGCCAATGTCAGTAAATCTTTTTCTCTCTCTCTCAAACAGAGGGATTTTAAATTTGGACAGATGTGTTGTCAGGATTAAATGAATTTGAAAAAAACAAACAGAATGTGAATGTAAATATGTCGCAATATGTCGTCTGACAGTTTGTCGGCTACCAGTGATAATGAAGAGTAAGATGACATTATAGGTAAAGGTGTAGGGGAGAGACTGTCTAATAAAACACACTGTAATGATGATTTCTATTCCCTGGAGGGGGCGGGGCAAAAGAAAAGAAAAGAAAAACATTACGGTTTATTGTCAGATGACCTGTTATAGGCAGCACAGGCCTGTGAATACCAACGATGAGCAGGATGAAGTGGGTGAAGATTCCTCCACATCAAATCCCAGCCTTCACTTCCAACAACTTTTTCCTCCTCCCAACTCCTGCAGCCCATCATGCAAATGCCTTATATCAAGAATATCCCTGCTTTAAATATTAACTGATTAAATTGCGGATGGAGCTTCAAAGGTTCCGTCCTGCATATTTAAACAGTATTTTTTTTTCCTCCTCTGTAATGTGAGATTCACTGGTTGGATAATTTCTCTAGAAATCTGCTAGGAACATTTTTTTTTTTTTTTTTTACAAGGAAGACTGTAGTCTTAGTTAGGTCTATCTTTGGCGTCACACTTGTATTTGGAGGTGTCTCTGGGCCGATGCTGCGGTTTCCTAACATGGTGCGTATGTTAAATGTTCAAGGGATAGTTCAACATTTTGGCAAATTTGCCCACTGCCATAATCCCTATAGTCTTTAACATTACGACACATGAAGTAAATACTTGGGACTACTTTCTTGAGTGTCTGGAATTTAGTTCCGGCTATGCATTTACCTAAAAAAAAACTCAGTCTTGTAATGCTACATTATTATTTCATAGTGTGGTGAATGTGAAGGTCACAACTTGCCCACCAGAGCGTTTTGGAGTTGTTGGATTGTGTATTTGTGGAGAACCGGAAGTTCCCTGAGCCGGCAGGTCATGTTCCTCTGAGTGGTGCTGGTCTTTGTAGATTAAAGGTGATCTTTGTTTTTGTGGTGTGAGAATGCATCTTTTTTCAAAGTAATATTTTGACATTTGCATTTTCTACCAGGATTAGATGTCTCACATGTTCCTGCAGGGCTGGTTACTATGGCTCTTAAACATGTAGGTGCATGTTGTTGTGACTGAGCTTGTCCATGGGAGTGCACATGTCTTTGCTCTGAGTGGATGGGTTGAGCAGCAGCTGCAGTCTGTTTAGTGCACGGGTCAGGATGTAAGCTCGCATAGGTTCTGTTTCTTTACTGCTAAATCCTCTCAGTTTGCAGCGAGAGTCAGGAGTAAACATGCTCCCTTTCCTTGCTGAGGCTCAGGATGAGTGATGGAGCCGCGGATAGATCACGAGTGCTGGAGTTAGTACTTAAGCACATGTACGCCAAAGTTGGAATATGCGAGGAGAGAGTACTGGTTGGGAGTAATCCTCCGACGAGGATTACCCATGTCTTTCATGCTAGATTAAAGGGTCCCATGATACCCTGCTGTGCCGTCCGAGTCCTGAAGGGGGGAATCAATGCTGCGGATGACAAATTATCAGTGTCATCATCTTTGTCATCGTTTGTTATCGTTGTCTGCTCCATAATGAATGTGATTTGGGTGGCTTTTGTGCAGGCATTCTTCAACACTACGGATTTGGGGGAAGCTGACCAATCATGAGCCAAGCGGTCTAACGCCGTCTGTGCGAGTGTGTTGAGATAATCATCTTATCCGCCAGTCAGAACACACACACACACACACACACACACACATATATATGCACCCAGAGTCTGAAATGAGACGTGGATGACGTACCTACAGTAGTCAGCAGAAAGGAAAGGAAATATTTGGGTCACACGAAAATTGAAACGAGTGTTGTGATGATTTTTGGTTGGTGCTTGTGGTAAAACGCCTCTCCACCAATGAGCGGGCAAATTCGTTTTTCTTCTTCCACTCTCATTGTACTCAAATTAGACCCGAGCTTGTAGGATAAAACTGACAAAACGAGCTTGCACCGCAAACATTTTCCTAACAAACTAAAATATTCAGAAGCTGCTATCTGGCTTATGGGGGCTTTCAGAGTATTATGATTCACAGTGAGGAGGCTAAGACTACCATATTCTCATAGCGTTGCATTTGCGGAAGCCAATCTGTCATGATGAAAAGCCAAACATGTACATTAATATGGTGCCTATTTACATCATGCAACCAACTGCTTACATCTGCTCACAGTGTGGCACATCTGGTCCCAGTGAAGCAAGAGAGAATAAATATTAAAGAGGTAGAAGCTGAATTTGATGTAGGACGTAGAAGTGCACATAGAGAGCTTCTTTAAAGCTTCATGTTGTCATGAAGGAGGACGGTGTCATTCTTTATTTTTTCATCACTTTTTTTTCTCTTTGCAATTTGGGGGGGAAGTAGTGTTTAAGAGTGTTTATATGGGCGATTTGTTCCCACTAATTCGGCATGTTTAGTGATGAATCCATGGGCTTTTTTGGAGACGGGGGTGGGGGTAATGGAGGGAGTTAATCCTACTCGTTTTCCTGTGTTCCAGTCTGTTCAGCACATTCTGTCTCTCTCTCTCTCCTTCTCCCTCCCCTCCTTTTATTTTTGGAAACATCTCATTCTCATGAGTCAGGCCCGTCAAGCTCACAAAGGCTCGGTCTAGCGAGCCTCTCGCCACCGCCGCCTCCTCCTCCTCCTCTTCCTCCTCTTCCTTCTCTCTGGCCGTGTCTCTACTGTTTATGATATTAGGAGCAGAAAAGAGATGGGGCAGGACTCTCCATCCTTCCCCAGACAAAGACAGACAGGGGACAGAATTAATGCCATGTGAACTTTTAATTTGCCTTATTTACATAGCTGACAGTTAATGGATGGACGTGTGTGTTGCCACTGGTGTAATAACTGCCTAGGAAAAAAAAAAAAAGACGACACCTTGAGCAGGTGACAGGCCGCAATTCCTAACCTGGGATGACAAGTTTGAAACTCACTGTATTTATGCTCCATTTGTGGAGCAAAGTCAGTGCGATGATGCAACCACATTTTAGGCATCCATCTTAATTTGTCCAGCAGCACTGATAGCACTGTTGATTGATGATACCTGACTTGACTGATAGTCCTGTCACCGTCACTTTTCCTGTCCATTCATTGTTTCATCTGCACGTCTGCATATCTGAATGTACATATACTTTCGTTTATACATTCTTCTTCTTTTTCTTTTAACATCTTTGTATGTCCAGTGCATGACAACAAGCAGTGACTCCAAAGAGCACAAGCTAATCACCATCTTTGCAATGCAGCGTCACTTCAGTGAAGAGTTTCCCCCGCGAACAAGGCGGATCACTTCCAGGAAAGTCTGCTAAACCACGTTGCCTTGGAAACACAAAATTACATAATGAACACTTCCACCGTCCTGCTGGTGTGAGTTTGGGCTCTGAACACAGGATTAAACGTCTCGTTGAGATAGATAGTTTCTACCTGTTTTGTGCTTCGTATCATCTGCAAGAGGAGTGTATTTGACTCAGCCAGTGTCTCTGTTATCTGTTGGTTTGCGTGTGGGAATAGAGTGATTCATCTTTCCCTGCTAATTATAGAGATAACCTGCTGTAACAAATCAAACATTTTCTGCACCGTGCAAAAAAAATAATAATAAGGGTGGACTTTTGTTGTGTTGGATAAGGATTTAATTTGGCTCCAGGCAAGAGCTGAATGTTAAACCATTACTTTATGTGTTCATTATTTCTCTGCTGTACCTTAGTTCGATCAAGAGACTGAGCTTCGGTGAGCATGAGACTCTTAATTTGAACTTTCTAATGATGCATTTCTGCAGGTGGCATCTCTTTAAAAAAAAAGAAAGAAAGAAAAAAAAGAACTGTGCCACATCTACCTTCATTTTTTGATTGTAATCACAAAGCTCTAAAGTGATGTTTTGGAACAAAGTGGCCCAACAGCTTGTGTGGAAAATGTTTCTCTCTACTGTAAACATGGTCACCACGGTGAAAAAGTAATTTTCTACCTTCTGTGTTCAAGGGATTCAATTTTCCTCTTGAAGAATTATATTTGCTACATAGATATAATAGCTTTCTTCTCAGAGACTGATCACTGCATTGCTGTTTGCACAATTTATAGGCTTTTCTCCACATCCGCGCATGGTGCAAGTGGTACATGAGGATGTTCTGCTGCAGCGTGGTTTATTGTTTATTTACCGACGCTCATGTACCTGATTTACCTCAGCCTGTAAAATCTGTGCATTATACATGTTAAATGTCATGAGTAGTGCACTGAACATGCAAAGATGCATTTGCTATTTTTTTCTCTGTGTGGTGTTGGGAGAGCAAGGACACAGTCCTGAGACAGAAAAGGGCCCTGAGCGAAGCAGCAGAGAGTCATCATCATCGGTCATCAACCACAACAGTGCATACATGACCCCCACCCCTGCCCCCTCCCTGTGAAAGTTTCCCTCTGAATCACTGCAGCCGCTCGGTCTCGGGTCTCTGTGGGCGACGCGCTTACAGACACTTACACATATATTGCAGCACAAATCAATCACAGCAGTACTGGGTCTGCTTTGGTAGTTTACATGACATAGGCATGAAGAAGAAATCAGCGTTGTATTGACATCCAGCTCATATCGATTACATCACACTCTGCCTGTACACATGAAAGTGAACACGCAGCGAAAGGTGGAAGCGGTTTGTATGTGAAATGCGTATTATTCCACTTGTTATTCCACTTGCACATTGCCAGCTTCTTCTTTCACTTTCATAATTATTTAATTCTCTAATTGGATTATATTGTAAATGTGGTCCATGAAAAGATTAAGCGCAGTCCCCGCAACCCTATGCTTAAAGTTTAAAATCCCAGCAGCACTATGAAGGCAGACGAGCTGTCATCAGCTGTGACCTCTGCTGCCCTGCCATGAGTGTCCATTCATCAACGTGATTGTTCAGGTTTAAGTACAGTGAACTGCAAGTCACCTCCCCGTGATTTGTTTTTATACCAAATCTATCATCCACTCAAATTTCACTTGTTTCCCCATGAGCCTTTTCCTCATCTACATCCCTCCGAGAAACACGGATCACTTTTGGACTCTTGATGTAAGAAGATAAACTTTTGCATTTGTGTTTTTTTGTGTGTAGCATTAACATTCTGGGAGACTAGCAGTAGAAATGACCTACCCTTCATCCTTCCCTCACTGCTTCTTGAGTATGAGATTAGCTCTTAGAAGATGTCGCTTTACAATTCGCCTTCAAGCTCAGGAGAAAAGCAAATGTTCATCTCTATCTAAATCCACTCTTTCTCTCTCTCTCTGTATCTCTCTCCGCAGTTTGTGTGTCACATTGATGAACTTTGTGTTGACGCTGTAGCAATAACTCGTAAAAAGGTTTTTCTTGCCAGGACTGTCTTCCCCTGGCGTGCCTCGTAAATAACTCTTCACTCATTAACACATGAGTTAGCATAGCAACCACTTAACAGAACAGGAACGAATCCTTAAACAAACCGATTGCTGGTCTGTAATATGCATTATATAATCCATGTTACAGAGCCATGCATGCATGGGTGAGTCCGCCATAAACAAAAGCGATGCACATTGTGCTGGGGATGAAACAGCGTGCTGTGATAGACTGCGGCCGCCCTCATCTCAAATAATAAAAGTTGAATATAAACCAGATGGATGGGAGGGTATGCTTGACCAATGAAAGTCTTGTTTTATCATTTTTATTCTGCGAAGGGCAGAGTAAACATGCGGCTCTATTTCTGAGAGATGAGGTCAGGTCAGGCTTGCATCATGATTTCACACAGTACTGCGGTTGCTCAGCTACTGTGGCGTCTTGTATTATGTGTTGCATTTGGTTACATTAGCTTTTTTAATATGTAGGCTCTTTATTTAATCTAGTGCTTTGCTCTTCTGCTCTTCTCACAGGGGATGCAGTAATGGTTCTTATTACAAAACACTAACACTGTAACATTAAAAAACTGATCATCATCAGAGGCATAAGGTTAGCAAGGACTCTCATCTGTGTATCACAATCAGTTTTAACCTGTGTTTATTAATCACAGGGCAATAGGTTTTCATGTTTATTCAGGTAGCACTTTATTCTACAGAGGGTCAGGGTGTTCAAAATGAAATAACTGAAAAAGACACGATGAAATAGATAAATAAGAAAAAAATATACTGATAATAATCTCAAGTGTGTAAAAAAAAAAAAAAGCTGAAGCCTTGAACCCCTTTGTTTCAAATGGATGAGCAGAAAGCTAGTGTGATGAAATGAAAATCACACGCAATGGGCTATTATTGTGAAAAGAGGTGTGTTGAAGTAACAGCTCATGAGCTGACTTAGAAAAATGTTGAATTTCTTTGACAGCGTTTCATAGTTTTTTATTTATTTCATAATATCTTATCATTTATTTAATACGGAGCACTTTGAGACTATGGAATGAGCAATTACGATTTTAAGAGGATGTGCTGACAAAAAACAATCCTCTCTGTTCCACCGTTAAATGTCTGTTAACTGACATCAAGGCAGGACTAACCAGAGCTGTAGCAAAAATGGCTGCCAATCGATGCAAATAAACTGAGAGGCTTCTTTTTGGTTGCCAACCTGCCATTTTTCCAGAGAGAACACACTAAATTCAATTTCATCCAGAGCATACTGCCAGCCTAATAGAGTCATAATGTCAGGGAGGTTGGAGTCTGGACAATGAATAATTGTCATCCTCTTTAGATCTCCCCTTACTTTAAAATGGTGCATTAACAACTTGAGTCTCAGGCAGCAGAGACTCCTCACTTGGATCAAAGCAGAACCATGACGTCTTCAATGTCGGGGGAAATCAGTCAAGCACGTTTTTACTTATCAAAATATATCTAGCCATTAAAGCTGTCCTTGTTCTGCTTTATCTTTATTTGTGCTCTTATATCTCTCTAACTACAGTGGAAATGAGCACTTAAGAAATAGGATTTGTTTTCTATCCCTGTGTTTAAAATTAAATTAAATCCGTCTCTGTCAGATTAAAGATGGATGTCGAATCCTCCAGTGCTCAGAACTGGACTATTCCAAAAGCTGAAAGCACGGTCCCTTTCACTGGCTTCCTCCCTGGCCCATTAACTAAACCATCTCCATGGCTGTAAAGCAGTGCGGCAGCCTCACATCTCCAGAGTCAAGAGCTCTCCCTGGCTAAATTACATCAGAAATTCTAAATACTCACGGCAATTACTTCCATGGGCACTAGGTCACATCAGTGCTAGCAGCCCGCAAAAAGCTCATGTGCCTTTCAAATGGGTGAAACTAAAGGAGGGACAGCTGAAGACTGATCTTTGTGTGGGTGCATCAGAGAACGTGGTGATTCTTTCTTCTTATTTCCATGGGTTTCTATTTACATTCCTGAGACTGAGACTCTACAGCGTCATGTTGTGCTGCAGTGTTGCAGAGCTTAATGATGTTGCAATGTTCGCAGGTCAGTTCATCTGACTGTCCAACACTTTGGTCACTGGGGCGAGATGTTTTCTCACTAACTGGCAAGATGGTATTGGCTCGGTGTGGCTATTGGTTGCTATAGGAACAACACATAGGACTGCACATTGTGGAATGACAGAGTGACCCGTGATAAAGTGTCAGGTAAAACAACCTCATTGCAAAAGTTAGCTTTTGAATCAGCAGCCTTCAGCAGATCTAGCAGAGCTCTTCACCCTTGTTTATTCTCAGAGAGGTACACCAGATGTATTCAAGCCAATATTTGCACGTAGGAGAACAACAATGTGTGATTATGAGTGAAAATTTGCCAAAATGAAGATGGCAGAGAATGAAACTCACATTTATGAGATTAGATGGGAAAACATTACATAAAATACTGGAGGGAATGTAGTGTTATAATATAATCAGTTCCATCAGCAGCTTGCTCGGCAGCTGAGGGCTATGGTGTATCACTGATATGATTACCTACTCATCCAGAGCTCTGATCTCATTGTTCCCTGACATGGAGGTGACTGGATAGTAGCATACGCATAATAATGCAAGGGTGTCCTGCAGATAAAGCCTCGGCAGTTGCAGTGGAAAATATGACAATTTCAGTGTGTTTTCATGTGTTCATTGATTTTTTTCACATGGATGTCATGGATCTAAAAACTTTAACATAACAACTGTCTGGTTGAGTGAAGAGAAGGAGGAGTCTTTAACGACTAATTCACTTGAGCAACACATGAAGATTTTATTTTATTTTTTATTTTTACTCATAAGGGACCTGTTTTTAAGCTAACAGCTTCAGACAGATGAAGCACTGGTGTTGGCTCTAGTTGTTGCTAAGCAACAATTGAAAAATCAGTTGCTATCTCTTTGCTGAAATTTGAAATATTCCTTACCTTAAAACTGGAAACGCACAACAGCCTGTCCCTCCCACTGCAAACGTGAGATAAAGAGGTCAGTGTGGTAAAGACAGACTCTCCATTGATGTGTAACCTAATTGTCCTAGTGGTGCTGCACACTGGCCAATAGAAGATGGCTGCAGCTCAACTGGGACGCGTCCAGTGTATGCATTAGCTGTGGCATTGCACAAGTTAAGCTTGTCCTTCAGTTAAACAGAAGTTGAAGGAACACTGTTGACTTCATGATCCTTAGGTCACTGAGGTCAAGCTATCAGGCCAGATTCACAAACATTACCAACGCACCCTGTTTGTTTCAAGGAGTACAAGTTCACAAGGAAATTCCCAGTTGCAAACTACCAACCAACTTGTCAAACGCAGTGACAGCTATTTCACAGGAAAGTTGCATTCCTTTGCCGTTGTTGTCACCAAACTGAAACCCTCATGGGGGAAGTATTCAGACAGCGACAGTGAACAGCTGCTTGACACAGCAGGGCTCAGTACCTGTAGCTGCATTGCTTCATCTAGACAGACAGGTGAACAAAAAGGTAATAGCATGAGGTGTTCTGGGCTAATTAAAGGAGCCCTACATAGAAATGGATCACGATCCAGCTATGGCTTTGGTTCAGACTGGACTCAGCTGCATTGTGAAGCTAGGTCCCACTAGTACATGCTGTCGGAGAGCGAGAAGAAAGAGCATAGCATTGCAGTTTACTGTATATCGCGGAGTGACTTCATGGATAATGAACCAAAGGCTAAACGAGGGGAAACTCTTCCCTGCTTACTTCTGTTTGGTTCTTTTTTGGGAACACTGAAGTGGTTCAATGAGGCGTCAGTACTGTCAGTTCATTGAATGTTCTCTGTGAGCCATCTGTCCTGATTCGAACCCACTGAGCAAACACTGAAAATAAAGCCTATGCATAATTGACTCATCTGGACCGAATTAACACCACCGATTCAGTAAAAAAGAAGCCCTCCAAGGTACCATGAATACAGCCACAGAGCATGAACAAAGGGAGATGTCATGTTGACACACCAAGTGATAACTCTGGCTTTCAAAACATGATGCGGAGCGCAGCTGAATTATGTTTGTGACAATTGTGTTGCAGGACGGGATAATTAAAAGGAGGGAGAGAAGCGTAAATATGTGATTCTCGAAAGCCGTCGGGGACGGCACGCTATTTCTTCGCTGGTGGGGTTTTCATTAAAAGAGCAGGGTTGATACTCAAGCAGGCAGTGGCTGATAATGCGTATTGGCACACTGGCACACAATGGCTTTGAAAATGAAACTGTCAGGCTGAGGTAGTGTGTCGATCAGTGGGAAGAGAGCTTGAGTATTTGTGACTAGTCTCATCTGGCTCCTCTGCCTCTCTATCTCTCTCTCTGCCACCCTCCTCCCACCACCACCACAACCACCCCCTCCTCAGAAAGACATATTCTCATCTGCAGTCTCACTGCATTGTGTTTTGCAGGCTATAAGCTGAGGCTGCCTGGGTGCCTCCATGGACTTCTCTCTTTTGACTTGGCCTCTCTCTCTCTCTTCTTGCTAAGCTGCTGCTCCAGTGTGAGGATGGGTCCGGGAACTGGCCTGCATTTCATTTGGACAATGCAATTCATGTAGACCCTAAATGATCAATTAATGTTGTGTGATAAATGCAGATCTGGCTTCCCCTGATCACTGCAGCCTTTTGGTATATATGTGACTACTCTCATATGAGTGAGATTTTCTATAATGTCCATTCAAGGCTCCAATTCCACTCAGTCAAATGAAATGTCACTTATAAGATCTCGCTTTCGAAATGACTGGACCTTGATTTCTAGCTGATGCAGATGGTCCACTTTAATGTCAATTAGCACAGTCAGACAACTGAATACTGACTGCCACTATCACATCACTGCCTTACATCGTATCTCTCCACCAATCATCAACTACATGCAGGCAAACTGGATGATGTAGTGTTAAATCTATAGGAACAGAATGCATGTGTTATTTGTTCTGTAGCCACCATTTCTTTCATTATTTTAACCCTGTAAATAAACCTGAGTAAATATGAGGTAATGTAGAAAAGAGAACTTAAAAATAAATCTCATCTTCCACAAACATTAGCTTTTAGCTCTGTAAGTTGTTTGATGACTAATGCAAAGGTATCATGTTAAATGGTTAAAACTACACTTCCCAGCAACCAAATGGCAACATGGTGAGCAGGGCTGTAAGTTAGCTCCACACATTACAGCCAGAAAAAATATTCATTACTGTAGCAAAAACCTGGACAAGCAAGATATTTAATGTGTGCTTCACTGTTCATATTTTTGTCAGTATATTTCACTTTTATAAGAGAATGGTCTTTGCCAGTGAAGTCTAACTGATCAGTTTGGCAAAATGATGCTATCCTGAGTAATGAGTTTGGCCGAGGCAGCTGGAGTGTTAACTCCCCAAATCCAATAAAGAGCTAATGTCAC
Source organism: Caranx ignobilis (assembly GCA_021432705.1). NCBI lineage: Eukaryota > Metazoa > Chordata > Actinopteri > Carangiformes > Carangidae > Caranx > Caranx ignobilis. The sequence goes on along the minus strand of MU269990.1, from coordinate 82,202,488 downwards.
ACAGTGCAGGTTTCAAATCTGAACTGGGCTTTTTTAAACATAACCTAACTCCACAGTTTGTGTTAGAGCAAACACCCAGGTCCATACACTCCTTATACACATCAGCTCTATTGTGTTCTATTCTGGAGAGGCTGAAAATTTTTAAACTTTAAATATATCCATTACTGCTCAGTTACTAAATCAATGCAGACTGCCTCAGCATATAGAGAAATCTCCTGCCTGACAGGCTCACTGTGCCTTGTTACAGATGAGAAGTTATTGGATAAACGGTGTTTGGGTCAAGGGTTTAGTGAACTGTCAATTCTGAAAGTACTATTGAGTGAAAATTGCTGCATTTCTGATTTTAAACATATATTCATTCAAACAGAGTCAGAATTTGTTGAATATATTTTCAACTGCAAGCCTAAAGTCTGCTTTAAGGAAATACAGGCTCAACCTTGAATGTAGCATTTTAGCTGAGATGCTGCATCCATATATGAGAAGGCATTAAACCTGCTTCTAGATGTGACGGTATTAAACTCCTCACCACAGTGCTCTGTGCTCTGGTAGACTACACCTGCGGGCTCCAAAAGACCTTCCCTCGGCCCTTTCAAACAAACTGCCTTTAAACAGACTTGTAAGCCTGCCTCCACAGCTGTGTGATCCTGATCCGATCCATCGAGCACGAAGAGGAAGCTGTTTGATTGCGGCTCCATCCATTCCCACCCTGACCGCAGACACGCAGGTTACAGTGTCCCTGTCTGCCTTATCTCCTGGAGCACCGGCTCGGCTTCAGACCCACGGCTCCGGCCTGGCCCCTGCTCAAGATAAAGCCCAAAATAGACCACTCTCGCTGACAGCAAGGCAGCGCTAGATAAGACTGTTGTGTCCACAGCTTTAAGCTAGAAATGGGCAGAGGAAGGAGGGGAGGGAGCAGGGTGGTGTGCGGAAGAGAGAGACGCTAAGCAAAATAGCATCACGGCGAGTGCATGCTGTTGATAGGGCGTTGTTGCTAGCGCTTGCCCTTTGACCCTGGTATTCAGCCACAGATAAGGGAAGCTGTGGTTATAGAAATGCACAAATCTGTTTTCCCCCTCTCCTTTTCTCACAGTTGAGGCCATTGATTGTGCTTATTGACCCATGTAGCTGAAGCCCTGGCCAATTTGGTCATCATGGCTTACAGCGATAAGAAAATTACCTGCACGCACCTGTGGGTTGCGTGTGCTTGTCTTTGGTTGTTTATGCCTGCGAGCCTATAGCTTATTATTCAGCCTCTGCCAGATGGCAAACTGCAAAAGTGCATCTAAAAGGTTTTCCTCCGTTGGCATGCAGAAGCCAATCAATAGCTGTGTGTCTTAGTAAATTAGATCATGTAGACAAGAGGCAGTAGTCAGCAGAGCCATCTCAAAGTAACCCCTTGCCTGGTTAGTTCATTCTCCATTAGACAACGGGCTGGAGTAATTGAATTGGCTTGAACAAGCTCAGGGCTTGGCCTTCGCTTTTTCGCCTTTGACAGCATATATTCAGGTCTCATAACTTTATACTCCAGCCAGCAGCTGCTGTGTATTTGTATGTGGCTGGGGTAGTGTACACATATATATATATATATAAGACCTTAACAAATGGAACCACACATGCCCTAGTGTCTTGTAAGAAGCTTGTGTGGTGTCTTTAGACAAACACAGAGGTGGCTGATTGTGACACTGCAACAAAAATAATCCCTTTTATAACCCCCCTCTTATTCATACATGTGTAACTCTTGTGTTAAATGATATGACAAGTAAATGACACACTCTCTAGACTGCCAAACTTAATAAGACATGTCTGTATTCTCTTGTTATTTGAGGGTAAATAAGTCGTCGTGGCAAATGATGAGATGTGAGCTAATTATCCGCTCCGAGGCAATCAATGACAAAGACAGGCTTCGATATAGAACCAGGATTATAGACAGAAAAAGAAAGAGGGAATGAGAGAGAAGGAGAGAGGGAAAAGAAGCACTGCTTTATGGAAAAAAAATGCACATGAAGATTTTTTTTTTTTCCCTAAAGGACTGCTGATGAAGAGTTTTGGGGGCCTCTCACTTCACATACACTAATATAAAGCATTCACAGCACAGAGGCTAATTAGGACAACGTTAATATCCCCTCTGTCTCCCCATCCCACCACCCCACCCACCCCACCCCCAGCCTCATTATTCCATAACTTCTCTATCTGTTGCTAGTAAGCCAAAAATACCATTTATCATTTTTCATCCATTACTGTGGCTACTGTACTGAAGGATTTCCATTTCCATAATTACAGAAACACAGGAGTGGAAACCTCAGGCTATGAAACCTCACTTTGTCCCATAATCAAACATCACTCTACAACCTGTGCCACTTCATTACACTATACCTGCATCAAACCATTTCATCGCTTTCCTCGACTGTATTCATCCTGCTTTCCAGTGCGTGCGCTTTACACCTGGCCCAATGTAACTGCAGTCCTGTACAGTGTTCACACAGAGGAGCTTCATTAGAGCGTTCATGAGCTTGGGGCAAACAAACACAAGTCTTTAAAAAAAAAACATTTCTCATCATCTTTCCACCCCCCCTTACAGATATTTGCCAACCTTTCAGTTATGAGCACATGCAATGTTTATTCTTACTTTTTCCACTTGTACATGAGGCGTGTGTACTTGTAGTTGTGCTAAGGAAGGGGGGGGGGGGGGGGGGGGGGGGTGCCAGCTCAGACGGAAAACAAGCGAATGTTTCGTTAGGAGAAAGCATGATGAAGTATTCAGGCCTTTTCTTTTCCTTTTTTTTTCTCCGGACAGCATCTGTTGGAGAACAATTGTTAGTGTGCTTTTGTCACAGTCTAGCACGCAAGCTGCATTACAGCTTTATGATTTCATTGTTTGCCCGGTTCGTGCGGCCTCGGTCTTTGAAGTCGAGTTTGAAAGTGGTCTTTAGTTACTTTCATCAAAAGTTCCCGGTATTAATCTATCAAATCATCTCCCTGATCCGATTCTCCTGGGAGAGGAATGTGTGTATTAAGGCACCTCCAACAGTAATCTTAGAGATGTTCAGACCCTGAGTGCATGGATCAGGTGGCCTATTACTTCCCGCTATAATCACAAAGTGGAAATTTTCATGATGCAACATAATTGCTTCAGGAGGGTCCCATCACACCGCTCTAAAAGAGGAAACAACAACAACAACAACAACAAAAAAACTGCTGCCTCAACATGCAAACCAGAGAAAGTATGAGCCGAGTATTTTTTTCTTTTCTTTTCTTCGGCGACTGCGACAAAAACATCCAGCGGTGTATGCGGTCATGATCCCATGTGACATGACCAGTCAAGGGGAAGGGATTGGAGGGCTGGAGAAAAAGACAGAGGATGGCAACTCGGAGGGAGAGCAGGGAGGAGAGAGAAAGAGAAAAGAAAATAAAGAGAAAGAGAGACTTCCCCCTGTCCCTAGCGTGCGGAAGGACACTTGTGTCAGATCCAAGCTAATGCTCCCATTTATATCTGCCTTTTAAAAGGCCCCTGAAAAGACGAGCAGGGAGCTCTGACTGGAGACGAGTTGAGGAGCACTTCCTTTGTTTTTGGTACTTCTCAAAATTCATTTAATTTATCTCCTTCATTTGATCCACTTTGTTCGGCGGCAAACTACTACCTGAACTTGTAGAGACAGTTGGCCAAACACAGATTAAAGTGGAGCGCCGCGAGGGAATGCCGCTAATACTGGAGCCTCTCTCTGTCAAAGCGGCTGCGTGGGAGTTTGGTTTATCACGTCTGGGAAAGTGGTTCAGTGTGTTCAGACAGCAAAGTGTGATGATGAAGCCGTGGTATCTTGAGGTTAGGATAAGCACATAACAGTATCATTTCTAATCCTTTACTGGTATTTCCATGAAGCCCACCCCATCACAGGGTTCACGGGACACACGGTGACTGGTAAGTAGCTGAATTTGTTTTCAATGTGTCTGCCCCTTTAATTCCTGTTCCTCCTGCAACCCAGCACTAATCCATCCCTCTCCTCTCCATCTTTCTGCCCTCCATCTTCTGCTCTCCCTCACTGCCATTCTTTATACCCAGGCCGCTCTTTTGTTTATCCCTCCATCTCTCCCTGTCCCCTCTCCCTCCATTTCTCTTTGATAATGGCGGCGCCAGTGCAGGAATCCAGCCGCCATCCATTCCGAGGCAGCAGGTAATGGATTGAGCGCGGGACCTGATCTGGCTATGGATGAGCCAGCCCGTAGGTGTCTGAGTGGGCGTTCAAATGGATCCAGAGATGCTCGCCTAGAATAAACATACTGTCACCGCGAGCTTTGTCTTCACAGATCTTCCATGTTCATTGCCAGTGCTGTCCCCCCACCCCCTACCCAATTCCCCCACCCACCCCCACTCCAATCCCTTCCCTCAAAGACAAAAACTCTTTAAAGTGAGAAACAGCACGCCAACATCTCACTGTCTAGCTGTGGGACATTTTGATATTACCAGGATGCTTCTCCTTAATCCCAGTGGTGTTGCAAGAGGCACGCTGCTTTTCCTCGCACTTTGATCTCCGTTTTTAACAAAAAAGGACACAGAAGCAGATCAAGAGGACTGCAGAAGAAAAAAGAAAAGGCCGCCAATGTCGCACTGCCGATGCTAGGACTCATAAATCGTCCAAACAAGCATGTTCTCAGTGGTGACTCTGGCAGCTAATAGATACTGTGCTGCGAGCGGTTGTGTGCCATCACTGAGAAGGAGAGTAAATGACACCAAAAACCACAGGGATGTTGCAATCTCCTCAGAGCCCTTGCAGATACCTGGAAACCAATATAAACCAACATCTGGTAATGAATTATGGATGGTGATGAAATGCATGTACTCGGCCTGGCTCTCTACAGGGGATGTTATTTACAGTCTCACAGAAATATGCTACCCATCATGGCTGCAGGAATTTGCTAGATGACATCTGTGGTATTGTATACAGTGATATATAGTTATGGATTATTCCAAAGCCATAAAATACATAAACTGAGATGATATGTTCTGGGGGAATATCTCTAGTCACATCCTAACATTTATAAAACTTGATTACGGTCTAATATATCTCTAATATAGCTGCATACATTTATTTGCCATGTGACAGGACCCCAGGTAATTAAAATGTGTTTATCTGTTGGAATATCCTTTGTTGCCAGAAAAAGATGGCCGGGTGCCAGACGGAGAAATATGTTTGTGACAACTCGTGTTGCACAGCATGCGTTTGTGCACGTGTTTACATATTTGCATAGGGGCGTGCACGCTGGCAGCCATCCCGACTCGTGTGTGTGTGTTTTGTGTGCATAAGGGAGATGATGGAAGGGCGGATGACTCTGCCTGGAGGCAGCAGCCACCCCATTGTGGAGGGTGAACACGAGGCCAGACACCTGTTTTTCCCAAAATGAATTATGAAACGGAGCCAAGTGCGTGTTATTCTCCACACAACTGACAACAGAGGCCAAGGCCAAAGACCTGAGGAGATACAGAATGAGGCTGGCATTACAGAGACCGCTGAACAATAAGATATCCAGAGTAAGAAAGCATGAAGGTTATGAGTCCTTGTTAACTTTAATAGACTCTCTTAGAACGTGGAATGGAATTTCAATAGACTTTGGTATTGCACGCTTTGCTTTGTGACTGATGCGGCTCAATTAAAACAGCTGGAGAAAGCCATTTAAATCTAATGAAATATTCATTGTCTACTGTATGTTTAGACAACTCATGAAGTAAACATTATATTGAAGATGGAGCTGTCGTTTTAATATATCACGAGTCATATATTCTGTGTTCCACATTAGCTGTTTTAACCCACAGTTCACCCACAACAACTACGTCAGTGGGAAAAACAATAACAGCAACTACTGCAAACTGGCTGCGCACAGATTGACAACTCATCATGGTTTCATGCGGCAAGCGGATGCTATTTATTTGGCATTATCTATTCATACCTGCACCTTTCTATTTATGCTCCTGTTCCTACCTCGCTAATTTGTACAGATGCCCCACCTTGTCAGGCAGCTCTCCTCATGTAAAACTGAACCACAGCTACTGAAATAAACAGGAGAGAGATAGAGAGAGAGAGAGAAGGAGCATTTGGCTTTTACTGCAGTGTGTGGGCAGCTGTCGACTGCACCCGTGTGCTAACCTGCGCCCGTCGATGTCACACACGCCACCTAACTGTTGTGTCAGGCTCCAAGATGCCACTCTGATAAGCCTTCTGTGCTGCAGAGATCTGCACAGCGCTCTGCCAATGCAGCAAGATAATCTGTATTCAAATTTCCTTAAGGAAATTTCCTTCATTATACAGGAAAACGTTTGAAAACCACATCTAGTCTGACACAAATTCATAATAGCATAAATATACAGTACAGTGTTTACAAAAGTATGTGTTCACCTTCCACAGATGGGCTCACTGAAGCTGAGCAAACATGTGGGTTTCTTTACCCATGGACATGTAAACAAGAAACAATTCCTTCAACCCCCAGTGACAAACAGTGCAGGGTTAATGAACATGTATGCATGCATGCAAGGCAAGCACAAACCTGTATGTATATACATACACACACATACACAGTCACTTTATATTCATATTAACATTAGAGATGGGAATCAATATTATCATGACACTCAAGTCACAATACAATATCACAGTAACTAAGTCATGGTATGATATTATCACAATACTGAAGTCACAATACTATATTATTGCGATTTTGCAATATCCTGAGTATTGCAATAACATATTAATTACCTTTTTGCAAATTATATCCCAAAAGGAAAACTTTGTCAATATCTGTTTAATCTAATAACACATATATCTCAGTCACAATTATTCTAACAGTAAAACTTGAATTCATATTTGCAGTTTACACTAGATTGATAATTGGCAGGCCCTTATCAATACAATGCCGCCACTCAAAATACTGCCATACTGTGCTATATGGATTTTCCCACCATCCCTATTAGATATCTGCAAAAACTACCATTTCAGCAGCAGTTCTGTCCAGACGATGTCCAGGGAATTGCATTTGTCCCTCATCCAACCTGCTATACTCAACCACCAGCAGCAGCCATAGTAAACCTATGGGACCCTGTCCTAACTTTTCACTTCATATGGGTCTTAATGAAGACGCTCCACATCGATGGAGTCTAATTGTTATTCACTTCCATTTGATCTCTCCTCACTGAAGGATAGATAATAAGCTATAGCTTATGTTGGATCAGATAAGCACACGGCTTAATCCACTGCTTAGAAATATGCTCAACTTTTTGGTTACACAGAGCCTCCGAAAAAAGGCACAATCCTCCAATCTACTGAGATACCAAGAATCACTCGCCCATGCCCACCAGCACTAACATGTTGAGAAATCAAAGCTTAAGCAGTGCCATTTGCAGACAGGGTTTAAGAAATGCAACTTTCAAGAAAAAGGTTACGAAAAATACAAAATACAAAAAAAGTATTATGAAATGAAGAGACACTCCTTTGGCAGCGGGGCTTGTCATACAGTAGAAAGGCCCTTCAAACAGACAAAGCGCATCACATCACAAATGGATCCCTGAGGACTTGAGCATGAAGTGATTTCCCTTTGCCTTCATCCTGACCGCTTTACATAAAGGGTTACACAGATGGGATGTTAAGCTGCATCGTCAGGAGAGCGTCTGTGGTTAGGTGGATGGACAACTGGCGGAGTGTGAGGCTACAGAGACGAACGGACCTTTTGCCGAGCATCCCAGGGACCAATTTACTGCAATCACGTTTGAGGAAAAAAATGGTGGGTGTACATGTCAGGAGTCATGAACTACTACCACATGACATCCGTCTGAGTGAAACTGAAATACATGGGTGGATTTCATCTTGAACAATCTGTCCATCTGTCACTTCATGACAGGCATGCCTGATACTGCCCGAGGTATGTCCAAAGTGTTCAGAGGAGTTTTACTTTTTGGAGATATCTGCTGTATGAGGACTGTCGGGGAGGTTTGCATTGTCTCTCGAAATATCATCATTCACACCTGGAGGTCACAGGTTCCGCACTGTCTGCTCAGAGCACATCAAAACGAGAGACAGCCGCTCAAAATACCATTAGTATTTCATCATTAAGCCTGTTATATACGCAGAAATGTCAATTTGCATAGCGTGTCATGCCCTGCCGGAGGGTGGCGGAGCGTCTGTCTGTCTCCTTGTGTATTTGTCTAAAGACAGAAAGTGGCTGGCATACACAGAAGGTGTGAATCTCCTACTTGTGATTAATTTAGCCGTGGCAGCAGCCCGCCATCAACGTTTCGCGGGCTCAGTTTAACTCTGATCAACATGTTTACAGTGAATACCATCTGCTGATTCGATTCTGACAGATTACACCTGCGCTGTTGTAGGATAATGCCTCGAAAACCCACGTGTTTATTTTGCTTTGGCGGCTCTCTCCATTGTGTAAGTGGGAGGGAAATATTGACTTGACTTGCGGCAAAGCTGAAAGTGAAAACCGGACAGGCAGCAATGCTAAGTAAGTTTGTCGTTTCCCGATCTCCTCTCCTGGAGGAATTAGTATTTGATTTGTGTTGCTGATGGTGCTGAAACTTCATCGGCTTTGTAGCCCCCCCCCACCCTCCTTGTACCTGAAGGTTTCCCTACACTAGACAAGTCAGGCTGGATTGGAGATGCGCGACAGATAGTGGTGTTGAGTTTAAGGCCAACAGGGCTCCTAATGACCGCCTCAGCCTGCATCAAGCAACACCCAGGCTTCAAGCCTGCTAGCCACCAACTTCAGGCTGTCTCTCTCCTCATGCTCTTGTTTTCTTTGAAGAACTTTGATGTATTTGCATCACAGAGGAAAAAAAACAGCTCTGAGGAAACATATAAACAGGCGTGGGCAAAACTGCACACGACTGAGCTCATGTAGTATGTAAAATTTTATGCACACAGATGCACGTGGGCTGAGGCTGTGGTTGTGCTTTCCAGTGGAAGTTGAAATGAATATATTCTGTGTTAGCATTTGTCTACAGACCACAGCAACCTCCATGAAGATAATCACCAATTAAGCAGCCGTAGCAAGCATCGCTGCTGCTCTATAACAAATACCTGTGGGGAGTTAAATTGCAATATCTTTTGCTGTGATGATAAAACATTTTACATTCTGTGTGTGTCTGTGTGCGTTCATCTTTTTTTTTCACCATCCCACACTCCACACACACACACACATCAGGCCATGCATGGTTGGCTTCCTGCCTCCCTTGTACGGGCTAAAACCTATGTTTAATTTCCATTTTCCTGCCGCATTGGCTGCACAGTAAATTATTAATGTCCATCGGCGGCAGCGGTAGTTCATTTTCGAAGCTCTGTATTTGTGTCGGATGAAAAAAGAAACAAAGTGAGATAAGAAAGAAGGAGGAGAGCGAGAGAATGGAAGGTAAAGAAAAAGAGGTTTGAGATTAAGGGGGAAATGGAGGGAGTCATCTGTTCTGTTTGTCATGCAAGGTAAACTAACAGGGGACAGGAGAGGGGAGAAGGTGGGCGGGGGGGGCTGCTCTTTTCAGCATAACACAGAGATAGGAGCAGAAGAGGTGACGGTGTGAGAGAGGAAGCAAGAAGGGAAACGAGAAGTGAAAGGTGTGATGTTGGAAGAAAACCCGAGAGGTAATCCAACGGGGGAGCCGATCCCAACCTCCGTGTTATGAACGCCGCACTCGGCTTCAGGTGGCCTCTTGCAGGTCAGGGGGGCACAGCGCCGTGACAGAACACGCCCCTCCCCTCGCTCCCTCGCTGCCTCTCCACCACCACCACCTCTCTGAAGGCTTGTGCACGAAGGGAAACGTTATATTTAGCTGAGACCAGTATTTTGTTTGTTCACTGGAGGCAACGCTGCCCTTGGAAAGCGGCCAGAACACTGCAGCACAGCTCCATCTCTCTTGCTGTCCCTTCATGCCATGCCTCCCTTTCTCCCTCTAACGCCCCCCCCCCCATCTCTGTCACTTTCTCTCTGTCCTTTTTTCCTTCTTATCCTTCTTTCTCTGTTGTGAGAACGGCACACAGTGCGGCATAAACAAGTCAAGTCCCCACAGCGAGTAGCCAGCAAGGCAGCCTCCTCCTGCTACACATGGGGGGAGGGGGGGACATTTATTGTGACACTAATGACAACAAAATAATAATAATAAAAAAGCCAAAGCACCTGGAGATGTGGTAGAAGCAGAAACTAAACACATTTGCTGTTTCAGTTTTATAATCAACAATCTTCACCACCTCTCTTCATAAACTTCAATACAAAGACAATCGAAACTCTGAGCTGAGAATGTTTTACTTTTCTCGTTTTTTTTATCTTTCTATTTTTTATCTTTCTCTGATTCATCACCTTGGCAACAAAGTGATGGTGATGGGAGAGTGGGAGTCATAATTTGGAGCGCTTGGTGTAAAAGCTCAACATTATAAAAGAGTGTAAATGTGTTACTGACCTATATTCTCAGCCCACATATAGAAACCCATCCTATGAACCAGATCCCTCCTGTATCGGCCCATCTATCTGCTGTAAGTCGCTCTCCCCAGAGCCTGGTGGGAGGTAATGCCGCGCTGTTCCTATGCCGTGACAGGTGGAGCCACCACTCTTAACGCGATTCATGGATAAGTTGCCACGAAGTGATTCTTTGTGCCTCCCCAACCTCCCCCTCAGGCATCATATCATCCGCACCTATTTATGTGCGAGTGTTCGTATAAGCGTGTGGGTCCGCCTGACACATTAATCATCAACTTAATTATACTCAAAACAATGGTTCTGAACAATGTCAGTCCCAATTACTGCAGCCACAGTGATTCACCCTAAGATCTCGGTACAATCTGCAAGCAGTCACACCAACAGCCAGGTAAGAAAACTTCAAAGTAGGTCAGGAGTAACTTCAAATGTTCAACTCTCATAACCTCAAAGATGCTTTAGAATACCTTAAGGCAATGGTTTGTTTTTCAAAAACATATTGCTCTTTTTGAAGCCGAATTCCCCAAACCAGAGGAGGTAGATATCGACAATGCTGAAAGCCAAAAAAAACGGCACAATGAAGGATCTATCTGACCATTACATCTTTGTTTTTCAGCTCAGAGATGTAGCCTACTTCTCCTTACTGCAGTGTTCCACATCAAGCATTTAAACTAATGTCGCAGCTTTAAAATGTGTTGGATAAACTACTCCAATATCCAAAAAGAAATGATATTAGTAATAATAATATTAGTCTCACAATGGCTATTTTGAAACGTCACACCAAGTATAAGCCTGATAATGACTCATTTTGTTTGGTTCTTATTCAAGTGTGAGAAGCTGTGTTACTGTTTTCAAGATCAATTAACTTAATGAAAGAATTATGTCAATTTTCTTCTCACTGTTTCTGTCCAACACAGGCAGAACTGCGTCTCTAATAGAAATTGTTGTCCAAGTGTACCGCTCCAGATTTACATGACTTGCTGAACAACTCTGAGATGTTAGGCTTGCCTCGAGGTTTGGAGAAACACCTTGTTTGCCAGTTCTTGTTTACTGGCTACTGAGATTACAGATTTTCCTTAACTCAGCACCATCACACCATGGCATGAAGCCAGAGCTGCCACTGAGGCCATCTCTTCAGTGTTTTTCTCCGGGAAGCTGAGAGTTTTAGTAAGTAAAGAAGTATAAAGTAAAGAATAGTAAAGAATATAGAAAGTTACACATCATGGTGCTCTGATACTGACACAATATATTCAATATGAACTGTTTCAAAGGAGGAGGAACTATGCAGGATTTCTACTGTTGCTGTGCTACATTTTTACCTTAATTAAACATCTTCAGAGTTATTGTGATGGTCACATACATGACTTGTAACGTGTTACAGGGAGAATGGAGGCTTTCATCTCTGGGCTGAAAACAAACCTTGCAACATCAGTGCAGTGCTTGGCCGCCAACCCGGTGTCCCAGCTCTCATCTCTGCAGCATTGCGACACAAACGCGCTCCGTAACCCGTAATCTCTTGTTTATGACAGATAAGACTACACAAATATACATGTAGTAACATCGTGTAAGTTATATGACGTTATCCACTGCTCAGTGGATTGCTTTTTCTCAGCTTTGTTAAAAACAAATGCAAATGGTCCAGAGGAGGGTTAGCAAAACAGAGGAAAAGCGACTGGACTTACATAGTTCCCCTTTAAAGGTTCCGAAGCACAACGCAGAACTTTATTTTGGAACTGAAATGCCAATGTCACAATGACATACAAGCTGATTAAATAACACATTAGAAGTATAAATAACTGACATTTTACAGACTTTAATTTTGTCAGGTAAGGGCGGTTCTGTGTTTTAGGACTCTCTGGATGTGTCCCTGGTATTCAGCAGAACTCCAGATCCCATGGCCTTTTCCTTGAGCTACCACATGAGTTTCAAATAGCACATTCATCTCGATTCATTCAGCAGTCATGTTTCACTATTACTTTAACCCTCTTCTTCCTAATATGACACTACTACTCTAGATGAATCTGTTGCTTTTCCCAAAGTGATCCAAATATACCACCTGAAAAGGTCACAGAATATGTTTCCAGTTTCTTGAGATTAATTATTTCCAAACACACCAGCTTCTTCTGAATTTCTGCATTTTTATACTCGACATCTGGACGCAGCTATACAGGACTCTTGTGACTTTCACCTCGGCTGGACTCGGCGTCAAAGCCCTGACAAACAGGACAGCTGTAATTTCAGAAATGTCAAGTGATGAACCATCAGAAATCATCTCCCAAAAGGAACATATAGCTTCCTGCCATGAAGCTTCATTTGCATTCGATGTCGTGCGTCAGCAAGACAGCGCAGTATCCTCAGGCTCATCAGAACTGTGTGCCACCGCTGCTCCCTAATGACATTGACACACAACGGGAACTAAATGTTCGCAACAGCAGGAAACGCCCACTGAACACACAAAGGTTGATGGCAAGGTAGCAGCAAAGGCACAAACATATAAAAACATGCACGCCACTGCTGATGAAACACGTTATGGGTGTATAACCAAACCGTCATCAGATGAATTCCCCTCTGTAAGTCAGTGATAGGCTCAATGATGATGGTTTCTGCTTGGAGAGACCATCAAACAGGTGGTGGTATGACACTGTAGAGCAAATTAACACATCACTCCACAGCCAGCACATTAAGCAATTTGCAAATTGAATCTTCTTTGTTAAAAAGGACAGATGAGAATTTGATTTCACTTCCAATCTCTGGCAGGATTTTGTGTATTTTATAACACCGCACATTAACACATCTCGGTCCTGCATGTTACACACAAAGAATCATTGAAAAGAAAGCCGCCAAATTTGTCACCATTTCCGTCCTGTTCCACACTATCACTATTACTGATAGAGAACATTTTCTGAACAGTTGGTAATTGAGTTTGGTGGACTCATGGCCTCCAGTGCACTCTCCGTAGATGCTGTCCAAAACCATTATTCAGATTTTCTGGAAATGAACCATCTATGAACTCCCTTGCCGTAGGATAAAAAAAATGGATTCAAAGCTTTTAAGGAAATTTTTCCCTCCCTCCCTCCCTCCCTCTCTCTTTGCTCTCTCTTCCTCTTCTGGTTTCTTTTCAACGAGAAAAAAAAAAGTGCAGGCCCTGACCTTCCAGCTGCAGGTTTTGTAGACAATGCTGCAGAGCCAACAGAATTTCACTCTGTCACTTTCACCCCAAATCTTTTTTGTTCTGCTGAACTTTGCCTGAGCGCACAAAGTTAGTCCTTCAACCCTGGGGCAATCCACCACTTAAGCAAACATAGAGTCTAAAATGAGATGTGACCGAGATGGCATACAACTACAGGCATGGACATGGAGGTGAATACAATTACAAGCTAAAAGATGTTTTTTGCTGCTCTGTATGCGAAAAATACTGCAATATGCAGTTTCAGTGTGAATGGTTATTTTTCACAAACATGTCCCTTTACATCCCGAGAGTACGATTTGTTGGCCAAGGTGTCCGTGTACCAACACAACACTAATGGTGCAGACAGTGCACATCAGTATTGTGTCACATTTTACCTTTATCAGAAAAGTTGCAGCTCCTGCTAAAAAGTGTTGCAACTAACTGCGCAGCCCTACTGAAGGCCCAAGACCCATGTTTGTATTCATAGACAACTCTCTTTCTTTGCGTACTGTATAATAATAGTAAAACAGTAAAAACAAATACACACAGAAAAATCCACACTTGTCCGCTTTTCAATAAACATACACATATAATTATGTTTCGGTTTTCGAAACTTGACATAACAATATCATGAGGGAGACAAAAACACAGGGGAAACAATCACTGCCTCCTTTATGTCCACGCTCTCTTCAGCTGGCTCTGAGGTCTTCCACCTAAACGTGCTTATCGCAGTCACCAGACAGAAAAGACCACGACACATGCTTTCATCTCAACCCACGTCCACCTCTCCTTCCACACACACACTCTCTCCCCTTTTGTATTCACTTTTATTATCATGGACGCTTCCAGAACAAACAAATGAGTATAATGCTGCCAGCCCGTGCCCTCTGTGAATCTTTTTTCTGTTTGCTGGGGAAATATATCAGCTTAAACAATGTGACAAGAAAGAGCTGCCATACCGGAGCTGTGCTCAGTGTGAATGCCCCCAATTCAAATCACCGTCGTGATAGCGTATAGCCATGGCCACTTCCAGAGATGCAGCCCACGTCGCTCCTGAAGCTAAACGGGAGCCTCCCCTGCCATGATGGGAGGATTTGAGGCTATCACAGCTAAGTGGCCTAGCTTGCACACTGAGGGGAGTCGTTTGTTAGTTTGCCTGCTAGAGTCTGGTCCAGCTACATCACTGCAAAGTGCTTGCCCCGAGCTCAACTTAACGCAGCCCTCTGCAGCAGTGTGAGGCATGCAGCGTTATCGTTTCCCCCCTTCTGCCTTCTCTCAGTCCATTGCACACACATGAACACTTACAGCTTTCAGGGGGTAATAAAGACTACTCAATGTACATCACCCAAAAATTGAGTTATGTAAATCCAAGAAGCTAAGAATGCACAGCTGAGAAAGGGATTTAGCCAACACCTCCTGCATGTACAAAGGAAACAGTACTGGAGAGAGTCAAGTGAGGTCGGTATCTTGAAATTTGATTAATGAGCTTGATATGGCACACTAATGCCAATTTCCATACATGTGTTTAATGTATGGCTCACTGTACCACCTAATGAACATGTCAAGACTTCCTGTCCTCCCCCTAAATGAAGATGTATCATCACATATGGAAATGAAAAAGGTTCAAAGCCTTATCTGGCTGCTTCTCTCTAACACACTTATCAGGCATGGCACAACGCTGCCTTCCCACAATCTGGTGAGGAAAGCAATAAGCTGCTTTTTTTTTTTTTCCCCAAAATATATTATATTACCTAAAGCTTTGAATTTATTACATCTGACATTCAGAGCTCAGTCAACCCAGCTTAACGTACTTTAAAAAGTTCCATCATATTGATTAAATCAGTGTTATGAATCCATTTCTAGATGTGAATGTCATTTTTTCCAAATGGAATAAACCCGTAGACCTGCACTGAATGTAAACATCTGACCATGCTATTTTATTTTATTTTTATTTATTTTTTTATTATACCTTCCACTCTGCCATGTTGATTGATGACTCCTGAGCCCAAGCCTGCGTTGTAGCTGACGTACAACATTGTCTTTGAGTTGTTTATGACCACCAGCTGGTATAGCTGCACTGGGACAGTTGGTGTATTTGTCACAGTTTGCATGCATACAACAGCAAGCAAGTGGTTAATCTTAATAAACGTGTCGACATAAAGTATGAGATAGCAAATTTATTGCAGGAAAAAAAAAATGCAAAAACTACATTAAAAAAAAGCTGGTGGCAACTCCAGCAGTGGGGTATAGTGGTGTTAGCCTCGTGACTTGGGGGGTTCCAAGGGATGGCATAAATTTATTGCAGTATTTGGTTAAACTCCCCGCAGTGTGAGCCCTCCCACAGGCGAGTAAACAATCTTCAGGCATTTTGAGGTAATTATAATACTATTAGTAGAATAACAATCTGGTGTGAATATGTGCAGCAAGCTACATTAGAAGTGACAGAGAGCAGATGACCATTAGCAGTTGTCAGTTCCAATGCAGAGGATATGAGAAGAACGTCTCAACACAGTGCCATGTGGCATCCTGTCCTCTGTTCTCCAGCACCTCACAGCAGCCGCTTTGATGTAACCCACCGCTATTTATGTAATAACAGTGAGAAGATGTCTGAAGTTTTAAATAAAACAACCGTGCCAGGAGTGAAACGTCAAGCTGATTATAGGCTTTGTGCTTTCCTTTGTCAGCCTCTTCTTGTTTTTGTTCTTTACTGCCATCAGAGACGGGCTTAACTGTCCTTCTATCACTACATCCTCTCCTCGGCTCTTCATCACTTCCCATGATGCTTCATCTGCCTTTTGATAACCCCTCTAACACACTCCTCTTCCTCACAGTGATCCACTTTTGAAGCCAGTTATTTCATTTTCCACCAAGGAGCCCCTGATTATTCACTAAAATGCTAAAACATACATTGCCTAGTGTCTGAAAGCTGAATTCTTTACTGCCACCTAACAGCACTGATGTATGATGTGTTAATGCACACGAGCAGGTAATCCAACTTTCCGTGTTTTCCTGGGCACAACATTTAATCATGACTTATCAGAAGCCCCAAATTCCAAATTATGAGAGGGAGCTGCCAGCGAGCCAGCGCCCTGCTGCACAGCATCTGAATCACCTAATTTCAATATCACACCACAAGAAAGAGAGCAGTTTGACAGCCTCGTACAGTTCTTTATTGGGAACTGGGGCACTGCGGGGGAGAAAAAGTGTATTTCTCCAAGCCATCTGTGGGTGAGTCATGACCAGAGTACATTACAGATTGATATGTCATTATCAAACACTGGCCTTCTGGCTGCGAATAAGAGGAGAGGGACGGGCGGATGGGTGCCAGGGAGGGAGAGTAGAAACTAGGATGAAGGATGATGGAGGGAGCGAGGGGCAGAGGGAAAGATGAAAAAGCACACAGGGCAAATAGGAAAAGATGGAGTGCAGTGAAAAAAAATGATTAAGTTGTCACAGTTTTGGAAGCGGTACCCAAATGCAGACAACTAATGCTAGGTATTGTTTTCTCCCCAGCTCATATTCAGTGCTTTTCAACTTTGGTCTGGAACGCTCCAGGCAAAATGTGATCATAATAGGAATTACCTGAAATGGCAATTAATAACTTAACCAATAGCTCAACAGCATCATTAGTTACCACTGCAGTACTTGTCACATCCACTACAGGCCTGGTGTATGTACTACAGTCGTTTTCAGAAAGACACAGGAACTATATTGTTAACCTGAATATTTGCCTATTTGTTGCAAGTCATTGCAATACTGAAGGGTGTCATCGCACATCGGATAGTTTACAGGCCTACCAGATGCTACCTTTTGCTGCTTTAATGTCCCCATGTCTATGTGAACTTTTGTGTCAAATTGAAAAAGTTTCATCAATAGATTCAAAGTGAACTGATCTTCATACCATCACTTCTGATTTATCAGTCAAGACTTTACCAATGAGGCACAGCATAGTATAATGTGTTTCCCTTCTTTCTGGGATGGGACAGGGGCAAACTTGTGTATCTTGCTTTTTGCTGGTTCATTATACGGAATGGTAGCTCCACATAAAAAAAGTGAGAAAGCTGGGTATGAATAAACACTGTGCTGTTTTATGACTGAAAACTCGACAGCAGATGAACCATGCCCGTGATAGCTCTGCCAGGAAATGGAGAGACAGACAGAAAGAGGGAAACAAAAAATGAGAGAGACGGTGATGAATAATGAACAGGCTTGATTTTACTATCTCTCACTCTCTAACCCTCCCTGATAAGACTTTTCACAACGGCCTGCAAATGCCACCTCTCTCTCTCTCTCTCTCTCTCTCTCTCTCCAATCCCCTCCCAGCAGTTTTTATGCTCACATATTTGCTTTGTGCCTTTTTTCTGAATGCTCCTACTCAGCAATACAGTAGAATGTAATATTCAAAGTACCTTCGCTATATGAGGTAATACACCAAGCTTTCTATTTTAACCGCAGTTTCTTATTTGCTCACTGGGGTTGGACTTTGTAATAAATCCTCATATAGCTGTGGGGCTTGTCATATATTTTTCTTTCATTTCTTTGCTTTTCATTTCTTCCAGACGCCCCCATCCCTCTCTTTTTCTCTCTCATACACACACACACACACAGGCAAAAATCCCTGTTCTCTTTCAAGTGTTCTCCTAATCTAGTCTAAGAGAAGTGATATCTCCGTTGACACACAAAAATGTTTCTCATTCCCCCTCTCTCCTCTCTCCTTCCTCCTCCGCCTCTTCACCCTTCTCCCCTTTCCCCCCCCTGCTCCCTCCTTCCATTTCTTGTTATTAGGCTGAGAGCTCACGATGACTAAAACACATGCTTAATCACACAAGATCACAACAGCTGTTCCAGGAAAGGTTTTTCGTGATGGGGGTTGCCGTGGCGACAGCTCGACATGTCGCCCCCTCTCTCTCTCTCTCTTACTCTCTCTGTGGTGATTGGCGTTCCTCTCTCTAATGCCACTCAAAAAGCTTCAGAAAAGAGAATGACTCAGGACAATTTCATGTGTCACTGCAAATGGCCCCGACCGCACGTCTGAGCATTTTATGATGTGCCGATGACTCAGGGATGTTCAGAGAAAGGAGGGTTCAGAGAGGGGTCCCACGAAGGCCTGTTGTCTTTGAATTACGCAAACAGTACCTGCATGAATGTAGACAGCTGTCAAATATCAGTTGCAGCCACAGCGACAATGACAACGCTGCTGACGGGTCTTTAAAAGCCTGAATGGATTTCTTTTGAATTTACAGAGCACTAATTACAACCTAGTGATGTCTGTCTGCAAATGATAGACCTAGTAGTAAATTGGCTCCTTAAAAATGTGACTCCTCTTATGAAACTATTACACTTGGTAGCCTGTTGCCAAGCCTCATTACCTTATTTAGCATTCCCTCTGAAACTTCATGATGCAGTAAGCACTTTCATCTTCATGTTTATAATGAGTTTACACAAAAAGTGGAAAATTATGGTCTATATGCATATGTTGGGATACTCAGACTCAGGAAACTGGACTTAGCTTCCTTGATATAAGTCAACCAATATTAACATTGTATCTTGTAACAGTGCTTGTTAACTGCAGGATTCAATCAAAGCACACGTCTGGAATTCAGAGGCTGTTAAAGGTTCATTTTCTGATCCGAGAAATTCTGATGGGAATGCCATTAATCCTGCATCGGTTTTGAAAGAGCCATTCATTTCTGGCTTGATATTTACTAGATATTACTTTCCAGTGTGTTGGACCTGTGTTTGACTGCACAAGAAGTGCAGATTTGTCTCTAGAGGCTGACATTAAATACTGCCTATGTGACGACCAGTTGGGCATATTGAAGGCAGTACTTTGATATGAATTATAAATCTGGCACACAGCGTTATGTTCTCAGGATTATCACCAGGTTGCTTCTGAACCTCTGTTCTGAGTATCAGTCTGGTGTATAATGAGGGAAACTTCCACTGTCTGGTTCCAGTTCTGTAAGATTTTGACAGCATATAGGTGCTACCTCCACAATACTGACCGAACCCTGAGTTCACCCACACAGGTGTTTTCACTTGTTCAGATCCACCTGCCTAATTAGACCACCTGTCACACCTGTGCGCGCATGATTGACATCTCCATGACACCTCCGTGCTTGCATGTGTTTGGCTGGCGTCACACTAGATTACACACTTGGCCCCAGTTGAGTCTTGTTGCAAACAATTACTTGTCCTGTAATCCTCAAATGTGTGTGTGTGTGTGTGTGTGTGTGTGTGTGTGTGTGTGAGCCCAATTATTCTACTGCTTCAAATCAAGTCAGCGCCTCCCCGATCTTGAATCATAAATAATTTTTGCAAATTCAATAGATATGAGACCTATCCCACCATGAATAATAATAATATCCCACTAATAATATTATTGTGTGGAGATGGCAGCAGTGAAGAAAAAGTAAAAAAAATAGTTTCCCTATCAAAATGTCAGCTGTCTGTAAATGTGATGGTCTCGTCTGTGAAGAATTCCAAGTGAGTAATCATCTCAATTAACTGCAGCTGTTTGGGTTACTAGGCAACGAGAGCCAGGCTCTGGGTAGGTTGTAGGCTCGACCGTCTCATTAACCATCGCCCTGTCCCGGTCCACCTGGTCTATGGAGGGCAAAGTCTTTGTAGACCACATAGGCTGCGTCCTCCACTGCAGCTCCTGAACTGAGACACAGCTTATGTCAGCGGTCTGCCACATTTTCAAAATCAGTTAAGTTTGAAAAGTGTCTACAATACTAAGACTCCAACACTTTCTATGTCCAACAAATCCAGTCGAATCCAGTTCCACACACACACACACACAGGTGTTTTCACTTGTTTTGCCTAATCGGACTTCCTGATTGATGTCTCCATGACACTGTTGGATTTGTTGTGCGTGTCAGGTTGTCAATAGAAGAAGAATACATTTCACATTTTTATGTTCTACACAACAAACATCAATGTCATCCCTTATGGATGATTTCAAAACAGTGGCAGTTATTATCAAATGGAGACATTAACAGCATCTGCCAGCACAAATGTAACAAGGCACCTAGTGTCTCATGCTGAATAACTGGGCTTATCACAGATTTGAATGGTACTTGATGTTCCATGGCTACAGCACAGTGGGCTATTTCTGTACCCGTGCAGGTTACACAGGTGCTGTCCACAAGGTGATATCTTTCCACAGTGTGGGTTTGAGCTCGTGTATGTGTGCTGGACTGTGCAAAGTACAATGTTAGGTGTTGTTAGGGTAATTTAAGTCATAAATCATAACGACACTGAATGGATTATTTGGGGTGAAATCTGTAACAAAAAAGCACAACAACCAAAATACTGCACCTGGCTTCCAACATATCATCTATCTATCTATCTGTCTATCTGTGTGATATTACAACATAAATTCCACCCCAGTACAGGCTAAAGTGTGTTACCCATCAGAGCCCTTGTGAATTTCTGACTGCAAATTACCAAACGGAGGCCTGCTCATGCTCATATCTCAAATAAACTTATACTGTACACAGGCATACACACCTACCGAATATGGCATTTCCCAAAGAATAATCTATTGAGGTAAATGTAATTTTCAGGCCAATCAGGCATCTATCTGTTTACAGTAGGCCTGCGCCATTATCACTGCTCTAATGATGCATGAAAGTGCTTCACTCACTCACCTTGACATTGTGTGCATGTACGTGCAGTATTAACGATGGCGAGAGGGGGCAGAGCAAGATGCACGGTGACACAATGAAGGAGAGAGTTTGCTGGTGAGAGACATGGAGATGAGGATGTGAGTACTGCAAGTATCTTTTAGTGAAGCTGCACTTTGAGAAATGAATCATCAGCTGGCGCACAGAAGGTGTCTTCACTCTAATGTTACCACAAGTTATGGATGACACATTCACACCAACGTCTTCGTGACATTTCATTCACACTCGCAATCCAACCAGCAGTCCTTTGTCTCTAGTCAGAAGTTGACAGATTCTGCATTTCAGGGGTCAGATTTCTGCCAGGCATATACAGTAATCATGTTCATCAACACCCTCCACACACCAGGAGAAACGCTGCCTGTGTCCACACTTTGTCACTTCTGTCTCTGAACATGAGTCGCTTGTTGCTTAGTTATCACACCTCAGACAATCGGGCGAACAGCATTTCCTGTGAAGGTTTGCGTAACATTGGTGTGGGGAGAACTGCAGGGGTAACCGCAAGGACTCACGGGTGTTAAACAGCTGTGACTGCTGTTGACCTTATGTTGCTATTTTTTTTCTTTATGTAATGCTTGACAAAATGTTACATATCTATTTGACGGTGGTGGCAGCAGCATCGCCAAACCTGTCCACCTGCACTCACTGAGAAACCAACCACAGTAAGATCCAACTATGTGCCTACAACTGACATGTCTGTGGCTTTGCATTGCTTAGATGCAGCAATGCTCTGAGTTTAATGCTAACATCAGTATCCTTAAGATGACCAGGTTTCTGAACTAAAAAGGAGGGATATTTCCACAGATGCATGTTATATTGAATCATATTTGATCATCTCATCATTATCTCATTCATTGATTAAAAAAAAAAGCATTTTTTTAGCAAATGCATCAAATGTCCATGCATTTCCAGTTCTAAGTCAATATCATAACAATAGCTAATAAAACTGTCTTTATAGTTTTTGCTATTTCTCTAAATACAGCTGAAACAGATGCAGCAGAAAAATACAACTGAGGTGGGTGAGGCTCTTAAAGCTGCACCTGGTCGCTGGAGACATGACACAAAACAGCCTAACAACAGGCATTCAGACCTGCTTCAACTCTGGTCAGTATTAATCTGCCACACATTGTTACACCACATTACAACTGTTGAGCTAATTTGACATTAAGACAACTATGAGGACAACTGTCACTAGCATTTTAAATCAAACATAGAGGAACAGGTGATCGCTACCTTTGGAACAGTCTTGGTGGCCCATGTTCTGTCTCTCTTCTTCATATTCCTTTAGTTTAAGTCCATTGAGCAAAAGCATCAAAGGAGTTCAAGTCCTCCAAGTATTCTTCTTCTTCTTCTTTCAGTTTTATGGCTGTTGGCAAACAACGTTACAGTTTATTACGTTTTGTTAAGGAGTGTGGGCAGGATGAATGTAACTCTTAAAAAGAAAAGATACATTGTCTGAAACAGTCTCGTTACTTCCAAGAAATTTCAACACAATTTCTATACATTAAACTGTGCCTTTCTCCCATTGAGTTCCTGTCTCTCTCCAGGTCGAGAATATTCTTGTGTATAAGTATAGTCCAGATGACAGGTTGTCATTTCAGCCTCACCTCTTCCAATGTGTAAACAGTTTGTTTGTTGTTTTAAACTGCGGCGGGTGTCTCCTCCTGCCTTAATTGTCGCTTGGCAACCAGCTTGAAGGCTCATTACCGCCACCAAGAGGACAGGAGTGTAATTGATTGGTAAAGAAAGACGGACCCTGTTTCTTTGACATAATTTGATGACTGGACATTCTCTCTAACGTATCCCCAAGCACGTTTACAACAGCAGTGGTTAACGTAGCCTTTTTTAAGCCCTACACTCCAGTGGACATATTCTGGATAACCACAGTATGTATATTTGTGTAAGTGTGTCATATCCTGAGACAAGTGTGTTGTATCTCTGCAACAGTGCTGTCATTGTTAACATGCTAATGTTAGCAATGACATTAGCATGCTTGTCTTTGATACTGAATGGAGGGTATGTGGACACAATGAGTCTGAGGACGTCGTGGTGGGCTTTTGTAAATTGTGATGTACTGGTTTCTGAGATTTTATGAACCAAAAAGTTAAATAAGAAAATAATGAGCAAATCAATTGATAGTTGTTTTCATAGTCAGTAGCGAACACCAGTTTGTTTACTTTACTTGATGATGGCACAACATGAGTCATCAGAATAGATCACATTGTTACTATAATTATTAAAATACACAGAATAATAGGCTATTCTATTCAGATAAAAGGTATCATAACCATTTAATGCTGTACTTTTTGGCAAGCAACATTTCAGCATTATGATGATTCCTCCACTTCCTGCCTCCTCTTTTGCTCCCTCTGTCTCTTATCTAGGTTGGAGTCAGTAGGTTCCTGGCTGCCAGACTGGCCAACAGATGCTGATTTGTTAAACCTGAGAAAGCACAGTGAGAGTCCTGAACGCTGCCCCATTCTCTGGCATGTTCTCCTCTACAAGCCCGCTTTGTGCTGGTGTGGGTGTAACGCAGAAACAGAGTGGAGGGAAGTCAAGTGACTAAATCTTTGTCCGAGGTCCATCTGCTGAAGGGAGGTGAGCGCAACTGGACTGTGTTCACACTTGACAAACCACTGACTAATCCAGGCCAATTACAAGACAAGCACATTAAAGCTTGGCAATAGAGATAGAAGTCAAATCCCTCATTTGTGGAACCGTGTGTGTTTAATGAACAATGCCATTATCATCAGCGCCGTTGATCACAGAATGAAAATCCATTCTGCCGAGGTGCACAGTCAACTTTAAGGGAGTGTACAGCATTTCTCACAATGGCACAAACAGATTCATTATTTGAATTGTAATTTCCCCCCGTCGGCACAATTAATGAATCAGACTTTTCATCGTCACAGCTCAGTGGGACTGAACAGGTCGGGTTATTAAAAAGTCATCGCTGCTTCACTCAGTGATCTTGAGCGAAGGACTAAATTAGATTGGTAATGTATGATTGCCCTCAACTGTGAGTTATAATCAAAGTTCATGTTCATGGAGAGACAGAATGTCTCTGTACTTTTCAGGTGAAAGCTAATATAAAGTTGAATAATGTCAATAGAGGGCTCTGTTCCTTTTTAATAGGCAACTGTCCCTCTTGTGAAACCTCTTATTAAAGAATCACTTTTACATTTGAAATCCTGCTTCCTTCAAACTCCTTCATCATCTACTCTAAGTGCCACATGAAGGACATTCTCGATGTGTCTCATATTCAGTGATGGCACTGTCTGCAGTGTTGACAGGGGATAAAGCGGCATAACAGCTGTTTGAGTTGATCCCTGCGAAATGACACAACGTCTTGGCAGATGAGGCATTGTCCTTGTCCTGGGAAGATGGTTTGCCTTTCGAGCAGGAAGTGACTGTGAGTGGTGGATTTCACTTCCTTTCAGCATTAATCAGCAAAGGAGGATTTATTTTTACATCCTCTCCGTGCAATACAGAATGTGCCTCCTGTCTTCTCAGGGTAAAAAAAAAAAAAAAAAAAAAAGTCATAGGCTCATATGAATCTCGCTGCTGGGAAGAAGGAAAGGAGGAAAGAAAATTACAGTAATATTCTCAGATTTTGTCGGCTTTATCCAATGTCTCCTTTGTTCTTGTCCTTCATAATACAATCTGCCTTTGACACCACCATCCAAAGAGACTTTATCTTTGAATCTGCTTAAAAGGAAAGGACATTTTCCTCCTGAAGGAGAAGCAAAAGTCAACAACTCTCGAGGTCCTATTTGCATATATTCCTCTCTTCTGCCTCTCCCTCTTTCAACCTCTCTAACCATTTCTTTCCCTCTAAATCAAGTCGCTCACCCTTTTTTTCCTCCCCAAAATTCATTTCAGTCTTGATGGATATACTAAGCACCGATGGCTTTTGATTTAGGCTTCTGATGCCGCCTTCCTCTGCTAACATCCACTTTGGGTGCAGCGCTCCATCACATTGATTTCTCTGAAGATGAAACTCTGATTGAACAGACCTCTCCCAGCAGCCAAGGGCCGCCATGTGTGTCTTGCACTGTTACAACATATAAAGGAGGACGATGATGCATCCCATCACCTGGCTGGGAAATGAACCGGTACAAGTTATATGACCCATATTTAATGATGACTCTTTCATGTAAAATTAGTTCTATCTCACTTCCTCTGAATCAAACTGCTGCTCTGTCAAGATGGAGGATTCACAAAGGTGGTCTGTAATTAAAAGACTACATCTCCGACATTTGCACAGTGATGCTTACTACAGCGACTGATAGATAAAATTCCCAGCGAGGTGCAGGGTGGAAATAGATTTTTTTTATTATTATTATCATGTCCTTCACTCTTTTTAGGCTTTTCAAATCACAGCTCATGGTTTCACCCAGTACTCTTTGTACTTGGACAATGATTGTGCAGCACACAATTTACCTCCAATGCCAGTGTTCAGTGCCAATGCTGGAAGCAGTGTGCCCTCTATGTAATGAAGCAAAAACTAAGGGTGTCGGGGTCGGGCTGGGGGAGCTGTGTAGTGCAGTCAACCTTCACGCCAGAGATCAAAATTCACATCACATCTCAAGCCAAACATCAATGTTATTCTTTCTTTTCTTAACCATGACGATGATCCTTCCCTAATCTTATCCTTAAAAGTACTTATACATGTGTTGGCAGTGAACAGCTTTTGAATACTAGCTTAGCATTAGAATACTCATGTAAATTAATATTTATATAGTTCAGACCAGCCTATGTGTGTATGTGTGTGTCGCTGTGTATGTACGTGTACCTGACTTGTGCAGCCGGCACATGCAGGTGGTGTAGAGGTGTGTCTGACATTAGAATGAAGGTAGCCCCTGCATAATTCAGATAAACCTGTCTCCTTTAGTCTCTTATATCCCTCTACCCCCCCCCCCCCCCCCCCCCCCCCCCATCCTTGCATAACCCTCCACACTTGATATGTAACTCTCTCCCTCTCTCCTTCTTTCTCTCTGAACCTCTAAAGATCTTTTGCTTTAACCCTGCAAGAGATCACAACATATCTACATCATCCATGAGCTCTGATCAGTGTGCAGCGATATTACCCTTCATCTCAGAGATGGTTCATTATGACCACCTTGCGCACACACACACACACACACACACACACACACACTCACAGTTTTTGGAAATTATTTGATCACCGTATTCTTCTATTATGCATGAATGCAATGTTAAGACTTTAATTAAATAAATGTGGTGACTCCTCCATTATATTATTTGTCTTCTTCATCCAGGAATAAATTAATTTTGGAAGGAATTAACAGAATTTTTAATGACCTACCAAAAGCGCATGCACACACGCGCACGCACACCTCTTCTTCTGCATATAAAGTTCCAACTGTTGTTACATGTTCTCACTGGAATTCACCCTTCACTGGACACATTGTTCATTTTGTTTTAGTTTAGGTTTTTTCATGTTTCCAGGTTATCTACACAGAGCACTGTAATGTTCCTACTGTGGAGTTATAAAAAGGACTGGATTGGGATCAGTCAGTCGAGCCCCTTGTTGCCAATGTTTTGCAGGAAGTGTAGAGTTATACTGCAGGAATATCATGAAAGCGTCATACGGTTCACTAACATAACAGATTATGTTGCATTTTAACAGTTTATTGTTCACAGAATTATGAGGTGAGAGTAGTTGGTTTCATTTGGTTGGTGTAAAGATTCAGATCAAAGAGATGTGGGAGAAAGCACTAGTACCGTATGATGTGATCATGCAAAGGGGAAATTTTCAGGTCAAACACAAAATCATCACTGCAGCATTTTACTGTTACTGTAACATAGGCATATACTGTGTGGAGGAAACATTTCATAACAGACTAGAGCAGAAGAAAAATCTAATTCACATTGAAATTGCTGCTCTGCTTGTGCACAACACTGCTCCTCATCTGCTGTATAAGCTCTCACTATATCATGTAAACCCGTTTTCTGATGGTCAAAAATGTGATACACTATTGAAGCATTATTCAGCGAGGATCCTCAATTCCGAATGGATTTCGGTTCATTTTCAGGTCAATTAAATTTCAAAGATTATTGCTCAGGACAAATAGATGATAGCACATCTCAGTGTTTACATCTTACTCGCAGCAATAAACACTTTGTGAGAAGAGAGGTTGTGCGAGTAAGCAGTTGTGCGGGCTAAAGCACTGTGTGTTCCCAGTTGTCTTATGTCAACATCTGATCAAAGCAGTACACACATACACACGCACTGAGAAAAAAACATACATTAAAAAAATGCACACACATGCATGCATTGGGTTGCTTTAGTATCCCCCAGGGGTATTGAGTAAGCCTGCTTCTTGATGTTCCCCTGATCGTTGCATTTATCACACTGCATCAGTAGAAAATCCTAAATAAACCTTTTAGCGGGCTTCTCCTCACTAATGCAGTAAATAGGCTTCTTATCCTAGAGGCCAATGGGTTTATCTTGGTCTACAAAGCCCATGATACAGAGACCTTTGTGGTGCAAGTTGCAGGATTGGAGCAAGTAAAAGGTTTTTCACTGGTTTTAACAGTCAGAGATGTACAACATTCACAAACAGGAGTTTTACTATTATTGAAAATTAACATGGAGATTTTGATTCATCCAAATGTAGCTCACAATACAACAACAATGTAGTGTGTTCTATGTAATGTTAAGAGAAAAAATCAATAGTACAGACAAACTACTGGTGTAACTCAACAGCTGTCTTATTTGTGTATATGTGTGAAATGTTTAGGTATGCCTTGTAATTGTCATTAGTTCTACCTGGGCTCATGGTGGACATTTAGGCTGCTATAATGTACAATGAAATCATGTAATTTAGATTATTAGGTTTGTTTTATACCGTATTGCCTGTTATAATTAATATTTGCACTTGCAATACATTTACCAGCCTTTGATTATGCGGCTCATATATCTTTTTTATTATTATTATGTACAGTGTGCAGTACACACACGTGTAGGCTCCTCTCACTGTCCCATTTCTATCTTCTATCGTTTTGCCCAGCCGAGGCAAGAGGCGAAGCTGTCTGGATTTTGACACTCGCACGCTGCCGTAGTCTGGAATCCGGAAGCACAGCGGCTGTCATCTAAACAAACACAATGTAAGCAACATTTTGACGTTAAATACATAAGTTGTTTTTATTTTCCGCAGTGCTTACTCTGACGTTGGTGCAAAGACTGCTGCTTTCTCTTTTGACTGTTGAGAGGTTGAATTAAAACGCTGACTAGCGAGTAAGCTAACTGTGAACGAAAAGTCAGCACGGAGTTAGCAAACTTCCCGGTACCAGTGCCACATCGTCAGAAACAGAAAACGAGGTCGGAGTCATCGTTTTATTTTCTTCACGTGTTGTGAGGCTTTTGTTTATAGATTCATTTTCTTGATTGTTTTTCTCTTAATCTGTGAAAGTGACCGCTATTTTTATTACCAAGTCTAAGAAATCATACCATAGCAACAGACAGACAGACATAGCAATCCTTATATCATCCTATGAGTCATTTATATGGTCAGAGATTTGTAAATAAGTGACTGAATAACTGAAAGACTTGTAAGAGAGAACAATAAGATGTCTAATATTAACTCATGGCAGCTTACTGTGTTGTCTGAACATAATTTATGTCAGTAATTTGTGCATGTGTGGCTGGCCTAAAGGAGGGTGTTGACTAACACTGTTGTTTAAACTGTTCACAGGGGTTGATTCTGCACAATGTCATCTAGAGGCGTAGTCCTCCATCTGCAAACCTGTGTCAATACAGAGAAAGTGACGGGAGGAAACTGTGTGTCAGAGATTTCGTCTACTGTCGGATAAGTTGTGTTTAAGTCAGCCATGGCTCGGGAGGAAGAGGAAGAGGAGCTGACGGTCAGCGGACCCAAGGAGGTGGACATTTTTACGTCAGTGCGTTGCCTGGGTTACCTGTCCAGCATCAACCTCCTTGTGGCGGTATGTGTGGGCATGTACGTACGCTGGGATGTGACAGACGAACCAATGATTCTGGTCATCTTCATCCTGGGCCTCTTCGTCCTGGGGATAGCCAGTATTCTTCATTACTACTTTGCCATGGAGAAAGCCAGTCTCAGTTTGTTCCATTTGTGGTTTGGTTTTCTGCTCGGCCTTCTTTGCTTCCTCAACAGCCCCGCCTTGGATTCAAATGTCACAGAACTGGTTGCCAACTATCTTCTCCTAGCCAGTGTGATCATGAAGACGGTGTGGGCTATAACAGAGCGAATATGCAGTTCCATCTGTTACAAACCCACTTTATTAACC
Organism: Caranx ignobilis; assembly: GCA_021432705.1. Classification (NCBI taxonomy): domain Eukaryota; kingdom Metazoa; phylum Chordata; class Actinopteri; order Carangiformes; family Carangidae; genus Caranx; species Caranx ignobilis. The sequence continues at coordinate 82,172,887 of MU269990.1, read as the reverse complement.
TCAACTGAACTGCTGGAGCTCCTGGGATTTGCCATTGCCAGCACCACCATGCTTTTTCACATGTCAGTGGCCATAATAGGCTTGGTCGTGGCTCTGGGGGCTCTCATTGTGGACCTGAGGATGAAATCCCTCCTGGCTTTACCCAATCTAGTCTGTTTTGCCTTGGTTACGTCTCTTGTGTTTTTCAAGGCCTTAGGCATCACAGCCAACCCTTATGCCTTAGGCTGCTACCTGGGCAGCCTGCTGTGTGAACCCGTGTTGGATGTGTACTTCAGTGGGCTGGGGCCCAGTGAGCGCTGGATGCCAGTGCTCTCTCTGGGGAAGGTATGGAGGAGATTGTCCCTGCTGCCCCTGAGTGTGACTGAGCTGGCCTTCTTCATCCTGGCTGCCTTAAAGGTACACTCAGCATAATTGTTGTATCAGAGAATAGACATCCCTCTTAAGTGAGTCATTATCTGTTTGTGTGACACAGGATTTTGTAGAGGTGGTTTACATATTTTAAGGCTTTGTCGGATTACACCTTTCTCTTGTTTTCATAGCTGGGCCACTTGGAGCTGTGGTACCTGGTGATCCCAGGATTCTGCCTGTTTGGCCTGTTCTGGTCCATCTGTCACGTTATTCTGCTAATCACAATCTGGGGGTTTCACACCAAGCTCAATGAGTGTCAGAAGGCCTGGCGGGCCCAGCGCTCCAGCAGCCGAAGTCTGGACCAAGTCATGGCCTCCAGGGGCATCCGACACTTCTGCCTCATTTCAGAACGACTGGTGTTCTTCAGCCTGCTGTCGACGGTCATACTGGGGGCTGTATCCTGGCAGGTAGGAGACAGAAGAGAGAGTACCACTACTGATATCTTCAATTTATATCACATTCATTTTAGAGGTGATAACATAATCAGTTTGCAAAAGATTTTTCATTCCTTGTCCCGATGTTCATTCATTATGGTCATTTTATATACAGTAGTCACTTTGCTGAGAGGCTAGGGTGCATTCAGCTGTTCAGAGTCTCAGGGCTTTTCTAGAAAACCTCATCATGCATAATGGGAAGGATTCAGCTGTAATTCCTCCTCCTTTAAAGCAAGTGTCATGACAGGGCCTCTATAAACACATAATACACCCATGTTATAAATTCAGCAGAGAAATACTAGTGGCAGTGTGTAGTTGGTAGTTGCTCCCCAAGGTGAGGCACTTCTGTTCTCATGCGGAACCAATTTAATTAGCACTTTAATATCCCTATCTACTTGCATAAAGAGCAGCAATAACTTATTTAGCCTTATTAGACGTTTACCTTGTAAGAGTCTCATGGGCTTGAGTCCTAATTTGAGATCTGCACACTGTTGATGTCAGTTTCAAATTTGCCTGAGAAAGAAGGAGCTACTGGCATTCACATATGAGAAAGTGACTGTTTAGTTCTAGGTGTGTGTTGCTCTTGATGCTTTTCAGCTATTTTTCCTTGTTGTCGAAATACTCTAATAAATGGACAACCACTTCTATCCATATAACTCTCATATATATACACACACACAAAATAACAGCAACGTTAGTACAACCTCAGCAGTAAATACAGCCTTTGTGATACCCAGAATATTTAGAAATGTGATGATTCAACTCTATGCAAATATGTAAGGTGATAGTCTGTGGTGTTACATTGGATTCACTGCTCTCTATTGAGTTTATATGGTAGACCCTCACAAACAGATTTTCCAACACAAGTAGATTTTTTTTATTGTGTATGTATCGTATCATCCTTTCAATAAGCCTGTGTGTGGAAATCCATTTGAAAGTGCAGATTGACTGAAAAGCAGAATAATGCTTTTGTGCACTTGTATAGAAGCGATTTTCCTAGAACTGGAAGTCAGCTTTTGAATGCAGGCAGCACTGCAAAGTGCAGAGCTGTTCACAACCAAACTCCGCAAGTCCCTCAGCTTGGGGTCAACAACTGCAAATCATTTCTCCACCTGTGAGAATTACCACTGGCTTATTTTATTTTGTAAAGTCCCCCCTTACACTCACAATATGCATCTGCTCAAATTTCCATATTCAGGCACTAGAGAATATAGTTTACCCATTAAAGTGGTATACAACTTCAGTGAGTAAGTGTAACGTATTTTTCTCAGGCGTCGCCTAGGCTGTTCAATATATTCTGCAAACTCAAGTGTGACTCCACTTAACCATGCAGGTATTGATTTGCATTCCCGGATACAGTGTCATGCTATGAAATCAAAGTGGCTTCTTAATACTTAATTGCACTGCATGCCATCACACTGACTCAAGAAATTGATTCCACTTGAGGCCTAACAGTGTTTTGAAGCACATGATCTGCTTAATGCTACTACAGTTATATATGTGTGTGTATAGTCGTGTTGATGCAAGAAATGTGTCTAGTATTTTTGTAGTCCACATCTAAAATTCAAGTTTTTAAGTAAAGAAAATGAAAGCAGATGACAAGACGACTAAATTATAATAGTTTTATTGTACAGACCGAAGGCCAACTAGCAGGTACAAGCTCATACACTGCTGTAATTACACAGTTTTAATGGATGCTTGTGATGCAATTTTAGTCTGCTGTCATGCTGTGTATTGTGTCTCCATTTAGTTAGGTCCTGTCATGTTTTGTCCTGCAATAATAACACTCTGTCAGATCCCGTATTGTATAACTGTCTTGCAAAGTGTCACCACCAATTAACTGGCTCTGTTCGCAGTGAACGAAAGTGACTCTGATTCTTTGGCTTTTTTTTTTTTTTCCCGCAGCCCTCCAACGGTCTCTTTCTCAGCGCTCTGCTGGTGGTGCTGCCACTGGAGTCTCTAGCCCACGGCTTGTTCCATGAGTTGGGCAGCTGCCTGGGGGGCACCTGCATTGGTTATGCCCTGGTCATACCAACTGCTTACTGCAGGTACCAGACAGACACACACAGGAGTATACAGATGCATACAGATTAATATAGACAATATTACACTCTTGATTCAATCTATTTTGATTCCATCCATCTGTTAATGCATTTTTTTAGCAATGTGATGTAAAAAAGATATTCAATGCCAAAAAGAAGAGTAAACACCAAGATATTAAGACAATCACAAAATCTCAACATTTTAGAAACTGATTTGAGTAAAAAAAAATATAGTTTTCTCAAAATGGATGGATCAGTCATTCCAACTCCCTCCTCAGTTAACACAAAACCAACTGGATAAATAGAGCAATAACTATGCATAAACATGCTGCTAATGTACGGGCCCTTCAGGGATCACTCCTGTGCTCCCTCCACAGCATACTAAGTTGGCCCGACTGTAATAGTTAGCCAGTAGCTGCCGCTGAAGCTTCTCCCAGTACCGCTTCACATGGCCAAGCGAAATAGCGTAGTTAGTTTTGATGATGCCGACACGTCTCCCCCTCCTGTTCAACAGCAGAAACCAGCCAACGGTTATAAGTTCGTGTTTACATTTTCTAATCTAGAGCTTCTCAGCCGTCAAGGATATCCAGCCCCTGGAGATTTCTTTGCAGGTGTATGTATGTATTTATGAGCAATCTCAAGTATATTCAGTATATTCAACCATTTTGCTGATGGTTAGTGTTAGCATTCAAAGCGGATGCTTGGCTTACTGGTGTTTAACTCCTCAGGTGATTTTGGATGCAAGCCCATGTCCCGTTGGAGCAGCGGAGGCTCTGCATGCAAGGCCGTATGTGCAGGGTCCGTGGGGAGAAGTGAGCGCATGATGAGAATACAGCAGTGTATAATCGGCTGTTTGATGGCCACAGATCATGTTTTCACAATGACAAGAACCCCACAGGGAGATTAGAGAGATGGGGGTGAGAAAGGGAGGCACCTTGGGTAAACCATAGAGGGTGAGACAAAGGGAGGAAAACACAGGGAGAAGACCGAGGTTGTAAACACCGTAACTAGGAGGGTGGTGGTAAAAGCCGAAAGGGACAGACAGAGCAAAGGAAGGGGAGGAATTGTGAAAGAGGAGAAGGAGGGGTTGAGTGTGTGTGAGAGATCTGTTGTAGAAAAGGACAGGATTTTTCTTTTTTTTTTTTAGGATGAAAGAGAGAGTGTAACAGGGGAAGATGTGGTCTGCATCTCAAAACTACAAGTGCTCACTCCCCTGGGTGCCGTGAGATCTGAAAAGATTAGATGGGTTTAGGTGAACAGTGAGCTAGCCGAGCCGCGCGGAGGTTGCAGCATGTCAGTTTTTCTGACCAAGCACTGTATGTCTTTATAGCAGCAGTTCACATCGGGCTGAAAGGGCTGTTTGCCTTTACTTCAAAAAATACCAAGACAGCAGTTCATTTGATTCGACAAAAGGGTTGAAAAGAATTAAAATGGAAAGCCAGCTTAACGCAGGTAGTGTCAACATCAATAACAGTGATCACATCGCACGCCTGAGGAATACATCTGCTTGGGCTGTCAACAAATAACAACTACTTATCTGTCCACACGCCAGAAAATCAATCCTATCTCATCCACTTTAGATAAACTTTCAGCTGTCCTTGTCAAGGTGAGGTTGAAGGTGATAACAGGGGCACAGGGGCACACTATGATGGCTGAGTGATGCACATGTCCATAAGAGTGAAGTATGACTTTGTCATCTGCTCACCCATGAATAACATCAAGCCCAGAGGCACAAAGAAAACGTATAGCAGCATTGAACAGCTGCTAGCCTTGACTTAGTGTGTGTATGCCCTCTTTGTGTTATCATTAACAGGCTGGGATCCACACACACAATTAAAAGAATCACTTTGCCCTTAACTATCTTTAACCTCCGTTCTTGTCACCCTGCTCACTTCACCTCTCTATACCTTCTCCATTTTTACTTAGTTTCTTTTTATTCTCGACTCCCCTCACATCCCCGAGGCTAATGTCATTTCCTGCAGCAGTGATCCACCACTCCTATTCCTTCCATCTCCTTTTCCCCATCTCCTCTCATCCTCTCCTCTGTGTCTCCTCTTCCCCGCCGATGCAGACAGCTTCTCCACCCCGGCGTGTCAGTCTATGAGCTCCTCACTCATTCATCTCTCGTTTTGCTCGCGCCTCGTCTCTCTCTTCTGACAAGCCGCCTAAGTTGAATTTCCCTCCGAGTAGTCATGAAAACATTATTTCTTTCTCACATCCTCTTATCTCTCCGTCCCCTCTGTCCAGCGCTGACGGCCAGCCAACTCTCCTACCGCCCGAGCAGGTGCAGCAGTTGAACCAGCGCTCGACGGGCATGCTGAACAGCGTGCAGCACCTCTTCTCGCACCACATGATCCAGACGTTCGGCTGCGACTACTCCACCAGCGGCGTCACCCTGGAGGCCTTGCAGACCAAGCTGCGAGAGTTCCTGGAGCGTCGCACCGCAGACGGGCCCCGTCACGACACCTATGTGATTTTCTACAGTGGGCACACACACAAAGGGACCGGGTCGTGGGCTCTGGCAGGTGAGAGTCACACAACATCCACGTAATAATAATAATTATTTTTGAACCTTTGATGTTTTTTTCTTCATCTTGAAAAGTTTTCAACCTTCAAAGTTAAATACACTGTGTTACTCACTCATTCTTTTAATTTCTGTGGCTGTATTAGGCTTACAATCTTAAACTTATACCAATAATTTTCATGCTTATTTCAGCCGACACTGATATTTTTCATTTGACTCCAATACCACCATGTCGTTATCATTCTCTTCCTCCAAATTACATTTCTTCCACCAGTAGAGTTGACCTATTATTTCAGTAATTCTCAGCTAGGAGAACCTGGAGGAGGTGCTTGTGCAGCCGGAACGATTGTGGCTCATCTCCTCTGAAAAGCAGAAACTCTGATTGGATTAGAATACACAGTGTGTCCACATATCGAGGCAGCTGATCATTACACGCTGCAGAGAAGTCACTCAGTGTTGATGGAAGGCTTGATTCACAGCTGAAGGCAACAAAAATTGAAAACAAAAGTAATATTTACTGCAGAGCCATTGTGTTGGATTGAATTAGGGATGGCATTCTCCTTGCAAACCGCATTTGCATTACAGTCTGATTTCCATTCTTTTTATTTTCCTCTCCCGTCAGTTAGTCAGAGGCTGATTTGATTTACAGATCAGACAACGAAAGCAAAAAAAGAGTTAAAACCGCTGCGAAGGACTCGTCACAGAAGTTTGGTTCCAGTCGAGAGAATTCTGTGAAAGTTGCAGACAGTCTGCTGTGACACGAGCGTTCCCCTCAACAGAAATGAGAATCGCAGCAGGTTAACACAGTGTCAGCTCCAGCTCTTCTGTTCAGAGATTACTTGACACATTATCTGTACGTGCTGCTGCAAACAGGGTGGAAAAAAAAATCCCCATTGAAAAGATAATCACCTCCCAGTGTCACCATCCTGAAGGGACACTTTCAGTCTGTGTTCACTGGATAATTCTGCACGTCTTTGAACGGTGGGGCTGTTTTGGCTAAGATCCAAATTGGGAACAGTCAGTTTTCACAGCATATTTTTAACTCTGATTCCTTGAGTTATAAAACCTTTATGCAGGAGTGTTGCCCAGTGCTTAATTACACAGGGATCTCTGAAAAATTACTTCTTAATTCTGTTGATCTTGTTAAATTGCTGTGGTAATGCAGACACGGCCTCTCTAAAGTAACTTGTAGATTTTTAGGCAAGTGGAAGGAGTCCAGTTTCCAAATATAAGCCAGTCCTTCATAAAGTTGTTCTGTGGCCAGCAGCACAAGTTGTTTTTTGGTCTCGTCGGCTTTAATTTACGTACTTAGCACTTTCCCAACAATAAATAATGTTATTGAGGTAACAGAAATAACTCAGTACATCTGTTGGCGAGGTAGTGCAGTTCTGATCTTTGTACTGTGGCTCTGCCATCTGGAAAATAGCATCTTTGTGCAATTTGTGTGGCTATATGCCGTTATGATGACAGCTGTTACACCGACAGACAGGCCTGCAAGTGAAAGTTGACAGGTTTGATCCCTGCAAAGCCACTTTCTCCATCAACAGCCACGTCTCCTCTTGAAATGTCCTTGAACATGTCACTGAAGCAATAGTGGCTCTAAAACCGCCATGACATATCCCTCTAAGAGAGTTTGTAAATACATACCAATGTAACCGTGTACACCTTCCTTTTTTCCTGCAACACTCCCTCATCCCTCTTTCTTTCTCTCTTCTCCATCTGCCCATCTAATCTCTTGTGCTGCAGGAGGCGAGAGTCTCCACCTGGGCCACTTGCTGGAGCTGTGGAAGGAGAAGAACGCCGGCCACTGCTCCCGTCTCATCCTTATCCTGGACACAGAGAACTCCCTCCCCTGGGTGAAGGAGGTGCGCAGGGTGGAGGGGATCTACCTTGCCGTGCAGGGGGCCGAGCTGTCCACCACCATGATTGATCCAGAAGCTGGAGACATCCCCCTATTAGGGGACTTCACTTCCGAATGGGTGGAGTTCAACTGCAACCCAGAGAGCAACACCCAGTGGTCAGACAGAAGGAGGACTGTGACGGCCATCTACGGTGTCTCCAAGCGCTGGAGCGACTACACACTTCACCTGCCCACCGGGAGCGATGTCGCCAAGCACTGGAAGACCCACTTTCCTAAGGCGACATATCCCATGGTCCACCTGTCCAACTGGTGCTGTGGTCTTAACCTGTTCTGGTTTTGCAGCATGTGCCTGCGCTGCTTCAGGAGGTGTAAACTGGCTTGGTTTCCACCTGCTGTACTGGACACTGGGCAGGGCATTAAACTGGTGCACTCATAGGTAACATGGGAAGGTGTTATGTTTCTTTTGAGGCTGGCTGTTTTCTTTTTTAAGCTGGAGAAAGCTGGGTACAAGCTCTTTATGTAAAGGAAGAAAATGTCTTGTTTACTCTACAATGCTGATTTTACCTCATGAGTGTAAACAGAGGAAAAGAAGGTGTTTATAGGAGGGTTTCCAGCTTGATGTGATACAGTATTTCATAGTAAACAATATCTAAATTCATCATGTGAACACCTGAACAAGTTTGTGAGATGCCAAATAACATGACCTGTTGCATGCTGTATAGGCTGAGCTGAAAAACAAGACACCAGGATGGTGTCCCTTCATAGTATGAGTTACAAAGATCAGGTTTTGTGTTTTTGTATGGGTTATATATTTTTGGATACTATTTTGCCATAGATACATAATTATCTCTTAAATATTCCATACAACATGGCCATTTCCACTCATAGTGTGCGTTTTAAGTGCCTTAAAAAAGGATTTGGGATCATCTTTAATTATTTTTCCTTTCAAGTGAACAAGGAAACGATCACAGCCTTGTGGACCCCACTGTATATGTGTGTATATACTGTACATCCTTGCCTTGCCTCTTATTTATATTCAGAGGATTAAGCAGACAGTCTTAACTTAAATCTGTGCGAGGTGCGAGCAGCTCAGCATCTTCCTAAAGCCTTTCAACAGGATGGACAAAAATGCCTGCTGTGGGGCTGAACTCAGACCCTCTGGTCACAGGAAAGTCAGACCACAAGGCCAACCTGCCACTCTTGCCGTGAGATCCTTCCCTTATTGATCAGTTTAAATATGCATGTGTTTCTGCACTGAACAAAGACAGATGCATTGGCTGTGAGACAGTATATCATCACCAGACAATGGCCCCTCTATCGTGCTGCATTGTGTTTATTTACACAAATAAATCTATCTTGAAGAAGTCAGTTGCTCTTTACAAACACAGCACATGCAGATATTCTAGCTGCTGTACGTGCCGTGCTGTGAAACAGAGGCTTGTCATGCAAAACAGCAAATCAAGATCCTCTAGTTGCTTTTTATTGTTGCACTGAAGTTAGGAATAACATTGACTATCCTTATATTCCCGACTCTATTTGCTTTGTTTGATCTGTCCCCTGATTGCTGCCTTAAATAGTGTGTTTCATTGTGATGCATTCAAGTGGTATGTAATTTCCCATGTCCAATGCCAATCAAAAGTTTGAACACGCTTTCCCATTCACTTGGGTTGTGACTTAAAATTTCAGAATTAAACTTGTATAATAACCTGATTTAACATTGCTGTGTGGTGTAGCTGTATGATGAATTTGTAAAGACAATATAAGAGTTTGATTAATAGAAATTAAACAATAGATGGGATGGAATGAGAAAATAAGACATGGTGTAAGAGAATTGGACACTGAGTAAATCCACACTCAGCTGTGTTGAAACTCTAGATTGCCTGGCAAATATTAGGAGAAAAATGAAACAATACATGACACTGTATCTCTGAGGGATTTGCTCACTGAGCTTTCACCTCTGTTAGTCCCACTGCCTGGCTGGACAGGTGTCTGAGGCGCTGCCGGGTATTTGCGCTGGGCTCGGAAAGCAGGGCTGTAACCTGGCTCATACCTGAGGGGCACTATTAGGCACAGAGACTGTGGAGAGATGAAAGCTGGCATTAGAAGCAGCGTTTCCTATCAACTTTCATCTATAACAACACAACAAGGGGAGAAAAGAGGCATGAACCAGAGCAACCTTTTCACCCCTTTGACCTTAGTGTTTAGGTACTGTAAATATCAAACCATTAAGCGGGAACGAGCAATAAGTTGAGTATCCACAGAGGCAATTAGTGAAAAAAGGACAAGTATAAATGCTGTCTTGTGTGGGTGTTATTTCATTGCTGCAGCCTGCAAGCTGCGGTTATAGCTAAGGTCAGGGATTCATGTATATGGCGGGAATCATTTATGAGAATATTAGATTATGGGCCGGATTCATCTCCTAAACTGGATTAGGTAATAAAAGAGCCAGCCGCCTCTGAGGCCCATGTGGATGTGCTGAGTCAGAGCCTGCTGCACACATACTCAAACACACATCAACAACTGCCTCTCTCTGCTCCTGTTTCTCTTCAGCTGAGTCTCTCGTCTCTGGGTAATTACAGCCTGTCATGGGGCGTTACCTTCTAATACAGGCAAAGTGATGTGCCTGATGCTTGCCTGCAATTTATTTGGGGAAATAAATGTGCTTTTATGGCCCACGTCGCACCTTAGCACAGGGAACGGAGAAGCAAATGCAACTGTTTTTCTTTTACTGTTCATTTCAATCTCTCCGAAGGCGCCGTGGGGGTGGCAATTTTATGCCTTTTTCTTGAATACAATTGTAACTTCCTCAAACTATGCTTTCAGCCAATTGATTCATGTTTAACCATTTGATATTCACCATTATCTTAAAGGGCGTTTGAAATCTGCAGGGAGGATATGATCTGATAAGCAATCATTTGCTTTCTATGAAGCTAAAAGAAGCTTTTCCCAACCTAAGCATCCTCCATCACTTCCACAGCTCAGTGGCATCCAGCAGGCATCCATTTTAAGCTAAATGTACTAGAACAAGACACATGCATAAATGCTGAATGTCCCCTTTTCTCTTCTTCTCTGGGAACAGAGGGAGTAATGGGATGAGAGATCACAGATTCAGCAGCATCACTGGTCCAACTTCTTTATTCCCTTTTTTTTTTTCCTCTGCTTTTCAAGAGGCCTGCCTGCTCTGGCTCACAGTAGGTCCGACATTGAAATGTCAAAGCCATTATCTCAAATTACAAGGGCTGAGGATGCGTTTAGTGGCTGTTTAACCGTGCGACACTCCCTACTATGCAGACAATCATTTGGAAGCGGCTGCCAAAATCTCCCTGCTCTCGGGGCTGCTCTTTAAACACTGCACTTTCTTTGAAAACCATATGGTCATTTTAATATCATAGTTTACATCAGACGCGACATTATTTGGCAGGATGCGGCCAGTTATTAACTTCCTGCTGGCTTGTTGAAGAAGACAAAGTGACCATTTGGACCCGAATCAGGAGAGCGATGTTTGTGGCTAGTTCAAGGAACACTGGGAGATTTTTAAGAGGGGGAAAGGCTTACAGATAGATCACATTCATGTCATTATTATCAGCAGCCTAATGTAGGATACAGAGAAAACAGGGAATATTTAGTGTTCAGACATAAAAGTGCCATTAATCTCCTCATCTCACTCTCTGCAAGAAAGCAGATAAGCATGTTTCCCCCCCAAAAACTGTCTCAACTATTTTTTTTTAAACAAGTGACACATATAAATATCAAGCTTTTCCAGCAGGAGTCAAGAACTGCTTTAGCAGAAAGGCAACAGTTTTTATCCCCCTCACAGTCACTGTCAAGATAAGAATATCAGCTCAAATTTATAGATTTTCAAAAATTCAAGACAGAGATGTGAAGAGATTATTCATGGTACAAGGACTGGAGTTACTCTGGGCGAGGATTTACAAGTTGATGCAGATGGGGGATGGGGTGGGTGGGGGTGAAGCAGACCTTGTAGCCTTAGTTATTACACATGTCGGTTCCTGTAAAGTGAAGGTCAAGATTACAGCAAGATAAGGAATTAGATGTGTTGTGTGGGGGTACTTTGTGGGCGGGCATCTCAGCCACCTTTTCTCATTCTCAACATTTACACATACACTCACTTGGGGGGGGGGGGATTCAAGAGTCATGATATCTGATTATATAATGTGAAGTGTAATAGACCTTTTTGTGAGTGTGTCATGAGTATAGATTGCTAATTTTGAACTAATTTTAATCACTCTGTCTGGATATTGGCTCTTGTTAGCAGCCAAATATACTTAGTATGAGCCAGATGATGCTGATACACTTGATTCAATTAAAAGTGTAAATCGGAGGCTAACAAGACTGTCAGTGCTGTGGGATCTGAGGTTTGGTAATTAGCTTTGTTGTCACAGTTGGGTTGAGATGGGACAGGGCAAGGCTGAGCCAGGCTAGTGAAACAGATGAGTTTCCTATTCTGATCTCACATCTGGGAGCCCAGGGGTCCTCTACAGTCAGCCAAAGCAGGCGTCTCCTGCTCAAGGGAAATATCTTTGTGTGGCACCAAGGGAGCTTGATTTAGATGGGTGGAATTTGGCAACACTGACGCAAGTTTAAATACTTTCTTTAAAAGAAAATAAAGATAAAAACAATGTTATACTTTATTAAAAGGCTGTAATTTGTGTCATTTGTTGAGCAACATCACATTTGGTTGTAAAGGCCCTTATTTATTTTTTTGTTTCGCTATGACTTATGCCTACTATTTTAACCGCTACAAATTCCCGACTTACCCTAAATGCCTCGCGCGCGCTGCAAGTAGAAGCTAGCTGGACAACTGCGCAATGAAAGTAAGTGCGCACACGTGTGTAAAACCAAAAATAATTGTGAAATGAGTGACACAAGGCCTCCTAATGTACGTTTTAACTAAGTTTAAACGGAGCACTGGCAGCCTGTGTTTGGGAAAACGCTGTCCTCTTCAGCCATAAAGGTGCTACAAATTGATTTTTATGAGCTTTATACGGCGCTAGCCTAGCTGTTTTCTATATTTCCACTCCTAGTGCGAGGCTAAGCTAAGCCTGATGTGCTTTTATTTCATACTTTTTGCACAGAAATGAGGGAGATCGAATTTTCTTTCGTCTGATATTGGCCGAGTGAGAAAATACAGGTACTTCTGCAAACTATTTCTTCACTTAAAAATTTAAATTCTACATAACTGATTAAATGAAGAGCTAACCCTGCTTCCTTGGACTGTGTCTCCGTAGACTCCCATCATTGCTTGAAATTCTCCCTCCACTTAATGCAGTGCTGATGCATGACTCACCCAAGCCTCCTCCTCCGATCTTCAGTCTGTCTGTCTGACTGCTGGTAAGTGTGTTATGGAGCCACACTGGGGGTCCCTTCTCAACCATGACACAACAACGCACTCAGGCACTGACTGGAGACAGACCTCTTTACTGCTTGTAACCAGTGGCGTTGCTAGGGTCTTTTGGGGCTCCAAGCAAGAAATTCCTGGGGCCCCCACCCCACCCATGTTTCTTTTTCTCTGCCCCACTGGGATAACTCCTCTTCATGTCTCTCTCGTGGGAGGTGGGGGAGCTTGACCGAAATACAAACTTCGCGCTGAATCGCGCAGACAGCGTCAGATGCAGGCTGAAGGCAGATGGGGCGGGGGCCCCACAAGGGGGTTTGCTACTACGGTGTCATTTCATTGCAAAAAAAAAAAAAAAAATGCCCATTGTTGTCGTTGCTGTGGAGTACATTTAGGCAGCCCTTGGGGGCCCCCTAGAGGCCGGGGCTCCAAGCAACTGCCTGGCTTGCCTGTCCGCAAGCCCCGCCCCTGCTTGTAACAGGCAGTCAGCTGGTTTTAAGAGTAGCTCAGGCATTGAGAGAGGTTGGGTTGAAGGGGGATTAAGGGATGGGTGCTTCACAAGATGATAGATTTACAAGGGGTCTTTTGCTCTCCTGCATGTTTATCAGGGGATGTGTTTACCTCTGCGTAGGCTGTCTTGTACAGGTGTACCCTTGTGAGTATGTGTAGCCTCTGTTTGTGTGTATGTGTAAGCGTGCAACTTTTTTCACATTTACTTCCATTCGGACGGAGAGACATTCAGAATTTATACTGTGACCTTTCCCCAGAGGCAGAGAAAATCCTAAAGGAGATTTGGGAGGATATTGTACCTTGAATAATAAGAGAGAAGAGCCACAGCAAAATAAGAGGCAGAATTATGCAAAATTTTGGCCAAAGCTTCATTATTGCTCACAATACACTTGTCTCTCACCTGCTGGTTTTGTGATTGTGAACATGCACATGAGAGCAAGGATATGGACACATGTCCTTCTCGCTCTCTCTCTGTGTGTATGTGTGTGTGTAAAGTCAGCAGAACCCCTGGGGGTCTAACAGGAGCTTGTTTGATTGCAGCCTCACAGCTGGCTCACAGTATTAGCCAGCCGGGCTCTGAGTGAAGTTAAGAGAGAGAGAGGCAGCGATTTGAGTAGTTGGAAGGAAAGATGACCTGTTTAATAGCGGCAAACTGAGAAGACAGCTTTTCCTTTTACCAGGCAGAGAAGCAGAGCGGTGTGAGGAAATCAGAGGGAATGGTTGAAAAAAGAAGACACAGTGGAGGAATGAGGGCTAGGGATAGATGGGTGAGGGCTGGAGGCAGGCAGGTGTGCCCATGAGTGTTTACTATCGCTCCTTCACTCTGGGACTCTTGATATATCGCTGCATACGCTCCACATATATTTTTGCAAAAGGACACATACGTGCTGCAAGAACAATGCTCAGTGTTTGGCCACACAGATGGTATTGCTGGGTTTACTGTGGGATTTAAAGGCAGGCTGAGGCCCTCGCTCAGTTTAACTGCTGTGGTCAGAGCCTCATGCTGTTGGGTAATTGGGCAACGGCATGGAATAGCCTAATTTAGAGGCAGATGACTTGATGTCCCTGAACAGAGGAAAAATAGAGACACAGAGAGACAAGGAGACACTGCAGAGACCATGGGGTTTTGTGTTTATGGATGTTAGCATAAAAGGAGGAAAATAAATTGCTGAAGAGAGAAAGAAATAGATGAGAAAATGCTCTCATATCGAGAGAAGAAACAAACACACGCAATCCCATGGAGGACTGCTGTCATCCATCGCAGTGTGGGAACATTCCAGACTCATCTGTTTTGGCTGGAGTGTGAAAGCTTAGACAGAGAAATTCACTGAGAAAGAAAAGGAGACAAGAGGAGGAGGGGTGGGGGGCGGGGGGTTTAAAGATGCCGAGCAGCCAGAGAGGGGAGCAGACAGTGAGAAAGAGAGGAAACACGACAAACAGACAGATGAGAGAGGAAACAAAGAGGCAGAAAAGAAGACAGTGTGTTTCTGGCTGTCAGGTGATGTGTTAGGGGGCAACGAAGAACCTGTTGCTGTATTTCATGTCCAGCTGTTCTATTTGGATGAAAAAGCCTGTTCTCGATCACTCATCTGTACGTGTTCAGCATCTGAGTAAGCCAGTTACACTTGGATACTTGAATGTGTGCATATTCTTCATGATTAATCGAGTGAGAAAAGGTTGATTTGATTTTTTTTTTTTTTTTTTTATCTTTATGATATTTAAAACTAAGCAGTAATGAGTGTGCATCCAATTTAAAATCAAACAGGCAATTTTACCCTTGGGAGGCAGGCAAGGTGTGACTAAGAGACGAACCAGATATTTTGGTTTTTAGAGTTTCAACAGTCGAGTAAAGATAATTGACTGTATTGAAATATTCATGGGGCAGTTGGTGAAATAAATCTAGGTGCTTTATTTGTGAAACTCAGCCAAAAGAGAAGATCATTATATTATACTATAATGGCTTAGTTTGCATAAGAGGTGGCTTTTTTTGTTCTCTCACTGCTGCCTGCTACATTAGCTTGTTATGCTAAACTAATGTCTCATTCACATCACGTAGTTTAAACCATGATTACAAGCAGCTAAGTGGGCGAAGCGAACCGATGACTCCAGCTGTTGGCAGTCACATCTATATCAAATTGAGTATTAGAACAAATTCACTGGTTTTATCTTCTACGGTCCGTATCTGGTTTACTTGTTAAAAAACTGGTACGTATCAGCAATGGCAGCTAATTCAGGCAATTTATCTCATGTCGCTATGAGACCAGCACGCAGGATCGCCATCTTGGAATATTATATGAATGCCACATCTTGATAACTGCCACAATTGACAAATAACATAAGAGTCTCCCAGCTCTAGTTGGCCTTGTTCTTGGCAAATAAGTATGTATCTGAAAATGTATAATTATTACTTTAGAGAAAAATAAAATGTAATCTTCCAACTGTGACATTATCAAACTACAGTGCAGTCTTTTTACTGCCCACATTTAAATAATTTCTGAATGAACCACTTTTTTTAAAATAACACAGTCTTATTACAAACAACATGTATTTCACAATCTGACGTCTAGAGAGGGAAATAAGCAAAAGGAAGTGGCTTGGGTATTAATTGCCTCACTGATCGTGATGAATGAAGCATGAGACCGGTCAGCCTGTCTCATCACCTGAAGGCCTCATTTCATTTTAATATATGAAATGTGCTATATAAATGAAGTTTGTCTGAATAATTGAATCATCTCTCATTCAAAACACAAAAGAAGATTAAACCTCCCCGAAGCAACCCAATTGGCGGTTTTTAACGATGTCTTCAAGGACAGCTTCGGGTCTAAACTGTTATATGACGAGTTTATTATTTATTATTTTCCTGATAGGTCTCTTTGATGACCTTCTTTAACCATTAATCTACTGCTGGCTTCCCTCTCCTCTTTCCCATAACTGCTGCTTCCCCTCCAGTTGCCAAGCTGCTGTTTCAGGTTGAGCTGTTTTAACACCCGGCCGTTGATCATATTCGGTTTAATTACCTCTGCGTGGACTGGAGGTGCATTAGAAATCATGACCTGATGCATATTCAATAAATTGACTGAAACAGCAAATGGAAATGGCTAGCCTATAATGCGTTCTCATCTGTGCAATGAAGATTTATGCAAGAATGACCTTCATAGGTACTATTGATATTAGGTTATCATTGGAGGAAAGTTTATGCATGCTGAGGACAGTTTCATATGCTATGTTTATAACTGTAAAGATATTAAGGATGGCAAGATATCTCAACTTTGGGATATATCCAGTAGTGCTACATTGTATAACCCCAGTGGAGTCTTAAGGAGGCCTCTGTCAGTCTGTTTGTTTTAAGAGGCACCACTGTAATGCAATATGTGCTATATTAATGCAAAGCAGGACGGAATCAGATGTGAGATGTCAAAAATGTGTCGGCCTCTTGAACAAACGCTTGGAAATCAAAGGGTTGTACATCATGAAGGAAACAAATGAGCTCTGAGCTGTTGTTTTCTGAGGTACAGCAGTCTGTATTTCTTCTTAATGCAACAGCCAATAGGCTTGCCTGAAAGAAAAATGACGATGCAGTCTACCCCCACATGACACAAATGCAGAGTTTATGTTTCTGATATTGCTACCATTTTTTCACACTCTCATCAGCTTGTCATGATAAGGTGCACATTTGTTACCTATGGCATACGTTTAATGCCTACTGAGGTGACACTGACATCTTTTTTATTGTTTTTTTTTTTTTTTAATAATCAGGAGAAGATGAATGAAAGTCGAGTCCTGACCTGCAAGGAGAAGTGGCTACCAGGGCCCCCACATGATTTCTTTATTTACTCATCAATGATGTTTACCAGAGGCTAAGAAATTGAAGTTGCGACATCAGGGACTGATTTTTATTACCCAGGGGTCCTTTGTATTCCTGGCTGTCCACTGCGAAAAAGCTTTCTATTGATTGTCTCAGCGCAGGGAAGGGGATTGGGAAACATGCACAGGCACTGAAAAGACACGGCTGTGTGTTAGCAATCTCTGTGGAGAGCATCAACCTCTTCGAGCTGGGTGTTAACAGTGCAGGAAATGGTTTAAATGATCAACATTTTCTTCCTCTTTTGTTCTTGTTCTTGCCACAGCTCTCTTTTGTGTGTCTGGCCTTGTCCCTTCCAGCTGTGCGTACTGTGTTTACACAGTGCACTGCAGGTGTGCGCATGTGTCTATGTGCAGGGATCTATTCAGTATATGTGTCTCGGCTGGAATGTGTTTGCACGTATGCATAAATGCATCTCTGCATGTACACTTGATGCGGATGAGCTGTGTGCACGTTTATTGGCTTGCGCTGCATTACAGAGAATTAACTGACTGAATAACTTAAGCTCTCACTGTGCTAATTAAAACAGCTTGCGCTCGGTGATGGTGCAGCCATGGCAAGACTGTAATTAATTTCTGAATGGACGCTTTTTGGACACAAGGATCTTCTGAGGACTTCCAATGTCAAGACATCTTGTGTAGTTTGGCTGAGGTACTATTCTTAAAAGTGATTAAGTAATGTTAAGCAGAACACAAATTAATTTCCAGTCCAGTCAATACCACCGTGGGCTCAGTGTTTACTGTCCTTTTGTTCAGAGGGACTGTGTTTGCTAATGACTTTTGCACAGATTTCACACACCCAAAGGCAGGAAATATAAAATATCTCATCTCATCAATGACATTCTTTAAATGCCTGTAAAACATATTCCCCATTGTCTCATGGTGGTAGTTAATTAATTCAGAGGCTTTATCATATTCCTGTATAATATGGTGAGGGGGAAAGATGTTGCCAACAAGCCGTCCTTGCCAGCAGCCTTATTATCAGTCAATAATGAATTCTGATGACCCATATGATGCCAACCGCTGACTGAATACGAACTCCAAACTTTGTGTGCATCCCAAGGCTTCCAAGTGTGACCGTGCGAGCGTGTGTGTCTTTCATGCTCATGTACACCCATGCCCAGGGAATCTTGGGGAAACGCCTGACCCAGAAAGCAGTACAAGCAATGTGAGGCATTACCCTGTCGAGCTCTCCACCCCACCATTCATTTCCATCAAGACCTGTAATAAGGCTTGTACTCTCAGCTGAAATTGCTTTCTGCCTTTCGGGTCAGTACAACTGGACTGCGGGATGGGGGAGGGTGTTGTTTCTGTGTAAGTGTTTTCTGCTTCTTTTTTGTAGTAGTAGTAGTGGTAGTAGTTAGCAGCCTGGGCCTGTGGTCAGCCACCATGCTACAGTCATATTAGTGAAGTGATTTATATGTGCAGAAATCCCAGGCAGTCCTCGTAATAGAGGTTTACGACAGCATGATAGAGTGGCCTCCATGTAAACGGGTTTTCCACATTTCTCCTCCCTCACGTTTCACCTTCTTTTTCTGCTACGCTGTCCTCTTGCGACACACAAAGCATTGAATTTATTAGTGCTGTGATGTGATGAATAATGCACTCATGTCATATTTTTTCCACAGGGTGCTTTCATTCTGAGCAATGGCATGACATAGCCAAATATTTATCTCTCTTTCTTTTCTCTCTGTCTGCGAGTGGCCAAACAGTTGTGTTTATGGGAGCGAGGCAAATGAACCTTTTGTTCCCTCCAATGACAGCAGGGCTGCAGCGTTTTGCAAAGATCCAACAGTTTCTATGGCAGCGATGATTTAAAAAAATAATACTGAATATTTGGTGTTAAAAAAAATCTACCCTGGCTAATCTGCATGCAAACCTGCAAGCAGCGTGATTGGTTTGCGATGTAATTGGTAGCTTTCATTTGACAGCGTGCTGATTGACCCGCCTTGACATTTTCAACGATGTCACACCGGCTTGTCAGACGCTCTGAGTTTCTGCTTGAGAAATCACAACCAATCACGGCGACTTGTGCAAAGAGCTCTTAGAAATGTGAAGAGCTGCAACTGTAGGAGAGGCAGCTCAGGATCAGTTGAATCCCAATTATTAAAACTTTGAAATAATCTTCCTCCGAGGCTACACTTGAGGCATGACTGCATTGATTTTCCAAAAAAGAGCTCACTGATGATAGCAGTACACTTGCTCACACCCTTATAGTGCTTTTTGCTCACAGCTAAGGGTGAGTGGTTAAGCGGGTGATTAAGCAGAAGCTGATTGTTCTCTCCCTTTTGAAATATGTAGAGTGAAGCTCTATGCTGCATCAGCTCCTATAACAGCATCGTCATCAACATCTATTTTATCATCAGGACCAAAATGCCCTCACACTGCACTTAACTCATCATCTTCACGCTGAAATAGGCATGATGTGAACACAACTCACAGAACAAAAAGTTATTTCTAACACTTGACATTTTTTGGAAACGCATGAATTTGCTTTCCTGCTGTAACATTTCATGGAACAATTGATTCCACCATCACATCAGAATGCAGTCAGGAGGTGGTGTGATACCTTAGCATACCTTAGCACTGGGACACAGTTAACTTGGTCCTTTTCATAGAGACATGTATTTTTATCATTTATCTCTAAGCAACAAAACTAATCAAAACTTTTATGGGTTTGCATAAAAGAAAATTAATATATTTTAAGCAAATGTGACAGTAATGAAAAATGAGGGTAAATGGGTGATTGAGAGTTGGGTAGCAATAGTTTGTCTATAAAATTGCAGCCCACCAACTGTTCTCACTGTGTTTCCAGCCACAGCTCATCCCCTGATGTGGCACCTGCTGCACACCTGCTCCCTATTACTCATCAGCACCAGTGTATATATGTATACAGTGTGTCCCCTAAGCCAGGAGCCTGATCTGCACATTGTGTCTTGGTCCTGTATTATATTACTGTTTCTTGAGGCTTCTGTCGTACAGAAGAATGTTTTAGCAATGACCTCCCCGTCATTGTGGTCGTTAAGGGTCAGAAACAATAGTTTGTCTGCAAAATTGCACTTGAATTGTTTTGCACTGGGGCCAAACCTGATGTTGACATTTCAGGTGTTAAACCTCCACTGCAGCTGCACTCTAATTATTTTGACTAGAGGTCACGTTGTCCACATTTGGCCAGTCAATAAGAAAACTGTGCCACTGAACAATATAGTGCATTGACAGTAGTTGTGTTTTTTTCACCTGTGTTAAAGTGCCTCAGGATGGATTTTGTTAAAACTCCCTCCGCACACAGTGAAGCTGGTCTCTGACTGAAGTTGACTGGATGCTAGACAGGATATGAATGTGTTGTATGACTGTGAAGATGGGGGTTTCCGTTTCCTCAATCTGTCTGCACAATAGAAAATGAACAGAACTACGTAAATATCCACTGAACGTTGGATCTGTTCGTACTGACTTTGTATTTTTCATGACAGAGGAAGTTTCTGTGAGCAGGGGAAAGGACTTGACTGCAGAGGCTACAGAGTTGGAGCTGTCCTGGGCCACGGGGAGCGGATTGCCTATTTGTTGCATCAGTGGTTTAGCAGTCACAGAGGCGGGAACTGGGAGTGGATGCCGGGCCCTCAGGGAAACCACAGTCGCCAAACTTTTGGGGAACAATTATTATTGGATTTTTTACAAAGTGGCTCTGTGGACATGAGAGACAGACAAACAGACAGATGGAATCATGTGCATTTGCCAGGGAAAAAAGAGGCAGGAGTTCAGTGTTGTAATCCTTAACATTTGAGCCCTGGTTGAATCTATGAGCAGGTTAATAGAGTAAACACATGTCAGGCAGCTACAACAATCATATTTTGTAGATGCTTTTTAATAACGGATCACAGCCAGCCTTTCCAACATATTGCATTTCCTGTGGCAGCTTCACAGTAAAAGGCACCAGTTGAATGTTTTTTTAATGCAGCAGGATGTTTCATGTCACATTGTGTAAAACAAGACAACAGTTGCCAGTGAGGCTGTTACCTGTAAGATAAAATTACAGATGATTACATGCATTCATCATCTTTGCTGCGAGTCGCTCATGCTGAGGTAGGCAACCTGCATCCAGCACAGGAACAGCTGACCATGCTGCTACTAATAAAAGTCACTATATAGAGAGATTGTAACTGAGTGCAAACGCACTGAATGGCTTTTGCAGGAAAAATGTCAACCATACATTGTGGCTTTTGAGGACTGTGTTTCAAACAAGCTGATGTGGCTTTCGCTGTAAATTTATATTGTCATACTTCCTGGTGGGTTATCAGGTCTTCACAGGTCATAAAGATACTTGTATATAAAAATGCCACCATTCATTTATTTGCGCAGTGTTATATCAGCAAGTATGTTCCCCGAGCTGTAGGAAGAGCCTTTTTAGAAGCTGTATAAATTCAGCGAGCCCTAGATATTGATTAAAATTCTATGTGAATCCAGAAAACTGATGAGCTGCTAATGCCTGAGGAGCTCTGGCCGCAGGTACAGCCGGCTCACCTCTCTGGCCGGCAGCCAGCTTTCATCCAGGCTGCAGCCACAGAAAATCTAATACAGATGACTTCATCATTTTTGCCTAGTGACCTTTCTGGCATCCTTTCCTCAACTACTCCTCCCTCTCCTCCTCCCCTCTCCCTCCTCCCCCCCACACACACATACACACTCCTCCTATACAACCTTCTCTTGTCTCCGCAGTCCTTTAAATGCACACCCTGCTAGCGTGTCTGTCGTTGTATTTCTCTCTCACCTTGTGTCCCTCTTCTACCGCACCTCCTCCTGTCCTGCCGACCACAGTCCCTCCCCCTTACCACTACAACCCCCCCCCCCGCCTGCTCTCAAGGGCATTATTCATTGCGAGGATGAACACAGCTTCAAGGTTAAGTGCCAGCCCGTGTGCTACTGAAAACCCTGCTGAGGTGGGCCCGTTGCTGCCACTGTCGATGTACTCGTTTGGCAGCAGCACTGATCACATCTCATCCTGCAACCAATGGGTCCTTGGCTGCCGCTGCTGCAGGCGAACATAAGCATGGGCAATCAATAGGTTTCAATATGGCTTTGCTGGCTACTGTGAATGAAACTCAATTTTATTTTGCAAGATTGTGCATTTATTAGATGAACAGATATTGATGGCAATATTGGCAGGCTGCTCCTCTCCAATACACACACGCACACAGGCCAGATTTGGTTTAACAGCAAAGGCTGTAATTCAACTGTAGACGGATCAGTGTTTTCATAAGGACATTACCACTGCACTGGACCCAGCCAGGTGAAGAAGAGAAGACAATTTTCTCTTAGTTTGATTATTCTTAGATTTTTGCCTGCTGGCTGTATTCTATGATCTGGCATTTTTGCCTTTGTCCTTTTTAGTCATCACTCCCTCCTTTTGCTCATGAGGATCAGTGATTTTCAACCAGGGGTTCTTGTACCCCAGCTGGTCCTTAAAAAATTGCCATGGGGTACTTGGGAAGACTGTGGAGAAGCTCAACTAATTTCTGTCTGAACACTACTTCCTTATTTAGCTCTGGACACGCGGACACTGTGTCGTGTGTGAGAGGCTACACACGTTAGATACGTCTTAATATTAGGTTAAAACAAAACAAAACAATGATTGGAGTTAAGGGAACATTTAGTTTTAAAACCTTTTAATTTTTAAAATATGTTTGTCTTACATTGGAGTTTTCAACAAATTAGACTTACAGTAGAGATTCTTTATTGATCCCAAAGGAAATTCAAGTGTCCAGTAGTGCCGACACATATATTGTACTGCAAATGATGTATTGACCAATTTGCAATAGGTCTTAACAGTTAACAGTTAATGGGTAAATGTTTTGTAATGGTTAGCCAAAAGAAATTCATCTAATTCACTACTCACTGTTATTGCTGTTTATTCATTACATTTAAAAGATAGATAGATAGATATAGATAGATAGATAGATAGATAGATAGATAGATAGATAGATAGATAGATAGATAATGCTTACTCATTCATCTGACAGGCCTGTGTGGACACACAAGGCAAAACAAGGTTAGGGACCAATGATATGGGTTGTCTGAAGCCATAATCAATCAAGAGACATGCAATGAATGTCATGTTTTCTTTTTGGCATGTCAGACCCTTGTAGCTCTGTGTGTATGTGTGTGTGCCCAGGCAGACGTTAATGCAATTACAGAGGATCAGGTGTTTTTCCCTTTACTATTTGATTAGGCACCACTTCACTGGGTTAGTAATCAAACCATGCATGACACACACACACTGCACATACACCAGGTGAGCAATCAGTATTAGTTTAGTAGTCTTTTCTACCCTTTCCAGCCCTCCTGCCCTTTTCTTTAGATAAATGCATCTCTGTCCTTCTTTTCTTGACTCCAACCAGAAACACACATGTGTAATTGTTAGAAATTTTCCCAGTGCAGTCCACAGCTCTCCTTGCCCTTCTTTGCTCACCTCATCCTTGCCTCTCAATTTGTCTCTTGCTCTCTCTCTCTCTCTCTCACACACACACTCCTCTGCAGCCATGGGGAGGAGGTCGGGTAGTTTCAAGGTGTTTTGGAGCAAATCATCCATGTTTACTGGCCCCACTGCACCAGGTCTAAGGCTTTACTTACAGGTCCTGAGGCTGCTGTCCACTTCAGGGAGGTAGCTGTAGAGAGATTTAGTGGGATCATTATAGGGAGAGGAAAAGCTTTTGGAGCATCATGGGAGTCTCTGACAAACTGCTATGCGGTGCAACTATATACAGAGAGATTATTTATGAAAAAAACATGCAAAGAAATGAACGCAAACACACTTCCAACATGTGTTTTGCTTCTTTTATCACAGTGATGCTGTACAATGACTACTAAAAACGCCATGATGGGGAAATGGATGCATTACACAGTTCAATTATGTTTGATTGTCACTGTAGGTTAATTTCAGCATTATTTCTTCAGTGTTCAATTTTCAAAGGAGATTGAGATCTGATAATAACTTTGCAGTGTGAGAAATGAGTCAAACATAGTACAAATGTACTGCGGTGTAATTTCACCTGAGCAGAAATGTTGCCAACTTTTGCTAAGTAAATTTATCCTCAAGAGCTTAAGTCCAACAGCCATCTGTCTTTGACTGAGACATGTGTGGAGCGGTTTTGCTTAACTTCATCGTCCGCACTGAGGACAACCTTGAGACCAACATGCCTGACGATGTGATGTCCCAATGAAGGATAGGCAGCCAACTCAGGACACAAAGGCTTGAGTTATGACTTTCATATGTGGGAGAAGGAAGAGGAGGAGGAAGTGAAAGTGGAAATGAGTTACAGACTTGAACTCTCCTCCTGTCCCTGTTAATTTTCATCTCCAAATTGCCTAGCCTGGCTTCGGCACGCAATAACTGTAAATCACAGCATGAGAAGAAATGATTTTGCTATTTCCAAAGGGCAAAGGAGCCACGGTGGTGAATAACAAGATATGGGATCAAAGAGAACCAAAAGACTAATTAGAAAACATCAATAATGAGTTGTGGGGGTCTCCGGTTCACGGCCACCCATCCAGAGGTTGATAGATGAAGGGAAACTCATCCCTCTGACACCCCTTTGACACTGATGGTCATTGTCTCTGAATATGCAATGAGACTTCTTATTCATAAGCTCCCTCTCGTTGACAAATGGAAACAGATGATCTGAACTACATTTAAAGTCTCCATCATCCTGCAGCGTGGAGAGGCTTCTTTACAGGCGTCTCCAGGAGGGGCTCAGTCAGTAAACAGACCCCCTTTTGATGCGGAGAGTTGTTTTTTTCAGGACATCAAACCCGATTTCCCTTGTCAAGAGCGGTTGTCATAGCAACCCATTGACTGGCTGACACAGTTGCCAAGTCCACTTATTGTAAATGACTTTGGGTTTGCTTTTCTGTAATGTTTTTTTTTTTTTTTTTTTTTGGAGGGGGGGGGGGGGGGGGGCGGCTTTTTTTGTTCCCTGTATGTCTTCTGATGAGCACCGATCACCTATGCTCCAAATTGTGCAATTGATTGAGTTTCTTTTTCTACTTTGCAAACAATGCCAGGGACTGAGTGGGCGAAATAAGGCAAAAAAGTAACAATAAAGAGTGGGAGGCACAGAGTGGATTAAAAGACTGGATTTGACATAAAGTCAGGGGCGATTCAAAGGCAGGGTAAATACGTGCACATCATGCAAATCATGTTCAACATATCACCGAACATAAAAGAGATGTAGCACCAGTCCTGATGTAGTTAACGGCCAGTACATGGCACACAACTTCTTTACTTTCAGTTACATTTGTTCCTTTATTCATTCCTAGTTTTGTCATTGGCCATTTGAAAAGAAAAATGTTGAAATACAGGTTGCATTGTTTCTGTAATAGCTGCTTATCTAATTCAAACTACAGTGATACACATACTTGTGGGAGCACTTGCTCTCATCTGATGTGGTTAACATGTCATGACTGAGAGAATGGGGCAATGTGACGGAGACTTATGATTGGGTTGATTATATTTCCGCGACCGACATTCCCTGGTACCTGAAATAGCACATCAGCTGAGTTTTGATTTTGTCAGGCAGCAGATTTTTCTGACTGAAGCACATTCTCCTGGGTTCTTGGGCTGTGAGGGAGAAGCGCCTCATCAACCTGATTTTCATAATGTGATTATCCTTGTTGATTTATGCATAAGACACGAGATATGCTCCTCAGTTTGAGTACTAGTCAGGGAAATGCAAATCAATTGGATGTGCAATTGAGTAAACTTTGTTTCAACCTCATTTCTCTCTCTGTATTTGCTATATCCAAAGTCTTACACTATGGATTAGAGTAGTTTAAAAGTAATAACTGTCATAATGAGGGATGAAGATAGATCAATTTGTTACTGCGATGCCATGTGTTTTGTTTTTTTTTAACAGGTTTAACATCACTCACAGTTGCAGTTAGATCAACGTAATCTTTCAAAGTAAATATTGGGATTCTCCAGTTCACCGAACATCTGCTATTACCAGTCACAGTGAAAGCTGCAGCCTCTCACTGACCTCTGTTACAAGTGTTATTTGGGATTGACCGTTATCTCTTGAAACGTTTTTCTGAGTTTCTGAGTTCAAATGGGGATAAAGATTCCCATTCTACCACAAGAGTCTGAGAAAAACAAGCTGCGGTTACTGCAGCATCTTTCTGTTAATTTTCCCTGTGTAGCTTGCATGGCTAAAAACAGCAAGTAGGCTAACAGGGTCAAGGAGTTAAAAGCTGGGTTAAGGAGTCAACAGATGTAGTAGGGCAAAAGCACAGCAAAAGATTGAGGACAGTTTGAGGTTTGCTGTATCCTCTGTTGTGTACTTTTAAACAGAAATAGTGATCCACATTCATCGGCAACCTTTATTCTCAAGACATGAGACAAAACTGATGCCTTCAAACAATGACCATGACTAATGAAATAATCCAAATGCAGGTCTTTGAATGGCTCCCTCATTTTCCTGTGACTTAACTCACTAGCAGCACATCCATGAGTGTACTGCAAACAGTGTGTGAGTGAGCGTGAACCCAGATATGGACTTGATGCTATGAATAAAGGCGTTAACATTTTGCTGCCATGGGACTTTGCATCAGTTCTTGCAAATGGCTAAGTAACTTTTGCTTATTGCAAGTTTATATTAAACATGTGATCAATGCTGAAGCATACATGATTTGATTCACAATACACCGTACAGTCTAGTACAACACTGTGCCCTGCTGAGTGAAAGAATATGATTGGCACCAGGTTTAGGATTCAGTGCGCTGTGGTACAAGGTGAAGCAGTTCCTGTTTCCTGGATTCATTGTTGTACCATCTTATGTTTGGACGTATGCCACTGGAGCAGTCATCCTCAAACTGTAATTTTGTGTCTTTATTTTTTTCATTTTTCCATTCATTTCCTAAACCTTTCGCCCAATGAAGGTCTGGCACTGAAACATTGCAAACTAGTAGTTTATTGCAAGTTAGACAGTTCAGGGTTTTTTAATTGCTACTTCATACTGATTCATGCTGCTCCTGCACACCTGCCTCACTAAACAGTTGTGGGAAATGTTCTTCTTCATTTCTGTTGCCTGAAGTCAGTTATCTGAAAGCAGTTTGCAGGAGTTTGTGGAAGAAGAGTTTTGTCAACTTTTGACAAATTAACTGACTTTTAATCACCAAAGACTTTATCTGACTAAAATCACTTTGGATAGATGGCTGATAGATGATATTGCCAGTGTATTTATGCAGAAAGAGAGAGATCTTGACCTCACCTGACATGCATTTTTTGCTCTAAGCATTTTATTGTCTTAATACAGTGGCTCATTGGGAGTATTTGTGTTGAGCAAGTTAGAAAGACAGTGGTAGCAAAGGTCAGTATTTTTGCACGGATTAGCGTGTCTCATTTTAAAATGTTAATCACACACCTCAGTGTGACACTAACAATGATTTGGTTGGATGCAAATTTTAAAGTTTTAACACTTCAAATGGACCAGAGAGTTCATTCTTTCAGGCAGAATAAATCTGCTAATTTCTGTTAAATTTTTAAAATTTACTTTATCCTTCCAGCCTTGTTAGATAAAGCACATCGTTTCTTACTTACATGTTGTAATGCAGTTAACACTGCAGCTGTAATCAGTCTGTTTGACTAGCACAGTCATTAAACCATCACTATATGATGGATGTAATTAGCGTACAATAGACCAATGCTCAAGTGACATTGATACCACTGCTTGTTAGTACAATGCATCTGGCTTAAAGTGTCCTATGAATTTCCTCCGTATCGTTGTCTAATGAGTGGTGATAATGACTATTGACCCTATTTTCTACAGCAGCTGTGAGCATCTGTCTATTAGCATATTTTATGTCCCCTTCAGGCTGCTATTGAAGTGCAAGACATTGTCAACCAGAAAACATTTTTCACTGGGAATTATGCGTGCAAATAAACTACTTGAAATTAAATGAGAAAGCAGATTACTGAGTTTATTACTTTTAACAAAGCCTGTTGTTCTAGTTTTTTTTTTTTTGTAAATGCCTACAAATGTATACCAGCCTTTTCAGTTGTTGCTGCGTTTGTGTTTAGACTGCTTTGTGCATGCACTTAGAATCCATTATTTCAGCTGTTTGCTGTCCAGCAACGAGCAATCTTAGAAAATTCTTTTACTTGCATCTTTGAGACTGACACAGTGCTGACCCCGGTACATATTATTTGCTGATAGTCATAATATGCTGATCTGTTTATTAGCCTCCAGTCATCAAAATCTGGAGGCGCAAAAAAATGGATTTGCATGAAAATATTATATGTTTCTTCAGTTCCAACCTCTACCCCCTCCTCCATTTGTTGACAGTGTGGGGCAGTATAATTTTGGAGCATTAAATTTGACACATATTTCTAAGTAGTAGTACATAGACATCATTTTGTAAGAGACAGGGTTGCTGCATCCTCTGCAAGCTCTGGTGTTGTTGTTGATTTTGCTACTCTTCTCAGTTCTCTTGCCACGTTGACAGTCCCAGTGTTGAATTGGTGCATTTTATATTCATCTAATGTGAAGAATCAGACAGAGTTGATATGGCTAAAATATTAGCAAACAGCTGATGTTTCACTTATTTACAATCCAGCAGATACAGTATTAGCATTTATTTGGAGTCACACGACTGGCACATAAATGACAAATGTCTAGAGGGAAGCATTCTCGCTATAGCTAACTTCATTGTTTGCTGTGTGGTGCTGGGCACACATGTTGGCACACAGTCGGTCTCTCAGAGCTTTTATCACTCAGAACACTCGTCTGCTATATCTTGATGTTGATGAGAGCTGCAAGAGTGAAGCAAAACACATTTGCATGGCATGTAAACAAAACATTATCAAACAGCTGACAGATGCCTAGAAGCTCAGAAAAGCTGAGAGGAGCCGGTTGATACTTATGTGCATTCTTATAGATGATCCACTTTCACATGCATGCGGTAATTTGGGCCGTTGTTTACAGTTTTAACCTTAACTAAACTTTTGAACAAATCATTTTTGCTCCGTCATGAACTTGTGTGATAATTTGTGTTTTCGTCGTGACCTAATTAAATTCCTGTCAGCAAGCGCTTTTTCAACCATGGCTTTGTGATGATTTCTCTTACCATATCTGTTATTGTGTGTAGTCGAGAGTTTCATTTGTGTCTTTCCATTGTGTCTGAGTTGTCTGTGTGCCTCGTGTTATCTGCTGCATTTACCAGGTTGCCATTTGTACCTTATTTTTGTGCGTGTGCCAATCTGATTATTTACCCCTTATGAGTTGATTCTCTTCCTGAGCGTGAATGTCATCAAACTTTTTAATTCTATGCTCAGCTTCAGACATTAATTCTTTTTCTTTTTTCTGGATTTTCTGTGAATTCAATTTTATATTCATAACTGCCTGAAAAATTGAAACTGACTTTTTATAAACAGTCATTAATATAAATTAAAATAAGCGCTTTGACAAAGACACTTCTGCTTTCTCATCTTTTTGTACTCGTAACTTTAGTAAAAATTAAAAAAAACAACTTAACCTTACCTTTAACATGGTGCAACCTCTGGCCTTGATAAAGCACTGCAGTTACATTTCACGTAACTGCAGTATGTTTTTGTCGAAATGCTCAGTTGCAGTTCATCCACTGAAACAGAAGTGAAATCATCATAGTATCAAGTCCTCTTCAAGCGTTTGTATCTCGTCGTCTCTTTTTTTCCCGCTCCTGTTACAGCTGAGTGTCTGTGAAAGTACCACAGAATAATGAGGAGGCATTTGACTGTGAAATAAATAAGTGGACTCCATCATCCCTCTTGATATATTGCGTGAGGATAGCAAAACCCAGAGTGTAAGATGACATCATTGACATCAAGCTGGCTCTGGACTATGTCAGAGATATCTATCGAAAGTTACTGAACCAATTTAGATCTTGCTCCCACTGATGAGCCTGGGAGACAAGGCATGGGAAGCAAAAATAGAAATCAATCAGGAGTGCATAGGAAATTGGCTTAGATGAAAATGTAATTTCATCAAAATTATGGTTTGTTGCTTTTAGCAGAGCTGCCGTGGAAGGCTTTACCATTTTGACTGCGTTACAATCATATAATCACGTTATTGTGTATTAAGACATAAAATACCACTCTTATAGCTTTATCATAAAGCAACAAAGGCACCTTTTGTTTTGGAGATGGAGAAATTGTACATATGCAAAGTCAAGTGAAAGAGGATGTGTGAGGTTTGACAGAGAGAATATGAGAGTATGAGACAAAGGGCTAAAGAGATCAGGTGTAGTATAGCAAAGCATAAGTCACATATACTGCTGTTCTCTTTCTCTCCCTCTCTCCGCCAAAAGGCTTGAGTCAGCTGAAACTTTTTTTTTTTTAGGCAACAAAACAACATCATTAAGCAAATAATATGAACAGGACTAAAGAATATGACCTAACTCTCATTCCTGCGGCTCATTTTCGTCTACCATCTACCATCTTTGCGCTGCTGGGGCAGGCTCATGGCAAGAGGAACAACAGCATCAGTTATTTGCAGAATTATGACTCTCATCTATTTGGAGGAAAGGAGGAAATAGTGTGACATGGTTACAGAGGCAGTAAGTCTGCAGAGAGAGGAGGTCAGGGCGGTGGATGAAATGACTTTAGTTGCCTGTGTATTGGTTTCTCATTAGCAGAGAGAGTGTGAAATACATAACTGGAGAAATTCTAGACACAGCATTAAAAAAGCACTTAAAGCATCACATCACAAGCAATTTAACTCTGTTATCTATTACTTATTTGGAAGGGAAAACAAAGTGGAATGAAGGCGGGGAGCAAACTATTATCATAGCAGATAGAAGTATCTATTCATTCCTTGAATTATTCTTGGTGTCAGTTTCTAGCGGATTGTTTCCGCCATGCACAAGCACAGGATTTGTTTCCAGAGTTTGAGCTGATGACTATGGAGGTGGAGAGTCTGATATGAGGTTATCTGGTCCATCTGCTGGCAGAGCACGGCCCCTCAAGCTATAAATCTACATGTACGTGTAAAGCAAGGCAACAAGAATACTAAAGAGGCAAAATATGAAACGCAGAGAGCGAAGCTTTCTCTAGATTTCCCTGCTCAGAGAACTGTTGCATCATTTCAGGTGACAGAGAGGTGTCCATATCAACACAAGTATTTCATCTAAACAAAGTAGGGCAAATCTCAGTTATCATGACAACACCCTGCAGGCCCATCACATCCCCAGGAAACGCATGAAACAGCCAACGAACAAAAAGAACCCTTCATTTTGATGTACGTTGCCATGCATTCTTAGCTTGTCATTTATAAAAATATAATATTGACTTTGACTCCTCGGGACAAATGTACTTATAAGCAGCAAAGAAGGGAACATCAGGATAACCATAGTCCAGTGCACCAGGGAGCTCCTGTGTTTCCAAATGTATTCATTGATGAGTGAAACCAGAATTGTTAGTGTGTGCAATTAAGAAAAAAAACTTCACCCCTGTCATTTTTTTTTGCAAATCCAATCACCTGAAACTGATGACGACAGCTATGATATTCAGTAAGACTTGAGATATGCAGCATCATACCAGGACTGCTTGTCTCATGAGTCTGGAGTGTCTGACCTGATCTTTGCCGCTTCTCTTTTCATGTAAACACCACTGAGTCCCAGATGTAGGATCTTGCTTCTTTTTTTAGTCGATATACTTTTCTATCTACATATTAATGTAGATGATGTGAGTGAAAAATAAAAGACTATGAGATCACAAGGAAGTCACATTAAAAGTGATATCCAGTTGAGTTTTACTTGTAAATAAAAAAAGGGAGAGTCAAGTGTGCATCTGAGTGCTTGCTTAGAACTGTTGGAGCTTGGCCTCCTGCATTGTGTTAAATAAAAGACTTTTATAAAAGGAATTGGCAATGAAAGGAATAATATGACATTTGGGGAAATGCACTCACTCCCTCTCTCACCTGAGGGGTAAATAAGACATGATACCCATCTCATCCATTCTTGTGTCTGTACACTAGGAATGAAGCATCAGCCAGGAAACCATTAACTTAACACAGCTCAACTCAGCACAAACACTTCAAGTGCAGAAGGGTAGTTTAGCCCAGCTCCTGTTGGGTTACCTCTAAAGGTCAGTAATCATTGAGTTCTAGATTGATCAATTTAACTATTAAATAATTTCTGTTCACAACATTCAGTATCGTTCCTTCTTGTTTTTGATGCTTTTTAGACTTTCACACAGTAAAGAATTCAGGAGCATCTCTGGTCAGCCCATCACATTAAACTACAGGACTCGCTGTACAACAAGCACAAAATTTGGTGTTTTGAACAGTTTGTGCTTTTGGCAGTGAGCAAAGGCACTATCAGGGAAAACAACCAGGTTTATTTTTTGATAGAATTGCCTGGTGGGAGTGCAAGTAAAGGAGACTGGCACACGATAAATGCTGAGGACAAAAAAAACAAAACACTGGATGACTCATTCTCAATCACTTGCTAACCACTTTTATCAAAGAAAAGACCTGATAGGAGAGAAAGTGTCAGGGGATTTTAAATGGATCTGTCCCTCTAATAAGGAAATTAGTTTGCAACAAAGACAATGACCTGCTGCACACAACAGCACTGTGAGGCATCCAGGAGACATGTTGCCTGGGACTGGCAAATTGAAGGTGACAGACAAAGAAACTGGGTTTACCCAGAACACGGGTTTTCAGTGACCTCCGTGCCTCCGTGGAATCCCCCTTAACTACATCTGGTAGCAAGAGTCAACAGTTATGTTTGGTCCTGTAACAGCTGAATAACACCAATGTCCTGAGCTTTTACACCAAGCAAACCTTTTTCGTGGGGGAAAACAGCCTCGCTTTCACAGCTGGACTGAGGCTACTTCAGTTGAGCAAGAACTGTTATTGTTCAGAGGCATGAAACTTCCAGTTAGCTTATGAAAGAGCAAATTTGCACTGTCACAGTCATTCCTACAGCAGCTCAGAGGTATTGAAAGAGCCTCCAGAAAGGTGCTATGCAGGACTGTGGATCTGGCAACTTCTGTCTGCTACCTACTGTGTATGTAGTGTGTCTGTCCTGCATTCTGCAACTGCCTTGCAATGTATAGCCTCCGCTATATACTTGATTGAATTTGCTGTGCACTGGTGGCATTTGAACGTAAATGCAATTTATTTCCCAGCGAACCCCACCCACTTGCAAAAGCAAGGCAAAAACACAAATACAGAAGTCTGTCGTGTGGAAAGAAACATTTGTTTGGGGGATTATTTTTGTGTTTGTGTAGGATCCCATTTCTCACAGTGGGAGACAGATTGAGAAAATATGTTTTTTTCACGGATTTTAAAGTTCTCGCATACAGAAATGAAAAACAGTCACAGGGCTTTTGGTAGAACTCGGGCACATTCAAAATCTGCCTGTGTCTTTTATTAGACAACAAGGCTGCCGCGCTGAAAGTATCTTTGCGCTAACAACACAATCAATTCAGATGACACATACTAACATGCACACACAAAGAGATAGTAACTCAGCTGTCAGTTTGTATGCGGTTTATATGTTTGTCTCTGTGTATGTTATTTCTTCTTTGCTTCTGTTTGTTTATATTCTTCTCCATATGTATGATGTGTTGGTGTATTGAGGCAATTAAACCAGTATCTTAAAGTTGCACCTCCCATGAACCACTGAATCTCTTTCTACACATCTTGGCAGTGACACAGAAAAAAGTAGATCTACAGACACTGACAAAAGAAGTACTTAGAGTGAAAAGTGGAATGTTTCCTATTATTAAACCCAGCTTCCTGTCACCAGAGAGGGGAACAAGGAGGTGCAGTAAACACTCGAGGGGTGACAGCGCTGATGGAAAGGAAAACAGCTGCCTATAAATAACATCAACGCGTTCACCGGCCCTTGTGGAAAAAAAAAAAAGAAAAAAGGATGAAATACATTTGAACCCTGAACGTCTAGTAAAAGAAGTGACAGATATACGGTGTACAGCTAACTGACAATAATTGGCTCCTTCTAAGCTTGTGCTCCCCTGTTCATTTTTTACTAGAGAGAGTGATAAAGATAAGGTTGCCTGTTAGAGAGACAGGGAGAACGATGTTCCACAGGGTGGTACGTGCATCACACACACAGCTGCACTCCACTTAGTGTCTTTTTTACTGTAAGACATCCTGTCATTAAGGTTTAAACCGTGTCATCTCTTAAATTAACCTGCTCCTTGTTCATAGATAAGGAATACTGTTAAAACAACGGCTGTATGCATCATAGCTGTCCAGAGACGCCTTTTCAGCTGCCAATGATGACAGATAGCAGAAAAACAGGATTATGTCTGCCTCATACCAAAAATATTGGATATTCTGAAGTAAACCCTGACTATACCTCATGTTTATTGTAAACCTTTCAGACACATCTTTCCATCATGTGTTCATTTTCAAATAGACAACCAACATCTCAAAATAAGGGGAGTGAAATTTTTTGTTGTACATATAAGGGCTTTCAAGATGATTAATAACACCCACTGAATGATAGACATTTCCTTTTAAACTTTTCAGACACTTCATTGAAAAAATATTTTTAAGACATAATAAATAGCATTAACTGCCTATCTCCAGCAGCACACTCGGCTCTGTGTAAAGAAAAAAAAAGCAGCACTGAAATACCATATATAACATTGTGATTGTATCAAAGGAGCGAGATTCTGCCCACTCAAAGAAAAATGTCACGCCATGCACATCAGCTAAGACATTTGTCTAGCTTCTGTTCTTGCCTCAGTGTCATTTGGTGCACTGTAAGTCCATATTGGTGTATCTCCCACCGGGCCCCAGGCTGTGTCCTCTAGCTTTGCCCATATGAATTACATGAGAATCATATTGCCTAACCAAAGCCGTTGACAGTGGCTCCATGTCGGCTGTGTCTGTGCTACTGCCAGCTGTGTCTCTGTGTGTAGAGTTTGCAGGTTACTCTAACATTGGATTTCTGTAGCAATCAGATTCAACTTAAACGTGGACAACTGTAGTGGAAGGTGTCAGTTTTATGTAATGTCACTGGCATGATGTGACTATGCTATCAGCAGGTCGTTTCCCTGTCTATCCACTCATGCATGAAAAATAGGCAATTGTGGTCAATTTGCTTTTCAAATACTACATCGGTGCTACTGGAGAGCACCTTCAGCTTTAAAGAGAAAGAAGAATGTGACATAGATATATCTAAGTTTCCTGCATATTTCAAGGCTGCTGAAACTCCATCTTGTTGGGAATTACATAATAAAGATCCACAACAGGCGGGACTCACAGCTGAAGGCTAACATTGAAACAACAGCAAAGGAACCATTAGCCGTAGCTGCAGGTAGCTCTGGCCATGGCAGAGACAGCAGCCAAGCTGACGTTAGGGGTTTCAATGGGGCCTAACATTTGTCATAACAAAGACGCAGATGTCACCAAACACCAAAAGAGATACTTTACTGAACTGCTGTTTAAAAGGAAACGGGCAAACGATGACATTGTGCCAGGAGAACACTTTTTGCTTCCCTTCAAAAGCCACTGTTTGGTTTCACATGTAAATTATTCCAGGGCAGTGATCTTCAGTCTGCACTCACAGCAGGTTGGGGTGTCTGGAAAGATTCAGCAGCCTGCTTCACTGAATATGAAGGATATCAGAGACACAGTAAAGCTGTTGCTGTGCTGCTGCTGTGCTGCTGCTGTGCGTATAGATTCAAACTATTTGACAGTGAATGTGAACACTGGACTGATGTGGTGGAAGTTTCCAGGAGAGTGATGCAACCAGTTTCTTGTCGACCTGAAAACAGGAACTTTATGGCTGTGCTGGAAGTCATCAGTGAGTTCAACCCATTCTGGGAAGCCCACATAGAAAAATATGGGAATGCTGACAGGCGAACCTCATTAGACCTATGATCAACATGTTTAGAATATATTGAACTCATGGGAGGCCGAGTCCTCGCAGAGATAAAAGTGGTGATGCCACTCCAGATGTTACTCACACAAACCAGCTCATATTCATTTTTTGACATTCATTACCTGATCAATATGTGTTTACAGACATCCGTAACTGCAAATACCAGCAATATGATAATCTAAGCAACATATCCGGTAATTACGGTGGCCTGCCAGCACACATTAAACAGATTAACCCTTCGGTTGAGTGGGTAGCACATGCTGCACACACACTCAGTTTAGCCCGGGTTAACAGTGTTAACTGCTGCTCCTGAGACGGAGGAAATTTTTAATTTCGCACAGACCCTTTTTAATTTTCCTTCCAAATCCATGTCCAGTCGGCAGACAATTACAGCAGGTTTACAACCTAATGACAACCACAGGATAGAGATAAAGAAAGGTTTTTCAGATACTACATGGTCAGCATTCCCAGTTCAGTACTCTCTACAAATATTAAGTGATGACTCAAACAAAATTCATACTGCCCAGGATGAGGCCCAGACACGCTGCTCTATTCAAAGACGGAGACACCACAGAGTGTCTTTCTGTGTGCCATGTGGAACAACATACTGCAACGTTTTCACATGACAAGTACTGCCCTACAGGCAACTGAACTGGATTAATGTTAATTTGATCATCTCATCGGGGGATTATGTGGCCAGCCTATGGGATGATTCTGACAACTTTGTAAGTGATGCTATAAACATGTTTCCAACTGTGTCCCGACACTACAAAGTTGACACAGAAAGAGGAAAAAAAAAAAAACAAGAAAAACAAATCCACTGAACCAGACTGTGAGCGTTCAAGCCAAAACAAGTTCAAAGCAACAGCTTTTATCGCCGTCATGGGTTGACTTGTTGCAGAGCCGGATTTGAAGTACCATCCCTACAACCATACTCAGCAGACATTTGGATTTTGGAACAATTCCTCCATCCCTCCCTCACACAGGATCTTCATGTAGGAGCAGCTAACCTTCATCAGACGATCCGGGGGAAGATTTTGTGAACAGAATTGGCCAAATCAGAGGATTATTAAAGAAAACTAGGTCACCACAGTAAGGTCACTGCTGCTGCTTATGTGAGGAAGGAAACTACAGTCAGTGCCTCCGCATGTTGATGTAGCACTCTGACTATTTATGACTTCGCTGTCTCAAAAGTGGGAGTATTTAAAAATAGACAAGATTCTGCAATGGGCCAAAAAACAGACTGAATCACCTGTCTCTGATGTTTATTGAAGTCATTAAGGACTTCTGTCACAAAACCAAAGAAGGAAAACTTTGAAAGGAAGCAGTATGTGTTTATGACTGTGCTGCTGTTGCATTATTGCTGTTATTATGCGCCGCTGCTGCGTTTATTGCATTTTTATGGCTTTGTTTTACCCGAGTATTGCACAGCGGTTTGATTTGTGTCCGTGTGTGCGGATATTGTGATTTTGCCTCTGTAAAACAGGGTGTTCTATACCGCTGCAGATGTCGTACCTGTTGGTTTGGAAAGCTAAAAGCCGTAAGCAGTTTGCATTAGGAATGCCTTTTTCTCTTCAGCGTTGCTATTTCTAATGAAGGCACAAGTGTGTCTGCTTGCATGTGTGGCAATAAATATCTTCTTTTGGTAAAGCATGATGTGCAAAGGGGGAGTGGCATGAGTGCACACAGAGTAGCCTAGAGGCCCATGATCACCTTAATCTGCCCCTACACGTCAGGCACATTAAATTAGGTTTTGTGGTCTCTGGGAAGGTTTTATTCACCCTTCAAGGATTAAAAAAAATCATAATACAAGGCATGATAATGGATGTTGCTTGTAGTTAGAAGTGCCCTGACAACAGTTTTACATGTCTCGTTTCTGACAGGCTGTGCTTCAGATTTTTTTGTCGCAGTACCACAGCTGGCCACGAGGACGTCAAAGGGTCAGCAGGGGTGAGTGACTGTGCCATATCAACCTCTCATAATACACCCATGGTCCGAGTTCATTAAAAGTTCAACACATAAAACCCAATAAAATCACAACATGTTTATCTTACGATGTTTGACCAGTGAGTCAAGAGATGGTGTTGATGGAAATGTTCCTAATTTTATGATAATCATCTGCTGGCTATAGCTTCGTATTTATCTTAAAGACATATGTTGTTTCAATGCTCTTATCTAACTCTCGGCAGGGAATCGAATAAACGTAATTTTCCCCAGTGTTAAATTATTCCTTGAAAGAGTAGCAGACCATAAAGATTGGAAACCACTGATAATGATCATATATGTCCATCTTCACCAGCCAGGGATCAAATCTCAATCACTTGTCATTTTTCAAGATATGTCACAGTATCTCTTGTTCTTTTGGATGTTTAGATCCAAAATACCATCTCCACATATGGAGAATATCGTGTGTGTGTCTGTGTGTGTTTGTGTAAGGGGGTGGGGATGGGGGGTTGCCAGAGCAGCCAGCCCTGCACCGAGTGACCTTGTTTAATTCAGCACATACATCGCTCTCTCACACACACACAGCCACACAGAGCCAGAGGCACGAGGCGCTCAAACACGCAGTCATGCACACACATGCTTACAGTCATGCACACAGACACACAACATGGAAACACACACACACAAGTGTGTTCACCCTGAGGCCGAGGACATATTTTGTCATTGGTGCTTATCAACAGATATAAACCACAGACAAGCAAAGTGTCTGTGTGTGCTGCCTGTGCTCAGTAGCCTACAGAGGATTTTTATTCTCTTACATGATTATGTCCTTGTGCTGCATATATATTACCACTGCATATATCAGCCCACATGCATGTGCTCTTCACTTCCCTCAGGCAAAGACAAAAGGAAATCAATACATCGCTGTGATCATTTCTTACTAGAATGATCTTTTATGTGATAATGTTGAAAATAATGTCCCCCTCTTTATTCACCTTACACTACCTTGCCTGCTACAATAAAAGCAATAAAAAAACACTACCATGAAGCTGAGCTAATTAAATTGAAAGAGCAGCGCGTGGCGATAATGAGTGTAATGAGAGATCCAGTGGTTAGTACGGGTGGAGATGGGAAAACATCTTGAAAAGCTTCCTTTATGGAACCAGCCAATCCAACTGGTGAGTTCCTACGGTGATGAGTAGAGACGACCAATCAACTCGCTCATTCTGAGCCTTGGCAACAACCTCCCGGCAAAGCGAAACAGTAGTGTGATGTGTGAGTGCGTGGAAAGGGGGGGGGGGGGGGGGGGTTGTCTTTGCATCTGTGCGTGTGAAAAGTGTGTATTTTGTGCAGTCTTGCACCAGAGTGAGCGTGCAGCTCCTAACGTCTCCCATAAAATCTGTCTCGTCTCCTCTGTATTCAGGTCTTGTCTGTCACACAGACAGCCAGGTCTGTTGTGATCTACTGTGTACATTGAAGACTAAGGCTGAGCCACTTTCATCCCATGAGTGGCAGATTAATTGATGACCTCGTGAATTCATTATTACGATCTCCTATAAACATGAGACACATGCTGACCTAATACACAAACAGGTGTGTGCCTGCATAAATAGGATCAAGAGGAAAATTCATGCTAGTTGGGTCAGGGAGAAATAGATTGTAGAACAGCTGATGGGGAGATAGAGGTCCCTTCTGGCAAGAGTGTGACCAATATAAATCCAGCGTATAACTGATGGAAACTTGGGGTTTTCTGAGCAAACCAAGATCAATGTCAGACGGATTATTTGATTCAACCAGGACAGATACTCCTTTGTCTGCAGGGTCATTTAACTCCATTTTGTGTTGGCCCACACAACAGTGAAAGCCTGCTTTGTTGACTCGATAAGTTGAAAGATACTGTGCATGTGTGGATTCAAAGTAGATAAAGATGTCGTGGGGCCAGTATTGCAGGCCATAACACAGTGGTCATAAAAAAAAACAGCACAGATGAATGCCAATCCTTTTGAGCGAGTGAATGTTGAGTGATCAAACAAAGGGCTCTGGCTGCAGCTGCGACAGCCTGCTAGGTTGGTAACATACTTCATATGTTTTGACCCATTATTCAGTTGAAATTAACTTTCATCCTTAGTTGCAAATCACATTTACAGCATCTACCTATAAATCTAGGTTAAAAAGTACCTTAAATAATCCTTCTGAGATCTAGAAAACAAGAGACAAAAGGGAAATTACATGCAACATGGAAAGAACATGCAGTTGCATTTCTCTGACTTAAAAGCTAAAACTATCCAGTTAGCTAGCTGGCAATCCTTTTTTTTGGCTCATTAACACTAAAGAGAAGTTTTTGGACTAACAACCACACAATACCAAAACATGCCAATTTTACAAAATCCACCCATCAGTACTTTTAAAAGTTCTTAATATATCTTATTTGATTGTCCCTACTCCAAATCACTTACAAAAGGTTATGCATGGCACTAGCTTAGCATAAATTCTGTCTAAAAACTCCTTTAAAGCTACGGTAAGATCAGCGCCTCCTGGCTGTAAGAAAGTGTATTTGATTGGCTGGCTGGCTGATTGATTTTCATTGTTAAAACGCATCACATGTAGAACATACAACAGTAACAGATGAAGTAAGTAGGTAAATACATAGGTTAAATAAATCATAGGAGGAGTTTTGTACTGTACTGTCCACTGGTGTGGAGATCTGTCAAGGTTAAAATGGCAGAAAGGTTCTCCATCTCCTGACTCATTTTAAAGCTCTATAGGCTGTAGTTTGGTTGGAAGCAGCTGATAGTTGGAGCTGACAGGAGAAGGGAACCCTGCTATCTCTTTCCTCCTGTCAACAAGGTGCTGCCTGCAATTCAGGCAGTGAGTCAGTGCTTTAAAAGAGGAGATAAAGCCTAGGCCTCCCATGTGCAGACTTAGCTTCAGATGCCAAATGCGAGTGTGCAGTAGGTCTATTTGTTTGGGAAATTTGTGTGTGTGTGTGTGTGTGAGTGGGAGGGGTGTGATGGCTGGATTCTTACCGAATATAAATGTATCCCATAAAAAACACTCTTATTTGTGTGAATGTGGTGCGTCTCTTTGTGTGGGGCTGACGCTATTGCACACAGAGGCAGGTGTTGTCCCCTTAACTATGGCCTCTTGCCTCCTCTCCGTGGCATCATCCAGGGAACAGTTGTCATCCCTGACGGGGGTCTGTGCTCGTCACTGGCCCACATCATATATATAGAGAGAGAGAGGGAGAGAGAGAAAGAGAGAGGGGAAGAGAGAGAGAGAGGAGGATGAGGCAGGGTTCTCGAGAGGGAGGATGAGGAGGGAAGTGTCACTGTTTGTCTGCGCACGTGCACTGACGTGTTTTGAGTGTGCTTTTTGTGTGAGTGTACAGTAGCTATGAGTCACACAGTGTGGGGGCTACAATGCATCTGCGCCCAGCACGACAAATGTGTACTGCTTGACTCTATTTCAAATCTACAACCACATTCCATATGGTGTCAGCTCTGCTCACTGTGGCTTGTTTTGGTAAGAGATGAATGGGTTGTGAAGAGTACACTGATTGGTTGTTGTACTGATACTGTTTTGTGACCCGAACCATGGAGTCAGGTTTTCAGTTCATACCAGAATATAAAGAGAAGTGTTGTCTGAATGACTCAGCTCATGTAAAGGGTGTATGTTGTTTCTTAGGTGATTGTAAATGAGCAAGAACTCCTCTTTTTGATCAAGTGGGTGTGAACGAAATCGGTGAAGAAAATAAAGTCTCTTTTCGGAGTGAGTTGATGATCCAACAGCACCTTTTATGTCTCAACCTCTGAAGCCGTCCTCAGTATCATCAGTTATGCTCAGTTGCAAGTGCAGAGGTGATTGCTGTCAATTCAAGTGTTGATACAGCAGACAGCTTAGTGGTGAACAACTGCCACCACCTGGCGGAGTCTAAAACTACACTCAGGTTGACATCATTATTACTGCGATGATGTCAACAGCAATGTGTGCAAAATTAACACCAGGCATAATTGCATCAGAGCTTTACCATTGAGATGATTCATAGGCTGTGTTTAAATTCCTCTCATGCTCTAGAAAAGGTGCAATATAAATACATTTTACTGACTTCAGCTAAAAAAACATTTTTCACTGCAGCAGCAGGAAAAGAGCATCATTAACCTGTTTTTAACAACTGTAAAAACTCTCTACTAAAGCAAGTTACAATTGTCATCTGTTGTGTATACTAGCAGATGACAGTGTTTCTTTGTTTGAAACAGTATACAGTATAGGATGAGTTCATTTGGTATTATGCCAATACTCCATCCAGTAAGTGCAGGCTCAGCTCTCAAGTAGTAATTACATCTATTTTGTATGCAACCAATCACTCACAGCAAAGTAAACACAATTTGTAATCCTCTGTGAGACGTTTCATCTTGTCAAGTGGTGATACTGAAGCCGTAGTGACTATGTGCTAAGAAATATCCTTATGCCACAGTGCCGATCTTACATTAACTCAAGAATAAGAACACTTTCACCTAATCTTTGAGGTAGCAGAGTGAGTAGTTACTGTATGTGCTTACATAAATGTCCTTGCAGAGGGTTGATACACCAAATTGACTATAATAGGTCTTCATAAAGGGCTATTATGTGCTATAATACAAAGTATTGCAAAGGTTACTGTGTGTCCCCTGGCTTGAGTTGACGGGTAAAAGTAATTGAAGAGTTGGTTTTACCTGAAACACGATGTCCTATTTCAACCAATATAAACTTTTTGCGTACATCTTTTTATTAACAGCAGTCACTGTCACTTTAAGAGAGAGGTCTTACTAAAAGAAAATCCACCAAGTAATAAAAGTGTTTGAGGCAGCCATGTCAGGTCAGACCGACCCAGTCAATTTAGAGATAAAGGACAGAATATGTAAGAAGAAATAAAAAATGTGACGAATTATGTTTTTTTTATTAAAATGTTAAAGGGGGGGGGGGCATGGGCCTCCCATTTGTACTGATGTTACAGACCTTAAACCCAGACTGCAGCACTGACTGATTGTCCTGTTTTAATGTAATATTAGCTTGTAAATGATCTGAAATGAATAAAATCTGAATTAATGTATATTATAATTACACTGTCAGGTCACATTAAGTACAGGATGTAGCTGACAGATGGATTGAATTTGAGCATGAAATCAGAAAACAACTATATGACGACCTTCTTATTTTTGTGAGATCATTTTGTTTGACTTTAAGGTTTGAGGTTGTTTTGTCCGCATCACAAAATTTTAACTTCAAACACACAAACTGTGATACAAACACCTCACTATGAGGTGGTTAGTACTGAATGGTGGGGGATCGGATACCCATTCTCTGGTCACTACTACAAACCAGAATTATCCCTAAAAATAGAAAATTGACATCTTTGTAAGTTAGTTTTCCTCAGAGTTGCCCTAGGAATAAGAAAACCAGCACAGGAAGAAAAATAAATGTGCCCCTTCTCCTGGTTTCTCCCACCTGAATATGCCAAGATATGGGTCTAACCAGATTCAGA
Organism: Caranx ignobilis; assembly: GCA_021432705.1. Classification (NCBI taxonomy): domain Eukaryota; kingdom Metazoa; phylum Chordata; class Actinopteri; order Carangiformes; family Carangidae; genus Caranx; species Caranx ignobilis. The sequence continues at coordinate 82,129,541 of MU269990.1, read as the reverse complement.
TTGTGTGAAGTGAAGGAAGCACGTCCCCAGGCCATGAGAGCAAAACCACAGAACATGAATCTCTATGAATTAAACATGGATCGCAGGAGAGACATTGGTATTAAGGAACAGGTCCAGTATTCACGCAGCGAACGGCCAATGATTCATGTCTCAATATGCCGTGCTTGGAAAAAAAAAAAATCGTGAGTCTGCCAATTTCCTTCACGTCTCTCCTCATAAGCAGATGCATTAACACCTCTCACTTTCTATTTACACCACCTTCACTTAACTTTTTGTGTGGACATGTAAATAAGTACTGAATAAACAAGTGATTTATTTTCATAGTCAGATTGTAGCATCTTGAATAATGGAAAATAATCCATCGTCTTTGAGGTGATGTCGCAGCTCAGTATCTGTTATCATGACATCTAGGTGGTCAATACAAACACGTGCAGCAGTTGTTTCCAGGGTCATCATGTTCCTGCTGTGGTGATGATTTCCTTCAAAGTGTGTGTGTGTGTGTGCATGTGTGGTGTGTGTGTGTGTGTGTTCTCCACCTCCACAGCTACCTAATTATTCCACAGCTGATCTGATACAGGATGATGTTCACCCTAGAGACAGAGCAGATAAGCAGGGGAGCAAAAGATGCTGATTTAGTTTCCTGGAAGAGTTATTCATTTCATGTTCAATGAAAAAAATAAAAATCAGTCAAACAAAAGGAGCGAGCTACAAGTTGCTGCTCCCGAATTTAAAGTAGACGTCATTTTGAGGAATTTTCAGTGTACAACAGTCACTTTGTGGCACATCAACGCCCCAGAAGCTGACACAGAGCTGGATAAATCATCCTCTTGATATATGGATGCAGCATAATTGCAGTCATCAGAGGCAGCAGCCATTTTATCACAACCAACAAGCCCCTTTGCATGTTGGGATAGAGAACACACAATTCTCAGTGACAAACTGCCACTAATCTCTCTATCCATTTTTCACTTTGATAGCTACTGTACCCGCCTTGCTCCAGGGAGTAAACAGAGCCAGGGAATGGAGATGTTGGAGGGAGGAGGAGGAGGAGGAGAGAAAGAAGTATATGTGGGTGGCACACGAGTGTCAACATCAGGCATTTACAAAGAAGCAGGCTGATCTATAGTAGGTACCACAGTAGCAGCTGCTGAGATGCCAGAAGCACACAAGTGGAATAAATACATTAACATGGTTAGCTATTGAAAAGCATCCATTTGAAGGGTGTGTGTAAACAGGCCGGTCTCTGTGTGCTCAATGGTTTGGCTTCAGGCCCTCTTTGCAGCCGGTGTGTGGCACGATGAATGGAAAAACCACACTCAACAAGGGATGCTTAACCAGCCATGGCAATGACCGAATCACAGTGTCTGTGTGTTGCAACTAATCAAACGCAGTGCCCCATTATCATACATTAACATGAGCTATAGAAAAGGTATCCCCGTTAAAATCAATCGCCTTGATAGGTCAACTGGCTGAAACAGAGCGTTCATTTCCATAACAATCATATCAAACAGTGAATAGCAAACATCAGCTGAGGTGTACCGCAGCAGCAGGAGGAGGAAGAGGAGGAGGAGGAGGTTGCAAGTGCATTTTCTTCTCCCTAAATGCTGCCTCCGAGCTCATTGTTTTGCTTCTCCAGTCCCACCCACCACAGTGACATCTTCTATTCTGTTTTGTTCCACATCTCCTCCGGCACACTGCAGTTTTCCACAGCCATTTTCTCAACTTGCACACAACAACAACAACAAAAAAAAACCCCATCCCAGAAGGAATCGCTTTACCAGTGAGCCAGCGAAACGGTGCAAGTATTCAATCTTCTAAATTGCGTCAAGAGCATAATGAGTCACAGACGAAACTAATTGTTGATTAAACTGAAAATACCTTATCACATCTCTCACTCATTTGATCCTCAATTAACCCTCCTAATTGCATAGTGAAGGTTGTTCTTTGCATACAATAGATTGGGATGAAATGTGAATACCAGTGGTTCATTAGCATTCTCCACATTCCTTTCCACCTGCCTGACTGTACCCGAGATAGAGGGGATCTAATCAAATGATAATGTTTATTTACAGGAGCCCTATATGCCGGGAGGAATTTGTCTTTGATCCTCCACAAAATCAACACTGGAACTAAAATGGTGTTATATAAGTATGTAAAGACTTATGATTCAGCTTTAAAGCTGCTACAGTCAATACTTTTTATATTAAAAATTGATTAAATGAGTGCATGGGTATGAGAGGGGCTGCTGGTAGTGATGAACCCTAGAAGAATTAGCCTTTCCCTCAGTGCTGCCTCAAAACTTCAGCTCAACTTTATTTTTCTGGTTCATTCGTTGCTGGAAGTCAGGCCCAGTTCTCGACTGCACTGATATGAGTAGGGCTGGCCATAACAATTTTGCCTTTTGTGTGTATGTGGAGTGGACTTTTATGTTATTTTTTTGTAATTCATAATTCAAACCAGTCAATGGCAATACAACCCGCATTTCCAAGGTAACCAGTTCCAAAACTGTTGTGTGTTAACGTAAGACTATTCTTCATGATGTTATAATATGGCATTTCATCATTTTATAACATCAATCCAACATCAACTCCGAAGGCTCAGTACCTCTAGCTCTTGCTCACGTTGTTGAGAGAGTCCTATGGTAGCCTACAGCTTTTTCTTATCCTTCCAAAGGCACGAGAAAATTTTAAGTCCCAAATCCCTAAATCCTAAAAATTACAGCTCTGCCATGCTTAAAATCCATTATCCCAAAGATTTGACCAGCATATTCAAGAGGTGGAGGAGTCTTTGTATAATCAGTAAGTGCCGGTGTAACTTTGTTCACTTTCAGAGTTTCCTCTGGATCAGAATAAATCCTCTGGGACCACAACTTTAGAGAGATTTTAATCAAAGCTTTAGAGTATTCACTTTAAGACAGACATTTTTTACAAAGAAGGCTTTGCAGCCCCTCCAGTCTGTCCTCTCAGGCCACAGAAAGATAGACAGCCTCATCCTACAGGTGTGAAGCAAACCACAGGTGTTAGTGAGTTTGCTGACAAGTCACCCACACCTTCCTGTTTTATTGCAGGAGACAGTAGTCACCTCTGAAGGAAAGGATGAAATGGGAAATGCCAGTCAGTCCTTTCAGGCACAGACTCTTCAAGATGAGGGACTGTGAGCTGACACACATTAGTGAGTGTCAGCAATAACCCCAGCAACTAGAAACATCTATGTATATAAAAATGTAAAACAAAATGCTCTGATGGCAAAGGCCTAGTCTTCAAGGAGAGACCTGGAAAAAAAAAGACTATAGCAGAAACAATCAGGCTCACAGATTTGAGCCTGACCGTCGAAACCTTTAAACGCTGATAATCTCCTCACAAACTCACAAGCAGCAAGGATCAATATTGCACGACCTCACCTCCCAGACTTTGCTAAAAGCTTCCTAACACAATTTTTGTATCAACTGCAGAATGGATATTCCTCAGACTGTATCCGAATGAAGGGAAACTCAGCAGATCATTTGTGATGAAATTAAAGCTTAAATAACCCCTTTAAGATCTGCAAAATTGAGTAATCTGTCTCATCTGAGCAAATCAAGAATGCATTTTCAAAGGAATCAAGAAAAATGTGAAAAAGGCTGCAAAGTCCAGACTGCCAGAATAGACTGGAGATTGTTTATAGCACTATAGCATAGGCATTTAGAGGAATCATGTAACCACAAACACATACCTCTGGACCAGAAAGCCTGAAGTCACTTATTTCCTTTATAACAATCCTCCACTGACAAATAATTGTTTGACTATGCAGGCACTGTGTAATCTTGTGTGTCTTGTCCTCTATCTTGTTGCCTTACCTTGAGTACATGCTCCACAGGATGGGGTAGTGCTGATGCTCCAGGTTCAATACCAAACATCCAAATTATTGACTGACTAATGAGCATTTTTCTAGTATCTAGTATAGTAATCTTGTGACAAGTAATGAATCCCATCATTCAAAATCAACAAGTAAAACAATTCTGGTTTAAAGCACATGGATTTAGCAGAACAGACTACACTGAAAGAGATCCTAGATAACTTGCGGATCCCACAGTGACAGATGAGTTCCCTCATTGTTGTTGCTTTTTCTTCCATGATGGATGTATTGTCTTACCTCAGGTATTAGGCTGCTGAATGGATGGAATAACTGAGGGATGCCTGTGTGCTCCAAGAGGCCACAATACTGTTAGGACTATCTGTAGCTTTGTGACAGTTACCTTTATCATGTGACACCCTCTGTTATTCTGGACTATTTGTACTGCTCTATGAAAGAAGGAGCTTTGAGTCAGACATGAGGGAACAGAAAAATGCTGTATACCATGACATGTATGCTGCACTTATATCATTTCCTTTAATAGTTCCACCACTGCCTTGTATCAATAACCAAGAAAGAAATATATATACACAGCAGGCAGGATGTACTGCTCAGTCACTCTCACCGTGGTGCTAGTCTTACCTTGGCTGCAGGAACCTTCACTTTGATATGTTGAGGTAGCAGTAAAAAAGGATTTGCACGGCCCCCTTCGTTCAAAATGACCTTTATATATCTAAAAGCTGAGATTGAAACTCACCCATTTCACAAGTCACACTCACCTCCACAAACCTGCTGGGATTTTCATTTTCCACTGATGGGAATTGATTCTTTGAGTGAGTGAGCAGTGTCCCAAGTGACAGTGTCTCGACCAACATGATTGTGTCAGAGCAGACAGTACGTCCATGTTTAAAATAAACATGAGATCCATGTGATACAGCTTTTCAGTGTTTATTTCACCATCCTTGCCCATAAATTACAGACCTGATACTAAAATAACACACTATATTCACCGTGGTCCAACAGAAATAATCTACTAAAAAGGCTTAACTAGGTAGCGTTACTTTTACCATTAACTAAATACCTACACCTACATTGTGCAAGACAAATGCTAGCAAAATAATATAACTTATTTCAGTGTTTCAAAGAAAAGGCCACAAAATGTATATTAACATGAGGAGAAAACAAATATACACAGTATTTACAATACCACTGTTCAAGTGTGGATGTATTTAAGTTATACTCCACCCAAAACCCACCCAAAAATCACTCACTCACCTCCTGTACACTTGAAAAGCATTGTTCATTATGGAGCACAGTGTCTAATATAGCCACTTTTCAACTTTACAGAAGGTGAGCATTTGATATTCTACCACACAGATTTCAGGGGAGGAACACGAGAACACAACATTGAGACAGTTCATCTAAAAAAGAAAAAAAAAGAAAAAAAAAAAAAGCAGAGATGCCAGATAAATAGGTAACTAGAGTCAATAAGAAAAACAGGATTTAAAATTCTCCCACATCCACCCTCTTGTCCCTGAACTTGCTCCTGGCCTTGGTCCGAGCTTTGAATGCAGCAGAGTTGTGGAGATGCTGAAAAAGAGACAAGGGAAGAGTTAAAAACAAGACCACCAGAACATAAAATAATATGGAACTATTCATGCTGTATGGATTAACAAAGCCACCATAAGTTAAAAAAAAAAAGGAATCTCTGGTAGCATCGAAGTGCAACATACCCTCTCAAAGCGAGATATTTTCATGGCCTTCATTGTGGCTGAATCAACCAGAATAGGTGGTCCCAGTTCAAACACGTCTCTGATGAATTCATTTGCCTGAGAAGTAAAGATAAAAACTCACTTATCCCAGCAACAGACAGCATATAGCACAATTTAAACAACAGCCACACACTACCATTAGATAGTTTTCACAATTTTATGTGAATTGTGTGAAATTGTCTCATCTGCATTGAAGATGTAGTTTTCTACAGATTACATCCTCCCCACCAGCTATCCATCTAATCCAACACACGCACACCACAGTGTTTTTATGCTATATTCTGCCAATATTTAATAAGTCAATTATTACCTGGAGGTGGTAATTCATCCCAGATCCAACAAACTCTCTGAAAGCATCATAGGTCCTCTTCCTGACCCAGCTGTCAATGGTCATGCGCTCTGTCCCAAAGCGAATGGTCTCAGACTGGAAGTCACCCTCCTGGGAGAATTAAGAGGGGTGAGAAAAATAACCATGATGACACACTGGTCATTGGATTAAATACCTCAATCAAACTGATTAAAATACAATCTCTGACCTACTCTGGATAAAAGAGGGAATTTAACACCTAACGTGTAAACTAACACCTGGAAACTAAAGTCTCTGGTAACCGACACTCAGCACTTACCTCAACAGCCTTAAGCACGTCTCTGAACACAGATCGCTGCTTCCTCTTATCTGTCTTGGCTCTGTGTTTGTTACAGTCTGTGGCCAATGCGTTCAGCTTATCACAGAGTTCATCCCAGTTGTCAAACTCAAAATCCTGAAGAGACATAAAACAAAGTTGCATTCATGACCATGGAAAAAAAAAAAAAGACAATCCATGCTGACCAGACACTTGCAAAATGTAACATTTATCAGATTTAGTCAAGCAAACATGCAAATTAAGTACAGACCAAAATTACAGTGCCTTTTGCATTTGACAACAGTGATTTAGTCCCAGCAACTGCACTGCACTGCACTACAAGAATGATAAACAATGGCAAACAGAATAGATGTGAACTTACAGTGTCCATGTCTCTGGCGAGCTCAAAGAGCAGGGCAATGGTCTCCCCTGCAGCAATTCTCATGTTGACATCCTCACTCTCCAACAGCCTTGGCAGTTTGGGCAGGTATCTGTACAACAAAACATCAATTTAAAACCAAAAAATATATATCATCATTGTTACTGTGCTTTTCTGGATCTGGGCTGCAGTCAAATTAAAAAAAAAAAAAACTTAACTTAGCAACAGCAGCTGTGAAACTTAAAGGGTTGGCAGGGGGTCTTACTTGCGCAGGATGTCCTTGAGCTGGCTGGCAGTGCAGATGGTGAGAAGAAGCGCCCAAGACAGCAGGGCGTTGGTGTAGAGCTGGCTTGTCTGGGGGTTAATCGAAGGACAGGTACCATCCACCCTTGCGCAGGCGCGGGAGAACAGGTTCTCGAAGCACTCCATGGTGGCATGCACATCCTACAGCAGGAAGCAGCAGTGATCATATGAAAATTGTGAGTTTGCAACGCAAAAGAAGCTGATGTTCAAGAGCGACACCAGTCATCACAAATGATGACTTAATGAATAACTTTCTTCCGGCACTTTTGAATTCAGCTGCCAGTGCTGTTGACATCATGAATGTTAAGACTGGATGAGGCACACTGTCAGAGCCAATAATGAAGATAAATACAACTGATAAAAGGATTTAAGAGAGACTTCACTGCATCTTGCCCTCAAGCCCAAAAGTGTCAAACCACAGAAAAGACTTAGGAAGTGATCAAGAACTTACCAAAATGTCATCTTCTGCGACTAAAGTACAGAGGCCCAGACTTGTCGCCACCTATTAGAGAAACAAAGAGACCTCACTCAGCTGGCTCTCCACTGAATAATCCACTGTAACAACCTCACAGTAGCAGGTACAAGACGGCTGCCGTTTCACAATCTGTCAAAAGTGCATTCTTCCATGGCATCTGCAGAGAGCGTCACAATTTCAACCAGGTACTCACAGCCTGTCTGGCTTGTATGTTGGCTGATCCATCTGCCAGGATGTTTTTGAAAATGGGTTTCAAGGTTTTGAGCACCTCCTCGCTCTCGATGCCCGAGCCCAACTGGATACAGAGCAGGCACGCCAAAGAAGCTGCCGCTCGTTGTTCCTCGCCTTTACCTGACAGAGGAGGAAGAGGAATGGATATTAACTTCTTTAAGGTTTAAAAGGATACATCACTTAGAAAGTATAAAACAGCACCTATGAAACTTGACTTGAATGCAAAACTTAGTTCATGTCTTAAAACCAACTTTTCAGACTTTAATTAAGATCCACTGATATCAAAAGACTATTTGAACAGCCACCTGCTGACATTTAGATTAGGCTATGACACTAGAAAGCAACATCAAACAGATGAAATAACAAAATTATTTTAAATACCTTTCTTGAGGCAGCGTTCGATGCTGTCTGTGATGGTCATCCTTCTCTCTGAGATAAACTCATACAGGATCCGTGTGGCCATTGCCGTCTTAAGCCCATCCAGTGCTCCCTGTCTGGTCTTAGCACTGAGAAAACAGGTACACAAACATTCACAATTACACAAATCTGCCCCATCAAAAAACCCATCCCATTCATTCAAGCCTATAGTGTGAAGGAAGGTTGCTATATTAGAGGGATAAGTGTAAGCTTAAAATATAACACCCACATTGCTTTGGCAGTTAAGTGGCACTTTGGGTGCATCCCTATTTCAGTGTCATCACATTCAGCAAACCAATGGTGACAGGTCTGTTGGGGGTGAAGTCTATTTTTAGCTCGGCTGGGCTGCAAACCTCAGTGATACCTTTCTACTGAGATTGACATCAGCTCTCTATATTCAGGCTACCCATCCCACCAATAAGCCTTTTAAACCATTATAGCTGTACTTACTAAAAACCTATGTTGTGTGGAGGCTCTATGTCTATTTTCTAGGCATATTATTCATGGCCTCAAGCATTTTTTTGTGTTACATAGTTGACATTACCCAAAAATAGTTTTAAAAAATCATTTAAACTATTTAATGGGTACAAATAAATAAATAAATCACCCAAGACCTAATGCTTTTTCCGGTACAGTGTTTGCCCTAGGAGAGTGTCATTTCCTTATTCCCATGTAGAAGTGAAACTCTACTCCAACTTGCTACAACCTGCATGCATATATCAGATAACAAGGTTCAAGTTTTACCTTTTATCCACAGTGCTGTCTATGAACCCCTTCAACTTGTACTGGAAATCCTCCTGGGCTGTGTCCTCACTGGCCTCTGCACCTGGAAACACAGCAAGAGTTACAATACAAGTTACCTGACATAAAACAGATGAAACACTTCTGACAGTGAGGTTTGGAGGTCAAAAAAATAAAGTATTTTATTGTATTTTAGGCAAATATTTGCCCAAGAAGAAACTTTACAGCAAAATTCAGACCAGGAGACAGGCTCTAGTACATTCCTGTTCATTGATGAATGCACACACCCGCTGACAGCATTGCCAGCATGTGTGCTTGCAAGTTCAAACTACTAGAGCACATGTAATACAAACAGATGCATGCCCAGGTGTGCACATAAACCTACCTTCATCTGCTACACTGGTGACGTCACTGAAGCTGCTGCAATGACTGAGGGTCTCAATGGAGGCATCCTCATCACTGAAAGGCTGCACGTTTCCATGCTGCCCCCCTGAAGAAAATGAAAATACAATTTAGCCTAATCAAATGCTTTAGTATAGTGCAGCAGGTCAGGGTCTCAATTATATAACCCAAGCTCCACATAGGTACTGTTATCTAATCGGTTTTCATGTCCTTTGCCTTATCCTGCTGTGCTTTCATTACCTCATAGGAAATTACAGGGTCAGGGACAAACCATACATCTGTTGGCTTTTTAAACACAACATTATGTTTGGGCAAGAGGGACTTGGGTCAACATGAGCCAGCTGACATGACATTACAAAAGACTTATGCCACAATATTTGCTATCCAAAATAGACAAAGTACAGTTTTAGTTCAACTCAAACACAAGAGTTAGCAACCACCTGCCATAAAGGGAAAAGAGAAACAAGTTTATCTCCAGCCAAGTCCACACCAGATGGTGTGGGTGATTATCAGTCCAGGAGGGGAACTCTTTATTGAAAACAGTTAGAAAAAGTGTCGACCGGAATGAAAACCTGCAGTTTGCAGGCATTTCTCAACACACAATACTTGGTATCCGTTGCAAAAGGTATTCGTGATAACGAAATGAGAGTGGGAGAGTTGTGAAAATTTGCAGCAAAGAGGGTGTGAAAAAGTCCATTAATTTTTCCAAATAAATTTAAAAAAAAAGGTGTGTTGAGAAATGTTCAACAGAAATAAAAACACAGCATAGAGGAAATCACAGGCTTGATGATTGTGCATTGTATCCTGACTCTGACTCAACAGGCGTCTCTGCCTTGACCTGAATTGACCTCTGTAAGACGTGTGTAGGCTTATTTCCGTTTGAACGGCCTTTTGAGCAGCCAAAACACAACCAATGAATCCAGTTGAATATGTCAAGCCATGGCAGATGCAGTAGTTAACACCAGTTGTTTTCAAGTGGCATTTTCGTCCAACTTATAGATACTGTTCCTGTGTGTATGCGTTGACGTGGACACTCCCCCCGCCAACCCCCGCAGCTGACAGCTGATTTCTGAGAACCGGGCGCCGCCTCTTTTCCAACCCGCTTCAGCAAGTCCAAAATGTCCGCCTTGTGTCGCGAAAACAATAACAACCAACATCCAGATCGCTTCTCTGTCTCACACACTAGTTTTATATCAGCTAACTCTTACCGTAATGAATACCCGTAGCGACACATTCGGCTAAAGTTTAATTTAGGTCAGTCTGTTGACATGGAGACGTTCGCTCCAGCGTTGGGGCTAACCTTAGCTATTTATTATGGAAACCCGCAAAATGTTATGTATTAGTCTACTGAGTTAATTGTCATGTTAAAAGCTGTCACAAGTAGGCCATGTATTCAGATCAACTTTACCTAGCAACTAAAGCTGTATCTTGCTAGTAGGGAGTTGGCATTAAGCTAGCTAACATTAGCTCATAAAGTCCGACGATCGGTACAGACTAGTGTGAAGTACAAATTAGTTAATATTATTAGTTAATGATCGTGAAATAAAGGTGTCAACAAGTAAAATACGGAACAATATTTTCGTATGATGGCAGGTTTTATTAGTTGACAGCGAGGCTTTGTGTAAACCCGGCCAGTTAGCTTAGTGTTTTGACGTAGGCCATCCCCCAACGTTTGTAGTCCTCGCTGTAAACAAAGTCAACGTCAGTCAATGGACAGACGTGCGGAAAAGAACTACAACTACCATCAATACAGAGCAGTCAAACGAGGAAGGCCAAAGAAATGCGGCCACTTGCCCGCACACTTACCCCTGCTATTCTTCTTCTTGGTCCTCGGCATTTTCGTCAAGAAAAATGTAAAATTTTACCAAAAATCAGCCAATACACGACCAACTTTTATTGTAGTGTCTCGTAAAATGAAAATATTCCCGTGGCACAGTGGATAAAAAGGAATTGAAAGCGATCTTGGAGATAGACTGTTGGCCGAGACGATACATTTTCCCTCATAAACCAGGGCTGCGTAAGCACAGTGTGGCTCTGGGTATTTATACCGGCAGACATGTCACGAGGAGGTTTCCCGGCATCGCTGGCCAATCCGGGAAAAGGAACATGCGTCGCGTGTGTTCGCTCGTGATGGAGTGAATGGAGACGCGGGCACTATGCATCTTCGTTTATTTTGGTCAAATGTGTCTATCAGTGCACAGCATACCTGATTCATTTTAGGCTACGCATGTCTCCACATTGCTACGCACTTTATCATCCTTAGCAGAGGGAACATCTAGCTACGAAACACGTGTCCATCTAAACTGAAAAAACTCTTATATAACTTCCTAACTTGTAGGTGGTACAGGTGTGATAACCTTCCATTGTAAGCCTATTGACTTTTGTGATACATTTGAAACTATAATTGGTGGGCTATTATATTATATTATATTATATTATATTATATTAATAGATGGTATATTGAAAGAATGCTCTTATTAATATTTCCACTTTGTGTCCCACATACTGAAATTGACAAAATAAGGGGAACACCTCCCAAAATAATTCTGTTTAGAAGTTAACCATGACTTTAATGAAGGTGTATTTGAAGCCTGGATGCAGACAAGTGCCTGTCACAGAAGTGTGTGTCTTTTTGCAGGTTTCTTGTTTATAGCGTATGTCATCATATACCTTCTGCAAACAACCACTTAAAACAACAAGGCAGTTACATAAAAAGAGGTGCAATAAGCTAAGTAACAATTTCACAGTACACGAGGGATAAACACATTCAGTTTTAGAACATAAAAATATCTAGTTGCTGTTGTTCTATTATCATTTTGCTAAAACAATGATGTTTTCTCTCATTGTGTTCCCCCAAGTGGAGAGCTATTACCAGGCATTTCAACACAGCTTTCAACAACAAAGTTACAGAGTTGTTAACAATGGATTCCCATAGTGTTAAAACTCAGTGTTTATTTGGCAAAATCAGAATCATTTCCAGGCTCCCCAACTTACAGAGTCATAGTTCAGCAATCAAGCACATAAAAATACATACCAGATAAGATTTGCATTATTTTTTTTATTTTAAATCACATCATTGCCTCCAAAAGCAAAGGGTTGATGACCATGATTAGATACATTCTGTCTCAGTCGTGTGTGGGAAATGGTGTATTTCCTCTACTTTTCAACAGTGTGTATCAGGCACACAAGCTTCCTGGACAGCAACAGCAGGCACACGTCTAATATCTCTACTCCAGCAGCCAGAGTCTCCTGCACTGTGTTTTATTGCAGGCTGCAGTTTTTCAAATGGATTTTGGATTGCATTATAACTACAGCTTAGGCTACTGAGTTTAAGTTTGTTTGTATTAAATGAAGTGTTTATTTGATTATGTTTTTCAGTATAAAACACGTCTTCACACATATGATCAGGTGGATAATAGATAGGCAAGTAGACAGCTCTACCATGCCTCTTGGACCAGCCTAGTTGGTGTTAAACTTGTGGCCTAAGAAGACACAGAAACAGCTGCTGGAGTCTTCATGATGTCTCGTGTGAGGGCCATTGGTCTGTTGGCATTTATCTCAGCTGGTTGCCCTATAGGTACTACAACAATACATAATGTTTTCTGCACCCACCTATGTAGACATAAGTTGAAGATCCTGTAGCAGTTCAGCCAGCTGGGCTGTATACAGACCTTTTTATCAGCTCTATTTCCATGACGCTGCCTCTTGAGCACCTCCCTTATCTCATCTGCTGTAAAGCACCTACAGCAGAGAGATAGAGAACTGGTGAACTTGTGTCAAACCTGTTGTAGAACTGGTTGAACACGCTGGCATTATGTGAATCAGCCGATCCAGTGATGGTGTTCATCCCCTGCCACACATCTCTGGTGTTGTTATGCTGGAGTGTTCTCTCTACTTGCTACTACTTTTTTTCTTCTTTTTTCTACTCTCTGCTTTCCTTTTGAGGCCCACCTTCATCTGCTTAAATCATCAGCTTCTTTTTCTGGTCGAGGAGGGTTTTGATGTTTCTGGTGATTCAGAGTTTGTTGTTGGGAGAGCAGTGTACAGAAGTTGATGTACTCCCAACTAACTACAGCCAGTTAAAGCTTCTTTTACAGGACAAGCAGCCTCAGCCTCATATCCTCGCTGCCTTAAGTCCTAATTAATATTTCCCAAATCTATGCTGAGCTGAGGGCTCAGAATGAAGCGCTCCATTTAATTTTCTTTTCTCGCTTTTGTTGTTTCAGTCACCTTGGCTTTTGCTTGATATGACAAAAATAGATCTTTCTCTCCGACACGAGTGGAAAATCTCACAGATGCAGCCTCCTTGTTGTCATTCCCACGGTCCAACTGTCAGCAGTGCTCCTGCCAGCCCAGACCTGACAAACATCAGAATGCAGGCATGCAGCATTCAAAGCTGAGTTTTATTTTTCAAGTGTTCAACCTTTGGGAGATTTCCAGAGCTGCTTCCCAAACACACACCTCCACACTGATCCTGATCTTCAGTACGGTCCTTTTTAAATCTAGTTCATTAAATAAGCTGATCTTTATCATGTTGTTGGTTTAGACAGTATTTTCTCAGGAGAAGCAAATGGCTTGGTCCACAAGTACTATTAAGATGTGGGTGGCCTTGACAATGCATTCACAGATTTTTAAAAAAATGTTAGTCACATATTTGCCTGAATCTTTTGCCAATTACAGTGATACAGAACGTGCATAAAGTTCCAGATGGACAAAATAGGACTATTCAACCACATTCACTCAAAAAGCCATCACGATACTCACAATATGGGAGACAATCCTCCTTTGCAGAACCAGATACAAAAGCAATATAGCAGCAATGTATCTGTGAGGAGAGGTGGCCTCTCAACATGGCCCACCAGGAGACTGCACTCATGTCCAGAAAAGGCTGTCTGCAGCCCTCAGGGGCACAGTGCATGGACAGAACTGCTGTTCTGTTTGCAGTATTGCGCTTGAATAATTCATTATGCGTGAAGCTGGCTTGTTGTAAGTGAACAAAATAAGAGTGAGTGTTCGGTCATTTATTTTTTTCATGGCATTCGGTTTTGCTTCCAAAGCCCAAAATGTACTCTCAAGAACTGTTGAATTTGAGCAAAAGCAGCAGCATCTTGTGAACATATTATGAATAAGAGCAGTTCACATCACAGTGAGGACCAAAATACCTCTGTTTTATGATTTATTGCCTATTTGAATTAAAGATTGCTTAAGACTGCTTTATTCAAGCAGTAACACTTACAGCATCAGTTGCCTGTGATGTGAAATCTAGTTGATGAGCTTGACACTTCACTAATGTCTTTGCCACTAGGGGGAGCCATTCTGTATGAAATTCAAAGGGCACACTGCTCCCACTGCAATAGCAAGTGAAATTCCCAGAGATGTTTTTTTGATGCATAATTTATGGAGTCAGTGAACTGTGCTCACTGCTGAGCTGTGTCTTGCTTTAAACGTTTAATAGGCTGGAGCGTGCAACGCAAATATCACATAACCAAACCAGTTAGGACTGGTGCAAAAGTAGCATTTCAGAATATACTCTGGGTAATGAGGAAAGCAGAATGTTATTTTGAAGGTTCTTGGCACTGGTGCGCAGTGTGCAGTGGAAGGAGAGAGAGAAAGAGCAAAATCACCTGCCAGTAAACCAGAGTAGGAATAAGGAAACAACAGTGCAGCCCAGTCTAACCTCACTCAGCATGCCTGACACGTTGCATCAGTGGGCATCGGCCCTGACCAACTAATGCCACAGGAATACAGATCATTACCAAAATAACAGATAGCAAGGAAGAAGAGAGAGAGAGCTGACAGCAGATAATAAAAAATGTCTGAATATTAATTTCATGGGCAACGCTTCTGTTTTTAAATAATTCATACATGGCATGGCCTGGAGCGATGTGGTGAGGCTGCTTGGGTTAAGCCTGCTGGCGAGGGAGCGGGGTTAGGAAATGATCCCAGGTCTGCAGGTCGATTGAAATGCAACGTCAAAAACTCAGCAGAGATGATCTTTCAACCAAAGGGTCCGAACAGTGCTCTTTGAAATATAGCAGCGTGTGTTCTCTTCCTTTTCTGGACATTTATTGTGGACGCGACTCCACAGACTTAAGTTGAAGGAGCTCTCACTTGTCACTACTTCCTGAGCATCTGACAGAAAGCATTTCAACCAGACAAGGTATTAGGTTGGAGGAAGAGTTTAATCATTAGTGAGCATTAGATGAGAAGATTAATGACTGTGTAATAAACATGTGGCTAGTTTTAGAAGAGCTGATAGGCAGATTTTGTGACCTTCAGGCAGAGCCAGGCCAGCTGTGTCCATCTCTAAACTAAGCTAAGCTACCTGGCTGCTGGCTGTGGTGGTATCCATCATCTCACCCAGCCTTTGGCAAGAAAGTTGCTGCTGCTTTAATTTGAATATGATATGATAATACATTTCTAAATTCTGCTGTCATACAAAATCATTCTTTATAATCCAATTACCTTTGCTAAATCCCACTTTTCACTGCCATAATAGTTCCATTACCTCAGGACATATTTAACTGAACACAGTAGTCTTACTGAATCTTTGAATAAATAACTCTCTAAATAAATTAACTTCAAGTGCTGTATAAAAAAACCCAATGTATTATTTGGCAACCACTCTGCTTGGCTTGAATACCACCGTCCATAATTCCAATATAATTCATCTTATTTATCAAATATCCAGCCCTGTTCAGCAGTAAAACACCACTGCTGGTTGATGGAGTCAGGAGGCTCAAATTAGAGCATCGAGCTCCTGATTATAGGCTGTTAGTCATTGGCTGAATCCCATATTCTTTCCCCTCATTTACTTGTTTTGAGAGGGGTTTAGCACTTTATCAGACAGCTTACTATGACAGCAAGGCTACGCTGCTGTCACTGTAATTACCCCTCAATCCCTGCACACATTTGTCTTACTGGATCATATTTTGCAACTTCAATCTCGGTCCATTAACCTTTTTTTAGGGAGGGTGGCTCCTGGGAGAAGGAGGGAGGGAGGAGAGAGAGAGAAAGACAGGGAGAAACAGAGGCCTTTGTTCTTAGGTTTTGGTGTGCCACGCCCTTACCAGGATCCCCAACATGGATTTTTTATTGATCAAAGACTGTTAAGAAGAATAACGAATGGGCTGGGGGAAGGTCAGCCAAAAACACCTGTGCGCCCCAACTCTGCTCTGCCTTTTCATCTCAGCTTCAAACCTAATCACGCACACTCGGAGTACAAAGTCACTGTGTCACAGCCACAGCCATTTGTAAAATTAGTTTGATAGTAAGTCCATGAACCATTGTGATATATTAACATCTTTGAAAGCCAGCCACCTTTCATTTGGCACTGCTTTTGCTTGGCGTCCCGCAATATTAAAAAGGTTTGGTTCACTCTAGTAGAAGTTATTTTAAGGTGAGCTTTACCTTGTTTCTTACTCAAGAGACGTAAATCATCAATTTGCTGCAGAATCTGAATAAGAATCTGCAATGAAAGCGTTTTGCACTTCAGGTATATAGGCTTATCTGAGTCCTGGGAAAAATCCATTAAGGCCCACAAGCACACACACACTTGCTCAAGCACACGCACACACGCAAAGCTGATAAGGTAATGTCATTGTCATCTGGCCATCTGATTAAGTAGATTAAAAACACATTTAGGGGCTGGTTGTGGCTCTGGAGGCTTTGTGTGGGGGGTAAATGGCACCCTCACACACTTCACTCTGTCCTCATTATGCGCTACCCTTTCTGGAGGGGCATGGCCACCATTTTCTACCCGCACTTGTGGTGCAGTATACTCCACTATATTGTTGTTGGCCGAGTCTTAGAAACAAACAGAACAGGCACAGGGATGTGAGGTCCATTTGGTAGGTCTCTACTGTCTGATAAACCAAAAGCCCTGGGCAGTGAATCAATAGAGGGCCGAGCTGCTAGACAGCCTGTTCAATTTCATTTCCTCTGAAAAGCCCCTTATCCTAGTATGGGAATTTCCTCTATTTTCTCCATTCCTCCACTGATTGTGGAAGAGGTTGGCAGGAAAGTACTTGAAATAACTTCAGACGTCCTCTAAAGGTGCACTGCAGCCACCGAGAGAAGCTAACTGACCCAGCTGTTTGGAGTTAGACGACTGTTTAGAGATGACCTGGAAACTATTAGACAAATTCCTCTGTCTCCAGTTAATACAAGACCACAATCTTTATTATTATTCTGATTATACATATTATGTCTTATAACCCCTTTCACTCAGATGTTGGTTGTCAGCCTCATAATTCAAGAGAGAAGAGAAGGGACGGAAAGCAATTAACAAAATAAGACATCCTCCATTCACAAGACACCTACTGTGGGTAATATGGGATGCTGCTGTTTTCTGTCTGTGAGTCTGGGAAGGCAGCAGCTTTCCAGACAATGGAATTCCATCTAAAGAGAGGACATTATACCCAAAGGCTATTAAACAGGCAGACAATCTGCTGGGGAATCTCTAGCACATTGGCTTGCCACAGAGGATGGCTACACCTCATTGTTCCATGTTATCCATCTATTTCCCCCTGTATCTCTCTTGTGCATCATTTCTTTTCATTTTCATCTGCATACACATAAACATCCTCCTGACCCATCTGTTTCCTCGCTCCCTCTCTTTTTCTCTTTCTCTGTTTTGTGTATTATTGTATTGGTGCTCCTGTGTGGGTATGTGCCTGTAGGAAGCACCCAGAGTGGGATATCTAGGTGTTTATCGACCCATGTGGTTTCATCTGTTACCTCAGAGCTGAGAAATCAAATCTCTTTCTGCCCCCCAACAAAATAAATGTAGATGCATTAAAGACTATGAGTAAGCTTGAACTTTGTATGCAACAAGTTTATCCATATGTCCCTCCCACTGGTCTGCTTTCTCAATGAAAACAGTCGTGAGGGCTGCTTGCGTTCACCATACAATACAGTTGTCTATGCAAATGTACTCACCATATATTGTGAATCAATTCCAATTAAAAGCCCATAATTATCCATTCTAGAGGCACAACAATAAGTCGATTGTTTGGTCAGGTCATGGATGCCAGCAACCTCATCCTCAGAGTAGAGCAAAGTCATCACAGTGTTATCACAGTGTTATATAGTCAAGCTAATATAGGGAAATTGTTCTGTGTATTTAAGCAGGGCATTACATGTTCTGTATTGAATGGTAAGTTACATCATTACTTCTTTGGACATGATAATATTTAATTGAAGAATAAATATAAATGTGAGCCTGTGGTACAAATCTGGGGCATTGCCTTTGAAAGACCTGAACATATTAAAGGCATAAAGAGTCGGGACTTGAATGGCAATGTCTGACTCTGTCCTTTGATTCTTTTCATAATCTGCTTCTTCTGAATCCAACTTCAACTTAATGTGTGTAATACCAAATCTACACGCTCAGTCTGACTGCTGCATTATCCTGATGAGTCTGATGCACTTTTTTTTCCAATCACGAGCAAAGAAAATCTATATTTGTTTGTCTGACTAAAAGTGACCAGACTTTATGTGGGGATCTTCCAACAACTTCTGCCCATACAACAAAATCATGATACCAATAAAACCATAATCCAGCTTTACCTAAAACAACTATAGATCAGGCAGTAGCTGACTCTGGTGTTTAAGAATCAACAAAACAGTTGGCAGAGTGAAGTACACATAGCTACAAAGAGACCAGACTTCAAAGGGGGCACAAACCCGAGATGCAGGCTCAATATGAGTCCAACTTCCTTTGGCTGTCTGTGTCCAGGAAGTTAGTTGGGAAACTCACTGTCATCTGTTGTCCAGTGAAGTTTCTGTTCTCTTTCCAGACTTCTCCTTTTGGGTTTGTCATTATCTTAAACAAACACAGATAACATAGCTGGGTAACCTCATTTAGCTCTGAGGCAAGACACTCACAGACACAGAGAGCAGGTGATTAAAATGATTGGGTTTTACGCATATATGTGCGTGAGAGAGAGAGAGAGAGAGAGCCACAAAAGGTTGCAGGGACGCAGGCAGGCAAACGTTCTTGGAGTAGCCTGGCAACCCTGTAAACCACAAAGAGAGGGAAGTGTGGTGCTGGTTATGACGTCTTATGTAACCACAAGGATGAGTTTGTGGAGAAAGAATGAAATAATCCATCCCCACTAGTTCTTCTCTTTATAGTACCTGGAAAAACAGAATTGAAAGAAGGAATGTATTAAAGACGGCAGAACGACATGCTCTGTGGCTGCATGTAGCCTATCACTCATTCAAGCAGCATTAACAGTCTTTAACAAACCTGCCACTGGGGAAAACAACATTAGCATCTCACTCAAAAGTCTTATAGATTTTACCTATGAAGTCCATAAATGGTTTTATAGACCCTCAATCCTGTATAACCAACTATCCCTCACCCAGGATGGTGTTTTCTTTTCTGTAGGTCAGCACCAACTGTGCGCTGCAGGGTGGCATGCAGGGAAGTCATGAGAACCTCCGGTGAACCTGTGGTGAGGCTTGGTGAGAGGGTTTCTTCTCCCTCTCGCCTGCTCGAAGCCAGGGATAAACACAGCCCTTGGGTACCCTGAGCTAGATTTCCCTGCAGCTGTGTGGAGGATTATAGCACTGGGTTAGAGAGCGAAGAAAAGGGAGAGAGAAGGGAGGAAATAAGCATAGAGAGAGCAGGGAATCTGGAGGGAAGAAAAAAAGAGCAATGGGGAGAAATGGAGAGAGGTGGTGGGCAGCAGCTGGAGATGACTGTGACTCCCAGGTTTCATCCCTCACCATGCTCCAGTTCTCTCACTGGCTCGCTCATTTCCCCACTCCTTAACCACTGCAAATGGCCACCTGTGGTGTGCAGTTCCACCGTGCTCTTTCCATGAAACCAAATAGCATATTTATGAATCAGGGAGTGAGTGAATGATACAAACAGCCACAATAATGTTCTTTTCACTTGGGGTCTGTTTTGCTCTTTGGTTGCATGTTATTTCCTCTGCAGGAAACAGACCCCCCCCGCGCAGAGTCATAGAACAAAATACAGTTTGACAGATATTTTCTGGGGAGCTGATGAGGACCTTCAGGTGCTAATACTGTTGTTGACTCCTGGATGTGCAAATACGTTTTGTTCGCTAATATATTTGCCATGTCTGCTTCATGAGGTAATGATATGTCAGTTGTTTTCACAGCTGGGTCTGTTGCCCCCAACTGGATGAAATAACCAAGCAACGCTACAATGGGTGAGGCAGGTTCCACAGCTACAGTATACTGTAGCATATGTGCTGAAGAAGCATCATGATTTTTTAGCTTTGCTTCATTCAGCCACAGAAACTGATGGATTGAATCTGTACAGAATGATTTTCTATTGTATAACACAGTGGGATCCTACGCAGTGCACAGGAGGAGTGCAAAAACATACAAAAGATACTAGCCTGTAGATGTATAATACATGTAACTCTGCACACGTTCATTCAGTATTCAGTCAGTATGTGCACCCAGGCATCTCGATGGCATAGTAATTTCCCACACTGACACAGCCCTTGCTGCTCTCTGTCTGAGCTCTAACATTATTGCCATGGGCCACAAACAAAGAAAAGCGAATCAAGGCTTCCTGGCATCCTGGCAACTCACCCCCTAAGCTCTGAGGATTGGGCAAATAGATAAATGTTAAGAGTATGAGGTGAGTGTAGAAGAAATGAATGCTCGGATGAAATAATTACTGAGAGCTGAACTGAATGAGGGACTGAATACAGAATAGAGTGATAGAAAAAACAAGGGCAAAAAAAACAAAATAAAACAGTCATAGCAAGAAGCAGTGGAAGGTCAAGTGTGCAACGCAGGAGAGAAATATGGATAATGATAGAGACAGAGAAATATAGTAATGGCTGTGGGCAGTATTTAAATGAGTCTGTGTGGCGGTCCAGTGCACAGATTGACTGTGAATTATTACCACTGTGTGCTCACTGGAGCTGCTTGCCTGCTAGGCCAGTGGGCAGTCAGTAATTCAGAGAGACAGAGAGAGGAGAGAGGGCAGGGAACGAGACAACCCTGGAATATAAGAGGACATCATGTTAAATCACATATTGAAGGTTTACTTAAACCTAATGAATTACTTTGTAACTTGTCAGCCATATGGTGGAGCGTCTCTATCCTGTCTCAGCCGGCTGGAAGTAGGGAAATGAAACCTAAACAGATCATTTTAACAGTGATGTCCACACATCATATATCCAATGGGGATATTTAAACAAACTATATTAGGATTATCATGCACTCTAATAGTGTTGACTTCTACCTTGCCTCTCCCTGTGTGTGTGTTTATGTGTTAGATCTCTAGCAGAACAGATCAGTGTGGCCATGGGCAGAAGCAGGCCAATGGGCCCCAAACTCCCAAAGCCATCACCAACACTGCTGCCCTCAGCTACACACATAACACATGCAACACACACACACACACTTAGGCCACTCAAACAGCACACACAGTGATTCTTTGGTGATTGTGTCTGCTTTTTAATATCTGCTAATTTCAAGTGAGCGGGTTACGTCAGTGTGCGTGCACATATAATACGTTGTTTTCTACATTCAGGCACATTACGGAGCTATGCCAGCGAGTCTGTTTTTCCAGCAGGAACCTTTTGACGAGTCCATGTTATTTTTCTTTTCCGTGTTCGACTTGACCTTTAAAACAGTTTGTTATAAAAGAGAAATGCCAGTAATAACCACGACTTTAATCCTGAGAGTGTAGTATTTTTCACTTTTCCTTCCTTCCTGAGAAACCCAGCTCTGGTTGTTCTGTGTAACCTTTACACTACCTGGCCACCATAATAAAAATTCAGTGGTTTTTCTACTGCTTCAAACAGCATACATTTTGGGGGAGACATAGTATCTACAGCAGTTGACCATTCTGTTCATGTGCTGCAGAGATTATCTACCACCCCTCCATTAGAGCCTGGGTTTGTATCATTCTGGATTATAAAAATGTTAATCCATTTCATATATAGATATTCAATTCAGTTTAGTAGTTAAATGTAGATTTCTACTTTGGGTGTTAACATGTTTTTTTTAGAGATGATGTCTTCAAGCACCAGCTCTCTCTCTTTCACTTCTCATCTTCTATTTTAAGTTTATTTTTGTGGTATTTTTTACATTCATCTTATTTTCTAATTATATCGCTACAGTTTCTTCAGCTTCTTCTGCTTATATTGAATCTTCCCGTTTTAAAGCCACACCATTAAACTGCACTTCTGTATCTTCTGTATCATCATGCAGATTAACGTGCTATAGCTGGAGTTCAATAGACGATTGAAAACTGAAAATATCATTATTTGTTTACTGTTTGTTCTCAGGTTCAAGTCAGGAAAATTATCCTCCTTATAAAGCAGACAGCTCTTGTTCCTGTCTTGTTTGTTCTGCAGGCTCTTACGCGTAATGTGTTTAGGCAGAATAACAGAAGCTCTTATTTTTGTTGGAGGGGTAAACAGCTGGCTGAGGAATCTTTGTCTTTTCCCACCTGGATACTTTGTTGGCTGTCTGGCTGCTATGAGCTAAAGGAAGCTCCATAAAACAGCCTTGGCACCGAGTCAGCATGGCTTCCCTGCAAAAAAAAAAAAAAAAAAGCTCAGCAATGTGTATTGTTTTTTTCTTACCTGTGTCTGTGTCTGCTTCTGTCTTAACCTACAGCATTCATTGCCTTCTGTCTTGCACTCACACTATCTGTCGCTCAGTGTGTCTGTTTTCCCTCCTTCTATTATTGATTCTGATTTCGGCACTAACTCACTGTTCATGGGAGTGTTACAACTTCCCGCTGAGGCAGCTGGATGTTTGTTTATGTGCATGTGTTTTACCCTACCTGTGTCTGCCTGTGTGTGGACCCCCATCTGTCCCTGCTTAGGCAATACAAAGAGACAAGACATCTAGCTCTTTGACACTGTTCTGTGCCCGTCTCCTTGACGAGCTGTCGTTCAGAAACATGTCTGGAAAATCTGGATTTTTTTAAGCCATAAACAATAGATAATCATTTTATCTGTACACATGCAAATGTGCTAAATTCTAGCACTGGAATTATTAATATGTAGGTGTTAACATTTTGTTTAAAGGGTAAAAAAAACAAAACAAAAAAAAACATCCTTTGCAGAAAAATGACAGCCATGAATCCAATCAACCCCCAACCTGCCTCATGTATAATAAAGCCTTAACTCCCTCTAGAGAATTGCCAGAGAATTCATAATTTTCCAGCTTTCTCTTCCTCCAAGGTGCTTTTACCACAAACCCGCCCTGGTAATGTATGCAGCCAGCACAGAGATCAAAGATACCTAGATCATATTTTGGTGTGTGCTTTCGTGTATGTATGTGAGCTGCTAACAGGCATGTATGCGTATCTTCAAAAAGCACTGTGACTAGGCCTGGGGCTAGAGGGCACAGGGAATACGGGTCTTCATGTCAGATGCCTCCGTGTGTGCCTTCATATACGCAGTCACATTATAGCGTTCCAGCATGAAGGTGAATCACTGCATGTGATGCCTCAAAGCCTTGCCAGTTTGTGACTGCTGACCTTAGGTAAATACATCTTTGCATAGCATGTTGCAAGTCGTGCTAACAGGCTGCTAGACGCCGCGGGGATAAAAATAGACCGCATCTCTTTGTAGTAATATAGCGTATACTGTATGTGTATAAAAAGAATAGACAGATGTATTGAGAATTAGACTTGCCAGTTCATAGATCAAGATGAGAAGATCAACACCAGCCCCCATATCTGTATGGAATATAATGAACCTGCTGCTAGCTGCTGACCTGAGGCTGCTTCTCCAGGCAAGGAACATACTGGGGGACATTGGTCCCTCTGTGGTTACCCTAACACCCCTCCCCTTGTTATAAAGTTGTTGGTAGACATACTTTGTTCCTATTGCACAAAGCAAAGCCAGCTGTTTCCACATTATACTAAGCTAAGCAAACTGGCTAATGGCTGTAGCCTTGTGGTGCATTTTGTTAACCTTTGAGGTCAAAATTTGGACCTGGGAATAATGTCACAACCGAGTCAGAATAGTAACCCTAGCTAATACCAGCCCACACACTGTGTGAGAGTTTGCACATGAAAGCAACATAATAACATGTCTTTGGGTAGAAGTTACACGATAATGTCAGTATGACTGTAATGTACGGGTTTTGCTCCACGGTTGGTGCATGGACCAGCCATCTTGGAATGCAAGGTTGGAGTTAAAGAAGTTCCTCTTGGTTTCTGACTTAAGAGGATGTTTCACATGATGTAGAATTCTGACATAGGACTTTTAATGAACGCATCATTATACAAACATGAGAGTGGCATCAATACTAACTCCATACTCTTGGCAGAAAAGCACAAAAAAAACCAACAACTATTTCCGCAAATGTTGAACTATTCCTTTAGCACATTGTTTAATATGCGTTTCATATTAGTATATGACAACACACCAGGCTCTACCTCTACTTTTGGTCCTCACTTCTTTCTCGCTGTTGATAGTTTAATACCAGACTCTTATTAAGGTGTATTGGACCATTTCCAGACGTTGCAATGCTCCGTACTGATTTTATTGATTCGGTCTTCATTTTAGAGTGCTACATGCCATGTTCGGTTAATAATAGAGTGGGCTGAGCGTTCAGTGAAAAATTGCTGCAATCATGGTAGACTGCTGCTCAGAAATAGAGCAGACTGATGTAAGAAAGCGAGCCATAGGGCTTCTAAAGGTTATGTCATCGTTTGTGACAGTTGGAGGAGAAAAGAATATCCACTGGGACTCGGCTCTTTCTGACGGGCCGGAGATGAGGGAAGGAGATAGAGAGACGCAGACAAAGAGAAGCAAATGTGTTTGAGTGAAATAAGAAGGTATTAAATAAAGGCAGCGGCAGTCGTGTTGCTTTGTATCCCCCCGAATTAAAGGTTGAGCTGCCATCCACTCTTGCACAGCTAAAGCAGTGTCATTTTATTGGAGTGTGGACAGGTTTCAGTTTCACTCAAGGGGCGAAAAGCAGCAGTCAAGCACAGAGATAAAGTGAAGCCCTGCTCATCTAACAACACTGTGGTCAGGAATATTGAACGCAGTCTATTTACTTCCTCCCTCAGCGGTGAGAACAGAGGTACAATTGGTCCATGTGGGTTAAACACACACTACCTGGGGTGGTAAATTATAATCATGTGAACACAGCTGCTGTTTCTCTCCCACTGTACATATCTCCAAGTCTGTCCATCTTCCTATTGCTCCACCCAACCTCTCATACATCAATTTGTTCAATGAGAAACAGCCATCTCCCCCTTCAGCTCAGATATGAACAGTAAAAGAGGGTAGTACATGATCTGCCTGCAGAAGACACCCTGACAGTCAGCATTTAAAGGCAGCAAATCAAACCAGGGGGGTAGATGAGCCTGACACAGTGAGCATAGTCAGGCCTGATATCCAGCTGCCCTGACATTTGGAAGAGAAGGCTTTTTGATGTGGGAGGCAGAATGGATCTGTGTTTGTTTTTCCATCTCTCTGTTGCTGCAGATCTGTCCATAGCTGTCTGTCTCTCTCCGCCTCTCACTGCACGTCTGTCCTTGTTTCTGTCAGTTTCATAATTTTTTACACAGTCCTCTCTTTCTTTCTCGCTCTGACTGCCGCTGTCGTTTACATTTTTGATGTTTTCCGTGTGCTTAAAAACTGCCCCAGTGTGTGTGTGTGTTGCTCTTGCATCCATATCTCTGCACTGCACTGCTGTCTCCGGAGCAATTCACAGACCCCCTCACCTCACTGTCAGGGGGTTATCGCGGTAAAGCCTGTTGTGTCTCCCACTGAGCCTGGAGGCGCACCGGCTTTCATCTGTGTCTTAATGGAGTTAAAACTCATACGCACACAGAAGCGCACACAACATTCATTTGCCATGCTTTTCCCACTATGTCACATTCATTTTCTCTCTCCATTCTCCAACTTGTAACAACACATTTTCAAGACCATTTGATGCTTAAAACACTGTGCAAGATCACACACGGCAAATATTCCAGTGGTAATGAATGTTGATTTTTCAGTGACAATTATATGGTATTGACAAGTGTTGACTGAAGTGTTGTTTGCTCACAGAGAGAACTGATAAGGTTGTGGATTGAGTGTCTGAAACCAATAAAAAGTGTTTACTTGACTCTGACGGAGCAGACTGTAACAGGAACTGACATAGTGCTGAATTTACACTCTTACTTAAATTAGCATCGATTATTTCCCTTGGTTAACATGTTAACATTTGGCTGAAAAGTAGTTAAGATGGACAGAGAGTAATTCTAAAATCTATCCTGTCAATGTGGTTGTTTTTGCTTATTTAGAAGCATTTTACGTTGAGAAAAAAAGAATCTAAAAGAGGAGAGACATACACTTCATACTGTGTCAGTCTGTTGTTTGTGCCTGTGCAGCACAAAGGCCTGTAATGGCCATATGTATACAACATGCGATGTGAGAGAGTATTAGAGTTTCCCAGTGCAGTAAATCTGGGCTGTTTCATATCCTGCTGTGATTTGTAATTTTGTTGACTTATCTGCCCAGATCAGTCTTTCCTGTTTCTGGTTTTGCTGACAAGCCAACGCCACTCTGTAGTAGTCATTCTCTCACACACACACACACACACACACCCACGCTCATACACACAACAATAGCAATCAAGAATAGCCGTTATTCGTAAAGGGTCTTTAAAGAACTGTTTAAAGCTAGGGATGTAAACAAAGTCATCACTGATTCCCTTCCAACTGCTACCATTGAGCAAAAATGCTGCCTTCAACAGCTAAGATTGTTAATCATTTCCCTGTAGGATTTTATTTCCTTTCTTCAGTAGCTGATTTTGAACCTTTTCTGACCCCTTCCCTCTGTTGTATGAGCTTGTCATTACAATAATGAAGTAGATAATCATATAATGTCGGAAATCCCAGATTTTTATCGCCGCTAAAATTCAATTAACTAGTACGTTGACCTTTGGTTATCTCTCCACCAAATTTCAGTTAAATATAATCAAGAACGCTAATGCAACAGTAGCACATTTGTAACATTTAAAAAGTAAAACTTAAAAGTTAATTGAACTGTAACACCAGTTTCCAGTTGCACAGAATTTTCAAACTGGACTTTGCAACTCACTAACATCCTGCACGCGTGCACACAAACACGCTGCTTTTTATACACCACACACTGTGCACATTCACTGTGATCGCACATGGCACAGTAATCTCTATAATGTACGCAGAGGGATATGTAAATGAATATTTTTCTGGGTTGCAGGTCACACTTCTTCTAGCCATGTATTTTCAAGAGATAAACTAAGTGCTGACCTTCGGCCACATCTGAGTGTTAGTGGTTACACTGTGTTATTCCAGCCCATGTTGTCATAGATGTCATAGGCAACAGTTCTGTGTGTCAGCATGTTTTTTTTTTTTTTTTTTATCTTATTAGTCCATGTAAACATGCACCTGTGGTAATCACACCCTTCGTGACATTTTTATGCGCATAAGTCCTAATGCATCAGAAAAGCAGAAATTATCAGCTCACCCGCAAGTGAATCTTGTAAACCACCTCTTCATGGGGATTAGAGTATGTAGGTGAGGCAGTTACAAGCGAGTGCAGCACAGACTGTATCTCACACCAACTCCCACAGACCAACAGGCTGACAGAACAGCTAAACACTGACCAGAAAAAGAGCAAACAGCACTTAGAGCTGGTCCGGCTGTTACTGGTCTGTGGCTTTACAGATATGACTAAGACGGATGACTAATCATAGAAACAAAATACTGCGTGTTTGTGCCCTGCAAAACATGCACTCTTAACATGTTATTTAACCTGCTGTGGACTCTTTCATTTGAACACTGTCAAAATAAGTGAATCTAATCAGGGAACTGGAGTAGAGTTTCATTCTTTTGCCTTACTCTTCCATTCATATGTGTATTTTTGCTTATTCTTTAGTTTTGGTTCTGTATAAGCACTGTTTTCTCACCGACATTTGTCTTAACTATATATACTTTCTACTTCTGTATTCTTAATAATCCACTCTTAGCACATAGCACATGCTGTGTCCTGTGTCTTCCTGTACAGTAGATGATTTCTCATGGGAAAGTTTCTGAAAAAAAAAAACACTGCTGATTCTTTTATGATGCAATCACTCTTTCGACCATTGACAACTGACCATTTGGTGTGTCAGTTCCTACGTCTTAAGCTCTTTCCATTCTGGCATTGTGAGGGTGGGGTGGTAACTATTTCATGGACTGTTTTGAAATAGCGTGGCAGTCTGTGTGTACGAGGAAAAGGAATCAACATCACATGAAGTATGACAGGAAAAAATGTATTGTTTTTTATCCAAGGGGCTTGAAGCAACCCCAACTGCCCAACCACCACTTAGAGCTCATAAACACAATGTTTGATCCAGTCCTGACACTTGTTATGTGTGCACACAACTTTAAAGAAATGATCATTTGTACAATCTGTAGAAGCTGTGCTTAGTTATACTTGACTGACTGACTGGACAATCACTGTTCTGAGGATGGTTTTAGTGGACTGATGTCACATGTATGCTCATTGCTATATTTGTTTTATTTTCATTTGCCTTTGATCACTTTGTGTGTGTGTGTGGGCACACGCACATGTGTATGAGTGTGCTGTCAGCTGATGAGATGAAACATGTATGTGGGTCAGTAGGTAGGTGTGGGGAGGGGACACATTGCCAAGGATTGCTTTCAACTTGCTAACAGATACAGCCATTTATGACAGCCATCTGTCCGGCATATATGTGTGTGTGTGTGTGTGCGTGCGTGTGTGTGTGTGTGTGTGTGTGTGTGTGAGACAGAGACAGAGTGTGCATGTGTATGTGTGTGAGTACATACACTTGCAGGCACAATTATGTTTTCGCTGGTGGGTGTCAGGGTCCAGGTGGCTGGATACTGTAATATTGCACCCACAATGTGCAACAGCATGGGGGATGTGGAGACCCAGCAGAGCATCTTAGTCATAAAAACACGCTCATAAATGCCCAATCTGTGGCCTGCTGTTAACATGAACCAAAACCCTGAACGAGTGAAGTACTGTGGCTTTTATGGTTACGACTCCTCAGTAATCAGAGGAAGTTTTTCACATGGATCC
The DNA here is from genome assembly GCA_021432705.1 of Caranx ignobilis. NCBI lineage: Eukaryota > Metazoa > Chordata > Actinopteri > Carangiformes > Carangidae > Caranx > Caranx ignobilis. The sequence goes on along the minus strand of MU269990.1, from coordinate 82,100,313 downwards.
AATGCAGCATCTCAAAATCATTGTAGCATCATCACTTTTCCTTCTCCCATGTTCCTGTGTGCTATAAAACAAAATAAACATGAACCATGTTAATGTCTTTCCATGTCATAGCCCATTTTCCCCTGTCTAGAAATGCAGATTTTCCTCACTTTTAAAGTGCCACGTAGGTTCCATTTATTTGACTTGAGCATTAAAACTTGATCCAAAGTGTTGCTACCTAGACGATAGAAAAGATGAATGAAAAACGACAGGAAAATCTCCACTGGCTAAGGAAGATCATCTGATAGGATCAGCTGCAAATATCTATTAAATGGATCTTGTGCAAATTACATTTTTCTGACTCAAATCCAAACTTGGGGAGAAGATACTGAAGCCTGATCTCAGTGTAAAGATCATGTCAAATTATCATAAGCTGTGGAAATGGTCCTTGCTAAGAGATTATTCACTGAGTAAAATTGTTTTTTTTTCCAGTCTTCCAAAATCATTTAATCAGTTGTCACAGAATTTTGTAATATGACCATTTTCTAATTTGCAAACTCTGTTACTTAAATATAAGAGCCTTCAAAAGATAATCTTATATGTGATCCTGTGGTAACCAACAATCCTCAGTGGGACTGTGTAACATCTGGCTGATGTACACTCACAGGTTCTCATGGGCCAGAGGACTACTCACAATCATATAGCGATGCAAACTGTTAAATAAAATGGCTTGATTGTTGTCATGAAGACAAATGACCACATGGTAGATCATATGGGCAGCTGAAGTGCTCGTCTATTGAGAAGCTTCCTGCAAGTAAAGTGGTTAAAAGAGACCACTTGATAGGCTAAAGCAGGTAACAGATGAGGTTTAGTTAGGTGGACTGAGCTGTTCCTTTCAGCTGCACTTGTTGATATCTTGAAGCAAGATCATAGCTCAGATCTCCTGGGCATCACAGATCTTTGTGCTTTGGGAATATGTTTTAGAACCACTACACTTTGCGACTGAGGAAGCAAAGTTTTCGAAGAGAAAAAAAACAAACGGATCCTGCAGTGACTTGTGAGCTTTTTGATAGTAAACGTTTTGGGGTGTATCAGAGAAGTGGTTAAACTGGATAAGAGCTAACATGAGGGGAAGCACTGTACATTTCAGTCTTTTGATTCCCACAGAGAACACTTGCAGGTGACAGGATCCACTCCTGTACAGCGAATCATGCTTCATCTCCTCTGAGTGCGGTTTTGCATATCAAACCTATGAAAAATCATCCATGGTGCGTTCCATGCTGATGCTGAGGAGGGAGACGGAGGAGGTCTATTTTTACATCCAGTCAAAACAAGGTTTGAAGTGAAGGCCCAGCGGAGAGGAGAAGGAAAAGTTGGGCTGATATGTTCCTCTCATCCAGAGTTGCTGTGATCTGTATCTGCTCCTTCATCGTTGATGTTGTTAAGGTAGTCAATCTCAGATATCGGGCAGTCAACAGCTTTTTATTTGAAAGTAGAAGGATAGGTATGTCACATTTGGACAGTCCACCACTTTGTTGTCAACAACTATGGGATGAAGTGTCATATAATTTTGCATAGAAAGCCATGGTCTTGGAGGACAAAGCCTGCTGACTTTACGGATCCCCTGACTTTTCTGGAACCACCTAAGCTTGACTGTGATAGCAAATAGTTCTCTTTTACTTTGTTTTTAATGCTTATTAGCACATGCTAGCTTGCTGACCTGCTAAGCTAAAATGGAAAATGTGCCTCCTTAACATTTGTTTGCATAGCTACTGTGGGTGTTAGCATTTATCTTGAACTCATTGTAGACTCAGTTTCTGTTTTCCCACTTCATTTTGTTTAGACTTGTTTTGTTTTTATGTATGTTAATATAAGGTGGACCATATTTTGATTTTCAAAAAAGAGGACACTCAGCTCCACCTTGAGATACTGAAATGATACTTGAAGTTTACACAAAGGTGCCTCATATATACATATAGATATATATACATATATAATAAGTATGCCTCGTGTGTATGGAAAGAAAATTCAGCTACACAACAAAATACTATCTCTCTATGACCAGAGACACAAATTCAGATTATTAATGGTACAAAAACAAGTCCTCTGGAATGAAGTAATGATGATTAGAAAATCAACCTATAAGAAAAGTCCAGCTGGACTTGAACCTATGGCGCTGCAGTTAAAACCCATCGGGGCCCACACTTCAATGTTTTGTAATGAGAGGCAATGCTGCCTAACGTTTGCTCACACAACAAAATACCGTAGTAAGCTGTGCAAAGCACCATCAATTTAAGTACATGCTTAACGGCCCTGTGAGAAACAATGAAAATCGGACATATTCATGAATTCATAAACCCCTTCGGGACGCCCCAGACAGGACGTGAGAAGTGGACATGTCCGGGCAAAAGAGGACGTTTGGCCACCCTGGTTAATAGCACAATTGCACAGTGCATGTAATAGCCTATCTATAGATTCAGCTGTATTGGCTGCTGAGATCCACACGTGTCACAGGAAACTGGTCTTTCTTGCATATCTGTGAACTCACGTGCCCATGGATTCACATGGTTGTCTGAATATGAATGGGCTTTTATGGGTGGATTATGTCCCAAGAAGGTATTATACACAATATATAGAAGGAGCAAATGACTAGTCCCTTTAGAAGCTATGGTGAACGTGCCAGCACTGTCTAGGAAAAACAAAGCAATTACCAGCATTCCAGTTTTGATCCTTTATCAGGGGTATTGGGTTGTAAAACTCAGTCTCCTTATAGAACAATGTACAAAGACGGGTGTTTTTCTTGTAAAGCACAGCCTATTTTCTTGGCTATATTTAGCGGCCTGTTTCTACTGGAAGTGAGGATATTCCATGCTGTGTGTTAGCTGGGGGAGGCATATGTTTTTCCCCCATCTGACCCACACTTCCTGGTGTGAATTAAATCAAAGCTGAGAAGTGTGGAGAGGAGGTGATAGGCAGTGTTCTCTTGAGATAAGCCTGTGTCGTTTTTGCTCCAACTGGCCAGCAAACTAAATCAGCTTTGTCCAGTCTCACTTTTTGACAAATAAACCAGTTGCAGTCATGTGGGTTTGCTAAAAGGGGCTCTGGAAGTCAATGAAAAATGAGAGGACACAAGACAGAAACCAGGGTTGTCCTAAAATGAGACTTGAAAGCTCTGCTGTGGCTTTAAAACGCATCAGTGACCATGTGATCTTTAATCTCATTTGTTAGATGCAACTTGTTTATGTTTAAAAAGCATTGCCGTCCTGGCTGAAGCCAAAGCAAAGTATACCGATCTCTTTTCTTCTCTCTTCTCTTCACCCTGTCTTTTCTGATTTATGGGTCACAGATGTTAACTTTATTCGTGCCCATGGGCCAGAGATGAAAAGAGACTGTTGGTTGAGTGGCAGAAATGCTGAATCTTGAATCTTCAGAGGCCATCTGGGGTAGTGGGACAGTCTGTGGCCATCTTCCCTCCATCATCTACAGTCGAACCCCTGCAGGAAACATATGGGTCTTCCCCCTGATGAAACTCTGGGCCAACATGAAGAAATGTGAGGCCACTGGGAATGGACACAGAGAAAAGGGGGGAAAGAGGAAAGAGGAGATGATGGGAAGGAGAAAGAGCACCTGAGCAGAATGCTGACCTGTCCTCAATCCACCATGATAATCCTTTCACAGTGTGGTCAGTGAACAGATATGGAGCCCCTTTATCCTCCAGCCCCTCAGGTGCCACTTCGTCACTCTTTGTCAGTCTATGAGCTTATAGAGACACATGGGTTCACATGGTAAAAGGATAAAAATTGTGTCCATGCAGGATGAGTATTTAGATGCTACTGGTTACCACAGTGAGAACAAAGAAGTTTTGTGTGTTGTTGCGACACAGACTGATAAAAAAGAACACTACTTTTTTTTCCCATATTTATTGTATTCTGGAGGGAGAACTATGCAGCTCTCACAATAACAAACAATAAAATGTGCTCAAATGTAAAGTACACATTAGGCACAATGGGCCATCGCCTGCTGTGTTTCTCATTTTTATTGTATAAGCATAACTTTAATGTTATTGTTTTTAACAATACATCATCATTTTAACACCGACTATATGTTTTGTATATGAAATTTTAATCTGAATAGTAACTTGAGCAACTTACAGTATTAGACCAATATGCACATGACACTGAGTATCATAGTTAACAGCTGTACAGTCATTTATCAGATGAGTTTGATGCAAATCAGCACTGAATCATATACACTGATCAGCTGGCTGCGTGTACACACACAATATGCACAGTCATGTCCAAATGTCTAAGACCAGTTTCCCAATGGGAGATGAATGTCATACACACACATCCTGTGGGGTGTTTGGTTTTGAGAGTTTTGAATGAAACACAATGTGGAGACAGATGTCTGGTAATAAACCAACACAGTGTTTCAGCTGGGTGCATCTAATCTGTCCCTTTTCCTTTTTCTCATCTTTGCCTCACCATAGTGTTGTCGCCACAGTTGCAACCAAAACATGATGGCAGCTGAAGTTTGCACATTGATTCACTGATGTAGAACACAGTCTAGTTTCCACTCTCTAAAAGAGCACACTGGCTCCAGTCTGCCGTCCTCTCAGGGATGAATCCATGGGGTTTCTGTCTTACTTTGCTCCCCGGCTTATGATTTATTCATATGTGGAGTAGAACATTCCGACAATCCACCCCCCCCACAACACCCCCACAGCACCACACCCTGCACCCGCAACCCCCCACCTCTCTGATCAGAAAAATCGAAGGATGTGCATGAAAACACACTGTAAAATTAATCCAGCTTTACATTCCAGCCCCCATTTTAATCAAATGTATAGTAACATGGATTTGACTCTATGTGTGTGTGGACTATGACAGAAACAGGGCAGATAAGAAAAGGGGAAAGGACCCACGATGCCCTGAGCACATGGTATGCACTTTAACCTACAAAGCCGGCAGCGTGGCTCCCTTGGGTTGCTTGCTTTTTCATGGCACACCCATTTATAATACACCATATAAACTACAAAGGTGGATGGGTAAGTGGACATGTGAACCGGCGATGATGAGACAGAGAGAAAAGAGAGGCACATTTGACACTTCAAAGCATTTTAATGCACCATTTGCAGCATGGGAAATGAGCTTGCATTAGGATGGTGTTTTTTTTATTATTTTTTATTTTCATTAAAGCCACCATACCCCAAACACAACACCAGCTACACCTAGAAGGATGAGAGGAGTTAGCACAGAGTGAGCCAAAATAGAAAAAGTATGAGTAATATGGATGCAGTGTATACGATGGTGAGGACAGCCTGCTCATAAAAAATGTGTGACTCTGAATGTACATGCACTCAAAGCACATACGTATGTACAAACTCACTCTCTCATGCACACACACGCACACTGAGAGCTGTGTGTTGAATTCTTTCATTTTGGCCGTAGAACTCCCTCCAGTTTTCTGCCTCTTCCCCACACAGTCTCATGTATTTTTCATGCACTAGTTGTCCCAGTAGATCGCCTGTGTGTCCAAGAGATGACTCTCCACTGTTGCAAGGTCATGTTCTACACCAGTACTGTGATATTTGGTGACTGTAACGTGCATATCAATGGCTAAATGTAAATCTTTGCTTTGCAAGTCTTTGTTATGGTGTGGTGCGTGTTGGTGGCATGAGAGACTCCCTGCAAACCAGTGCATTCATCAGGTTCTTTTTCATTCTTTCCCATTGAAATGAACCGGTTCTTAGCTTGCTGCTCACCAATGTGGTGCAAGTGGTGCATGAATATCACTTATATTCATGCAGAAATGTTTTCACACCAGCGAGGACGAAAACAGAAAAACACCTTCCTGTGCCTTCACGTGTGAAGATCCCTCATATAACGGGCCTTCATTGACGTCACTGAGCGGTACTACAACTACCACAATGCATCGCTTTCGCTCCTCGCTGCGCTGGCGATGCCGTCGCGTTCAAGTGCTGCTCGGGAATCTCTCTTCTACATATGTAAATCTCAACTGGCTGTTGGATAGGCCGAAAAGATTCAAGCAGCCCGGAGTTGTCAGCACACATCAGGACAAACATCACTTGTTTTCGTTTCCTGCAGAAGCTAGGGGCACATGTCTGCCAAAATGATAGCTAAATAACATTAATGGTATAGTCTACCAGAGAGGGTTAGGGCTCATCAAAGAAGAAAAGTGACTGCAAAAATACTCAGACAAGCTGACATATTAGAAAGATAAAAGTGAGACACGTGTTTCAGAGAGATAATTTGAATTAATTTAGACATATAGGCCTATCTCCTTTTCTAGAAAATGCTACTAGCTTTTTAGTAGCCTTTTATATGTGCCTCTGTCAAACAACTGGATAGGTAATACAGGATAAAGGGAGAGCAAGAAATAAAAAAACGCATCCAAATACATGAATTTAAACAGCAGACAGCAGCTCAGTTTTTCCACACTTTCCGACCTTGATGTCACATAAAATCTCATTTTACAGTGCCCTCGACGAACGCTGTCCCATTTCCGACAGCACTTGAAGGCAGCATGCCTCCGTACCACTACGAGTAGCGGCAGCAGCAGCGGCAGCAGCGCTTTCTCCCTCTGTAACCTAAACAATGACTCCTACTACAGACCGGAGCAAAGCACACCAATAGAATGCGTTACCCAGCACCACAGCCCTGCGTTTCGCTGCTATTCCGACCACTCACTTAAATGTACCGACCGTAAACATGTGGATACCTACTGAACATGAAAAATACGGCGTCGGTAAGTTTATTACCTTTATGTTTTTGTTTTTTTTTTCTCTCTCCCCTTAAAACTGCTGTCCTCTCCGTTCACTCGCATTCAGCTGTAGGGCATGTGTGAATGTGTGGATGGGCTTGAGGAGGTGAAGTGGCTCCACGAAAGATGATGGTGATTTCCACCACAGCGAAGTGTGATAGCTAGTGAGTGGTTGTTTTTATGGAAGGCAGCATCAGCTTTCTCTCCAAACAGCCCGTGATGAGAGCTTGGATTTCATCTGAATGCCACATTGCAAAGCATAAGGTTGTCGCTCTGACCCCCCATGGTTTACCAAATGAACAGCCACATTTTGATTCCCCCCCCCCCCCCCCCCCCCCCTCACTAGCTACTGGTGCTTTGCCCTATTTCCCCTTTGCATTGACAGGGTGAAAACTGGTGGGTTATTTTGACTCAAAGTGTTGTGTATTTGCTCTGTGATACACTGTCTGTTTGAATGGGGGTTTAAAAAACACATCAGCTGCTCTCCACAGTCAGCCGCTGAATGTCTGCACCGTTTTTCTCCAACCCCTGTCAATTCTTCGAAAGGAAAGCAAATCTGGAAAAAAAAAACAAAACAGTGAGGAGATCTTTATTAATTCTGTTATGTAAATAAGATTGAGATTGCTGTGGATCTTTAGGGGTCCCCTGGAAATGTGTGTGTGTGTGTGTGTGTGTGTGTGTGTGTGTGTCCTACAGTGCATTGTTCCAAGCTGTCGGTGGCTCTGGATCAAACAGTGAAGTGAGACAAACAAGCGACAACAAACGCAACCAAAGCCAAATGATAGGGGGGGAAATAAATCCCACACAGACTTTTGTCCCGTTGCTGTGGTAGGAATTTCTTCTTTGCCTGTCTTTACTCGCAAAAAAAAAAGGAGGCTCATTGAGATGCGACCGCTGAGAGGCGGCTTAAATGTCTCATAATAATATTCCCTAGAGATATTGGTCTGCTCTGTGTGTGATGCTCGGTCCCTACATGATCCCAGAGCCTTGGTGAAAACGAGCCAGTAATGATTCTGTAATTCTTGCAAGGATGCCAGGAAAAAGTGGCCTGTAAGAATCTGTTAAAACAGGGAAAAAAAAAAAAAGGAAGAAAGAAACACTGTGATTTGATAAGTGCTGAACCATCTCAGTTATACATGCTTCCCTGCCTGTGCTTGCTCTCTTGCATGTATCCTATGTGGTTGCATAATAAGGCTCTGAGGCTTGTGTAAATGCTGCCTCTTGTCCAAAAATTGCACTAGGTGCCACCTTGCCTCCATGACCTGAAATCAGTGAAGCAGTGTGAACCAGAAACTAGCCTTTGGCCTCTGCGGTCTGGTCACTTGACTGCTTTCCCCTAGTATAGACTTGTTCCCCTTCCCGGTCTATGTAAGTGCAAAAGACCTGATGTCAGTTTGTGTGCAGGTTTATTATATTATACTTAATCCAGGCCAGGGCAGAGTCCCCTGGAGCCCATAGCTTCCATGTTTTGATAGTGGAGGATAGATTTATTCCCTGTAGCTGCTTAAACCCATTCTTCCCTGTCAAAGTTCACTTGGCTGGATAAAAGGAGGACATTTATTTTGAAGGCTAAATACTCGCCATTGTCCCCAAACTGCTAGAGGGGGCCCTGTTAATTGGATTAAGGCTCTTTATCCGTTTTCTCCTCAATAACAGCAATAAGACTCATTTAATTGGCCCTGATTTATTTTTTAAGACATGTTTTGGCAGCGGTGCACTTCTTTGTGGCCTGGTCCTTTTTTTTTTTTTTTTGAGGAAGGAACTTAGTGTGTTTTCCTGTTGTGAAATTCAGGTTACATGATCCACACACACACACACACACACACACACACACACACATGCATGCATGCACAGAAAAGGACATGGTAGGGGTAGTTTCCAGTTATGATAGCAGTGGAGTTAAGATAAGTTTGTGTGGCTTTGATCTGTGGTTTTGTTTGTACTGCACATTCTCTGTCAGTGTGTGGAGAGGATGTCATTCATTCTGTTTAAGTGAATCAATGCAGACTTTAGAGAGACTATTGAGTGCTTCATGGGGCATCATAAGGGCTGGATTATGCTACAAAAAGAGTGGGCTTGTACGACGTGTTGGCTGGTCACATTGGAGGTCAAAAGTGTTCAGAACTGCCTCACTCAAAGACGGGGTGAAAAGCTGGCGGTCGTGCAGATGGTTCATACGTGGTAATCTTTTCACAGAAAGTGTCAGAACAAATCAAAAAGTACGATTTAGAGAGACGTTCAAACTGACCTCTTCACACCTGGCCAAACATGTCCTAAAGTGCGTAATAATGTTGGATTTTCAGTTTTGGGAAGTTGCAGAACTGACAGATGAAACCTTGCCCTAGTTCCAAAGTTTGAAATGCATACAAAGCTTTTTGACAAACTGTCAAACACTTATGATGATGTATACTTGATGCCTTGACTCTCAGTATTGAATATTTTGCATTAGTTCTTCATAAATAGTTCCAAGACTTTACCTTTTTTTTGTTTAGCATGGTTCATTTTACACAACAAAAGAAAATGTTCCTCTGGTTCACCTGGTTAACTGAGTTTCCAGGGTAACTAAATGTTTATCATTGTGACAAAATAACCTCACATCAGTGACAGACAGCAATCCCCGGATGAAATCTCATCCTAAAATATTCATGCCCGGAGGAACAGCTGTTGCCTTTCCACAGGTCTCCACAACTTACTGCTAAACACCACCTGAAATGGTATCCAGTTAAATCACACCCCAGTAGAATTAGCATCATTGATCCACATGTGTTTTGACTTTTCCATGGAGACCAGTTGGCTCCTCCATGAATATTCTCGCCCTAGAATTGCTATGATATCTAAATATTAGTACAAGTAAGTCCCCACCTCAGCCATTTTAAATGTGATCTCCTCCAGGTGCATTTTATCCCCTTTTGACGTGGAGGCAGGCTAACGAAAAGGACTTGGAATTCCTCAAATCCTTGCAGGAATATTTGATCTGGGGCCAGATCGAGATGAGATCAGAACGTCTGGCCGTGTAATTGGAAGGTTGCAGCGTTTGATGTCGGTCTGCCTTACCAGGCAAAGCGAGGCCCAGGGAGGACGGGGGCCTTGGCCATTGATGAAATATGAATGGACTCTCGGTGAGCTGATGTTAAGGCGCCCATTAGCCCACCAGTGTAGTGATTACTGGTTTTTAACCTGAAGCAAGATGGTTGGAAAATTGATGAGATGATGTTAATATCTGATTCCTAAATGGACTTGCTGGGGTTGAGATATGGAGACATTAGACTGAGGGAGAATATATATGTATGAAAGTCGTCTTTCTCAACATAAACAGGGGTCAGGTTGCCAGTTAAAAAGATAAGATGATGTTAGAAAGGATAAGAGGATGGATGAAGTCGGATGATGAAGTGAGATAACCAAATCACGGATGACAAATGGAAACAGGAATGCCTCTCCCTGAGTAGATGATGGGCCATCTGTCATAAATGTCATCGAAGACAAACACACTTGGACTCGGTCACCGACTATGGAAAATACTCGAGGCTGCATTGTGTCATGTTTGAAGAGAGTAGACATGAAGGTAATGCTGTAGACAGACAGAGCGAGGCCTTTCTCCTCATTAAGGCCCTTTGATACAGCCAATCAAGCATGTCATTGCTCATCATAATTTAGTCAGACAATTAAACTGTTTTAACGAGCTGGTTTGGATCTGCGTGCCGTCTGTGCCCAAGTCGAGGTCTCCACCAGAGCTTGATTGGGGAAGGTTGATTCAGTCTGTAACCCCGTTTCTCTCTTTGAAGCATCCGCCCTGATAGAAGACAGAGCGGAGCTGCGGCTCGAGCGAACGTTCCCGCTCAGGGCCCTGGTAGCGATGGAGGGCCGATGTCAGGCCGATGTCGGGCCGGGGCTGTGACTGCTCTCCCATGGCCGACATTGCTGGTTCCTCTCCTGAGGGGATGTCGCTGTGGTTGACGGGGGTGGAAGGGGGAGGGGATTGAGGAGAAGGAGGGGGGTGGTGGTGGTGGTTGCTGGCACGTGTCAAGGGTGGACTCATTGTCGGGGCGTCCATCCTGCCCTGTTACCCCCAGATCACCCCCCCTACCCCCCCTCCACTCCATAGGGGATTAGCAGGTTGTTTTGGAGGGGGCCCTGAGGCCCATTCCACCATTATATCCATGATTCTCTAATGCGGCAAGCCCCAGGGCGATGTATGGGAAAGGGTGGGGGCCGGGGGGGCGTGGCGAGGTGAGGCCTACCAGCTTGTAATTGCTTCCTCGTCCGCCGCCTCGTCTCCATCTGCAGAGATAGCACCCCTTCTCCTCTGTGTGCGCACACAAATGTGCACAGAGAGGAGATCCAGCGCAGTCATTCAGCATGGAGGGAGACCGTAGGAGGATCCCTGGTGGATTGAGCAGATGCAGGAAAAAAAAGAAAGCAGCAGAGTTAATCACCAAGCCCAACACTATACACAAGCTGTTCCCTGGTGTGTGCATCATGCAAGGGTTAAATAAATCTACGTGGACATGTGACATATGACGAGTTCAGTGAGCGTTTTATTCACTGCTGATTCACCCCGGCAATAATAGTCATTGTAGCACAAACACGGCCCGAGACATGAGGACAGAGCTGGAGAAACGCCACTGCCGGTTCGTTTGTGTTATTCAATTAAATCATGCTCTATTTATTATGCAGCCCTCAATTATGAAAGAAAACACTGAAACCGCACAAACATTGTCTGTTTGTTTAGACTCAGCAACACTAGACACAGGAGAGGGAGACGGCTGTGTGACCTCACTTAGGTTCTGTTGAAATGAGAGCATCTTCCTTTTCTCTTCACCTCCTTTGAGCTCTTCTCAAACACACACTGTGGGGATACCCCAGTGAATCCCATTGGAGTTTTTAACTCAAATAAACCAATACACTATAATTGTGTGTTTACATCCATGTATAACGTTGAGACAGACAGCTGTGCGGAGCTCTCCTCCATCTCCACTCTTCACGCTCGCTGTAGGGAGATGATGCTCCTACTCTGAGATGGCTGAGTGATTTCTAGTTTGCATATGGCCATTATTTCACACACGGTTGACAGGAATTATCAGTGGCACACTCTGGTCTAGCATAGGCTCATTTACACATCATTTTAGGGGTTGAAACCAACAATTACTTTCTTATTGGTTACTCAAGTTAATTGTTTGATTAATTGCCACGGCATTGTTGTGGAACGTCTTCAAATGTCATGATGTTTACCAAAAATAACCTGGCAAACAAATTGATCAGTTGGTTTTTGGTTAATGAGATTTTCCTCTCCGTTTTCCCAGTTGTATAGCTTCACAGTTGAAAAAAATTACTCAGTGTGGTACTTAATAGTTGCGAGTCCCCTTCCTCGATATCAACTTGTGATCCCTGCATGAGGGAGGTTAATAGGATATGTCCTATTAGGAATTCAGTTGCTTCACTGATCAGTAGCGCTCCTGTAGCGGAGGCGACCGAAGAGTCTGCATGTGTGTGTGTTTTTGTCATTCGCGTTGGCCGCAGGGAAAAATGACTGACATGCCATTTTCATAAATGAAGAGCTTCTGCCGGTGACAATCACATTGATTGGCGGCTCGAAAGAGCTGTTTATGCATTAAGAGACACTTGTTTTTTTTTTTTTGGTGCTAATTTCCAGCAGAAAAATGATCGCTTGTGCTGGTCCAGCATCAGTTACCAGTTATCTGTGTCCCGTGGCTGTAATCCACGCTCACATGTATTGACCATAAAGGAAGTGTACATTGATTGGAGCAAGCCTTTGTGTGTGTGGCTGACCCAGTGCATTGTCATGACCCCTAGGCTTCCATTTTCCTATAAAGCTCACTTTAGTAATAGCAACCTCCGCTCAGCCTTAAGTTACTAAAACCAATGGGCTTGATTCATTATTAACATGCTAATAAAATGGAGTAGTTATGGTGTGTTCGGGTTAAGTCTTATATCATTAATGGATTATTGATGGCTCATAAAGTGTCAAGTCTAGCTTAAAGGACATATGCATAATTTAAGAAAGTGAAGAGCTAATGGCTGTGGTTGCGTCGTGTCTTAAATTACTATGTTAATTCTTGAATATGAAATTGGCTTTTGACACCCACATTCACACAGCCACAGAGGGGGATGTGTAACCACTGGAGACTCATACAGATTGCTTTGGTCCACTTCTTTGTTTTGCTCTGCAGTGTAATCAGTTTCTCTGTGGGACTGTTGACCCCTGTCAGTCCAGTCCAAATCTGTACTGGGATGTCTTTTTTTTTCTCACCATCATTTCTCTATGTCTTCCTTTGTGGTGTTATAATGACTCTGGGTATTACAAGTCGATGCCAGTGTGGACACATTTGGAAACAGTGTCCACGACAACAGGAAAAGTAAATTAAAGCTGTCTTTTAATGTTCTGATCATTGGGAAAAAAGCAAATTGGTTTGTCACCATCACTGTCTAATAAATGGTTTCCACACAGGGATGTCTTGATTCATTGGCTACTGATCATTTTTTGGCTGATTTTCATTAAAATGTACCCGGTTCGTAAAGCCTCTAGTCACTGATCAGCTTTAAACTGATCGCCTGTGGTCACTGCTCTTGTGTCTGTGGCTACAAGCACTGTGTGGTGTGGAGTATATTCCTACCTCCCACCTTGGTCAATGGGTTGGCATGTGACAGGCCACCATAACACACCAAGCCTGCCATCTGCAATGCATGCCAAAAATGACTGGTCATGGCCATGGACCAGCTAATCTCACTCTTAGATGATGCAGCACAAAAGTCTTGTTCCAGTTATTTATATTGGTGTACAGCATAGCTGATCACACATGGGTGCTGTATGCATGGTCCATGTAGTCCAGTTTGTCCATGTTTGTCCATGTTTGTCCATGTTTGTGATCAGAGCTTGATCAGCTTGTGACCAGCGTCATTGCACGGACTTTTACAAACTTGCCACTTCTTTCTGCTGGATACACTACTACATGAGATTGTATTGTCTCACATGCGCCTATAACTACAACTGGCCAATGTTCCTGCCTGGCAAATTTATTGTTTGGTCTTGAGTCTGCCAGCTGAAATATGTCTACAATTAAGAGTGTCAAAAGATTCTGAAATGCTTTGTCAGGTCCTATTTCCACATTTGCAATGATAACATTAGACTCCTACTATTTTGGGTTTTGGTCTGATGTTCCATCCACATCACAACACTAAATAGTCTTTTAAAGCTGTTCTCAGAAAGATCAGATGTTAGCAGGGTAAATCACTGAGTGGATCGACACCCACGACAGAAGACTGATGCATTTGTGGACGTGACCTAAATTCATCAAAGTACCAAGATACTTTTAACGAAATTATGCCGAGGAAAACACAGCTCAGCTCAGCTCAGCTCACTTCCCCTTAAAAGCGTTACTGTCCAGTTCAGGTCACAGAGGACACTGTCACGAGTTTATCAACGGGGAGACGGACAGGATTAATGTCAGCGAGAGAGACATGGACAGAGGAAGAGGGTGAAAGGTCTTGAGCCAGAAAGCTGGTGAACGCCGTGGCGGCTCGACCTTGACCAGGGCGTTCGCTCACTGCTCTCCACACCTCTCCAGACTCATCTCTTCCCTCCCTCCTTCTACTTTTTGTTTTGCAGTGCCTCGGTTGAATGGAAATGCTTTTGTATTTCTGTAAAGCCGAATTGCTTTTTCGCTTCCTATAGTTGTGCCCCCCCCCCCCCCCCCAACTCATTCCTGCAGAGTGAACCGTTTCCACAGACAGCAGGTCACACTGACGACCCTTATCTCACTTTCTGCCTCTTTTTTCTCATCCATCACTCACTCATTCCTTTTCCGTCTGCCTTTTTCCCCTCCTTATTCCTTCTGTCTGGTTCTCTAGCCCACTTCCCTCTATCTGTGCTGCAGTCTGTACGACCTTTATCTCTCTTCCACATGTGTCTCTCTCTTTTCCCCCTCCCCACATCTGAATCCATACTCACCTGGCCCAGATATCCCCAGATACTGTGTGTGTTTCCTTTTAGTTTGTGTATTCAAGGATACATATATAGCATATTTTGTGTACATGTACTATATGTGCTTGTGCATATTTGTATGTTATATTTCCGGGTGTGTGTTTGCAGCAGCCTCGGTGGATTGCGATTCTGAAGATGATAAAGCACTATAGGGGCTTTGGAGTCGAGTATCTGTAGCTACAGCTCATTTTATATGTGTTATGTTTGTGCTACTTACTCTGCTCCTCATCACATCCTGCTAAACACGTTCTGTTAGATTAAGGAGACCTACAAAATAAAAGCATCCTTGTCATCTATGCTCTGCTTTTCATTACTAAAAAAAAGTGATGGCATGAATTGTGAGCAGGTTTTAGTGATGATCCGTTCAGAAATGATCATGAAAATCTCTCTCTGGCAATCACAGAGATTGCAAACACACACACACACCACAGGTATGTCATATTAGTGGTGTATATTGACTGTGGGCTCAAGAGCTGCGGCGCTGGCATTGATTGGTTTAGATCCCTCTCAGTCTTGTGTGAGATTGAACTGTTTTCCCGTCTCCATCTCTCTTTGTGTCTCTGTAAAGATCACACTGGGAGGATCAGCTGCTGCCTGACTGATTTCTGGGCAGCAGCCTCTCCAACCTTGGCTGCTGTTAGCTGTCTTATTACCTGCTCATTGTGTGTGTCTGTGTGTGATTCTACATTTGCACTTTGTCCCCCCTTTGAGAGGCCCGTGCATGCATGTGCGAGCGATCTGTTTCCTGCTCTCACTGTGCCATTGAGATGATGGCCTGGCTCTCCTCTGCATGTCAACCTGCTGCATGCGAGGTGCTGGCTCGCTGCCCGTGCTCCTCACCTATCCTCTGTCAGTTCCCCTCACTTCCTCTCCCTCTCGCTCTCTCTGCCCGTGCACAGAAAACCCAGTTTAATGTCAGGTTGACTTTCAAAAGGGCTTTTCATTGCACCCCACTGCCGCTCACTTGCTCTCTTTCGTCACGGCTCCCTTTTTTTCGGTCAATTTGAAAAGAGTGAAGTGTTCAGGGCAATTGCAATTGATTTTTTTGGCATGCAAGACCGCTCAGATGATTGAAATGGCTTTATTCTATACTAGAAGAAGGTATGGATGTGTACTGTTCTTCATTTACTCGCAATGGTTTTTCTTCATTTCGATTCATGGGGCGAAAGAACACATGAGTTACAACTTTGAAATGGGATTAACTCCAATCTCGGTGACAAAGCTCTGAAATATGATTACTAAACGACCGGTTCTCCCCAGCTGAACAATTCTGAATTCCCTAATTAATTGTGTGGATGTTGTAGAGTGTTATTGCCTCACAGAATCTGTTTAATTCATCAGGTTGACTAAACCTCCAACTGCGACCCAGTTCACTTCCTACGTCTTCTGTTTTCAACCCAACCGCTCTGTGGGGACTGTTCCCATTTGAATGTTTATCCACTTAAGAGGAAAGCTTTCAAACCACGCAGAGGCAGAAACAGATTTCTTAGTTAAATGCTCGTCTTGAACGAATAAGACCCCCCCCCCCCCCCAACACACACACACATACACACACCCCAAAACATCTGAGCCACTGGAGCATTTGAAGTTGTTGTTTGTCTGAGGGGAGAAGACCAAGTGTCTTCCCGCTTCCTGCCTCTCATCGTTGATTGAATGGGGACTTTTCAGCGTTCTTCCAGCAACACCAAAGGTTGGCATTCGCAGTACTTCGCAGGATTGATTTACTTTGTTTGTGCTCCTTTTACCAGAAGTTGCAGAGAAAAGAAGTGTGAAAAGATGTTAAAGGAGAAGTTCAACATTTTTGCAAACATGTGCGTTCTCTTTCCTGCCTGGAGCTAGATGAGCTGATCAACTCACACATCTATATGCTAAATATATAACAGGAGCAAGCAGATGCTTAGCTTAGCTTAGCATAAAGGCAGTAAACAAGGAGAAACAGCGTGTCTGGCTTGTTCAACCCAAGGTAATTCAACCCACTTCTTGTTTGGAGAAACATCACTGAAAGTGAGCTGTCTTGATGCTTCACTTCAACTCTAACTCTTGGCATGAAAATGAACAGGCTTATGTTCTAAAATGTACTGATGCTTCATCGGCTCTCCAATAGCATGAAGCAGTAAATCTCTAAACCAGGTATTGGGGTGATTCCCAGCACCTCAGATATGTTTCTGTTCTGCCTCGCGGCGCTACCAAAAAAGAGTCAAATCCACAGTGGGACTGACTTGAGAGCGCCCCATTTGCCGCAAATCTAACCTTTCTCCAAGCATCCACCTGGTGTCTTTATTTTCCGTCTTCCACCAGTCGTCCCCTCAGGGGAGGGAGGCTGAAGAGCTAAAAGCGGAAAGTGGCGCTGCTAAAAGCGGTTGAAATGGATCCCCTTTGTGTGGGGGCGAGAGAGGAAACGCAAAGGAAAACCCCCACTGTGGGAGCCTTTGTGCGGGGAGTAAAAGCACTTGGTCTGGGGCGAATGGACACCTGGGGCGGTTGGTACAGTGCGGCGAGAGATGACAGCGGAGGTTATTTATTGTTTGTATGCATGCTAGCTATGCACACGACGTGAGCACAAACTGTGACCCTATGGTGGCTTCTTTCTCAGTGGATCGCGCTCATACCTTGTGAGGCCCTCCGGCTATTCTTGCTAACAAGCAGTTTGTGTCAAGAGCTGGCCTCGGATAAAACACACAGACGCTGGTATGGAAATAGCACAGAAGCCTGGACCTCAGTTGGAAAACAGTGACATTTACTGCGAAAGATCCTTTTGACTACAAACGACTTTGTTGGTCAAATGAACACATTGACATTGTGGTGGTTTCCGTCTCATTCACAAGGGCATCAGATTTGTAGAAATAGCATCACAGTCCAACAGGAAGTATTTTCCCATAGAGTAATCTCTGTTCTTAATGGATCAATAATGGAAATCTCCTTTTGGATCACGTATCGCCCTACCTATTTATCTACAGCCTAATGACCTGTCACTGGTTTCTCTCTGACCTTGATGGTCGCCGCAAAGCCCAGTATCATCTTTCAGTCTTTGAGCACTTTGAGCTTTTTTGAAGAAAGATGCTTTCATGTTCTTTCATTAGACGTAACTTGAAAGAGTAGCGAGAAGGATAGCTTAACGTTGGTGATTTATGTCTCTTGTCTTTGAAACATGAATCCCATCCTCTTGACTTTGTTTATGCAGCACCTCAGTACGCGGCCGGGAAACAAGGCATATTCATTTTCTATCACCCTCCAAAATAAACTTAATTGGAGTATAGTGGAGAGCAAAACACATTTTTCACAGCCAGGGTACATGTGAGCCACTCGCGTGCCACAGCAGCTGTCCGTGTCGCATTGTCTTCCTTCCTGTCTGTCTTTCACTTCGCTCTGAACAGCCCGGGCCTTCTGCTGTGCTGTGCTGACATAATGAGTATGTGGATGCTAAAAATACTGATGCACAAATGGAGCATGCTGCACTGCACACACACACATACAGTATATGACATATGTTATAGCTTGGCTGCTGATGCTGCTCTTGTTTGTGATTATGTGAAGGATCGGAGCAAAAGGAGGCTTTTGATCAGCGGACAGCTACCTGGTCTACACGTAGTTACGACTCGCACAGTCCTTTCAAATTTCAGCTTTGATCTGCTGCGTTACAATATCCACAGGTACAAAGATGCAGCCGGTTCAACATTTCGTAACATCCAGCAGCCGCCTCTCCTCCACCTTGTATTCACTTGGTTCATAGGTTACTGTGGTAATGGTAGTGATTGAATGGGCTTGGAACCAGGCCATTGATTTGTTGGGGGGAATGTTTCCAGGCATCATCAGTGGTGATGCGTCACCCGTAAGCCCCCACCCCACCCCTCCAGACCCTCATCTGGACCGCAGCCATAATCCTCTTTACACAGGCTATCCTAGTGCACCACTAACCTCACTGTGAACACCACCTAGGAACACAGACTGGGTGGCTGTGGCTGGCTGCGGCTGCGACTGTCTGGCATAGTATAGCTGTGGGAATAGATGCAAATATACGCAAACATGAAAGGCTGTGTTTAATCATTGAAGATATTTTAATAAAACATTCCATGTGGTTATTTTCTATGATGGCAAACAAAAGCATATGCCTGGTTTTCAAACTGTTTTATGAGTTATATTTCTTGGTGTAATTCTAGGATGGCAGTTGTCATTCGTAACGTAACCTAAGATGATCGTAGCTGGGAGAAATGTTTAAGTGTGAGTGCTTCCTGTCAGCCTGCTCATAAGTCCTTCCACCAAGATTTTTTGGGGGGTGGCACATGGTGGGAATAGGTGATATCTGTCAGGTGTTACTCTCAGAGGCTGGTGGCTGTTATATTATGAGTTTGGAGGGGTGTGCTGACAGTTCAGTATGAATGCATGTCAAATTTCGGTGAAATAGCATCACATATGGCTGTAACATTGTTTTACAGATGCAATCGTCCTAATTGATTTGAATGAATACAAAGAAAAGTGGAGCAGACGGTGGTGTTACACAAAGCAGGTGTTCCTAATGCCTGAGCAGACAAATGTTACACAACGGTGGGAATTGTTTTTGACCCTGTGTGCGGTCCATATGCACTGGTCCTGTTTTTAATCATGTAGCCACAATAAAGGTTTGGTAACTTTTTGCGTTTTAATAAGGCAGTGTGTGTTTTGCCTTTCTGAGGAATCCATCCACTGTGTTGATTCCAGCCAAGTTCTAATTAAAAACTAATGAAATTTGTGTCAAAGGTTTTGTGTGATGTAATACGCCTAGTTTATGCAGCTTACTGTGTTAGTCACAGAATGATTGTGTGATTTATCATACATTTAGGGCTGTGACCAAGAATTATGTCATTTCTCTATATTTGTATTTATAGTTTGGTGTCAAATATAACAACAACAACAAAAATAAACTCTAACGTGACACCTTCACACATCTGTGTTTGTCCAAAAGCCACATATAGTAATGTAGAAGTTTGAACTTGGCCATGTTTCAGTCTTTGTGAGATAAGAGCGTGAAGTTCTCATTTAGTTTTGCTCATATATTGTTTCAGCCTTAAATACATTAGGAATATTGCACTATGTCTGACACTTGTAAATACTGGATGGTGAGTCACATTTAGTGCACAACATGATATAATTGAAGGGATTTGTGTAACTTCTTAGAATATCTTCTTATTATCAGTGTCAGTGTAGTTGTCAGCTTGTGTTAATGGCACTTCTAAAAGTCTGTAGTTAGAGCTCTAAGAGCCACAGCTCTGGATAAGTGGACCATTAAAGCTGATAATGGCTGATAGCGATAGCATGCTGATACACTGGTGCATCACTAATAATGTTTATACTCTTACTCTCCCAAGCATCATGTGCCAAGCTTTTTCTGAGCACCACACAGAAGGAAGAGGGGAGAGTTACACAAGAGAGACGGAGAGAGATATGAAGAGAAACCAGAGGTGGATATGGGTGAGACAGAGTGGGAGATATAGTGAGGCGGTGAGAATCAGACACACACAGAGTGTGATATTTGACGGGCTGTCAATTGCGGTCCACACGGAGTTCCTCCTCCGAGCCGAGCTGCCAAGGCTGGCGGAGCACCGTCCCACTGTGTCTGTATCTGCCCGTTTGTGTTTCAGGAACTCTCTCTGTAGCTCATTAGAATCTTTATACCTTCTTCCCCCCCAAGGGAGGACCAGGCGTTGAACGGGCACGCAAATGAGGCTACCTTTCTACTTTGTATAATGGTGTTCGCCTGCAACTGTGGGAGGAGAAAAACAAAGATGAAATTAATCACTCTCGCCTCGTCCCTCCCCTTTCTCTCATCCCTCTCCCCCCTTCAAGTTCAGAGCTCCTGCAGACTTTTTAACTAGTTTTATTTAATTACAGACAGCTTTAGAGGGTGCACACGACTGCCGTTGACCTAAATCGGGAAACTGGGACGTGTTTTTTTTTTTTCTCGCCCCCTCCAACTTTCTTACTCCACTCCATTGATTTTGTCTGTGTGGACCCGGGCATGGGCAAATTAGCTGAGCACAGCCATGAGTTTGACACCCTCGCTCTGTGTGTGGGTGTCAGCCTGACTCTGACTCTGCTGCTGCAGCATCTGCATCGGCTCAGCCCGAAAGCGCAGCTTCTTCCCTTCCCAATTTCAACCTGGAGGATATGTCGGGGGAATTGGGAGTCCCATCCATTCGGGGGTCTCTTACACAACGACAGCCATTATAAAACAAAGTGGAGAGCAGCCTCTTTGTTCGCACTGATGTAGTTGCAGTAATGGACAAGATTAAGGCAAAGTGTGAAGCAGACTCCTCAAGCGAAGGCAAAATGCAAAGCAGGCACCAGGGATTTTTTTTGCTTCGACAGTTGAGTATTGGTTAATTATTTTTATAGGGTGAGATGGCTTGAGTGGCTTCTCTCTCTCCCCCCTCCTCTTCATCTGTGTCTCTCGTTCAGTGTAGCTCTTGGCTGTGTGATTTCCTACGTGGTTTGCTTTGACAAACACAGCTCCGCTCCATAGTTGCCTTTGCCCGAGATTGATTCCTGACAGAAATGTTCCAAACCATGGTGGTTCTCTCTCTCTCTTTCTCCTCTTTCTCTTTTTTTTTCTCCATCTCTTCGAGCCCAAAGTTCTCCGACCCCAGGAATAATCCTCCTTGATCCGCCAATGGCATGCGGCGCACAGGAAAATAGCCCCGAGGACAGCTGAACCCCTTAGCCCTGCTGGAATGCTTGACCACGTGCACACTCACATACACATACACAAACACACACACGGGCCATACATTTAAAAAACACACAGTGGAGCACAGTGCGGCTGAACACAGAACAGAGCAGCTCATTCTAAAGATCGCAGATCTGGAATCAGTCGCAAACAGACTTGTTTACAGTTCGCTCTCATTTGTTTCGACTCTGGATGAACTTAAAAGCAAATTTGGAGAATGTGTCACCTGTTATGTTTTATTTGTGAGGCCCTACATTTCCTGACAGCAAGCACAGTGCAAGATGACTGGAGGAAGCTGAAGGAAGGAAATCCATTTCCTGCAGAAACACATTTGACAATGTAACACAAATGACTTCCTTGATGTGGTTTTATACAATCACTACAAGAGAAAATGCCTCGTAGTTTCTGGTAAATCGGCCTTTTGTGTACATCGAAACTTTCTCAACTGATCCAGCCCGTCACATGTCCATATTTGTGTATGTGTGTGTGTTTTTGTATTTGTGCGACTTCCATTATTGATCTTCCTAAGTTACTGCAGATGTCAGTGGGACTGGCATGTCAACAAGCCATGCAGTCCAACCCTCAGTTTTCAGTGTGTGAGGCTCTTTTTCATTGGAAAGAATGAGAATCAGTGCCAGCGTAGATATGGACACACACATCCACACACTCACGCTCACACACATCCACATGCACACAGTCATTCTCCACATCTTGCGGCTCATGGAAAGCGGAATGCATATCACATGAAAACATTTTATTTTTATTCTCAGGCTCGGTGCTGGATGACAGATCCCATACTTGTCGTGTTTCTTGGTTCAGTCGTCCCTCACTGCTGTCGCTATCTTGTCATTGTTTGTTTGGCTCCCTTGTGGTCTCCTACATTAAATGGCCTTCTCTTGCTCTTTCTACTCTGCTGAGCTTGGAGGCAGAGCTTACTTACAGAGTTTTGCTGTCGCGTAGAACGTGCCTGATACCCACTGGTACACACACAGTGTGCTCGGAAATGCCACTGTTGAATGCCTCTTTGTTTTGAAGGCCCTGAGGATGCTAAACCGCACTGGTAACAGCTCTGCAGATCACACTGGAAACTACGGATTGGCCCATTCATGTTTTTGCAGCAGATATTCAATCCATTTCCATTTCAATCCATAGCAGCTACTGATCATTGTTGTCATGCATTACAGGTATCATACTTTAGATCAGTCTCACGCTCTTCTCAAGTTGCACACAGCTGACATGTTGCTTTCTATTGGTGACCTGTTAAACACTAGTGCAGTGAACCACATGGGGGGGGCGGGAGTACACTGCGCTTGTGCATCTGTGAGACTCACACACCAGATTATTAACCACAGCTTTTCAACTGACAAAAAGCATTCATTTCAATCTACTGATCCAATATTTTTCATGAAAATCAGCTGATAATGATCGACGACTGATCAGTAAGGGCACTTGCATTGGAAACCAAACATTGGAACTGATTTCCCACATTGAAAAGCCTCTTTTAACGAAAACAGATGATGCTGCCAGTTACTGTTCCACAACTAGATGCTTGATGTCCTCACTTGACACTGCCATACAGCCAGGTCCATGTGCATTATTCATCTCCTCTTCTACGATTTTATAGCTCTCCATGTGACATTGTGGAATAAAGACCATTTCTCTTCACATTCATTTTCATTTTCATATATTTTATGCTAATAATTGAGGAACAGATTCCTAATAATGCTGGTGTTGATAACATGGGATTGAAGGAGCTTGTACAGATAATCCTCATTGTGATGTCAGCGGTTTCTCTTGCAGGTTGTTAGCTTAGCTGCTCTTTTCCCCATGTGAAGAGAAGCAGACATGTTCAGAACTCTAGATCGGTTTCTATTGTGAAACAGTGGCACACTGGCTGGCTGCTTTAGTTGTTAATAAGGTATGCTCCACTGGCTTGTATTTGTGTCGCACCTGCCATCTGTGTGTCCTTGAGTGGACCCACAATGCGTACGTGTGTGTGTGTGTGTGTGTGTGTGTGTGTGTGCGTGCATGCGTGTGTGTTTCAGATTTACTCCATGCTGTCACTTCCTGTGAAGTATCTTCAATTACCCTCGCTGGGCTCTGAGGCTATCACCGCCTGTGCGTGCATGTGTGTGAGCACACTGCAGTCATACATGTCCGGCTCGTGACGGTGCATTTCACACTCATCTCTTCTTCCTCTTCCTGTGACTCGACCCCACGCAGTTAATCTGAGCTCGCATCAAACGCCGCAAACCTGCATGGAGCGGCCGCTTCAGCTCAGCTCAGACAACCCACACTGTGGTCCTTTCATTCACACTTGTGCTTTTCATACACTCCCCACTGACTCGAATCACTCACTGATGCTTAATGCTCTCTCCTCTCTTATACAGTCTCTTTGTCTCTACTTGTCACTGAGCCCTTTGTGGTATCTCCTCAGGAGGAGAACTGAATGAAGGCTACTAGGCCAGGATGTGAAGTGAACGTACAGTATGGAATAATGACTACACAGCATTCGGGGTAGCGGCCCAGTGGGATCTCCTCTGTCTCATTTGTTTGCGCTGCTTGCTTTAATTTCCCCATTTTGTGTTTCATCTTGTTTGCAACAAACTAGGCTAAATGAGCTTCTGTGCTTGGTGGCACCACAGCCAACTTTGTGCAGACACGGAAACGAGTATTATCATCGCCGTCTTCTCCTTCTTTGTCTTTCTCTTTCTCTCTCCAGTTACTGCATCATCTTGGGAAGCTTAACATTTAGCA
The DNA here is from genome assembly GCA_021432705.1 of Caranx ignobilis. Lineage (NCBI taxonomy): Eukaryota > Metazoa > Chordata > Actinopteri > Carangiformes > Carangidae > Caranx > Caranx ignobilis. The sequence goes on along the minus strand of MU269990.1, from coordinate 82,076,095 downwards.
GAAGCAGCATGGGGTCATTTGTCCGTGACTCACTGATACCGTGCTCCAAAGGCATGTATGGTCAGGCTCATCTCTAATGGAAGACTTACGATCAGCGTGGTAATGAGATGAAAATGGCTACAGCAGTTTAAGTCAATATTAACCCCGTGCCCCACTGCTGACATTTATATTCATCTTCAGGGCTGCTCTTCTTGCCCTTGTTCTTCTCTTTTTGAATCTTTACCCAACTTATTTTCTCTCTCTCTTTTATTTATGATTGCATTGTCATCTTCTCCTGTCCTCCCAAGTTACAATTGACCTCCTTTGACCTTAACCTCCCTTCTTTCTCTTCCATCGCTCTCTTATTCCTTTACCCTTACTGTCCATCGACCACTGCTGATCGACCCACTTGGAGTATAACCCTTTACCCCATCCTTCGTGGTCTCCATCTATATAAATACATGTGTCTGTGTGTGTGTATCTGTATGTGCCTGTGTGTGTGTATCCCCTTAGCAGAGGATTGCTAATCAGATGAGGCAGAAGATTTCCCGCCCACAGGGATCATGTTAACACAGTCTTGTTTAGACACTGTTGGCATGAGTGCACACACACACATACACACATGCAATTTAACACACAAACACACACATTCAAATACATATTGTAAGTGCATTGAAATGCCACATAGATACTAAGGTATGGGAGTGCGTATGGTTATACTTAGAGGCCTGGCTGTGGTTTTTCACAGAAGCGAGGCAGTAAAACGCACATTGTTTTCATTTCCTCACCGCCCAGTGTCATAGCTTTAAGCCCTAGAGAGATAGAGGGCATTACTGCCCTTTTATTGCCACGCATGCATGATAGAATTACCCCTTAAGTACAGATATGTGTTTATCTGCTCCTGTTTAGCGCCTGGAAACATGGCTGGATTTCACTGTGCAGTGAGGAATGCTGAACAATAGTTTTAATTTTAGCTCAGAGGAGGTGTTTGTGTGCGCTATCGAGTTGTTGGAAGTTCGCTCATCGTCTGTGGGCTCATGTGTCACGGCTCGCAGCCTACAATTGAGTGTGGTGGCGGTGATGTTGCGGCAGCCTTGTTGCCTTAACAACAAATCAGTGTTCAAAACAGACTGCATCTGCATGTAATTTTAAAAAAAGTAACTCATGCTCAGGCTACTGTCGTGCAACATTTCAGCGGGTTTAGTTAAGTAGAAATCCTCCAGATGGCTGTTTGTGCCTCAGTGCGGATTCAGAGACACTGCTCACCAATATACATGTGGATGTGTTTGTGTGTGTGTGCATCCACAGATAGGTGTGTGCATGCTGAGATGCTGTATGTGTGAAGAACAATATGCTTTTCATCAGAGCAGGGTGGGGGGAAATATTTTTAATGAGGTGATAAGCGCCAGCTGTCCAGTATGATATGACAGAGTTGAATGGTATGATACCAGCACATTAACACACTAACACACGCTGAGTGTACAAATGAGAGCCATCCTTCAAACACTGGGCTACACACACACACACTGGCATTGTCCTCAGACTTGAAAAAGCCCACTTCAAGATTCAAGGTCCAATTTATTCATTGAGGAGAGCATGAAAATTACAGTTCACCTGCTCTTAAGAACCAACCAGCATCAAGGGGAAGCTCCGGAAACATAAAAAATACATTATGCTTTTAATGAATGTTAAAATATAAATACAGGTGTGATTAAAAAATACCAGAACCACTGGTCCATAAATTCTCCATCTAGGTCTCTCATATATAACTGCTTACTCTTATTTCACAAGTGGGTGCTTCGCTATTTTCTGATCTGTTCCTCCGGCTTTTATGTCATTCTTTGCCAGAGCCATGTTGAAGTCTTTTATCAAGCAACAAGTTCCCTCTTTATGACTTGAGTTTGAGTGCTTTGGTGCACATCATGTCCCCAAGGCTGTCATCACAGCAAAAGTCTCGGAGCAGATGAGAAAGTGTCTGGTTTGACAGATGAAAGTAAGTGGGCAATTATTCAGATTTCTTTGTGTGCATAGTGTCTATACCTGCAGCAAGGTGTGGCAGTGGCACTTTGTAACGTTTAAAGCTGCAAACAGTGAGTTTTTAGACTTAAAAGACTGCAGCGGGGATGAACTGGAGAAAGATGTGTGCAAAGCGTGTGCATTGCCAACCATGACAGATGCATGGGAAGCCTCCCTCAGTAAGGCAACGTTCAGCTTAACAGTAATTTTTCACTTCATACCCAGTTATCAGATCCTTCCTCACAGGGTCATGAGATGTTTTATCACACGGTCTCTTCTTCTTCCTCCTCTCCATGATTGATTAAAGTGTTTGTGTGTGTGTGTGTGTGTGTTTAGCTGTCTGCTCTCGTCCACACCTCTTTCCACCGGCCCTGCCATCAGCTTGTACCTGTTTTGAGAGGAGCTGACAGGGAGGATCTCTCTTCCCCTCGAGGTGACATACAGTACAGGGGCAAACAAAGTGGAGTGAGATCGACAAGAGCTGACAGCTGCTTATCTCTTCGACTCGCTCTCCCTCAGTCTTTCCGTTTCCCCTCTTTCCTATTGTGTCTCTCTCTCTGCTGCTGCTTTATTTATCAGCCTCAATGTTTGGCGTGTCTATCTGTCCTTCACCTTGACTCTTCATCTCTGTCCGTCCATCTGTCTTTATCCAGTCTGCCTCCACTTGCTCCCCAGTCAACACACTTACATTTGTACCTAAACAGCTTTGAGGCTGTGTCTTGAGGCTAAACTCCTGTTTCTCCAATTTGAACTCTGTTGACTGACAAATAAAAATCAGAACTAAGGCATGATAGCGGTTGGACCTGCTCAGCTTATGAAGTCTGATTGATTTACTTTTTGCCTTAGGTCAGCATTTTCTATTTCTTTTGTTTTTTGCGAAAACCACACCTTCAGTTTTTGATATTTGTCCAAGTGGCGCCGCAAGATAAACCCACAGACGCTGCTGTTGGTGGATTTAGTTTCATCACGTTTTCATCATCCTCAGTGTGGACCTGACTGCTGTTTGGGTTCCTACAGCCTGCAGCAACGAAATCGAGCGCGTGCGCGTGCGTGTGCGTGTTTTCTTTTCTAACAGTGGAGTGTGAGGTTCTTTTGCTGATGTCATGTCAGTGAGGTGTGATGTCAGACACTGTTAGTGCTGCTGGCAGCTAAACACACAACCTGCCAGATACAGCACGGATCTCTGTGGATTGATAATTTAGTGTGTGTGTGTGTGTGCATTCGCATGCAATCACAAAGGTCACACATCCTCTGGTTTGTGCGTTGTGGTTCTGCTCAGGTCTTTTTCTTGTATGTTCACCCTTTTGATTTCCTGACAGCTCGTGTGTGTGTGTGTGTGTGTGTGTTTATGCCTACATGTGCTGCTGCACCAAACGTGCATAATTTGATTCAAGAGAGCCTGAAGTGTAGATAGAGGTCAGCGGCACCTCCCCTTCCCTGAGAGAGTGCAGTTGAGGGATGGTAGATGTCGAACAGAAAGGAAGTGAAGAGGTTGTAGTTGGGTCAGAATGAAAGACAGACAGATTGATGCAGTAAGTTTCATTTGACACTCCCACTTTCAGCCGTTATACCTGGAGGAAGAAAAAAACAGATGTTTCACTTCTCTTCTCTTCTCATCTCTGTCTTTCATGTGTTTGTAGGAGCGGCGGCCTACTCTCCTCTTCTCTCCCTCCATCACTCTCCACAGCATCGCTTTCTCTCCCTAAATCCTTCTCTTGTATTGCTTTATCACCGGCCTCACCCACACCCTTCTCTTCTCTTCTCTCTCTCCCCTCCTCTCACTGTGTATATATCCAAGCCTTTCTTCCTCCACTCTCCTCTCTGTGCTTCTCTCTGCAGGGTGGGAGGATGGGTAGGCACCAGTGTCGGTGTGAGTTCAGCTGCTGCAGCTCCCGGCATTTACATCTGGAGTGTTAAAGAGTATGAGAGCCAGAGAGTGGATGCTTTTGTCAGTCTGGTGTGGTGGTTTATTTCAGAGAACTGAAGTAACCACAATTACAAGTTAGGTCCTATTCTCTATGTTAACATTGCCCCCACCAAGTTATTCACAGAGATCTTTGAAGAAAGACAAAGGGGGCTGGAAAAATGAGCAGAAGTCACCAGGAGAGTGGAAACAAAGGCAAAATGTACACTCCCAACTGAAACTGTCAGTTGCCTTTATAGTTCACAGACTTCCTGTTTCAACTCTGACCCAATGTGCTTTACCATCATACCTACCATCTGATTTTCCTGTGTTACCGATATATAGGACGTGCTCACTTTCCATGTTGTAATAAAACTGGTATTTTTCTTTTATGAGAATTATCACCCCAGTCTGTCGTTTCTCCTCTAACTTAGCGTCGATCTCAGTATCTTTCAACTCTGCACTTTTTTAATGTTTGATTCACTCACATTTCGAAGCAGCTGCTTTTCGTGAAAAAGTTCTGACTTGGGACTTGTGCTATAGTGCCAAATAGCAGACAAGCAAAGTCAGTGACTACCTGGTGAGCTTATGGAGAACAGTATAGGAGGAATAAATATTGTGCACAACTTCATCCTGTAGCCAGAAATATGACTCCAAATGAATACTGATGCTGTTACACACATGCTGGATGTCTTTGCTAAATGTACCACCTTAATGATGTATAGTCCAGTGTTGTTTTTACAGCATGCTGCGCTACGGATCAATGAATGCAGCGTAACAATGTTGAAGATGATGACTCACACTTGACTTATCCGGAGACCTCTGGAGTGCTTGTTTACAGACATAAAAAACACTGGAGCCGAGCTCTGGTGGCAACTCAACAGTGACCCTCTTGTTCTCCAGGGAGAGCTGGCATCCGATCAGTTCCCAATGAAACCCAAGCTGGTTTGTTTTTTTGGCAACACCATTCAACCCAGTCACAGGAAGTGTCCCTTATGCTGTCATGCACCGCACCGACTGCGGCTTCCTACCCAAAGGTACAAAACTCATGAGCTACAGGAAAGTGAGATGGGATTAAAGAAAATGAAAGTGACCCAAGTCTTACTCAGTTTCTTGAGAAACCGTACAAACCCACTTCAAATGATATTCCCCACTTTGATATTCAGACATTAGGACAAAAACAGGAGTAGTGATGTCATAATCCAGTGGTAATTACCACAGAGGAGGGAAAAATGACAAATTTATGCAGGTGAGATAAAACCTCCCAAGAGGATTATAATAATCATCTAATCTCTACTTTGGCATCAGGGGGCTATCTAATGCATGCACTTAGCTAGCTTTGAAACTACACACACACACACACACACACAGAGTCAGATTAATGCCTGGGAATGAGGTGAGGTTTTATCGCACTGACCTATATTTCTATTTAATCTGAGTCATTTATGAGTCTTCTTGCTCAGGCCAGTAGGACAAACTGACAGTTGCTTGTGTTTCTCCCCGTACCTTATGACTGGGCCAAAAGCTAATGTTGCCTTAGCTGGAGATAATGCTAATGAAAAGCTAATGGAAGAATAACACCGTGCCTTTTCCTTTTTTTTTTTTTTTCTCCCTGTGTTAAATTGGAAAACGTGGTGTGTATCAGCGTGTGGATGTGTTTAGAGCAGCCTCTTCAGTGATAATCACGTTTGAGGGGAAAGCAGCAGGAGTTCTTTCAGTTTACAGAATCAGTTTCTTCTTAATAAGCGGTTGCGCCACTCACCTGCATGGTTTGTATTTATTTTTGAGTTTTTTCTCACAGCTCAGTGGCTGTGGGTGCAAGATTTCACATTTGGTCTCCAGCTCTGAGGCATTGCTGAAATGTTATTGCCCCCCCTCCCAAAAAAAAAAAAAAGTAATAACATTCCTTATACAACTCTGTTTTGAAAGCTTCAGCTCCAGCAGCGTGATTCTGAGCAAAGGGTTATTGTTGTTACTGAGCGGTTTTGCGATGGTGGTTCTTTTTTTTTTTTTTTCTTGCTATCTCCACACACACAAAGGCAGCGAAAGGAACCCTGGCAGCCAGCAATGGAGAGGGGCGAAATGAAAGCCGTTCCTCCTGGGTGATTCTCCCGGCCTGGCTTTTGTCTGCACTGCCTATCAGACCTCTACGTCTGCACATGTGTGTGCTTTTTTTGGTCTGTTTTCTCTGTGCCACGTTGAGTCCCGTTCAAGGCCTTCTCGTTGCTGCGACTTTCAGACATCTGCCCGCTCTCCTCTCCCGCTGACGACCCCTGTTGATTCCCCCTGCTTTTAAATGCGCGATGCCACTTCCCAGGATTCTGAGCCTCAACCAGAGAAATCACCACTTTGCAGATTCACGAGCACACACACACACACACACACACACACACACACACACACACACACAGACTTAATCTGTCTTATGCTACACTAAAGCTGTCAGATACCTCTCCTGCTCTGTCACACTCACGAGTTTATGTGCCTGTGAGTGTGTTTCGCATATATGCTGCATAAAAACATCTTTGTGGTTTGGCTTTTCTGACTGTACATGATCCCTGAATAAGTTCTTGTGTGTTGTTAACCACATTCATCCTCTCACTGCCTCGACTCTGCACACATACAATATTAAAGCATGACGTGGAGGCATTTTAGACCGTTTCTGATTCGCCACATAGAAATATAAACGCCTGAAGCCCTTGATTAGGAGCACATGGTGCATGAAGCCGGCTAAGAGAAAAACATAGCTGAGCTAGTTTTGGTCTAAGTAGGAATGTTTTAGTCACATTGCTGGAATACAAGCCACTTTTGGTTTGGCAGATGCAGCTCGGACTGTATTATGCTCCTGGCTGGCTGAGTGCAGAACGCAGAATGTTCAGCATGAGGAAGTGAAGCGGTTCTGTGGGTTATTTGCCTTTGAAAGTGTTTACCTTTTTTAAAAAAGCGTTAGAAACCGGATGAAAAGCGGTGCTGCTTCCCCTCATCATACTACTCTCCTTTGCTTTCCTCAAAATCAACCCGTTACCCGGCCCTTACAAATGCGTGTTTGTGTGGCTGTTTCGTAATGCTCACACATATATTCCCACACACAAATGAAATATTCATGATCCTTACATTTGGCAGCAATGGAGGCCAGTGGAGCACCATCAGTTGCTGTGTTGTCAAATTAGCATATTAATGATATAAATGCTGTATAATTAACATGTGGGAGTGGATTATGCATGTGAATCATTGTCAGATCATTTGGAGAGAAGAAAGGGTCAGGCTAATGAGGTTAAAAAGCACATTAAGGGGTTTTGAATGAAATTTGCAGTTTAGTGCGAAAAGAGAAAGAATCAGAGGCTGCTTCGCGCTTCTCTGTTGTTTTTTTCACAAGAAATTGCAAAAGTCTCTGTAAATTTGAGTCTAGCAGCAGCACAACATGGAGCTTTGATCACTGGAGGTATACCTGCCTCATTCAGCGGAGAGAGCGCCGTCTGTTTTTGAAGGAGGAGCACTGGTGTTCTTCTTACTCAGGGCCTGTGGCAGTGTTTGTTCTTCTAAGGAGCTTAGACGTAGCAGCAACGAGCAAACCAAACGTAACGCGGTTTGACAGGCCTCGACTCCAAGTGGCAGCCTAAAACACATGTAAGCCTAATCCAAGCCAGCAGGCTTTCTAGGGATCTCGACTTACTCAGCAGAAAGCGCTCGCAAACCAGCAAACACCAATCCAGTCCTAATGGATTACAGCGAGGTGAGAGTGCACCGAAGAGATCCAAATGCAAACTCTGGCCTCAAGATCCCATGTGGACACAGCTCATGTCATTTAATGAATAGATTTTTTGTTTCAGTTCAAGCTGCATCCAATGATTATTTTAATTATTGATGCTGCGAGGATGAGTTTTTTTTTTTTTTTTTTAAATAATTCATTCTCAAATAATCATCTGTCTCTTCCCAACGCAACTTCCCCAAACCCCAAGGTGAGCCTGAGACCCAAAATCTAACATTCATACATTTTTATGGAAAACAACACAAGGAAAGAAAAGTATAAGATCCTATAGTCGAAGCCACTCTCTGTTCGAGGTCTTCATGTCCAGCATTTTGGACAAACCAGTAGAGAACCGCACTGATACCAATACACTTGATGCCCACTTCCCACACAAGAGACCTAATCTAGAGGGCTTTGATGGCAGTCAGACCTGGACAATGCAACGTCCCAAAATAACTAGACCAGCTTCTCAATACTGTTTACACGCAGCCGGGTTTGAAAGAGTGGCAATAACACATGTAATTCCTCCGGGCATTTCTCATCCCTCCTCATTTCTCTCCTGTGAAGAGTAACAAGAACCATGTCATTACAGCTGATGGAGAGTTTCCTGGGAACAGCTCAAGTATTACATTTATTGACCCACAGACCCAAGGCCCACAGGAATGCAGCTGGAACCTATGTGGTCCAGATATGTGTCTTTACTCACTGTACAAGTATTAGATACCAAATTAGCACTATAAATGAATAAGACATGTTTAAGTGTCACAAATGAGTGAAAAATGTTCTCTTGGCCTCCCTCTCTCTGTGTATGACCTCCACATGAGCTGATGTCTCGAACGTGGCGTTCTCAAGTGTTGTGATGGAGACGTTTGCTGCCACATTAGCCCCTGTGAACACCCGGTGACACACCGCATCAGCGTCAAACCACCAACTCTGATGCTCGCCGCTTTTTGTCAGTCCCGACTCCCTCCTCGTCTCTTTCCTCTTCCTCTGGAGAAAATTGACAGCATGAATCACTTCTCCTCGTCTCCCTCTTCATCAGCGCGTGTCTGTTTATCTGCGTTTGCATATGTGGTCTTCCGGGGTGCCATCTTTGTGTAATGTCTAGTTTAGGGATGGCAGTCTGGTCCAGAATAGCTTTGTCCTCACCATGACCCAATGGTGTCGCACAGAATCAGACTGTGTGTGTGTGTGTGTGTGTGAGAGACAGAAAGGGTCTGAGTTTACCTTTTGGTGGCTAAAGTGCTGGTCAGTGCAGGCCATTTGGAAACTGGGTCTTACAGGTTCAATAGGCAGGTGATGTGTGTGTGTGTGTGTGTGTTAATGTCATATCAGAGCATCAGCAGGTCTGCTTTTGCTCAGTTTATGCAATAGGATATTCATGCACCAGTGGCATCCACTTAGACGTGTCATGCTTGTGTGTGTGACGTGTGTGCATTGGTCCGTTTATGGGATTTTTACCCCTGCTATGTCTGTTTTTGTGCTCTGTGGCAGCTGTGTGGTCGAACAGCCATGAATGGCATCCCCCCCCACACCCCCCTCTCTGTTTGTACTCGCTGTTCTCTTTTTCTGGATCAACAGGACACACCGCGCAGTCGTAGCAAATGGGACAAAACAACAACAAATCAATTCCCCCGGAGAGTGAACACCTTAGCGCATCATTAGGCGGTTTAGCCGGTCCAGACATTTGACAGACAGTCAGACCCAGACGGATGACAGGCAGTTTGAGACAGAAGGACAGACGGCAGCTGGCTTGTGGATCGACAGGCGGGAAGCTTTCATTTCACAGTTAAAAAAAAAAAAAAGACGACTTGAAACTGAATAATTTAGTTCACTGCAGCTGGGAAAGTCACTTGGATAATTCATGCATTGGGCACAGTTTGTGAGTGGAAGTGTGTTTGCTGTGATTGCCTCTGCATGTGCGTGTGTGTGTGAGGGATTCAGGCTTTGAATGAATTACAAAAAGACGGGGGCAAGTTTTGGGTCTCGTGTGCAAGCGGTTGGTGTGTGAATGAATTACAAAGTCAGATGTGCACTTGTGACAAATCCCTTGTAAAGACAGTTTTTCTGCAGCTCCAGGGATAACAAGGAGGTTGGCGAAGCTTCAATGTGAAATGCAGAAGGACAAAGACTAACACACACATGCACGGAGTTAGAGGCGGCGCACGGGGGTCGAGCTGCTGTTTGATTTCATCAGCAGACTTGATCTCAATGTCAACACGAGAAAGTGGGTGGATGGGTAATTCAGCTGAGTCCTCTTGCAGTTAGTGGGCTCTTGTGCCAGAAAACCACTACTAACAACTCTTATTCGCAGCTGTGAGGGCAACTTTGTCTATTTGTATTTGTGAAGTTCATGCTTTTTCAGTTATTGACAGGTTTTATCAACATTGAAGTTCTTTTTTTTATTAGATAACCTCTTCATGTGTGTCATAAGTCCACAGTATTTGTACTCCTGGTCTCTGGGTGTATGTCACCGTCCTTTAAATTGTGCTGGATTAAATATAATCCCTCTGCAGCAGGAGTAACTTCTCTCAGTGGTGTTTGGACGGAGCTTTTAGGTACACTGGACGATCCCTGTAGGCAGAGGAAGTGAAAATTCTCTCTACACACTTCAGCTGAGCCGGGATCTCACTCGGTTCTGCATGACAGGGACTCTTGTTAGACATTTCCACTGCAAATCCAAGCGAAGCTGTCTTCTCCCCCCCCCGCACGTGTGTGTGTGTCCATGTGTGAATGCGATGTCTGTGTGTGTCCATGTGTGCTTGCATACATTGCCGTTTGAATGGCCTACTTGTGTGAATTTTCTGTCTGTCTAGGCGTTTCTGCAGTCTGAGTGTGTGTGTCACCTGTCAGCGTTTGCATGCTGCATTTGTATGTATGTGTGCTGCGGGTGGCATATCTGTGTGCAGATGCAGGTTTAAGTAGGTGGGTTAAGTCTTAGATATGTAGGTGTGTGTGTGTGAGCAGTGAGCGAGTCAGCGGGACGTAGCTGTGTTTTAAAGAGCTGACAACTGACACTCTACTGATGACTATTAGACTCTCACAGCGCAAAGCACTGCTCAGTACTAATGGACCATCAGCATCACATTTACTTTTATGTTTCCAGGCTTTACTTCTGCATTGACTCAGAACCTATAGAATCGTATTATATTGAAATATAGTGTCTCATTAGATGCATTTTTTCTGTTTCATTATTATGTTTCATAACTCTCTTGCCACATTCTACACGCCACCATCTGAAAAACTCAAGATCCCCTTTTCTGCCCTTTATACAAACCCCCGCGAAGGGGAATTCCAGCTGTTTAGTATATTTAGGACTCTTGTTTGGTGTTGCAGAGTCAGAGGGAGCCTATGTTTTATCTCTAGTGTGTGTCTTTAGCTTTAAAATGCTGGCTCTGTGTTAAAAGACTGTAGTTCTCAAGCCTAGTGAAGGCATCACCAGAGGTTATTTTTTCTGATGTTAGAGAGCTGCCTCCCACTGTTTCCACAGGCTGAGCTCTGCTCCTGATAACTACTAAGCTGAACATGTGAGGACTCCATCCCTGCTTCTGCTCTCCATCTATTTACACAGTGATCTGATGTCTGTGTGTCTCATTTTGTTTCTGTATCACACTGCTCCTTTGGTGTCCACTGTCAAAGCCTCCATCATACAGTACAAGCATGGCCTCAGTAAGAGGTCATTATAAGTGACAGAGGTGTTATTTTTCCACCTGTATCTCTGAGTTTGTCTACTGCCGAGTCTCTCGCTAGTGAGCGAGTGTCTGGAGGTAACAGCTCAGACTGCTTCTTCTGTCTGAACATCACCCACAGTGATTTATGACCCCCGTGTGTTTCAAGACTGAACGGCTGGTGCTGCTGTAACTCTCCTCAACAACCTGTTTTTCCATTCCTTTCTGTTTATAGTTACATTCCTTGAAAGGGATCCTGTATTACTCAGAATGCACTTATGCAAGTTTGATTTGTGTATCTTGTGTTGTGTATTTTGAGTTAAGCAGGGATATTTCTCCAGCTTTGATTTTGTTTTCACTGACACAGCTTATCGATCTCACCTCCTCTCTCTTGAGTTGTTTTCCAGCAGCAGTGTATTGTTTTCTATCACTCTGCTCATGTCTCAAGACCTTTTTCTAACTCTGCATAACCACCATCAAACATTGAAAGGAGGGAAAAAAAAACTCATGTGGGTGTTTTGTGCCTCTTTTCCTTTGCAGTGCTGGCCAGTTTCCGCGGGACCGTCCAGCATGGCCTCCCACTGGAAATTGGAGACACAGTGCAGATCCTGGAGAAATGTGAAGGTACAGCACACACATACACACTTTTCATGTGAAAACCATTTCACAACTAGTAACACCACAAGCGTGCACACTTTTACACACAGACAGCGACTGCTCAGAGAAACAAACACACACAAGGACACTGAGATTATCGCTCATGTCTGGTGCACTTCCACTGAGATAACATGACACTTCTCTTATCTTTACTGAGGGACGTTGTGGCAGAGTACGCGCACAAAATGACCAGCATCATGCCTTTGATGAATGCCTGTGGAAATTCATGTTTGCAACTGTTTCCTGGACCACGGACTGGCTGCTCTTCCTGCCTTCCTGCCCACGCTGAGTCTGTTTTTCTCCTCTACTTGCTTTCTCTGACACTCTCTCTCTCAATGTCTGTCTCTCCCTATGTATGTTAATATGTTTTTTTTCCTTCCCTCTCCGAGGATAATGGGAAAATAAGACAGAGATAATGAATTAGTGTTGATCGTAACACATTAAAGGAAGCGGATTTGAGTTTTATCACTGTGTTTCCTGTATAACATGAACTCATCCGGCCACAACACTCTCTGTACATCTTAACGCAAACAAGCGCCTGTAGACAAACACACGCACACACACACACACACCACCCTCCTCTGGATTTCTTGACATACTCTGTCTCACTTCCTGTTGGGAGACAGAGGCACTCACTCACACTGCAAGACTCCGCCAGCACTGCCAGGCAGGCAGTCGGTCGAGCAGCCAGTCGTGCAGCCAGCCAGCCAACCAGCCAGCCAGAGGGATATGATATTGGAGCAGAAGACCCAGAGGAAGTAGACAATAGCACAGCCAGTGGAATGCTTGGCCCTGAAGGGAGGAACAAAAATCAAAATCCTGCCAGCAGCGAGGAGGCTGAGAGATGGGCTGCTGACAGCAGAGGAGACAGACTAATGGCTCTGCCTCATGTTGATACTGTTGACACTTCAAAACACAGGAGCTTTCAGACTGAATGTGTCTTCACTGACATGTGGCTCCTGTCTGAAAACACCCCTTTCAGAAATCCATTTCAGACCCGTGGGCCGCTCACTGGCTCTGTCTTGAACTTTTCCTAAGTTCCTCAGAGGAGTGAATACATTCAGTACTGTATGGAAACAGTGGCTCCCTATCAGATGCGCTCCCTGATATATACATACCACCTGTTGGGAAAAACAGATTGAAAACACTGATCAGTTATCAAAACCCTGCTGATCTATTGCAGATGTTTCCTCTCCTCGACTGATATATAAAAGCCTGCCACAGCATTTGACCCCTGCTACTGAAAAAGTGACTCATCTCGGAAATACTGAGCATACGTTCCACAGCGCAGACCCAGACAAATTACGAAATGCTCCTCCGACCATGCATGTCTGAAATAAGTCGGGGGAGAAAAATGCCACCTAAATCACAGATGCTCTGGCACAACCTAACAGTGATTAGAATAATCTAATACATTTACATTTTGAGCTATTTTGCAAATGCTCTTATCTGGAGGGACTTAACAATGAGTGCAACAGTGGAATGAGCTTATAATCGTCTGTTTGGAAAAGAGCAGCAGCTCAAAGCCTCCCATGTAAATGTATTAGATTGTTTCTATCAGCACTGGGATTTGCAGAAGCATCAAGCACGTACTAATTTGGCTTGAGCTCAGATTGGAGAGTGTAATGGTGTGAGAATAGTGCGAACGTATGCAAGCCACAGCTTTTTCACCTTCTTTTCTTTGCATGTGCTGTTTGGTATTTTTGTGCTCTTGTTTTTCACACCTGCTAGGACAAGTCAGGGTAGTCACAGTGAGGTTGTCAGAGCTTTCAGTGGTGACTGTGCTGTACATTAACCTGTGGTCACTGCATACACAAGTTGTTAAAAAAACAACAAGTGTTATGTTTAACTATGCGCTTCAATTCTGTGAAAAGAAAGGCAAGAGTTAACATTTTGTATCAGCGGTGGAAAGTTACCTAGTTGATGGTGAGATAACTGCTTTGCGAAACAGCTTTGTCACATGATGTTGAATTGGAAACGTAAACATCTGGTTGGCTTGTTATGAACTTCTTCTCTGAGGACTGGACTCTATTAAGTCACTGGCACGTGACGTCTCGCTCTCACACACACACACTTGCCTCCCATTCCCTGTCCTCCTTTTATGAAATATATAGCATTCCATATTTCCGTACCTTTTCTCTCCTGCAGGCCGGTGGAGACGTAAACATATAAAGGTGGAATATTCAATTCAGAGTGACACTAAATTAAAATGGTGCTTTGTCTCCGCAGGCTGGTACCGAGGATTCATCTTGAAGAATCCTAACGTCAAGGTGAGTCAACCTTTATGAAGTGAAGTTTTTTTAGGTTCCTTATAATTCACACCACTCTCTTGATTTTGTTATTGTCATTAAACGATGTGTGAAACTGAGTGTCTGTCGGGCCCATCGCTGATAGCCACAGCTGGGATTACAACTGTCATCACTCCTAAATATTGTATTCTTTTAGTTTGTTAAACTTGAACGTTTCCCATCACTTCCACTCGATCCATTTTGCATTATTCTGCCTGATTGGAGCTCTTTTTAGGACTGCGTGGGCCTGTACTGACAGTTATCTCGCTCTCCTGTCAGCCGTGTTGCTCCCATCGATTGTTGTTAATGTTGTTAGTAACTCAGACAAATCAAAATGTCTAATTGTAGCTTTAGTCTTGTTAGCGTGAGGTTGTTGAGATCGTGTAAATTCCCAGTGTGGTGCCAACTAACTTGAACCTGAGCTGCGGGCTAATCAGCCACATTAAGATAAAACACTAGTGTGGGTGTATGGGGGGCCTTTAATGGAAACAGCTTTTTGCAGATATGTCACAGTGTGAAAAGCACAGCTGTAAATAATAAAATGAAAGTTGGTTAAACTCCATTTGGCTGCATAATCAATAAATATTCAAGTCAACTAATGGCTTGTGTCCAAATATTTTTTTTTTTTTTTGTTCTAGCAGAAGTGCTGGCAGGGTGTCTAGTAGCACCACGTCCCACAGCTCCGTCAAAAAAGCACTCCGCGTGGGTTTTGGTTCCTATGGTAACAATAATTTGACAACATATCACCGCCGACATTCAGTGTTCAGCTGATCTGCTCCCACGATTGGGATTTTCTGTCTCTTAAAGGACAGTAACAGCTAAAACTATCTCGGTTACTGGAGTGACGAAGTCCACTCCATTTACTGGCTGGCTTAAAAGGAGCTACAGTGATGATACCAGCTTTTTCAACTAGAAACAACTAGATGCTCTGATAAAAGATGCTAGGTGCAGCACTTCTTCTACATTAACTCAACCTCAGTGGGAACAATTTGGAAAAAAAAATACACACGTTGCCCTCAAAGGGCTTTTACAGAATATAATTATCTCTTTTGTTTGATACTTGATTCTGAAAAATGCTGCAACAGAAAAACAGGAAGAAACATTAGATGGAACAACAGAGGAGTCCTCTTCTTCTTTTTTTTAATTTATTACAAGAAAATTGATCAGAGTAGACACTCTTACTTCTGCCAAACACTGGACTGCAAAACAACTTCTGCTTTTAAGATCCTGTCATATGGATCATCAGCACTGTTTCTAACTAAGTGACCTACATTATAGATCTATTTGTGTGCTTTACACACATTGTTCTGATTGTTGACAGGTTGATGATACATTCAAATTTCAAAAGCCAAAAGTAAAGTTACAACTTAAATCACCAATCAGACTGAAGACACCATTCCACACAAGTTTTTGTCTGCTTTCATTTGAAAATAAGAATAAGAAAACAATCTCTGGAAATCCTGCAGCATGCACAAAACACACATGCATAAAACATGGAAGTCGAGTGACATGAGCTGGAGGGCTGATTGACAGTTGTAGGGGTGGCTCATGTGCAGAACATGTGATAATGCAAATGTAGATTTTGCTGTATGTGTGTCTGTTGCATTTATCCACAGATACTTAAACATAAGTTCTGCTTTGATCTCAGTCTGTCAGAAGGGAGCGACTTATTAGCGTCAAACACAAACACACACACGCATGCACACACTAACACAATTTCATCTTTTTTTGTCTTCTAAATCCCATTGCTACTTGCTTTTATCGCTTTGTCTGCTCCCCTCTCATTCTTTTAACCCACAAACACACTTAAAGCTGTTTTGATTATATGCATCATCCTGGTGCTAATACCACTGGAAGCAAATGATTCAAGGAGAAATTGTGATTCTCATTTACCTGTTTATCTTCTGCCCACAGGGGATCTTCCCATCAAGCTACATCCACTTGAAAAATGCCCACGTCAAGAATAAAGGGTAAATCATGTTGTTTACCATCTTCATTCATGTCTGTTGTTATGTGCAGGTTGTGGTTGAGGTTTGAACTGTGACTCTTACTCATGTGTGTTTGTTTGCAGACAATTTGAGACAGTCATCCCCGTTGAGGACTCCGTCATCACAGAGATGACGTCAACGTTGCGAGACTGGGGTGCCATGTGGAAACAACTCTATGTGGTGAGCATCACACACACACACACACACACATACCTACACACGTACACATAGCATTGATTTTAAATATCACCGCTGCCTAAGCGAAGCTGCCTTTTCAAGTTTCTCGTGGGGGGAGGTTATTTGGTCCTGGGTAATTCAGAAGCTGCAAACAGTCAGAGCTCTTTCATACACATTCATTTGTTGGATTGATTGTGTTTGTGGCCTATTAAGCTATCTGGGTGCTCATTGAATTGAGCTGATGAGTACTAGCAGATCAAAGTGCATAAATCTGTGGCAAAAAAGCAGCAGGACACTGAAGCTAATTTGCACAAATCCATTTCTCAGTCTCTGTCTGCTCCTCTCTCCGGGTCGCCCTCTTTCCCTCCGAAGTCGATTTGCCTCTCTAATGTGTGTTACTGCCTACTTTTTTATCGCTTTATGTTTTGGGTGGTTCAGTGCGACTGTATATTCTCATGTTCTTATCTGCGCCCTCCTCCTTGTCAATTTCCCTTTCATTCACCGCGTCTGACTGACTCTCTTTTTCCTCCTTGGTCCCGCCTTTTCTGTTTTTTTTGCCTCCCTCACACAGAAGAATGAGGGCGATTTGTTCCACCGGCTTTGGCACGTGATGAATGAAATCTTGGACCTGAGGAGGCAGGTGCTGGTGGGCCACCTCACCCATGACCGCATGAAGGACGTGAAGCAGCACATCACAGCGAGATTGGACTGGGGCAACGAGTGAGTACAGGGATAGGTCCACTCTTTTCACAAGTTCAAAGCACCTGACTGTTGATTTTGTTAGTCTGTTATCTCCTCAATAATTTCATTCTTAGGTTATTTCATTTAAAGTTTAGAAATACTATTTTTTTTTCATTGGAAGTTAATCATTTCACTGTATAAAAGTAAGTATAAAAAAGTGTTGGTGGGGAGATATTCTGGGTGTATTTTGAAGGCATGGTAATGCAGTTGCGAAAAGTCCTACTCTTTGGTGCAGGCATTGAAAGTCTGACATAAGAGATCTGCAAGCTGGCTGCTGAATAGACAGGCCTTTTGATGTAAAGTGGTACAAAATTCATGTTCCCATGTTTGCTTATTGATGACAGTTTCCACCGCACAAACTTTCCCAGGGAACCAGGAACCTTTTGAGGAACTCAGAGGTGTTTTGACTGGAGGAACAAAGATTTAGCTCCTCCACCACAGATCTTTGGCGCACACAGCGAGGTCCCTGCTCTGAGGGGGTTGTGCTTTCCGATAGCACAAGAGCTACTGAGGCAGAGTTAGCAGCAGTACATGTTGGCAGCTGGTCAAATAAAACTAATGTGTATCTTCATTTGCACACACAGCGAGGTCTGGCTGCCACTGACACCATTAGGATGAGGGTTAAACATTTCTTGTTACATTTATTTGACGTTTACAGCAAAGATTGCAACTAGTATAAGAAGAGACAGAGAGAGTGAGAGTGTGTGTGAGCAAATGAGAGGGAAAGAGAGAGGGTGGCGACTTTTATTGAGTGAACAAATCTCAATGTTCCTTTCACCTCCAATTGATTATGAGCTAAAGGGTAGAATACACAATAATAAAACATTCAGCAGTGTTGCAGCTTTGTCTTCTTTTCCACCTCTGGTTATGTCTTGCATCTGCTGAGTGCAGCGTCGTACAAAAGCAAATCACAATAAAGCAACCTGCGACTTTGTCGTCATTTTTTACGTGTTGCAAGTCCTATATTTGAGTTATCAATCTAATTCTCTCAGTTGCACAGTTGGAAACAAAAAGAGCTCATTGCTTTTCAACCCTTTTAATGCAATACCTCTCCAAAACTGACTCTAAAGACTTAGTTTCTTTGAATGCACCACTGATGAATCGTTTCCACTCTCTCCTCACCTTTGCCCAACCACATTAGTATGCTCGACAGAATAAATCAATAAAATAACTCAGACTTCATGCTCACGGTGGGGGAATCACCTGCAGAGAGTTTAAAGTTTGTCTTTTTAACTGCACCTGCCGGGAATGTGAGAAATCACTTGAAAAAATGTAACTTGCTAAAATACAATTGATCAATAATAAGAAGTCTATGTGATCTATAGTTAATTAGCTATAGTAAAAAACAGGAAAGTCATCTTTGCTAATGGATGATGTGATTAAATGTAATAGGTGCCGAACAGATGAAACTGCATTTGAAGAAAGAAACAGTCACATCTCCTGTTTCCTCACATAAAAATAGAATATAGTAATAAAAGCGAATATTTGATTCATTGACTTGTTTATTCTGCCTTCTTCGCTTCATTCCTAGAGTTTCTTGCTGCTATAACTCGTCTTTCCTCCTCTCTCCCTATTCTCCCTTTCTGAATCTCTGCTCCTCTCTCTTTTGTTGTCACCTACCCTCCCCGCAGGCACACTCCTCACTCAATGAACTCTCCTTCCCTCTCACACAGACAGCACTCTCTCCGTCTTTCCTCTCTCTTTCGTCTCCATGCCATGGGGTTGAAATAAAAAAAAAACTCACTTCTCTTTCTCTTGCCCTTCACTCTCCTTCATTTCCCTGCTGTGGGCCCTCCACAAAGACTCACTATGCTCTCTCACACACACACATACACACACATACAAGCTTGTCCTTATTGAGGATAAAGTTGGGACAGTCCCTCTTCGTGAGCTGTTGTATGGTTGACCAGGCCTGTCTCTCTTATTGCTGACAAGGAGACTCACTCTTTCTCTGTATTTTGGTCCACTGAGAGGCTAGACGAGGATAAGATGAAGAAGAGGAGGGAGGAGGCAGAGAAAGAGGAAAGTGCGAGGTGGAGCTGTTTGAGGACACGAAGGAGCATAGAGGGTTAAAGGATGGAGAGAGGAAGAGTTGGAGGGGGAGCAGCTGGAGGAAGATGGATAAAGAGGACAGCGGGCACGGTGGGGGGCTAAAGGGACGGGGATCTTTTTCTTTCATGTGGTCCTCAGAGAGGAGAATGATCTGTCAAGTTTATTTAGTAGATTGACACTGCTGATCTGACAGCACTGGTTTGTGTGTGTGTGTGTGTGTGTGTGTGTGTGTATGCGCTTGTGGGTTTATATAGTGAGTGTTAGTTGCTGATGCACAGTTCAGTCGACCTCGTCTGTAGAGCAGGGAATGAAATCGACATCATTCTAATGACGTGTTTGTCTGACAGTTCACTACTTCACTGTGCATATACTCAACAAGTGTGTTTGTGTTTCAGACAACTTGGCTTGGACCTGGTTCCCAGGCGCGAGTTCAGCATGGTGGACCCAGATGAAATCAGCGTCACAGAGCTTTACAGACTGGTAAGTGGTCCTATAGAGCTCATATAATCATAGAATAATCATCATATAATTACTGGGAGATGGACGTGGTTCATGGCTTTAGTTTGGACTGATGACATAGATGAGTGTGTGATTTGCATTCTTTCATTCAGTTTATTTATGATTCAGTGGTTGTCTGGCAAAGATTACAAGCACCACATTTGTGTTTCTGCCATTTGTTTCCACAAACTGATTGCTTTTGATTTCAATCCAAATGTATCTAAAGCACAAAGGAGATGCTGGTTCCAGGATTTTTCTTTTCCTGGTTCTGTGTTTCTATTGAAATTGTTCTTTCATTGTATAAACCTGGATAATATAACAATCATACATCTATGGCTTTGTCCCCAGCTTTAAGTACTTTAGCTGTGTTTCTATGCAGTTTTGCATATTTCATCCATTATTGTAGAATGGCACATTGTGCTAACTACCAGAATGCTAATGAGCCTCAGCAGCCATTGCTGTGGAGAAGATGCCAGTCTAAGAAGCAATCACAGTGGACTTCATTATTCAGCCAGGATCTAAACCCAAATCAATCAGATGTAACAATATTGTCTATTTTCAATTTAAACCAGAATTTTAATGTGATGACTGAGTCTTGCCAAAATGCACCACAGAGATCGAGTAAACCTTTTCAAAGCGGTTGTAAATGTTTAGTAATGATGATTCAACCAGCAACACTTTAAATGTATCATTAGGAAAATGAATGGGAATTGGCTTCCTTCACTTCACAGCTCTATAAATGTAGGATAGAGTGGGTTTAATGAATGGATCGTTGTATAGTGTCTGTAACTGTAAATCCAGTGCGTTATCATTTTGTCAAAACAAAATGCGTTGAAATTGTCAGGTACTGACTTACAGCTGCTGCTGACTTCCAGGAAAATGCTTTGTACCACGCCGTCTTCAGCTGATCACATCAGACAGTTGAAGGATGTTTTACCAGTGTGTTCACTTTAGTACCTTTTCCACTACCTGCTAACCTCTAGGGTTATGTGCGAAGCATTCCATCACTGGCAGTGGTCTTTGAAACCTCTTCCTCAAATCTGGCAGGTGGCAGAGATAGTGCTGTGAGCCGGCAGACCACATCAAACCCTTTCCATTCCCCCACCTAAGCACACCAAGCCCTTAAACTGTGGGGAAAGTGGGGATTACTGTAACTTCACAACTGCAGTTTCAGAGACATATGGAAATCTCTGAGACACTGGCATCAGGGAATCACAGATGTTCCTTTTTAATGTTTCTATGCTTAGCACCTTGAGGATTTTTCATCCATGTCGCTTCATAGTTGTGAGTGAAAGTTCATTCTTGACCTTGGAAATAGCACCTAGCAATACAGTCCCCATTCTGGAGGTTTGGATTATCACACATGGCACATGATCTTCCTTTTTTCTGAGCATTTAAATGGCCCAGAGAAGTCAAAACTACTGCATCACTTGCAGCATGAAAAGCAACTTTATTTCACTTTACTTCGTTCTCATTTACATTTACTTTAAAGTAGAAAGCAAGACATTGAAATACCATTTTGAATCCTGTTTAAATGGTCCAATGGCAAATTTAAATATTTGGTAACTGTGTGTTTATTGAGCACTGTAGCAACTTCTCGTAAAATAAAAAACAACCCTGGTCTCATTAGTAGCCATTTAGTGAAGTACCAGCATCATTGTTTTTCATCACATGTAGAAAAATGGTTTCTTAAATGTCTGAATTTCTCCCTTTTTTCCATTTCTCACTCATTCGTTCCCTCCTTTCCCTCTCTGCTTGTCCGTCCCGCTTTCTCCAAGCCCCAACCGCTGTTACCGTGGCAACCACTTCTCTGCCCTGATGCAGTGAGGGGAAATTGGTATCAAACACACACATACACACATTCCCAAGCACACACGTTGTGACGGCTTTCCGTTCGCAGGGGTAATTGAAGCTCTTAATCCATCTGTTTCTTTTTTTTTTTGTCAGTCAAAACAAAAGCAGGCATAGCAGGATGAAAGCTTAATGCACCTCTGTTAAACTGAGCAAAAATTAAATGACCAAATGATGGCAATTCCCTTTTACAAGGGACAAGACAGGCATTCACTGCTGCCATCCACACACCATGACAACTCCTGCCGTCACACCGAGCCCAAATTACAGAAGTAGGTCCGCGAGATCTTTGTTTACGAGAGCTGCTTCTTTGTTTCCACCTTGTACTGGGCTGCTGTGGTGTGGCTTAATTAACATGAGACAGGGATTACCTGGTATGCATGTGTGTGTCTCTGTGTGCCTGTGGGGGGGTGTGTGTGCTCAGATGGGTTAGTGGAGTGTTACTGTGGGAAAATGTAGCCTGGCTGATGTATTATGGCGAGGAATTACGTTATATCTGCCCAGTGAGAAATTAAGAGGATACTGAGAGGGATAGAGGAGTCAGTGCAGTGAATAGCAAGTATTTTATGTACAGTAGGATTTCTCTTAATTAAATATGTATAATTTGCCTTTATTCGGCCTCTCCAAACATGTGCTGGAATTTGTGATACTCTTAATCATATTTTATTATGTGGTAAATCGCGGTATGTGAAGAAAGTAATTATGAATATTTTATATGAGCTGTGGCTCAAATCCTTCTATAAAAGCGATGACTTGTAGTGAGTCTAGTTTGTGGTTCCATCTTTCAGCTGGTTGTTTTGGTTTTATGTTTTTGGTTCACTTTTACTGTTCCATCAATCTCATTTGAGCCAAAAAAAAATTCCCAGTTACTATAAACCCACCGCACCAGCCATCACCCACCCTGCATCCAGTTATAGATAAGGTTAGCCACTAGCTAGTGACCATAGTGGTGCAGTTAACATAGTGAGGTAGATGGATGTCAGACTTGAACTGATAAGGTGATAATATGTCTTATTGTGAGCTAATATCTTTGCTGTATCAACTTTAACAGATGATAAAACATCAAGGTTGCACTGGCATCTTTGAAAAACAGACTGCAGTCAAAACTGTGGATAATCTAAACTCCAAGTTTATTTTAGAAAGTGATGAAATATCTCTCACTGTAGGTGCTGATCAGTTGATGGGCGTGATCAGGGCAATATATGTGGAGATGTTATGTTCCTTCTGTTCTGTGGGGATTGAGGGCTGATTTTTTTATTACAGTCCTCTGATGTGACCCCTGGAAACACACACACCATTTGAAGTAGTGAAAAAAAAAATCTGAAAAAAATCTCTAATTGGCTTCACAGTCCAATGCTAAGTCTGATCAGTTGGTAAAGCTGTCTGTGGTGTAAAAAACAAGTTTCAGGCTTCCAGTTTTTTTCCTTGGAGGTTAAGGTCAGTACCGAGTGCGTGCGGAGCAGTCCAGAGTTTAGATCCCAGAGCGATGGATTCATTAACAGTGGCAGATCAGACAGCAGTGATAGATGGCCGAGGCCTGGGCCTGGACACGTGGAAGTGAAATTTCCTCTTTGGCTTCGGTATCACTAAGGAGATACATGCATGCTTGAAAGCCTGCACATGCACAGGTCTTCCTCGCTCCAGCTTAAAAGAGGAAAGGAAAGAAGCTTAAATTGTGATGAAGAAGTGAGCACTGACATACAACTCTGACGGAGGGATATAGAAGTTCTTCTCTCTCCTCAGTTTGTCCTTTCTCTCCTTTTTGAAGCTCCCTGTAGTTCGACAGTCCCTCCACTTGGTGCTGCTTCGTGCTGTTTAGGAAAAGATTACCGAGTGAACAATAATAAGACGGTTGGGCAAGCACACACATGGTTATGCCCCCTCTGTTCAGCTATCTCCCTCTCTTGGCCTCCCCCTTGTTACCCGCAGCATTATGTGATGCCAGCAGGGCTGCCAGCTTTATTCCAAGGCTGTCATGTCTGTCCGTTGTGTCTAGTCATGCTGAAGCTGTCATGTAACCACACACGGCTCCCGCCGGGCAGCTGAAATGACACACTGAAAATAACCTTGTAATAAAACCCCACAGCATAAATTAGGCCTTCCAGAACCCAGTCATTCTGCGTCAAAACCAGCTCAGCCCTGTTGTGCAGAGGAAAACTGATCGGGTAAAGAAACAGTGTCAGTGCCTTGTTGTTAGATCAGTCTCCTGTGTTTTCTGCTGGGATCTCAGATCGGGCAGAGCAGTCATGACTAAACAAAACATATTCATCATTTTGACAGATATTGCAATTGTAAAATGATTTGTGGTGTAATGTTTAAGTCTTGGAGGACTGTGTTGGTGTATTTATATGTTTGTATTTACAGTACAGCCACTGTTTTCTAAAGCATATCATGTATTTTAAATTGATTTCTTCCCCTGCAGGCAGTCGCTGCGTATTTCACAATTCACAACAACATGGAAATCAACTTTCAGAGACTTATCCTTCTCTCAGATACTTTAACCTCAGCTTTTATTGCATTTCTTGTTGTTGTTGTTGTTTTTGCTAAAACAATATTGCCAGTTAGCTGCTACCGCATATTTCCAATGGAAGGGACAATCGACTATTTTCATTATCTTTTTCAATCACTGTCGTTTTCTGCAGCCAATAGTTCCATTCAGAACCAATAGTACGAGGCCAAGCCAAAATCAATGCTCAGCCTCAGCAGTGCAACTTCCTCGCTGAAAGATTAGTGCCTGAGGGACTTCATTTTCTCTCCAAGTTGTTTTCCGAAGCAGGGCACTCAGGTTGTTTATTGAACCCAACAAAGTCAACAATAGATTCCAGTGGCTCACAGTCTCCCCACAGTCCATCAGCATCATGAGCATCAACTCAAAAATTAAGAAAATATATAATTTTTCCTTTATTGATTCTTTAGAATGCTATCATGTAAAGGTAGCACACAGCTGTAGAGCTTTGGCAGCTAACTAAAGCTAACTAAATCTGATCTTTGTTAAAGGAGTAGTTTAAGTATGAATAGTAACAGCAGATGGTTGATACCACAGTTAGCTTATCCAAGATTTAAGGCTGGAAAACAGGAGAAACAGGCTCAGTAAGTAGAATCCAAATAGTTATTGGCTGCAGAACATTTAGACCAGTGAAATCGTTTCAGTGTTTGTCCGACTTAAACAAACAAGATTTAATGTGTTAATCAATGAGCTTGAGTGGTACTGATTGGTGGGTTTGTCAACTGTGGCCAGACTGAGCCAGACTAGCCTTTTCCTCCTGTTTCCAAACTTTATGCTAAGACAAGCTAATGGGGATGCGAGCCCCTGCTACTGACATGAGGATGATATCAAACATCATCTAACTCAGAAATGAGAATGAGTTCGTCTCCTAAAGTGTTGAACTATTGAATCCTGTAACAAGAGAGTTTCAGCGTCTGAAGCACCACCCAAACAAAACAAGACTAAACTTACTCCAGAGAGAAGAATCCTGTTTTGTTTCAAGACATATAATCTGTTCTATTAATACACAGATGCAGTTGATTGGTACTGACCGACACTTTGGCAGTTTCACTGATGTTTTTCCTGTGGTGTTGCTACTGCACTGTGCATTTGCTTTAGTCTCTTCCTTTTCCTCTCCTCATCCTCCTCTTCCCATCTCTTTACATCCTACTACAGAAGTGAATGTGGAGCAAAATTTGGCAGTGGCATTACTGGCCATCTGGTGCTCTGTGTATGTGTATGTGTGTGTCTGTGTCCTTGTATTTTTGGATGTTGACAGCAGATTAGGATGAACCTCTTATAAACAGAGCTGTAATGTGCGAGTTGATCTGGGTGGTATTTACAACTCTGCGCAGTGCCGTGTGAGGCTTTATTGATCTTTTTGATATGGATTGTCTTAATATAGCATGTCAAATCACACACTGAGATGTGACTGCATTGTTTGACTGCTACTCTGCTTGCATTTATATTCAGCTGCGTCTGTTCCCATTTCCTAGAGATTAAGAAACTTGGTGAAAGTGATGTAAATCACAAAGCCATTGTCTTTTGAGTCAAGTAAATAATCAGCCGGCTCAAAATGATAAATAGAAAATGAACATGAGGTATATAAATAAGGAGAAACACAAATGTGTTGATTTTTCCGGCTGTTTGAGTTGATGTACGATAATAAATGTGTTTTTCCAGGCAAATGGGCTGTAATCGATTTCTGTGATAGCCCTCGTATTGTAAAGTGCAGGGGGAAAAAATCAGCATGTCCTCATGCATAAAGTGTTTGTTTATACCCACATCTGTATGCATGGCAGTATTAGCATCATGTGGCCCATTTGTTTCTTCACCACTGAGATTGCAACAAAGAAACAGTCAAGACAATGCAGCTCAAGCTCACACATCTTAACCTGTGGTGCCGCCGACTGTCTGCGATATTACATGATATATTAACTCTATATCAACACAATCTATATCTCAGCCTTTTTTTTGTACTGCCTTCAAATATATATGCAAATGTGCAGCAGATCTCCTCCCAACAGTGAGATGTCTTAGAGGGATATTATTTATCTTTGGCTGGTAAACTTAACACTTAATACAGCATCTCTTGAATATATTAGAAGAGATGTAACCACAGAGATGTTGTTTTTCCCTGGCATTAACTGTATTTGATAAGCTTTGATCCTGCATTTAAGGATCATTCAGGATTTAGAGCTTATGGATTTTACTTTTTTTTTCCAACCTTTTCAAATCCACCCACAACAGCACAGTATGTGTATTTAAATCACATGTATTCATTTAATTACTTCAATGTCCATATACTATATTTACAGAATAACCTTGGGCCTGAATGCTGGTAGATAATTGCTGATATTCTTCTCTCCTCTCCCATCTTCTCCTCTCCATAGATGGAGCATCGACATCGTAAGAAGGAGACCCCTGCAGCTGCTAGCACCCATCACTTGTTTGTCCATGTGAAGAGCCTGATGAGCGCCAATCTGGGAGAGGAGCTCGAAGTCTTTTTCCACATTTATGACGGACGAGAGAATCGGCCACTCAGGTAGAGACTTTGGAGAAAATACTAACATACGGTATAACTTAAATAGATATTGATGGATGAGACATCATTGCTGTATGCTGTTAGTGAAATAATAAATGAGGGAGGGGGCACCAAAGTCAGCTCTGATTATATACGTGAAGATTTTTTGAATGAAGCAGGTCTTTAAAGTGCACTTGGACACATAAAAGTGGGCAAGACCGTGCTATTTTCTCATGACAAGAGTGTCCATGTGATCCACATGAAAGAGCCTATCAGCCTGGAAGTCTGTTCACGTCACTTGCATGCACGCACACCAACACACACATGCATGATCCACAGCATAGAGATTGTGCAGCGACCAAATAAAGGCTGCATTTAAACTCCTCGGTTTCATAGTTCAAAGCAAAATGCACTTTGTGTCACAAACAAGTGGATTCGTCAGGCAAAGGAAAATGAGTGGGCTGAAAAATGAGCCGAGCAACACTGAAACTTCTTTTGATAAGTCATGCTTGCGTTTGATGCTTCTCTCCGCCCCACAGGGTCACATCAGAGGAGCAAGGGTGACATTGATGGGACTGGTTGTTTTATTATTTTGCACAGCATGCCGTGACTCCGCTTCTACTCCTATTGAAATCCACTTCATTATTCATCAACATTACTGGCAGAAAATCTAACTATTGTGCAAACGTGGCCGACCTAAGTTTCCTATGGAGAATGTCTGTGGTTTCCTCCGGTGCTGCGTAATAACACACAAGGAAAGAGGTTTCTTTGCTCTTTGGTTTCCATCATATGACATGGTTTTTCTCTGAGAGAGACAAGTTTGTGAACAAATAAGTACACACAAGCACACAGAATGTATGAGTGGACGAGACACACTTGATTACTTAAGTATATTTAGATATGCTTGTGTTTTGTGATCTAAGATAAAAAGGTTTGGCATTAATGAAGTAAAATCTCCTCTTATTTGGAGCCTGCACTTTGTCTTGAAGTGGATAGTGAGCATCCAGTGGTATCATATTAAGATCCACTTGAAGCACTTTCTCTCTCCATCACTGTCATTATCTGTCTCTCTATTTCTCTCTCGCTGTCCGTCTTCTTCTCTCTGTCTTATTGCTACTTTGAAAGATTGAGCACCTTAGCCAGGTAAGAGTAATTGGATTCTGTCGTGCATTTGAAGTGGATTTACAGTACATTCTGTCAAACATAATGAGCTTGGCTTTAGTTGTAATGCTAAAACATCTGTCACAGAACAGCAGGTTCAGACATTGTGTGAGCTTCACAAACACATTACTCATTTATCCAAACAACATCCAGCATGTAGTATAATAATGAACAGATACAAAGCTTGATTTTTCTCCTAACAGTCTATCTTGTTTCCTGAATCAGCTCATTACAATTTTATATCAGTTTTTTGGAGATAAAGGCCGTAACCATTGTGCCATTGTGGTTCAGATTTTCTGTGTGTGTGTATTGCAATCGCATCAGTTGTCTTCGAGAAAAATCTCGCAGTGGCAGCTCGCCAAGTTGTCTCTCACTGTCTGGTCACACGCATAAACAGAGACACACACACACACACACACACTTAGACAAGCTGGCTGGCAGGGAGCCATTTCAATGTTTCCCTCCGTGCCGGTGGTTTGTGTGTGAGTGTGTGTCAGAGACCAGATGGGGGTTCGACCCGTTGTCTCAGTACCATGCCAACACCAGCAGCCCTTGTGTCCGTGGCAGCTTCTTTGTGTTCGATTCAGACTCCTTGAATGGCTCTTCAGCAGGACACACACATGCACAGTTTGCACACACATACTCAGGGACATACTGTACCATGCTCACACATGAACCTGTTAT
Source organism: Caranx ignobilis (assembly GCA_021432705.1). Taxonomy (NCBI): domain Eukaryota; kingdom Metazoa; phylum Chordata; class Actinopteri; order Carangiformes; family Carangidae; genus Caranx; species Caranx ignobilis. Next base: position 82,047,675 of record MU269990.1, on the reverse strand, counting down.
CTCTGTTGTGTAGGTTTTGTGGTTAATACAGACCAAACACAGATTCACAACTACTTTTGACACACTATCACTTCCCCCTGCCAAGTCTGACCTTCACTCACATCTCCCAAGGCCACTCATGGATGGCACATTGCACATGCATGTCTCTCTTTCTGTGTCTAGTCTTTGTCTGTATCTTTCTTTTAAGCCTCTTCTTGGATACTTTGTTCTGAAGTCATTTTCCCGCCTCTCCACGTGGCCTCTAGGGGTAGATTAAGGATTTTGCGGATGGGGGGGGGCAGAAGTAGTAGTTAATTTATCCAGTGTTTTACGTGCCAGTCGCTCACTATCCCCCTCCCCCCAGCTGCCACCCCCACATCGGATGAGCGCACGGCTCCTAATGCAATCATCGATATCATGGAAGGGAATAGTGAGCGCCATGGGGACCCAAAGGGGAGGGAAGCCGGCCATTCATGTTATGTTAATGCAAGCGGTGATAGAGGGAGATAAGGTCCCACTGGGGGACTGTGGTCCTCTTAGCTTGGGTGATCAACATGCTGCAGCTGTGAGGGAGAAGAGTCGGTGGCAGGGGAGGGTGTGTGAGAAAAAAAGAGGGGGATTGTGTATGTGTGTCTGTGTTTGCAGGAGTGGCTGTTAATTGGTAGTTGGGATTTCAACAATAGAGCGCTAATTAGGGTTTGGGAATGTGTGTGCAAGTCTCATGTCTAATGCACAGGAATCTGACTCCATATGGCCGGATAAATGGCCTGGAAAGTTACAGAGTGCAGCTAATGAGGAACAACCACATTTAAATCAAACTGGCTCTCAACTAGTTCAATCCAATATGGTTGATAAAAGGAAAACTTTACTGAAGGAATACATGTATGAAAAATTATACGCATTTGGATAATTAATAGTCAGGCGCCTAATTAATTCAAACATAAGCACCCACTGCCCTACATACACAAAACATTGAATTACAGTGTAAGAAGCAGCCTCCTATTTACACCACAGAGTAGACATGACAACTCTTAAGCTTGTAATAACAGCTCCTAATAGCTCAGGCTATTATAAAACATCCTAATCCATTGTGGCTGCCTGCTGCATGAAGTCAAGTTATATAGGATCTGGTAAATTCTACTCTTGTGTGAGTGGGCCTACTGTAGCCCGCGCTGTTAGCCGTGCCAGCGACTTGGCTCATTGTCAGTCGCTGGTGCATTACAAGGTTTTCTCTCTGCTTATCGGTGGACTGTGAAAGTCACCTAACTGGATTAGCCCACAGCTCGCCAGCCAGGATGAGACGGGCCCAGCAGGATGCCTCCGCTGCCTCTCTTTGAGTGTGTGTGCGAGACAGAGGGAAAGGACAGAGTACAAAGAGAATGAAAAGGCGATCTGAGTCCATCCTTTCTGTTTTTGCCTGAAATGCACTTTATTCCCTGCCTTTGTGAAGGGGAGGGCACTGTGGGGCATTTGAGGCCAGAGTTATTATGTCAAAGCAGATCATTCTGCATTGTCAGGCGCTTGAATTTCATATTTGTAGTTGCACTATAAGGCATGTTTACAGTATTCAAAGTATGATACAGCTTGTTCAGACAGGCAGCCAGCTACATTTCCCTTTTCCCTTTGTCTCAGTGTAGCTATTTATTTTATGCCTGCTAAAATCATAGCTCTGGGGTTGACAGTTTCGGTCCCTGCCCTTTAACCAACTAAGTCCAGACTGACATATCTTAATAACAATGGGATGGATTGTCATGAAGAGGCTTGTGTACATATTAATGTTCCCCAGAGGATCGTTTCTACTTTGGTGATCCCCAAAGTTTTTAATTTTGCCCAATCACCAGGCCGCATTTGTTAAGGACCCGTAAAAATATAATGCTATAATTTGTTAATGCTATAATGACACAAGCTGCCAAAAAAAGTTATTTTTTTCCAAAACATTATTCATTTTTACTAAGAGGTGAAAACAATGGTTAAAAACAAAACTACACAAACAGTTAGCTTTACTATTAAATGTTGCCTTTGGTGTGTGTGCTGTCTCCTCTGGCAACGGACAAAACTACCTCCCATAATAACTAGAAACATAGCTAGTTGCCTCCTGCGACAATTAGCTTGACACAGTGCTGGGGGGGAATAGTACACCGAGTTAGCTGCCCTCTGGTTTACCTCCACATATGAGCAGTGGGAGAACCAGGCCCCCAGTGACTCCCGGTGAGCTTCCGCATATCTACTGTGGGCTCGTGTATGTGGACAAAATGGCGACACTTTTGCACTGTTTACAATGTTAACCTGTGATGTCATATGTCATCTCACATGCAAAGTCACTGTGAAATGAGATTTCTCCAGTGATGTGACGTCATCAGTTCTCAGTGGTGGACCCTCCCTGACCCCAGCATCTGTCCAGCCACTATCAATGATAAAGGCTTCTCCCTAAACTCGTTCCCTCTGGAAACACAGATTTTTAACGTTAAACTGCATTAGTGTGTTTTGATTAGGTCTGTTTGTTTTTGAGAGGAGAATATCTGGGACATGTTTCTCTCTCTTTCTTCCTCTGTGTGTGTTTCTTCAGTACAGCTGTTCAGCCTGCATGAAGCGAACATGTAGACATTGATAATTCAACCAGCTCTGTCTGTCCACTGCCAAAATAACAAAATAACATCAGACTAAACACACGGATCAGTAAACTCCTATTGTAATGCACAAAAAAACAAAACCAAGCGGTTACACATGCAGTTGCTATTCCTTCATATTTTATTATCTAAATTACACACATAGGACAGCATCTTTTGACATTTACCAGCATTTAACAGGTTAATTCTCCCAGTTCCTCCCTGTATTCACCTTGCTAACAATGGTCTTGGTTCAGCCCTGTCACAACCAGAAGATTTATGACAACTAGCTGGCAGTTACATGACTGATATTGTGCGTTTTTTGTTGTAACTCATCACTATTTTTGCTGACAGTCCAGTATCTGGGCTAAAAAGTGTCAGAGAGAATCCACAATATGCAAAAACACAATGAATATTTTATCCGGCCGTGGAGGAGCCACGTGTTGGATGTACTTGCTGTCTTACTTGTTAGGGATTTGGTTCAGTAATTCAAGCTGTGTATATCTTTCTCTCTCTCCCTCTATCCTTCAGTCCCTGCTCCCTGTCTGCCTGTCTTACCCTTGCCTCATGTTCTGTTTTAAGATTTCAAACAGCTTTAGCTTGAAGTTTGAACTTTGAAGGCATTTCTCCAGTGCCCACCGTTCAGTGCTTGACATTTCTGACATTGTTTCTAATCTTTATTCTGTTCCTGTTAGCAGTGGCTTGGATGCAGTTGTTTATGATGACACCCAGCCATCGCTTCTGACCCCGTTCGTCTCATTGAGTGTTCTCTCTCTCTGTCTCTCCTCTCATACAGTGAAAGGTTCTTTGTCAGGCTGAATAAGAACGGGTTGCCCAAGTCACCAGAGAAGACAGAGAGACAATGCACACTGTTTGTCGTGAGTAGTGAACATGACTTTATGTTTACAAAGGCTGATAGAGCAATTTAAACCTATTTAAAATAACTCTAACTCATGTTCCATTGTGCTGAACTCTAAAAAGCTTAGTCACTGCTCTGTAGCTTGCTTATAGTGATTGAATGTGATGCTCAAGTTCGTTCTCTTGTCTTGTTTTTCAGGATTTGGGAAGCAGTGATTTGCGAAAAGACGTCTACATCGTTGTACACATCATAAGAATAGGTAGGAGTTACACCACTGCCTCTTTATTCTACTGAGCACAACATGCTTTTTAAATCTCTCGGGCTTTCGTAACATCACTGTTCTGAGTGTGGATCCCTCTGTGTTTGTGTGTGTGTGCAGGGAGGATGGGAGCAGGGGAGAAGAAAAACCTGTGCAGTGTACAGTACAGACGGCCATTTGGCTGTGCTGTCGTCAGCATCGCTGATCTCCTCACTGCTGACTCTAAGGATGACCACCTGCTCAAGGTTTATGCGTAAGTCATCACAAACAACCAACACTTCACTTCGAAAGTCCTTTCTTCCAAATATCGAATCATAATGAACTCAAAGGAAGGGTTTACCACCTGCATAACACCAGCATCTCTGAAGCTAGTTATTAACATGTGATGTGTCCTTTTTTATGTCTGTGGAAATACTACAAGCATTGCTTTTAAAGGGTGTTATTTAGGCTAAGCTAAGCTAACTATATCCCATGTTGGCATCCTATTAAATATGAAACTAAGACAGTTGTAGATCTTCTCATCTCACTTGCATCAAGAAAGTAAATATGCCATACACAGTCCAGTCATTTCCATTGGAAATACCAACAAATACTCCACCTTTCAGAACAGATAATATAATATCAGATCTCAAAAACCTTGAGGTAAAATTCCCCTTTATGAAGCCTCAAAGCAACCCATCCTATCAGCTGATTGTCTGGTATCACTATGTCACAAACAAAAAGGTAGGCATCTCACAGTTACTCACACCTCAGAGGCTTATTGCTTTAATTTTTCAGCGCAACTATTCTGTGGTCTAACCCAGTCTACACACTGCCCCGAGGGACAGAAAAGGCTACCGCTGACACATTAGTTTGACCTAAATTGTATCTGGATCAGAACGACTGGCCAAATACACTTAGCCCACAAGAAAATACAACCACTTTCTGTATATCTGTAGTAACAGCTGTGAGAGGGTTCAGTGGAGGTTTTAAGGTGGTTTAGCATGAATACTTTTAGCTGGGATTCACCGAATTCACCGCAAAAAGACTTTTACCTGATGTGCCCTTTTCAGAACTATTAGCAGTAGGTTTTAGTCATTAGTCAGAGTCGAAGCAACAACCTTGAATCATACATGTGACACACATTTTACTCATTACAAGCAACAAGAAGCAGTAGAGGTGCAATGCGACAGAATACCATACCATAAAGAAAAGCTTAAAGTGCATTGTCAATAATCTTTTGAAAACAAAACAAAACAAAATTGGAGACTTCGTGATTCTTCGTGTTGAATTATGGGAAATTTAGGACCCAGTTTTGCCATGTTGATTTAGTTATCTCTTTATAAGAGGCCTGAACATCAACATATCTTTGCCTCAGTGATATCAGTTGTAACAGTTTCCTGTGAGTTGCCCAAAGTCACTCAAATGTAGCACTGAATCGTGGGTGTCTTTTTAAATAGAAAATCTGTTAAGTTGATTTATTTTCTGTGACCTTGTCTCAGGTGTAACACTGAGAGTGAGTGGTACCAGATCCATGAGAATATCGTCAAAAAAGCCAATTCCAGATACAACCTCTCCGGCTCCAACACTGGTAAGAACCACATCTCTTTTATCCATTTTGCCTCCTTACATCTAAATGTTGTCTTTGGTTTAGGACTTAGGACAACAGAGTGTGTGAGACATGGTTATTGGGTAACTTTTTGTCACACTTCATGTTTTTAAAATCAGGGAACAACTCTCAAAGGTGTTATGTCACAGTCTTGTGGAAATCTGGGTCATTTCTTTCACAAAACTGCAACCAAATGATCTGGTGGTGACAAACTCAGCAGCTGACTTGCATCATTTTTCTCTTTACCATGCGATAGTCAGCTTCCGGTCAGCGTGAGTGGCACTTATGTTGGCGTGATGTTCCTCTTTTGGTGGAACGGATCAGTTTTCGCATTGGTTGTTTCTGCTGGAAGCCTGTTGTTGCAAATACATTGAGATTATTATTTTTTATAAATAACTGCATTTGTACCATACAGAACAACAGCATCAGCAGTTTCCCATAGCAACAGGTTGGTGGAGAATCAGAACATTCAGTTCTTCAAACGTCAAAGAAATGTCATATGGCATATGCATCGCTCCTGTTGATTATAGAGTGTTTTAAAGGACAACAGCTGTGAGAGGAACCATATTATCTCCTCTGCACCAAATGATGAACCTCTGATTATGACTTCAGACTCCAATCTGCAGTGCAGGCAGCTTGAATGGGACAGAGTGTAAAGCGAGAAGACATACTGTAATCATGAATTAAACAGTGCTGGTTAGTTTTGCAGCTGTGCATCAAGGGGGCAAATGCACAACCAACAGTAAGCAATCAGTAAGAGTTCATCACAAGTTTGCCTCACAGCTGATTTACATAAACGTGTTTGTGTGAAGCATCGCTGCAAACCTGCTGCAGGCTTCTTATCTTCATAATGACAATATTCATTTTGCCTGCGAACAGCTCATTGTCTTCTTAAATCTCCCTTGTGTCTTCTCACAGGGAACACATAGAAGAAGTTGATAATTGATTTTGAGGACTATCCGCATGCAAACCGGAGAGATTACAGGAATGTCAAGAATCTGTGAGGCTCATCTACTGAGTCAGCTTCTCCCTCCACCTTCCCTCAGAAGACCAATAATTGCTTGAGGAGAAAGCACACAACTCCACCACTGTTAAATTATCATGAATAATCTTGCGTAAGCGTGAAGGGATGCAGTAATTACACTGAAAGACTCAAAGCCGTTGTGCACGGTCTGTGATACCAGAGCAGCGTCTTTTGGTTCATAACAAAACTGCAGCATCCACCTGATATCTTAAATGGCAGAGCTGCTGTTGAATGGCTGCAGATGTGAAGTGCTTTGTATTGTGGGCTGATAAGCAGCAGAAAGTTAAATTAATTTCTGATAGAACATAAAGCAAAGGAGTGAAAACAGAACTATTAAGCAACCAATTACTTGACTGTTTCTTATCTCATGTTTAACCCAAACAAAATCTTGATCAAGTCCTTCCTGTGTATTGGCTGCTACTGTTACCACTGCTGTTCACACATGAATGCACAGATTTATTAACAGATCACACATACAGATAATGTGGTGGTGCATTGTTGCTGCTGTTAAACTCCCAAGACTTTCAGCAGAAGACACTGCAGATGTGTTGTTCTGCTGTAAAACTGTACAGTCTTTGATGCCTGTTGGATGGTATTAAAGTTAAAAAAGAAAAAGAAAAAAGAAAATCAGCAAATAATCACACTGTTTGGGGAAAAACAACATGACTGACAGAAGACAGCATGTTGCCTCAGTTCACAGATTCTTCTCTAAATGTATCCGTCATGTACTTGTTTGCTCCGGGCTCTTATTTGACAGCATCGCGCTCATTCACCCAATGCAAACACACACCCTGGCGCACACATCATAAACACATGTAAGTGAATTATTTTAAAGAGTTCCCCTCCTGTCTTTGGCTGCAGTGCGCAGTTTATCACAACCACTTGGATGTTAGCTATTGAGCGGTTGTCAGCTGAAGACATTGATCCAGCTGAACGCCTGATCTGCCTCAGTGCTTTTCTCTTTCAAAGTGCATTAAGGGAGAGCTGTGGGTCCTTTGTCACAATATGCTGGCATGCATAATTCAAGCCACTTTGTTCCGAAATTACATTTCCACCACTTAACTGAATTTGACATTGATCTTACAAAAATGAAAGAAAAATGCTTTAATCTCAAAGCAGAGGTAATAATTTCAATTTTCAAGATAATGAGTGCTGGATAGTAGCTTTCATTTATGTATTATGAGGGCCATTCATCCGCCTGGACCAAATGTATTAATTATGATTTTATTAGCTTTGACACCTTTCAAGGATCGTGCTCCTATTGGCTCTCTTTTTAATCACATGTCACTCTCTCTCACACACACAAACACACCTGGTGTTACACAAATAGGACTGTGACAGGTTGTAACTTCCTGATTTTTGTGACCACATTCATTAAGATGCACATCGAGCAACAAGTTTGAAGTCGACCAAAAATACTTGAGGAAACATCCGCAATGCAAATTCACAAATTGCTTCTTTTTTTCACTGTTCTTGAATCCCCTGTGTCTTCACAGTTCATTGCCTCCTGTGCATTCAAAAGAGCCACGACGTCACCCACAGCACATTTTTACCGGCAACATACTCATCCGAAAAGCCAATTCCTCCTGAAGGGCAATTATTCTGCTACAGAGCAACATTTAAGAGCCGATAACACTTCAGACACTTGTCTGGCCTCCACACACCAAAATGTGCAAACTGTGGGGAAATATTTCATCATTAGCCAACAGGTCAGCGTCTCCTCTTCACTGTGTCTCTGAAAGTGTCCGTGCAGGAGTTATAGAGGGCCGTGCATAATTTAAAGACCACAATTCATTACATTGAGTGTCAGGAGGGCAATTAAAACAAGTGTGCAGTGGAGCGGGATAAGGTAATGTGCGTATACATGTACATGTTTATATACTGTGCCATTTTGTGTGCCTCGTCTTTGCGTGATTGTGTGTGTGTCTCCAGTAGTCTTGCTGTGTGGTTCTCCTTTTAAACAGCCCGGGCAGCGTGCCAGAAGTCTCTTATTAGCAGCCAATTAGCAGGGGAGAGATGAATGCACTGCCCTTAAAATATAAAGAACGCTGGGTTGGTGGGGTAATAAAGGGGGGTAGAGAGGGAGTCTGTGCAGAGAGAGACAGTTGTTTTGTTCACATGTACCCTAATGACAATCTCATTTTTCTTTACCTGTGTGTTTCTGGGTCGTGGGAGGGGTGTGTGTGGGGGGGGCTTTTTGGATAATCAACTTCGAAAGACAAGCCAGAGAGTTGATTAGAGGAGATGGTGATTTTGTTTACACAAAGCCCAGTAATCCATAAAGGGGATTTCATAAGAATCTGTCTCTGTATGAGTCAGGTCAGGTAGATAATTCAGCTCCCGCCTCCACATGCAGGCGTAGGCAGTGACAGAAGAGGCTGCGACAAGTCCAGTGTTGTGTTTTGTTTTGTTTTGTTTTGTTTTGAGATTTTATTTTCCCATGTCTCTTTTTTAAATTTTTATTTTCCATTTTGGAGTGTGTGAAGAGGCAGGCTGGGTGGGCCGAGGCCAGCAAAGGTTGGGAGTTCAGGTCCATCTTCCAGGCAGAATAGTAATGAAGCTGGTTTGCCTAATTGTAGCCCCACAGTAGCTTTTAGAGCCAGTGTGTGTTTGTTTGTGTGTGTATAAATGCCAAAGGCTTGATCCACATTAAGGGGCAGGAAGATAATGCCTGGGTAGAGGGAAAAAAAACATCTCCCCTGAACTTAATGGGGCCTTCTTTTCAATCCCACCCAGACCTCTGTGCCACAACTGGTGATGGCCTGTATGTCATTTTTTTAGTTACTTAGAGAGGAATGGTCTGTAGTGTCTGACTCACGTCATTTAGTCCATGTCTGAGTGCTGCTCTGCAGAGCTAAAAGTGCTAATGAACATGAGGTCAGAATTCAGTTAGCTGACATCTGACCTTTGTTTCACCACAAAATCTAAAATGTGCAGCAACCTGACATCTTGGTAGTTTAATTAGTTATTCCACAAAGCTGACTGAAGCAACCACTTCAAAATAAAGGCGTTGCAATCTTTCTATCCACTCTCCAATTTGGCAGTGAGCCTGAAAACTTAAAGCCCCTTTTTTCCTCAATATCCCTGCTTCCTACTGCTCTCTGCTTTTGTAGTCCAGGCATCGTACTTTAGCATATTGCTAGCAGGTCTGCAAACAAGTCACATCTCTTTGTTGATTCTCAGTGACTGAAACCTCTTGCAGCTATTGAACCATCTCACCACTTCCTCCCAACTTTCCCAAGAACATCCACAGCAATAATCATCATCTTGTCTCTTGTACGTTCCCGCGCTGCTCTTTACGTATGTGCTTTTCTATATCCTGTGCATGGTCAAGAGACACACACACACACATATGCACATCACAGAGATGCAGTTTGAGCTCAAGCCAACCCTTTAATTTAGTTGCACTGACATTTGGAGTTATTGCGTTATTGCATAAGGATATTGATTCAAGGCGACAGCCTTCATGTAGGATTCCCTCTTAATAAAAAGCAACTGCGAATGACTCAGAGGCTGTTTGCATTTTTTGTTTATGTGCACGGGGGTGTCTGCTTGCCTTCCTAACACAAGTGTTGCTGTTAGCAACTGATATAATAGATATACCCATGCAGCTGTAATAAAGCTTGAATTATGCCCTTGTCAATATTTTTCCTCTGAGCTTACCGATACCTGATTGTTTATAGTGTTGGGAATAAGGTCATGATATACTGTATTTTGAGCTTTTTATTGGATAGCTTTGGAGTAAGACAAGAGGTGAAACATCTAAGATCATGTTGTTGCTGTGTATGATATTTCACACTTTGAATTATTTTGCTGTTATTTCATGTCAGGCCTGGCAGTGGCTCTCCAGCTCCTCCACGGGGACATAGAGCAGCTGAGGCGGGAGTACATGGTCCTCTTCACTCGGGGTGTGTCCATCACCAGGAAACTGGGCTTCTCTGATGTCATCATGCCAGGTAGGCACTTCCTAACATCTCCACTCATCTACAGGATGACATCATTGAAATGAATACAACATCAAACCCAAATGTTCTTTTCCTTTATGACTCCTAACTGGGTAAATTGAGTAGAGGACACCTTTAAGGGGGGACTTCATTTTACTTCTTCAGTTCATTCAGCTTATTAGAAAATGGTTTCTTCTGTTTTTTCTAAATAAATACAGTATATCTGTTTATAAAAGTAATATTTTAGCTGACAACTTTTAAAGCTTTAAACTTGTAATTATGATGATGAATAATGTCTTCTTGACGTCTACTCCCAATAGTTTCCGTGGTAACACTTACTGCATGAGTACAGTGATGTTTGAATTCCACCTAAGGGTTCCCTCAGAAAGATGAAATATTCAGGTTGTTTCAGGTAGATAGGCATCACTCAGGGAGCTGCTCCTCTAAATGACACAGACTCCTGTAGAGACCCTCAGGCTTAGCTGGATGGGGTCTTGTTGCCATGGTAACACATGTACAACAATTTGAATGTAAGATGAAACATGGGACTTAACATGTACATGTTTATATTTACATATCCAGGGGAGAGCACGTAGAAGGGAAAGTGTCTGAATTAGCTTTCAGGCTCTTTGTCTGTTCATTCTTTTATCCCCTCGTCAGGGGAGTTTCTTTTTCTCACCCACAGAAGAGCTGTTCTTTTAAATAAGTGAGGTGTGCTGTCTGGTCACACAGATAAAGAGGAACCACAGACTGTGGGTCCCCCAGCACCTCACTAACACAGATTTATGTTCACTGTCTCTTTCTTTGTCTTTGTCTGACTACAAACCCTTAATGCTGAGTGCTCTCACCCTTTCTGCCTGTGTAAGTCTGCCCTTGGGCGAAGGAAACCGTCTCCCCTTCTCCACCCCCCCTCTCCATTTTCAGAATTTTTATCTGGCAGTATCTTTCCCCCTCATTTTCTTTTTCATATGCAAAGACACTCTTTTCTCCGTCTAGCTGCTCTGTGTCTACAGGTTTCCACTTCCTGTTTTTCCATTGTCCATTAGACAAACTGCCCCCTTGTGTGTCCACCTTCCTGCTTTCATTTGTGTGTGTGCTTCAGTTGTACAGTATGGGGGTATATAAAATGCCTCGTGTTGCCATGGTTACTGTTGTTAAGAGCAGAAAATCAATGCTGACCCTGGAGATGGAGATATGATGAGCTTACATACACACACACACACACACACACACACACACACACACACAGAGGTTAGATGGGGAACCTGTTTCACAATGTGTCTGACCCCAGCTTGGCTGCAGAGGAAACAGACCCATCCTTTTTCTTACTCACACCACTTTGCTCCATTTTGACTTCCCCTACAGAGTGACATAAATATGCATCTGGCCCAGATGTTGTGCATTCAGCTGCAATTAGAACAAAGAGATGTAGACATATTGTTATTGCTATTACTTGCAGACTGCAGCAACAGCCCTGACAAAAGACTGTGTAGCAGGGGAGATTATAGGTTTAGTTTTTTTGAATCTCGGATACTGAAATAATCTCAAGCGCATGTCTTTCTCCACTATGTTATTTACACTTAACTTCATCTATGTTACCTGTTGCATTTAGCTACACATGTTTTCCATCTGATGACTGTGTATTATATGGGAAACTCTAATTACAGGTGTTGGGGAACAGTACTGCATAAATCTGTGTCTGAATAGATGATAGCTCATTATTGCTGTGATCACATCTGAGAGTTACAGACGATGGGTCTGCAAAACGTACAGGGAAATATACATTGTATTGTGCTTTGTCACATATCAGATCTCATGATGGATAAATGTTCAAGCAGAAGAGACATTATATACTCATCATGTAGACATCATGTTGTTGTGGGTGAAATAGCCGTCATCACAAAACTTGTTCTAGTCAAAATTTAAAGTCTAGTCTTTTCTTTGTAGCAGAGCTGCATAGTGGTTAATTTTTAACTGTTGATTGTGAGTCAGACAATTTAGGACTTCAGGAGTGTGTTGCTGAATTGGTGAAGTGAATATTTTGGTCTGGAGTAATTGCTGAATTTGTATTGGCTACACAGTCTGCTTGCAGCAGATTATAAATCTTGTCATTTCTGTGTAACTCAGGCTTATTTTTAATGTTAGCAGGAGATGTATCTTTAGCCACCACTAATGCAAATGCTGTCCACCCCTGTCATGAGGCATTATAACAAACATTGTCGCCAAGCTGCTGAGAGGTCATTATTAATTCTTGCTTGTGTGCATAATCAATGGCTTGTTGCCTCTTTTACCTTCCTGTTCCTGCAGGAGAGATGAGAAATGACCTTTACATCACACTGGAGAAAGGAGAGTTTGAGAAGGGAGGGAAGAGTGTCGCCAGGAACGTAGAGATCACCGTCTATGTGCTGGACATCGATGGACAGATCCTCAAGGTAACAACACCCTTTTTTTTATTCAGCAGCTGTGTGTCATAGTTGTTATGTCTCCATTCTTGCAAGATCCATAACTGTCATTGGGGAAATATATATTTTTAAAGCATAAACACTGTGTTTAAGGACAGTAAACACTTCATTTAAAGCCTTAGTTAACTCAGTTTTGTTTTTGTTTTTTTCTTAATATTGGGTGTCTTATTTTGGAGCATAGCTCTTCATTTAAGTATCGCTGACCCAGATGAGAGCTAAGTGTCTTTCCACTGTGTTGCCCATTTCTGGTGCAGCGCTGTGACAGTCTGCCTCTGTGGTTTCCTGCGCTGCCTCGGCCTTGGACAGAAAATAGAGTCAAATATAACTGCTGCCGCTGCCGGCGCATATTGCACGCAACCCTCCAACACACATGAACACTCATATGAACCATGTCATTCTCACTTTATTGGCACATGGTGGTGTGTGTAAGATGTTCAGTGTATTTATATCTATATGTCTTGCATTAATTCATGGGTCCTTCTTTATGTCATAGGCCTGACCTTTTATCTCATTTCCTCTCTTCAGTTCCTGTTCTTTCTCCACATGAACCACCTCCTCTGACCCTGTGATCTCTCTTCTTTCTGCCCGTCAGAGTCATGTGGCTGCTGGGTCAGGAGAACCGGGTGGCGATGAGTACCACTCCTTGGTGCTGTATCACAACAACAGCCCTCGCTGGGCAGAGCAGATCAAGCTTCCCATCCCGGTCGACATGTTCCGGGGGTCACATGTCCGGTTTGAGTTCCGACACTGCTCCAGTAAGTAGGACTGGGATTGTGAACAACCATCATTTATCTAGGAAAGGTTAAGTGAACACATTGTTTTCTCCAGGCTGTTTCACACTGTTTCACGCATTAGCTGCCTGGGGTGTGAATGCCTGAGGTGCTTTTTTCTTTTCAGATGATTATCCAGGGGAGTAGAGGGCAAAGAGGTGTTGTTGTGGAGGAAGAAGAGCACAATAAACCTTCACTTTTCCACCCGCTTCAACCTGCCAACCATCCAGCCTCAAGCCCCAAGGCTGCTGCTGCTATCCCCAAATAGACAATGTCCAAGTGCACAAGTCTGCGCTTTTAGTTTTGTCCTAATGAGACTGTTTGTCCAACTTCTCACCTCCTAATGAGACAAATCTTTAATTATGACCAAAATATTGCTCTCAGTCTCTCCCACCCTCATTCTGGGCTACGGGGAGAGGGCCAAATCTCTTCTCTCATAACAAGCTGATATTATTATGCCAAGCTTGGAGGCTGGGAGGCTGTGTGGTGTGGTGCTGTAGATTTAGTAGCCTTATTACCTCTGGCAGTGGTAGCATCGCCACTCAAGGGCTGTCTATGTAAGAGTCTAAATTAGACCTGTGGTGACACCAAACTGAGGAGACCATATTACACATACTATTAGGGCTCTCAAACCCAGAGATGACCCGATCTGTGGGCACTCCCATTTTCAATTAAGCCAAAGTAGAAAGCTCATTTTTTATTAATATGCTTTTAAATGTGCTCATGTTGTTGCAGCGATTATGTAGCTGCAGTAATTGTTCATTTGTTTGCAGGGAGTCCAGTGTTTTTCCTAAATGATGCTAAAGGGATCTGCCAGTGTCAGCAGTGCAGTGCTTAGTTTTATTACAGCTGTTTGTTGGTTGATGTGTTCTGAGATATTTTAAACAGATGAAATCATTTCCTGTAGTTGTCCAACTTTACTGTTACTGCTGTCAGAGGAGCTAGAACTGTAGTTGTTTTTCTTAGTAGACAGTAGAAGTCTGCCAAGTATAATTCTTTCCATGTATGTACAGTGAAATAGCATAGTGTAGCATCGCAGTTTCAAAAAGTAGCATAGATCAATCTCTACCTGGTCTGCCAAGCTCAGCTAAACCCATGTTTCACACAACACCACTTAATCTTTCCTAATCTCCTAGTGCCAAAGTGCGTGAAGGTTTATAGATTAGGAAAACTTGGCCAAAGGGAAACAGACACAACAAAAAGCACAAGTGCACAGTTCTGTGAGCAATAAGTTCCTTGGTATAAAAACTTAATCACAGCAAAGCAAGATGGAAATAAAATGGCAGTGGTGGAGTACCAGTTTCTAAGTTTAATACAGTACAAACTTGTATTTCTCCTGAGAGAATCAACACACACACAAACACAAATGCAAGCGCACACAGACACACACACAAACTGAAGACTGGTTAAATTAATCAGCGGTGCTGCAATGAAAGGAAATAGAAACCTTCCTAGCACCACACTTCTTACTTCCCGCTGTGTGCACATTAGCTCTAAAACAGCAGAGAAATCAGATTACATGTGTTCATAATGTAAATTATGCCCAGAGCTTTCAGAGAGCTTCTTAAAAAACACAGCAGCAGTGTTAATCAGACTCCAAGAGTAACTTTAACAACATTAAAAAAAATGCCTTAGCTGTTATTTTTTCATATACTTACTGGTAGTAGAGGTTGCATAGTCATATTTCCCCAAAAAAGGGATGTGGGGAGGGGGTGGGCTTCACTTCACTCTCACAATTGAAAGCTGTGGGTGTAGGTGCAAGAGACTTAAGAGTTAGAGGTGTTCTTTAGAGGTTCCTGACTAACACATTTTATATTCAGTATTTCTCATTAAAATGCAACATTGCAAGCATTCAGAGTGTTGTCATGAATATCTTGAGATATGAATTCAAGTCTATACAGGCTTACGGTTGCCTCCCATGCGTTTTGCTGGTTGATTGTGCTGAAACAGTAAAAATCATCTCGTCACCTGTGCCCTCGTGTATATGTTAAAGACAGGAACCTACATTTACAGCTGATATACACAGTTCCATTTCTTCAACCTATTAGTTTTATACTGTAAAGCTGAACCGGTGCCGTAATATTAGCTTTTGTGTTTTGTTTGTTTTCCTGCAGCCTGTGCTTGTGTGTTTTGGTTCTGTGCCTGATCCATGTGTTGTCGTTTGACAGCTAAAGACAAGGGAGAGAAGAAACTGTTTGGCTACTCCTTTGTTCCTCTGATGCAGGAGGATGGCAGGACTCTGCCAGATGGCACCCATGAGCTCATTATTCATAAGGTAAGACCCACATACCCTCACTTCCAAGACTTAGACTGAGAATAGAATTGGCTGGGTCTTTTACAGGGCAAGCGAATATGTAATTCATCCAAGGTTGACTCAGGATGAGATGATGTCACTGTTTTGATGCATTTTCACTGATGTAACAAAAAGTGGCATGATCTCAAAAACATGAGGATGAGCTGCTATTACATGTTTAACATGCCATTCATGGCCAAAGTGTAATTTGGAAACAAAAGATTTCTCCAATCAGAGACAAAACATTTCTCTGATCATCCAGTCAGTTGGTTAATTGCAGCTGGTAGATTCTCCTCAGTGAACCCCCTCACTTTTGTGTGTTGTGTCACACTGTATACATTATTATGTGAATAATTATCTCTAAAAGGCTAAATGCTGTCATTCTGTTGTCACACTGCTCGGTGCCAGCTCGCATCACACCAATACAGCCTGGCGGGCCAGTGACTAATGTCCACTTACATAACATTGTGAAGCTGTGAGGCTGAATTTAACTGTGAGTCAGTGTTAATGTATGTCTCTGTATCTGCGCTGGTGTAAGAAACAGTTGTTGCTCAACTGGATGTATGCACATTTCCTTTGAGGCGAAGCTGACGGATGTTGTTGCAGACCTCCTCTGCGAGTCTGTATTTAGTCCAACCTTTATGTCCATTTTCTGCATTTTATAGACGCTAAGAACCTCGCTGTCATCTTTTCACACATTTTAGGTTTGACACATCAAAAGACTAAAGCAAATAAAATGTCCTGCATCCCAAGTTAAAAGCCTCTGCAAGACTGTCTTGGGTGTAATTGAGAATAATTGCAGACTACATGCTTTTCCTCAGCTGCAGGCAAAGGGTGTGTGCATAAACCTGAGGCTTTGCGGAGGACAGAAAAGCATGGAGCTCCTTCATATGTTTTATTGGCAGTGAAACAGAACAGTGACCAGAAGTCTGATTATTTATCCTGCTGTTAACTATGGTTTCTTTGAGCTGTCTTTAAAAACATTTTCATTGTCCTCTTTTCTCTTGTGTTGCCACCAGATTTGGTCTTACAAAAACCCTTCTAACCTGAGCATTGCCAGTTTTAGAGGACAGCTCCGGTATCCTGGTGTGTTCCCACCGTTTAAGGGGGAAAAAGGCCCTTTCTAATGCCAGATGGAAGTTGCTGAAAAGCTCAATGAAACTGGCATGGCCTAGTTTTCTCCTCAGACCCAAAATAGACACAGAAGAATCAGTCCAAACTGTGTGGTAGCTTTGGAGCTCAAATGGCCTCAGCTGTGCATTAAGGCTGCACATTAAATCCCAAAAATAACAAAATCTCATCATCAACTTCTGCAGTGTTATCATCTCAACAAGCTGATCTTTAAACCTGAACCTTAAACCAGGGTTTAATCCTGTTGTCTGTGATTTGTGGCTTTACGTCAATTACATACAGCCTACAACCCTTAAGCATGTGACAGGAATAGTGTATAAACCTACATTTGATCCAGTGCAACGTTGACAGCACTAAAACAAAACAGTGAATGCAGCATCACTTTAGCTCTTCTTCCACTCCCTTCCTATTAACCTACTGTGCCAGTTTTTAAGTGAGCTCTTCTCTTTCTCCTTTTTCTCTCCAGTGTGAGGAGAACACCAGCTTGGCAGACTGTTCGCGCTACCTGAAGCTGCCGTTCTCCAAGCCCAGCCTCCCGTCCAACAACCAGACCCTGAAAGGAACCAAGGAGTCCTTCTGGATCACCAGCTTCCTGTGCTCCACCAAGCTCACACAGAACGGTAAACCACACTCTGGGATTGACATTTTTGCCCACTCGCCTGGTGAGGTGTGCTTGGCTTGGCTGAGGTGCTCGAGTTGGCTCGTGCAGTGCTTTCTAGTACGAATCCTCTGCATCTGTACAGTTCAGCAAGCAGGGAATAGAAGTAGTATTACTGCCAAAGACAGCGATCATCACTTCACAAAAGGCAAACAAAAGTGGTAAAGCACCATATGTTCAAGAAAAAAAAACACACAGAGGAAGATAGGGGTTCTCTGTAAGTGAGAAAGTGGTATTTCCATCCAAGCCACAGACTGTGTGAATAAACCTGTGAATATGCAGAGTGGTAGAAATAGCCTCCAGTTTGCACTGCTCACTAATGAACTAACAAAACCTTGTGTTTCCAGAAATTTGCTTTTAGCCCTATTTTTTCTAGCTGGCCCCATTTAAGGTGGAAAAAAAATCATCAGCCAGTGATGAATGTAAAGTGTAATAAAAGGAACATTAGAGGAGACATTTGTTTTTTCCTCTACTAAGTCACTGATGCATCCCAAACTTCACCAGACTCTATCGCTGTTGTACCAGACTACAGTGAGTCTGTGAGTGATGAATTGTTTTTTTTACCTCATTAAGTAGCTGGTAGAATATATGACTATAAAAGCTACAGGCACTATTTATTTGCAACAGGCTGTTAATTTCCTCAGTACATGAGAGTTGTTTTGTGAATTGTTTGTAGAAGTATTCCTGAGTTTGTGTTGGGAGGTAAAAAAAAAAAAAAGATATACTTGACAGAAAGGTACAAACAAACTCAGTCACACACACACAAACACATGCACACATAAAGTTGCAAAAAGACAAGCTTCAGGTTGAACAGAATCTGAGGAGACAGCTAAAAGACTTTCTTCTCTGGGCTTATGTTTTATTCATGCATATGTCTGGGGACTCTGGCTCAGGAAAATGACTTTTTATCTCCTTTATCCCACTGCACTTGAAAATGTCATCATTTGTTTGGATTCAGTGGAGTTTTGGGGCTATAATTGAAGGGTGTGGCGATGCTTTGCGATCTGAGGTGCATACTGCTCTCATAATCTTGCTTGTCTTGACAAACAAACATGAGATGTGTCTTTACCACTTATGTTTAACGTCTTTTCGTATCTCCATTGCTTATCCCTCTGCGCCTCCCTCCCTCTGCCTCTCACCAGGTGATATGCTGGACCTGTTGAAGTGGAGAGCCCACCCCGAAAGGATCAACGACAGCCTCTCTAAGCTGAAGGAGATCGATGGCTCGGAGATTGTCAAAGTAGGACCACAGTCAGCCCTGGCTTGCTGCTGCTAGTCTAGCACCATATGTAGTATTGATTGTTTCTGATTTGATTTCAGTCCACGTGTTTTTGGTTTCATTTGACGAGGCAGAGGATGTTCAAAGAGTAAATTCTTGAAAAGTTAATTTGCATGCCAGTTTGTACAAACTCCCATTTTGTCCCTGTCCCATCGCCAGTTTCTGCAGGACACCTTGGACACCCTCTTTGGTATTCTAGATGAAAGCTCTCAGAGATATGGGCTAAAGGTGTTTGATTCTCTGGTGAGTAAGTCATCTGTAATGTTCAGGTCATATCCATGCGTCTTTTTTTGTATTTTTTGTTTCCTGTTTTTCTCATGTGTCAAGAGCTTCTCAACATGTTTGAGTCAAACACAGAAAACAGAAACACAAACTAACTGTTGGTGAAAGATCTGGTGATGTAACGCTTCAAAGCTCGCTGAACCAATCTCACCCCGGTCATGCTGCACTGCGCTGATAGAGTGAGGCCAAGAATCGATCTCTCTCTCTCTCTCTCTCTCTCTCTCTCTCTCTCTCTCGCTCTCTCTCACTCACTTGCTCTCTATGTCTCTTTGCCTGTGAGTGTCCCTCCCGCTCTCCCCATCAGTCTCGCACTGACACACAAACGCACTTGCTCCGCTCTGCGTGGCGTTATCAATGATGAAAAGGTCCAGCGAGCCGATGCACTCATCAGGTTTCCTTTTTGTGGTTTTGAGATCAATTCAACGAGTCTGACAAGTGGACTTGTCTTCTGTGGGTATCTAGGGTGTCTTCTCCCGTATGCAACAAGCTGCATACGGGGGAAGCACAGTAATATGTGTAACCACTTTTTCCCCACGGCTGTTATCGTTGTCATATTCTTAGACATCTATATTTCCAAACAGCATTTTTCAACAGTATTTTCCTCTCATCTTTTATATTTGATATATTTTATCTGTTGGTATTCTGTTTCTTATAAAATAAGCTGATTGATCATTGGTAGTGTTGCACAATACTGTTTATCTGCAGAGTGCAATTTTACTTTCTCACATAGGCTTCCTGTTTCATTTCATTCACTCATTTCAAGTTGAAGATTCATATAATAATGACTAAGACTATCACTACAGTTTGTTTTGTTAGCAGTCTGTTGTATTTAACATAGTAACCTTTTATGATAAATTGATTTATTTAGCAACAAATCAAAGACAATAACAACAGTATCACAACAGCTCGCTTAGTTGTAAGTTCAGTCAAAAGCAGGACTGAGCTGAAGTAAAGCTAGACACATTATACAGTCATTCAATAATAATAAAAACAGTTGGAGGAGAAAACTGTAAAATAGCAATAAATAGAATAGCACATAAAAGCAAAACTGTCTCATCTCATAATTTCATCCACATCATCAAAAACAAAGTCTGTTTGTTGATCCTATGTAGCTTAACACTGTTCAAACACACAAAACTTTATTTGAACTGGTTGTGGAAACTCTTGTCCATCTGATGGAACACTGTAGTCATCAGCTTCATAAGGGGAATACTGTATTTAAATGGTTCGAAGGTTTGCAAAGACAGTAATTTTCTACACAAAGGCATAGCATTTAACTTGTCTTCTGTTTATTTCTAGGTCCATATCATCAACCTTCTCCAGGACAGCAAATTCCAGCACTTCAAACCAGTCATGGACACATACATCGAGAGCCACTTCGCCGGAGCTTTGTCCTATAGGTGTGTGACCGTGACATTTCAGACTTCACCTCTGTAAACGTGGCTATTTAAGGCCTCAGCAGCACCTTGAGCACACAGCGTTGCTGGCTTTATTGTATTGTAATGAAGTATCACATCAGAGGCAGTCACAGAGGCCAGCCTGCGTCAGTGCTGAGAGGCAGCTCTGCTCAGTTCTGGGCTTTGAATTTAGTCACAATGTAAAGTGTGAATAAAATGGTTATGGTGCCCCCTGGCTGACGAAAAGTGAATCATGAAATTGTGCTCCTTTTTCCTACCTCCTCCTTCCTCCTCTTGTCTACCACATGCACACACACACACATATTCACAACCTGCTGTTCTCACCGGCTGTCTTCTTCACACTCTCTGTACCTGCTAAGATAACGTGCTGGCGCTGTCTCCTTTTTTTTTCTCTTCTTCTTCTTCAGTACTTGTGCGCGGTGACGATGCCGCTGCCACATCCATCTGCTTTCAACTCTCTTACCTATGATATTGTTTCATTAGAAGTGTCACACCTTAATTGTAACTATCTCAAGTTATTATTAGAGAGTCATGATGTCACCTAGTCCTGATTAGAATCAGAAAAACCCACCAAATCACTGTTGAATGAAAAGGATTATTCTCTTCAAATATCTGATTAGACTTTGATTAGACATTCTCCCATTAAAAGGATATTTTCTGGACATTATTCCTAATTATAACATTTAAAACAGCCATATTTATGAAATACTGGCAAATAAGTGGCACACTGTGTGTGATGTCAAGTGTTTCATTTTAAAATGCTGCATTGCCTCATCTATATTTGCCAAATCCACTGGGAGAGGCTATGTGTGTATGTATGCTCCTCGAGCCGAGTGGTGATGCTCTGTGTGTGTGTGCCTCCTCTAGGGACCTGATCAAAGTGCTGAAGTGGTACGTGGACCGCATTGTTGACGCAGAGCATCAGGATCACATACAGCAGGTGCTCAAGGTGAGGCATGTGGTATCTCTCAGACACACACACACACACTCAAAGGCAGAGGCAGAGTGATATTTTCATGTTCATGCACACTACCACATGTGGCCCTCTTAATAGGCGCACAATCACACAGTGTACACATACACCACCACACCATCAACACAGATGAATCCAGACATACAAATAAACAAACTTGCTGCCTCTCTCTGCTGTCCCTGCTAATCAGCAGTGAGCGTGTCATGCCACCATTCATTATTCCCCTCCTCTGTCTATTACGCTGCATCCAATTTTAATCAGCAGAAATGCAGTGCCTCTGGTGCTGGGGATCCATATCACATTATTCTAATGACTCATACAGATATGCCATCAGAGAAACACAGTGCGGCTTCTGTATTGCAGTTTCCCCATTTATCATTCACGGAACACATTCTGCAGCTGAAGTAAATGTTTGTATGTCATGCAGTAAATAATAAATGAGCCATATACAGCACATGTTGTAGACGTGAGGCATTGTATGTTTTTATCGGGCTTTTAGCAAACCAACCTCAGTTTTATAACAAAACATGAATCCTCATACAAATTAGTTTTTTTGGTGTTTTCATGATAGATGAATCTGATAATTGCTATATAGCTATCATATGAAATGTACATATCAAGATTCAAGAGCCCAAGATGACATCTTGTCTGACCACTTGTCCAAAACTAGAATATATTCTGTTCGTAAAGATACATGTTTTTTTTTACTTTCTCACAGTAAAGAGGCTGGAGCATGCTAATATCTGGCATTAATCAAATACATTAATAAAATATGATATTACTTTAAACAGCAATTTGAAAATCAAAGTTTTTGAAATAAATGTTTGCACTGTACTTGGCTCTCATTTAAATTGAGTCATAAAACCTTGGATTGAATATATCACGGCAAAGTTTAATATTACATTGTTCTTAGACTTTTTTCCCTTGAAGGGAATTCTGACTTGGCTTTCTCATTTCCCAACAACTGATAAATGATTGTTCCCTCCCTCTCTCCTCCAGGCCAGCGAGTACATCTTCAAGTACATTATCCAGTCTCGCCGGCTCTTCTCATTGGCCACAGGAGGCCAGAACGAGGAGGAGTTCAGAGTCTGCATCCACGAGCTCTTCATGTCCATCCGCTTCTTCCTCTCACAGGAAAACAAAGCCACCAGCCCCGTTGCACAAACACAGGTACATGTTTGTGTGTGTGTGTGTGCAAAAGCACAAATCTCAGCCCCTCTGTGTGTTCATGATAATCACATGTGCATCTGTGCGTGTCTGTTGTGTGTCGTGCACCACATTATGTTTTCATTCTGGGGGACTGCTGTTAATGCAGTTGAGATAGGTGAGAAATTGGCTGTAATTGAATTTCATGCTGCCAGAGGGTCTGGAGTCAGAATAGGAATTTCTGTGGCAGCTTTTGCTTTTTTCCGGTGGGAGGTGAGCACAGCAGGGCAGCCGCCTTCACTGATTTCAAACGAGACTTAAACAAACAAGCTGAAGATGCCAAAGATAATCCTAATTACACACCAGGAACAGCTGCTTGTGTGGTATTTTTTTTTTTTAAACCACTTGTCAGAGAAATTTTTTGCATCCAGAGCACCTGTGTCTGAGTCTGTTTGTGTAGCGCTGTATCTCATTATCTTCTCTATTTTGCCTATTTATACATTTTTATATAAGCCTGCACTGCTCCTCTTCCTTATCACCTTTCTTGTTTGGCTTTTCTGCTTTCTTATTGGCCACAGCAATCTACTCTTATAAAGTGGAGTGCTGTTTGTGTGTGTGTGAGTGTGGTAAATCACCTGAGCTTGTAGTAATTTCTCTCCTTTATTTCCTTGGTGTTCACCTCCCCCATGTGAACCCTGAACATATGTTTTGTTCCAGCGTTAAGAAGAGAAAGTTCTCACCAGGTTTATTCCTCTGCCTGGTTTTACTTTCACAGCTCATTTGAACAATTATAACCAAGTCCTCAAGAGCCTGACAGGAGGAGTTGAGCTATTAAAACCAGGAGTCTTGTTTAAAGCCCTCCAGTCACTTTTCAGTGACTTCATAATAATTTCACCTCACTTTGAAGCAAGGAGAATGAGATTATTAGTGTAACATTAGCTATTTCAGTGGCGCCCTCTCCATGTGGTCTGTAAAGCTCCCCATCATCCCTGCACTGACTTCTGATCTAGACTAATCTGTATTCTCGACACAACAATAGCTATGAGAGAATGCAGGTCAGGCCAGTGCTAATCCCACTTAATCTGTGGCATGTGGGCACACACTCTGGCTAACACACATTATGAATGAATACACCTAAACAACAAAGCCATGGGTGCATAATTTGGCACCTTTTATAATATGACGTATATATATATGAATGTAAGGTGTGTCATCACATCACTGGATGACCTAACATCTGACTTGTTGAAGAGCGTTGAACGGAGTGATGTGTTGCCAGATCACTCTTTGAATATTGTTTAATTTGCAGAATTTCTGCACAGATGGCATTTCACTAGGAGAACAACTGGTCCTCATGAACAATAAACAGGATTTCTGCTTTTCTGTTCTTCTGCTCCAAATATGCCATGTATCAGATCAGATAGTTCCCTTTTCTTCTCCATTTTAATATTTAAAGTAACTTTTTGATTGAGGGAGCTCAAAAATTTCAAAATTTTAAAAGTTACATTACTAAAACATGTTTAAAGGAGCAACTTATGCAAGTTTTGCTATTGGTGCACAGCAAGCATTAGAATTAGCAACTTTGTCAATAAGAAAGGTGTATTCTTCATGAAACTTCAATGCTTTACTTGCCAAGAGTTGTCTGAAGGGGTCCAAAGCAACACCTATTGCCTCTATCAAGTCTCTTACTCTTCTAAAGTTAGCATACTAACCAGCTAACCAGCTAGTCAGTCATTGTAATCTGCCCTGAAGATGTAAAAATCTTGTGTTTTAAACTCTACAATTGCTGAATATAAAGCAACAATCACCATCACCCTCTCCCTGCAAGAAACCATGTTCAGCAGCAGAGAAAACTCACAAACACCCCTTAAACAATACAGAACTGTTCACCAGTCAACCATGTCTCAAGTGTAGACCCCAGGACAGTTGAGAAACTCTCAGAATAAAGCAATTTCCACCGAGAAAAATTTGAAGAGTAGCAGCATTGTAAAACTGAAAAACTCCAAACAGCTTCCATCCTGGTAAATGAAAGTTGGTAAATAAAAATAAGATTTTAGATGACAAAAAAAATCATTTCTCGGTGGTGCAGCAAGTGCCTGACAGTCCTTGACAGGAAGAAAGAGCATCAGACAGAGAGCTGCAAACAATGACAGACAGCAGTCCCACTGGAGTAGTCCTTGACTTTAATCCACATAATCCCTGACTGCCATGGGCTACGACCACATACAGCACAGGCCATTGATTCGTGGCGCAATAATGCAAAATGAACTTTTGTTGTCCCAACAACATAATTAATACACACACATATATACATATATATATGTTACATATATTTAGTATAAATTGCTATTTTCTGTGACAAACACTTTCATCCAGTGCACCTACGGTACTGAACACCATGTGTTATTACTTTTCCCAGAACACATCGTTCTTATAATATAGAGATGGAGATAATGTATGGAAAATACTGAACAGGCACCATAAAAACTCTGTTCAGCATAACTTGCAAGTATCGACAAGCAGTCCAGTCTCTGAGAAAACACAAAAAGGTTTTATATCCAGCATCCACATGTTTAAACCTCACTCCTCTCTGCCTAGGCGATGTTCCTGCGGACATTTCCGGCAGTTTACGGCGAGCTGTTGAAGATTTTCACTGTACGGGAGGTGGCCGGGTTTGTCAGGGAGACGCTGGGCAGCCTGCCCACTGCTGTCCATGCCGACTGCCCCCTGGAGGCCGTCAAACTGCAGTGCATTGCCAAAACTGTGGAAAGCCAGCTTTACATTAACCCAGGTAAAGAGGCATGGACACACACAGATGTACACTTTGATACACACATAATTGAGGCTTGTAAACACACTGAAAACCCAACACAGAAAAAAAAATCAGAGCAAATAACAGCAAGAGAAAAGGGCTTGTATAGAGATTATGAACATGGAGATAAAATAAACAGCACAGAGGGAAACAATCAGATTTGAACAACTCGATTCATGGACAAAATGCACACAATCATCAGTGATACTTTTTATGTTTGTCTTGTAGCTTGTACACACAGACTGTTTATCCATATTCCACTGTACGGTCGTGCTCTCCTGCAGTACACTCACTGGAGAGCACACCTTGGCTAATTGTTACCCTACAGTGCACCTAACTCCATGTCATTAAAATGTGCTTAATAAAGACTGTGCACTGAAACAAATTACTGTGTCTGTTTTATTTCCAGCCTTCTCCTAACGGCTTCATGTAACAAGATAAACATCCCTCATGCAAATCACATTAATTTTACACAAGCGAGCATTACATTTACTTACGTTTAATTATATCGAAGAAGCACAGAGTACTCATGAAATCAGAGCAAGAAAATGAATGCAATTTATTTAACCATTCGGTGTTTCTTTATACATCTCTACGTCTTTGATGTCTGGTAACAGTCCACTCTGTGTGTGTTGCAGAGTCACGGTGCATCCTGCTGCCGGTGGTTCTCCGTGTCCTCCAGGCTCACATGCAGGAGCAGAGGGACCTGGTCATGTGTGCCCGCATCCTCACCAGCATGCTGTCACTCATCAAGAAGGAGGAGACTGGCACCGCAGTGAGTATTACAGCCATGACTGTCTGTCACTATACCAGCCCACATCAGCCTCTGAGAGTACTCTGACATTTATGAGGAATACACATATTTACCTTCAAGCCAAGAGTGTATGTGAGAAGATAACAAAGAAAGACAGTTAGCCCAAACGAGCATCAGAAAGAAAATATCTCTTAGAAAGAAAACAATGTTTATTTGTGCAAATTTCCAAAGATTCAACACAAAGTGTAAAGGTGAACTGCGGCTCAAGACTAATTTACACCTAATGAATAATTTGACTAAGAGTTGCCCTTTATTCTGAATGACATGACTGTGTGACAGTATCCTCTCTCTGCTCCTTTACAAGTTCCCACTAGAGATTTGCTCTCATAACAGCTAGAAAATAAGTTTAAAGCGAGTCAAAGCCCAAGGAATTAGTCTTAGAGCAATTTCCTTGCCAATACTTTGCAACAGCAGATTGTTTTGTTGTGTGTATATGGTCAATTAGTCTTGGAAACAGGGACTTTGGCAGCCGTGCAGTCCAGTAATGAGACCCATCAATTTAGTAATGGGCATTGTTGCAGTGGCAGTCACTTCGTACTGTTGGTGTATGTTTGTCTGAATTGTGTGTGTGTGTGTGAATGTGTGTGTGGGGCATCTTGGGATTCCTGCCTTGCACTGTTCTTTGCCAGAGGGGCAGCTAGTGGTAAAGGCATCCAGCAGGACACACGCACATGCACACACACATACACATACAGAGTGGCACCACATCTAAAGGGAAGTGACAGCAGTGGCAGCCAATGTGCCAGTCTGAAGCTCCTTCTCATTATCGCTCTGTCCAAGACCTGCCTGTCTTGTCAGGGGGTAGAGAGTGGAGGGACACACACACACACAAACACACGCACGCACGCCAGTTTAGTCTCCCTTCTATTTGAGTTGCTTTTAATCTTAAACTGGCTCTTTGCCTTTGTATTCTTTTCAGTTCTTCTCCTTCAATGTGAATTTTATAGTTCCAAAATGTTGCACTTAGCCTTGAAACTTCTTATTAGTCTGCACACTCACTACTACAACACTCATTAAAACTATGATGAAAGTAAGATTATAGGTTGAGAGGAGAAGAGTTTGGCTCAGAGGCAAACTGACGTCAGCTGTCAGTCATGGTTCAAGGTTGCGCTGCTAGAAAAACTCAAGCTAATTAATGAAGATAACTCAAGAGGCACTCGTGTAACTTCAGAGAGGAAATGAAGGAACAAGTCATTTGAATTTTTAAAGATTGCCCTGACATTTTAGTGTCACACTTTTCTTTCTTTTCTTCTGTATATATAAATGGGCTCTGTAGGTGATGTGTGTTTCATTTGCAAGTTTGTGTTTTCTCCACTGTGTAGGAGCCCGTAGTGTCGGAGGAGGTGGAACTAATTGTGGAAAGCCTGCTGGGAGTTCTGCTGAGGACCATCCTGGAAATTAGCAACCGGCCCCAGTCTGCTGGCACCGCCATGAGACTGCAGTTCCAGGATGTCACTGTATGTGTGTCTTATCATGTACAGCACTGCGTGTGTGTGTCTCTGTGTGTGAAAGCTTATTATTGTAAATTGTTTTGGGACTTAACAAAACGTGCAAGTGTAATTATAGATTTTTAAATTGGTTTGCTGCTGTGGCGACTATAATTCCACAAACATTATTAACATTAATGGCAATAATTAAGATTTAGCAAACAACACAGTGTGAAAGGGGAACGGTGAAGTGGATAATGCTGATATCATCATTATCATCATCATCATCACTGTGGGATAATGTTGACTTGAGGGGAGGTGGAGGGTTGCTCCACTTTTAATAGAGTTCTGTTGGTCATCCAGGCCGCCTTTAGAGGCTAATCAAAAGCTTTCTGAGGATGCTGGAGGTGAAATATCTTCTTTTTATTTCCTGCAGAACCACAGAACTATCATATTGACCGCATTTGTCTTTTCCAAACTTCCCTCAGTTTCATATCCACATGAATGGAAATGAGAAAATTATTACATTCCCCTACAGTAGATACTATTATTACTCTCTGTAGTTTGAACCACAGCAGTACATGGGCCCATACAGAACATGATTACAAGTCAGGATGACTGTTTTGACAGTCAAGGTTATGGTAACTCTGAAGATCATTTAGTACCACAGCCTTACCGATGATAAACTTAACTTTTTTCTCTGTGTGTTTTTGGGTTGTGCTAACAGGGAGAGTTTGTGGCGTGTTTGTTGGCTCTCCTGCGACAGATGAGCGACAGACACTACCAGCAGCTGCTGCAGGCGTTCAGCAGCAAAGACGACCTGAGGGTAAGACCACCGCATCAGTCTCTCTCCACATCTGTCTGTGGTTACGCTTCTCTCACTGTGCTGTGCGAGAATCTGAGGTGAAAGGATAAATATGGATATATGTAAAATATCTGTTACCTGAACATGGTCTAAAGCTGATCATACATGCACTGCATTGTTAAAAGCTAATTGTGCTATTTAATTTTATCCCAGTGGATCTGATGACAGTAGTGAGGTTGTAGCTTGTGTCCTTTGCCAGGTAGATAAAGCACTATTGTAGTAATTAATCAGAGTTCATTAAAACGTCTGCTCACCAATTATAATGCAAGATAATGGGCAAGCTCACACTGACCCCACCTATCCTATTCAGATACTTATCCTACCTAACTGTCCTCATTAATATGCAGCTTGCCATTACTTGATCTGAGCCAGGTCTACAATGATATATAGTATGTGCTAACACAGTGTTGTATGTGTTGCCATAGAAATATTAAAGCATAATGAGTGAGGAATGACATGCCATATCTATAATTTGCCATTTTCCAAAAATGCCATTTCTGTTTGTTTCTCTTCCAACTTAACACTTGGTGTTTGCTCTTTCTCTCTCTTATTTTCATACACTTTCTGAATTGTTATAAAAAACTCAATTCACCCACAGCACTAGACAGATGCAAGTGTATGTACACACACACACCTCATATACGTGCATATATCTGTGCTGTATGTGTAGATTTTTGTGTCTGCATAGCTGCTAGGCCAGCACTGACAGGATACAGGAAGAAGAACAGAGCCACTGGAGCACAGAATAAGAGACAGAGAAAAATTAATGAGGTCACAAGTTCCTTCCAGTGAGAAATATCAATTGGCTTAATGTCAGGAACAGTAGAAAGGTAATGTGCTCTTGTTTGCTTGAGAGCTCTTATTCAAGAAGGACACTTTCTGGTTTAATTTTAGTACTGTTATCACAAGTATCCAAAGTGCTCATACAATCAGAGTTACTCCTTGCAATGAGCTATTTCACTCCATTCTATTATGAATTGACTCTTAAATGATGTGAATGTGACAGCATGGTGGTTTAACCCCATAACTCAGTGAATTTAAGAATTTTACGGCAACACAGAAAAGTAAAATGAAATCTTACATCTGATCATTTGTGTGTGGTGAAAATAAAATGAATTTATAGACAGGAGATTTCATATTATGCAGTGTGTCTATACTGGAGTGATGACTGACTTAAATGTCATTGAATCAGAGTTTCTGAATAATAAATTTACAGTGGCAGTATATCCAGAGAACGTGTGTTTGTTTGTTAATGTGTTACACGTATGCACTTCTTTCTATCAAAAAGTGTCCAGATTCTTGAATATGTGTTGCACTTCATGTTGATGCGATTATATCAGCAGCATGGAGAGAGGCAGTGATAAAGACTGGGGTTTAACCAACTGCATAAAGTCTTCAGTAACACCACATCTGCTGTGTTTGTTCCAGGACTTCCTGCTTCAGATCTTCACAGTCTTCAGGATCCTGATCCGACCAGAAATGTTTCCTAAAGACTGGACTGTCATGCGGTTGGTCACCAACAAGTAAGACCAAATGAGGTGTACACACAAATACACATGAGAAAAGACCGTAGATTACTGTAGTAATCAGTAAACAAAAGTTGGAAAAAGGTAGAAAAAGTGGAAATCCAGTCGGGACAGTGGCATTCTACAAAGGTTTTCAGTGAGAATATACAAGGGTTATTATATGACATGCTCTTTAGACCACTAAGTCATGAGAGCACAGATAAGTAAAGGAGAATTTCAATGTGCGCTCAGTAAAAATGAGAGTGAATCCAAGACTAAATGCACCGTGCCACTCTGGAGGACACTATCAAATGTGCTGCATTGATAATGTGATTCATAAAGGTCAATGAAACGCTTGTATCCAGTCAGTTGTGAAGACCTTTGTATTTTGAGTGGAAAGCACCAGAGCCTGCAGATGATAACACAGATGTATGGCTGTAGTCAAACAAACGTTCCTTTATATTCAAAAAACTGGAGTTGAACAGCTTCAGCTCTAGGAGTGCCACTCTACTGCTTTTTGTGTTGTTGAGTTTGTATTTGTATATTTTGCCTTCATTAATGCAGCACTTCATTGCATATTCACCTCTACACCATTGCTTTTCAGAAGAGCTGTTTGAATGATATGTGAATTGTTCACAGTGATGTATTTTCCTCCAAGGTGACACAATAACCCTCTCCACCTCCTGCTCACTTTCTTTCCCTCGCTCTTTTAGTGTCATCATCACAACTGTCCTCTACCTTTCCGACGCTCTGAGGAAAAACTTCCTCAATGACAAGTTCGACTACAAGGTAGGGGAAACACAGCAGTCTGTAGACGTGTGTCTGTCTATGTGGAGATCTGAACAATGGCACAATGCTTCAAAACTCCCTGAGTATCAAACGACCTCACCTCTAAAAAGAAAAAAAGGCAGCAGCAAAGACACGTACACACACACACACACACACACACACACTTACTCACTCACACTCACAAACTAACACACAGGCAAATACATATTTGAATTTATTTTGGTACGCCACTCTTCACAGAGACTCAGACATAAAACAGAGATAATACCATTAGTCAAAGGCTTCAGGCAGACAGTAAACTAAACTGAATGCCAGAGAAGGAAAACAGGCGGCGGCAAAAGTGACAGAAAGAAGAAGAAACATGAATTAAAAAAAACAAGATTAATTAATTAAATTTCATCTGCATCCTATTTCGTCTGCCTCCTTTCCCTGATGCCAAGGTTGCAAAGCAAATAATAAACTGTAACTGTTGTTTAGTATGCACCATTCAAATATAAAAACTCCTTGGATGCCAGTGGCAGATTATCATGTTTTTAGTCTGAATTCCTAAAAGCTTTAGTTAAAGGTTGACAAGATGCCTTTTTTTGCTGCCATTTTCAGGTGTGGGACTCGTATTTCTATCTGTCAGTTATATTTATCAACCAGCCCTGTCTTCAACTGGAGTCCTTCTCTCCCTCCAAGAGAAAGAAGATACTGGAAAAGTAAGCACACACACACATACACATGCACACATGCTACATGTGTTAAGTAGATCTGTAATGAGTCATGTGCTTATGCAACAAGCCATCCTACCCCGCACCTCAAAACAGCCACACTCATGTGCACACACAGTTTACTGTAGGTGACACACTGTAATGACTCCTTAACATGCAGCTATGTATAGCCTCCCTGCAGCAGGCACTCATTTCTAACCATGATATTTGATCATGCAGATATGGAGACATGAGGGTGATGATGGGCTGTGAGATCTTCAGCATGTGGCAGAACTTAGGTAAGATGATAAACTGACTGGCCGTCCAAACATACATGGACTGTTTAACCGCTATATTTAATTCTTTAGTGACATATAATGGATTGTGATTCCATATGTGATGTAAATGTGCTGCTGATGTCTGTGTGACGCACCAACATCAGAGAACAAAAAAGGCAAATAAACTCTGTGTTTCTTTGGACTGGGCGCTAAAAATCCAAATAACCCCCTTTTTTTTGTTCTGTCACCATGGCAACCAGCTGGTTGCCTCACTCTGCTTTGTGTAGATGCTCTTGTTTTATACATTTTTTATAATAATTCCTGCCCCATTTATGTGCATCAAGTGTGTTTTAGTTTAATTTGAAATGCATTTTGAAGTCATTTCATTTTTCTTTTTGCTTTATTTGATGTCAATATGAAAACTGAAGTCCCTGCACTCAGAGTAATGAATTTGAATATATGCACTTTGATTATTTAGTTTGTGAGAATACTGTGTTTGTAATGTGGTGAAAGTGCAACATATTCATCGGAACAGCTTTGACTATGCTAGAAGTTTTTTAGGAAGGGAAGGCTGCTTTCCACAGCTGGCCAAATGGCCTCCGACAGAAACAATACGCTGTGTTCAGGGATAAAGTGAGAGCCTAACCTCTGCGCTGACTTCTGTCTCTTTTTCAGGGGAACACAAGCTGAACTTCATCCCAGCGATGATTGGTCCGTTCTTGGAGGTGACGCTGGTCCCTCAGCCTGATCTGAGGAATGTCATGATCCCCATCTTCCACGACATGATGGACTGGGAGCAGAGACGCAGTGGCAATTTCAAACAGGTGCACAGCTGTTAGAAGCCGGAAACTGAAATTTAATCATAAGAATAAATCACATCTTCAGTCTTTGGCAAAAAAGAAAAACCATCTTTTCAATGAGGCAGCATTAATTTATAAAACCAAGAAACATGTCTGAAGCTATTCCGTCAACCAGATCTTATAGCATATGACTGACTTTGACATGATGTGATATGATTTGATCTTGCATGCTGTTCAATTTGAAGCCCAACTCCATCCATGCTGCTTTCCCTCCCGGTCATTTTATCAGTGTTGTTTGAACCGGCAGCTTCTTTGAGATGTAAATTCTTTTTTTTTTTTTGTTCTCACAGGTGGAGGCCAAGCTGATTGACAAGCTGGACAGCCTGATGTCTGAGGGCAAAGGAGATGAGACGTACAGGGAGCTCTTCAACAGCATGTGAGTGAGAGAGAGGAACAGCAATAGAAGCATATGAGGGGTTTGTGGGTGGATATTTACTTACATTTTTCAGTGAATGGGAATAGAGTCAGGTGGTAGACTGTTATGTTACCTAATTCACAGTAAAGTCAAAACAGAGGCCTAAAGTAACTTACTTGGGCAGAGGCCAGCTCAGGATCTAACGACACTTCTCCTGACAGACTTAATAGCTGTTTAAGGAGTCTAATGATCTAAATGATATGACCCACGCAAGACCTCATCAGGTAAACGCCTGCGTGGGCAGCATCTCACAGGTCGTTTGCCTCTTTACCTGCAGATGGATGCGTCCAAGTATTCTGCTTTTGAAAACAGGCTTTTAGCTCTGAGTACCAGAGAGTGTTACTGCTCAGAGAGGCCCTCCTTTACCTGAATTAGAAGAGAAATGAATGTGTGTTTTTTGAAATTGAGCAAAATGAGCTTTTTGTTAGTATGATAGGAAAAGCCCTGGGTAGCTTGTTATTTTGAAGTGTTGCTATGGAGGAGAATGATGTAATAATAAACAGAGGTAAGTGGGTCACCTTCATCTTCACTCACACCTCCTCTATGGCTAGTCCTTGTCCACTCTGTCCTTGTTTTCCCAGGTTTGTGCTCCTGCATGTTTAGTGTACGTGCTAACGCTAGTTTATATGTGTGTGTTGTGTGTGTGTGTGTGTGTGTGTGTGTGTATCCCCTCCTTCTTTTGTGGTTCAGTGCCTGTTCATAGTTTTATGTCCCCACGCTACTATGAACTACTGTTCCTTATTTGGACTTGGAAAACCAAAACCCCTACATTTCAACTTGGCGTCTAAAAACATAACTTCATTAAATGACGTCATGTTTCTGATTCATATATGTACTGTATGTCCCCTCCTTAGAATCACATAGATGTGAATTAAAGTATTATATCAATATGCATCTACTGTAATTGTCCCTTTTGTCTTTCATAGTCATTCATTCTCTTTGCCACCATCTTTATATGTGAAATATGAAAGAAAATAATGTAAAATAACTGCACATTATTAAAACTGTGTATATAATATTTATTGTATAGTGTTAAGTAATTATGCACCAGGAATCATTATTGTTAAATTGCCAGTAACTAATTCAGCCTACATAAAGTTATTTTCTGCTTATTTTATGAGTCTACTTTTATCTTTTCTTGCTTGATTAAATTATTGCTTTAATTTAGTTTTTTAATTTATTTTCCTCCTACTAACTCCACTAACTCCTAAACTAACCTGTGTGAGTGTGGGCTGATATTAATCGTATTAATATTAATTTATTCCGCCTATGCTTCCCGCCTGGAGTAGAATTCCTCTGTTTGGTCCGTACCCTAGGTAAGACGCTCTCCTCTTTGTACTCTTAGTGTCGTCTGTGTGATGGGGAACAGGGGGAACGTTAACTTCAGCCAAAAAAAAAAAAAAAATCTACTGCGGCACTTTGGCTGTGATGTGTTTGTCTTTTTTAAAAGCCCTGCTGAGATGAGCAATCTGTTAAAAAAAAAAAAAAAAAAGATTTCCAGTGGCAAAGCAGTAAATCAGCTATTGTGAATTTTTTTTAGCCACTTTGGGGATTTGAGTTTGTTAAATTTCACAGGCAGGCCAGCAAGCATAGGTGACACTGGTGTGACTGGGATTGATTTCCTCTTTGCTTCGCTTCCTTTTCTTTCTTAGTAATTTCTTCTTTCTTTTTTCTCCCCCAAATCACCTTTCCTTCCCCATTTGTTCCCTTTCACATCCTGTCTCTTTTGGTCTTCACATCTCTCTGTCTTGTTCTGTCTCTCCTCATTTGTCCTCCAGCCTGCTGAAGAAGATTGAGAGAGAGACCTGGAGGGAAAGTGGGATCTCTCTGATCGCTACTGTCACTCGCTTAATGGAGAGGTTGCTAGACTATAGGTGAGAGTGTGCACGTACACTTGGAAACACACGGTCATATGTGCCTGCTCCCTTTGAATCAAGTTACATTTCTTATGCCTTATGTTTCTATCATAGGGATTGTATGAAACTGGGAGAGGTGGATGGTAAGAAAATTGGATGTACTGTCAGTTTACTGGTGAGTAGCAATTACTTCCTGTGTCTGTCTTTCCCTAACATTATCTTAATGACCAGTATGAATAGATACTATAATTTCCAGGCCCATTGAAATGCAGACATATGGGTAAAAAAAAAAAAGAAGATAAAATCAAGTCTTTGAGAAGATAAATGCCATCCTCGTATCTGTCAAATATCTAGCTGTTAGCTTAGGTTAAAGTATAGAAATAAATCAAAAAGATTGAAATAAATTATAGCAAAATCAAAACCTTAACTAATAAAATGTTAATTTTTGCATAATATTTACAAATAATATATAAAATTGTTCCTTTAACCCTTGAACTCAAACAGGCTAACTGCTTCTCTCTACTACCAGTGTGTTAGATTAGCTAAGCTAACCCTCATGTAGCTTTATGACAGATATGAAAGTTTACATTTTTTATATCACTTTCTTTGTAGTTGGTTATTCTGCAGAAAATCAAGTCATCTTCATAGACATGACAAACCTCAGTCGAGTCCGTTTTTGTTTCATGTGATGTTGTCACTGCTGTCAGTCCTTTTGCCTATGTGGTTTTCCTTATGTAACTGCAGCCATCTGCAAAAGCGGCCGAGAGTGTGTAGGCAGATGGATCAGAAGTCGCTGCTAATCAGCAGCTGAAATATACTGTTGCGCCTCCACCAGAGAACAACCTGTCACTTTTTGTGCTTATTTGCATGGATAAACTCCCTGTAATGTTGATAATCTTCTCTCTCTCTCATTCCCTCATGATTCTGTTTGTCCTAAATCACCCTCGCACCACCCACTGCTCCTGCCAGAACTTCTACAAAACGGAGTTGAACAAAGAGGAGATGTACATCCGCTACATTCACAAACTGTACGACCTGCACTTGAAAGCACAAAACTACACAGGTATGTGTATACAAAACAACCCGAAACATACAGAACGTGTGAGTGTTGTGATCTGCTCCCACCAGTCGTATTTTCAAATATAATGACATTGAATCCTTCATGGTTTTTAAAAATGAAGCCACTACTGCATTCAGATGTACATAATCTCCTTACTGTCTCATCTGTGTGTGTTTGTGCGACAGAGGCGTCGTACACCCTGCTGCTGTACGATGAGCTGCTGGAGTGGTCAGACAGGCCGCTCAGAGAGTTCCTCAACTACCCCATGCAGAGCGAGTGGCAAAGGAAGGAATATCTGCATCTAACCATCGTCCAAAACTTCGACAGGGGGAAGGTGAGCTGCATGCAGAGCTGTTTTCTGCGGGAAAAGTCAGTTAAATAAACTCTGTTTTTAATGATAGTGATAAAAAACAAACACTGCACATATGAGCTCTTCTAGCAGCGTGACAACTGGCGTCTTAAAACTGCTAAATACCAGGGAATGTATTGCACCACTCTGAGCCACAATCTCATTGAGATTACTTTCTACCACCCAGCAGCACATCAGCCACTCATACATATTCCAAGATGTCAAAGTATAGAATAGATTAATCCATTTAATTAATGTTTCATTTAGAGTAAATACATGTTATCCATAAATACTGGGATTTCAGCATAATAAGCGTGAACAAATCAATTCAACATTAATGCTCAGTTCAGCTAAATGCAGCTGCAGCAGGGCAGAAGATTACAGGACTGGAGTTCCCCACTTGTTTAATGGAGGTGTGATGTCATTCATGTGAAATAAATTGGAGCTGTAAGCTGCATATTGCAATAAAAATACGTCACTTGCGGTCAGACATTTAATTTCTACCTGTCGTGAACTGAGGCGGCAGCTCGAGGCATCAACACCTCTTCGGTTTAATCAGATGAAACGCTGGCAGCTGTAATTAAAGCAGGATCCATATCTTCCCATAATATCCTACACCATTCCTCCTCAGAAATATTGTGGGAGAGGATGACGGCAAGGCTGGCAGGCGAAGCGTGACATGCATTGGTGGTGCTGGTTTTAGACTCGGCAGCTTAAACAGAGCTCAGGTGATTCAGGACTCAGCGGGATGTGAGCTCCCAGGCTTTGTTTTGTTTCGTTTTTCCACTTCCTCCCACTTCTCCTCTCTCAGATGTTGTCTCTTTATCCTAACTACCTTTGCTATTGTTCTCCACTCTCTGGGAAGAGTGGCATCATGAAGACCCTGCGAATTTACACCACCCACCTCAAAAAGCATCACTATCCCCAAACAAATAACATAGCACTATGGAATCATTACAACTACTCCCTCATTACTCACTTTTTCCTCACATTCATGCGCTATGCCATCTGCCAGTGCTGCAGTAAACCAATTAAAATGCAGCAGGAAAGGCAAGCTTTTCATTTCATTATCAAGATGGCAAGGTGCTGCTGCATGTGCCCACATGTAGAGGGTATATTTGACACCCTATATTGTTGACTCGCCAGTGCCATCCAGTGGAGGCATCACAACAGAGCAAAGGACTGTGGACGAAATGAGGACATCACGAGGATGAATAAGCGTTTGTTTGTGTGTTTTTATCTATCCAGTGCTGGGAGAATGGCATCATACTGTGCAGAGAGCTGGCTGATCAGTATGAGTCTTACTATGACTACAGGAACTTGAGCAAGATGAGGGTGAGTTTTCCACAACAACAGAGCCACAAAAAATGGAGCAGATCAACATTAATTTTTGTTTTATCCACAAGTGCTGTTAGGAGATAACTGAGCTCTTTGTTACATAATGTTTCCCTATAATCCTGCTATTGTCGCCTCTGCTAGATGATGGAAGCCTCTCTCTATGACAAGATCATGGACCAGCAAAGACTAGAGCCCGAATTCTTCAGAGTTGGTTTCTACGGAAAAAAGTTCCCTTTCTTCTTACGGGTAAAGAAATCTCCATATTCCCCCTGTGACACGAATAGCAAGTGGAACAGAATAACATTTTCACCCTCTCCATTGAAGAAGTAGACCTGCAGGAAGAATT
Source organism: Caranx ignobilis (assembly GCA_021432705.1). Classification (NCBI taxonomy): domain Eukaryota; kingdom Metazoa; phylum Chordata; class Actinopteri; order Carangiformes; family Carangidae; genus Caranx; species Caranx ignobilis. The sequence goes on along the minus strand of MU269990.1, from coordinate 82,009,598 downwards.
AACTTTTCTTATATAAGACTCCTCCAGTGTGAGGTGACATTCAGCAACTCTTATTCAATGCCATTTAATGATGTAACAGGCTCCGTCCTTGTGGATGAAGCTGCAGTTGCGGTGTGCAGCCACTAGATGTCAAGCTAACGCCACACTGTCCACTGCCCCCCCCCCTTCCCCTCCCCCCCCCTCTGCAGAATAAGGAGTTTGTGTGCCGTGGCCATGACTACGAGAGGCTGGAAGCTTTCCAGCAGCGGATGCTCAACGAGTTCCCCCACGCCATCGCCATGCAGCACGTCAACCAGCCAGACCAGACCATATACCAGGCAGACGCGCAGTGTATCCTACAGAATGAGACAAATGTGAAACTCCTTCCTTCACATGCATTCACAATGAGCTTTTACAAGTCAAATGAGTGGAAATGCATACAGATTGTCAACAGTATAGTAAACATACATATTAAACACACAGTGTGCTTTGTATTTACATACACAGAGTTGCCTGTAATGATGCACACACAATACTTCGCTCCCCCAGTGTCTGTCTTCTCATTATCAAAACCCCATTTACAGGCATGCACATAAATGTATTCTACTGCATATTAGGCAACATGCAGTGCATAGTCTCATTCAAAAATAGCATGACCATTGTCATACATACACTTAAATGTAATTGCTGGATGTTGACATCTGGACTGCCTCACTTATTTACATTGAAATAGGCTATACAAGCAGCAGTGAAGGCTTGAAGGACTACAATGTCCTGGGTCAGACTGCATACTGACCTCTCTAACCTCTGACTGGAGGATCGCTGTAAAAAGCACTCTGGGTAAAATATAACTCTGCAGCCTTGCATGTATATTGGCCAGGAAAATTACAGCAGTATATCCCTGTATACTGTATGTATTTTCATGGAGACATGCTATATTAGATTATCAACACAAGTGCTACTACAATATAACCTACCTTGTGAAAGCAAAAATTTTAAAGTTGAGTTACTGAATTGAAAATAGTGATTAAAACCATCATTGTTATGGAGTATATGATTTATATATAGTGTATAGTGACTAGTGGTATAAATGTAATGTAGTTAAAAGAGGACATTTGGGAAAATTGCTTTCACACACATTGCCTTTGTTCTTTTATTCCTTTTATTGTACATAAATCAAGTCAGTCAATCATATGGAGAGTTGCTCTTCATTTCCATGTAGCACTCAAATATCCATACAATATGGAAGCCTATTTAATAATTCACAGTAATGTATGGGGCAACTGTTGGCCTATATAGACGAAGAAGAGAGTGGGAACAGCAGAGCCTCAGTGACATAATGAGAAAAGGACTCAAGATCCCACTAAAAGATGGAGGACAGAGAAAGACATGTTGAAGTTGTTCACTCTGTCCTTTTCATTGTTCTCTTACAGTAGGTGTGTGCGATGTGCCTGCTCTGTGTACTTCAGTGGTTGTCTGAATAAATTAGCACACGCTGTGTTATTCTCACGTAATGCTAATCAACAGTCTCTCTGACATCGCTTACCCAGCTGTATATCCTTGTCTTTTTCACATCGTTCACCCATCCGTATATCCTTGTCTTTCTCAGATTGTTCACCCAGCTGTATATCCTTGTCACAAACACTCATGCATATGAATATATGTATGTAAGCTGTCCTAAGTCACATTTGCCTGGCAAAGTTTTGTAAGAGTACCGGGGTTGTTCATGGACGAGAAGTGAAACACCGCTCCTCTGTCAGTCTTGTGCACAGTCTGTTGTTTTTCTTATTTAATGTGTTTTGCTTTTATGTTTTTCTGTTAATTCACTCAGGCTTTCAGGTATTTAATGCAGCCTTGGCATGACATTGTTTCCTTGTGAAAGTAAACAAAATATAAAACATTCTACGTTTTATATCTTTAAGTGCATATAGAGACACAGACTGTTAAAACCCAGCCTGTGTGTGTCCCTGTCATCTGAGTAATTGTATCTGCAAGTTCCCATGTTCTTTCAGGTCACTGAGGAATTGTTGTCTGCTTTAGTCAGTAGTGCTTTCCCGTGTCACTCCCCAATTGCTCTTTCCTTAACTTCCGGTGCTTCCAGACCTGCAGATCTATGCCGTCACTCCAATCCCGGAGAGTCAGGATGTGCTGCAAAGAGACGGAGTGCCCGACAACATCAAAAGCTTCTACAAGTTCAATCACATCTGGAGGTTCAGATATGACCGGCCTTTTCACAAGGGCACCAAAGACAAGGAGAACGAGTTCAAGGTACGTGTGAAAAAAAGAGAAAATTCACTCGAAAGGCAGATGAATCAAGACAGCCACTGACACTTGAAGCACATGCACAAAGAAGAGGACCATGTCACATAGACATTTCATGTCATCCGTATCATTTTATCCCTTTTTTCACCCTGCCAAAAAAAATCACTCATTTTTGAGAAATGAAACTAAGCTTTAAAAAATCAGCTTCTGGCCAGTAACTACTTCTGGAGGAGCTGCAAGATGTCGTGTAAATATTTCAGAAATTAAAAATGATATATTTGTGATCATTAGTATTTTGTCACAGCAAACTAGATGTGAAGCCGCTTCATTTACTTCCTTCCCTGGCTTGTTCATTGATTTTAAGCCTGCAAAGTGAAAGTTGAACCTGCACTCAGGAATTTGTGTGTGTGTGTGTGGTAAATGTTTTATTCAGCATGACTCCTGTATCACTAATTATACTCAAACCCTGTAGTACCAGTCTGCACTGCATATACCTGTGCACAAATGAAGCTTTCACAACCACACATATGCAGACTCACGCGGCTACACACACTCACACCAGACCCTGCTATTAGGCTCATAAATATTCAGAATCGATACACACACACACACATACAGACAGTCATTTCACCTAAGTTCCATCACAGCCATTTGACTAACTTTAATCATTATATCACATTTCCATCAGAGCTACATATCTCTGGCCCTCAGGTGGGAATAATGTGCATGATAAACTTTTGCACGGTGACAAGGGTGTGCAGCCGTCCAGGTATGGTGTGATCTATCATAATAAAGAAGTGAAGAAGGCTGATTCTAAAAATTCAAAGTAATTCGTTTTCTATCTGCAGAAAAATAGTTTCCAGAAAGGTCAAGACTTTTATTTCTGTCAGTTTTTCCTCTCAACTTCCTGCTCTTAAACTGTAATACTGGCGGTGCTCAGGTAGCTTCCTTGGCCTTAAAAAGCCCAAAATCAATAAAGGGCAGCAGGGTTGTGTAGTGAGACAAAGGACCCTTCTTCAACCTAAGGACGATGGATCGATGCAACACGTCAGCACTCCTCTGCTCTGCTGGAGTGTCCTTGAGCAAGACACTGCCTCCTAATCTTACATGAACCTCTAATGTATCTGCATCTTGATCCTCGGCTCAGCAGAGCAAAATACCTATACTTGTAGCTATCAAAAATACATTAATACAACGATATTTCACCTTTTGCACCTCATTTGAAAACAAAAGCATGTAGATGGGAAAATGAAGTTATATTCAGTTATGACAGAGTTAATTCAAATTAAAACTTTGTCCTCTTTAAAGCAGAAATCCACCTTTCCTTAATGCAGCTTCGCAATCACTGCATTTCTTTATCTGGGTGTTAGTAAACTGAAAATATTCTGGTTGGATAAAGCAAAGTTTGTTTCGTTGGGAAAGCTGGGGTGAAGGAATGTGTCAGAGCTTGAAACTATTAACCGATTCATTTTTGAGGTGGATTTTCAAGCATAAATGACAATATTTCCTCGTTGCGGCTTCACAATTGTAAGGATAGACTGCTTTTATTTGACCTTAGTAATAATGAACCATATAGTTTTAATAGAAAATTTTATAGAAAATTAATGGAAGTTTAAATTTCCACTATTGTATGATGATGCCAGAATTAGTCAGTTATTATAAAGTAATAAAAAAAAATGGTTGATAATAAGTTGGCCTAAACTCTCTTGACTGATTATCGAGATTGTTGTGTATTGATTGATTTGGCACCATCAGGAAAGAATCAGAGAGCACTCTAGGGTATTAAAAATAAACAAAAATCACAGTGATCCTTCAACTCATGTTTCCTGAGCAGAGTGGATGTTACTGTAGGTGCTCCACTGGAGTGTGAATCTCTTATGTTAATTGCCTGCGGATGCTACAGTTTTCTTAGTTTACGTGCTGTCAGAATGACCTTGTGGGATGTTGGCATATTGACAAGCATGTTGGCTGATGGGGTAAGTGCAGGAGCATGAATGATGATGCGAGATATAAGACATGGCATCTGACCTACACCTAAAAGTGGGCGTTTGGCAGTAGGTGCACTTAACATGTTTTCCTCTAACTACGTAACGGTAATTAAATTGTGTGCCGTCTGCCAGAGATAGAGCTCGTGTGTGCATCGGGAATAAGTATTGATGGATTTTTTTTAACCATGTGAAGCAGTAGGATAAAACTTATGAGTGTGTTATTTGTTTCTGCAGAGCTTGTGGGTGGAGAGAACAACGCTGACTCTGGTACAGAGTCTCCCAGGCATCTCGCGCTGGTTCGAGGTGGAGAAAAGAGAGCTGGTGAGTGTGGCCACTTTTGATGGAATAACAACAAAGGCATAATGGTGACACAGTCATCTGACACAAGGGACACCGAAATACAGCTTTGTTTTTATTTTTAGGCAGCAATTTAGACTGCTGACAGCCAATAACCCAGTATCGATCCAGGTCATTACATTGAACAACAATAATGACCAGGGTCATGCGTCTGAGGCTATTGGACACATTTCATTTCCTCCACTGGATAGCTTACATGACGTGCTAAAAGTCAAATTGTTTTGTTTTGATTACCAGCCAATTTTTTTCTGATATTTTTTGATGTGGGCTTTACTACTGGGATTTTTTTTCCCCCAATACTTCCCTTCCTGTTTTTAGCCTGGAATCGCTATCATATTTGATATGAGTCCATTTCCACACTGTGTTACATGTAAATCCCCTCTAAAGCTTTTGGTCATGGATCTTCTCATTCAGATCTCTAAGGAGTGGGAGGATTTTTAATGCTGTTTTGTCCACCATATGCGAAACATAACACAGTGCCTGTCTCTGTTGGTCTAAGCACATAGCTGCTGACTGTGGTGTGAAATTGTGGTTTGTGAACCCAGTGTTATTCTATCATGGTCGTGCAGCGCAATAGCATATAAAATACAGAACTGGCAAAGGCTTTATTAGCAAGAGGATTAAGCTTTATGCGAGACACAGGAAGAAAAAGTGAGGGAATGAAATACAGAATGAAGGGAAGATTTTTGTGTGTGACCATGAGTTTTTGCAAAAGTAACTATGTGTTAATTATCCGTGCAGAAGTGCTATAATCATGACTTTTCTATTAACACAAACGTCAAATTTCTACATATATGTGAAAGGTGGCACTGATAGTGATGAAATCGCAGATGATTATCAGCCATCTACACATCTACCATCGTTCAAGTCCTACACCTTGTTTTTGATTCATTCTTTTTTTTTTTCTAATTAACATTTTAATCTTTGAGTCTTTGATTTTCCCTTAGGAAAAGCTTTCAGAATTGAAGCACTATATTAAAGGTGTTAAAGGGTCAATCCAGTGATTTAGCTCTGCAGCCTTGCAAAGCAGGGAAACATGCAAGCGATTTAAGAAAGAATAGCCAAAGCATCACGGCCAAGATATCCTGATTGAATCCCACACTTCACATAATGCACCTCAGCAGCTTCCTTTGTTTTCGGCGCAGCACTGATAAATGCTCATTTCTTTCAAATGCCTCACTCCCACCTTTTTAAATCACATTCTCTTTTGTGAGGTGTAGTCTCCAAGCCCAAACTGAGATAACCTGATTAATTTATCAGGGGTTATTTTCCTCTTTCTTTCGTCTCCTTTTAGTGCAACTAAGGAATTGGTTTCTTACAACTCTTTTTTTTTTCTGCCGCCGTTCCATTCACAGGTGGAGGTGAGCCCGCTGGAGAATGCCATCGAGGTGATCGAGAACAAGAACTTACAATTACGCACATTGATCACCCAGTGTCAGAGCCGGCAGATGCAGAACATCAACCCCCTCACCATGTGCCTCAACGGGGTCATCGACGCCGCTGTCAACGGGGGGCTGGCCCGCTACCAAGAGGTATGGATGGATAGGTGGAGGATAAGGTTGGAGGGTTTTAGAGACCGAGGCAGTGATGACATATGGATTGCCTAATGATGCATGAAGGTGGGTTTTATCCGAGATGTATGGACAGAGAACATTTTGCGGAGGGAGGAGTGGATGAACAGATGGATGGATGCATGAATGGCTGGCTGAAGGTTTGACTAAAAGGATAGACGAGCGGAGAGCGGGAGGGGGGTGGAAGCGGAGAAATGAGATGGATGGTGATGGAGGAATGGGTGGATGGATGAGGGGTTTGGCCAGTGGATGCACAGAGCGAAGGACTGATGTGGGGAGAGAGAGGGGTCAGGTCAAAAAATGGCAGATGGAGGACTGGGAGGAAGGAATATCGAGAGATAGATGGCTAATAATGGCTGAATGAATGAGATGGGAGTGTTTATGCAGCTGCTGCATTATACACTAAAGTAGTAACACACAGGCTGGTGGGGAAACACTGAAATATGGTCAGTCTCATTGACACACACTTACATCCATGGCTTGTCCAAAAGCTTCCTGATGGGAGGCAATCTCAGGACAGCAGTGTGTGGCAATGTCTTAACCAGGAAGAGGACAATTGATCTAAAAAAAAGCTTCTCAGAGAAAATGTTTTTTTACCCTCAACAAACAGAGAGGACCCAGCAGCTAGCTGCGCGTCGCGTGGCAACCGCCCCTTTCCACTGGGACTGTGTATGTGATGGTGAATGTTCATGTTCGTCTGGGCCTGTACTGTATACGTGTGTGTGCGCGCGCGTGCTCGTGAGTGTTTATTGGGTTTGTGCAGAGGAGCGTGCCTCTGTGTCGAAGTAGCCTATTAAGGTTTGTAGGATGCTTGATAGAGCCAGAAAGGCAAGGGTCGCTTAAGTGCTTTCCACCCCTACTGCCATTATTTTGTTAAAAAAATAAGACTTGCGTATGGAATCATTTTCAGCTTCCAGCATCATTGTCGAGCAGCTCTTTACTCTTACACCCTGTTGGCATCATCACGCACATATTTCTGTGCGTGTACAAATGGGCTTTTTCTGCATAAATATTGACCACCAACGTCTTTCAGCCATCTCTAAATTATATTTTCACATCACACACAATAGAATGTGACATATTTTTCAATTATTTAGCATGAGGTGGACACAGATGGAGCTATTTCTGGAGCAAACACATTGCCACTCATATCAACACTCATTTTTCTTTGCAGAGTATCACACGCAGCACCCCCACGGAACACGCCTATAAATCTATTAATTTCTCCGCGTAATGCCGATTGACAGCTGTGGCGTTTGGCTGGGCTACAAATGAAGGCGAAATTGTCGTTATTAATATTTAGATTTATTGCCGGAGTTTGAGCTGAAACCCTTGAGGGGGAATGTTGTCTGATTTATTTCCCCTCCCCTCAGCATTGCATCTCTAATTGGACTTTTCTAATGATTAACTGAGCCACTCCACTGCGAGGTCTCACTCCCCGCAGCCCGACGAGAAATTTCCATCATTCATAGAAGATTATTGATTATTCTCACCACCTTTTCTGGAGGTCTATGGATGGAATTTCCTGCTGAAACGCAGCTCTTCTGTGTAGCACTACCTTGACAGTATTGCATATATACTTTATGGTACAGCATCTATAAAAAATTTAATAATGTAATTAAATATAGTTTTTTACCAGTGCTGCATGGCTTAATACAAGATTGTATGGTGCATACTATGTCATTTTAATGAAGATTGACATGTCAGGAATATGTGGATATTGTAATATTTTCAACAAGTCATACTCACATGCATCCATTGATTGGGATCTGCATGCTTGTCTTTGCTAACATGTCTCTGTAAGTACCATCCAGCCCTGTCTCTTTGGAGATAGACAGCTGTGTCCCTGGCAGAGGAAGTGTGTTGATCTTTTTTTTCTTTCTTTTTTTTGCAAACTCTTTACCTTTCAGTCCCTTGTTTGTGTTTCCCTCTGTGGCAGATTTGAAAGCAGATTGTGAGCTGGGTCTTTCATTGCTCTGTCGTCTCTCTTTGTGCACCCCAATGCAGATTGACACGGACTTACCATAATCTGTAGATACATTGCAAGTGTTTGTGGCATTGTAAACAGCAAGGACCTGGCTTTTAATGTATGGATGGATGGAACACAAACAGTTATCATCATTCAAAACAGACCAAGGCGTTTTTTATCTTATCTGTGTCTCCTTTGAGTCGCCTTTTTGAAGGAAATGTCTGGCAAAAGAAATAAAAAGCACCGGCTGTACGCTATAATCAAGAAGCATGGTGTTTGTGAAGAGACATGATCTGTAACAGGAAGCAGTGACACGAACAAACGTGAAAGAAAAGCTTTTCAAATCTCAGACCAAATTGGCTCCTTAATCAAAGTGTAGTCAGTCATTTGATTCCGCTAACATCCATTTGCCACAGTGTTTTTCTAATTTTAGAAGTTGCGTATCTTTATTTTGGTCCCTGAACTTGATATCAATATCATAACACAAAGACACAGACAGGAGTCTTACACTCCATTTGAGCTGGATGTTGTTTTACTCTGTTTTCTTATTTGCTCACTTTGTTTAGGGAATGTTTTTTAAAGAATTTAGCCAAAAAAAAAAAAAAAAAAAAAAAAAAAAAAAACATGTGGACACTAATTCACTGTGTCAGCCCAGCGGGGATTCAGGTACCACTGCAGCGCTGAAAGCTCCACTGTTTTCAACTCCCGGTATGTGCATAACAGATGTTCCACATTTTGTCTCCATGCAGGCCTTTTTCGTGAAGGACTACATTATGAATCACCCTGAGGACGGGGACAAGATCGGGCGACTGAGGGAGCTCATGTTTGAACAGGTTTGTGATAAGAGATTAATGCAGCAGCGTACAACTGTGCCGTCATAAAGTGTTTTCTTGATGCAGGGGAACAATTAAGATGATGATGTATCAACAAACAAGAAACAAATGTTAGTAACATCTAGATGTAACAGTTGATTCTTTAGCTTGTAAGCAGCATGTGACAAAACACTCTCAACTCAAGGTCCACTCACTCACTTGTTCTGGAACATTTGAGTCTGTGGACCTTGAGTATTTTTTTTCAGTTTACAGCACTGTATATAATGCTGTTCAATTTCCTATAACACTTACTTACTATAACTATACTATAAATCCTGCTTTTATTCTTCAGGCGTAAATGAAATGTAAAGCAGGTGAAGCAGGTTTACTGTCTTTCTAATGCTCATCAGGTTTATCTACTATCTTGACAGCACTCATTAGCACCTGCAATAAAATGGATAACGATACACTGGTCAATATGCATTATAGTGCATATTAGATAATAGATATAATACATGATTGAAGTTGGAATAGTTTTGTTTTCAGACACATTCCTCTTTTTATTCCTATTATAAAGGTTAATTAGTCAGTTAGGTTTGAGAAGATGTACACTTAATCTATCAAGAATAAACCATATTGTCACAATCATTTCATGAGAGGAGGTAAAAAAAAAAAAAAAAAAAAAAATTCCAGCTTTATGGGTAACAGTGTATTATGGATAGGAAATCATCCCATTGACTGTGAACAAATTGTGTCCACAATGGAAAATATTGTCACACAACATTGATTAAGATAAGCCTAAACATATGTTTGGTATTTCTGTTAGCAGCCAAAAAAATCAGCCAGAAAATACACCTATACAGATATATTGGTTTAGAAGTTAATGTTGGACAATGAATCATTTTTGATTTTGTATGGGATTCATTCTATGTTTCCAGTTTGACATACAATTCCCATTTACTCTAAGGCAAAATGGTATCATATTATTATATCATATATCATATCATATCATATATCATATCATATCATATCATATCATATCATATCATATCATATCATATCATATCATATCATATATCATACTATATTTCCTCCTGGTCAGAAGCAAAGGAAGGCAAATAAATTAACAAATTCTAAAATATATGCAAGTCATACATATCAGACAAAAGCTGTGTCTTGTAGTGGTGTATGCCATGTCACTTAATTTGTCTATATGTCCTATAATGTCTTACGTTATATCATTACTGTCTTTGTCTAGCTTTAGCTTTTCACAGATGCAGTAGGATGTATGGTCTTTCATACTCAGGTGATGATTTGTAACATTCATGGACATTAACTATCTTTTGTCTCACAGGCACACATTCTGGAGTACGGACTCGCTGTCCATGAAAAGTTTGTTCCCCAGGACATGAGACCTCTCCATAAGAAGTTAGTGGACCAGTTTCATCTAATGAAGTCCAGTCTGGGCATACAGGTAGGCCAGAGGATAATACACAGCGACGCCTCATTGCACTTTAAAGGATGTGTTTCGAAAGGCAGCAAATTTGCTAAATCAAAGAGGGATTCAAAGCTCAGTTAAAGTTATTTTAGTTAATGACAATAAAGCATATATCAAGACAGATTAAAACATCTCTGCTTGTGTAACATCATTTTCCTCAAATCATTAACTGGAGTCTTTTATAGAGGCACTCACTCTATGTGACAACAGAAGCCCACCGCTGTGTGTAGACCTCTGAGTGAATGACGCCTTTAGTCCTCCCCTCATTAAACATGCTTCCGTCTTTTGTATGTGTGTGTGTGCTTTATTTACACACCTCATGCTGGCATGAAAAAGCATTTAATTGTGCGCATTTGCTCTTCTCCAATTTCAAAACCCGCAGGAGTTTTCTTCTTACGTGCGTGCCAGCCCCGTGCACTTCACCAACGGAAGCCCACGGCCGTGCAGGAACTCTGTGCCCAACATCATTAGCCCAGACGGAGGCCGAGGGGTTGTCAGGCGGAGGTGACGATTGGTTTTCTCTGATTTCGTAGTCCATTTTATGAAGTATTGTATTTCTGTGTTATATCTTTGTGTTTTAAATTTTTGAATGAATATGAAGGACAGAAAAATTGTTGCTTTTGAAAATGTTACTTGACTTTTAGATTGATATTTAAATTTAAAAAGCTTTTTTCAACCTCAGTATTTCAAATTTCATACCTCTTAGCTTTCTCTTGATGTGCTGTCCTTCACTGCCGACATAGGTTTTCACCTGAGCTGTTATTTTTTATTTTTTTTTACTTTTTCTGTGTTCCCACCTGACCTCGAACACCACGCTCTGTGCCTTTGCTCTCCTCTTCTTAGTTCTCTCCTGGTGTGGCTCCATCTGGGCATACAATAGCTGGGGGTAGATGGCTAGCACCCACAGGGATATTTCTGTTGGCTGGCCGCTGCCAGGCCAGCAGGCAGACTGTACACGTGTGTGTGTGTGTGTGTGTGTGTGTGTGTGTGTGTGCGTGTGTTGATGTGTTCAGTGACCCTGCCACTCTGTCTACCTGCGACATTCTGCCTCCACAGTCTGATCCCAGGGGGCACAGCCACACAGAGAGACCAGAGACACACACATCACCTCGGTCTCCCAGTGACATTTCGTGTTTTGCTTATTGAGTTTTGGTTCCTTTTTTTCCTGCCAACACCAAACCAGGTTACATTTATTTTTTGGACTGCAGCTTTAACCTTCCTTTGTGTTTGTTCTCTAACCTTTCTTTTACACTTACCTTTAGGCTGACAAATTCCTGATGAGATGCTGTGATTGCAGAATCGATTATCTTCTGCTAATCTGACATTTTCTCCCCATTTGTCTCTCTGTTTGTCTTTTTTCCTCTCTGCCTGACTTTCTGTCGGCCTCTCCGGGGCTCACGCTGAATTTTCGGTGAGTAAAACCTCTCAGAGCTGATGAAACATAATAACATAACATGTCTCCATTTACCGAAAAGCCATCATGACCATCTGACTCTCGCGTTTTTCTCACCCACAGTCCTCGCAGCTACCCTGCAGTGAACCGCTACTCCTCGTCCTCTCTGTCCTCTCAAGCCTCCAATGAAGTCAGCAACATCACAGGACAATCGGAGAGCTCGGATGAAGTCTTCAACATGCAGGTAATATCTCTCTCTCCTCTTACAGCCTCCCACTCACCCACATACAGGTTCTTAAGGCAGCAGATTGAGTCCACTTTCCAACATTTGCCCTCCTGCTCCCTACAGGTTTCACTTGTAATACTTTTTAATCCAGCCTCTCTCCATTCTCCCCTTATTCCTCCTCTCCTCTGACCCTTTCTCTCTATCTTCCTCACTGCTTGTTTAGAGCTTTGTCCGGCCAAGCAAATTGTCATGATTATATCAGATAAGGACACAAAGCTTTGTGTGGTCTGTCCAGGGAGTCGGCTGGAGTTGAGCAATAAGCTAAACTAGATTTTGCCAATTCCGAAAGCTGCTGACAACTCCTGGCAGGCTGTGTGGCCACACCTGGCAGAGCTGGAACAACAGGGACGAGGAGAGAACAGCAGGGAAAAGGGATCGTACTAAAGCTATTACAGTATTATATTTGGTCATCATAGCTTTTTTATTTAAGAGATCAAGCACCATTTACTGAAAGGGTTAGCCCTGAGTTCTCACATTACATAAATATGTTTTTTTCTCTCACTGGAAATTACCATAAAAGTTGACAATTAAATCTGTCCTTTATTCTCAGGCATTATAAGACCAGTTAATGTGTTAAAGTAAGACCCATCACCCACTAAGGTTCACTGAGTGATATGATAGTTACATTTATCATAATAAAACAAGTAATACTCATAATAAGAAATCTCTTTCATTGTTTTTGTTTTTCGCATGAAATTTGTCTGAAAACTTTTGACAGTTTCTATAATAAAATAATAATAAATAATAAAAAAAATTGAAACAACAGGACAATGAGGACTAGACTGTGTGGTAAAACATCATAGCAACAGATGAACCTCCATTGTTGGATTTATAAACATGGCTTCCAGTTACCTATTAGCCATTTAACTTTATCATATGATCAGCTGATGAATGTAAAAATACAGTTTTATGCACAAGCATATGAGAAAGTGATTTTCTACTTCATTGAAACCAGCGCTAACCTTTGAGAACATGATGGGTAACAGAATAATTTGAGCTACAGTGTAGGCTCACTAAGCTCTCCACCATGTCTTGTGGCACAGTGGTAACACACACTGCAGTATAAATGAAGCTGATTCATGTGGTATACTGTTTAATATGTAGATAAATTGTTTGTGATGTTCAGGTGATGATAATAATGCAGTTGTTTGTCTTCTCTGTCCATCCAACAGCCCAGTCCGTCTACCTCGAGCCTCAGCTCCAACCATTCTGCCTCGCCCAATGTCACCAGCTCAGCCCCCTCCAGTGCCAGAGGTGAGACTGACACTTTGCAGGATGACTCATTCTGCAATGTTATACACTGTAAGCTTTTAACTGGTAATCCTCTCCAGAGTGACTCACACAGAGGAGGCAGAGTGAGGTTCAGCTGGATGCAGGGAATTTGAAGACTGGATCTTTGACCTTTCAGTGACACGATGTTCTCTCAAACCACCGCGGCATCCTGTCTGGTGAGGTTAGAGAGGTTAGGCGACAGCCAGGAATACACGCAGGAGAGGGAGATGGGGGCAAGGGAAGAAAAAAAAGACAAAAAGAGAGAACAATGAGAAGGCACGCTTGAATGGAAAGCTAGAGACTGAAAAATAGAGAGAATACAAAATGAGCCGAGATGAAAAATGAAATGGGCTGAGACGTGGAGACAAATGCTGTTGAAAGAAACATGGAGACAGTGAAAATGCAAGACAGAGCAAGAGAGAGTAAGAGATGATTGCAGCTGTGTGGAGTATCCCTCTTGGACCTCAATACAATCTCCTGTCCAGGCTGGGACTCGGCCATCCAAGCCCTCCTCTCCAGCAGAGTGTGAATATCTAATGCCTTCTCTGTCTGCCCTCTTATCTCGCTGTGTTCGAACGCACAAACGCCTTTCTGCCTGATCCTGATCATAAAAAGTAAGAAAATATGAAGACGTTTATGGAAGCGTATACACTCCCCTTTGGCAAGCAGCTGGCAGCGGGCGGCGCCCTTATAAAAGTGGCCTCTGTCTACCCATAAAGCCTGTGGAGAATTATTGCCACTGTGGTCTTATCTGAATGAGAGCCAACGATGGGTATCTCATACTCATATGATAGCCTTACAAGTGCTATCACATTCACTAATGGATCGAGATCTATACAGGAGCTAAAGCCAGATGAGGGGAAGTGCTGTGAATATGGAGGGAGTGTGTGTTTGCTTGTGTGTGAGTGTATGTTTGTGTTTATCATTGTCAGGGTGTTGTATATGTTTCTGTGTTGAGGTTTTGCACATGTCTCTGCCAGGTGTGATAGTCTAGTCCAGCATTGGAGGTAAGAGAGTGAGGAGGGTGTGTGTGCATGTGTGTGGGGTGAGGCAGACCATTTATCATGTTGTGGAGCTGGAGAGACTGAAAGATTTGGTGTCGAAGTTTAGAGGGAGACAGAGAGATTGGCCTTTCCTGATTTGTGGCCAGTATTTGTGGGTAATAGTCTTAACACCTGCCTGTTATTTGGTCCCTTATGTGCTTGAACGTACTTGTGTGTGGGTCTCTCTTCCTGAGTGTGTGTGTTAACGCTGTGACATCTCACACTGTCTGTACCAGGTTCACCCCAGATGGCAGAGAAACACAAGCATTCCAGAGAAAACGCCTGTTTGTCTCCGAGAGAGAGACCGGTCAGTGCCATCTTCCCCAACCCCCTGGACCCTGCACAGGTAACACACACACACACATACCATGAAACATACCAAGAAAAGGTAAAAAAGGCAAAATTTACCAGTCAGTGATAAAAACAGGACTGAGTATGAAGGTCTGAGAATGTGCTCCAGCTCTCATATACACAGTTGAAAAATAATAATACTAACACATAATTATTGCACAATTACGCAAACGTGATGCCAAAGTTGAACTGTTTTGTTAGATGTAAGCATGGAAAAAAAACTAACTTGTCAACTAGAATTAAAATTTGATTTCATTTCATATCCTTCTTCATGTAATCCTTAGGCACATTAGCATAACTGAAGAATTACAATAGAGGTAGCATGTGTTAGAAAATAACTCTTTATTTGATAAAATGTTGAAGGGACAAGATTGTGCGCATAAAAAAAGGAAGAGAACTTCACTACGACTCCCATGGTGCATTTTGACAAATAACAAGCGTAATATATGCAACAGTCATGTCAGGAGAAATCAAAGCATTAAATTGTTGAGAAAAGTGAAAACTTAATCAGCAGCTTTTGATTTTTATTTTTTTTTTGTCACTGTTTTCAGTTCAACACAAAAGTTTTACACTTGCCTCAGTCTGTGAAAATGAAAATGGAAAAAACACTTCCACTTACTTCAAATATAGTAAGTGGGAGTGTTTTACACTTTGATTTTCATTATTGGAAGAGAAACACAGGGATAATTTGTTCCCTTGTTGTAAGCTTCACTTGCTGTCCTTGTGTGTGGCTGCACGATTCGGAATAGGACAATGTATTTGTATTGTAGAATATATCTCACTGTTTGTCTTCTGCCATGGAGAGAGAGAATGCCTCCTGGAAGACAACATAAGCCTTTTTTTTTTTTTTGGCATTTTTTCAAGAGCATGTGATATAGGTAGGGTTATGATTTGTTTTTTTCTTTGTTTTTTTATTTCAAAGTGAACACATTCCAGTGCAGCGAGCTAACATCACAACCATAACAAGAGTGCAGTTCAGTTCTTTCACTAGCAAAAAGGTAGCATGTAATCACACACTTGATCTTCAGGGACAAAAGCTACAGGAACAGAAAATTGTTTCGATTCTCAAGGCTGTTCATCTCTTCCGGTCAGCGCTACCGGCACAGTTCACCTGTTTCTCACATCTTGTTTGTGTTGAATGTGAGTTGTTTTACATTTGCAGATGAATTGATGGACAGAGGCCCAACAATTACTCCAACCTGGCAGCAGCATGGCACTGGCAGTTAGCTGCTAATGGAATATTGATTATTACAAACATTGATTACTTGTATCATTTATACTGTAATTAGAGAAGCTAGTTATAAATATTCTTATTTATATATTTTTGAGCACGGGGGCAGAAATGTCACCCACCTCTTTTTCTCCAGACTTTTTCTCTCAGTCTGTCTGACTTTGTTGCTGTCTGTGTCTCCCTCTGCCTGATCTATTGAATTTGTTAGGAAGAAAAAATCCACATGATATTTTCTACCACCCAGTATTCATCCATTCCTCTGTGCTTTAAAACCACCATTTACTACGGTGGCCCTGGAGCTCAGTGTGCTGCAATTTAAGAAAACACATGCAAAGACACATAAATGAATAAACACAAATTCACAGCTGCAACACAATGGAAGTGCTTCCAGGAGACACCTACAAGTGATAAACCAATGCTCAACTCTGTCTTTAGACTTTAAAAGTATTGAACAAGCATGTCCCAGCAGGTTGTTCAGTTTTTCATTTGTTATTATTTTACATTATTTCCATAACAGAGAGGGGGGCAGACAGACAGGAAAGTCAGGGAAAAAGAGAGAGGTTGGATGATGTAGCATAAAGGGTTAGGCTGAACATGTGGGTTCTCTTGCTCTGTACTTGTCGTCGAATCCATGAAGGCGTTTTCTGAATTTGCAGCTTTTCTGTGACTGAGCTCTCAGGGCCGCTGTAATCTATGTATGTTTTCTATCACAAATACAATGTTTCCTGCTGCATGTGTCTGACAGTATTTTGGGCTTCTTCTCTTGTGCAGAGAGCTCATCCTCATCAGATAGGCGATACCACTTTACCCAGGAGTGACCCCAACCTCTCAGCACCAGATAAAGGTAAAACACTGTGTTATACTCACTTTACGTCCATGCTCTGACCCTGATCCAACAGTCTCAGAAACACTTGGGAAGCTCCCTCAGCAGAATAACAATGCCAACACACACAGACACTTTTTCATTAAATCTAAAGTAGACTTTTAATATTAGTTTTTATTGTTGTCTTTATTGTTCTTTTTTATTCATTCTCCATTATAACTCCCCAGCATGTGTCCATTAACAAGGATTACTATACAGACATCGTCTCTGTTATTCACTGATGCTTAGACCACTCTCACACAGTGTGATGGTCATCTCTCCAGACACGCATGAGTGTGAGAGTTTGACCACAGACCTGGCCACAGGCATCTGTCTTCACACAACTGCCTCAGGGAGCTCATCAGAATAAACACACAGAAACACATAGACACATATGCTGGGTTGTATTTTTTCCCAACGCCCAACATTTCATCTTGCCTAATCCTGAGAGAGTAGTAAAGTGGCAGGTGATATCCCAGCAGTGCTAGTGCACACATGTGACATTCAGATCTCTCAGTTAACCACCCAGCTTGTCATATCTGCTCCAGATAGTCGAGGAAAGATGCACATTTTTGCATTTTCTAGAAATTATATTCCTATGCAGTTTTTTTTCTTTTCATCAGTGCTGCTCTCAGTCATAAAAACAGAGCAGCTTTCAACGTTGCTCGTGAAGTAATTAAGGAGGTATGAGGGAAGGGACATCTTAAAATAATGAGGGAAGTGTGGGGGACGTGATAGCTTCCTTGTGACTCACACAGAAACACACACCTTTCAATACGAATCAAGTGTGATCTGTAAATAATGCAGTGACAGATAGATGAACTGCCACAATATGGTGGCATCACACCTTTATGCGGATGACAATGACAAAAGGTGCAAGAATTTACACAAAAACTGTGATTGTATGGAAGTGTTGTTTGTCGCAATTTCAGCGATGAACCTTTAACCAGATACCAAATATAGACCGTCATACCAGGTTCTAGTTTAAAATAGAAAACAGCCCTTTGAAGTCAGTTGAGTGAGACCAGAGGCATGAGGTCACCTCAACTTAATAAACTGCGACCTGGCCACTCACCCCGACTGTGACTGTAATTATGGTGTCTGATTACATTTTATTATTACAGAAATGTCTGCACTTGAAGTACACTCCCAGACTACAAGTATAAGGACTAAATTTGATTGAATCTGACCTATAATCAAAGACGGCACAAGGACAGTGTGGAATTTCTACCACAAGTAGTGTGTGTCCAATTACCGTATTAATACCGTATTATAGTTTTATTGCTTTGTTTTACAAGTATTATGCATTTAGGAAAATATTTTACTTTGCTTTCATACCAGAAGTGTAAGGCATTGTGGAAATAAGACCATTAGCCTACTTTTCTGCTCTCATTTTCTATTCGTAGACATTTCCTAAAAATGAAATCACGACAAAGCTTCATAAAAAATTACCCAAAATGCATAAAACAAAAGCAGTTTTCATTAACAAATAAAACCCTGAGTAATGTGGGCAAATGGCCGAATGCAGACGTGAGGGGGCAGTGGAGTCACACAGTATGTGCTTCTAATTGGTGAAAACGATCCTTTTGTGCTCCACAGTTGCTTGACCTGTTGCGCTAATGAGCAAAATCTTTGATTTGTCATGTCTCTGACAGTTAGTCGTTTCTTGGAAGGGAAAAAAAAATATCAGCAAATTTATGCACAGCATCAATGCGACTGTCTTCCCAAGAGGAAGGACAGGATCAGTCATTACATGCAATGCATGTTCACATTGAAATGAAGAGGCCCTCAATGGGCCACAGTAATTGTGACAGAAGCAGGTGTTATGTCCACACATGGAGGAGATTGAGGTGGACTGATGGGTCAACCGTACATCAGACTTTAACATGTGACACTACTGTTCATTTCCTCAAAAATCAAAGTGTTTTTTCCATCACTACAGCTGGATATGGCCTAAGGTTTATGGTAACTTCTACTGCAGCTGACAATAAAGCTTTCCTAATCTAATTTTCTAATCCCAAATCACAAAATGAAGTATGAAACATTGATTTACAACAGATGTCTTTGATTAGAAAACTCTTCTTTGGAGGTTGAACAAACGATGTATTTAATTTCGTACCACTGACAAATCAAATCCCTTCTCTTTGTGGACTAATAATATATAAATATTCATAATAAGACAAAAACAAATTGTTTCATATCTTAATATCACATGAGCATCAATCACACTAAAAACATCTCTAGGTTATTTTTGAGAGTTTAACACAAAACGTCTTCATTGGGACTGTTTGGATGTTTATTGAGCAGATTTTAATCATGTGAATAATGTGTTCACTCATATCATCCATTTCAAAAGCTCCATCTGATGCCACTGTATTCATGGTGTTCTCCATGTTGTCTTGTATAATCCCATAACCTGTGATGTGACCTGTGATGTTTCTGTGCACTGTGAAGTGAGACCCACACCCAGTAGCTGGAGCCTAGACAGTGTCAAAGAGGGCGCTCCATCCTTCTCTGACTCTGTTGGCAAATTGCTATGCCCACCTGTCCCTCCTAGGCCACCGTACTCAGGTAAACTGGCCTATCTAAGCAAGTGCTCCCAGTGAAGAATGGTACTAATCTTCCTCTCTGACTTTTTCACACCTGGTGCTTCCTTCTCCTCCTCCTCTCGGCATTCTCTCATCTGAAACTCTCAACTGCTGCTCCCTCGCTTCTGCTCAGTCACACATACAATGACACTGGCTCTTTTCTTAACTAACCAGTTGAAGTGAAGCTGAGATTTCCTGGTATGAGATGAGATGTGTTAGTTCAGCTGAGAACAAGTCTGAAAATCTCTATGGACTTCGAGTAGGCTGAAATCAATCCCAATTGAAATTCCAGTCAATTCCTGGATTTGTAGTTTTTCCTCCTCGTCCCCTTGAGAAAAACATGTCATTACAGCTCAACAACAGTTTTCTCCACCATCAACTCAAACCGTGTTTTAGTTATTTACTTATTTACAGATGCTACAGACTCCACTTATTCCCCTCTGCCTTCTGATGTATTCTACTGCCCAGCAGCATCAGAGGCAGATGGAGTGAATTTTTTCTCCCCTGTTATTCCTGCCCCCGATTGCACAGAGCAGTAACAGCTGTTGGATGTAGAAACAGCTTAAGGCAGCCTAAAGGACCTGCAGAACATCAGCACGTATTTGATTCATTGATGCTTTAAGCGACCGGCCCTCTCATCTCCATGTGTGTATGTTTGCATGACTCATGCTGTGTCATCCTGGCAAATAGAGGAAAATGCTCTTCTAATTTGAATTTGCCTTCTTTTCTCCTCTCCCTCTGTCTCTGTCTGTGTCTCTCTCTCTCCTCTGGCTGTCAGCAGGCTCCTCGGCTAAAAACATGAGGTCGCAGTCCCCTGTCCCCACGTCCAGATCGCCGCAAAAGGTTGGTTATGTTCCTGTCACTCACTCCCTCTGTCTGTTTCCTCTCAGTTTTTTTGGCTTTTTTCTCAGTTTCTTTTCTTTCCCTGAGACAGCCTGACCTTGCTTAGTGACAGCCTCGGGGCCTTTATCCTCCTCTGCTAACGTCTTACTGGCCAGCTCCAGGGTCTTTATCCTTCTCTCTGACAACCGTAAGGCTGGGGAGCTTTGCATTACTGTTCACTGAAGCTGCTAACTGCCCCAGTGCTGCTGATTTTGTGGTTTTTATGACACGACTGTCCTAAAAGCTGGCCTGATATGGGATGGCTGGAGGGCATCCGCGGTATTAGCTAAATGTACACCTGATGTACCACCAACTGTCGCTCTCTGTGTTTAATTCGCGCTCTGAGAGGACGGCGTCTGGTCTGCCCCACAAAAATATGCAAAAGGGATGGATTTATTCGACTTCATATTTGTACAGCTTTTTTTCCTTTACTATTGATATAATGAGCTCGGTGTGCTGCACTCGGTGTTTGACTCAAATGAGATGTGTTACAACAAGTTTTTAATGACTCTGACCTGAAGTGGTTTCTCATGTTTATCTACAGATAACTGATTACACTCTCTGATTTATTGTTAATGGGCCTTTATGTAGTTAATACTAGTGTGCAGCAGCAGGAGAGGTCCAGGAAAGGTTAACTAAGCAGCGAGTGAGCTCTTAATGAGGCTAAAAAGTTGTTTTCAAACTCTGGTAAACCAAAGCTTGTCTCCTGCTAACTCTTATCTTCTTTGTGCGCCTGTCACAAGCAACAGTGCTAAGCTCCCAGCTTTGTTGCAGGTGTGATCTCTTCTTACATGTGACAACTACCAAGAATGTGGTTGTTTTTCTGTGTGTGTGTGTTTGTGAGTGGGAAAAGAGAGAGGAACTCTGGAAACCGAAGTGTGAGTGACAGCTTGGCACTCAGCGTGCTCTGTCAATCACATTTGTGTGTGTGTGTGTGTGTGTGTGTGTGTTTGTTTGCCGCCACATTTGTGTGTGAGGAGGCTTGGAGCGAGGTTCCAAGCTGCCCGTCACAGCACAGCCAGACTCGGTTCCTCCGAGGACCTCCAGCAGGCCCTATTATCGGGCACATGAACGCGCACCCGCCAAACACACTCATCAGTTAGTGCAGCCGGGGGCCTATTACTAGACCACAAACCCCAGGACAGAAGTGAACCTGCAGAAAACACATGGTGCCAGCCTGACTGTGCTGGACCTACTGATCTCCAGAGGCAGAAATAATACGTACTAGTGGTCTCTCTGTAGAAAACTGGATCAAGAGTTTAAACCACTTGTCAGCAGTGTATTAAATACACCCATTTCTATCATGCCAAGCCAAATGTGAAAAGTTTAAAAGGCCTGTCCAGTTGTGCATGCCAAATGGATACCACTTTGTGCAGGCCCCTTGTAGCATGAACAATACAACCTTACTGATCAATTGTCTACCCCACTAGATCCAATTAAATTTCAGCAGATATAATGGCGGCATGGTGTAATTGCTTAGAAAAACATTTTGATGAGTGATCGGATTTTTGCAGGGGAAGTGCGACATATTGTGTTTTTTCATCTCAGTGCACAGGGCCGGTTGATGGAGTGGAAAAACCTGGCCCTCTCAATCTGTTCACTGACTCTCACTCTCTCGCTCCCCGTCTTTTTTTTTACTTAAATTTTTATTGTTGCTTTTCGGCTGCGTCAGCACACATGTTGGAGGCTGAATAGAGGATGAACACAATGTGGTCACGTGCTTTTCACCAAAAAACAGCTCACATCATTTGAAACAGAAAGTAAAATGAGCATATTGTGATCATTTCTTAAATTGTAGAGAAATAGAAATCAAGTCCCACACCCCTAAAGATGAATATGCAGGGATAAAGGGAAAAATCATAATATAAAAAGGTGTTTCTACTTCTACTTTTCTTCTTTTAAAGGTGTCACGAGTGTTTAAACTGTCCCTTGAGAAGAGAAGTGTATGATTTCCTGTCTTTCTCTCTGTCTGTTTAGACCACAGTGCCGCCTTTCACCCCCTCGCCCACCGAGTGCCAGTCTGCCAGCCTGGTCTCCAACTCTCCTGTCCTCTCTGGCAGCTACAGCAGTGGGATCTCCTCCCTCAGTCGCTGCAGCGTGTCGGAGGCTTCAGGCACTGAGCTGCCTGCAGGTGACCACCCACCTCACCCACTGCCTCCACCCACCACTTTGCCAAACTCTGTCTCCAGCAGCTCAGACGAGCCCATCCGCAGAGAGAACAAGACGCCGCCTCCCTACAGCGTGTATGAGAGGAACAACCCCCGCAGGCCCGTGCCGCTGCCCCATAGTCTCTCCATTCCCCCACAGACAGACCCCCCGGCCCTGCCGCCCAAGCCTCACCAGCTACGCACGGGCAGCATGAAGCTGGACGGAACCTCCGACCCTCGAGTCCCAAGACCGAGGCCTCTGCCCAGGAAGGTGTCCCAGCTATAGGTGCTGGTTATGGGTTCAGGTCCGGGCTTGTGGATGGAGGTGGAAGAAACACACTGGCGTAATTTGCACTTTTCTACTGGGCACTCACTTGTTTTTTGTGATCTTCAGTTTGGCATTCCTGACCTACACTCCAATAAAAGACACAGGCCTATAGATTAACAGGCAGTCACAAGAAACTGAAGAACCTGCCGGATAAAGAAAGTTTCCTTTTGTATTTACTAGAGGGCATTGCATTGACTTGGTCATTCCGCACTTTTAGCTCTAGTACGTACAGTAGGTCGCCACGGTCAGTCGCAACATATGTTTACCAGAACACTCTAGATAAACACAGTTTTGATAGATGTAATAATCTCAAATATATGTATATTGGTATATATGAGAATTGTTTTTGCCTTAAGTATTGGAAACAGAGTCTTTTATCCGTGAGTCTTGCACGTTTTTTTTTTTTTAAACTCAGTACATTTGTATACTGTATGGCTAAAAAGGTGCTAGAGGCCTCGAGTATGCATTTCAGTGAAGTGTAGTAGACAGGGGTGTGTTCCCATAGTCATATCCACACAATCAATGGTACAAAAAAGTCATAAATTGAGCTAAAAACTCCTGTTATATCTTTATCCTTTGCCAACTCTGCCAGGAACATTTTGTCATTTTTATGCAGTAATGTATTAAAGGTTCGGTAGCTTCAGCGCAGTAATGACAGCGATTTTTAGGCTTGTTTTAATTTCACATTGGTGCATAAATCAGAAATTTTAGATTTACGGCGGTAAATTGCCACATTAGCAAACATTATTTTAACATTTCCTCTCTAGAACATTATGATCAGCTCCTCAACTCTCACAAAAGTGACAAATTGTCCCTGTTAACAGTAAAATCATGATTGTGAAAGAATAATGGGCAAATGTAAGTGCAATTGCATGCTTTGAAGCCGGATTTCACCATTGGCCATTGCCATTTCTGTGAACACACCCTCATCCTCCTGCATGATGTAAATGACAACAGATCTTTAGGGTTGGGGGTGGGGGGCTACCAAGTATTGTGCCAAAGGAAAATGTACAATGTGCTGTAAAAACAAAACAAAACAAAACACTTTTTAAAAAAAAAAAAAAAAAAAAAAAAAGAAGAGAAGAATACTGGGACCTGGAGTCAAGAAGTTTGGAAAGGATCAGCTAAAGAAAAAGAGAGAAGAAAGAGTTTTTGAAGTGATCTTACGCCCACGTCCTAACTGAACCGTAATCTACTGATCACATGTAACTCTAGACAAGCACAAACAAGACTTTCCATCTGTATTATGACCAGTACTGTTACCGTGAAGTCTCTGTTTGTAGAGAGCAGTAACTGGAGCAGAATTTATCCGTGAGCAGTGACCTAAAAAACAAAAAACACACAGCAACTGACACTCTATTGGAGAAATATTAACAAATGAGATTGTCTTTCTGTCGGATTTAAAACAGCGGATGTGAGCAGACTGCACTATGAAGAGTTTCTCAGTATAGTGACATTGCATTGTTGCAGTAAAGTAAGTGTTCTGTGGCAGGCAGGTTTCGCACAGTTTTGTGAAATAGAGGAAATTTTGGCATAAGATATTCACCAATCAAAAATTGATTTTTATTTTGAGGGGGGCGGGGTAGCTTTAGTATTGTTTGTATGTTTCATTTTTTGTATGGTTAATTTACTTTTTGATTTGTTGTGAATTTTTGAGATTAAATATTCACATTAATCAGTACTTGAGAACCTGTAAATTATATGATGAGATTAATGTAAGTATGCCAAATATAAGATTTGTGTATTACAATTAATGTAAATATTGTGTTTTTAACAAAATGTAGCTATAACAATTTACAGCTTTGAATGTAATGTTGAAGCAGCAAATTATTATTATAAATGTTCAAACTTTTATGGTTTTGTGAGTGTAGAAAAACTAAGATCATGCATAATGACACCTAACACATTTACAAGTTCAATAAACTGCCCTATGTAATACAAATGGATTGATAGACAGATTTCTACCTTGGGACCATGGAGATTTTTGGAGTAAGTTTTTTTGAGTAAGTAAGCTTTTTTTTTTATTTTGATAATGTATTGGAGTTTCACAGAGACAGAATACTTGTTAACTCTGCAATGATTCTGGTTTACTGACCATTAGAGATGTTTTGCTCTTAGTGCAAGTAGCTGATTATGTGAACTCTATCAAGTGGTTAGGAGTTGGTGTTGGTGGTGCAATGACAGGATCCCAGTGGGAGTGAAAACAAGCATGGTGGATGACATGACACTTTGTCCGGTCTGAGCTGAAAGGTTGATGCACATACGATAAGGGCTCAGTCCACAACTCCTGGATGGCCGGACCCCTTGCTGCATGTTATTCCCCTACTCTCCACTATAATAAAATATGGCCATGGTATAACAGTGGATTAATAAAATGGATAAATAACTTTAAAAAAAAAAAAAAAAAACTCCAAGGATGCACTCAGTTCCTAGAAAATTAATGTTTATCTATTTATTTATTTTATTGAAGTAATGACAACAACAATAAAACAACAAATAATAAAAACATGTCAACAAAATGTGAAATGAAAAGGCACAATTCAAAACCAGAAATTTCACGATTTCAGTCACAAAGAGAGGGGAAGCATCAGCCAGTACCCACAATGCCACTCACTCACCACAGCACACCTAACCAGAACCTGTTACACCTCCATTTGACACATTGCGCTCCTTTGGATTTCCTTTCAGGAAACTGCCTCTCAGGTAAGCTCGATCATTTCCCCAGTAAACATAAAGTGGTGGTGGTGGTGACACTTTGCCGTTGGTTGGAAACAAGTTAATGTCTCGAGCGTCGTGGACTAGTAGCCTGGTACAGAAAACGCTGAGAAAGAACTTAAAACACCCATAATATCATCCCGCTGCGTTGAAACGGCTTTTAAGAAATGGAGAAGGTTAAATGCAGTGGTGCAGATGCTCTTGTGCTGGAGTTGTTGCTAGTGTCGTGTGTACACGGAGCCTAGCGTAGAGCTCGTGCGTCACTACAGGCCAACAGTGGATGGATGAAGAGCAGTGTTTGGCAGCATTATTAGGGTTCTAACCCCGAAGGGGTAGAACCCTTCTAAAATCCTACCGGTTTATTATTATTATTATTTGTCGTCTGCCGCTTGAGCTCAAATTCCCGTGAGCTGGAATAGGCCAGAAAGCTGAAACTTGCCCAATGATTGGAAATGATGTGCATCAACTTCTATTAAAATATGAGCCCAGTTGGCCAGATGGTGGCGCTGTAATTAAGGATTAAAAATTATTTTTTGGAAGGCCACGCCCCTCACACCGTAAGTCCGATTGACTTGAAATTTGACACACAGGTCCAGCTCAATGTGCTCTACAAAAAAGCCAATGGGACCATTAAAGTCCGTCATGATAGATTTTTTGCTAATTTGCATAATGTGAAAAACAGTAAAATGAATAGAACTTTTGAAAGATTGACTCTATCAACACCAAATTTGGTATACAGTCTCGGGGGATGAAAATACAAATTTCTATTATAAATGAGCCAGATCGGATAAAAAACATGGCCGCCACGGACCAATGAATCTCCGCGATGGGCGGAGCTTAGAAATGATTGGCCATAACTCCCACACCCATTGCCCTATCGTCACCAATCTTGGTGGGTAGGGTCACAAGGTGACTGGGAAGCTGCCTACCAAAGCGTTTCGAGCTCAGCCTATAGGGGGCGCTATAAATGCCACACATGCATATCTCAAAGACCATTGAACAGAATTTCACCAAATTTGGTATGCATACTCTAGGGGGGACTGTTAACTTATATCTTGAGTGCCATGTTGATTGGTGAAAGTGGGCGTGGCCTGTTGGTCGTTAACTGCTGTTGTTTAGTTTTTTTGAATTTATGATGAGCTGGAAGGACCTAGGGACATGAAAATCGGTACATGGATTATAAATGACATGCAAATGCTTGTCAAAAAATTTGACCCCATTCGGCCTAACGGGGGCGCTGTTACATGGCGTGTGAACTTCAAATGGCTCTCCCCGCCCAGATATGAGTGCTATTGACTTGAAATTTTACACACATGTCCTCCTGATGGTCCTCTACAAAAAAGCCTCTGGGACCATTAGGGTGATTATGACGGATTTTTCAATAATTTGCATAATGTGAAAAACAGTAAAATGAATAGAACTTTTGAAAGATTGACTCTATCAACACCAAATTTGGTATACGGCCTCGGGGGATGAAAATACAAATTTCTATTATAAATGAGCCAGGTCGGATAAAAACATGGCCGCCACGGACCAATGAATCTCCGCGATGGGCGGAGCTTAGAAATGATCGGCCATAACTCCCACACCCATTGCCCTATCGTCACCAATCTTGGTGGGTAGGGTCACAAGGTGACTGGGAAGCTGCCTACCAAAGCGTTTCGAGCTCAGCCCATAGGGGGCGCTATAAATGCCACACATGCATATCTCAAAGACCGTCGGACAGAATTTCACCACCTTTGGTGTGCTATTGACTTGAAATTTTACACACATGTCCTCCTGATGGTCCTCTACAAAAAAGCCTCTTGCACCATTAGGGTGGTTATTAGGGATTTTTTTTAATAACTTGCATAATGTGAAAAACAGTAAAATGAATAGAACTTTTGAAAAACATATGTGGTACTGCCTCATGCTGAACACCTCAAAGACAAAGGAAATGATCATGGATTTCCATAGGTCCAAGCCCACTCTTCAGCCAGTCAACACTTGTGGAGTGGACATTGAGGTGGTGACAACCTAGAAATATCTAGGTGTTCATCTTGATAACAAGTTGGACTGGTCTGTTAACACAGATGCACTCTACAAAAAAGGGCAGAGGCGCCTCTTTTTCCTTAGAAAGCTTAGATCTCTAAACATCTGTAATAAGATGCTGCAGATGTTCTATCAGTCTGTGGTGGCAAGTGTTTTATTTTATGCTGCAGTCTGCTGGGGAGGAAGTTTAGGAAAAAAGCAGGCAAAGAGGCTGGATAAGCTTGTCAAGAAGGCTGGCTCTGTGATGGGAGTAAAG
Source organism: Caranx ignobilis (assembly GCA_021432705.1). NCBI lineage: Eukaryota > Metazoa > Chordata > Actinopteri > Carangiformes > Carangidae > Caranx > Caranx ignobilis. The sequence goes on along the minus strand of MU269990.1, from coordinate 81,981,777 downwards.
ATGGACTCTCTGGAGGAGGTGGTGGAGAGATACACAGTGAGGATGGTGGAGGCCATACTGAACAATACGGATCATCCACTTCATAACACCTTGATGGATCAAAGAAGCAGCGGTGGTGGACGGCTCCTATCTCTTGGGTGCAGGACAGAAAGATACCGTAGATCTTTCATACCCACAGCCATCAGACTGTTTAATTCTAATGCAAATGGAAGATGAGCTAAAAGACAAATCAATTTCCCTTTGGGATCAATAAAGTCATTTCTATTTTATTCTATTCTATTCTATTTCTATTCTATTCTATTCATTTGTTGTTTCATCGTTTCATTTCATATTTCATATCATTTCATATTATTGCATTTCATTGTTCTATTCTATTCTATTCTATTCATTTGTTGTTTCATGGTTTCATTTCATATCATTGCATTTCATTGTTCATGAAGAGGATGATCTGAGTTGTTCAGAATGGCCTCCACCAGCGTGTATCTCTCCACCACATCCTCAGTGAGTCCATCAGGGAGACATGACTGAAGCCAAGTGCCTCAGGATGTTTAGTCTGTATCCTAGCAACGACTTGATGGAGAATTTCACATGGAACTTAGGCAGTAGCCGTTGGTGGGATGTATACAAGTATTGTTTTGATTTGAAAAAATGTCTACTGCCTGAGTCTTCATCTATATCTCCAGCTCCTCATTATTCTTGTTGGGCAGAGAGTTGATATTTTGCATGATGACTGACGGCAGAAAGGACCTTCACTTCATCTCCACTTCCAAGCCTTTAACCTCTGCACCACCAGCATAGCAACCACCAAAACACCTCCTCATCCCAGATGGAACAGGGTGTCATCCTCCTGAAGAATCTCCTCTCCCCACAGAAGTATCCATCAGTAGTTGAGAAAAACATACAAAACACAACAAAATGAAGCAAAGGTTGAGTAAAAGCTCACAGCCACTAGACTTTGCTTCTCCCAGTTGAAGCGCATGTTCTGAAAGTATGTGACTACCAAAACATTTTGAACTGGGCCAATATGGGGTGTCACAAATGTGTGACCGAAAACCTGGTTTGGAGATATCTGGGCCTGGTAATGGGTGTGTATGGCGTGGAGCCTTTAGGAACAGAGCGGGCGCTGTCGTCGACCGTGGCCGGCTCTTGGGTGCAGGACAGAAAGATACCGTAGATCTTTCATACCCACAGCCATCAGACTGTTTAATTCTAATGCAAATGGAAGATGAGCTAAAAGACAAATCAATTTCCCTTTGGGATCAATAAAGTAATTTCTATTCTATTCTATTCTATTCTATTTGTAGTGGATGTGATAATAGCCACATATATAGTTTTTTTATTAACAGACACCCCTCCTTTTTCATTTTAATATTCGAACCTTTTATTTTTTACATTTTGTAATAACCGTTTGCACCAGTAGAGGGTGCTCCAAGACCAGTGGATCCAAGCATTCTCTGCTCTGCTTGCTCTGCTCTGCTCTGCTTGCTCTGTGCGGGCGCAGACAATAGAGGCGCTTAGCGGAAGCGACAGTAGCTAACGAGGGAACGTGTCCTATGTTTGGATCCACAGGTTGGTAAAGTGTATGGTTGATACAGTTTTGTTAAGTTGAAATGAGTAACAGCATGTGTTAAAGCACTGAAGTTAAGATGAATGCTTTAAGTTGTGAAACACTTACTATATTGTCGTGGTTCGTGATCGGACGTTCACGTCCCCATGAGGTCGGTTGAACAAGAATGTGTGTGTGTGTGCTTGAGAGTACTAGTAGTTGGTACGGTATGTTGTAATGTTGATTATATGGAATGTGAACTTTGAAGAGCGGGCGCAGATGATAAAGGCGCTTAGCGGAAGCCACAGTAGCTAACGAGGGACCGTGTCCTGTGTTTGGATCCACAGATTGATTGGTTGCTCAGTCACACCGTAGCTCAGCCGCTCAGTGCCCGCCGCCTGAGCGGTTTATGCTGCCGGCCAGGGACCCCTAGCTCTGGCGCCGGTAACATATTCTATTCATTTGTTGTTTCATCGTTTCATCGTTTCATTTCATATCACAGCCACTAGACTTTGCTTCTCCCAGTTGAAGCGCATGTTCTGAAAGTATGTGACTCCCAAAACATTTTGAACTCGGCCAATATGGGGTGTCACAAATGTGTGACCGAAAACCCGGTTTGGAGATATCTGGGCCTGGTAATGGGTGTGTATAGCGTGGAGCCTTTAGGAACGGAGCGGGCGCTGTCGTCGACCGTGGCCGGCGAGGGTCGGGGTGGCCGGTTTGGGCCTCAACAGGTTAGAACCCGGGATTGCCGCTTGCGGCTATATTTTCACATGAGTTTTGATTAAACTTCCAATGGGGAATAATTTTATTTAATTAGTGATTATGAAACGTTCTTAACTCCGAAATAATAAGATATGTCGGTTCTGTCTTTGTTTTGGGCTATTGTTTATTGTTTACGACAGTTTGTGTCCAAACACCTTTACCAGATATGACACTGTCACCAGTCTCTGCTGTGTATGTGCTACATGAGATGATTTCAACACACACTCTCTAAGGCATGGGCGTCAAACTCATTGCACAAGGGGCCGTGTGGCTGCAGGTGTTTGTTCCAACCAATCAAGAGCACACAGTTTGGCCAATCAGCTGTCTGAAGCCTGAGATCAGTTGATTAACAGAGTCAAGTCTGGTGTGCTGCTGCTTGGTTGGAACAAAAACCTGCAGCCACACCGGCCCTTTGTGGGATGAGTTTGACACCCCTGCTCTAAGGTAAACATGGTGCACAGTCTGCCTGATAACAAGCCGACAGGTATCCAGTTGAAAGCACCGCCAACCTCCCAGCCGCTTGTATGGCTGTAGACTTACGGGCAAGGTGGAGGGCCACAGCCACAGTTTAAAGGTACACAGGCTGAGGTTAAGGTTATTTAAATATATTCAAATCTTATGCTGGCTTTAATAAGGTTTCTTTAAAAAGAATCATGACCTTTTCTGCGTATGAATATACACCCTGATGTTTCTAGAGCCTGCTGTTTAAAATGGTGAATGCCTTGCAGCATGTTTATGAAAAACTACAGTATGTGTCAAAACATAGATTTGCATGTGAATTGCTTGTGACTTGCTGCATCAAGGACAGGACTATGAGGGTGACAGATTATAGGTGATGTTGTGTAGAAGCAGCTGTGAGTTGAATGGGTTCTTCAAAGTTTTTGAATGGTGTCTGTCACTCATATTTTCTACTCTAGTACTTTTACCTACTCCTGTCCATACAATCCAGGTTTGGCCATTCACTGCCATGCAAAGTGTCAGAACCTGCAGTGTAGAGGTTTAGATGAGTTTCTGGAGTGCGATGACAGGAGTGATTCCAGCAAGGTGGCAAGTTTCCTCCCTGTTCATTACAAAGCATTTCATTACCCAACCACTGCACATGCACTGCACGCCGCTCTGCCTTCGTAATCATTGTAACAGTTGTGTGTTGGTGGAACTGTGCTGCTTGACCAGGGGACCTTGAACAATTGCAAATTGGCTTGGTGCGTGTAAATTGTGTGTATTCCCCCAGTCTCTCATTTACAAACGTCCTATGTTGTGCAGCGCTGTGATTGGGAGAAGAGCGCACTTCACCTGTCAGCACTCATCATAATTGTTGGTGGCTGGCTGCAATTTGACAGCAATTATCATGTCAGCAATGAATTCCCAGCTAATCGCAGAGTCTCCTTGCAACAGAGGATGCATACCCCAGCGACGGGAAAGACATGCCTCCACCATTGAGCGAGCCTTGGAGAATTGTTGTCGGTTACAAACCTCTGCAGGCTTGTCAATCTGCCCATTACTGAGAGAAGAGCAGCATTCTGCTTGTTCTGGCAGTGAACAAAGCCCGTCTTGGTTAAAGGACAGGAGAGAGTTAAGCAGGCAACACATTTCTGCTGATCGCAGCCAGTGACACAGGGCAGAGATAGCTTCCTTACAACAAAAGCAACCATGGCTGGAAGGCAGAAAGCTGAAATAACATGTAAATATTAAGAACCTGCAGAGCTCTCTGTAATTGTGAAGTCGCTCAGCACATTTCTGAAAGATGCAGCATTCATTATATCCTGCACAGGGTTTTTGTAGAATAGTTTAGCCCTATTATACAAGCACTAAACATCCTCCGTTTATAGCATTCATGGGTGATGATACATAATTATCAGGGGAAAGGCACTGCTAGGTATTAATTTAAAGTTGCCTGGGGCGAATTTTGGAGAACACACAGCCGCAGAGAAACCCAAGGTGTTTGTCTCGCTCTGCAAATCTCTCCAGGGAGAGGAGAAGCTGGAGCAGCTCTGCAGGGAGCAAAGAACCTCCATCTCAGAGGCACACTAAAGAGAAGTTTCAAAGAGAAACTCTCAGGAATAGATGGCGTGTTTTATCTTTCTGCTCCGCTCCTATAGCTGCTCTGTTCTGTTCTGCAGCTTATGGGTGGATTTTCACCTGACAGTGTCAGATACTCCAGGTTGTTTTTAATGGCAGGATGAGTGAAGTTTAATTTTTTGACTTGGCTGTCCTCAGAGGAGGACTATTGCCTCAGCTTAATGGGGAGTTGACTGCTAGTTTCAAATGCTTTGAATGCTGAAGAAGAGCACAAGACAAAAAGATCAGGAAAGTTTGTGTGTATACAAGTGAGTGTGTATTCATAGAAGAGGCTTTCTGTTTATATCCCTCAAGGTTTGTGCTGTGTTTTCTAAAACTACTGCAGTAGGGCGTAGCATGGGTTTCAACGTTTGTGCAAACAGACTGAAGAGAAATCACATGACTGCTCAAAACATCTGTTATCAGAGGTGGTGGTAAATTTACTTTGACTGCAAAGTAAAGGTTTTCCAGACAGTGTGCACTTATGAGAAATTTGATTAGATTTAATAACATGATTTATCTCCAGAGGAAAAAAAAGCAGTTTGGTAGCATGGTAAGAGATAACAAGTCACAAGTCAATAATGATGCCCTTGAAAACAAGACCAATAAAAGAACACTTATTAAGATGAAGTTTTTAAAATCAACAATGCAGCAGCAAGCTTACAGAGGTCAAAAATACACTGAGTACTTCTGAGAACATGCGGTGACAGAAGGAAAATGTCTTCGACATCAGGGCATGCATAACCAGCCACTTGGCACAGTTCTTAAAAAGGCTTAAAAACCACCAGAGTGTGACTTTCAGACACCTCCTGGGCCTTTTCTGTGGATTTTTCTCTTCAATTAACCAGGAGTCAAACCAACCGTAGAACCATGACATTGATATGAACAGCCAGATCTGTGTGAGAGGAAACAATAATTCAACATGGCTGGCTGTCAGTATTGTCAACACTGCAGTAGGGTTAGCTCCCATCAGAAATCATGAAGTAGGCTTGAAAAAGATTCTGTAGAGCTCAGATGAGTAAAGTTTTGTTTGATGTGCTTTGAGACAGTTAGTGTAAAATAAACAGTGGAATATTCAGTACACCTAAGTTAGTATAGAAACCATGAAGAACATGAGCTCAAGTCCTTCCAAGCTTAAAGGTTAGAAGGTACAAGTAAAGTGGGATTTCAAAAAGCGAGTGTTGAATCCCCTGAATACCTTTCGCCCATTATACTACAGCTGCTCTGTGAACCTTGGGAGAAATTTGGTGTTAAAGCAAGAGAAGTCTTTGACTCATACCAAGATCCAGAGTGCGAAAGCCTGTATTTAACCTGCATATGCATCTCGCCCAACATCAAACTTATTAGACCTTGTATGCATAAGTTCATAGAAAGTCAAGAATTCAAAACTCTTTTTTTCTTTTCTAGTCCATTTAGTCCAAACTAAAGGATTGCACTTTACAGTATCTGTGGGCACTTGTGAGTTCTCTTTTAAAATATCTGTGGTTCTTTGATTCAAAAAGAAACACGCGTACATGCACCTGTTGAAATCAAGGCTCTTTTCTTCATTCCTGACAATTTTAAATGTGGAGAACACCATGTTTCCAATAAATGAGAATTGATTAAATCATCCAGCTTCATTCCACAGATGGTATAAACTCATGCTGTGCAATTATTGCTCTCCTAAAACACAAAGTTTACTTTAGATTCTACTGCATAGATTATTTTTCTGCAGCTTCAACACAAGATTAGATTTTTTTTTTTTTTTACTTTGTAGAAACACCCTCCTGCTTTAATGAAAAATCAGGCCAAGCTGATTAAAAGTATGTATGCATGATTTACCAGATGTCATGTACTGTAAAAACTCTAACCTTGGATCTAAGGCATTGTATACGTTTCTGCAACCTGTGAAAGGCCTGTTACTCAAATGATTAAAAGTTCGAGCTGATCTTTCTATGCTACAGCCATGCTTCATGTCTTATGGGACTCTTAAATCCAACCACACAACGTCAGCACGCTCATCATATACCCCTATCCTTTCCAGTGAGTCATCCTCTGAAGGTCAGCAAATGGTGACCCTGTTTACTGAGCTTTCATGCCCACCAAGAGGTCTCGATCCCGGCTTCCACTCCAGCCCTTGCGGATCAGTCCTCTGCACGGCAGGACCAGAGGGCTGCATCAAGACTTGCATCAGGCCAGCCATGTTAAAAGGTACTGTTTTGCCCTTATCTAACCTCTTGCTGTCACCCGCCATCATTCTCCGTGGGGTGTATATTAAATTAAATGTTATGCTCTCTCCATCTCCACTCTCATGGGTGATCGCCTTAGTTCTGCCTGGCTGGTTCAGCTGTGAAGAGGCCTTTTCTTGTTTCTCCTACACACATGAATAAACATAAGGTCAGGTGAGATTTTGAAGCGGCATCCCCATAAGAGACTGCTGTTGAGTTAAAGACCAGCTTAGGGAGGACAGCATGGTAAGGGCAGTGAGGGACGGGCAGTAGAAACCAGACAACTTCAAACTGAAGTAGCTTGAGTAATGGCACCATTTTAATAAGCTTGAAGAGGGAAACAGCTGTCAGTGGAAAATTATGCAATCTGAGAGTTGAGGCTTAAAATGAACTGGGAGATATTTGAAAGGGTGAGGTTTGAAAGATGTGTCTGCTGTTTCCTGCTCATGTGCAGGTGGAAAATGTTTTTGCATACAAGCTAATCAAGCAACCAGTTTTGTTTCAGGGGGCACATTTTCAAGTTTTACGTCATGAAGAAAATGAAGTGATTTATTCCATGCTATCTTTACTATGCTCCTGATACTTGAATAATAACAAACCATATGTCTCCAGCTTTAATTAAACCTCCTCACCCCTCGCTACCTGCCATCATAAATGAAGGACAGTTCATTAAATGGAAATGCTGATAAGGAAAGGCAACGTTAACTGGTTGAAAGAGTTTTTAGTATTTTTAATATTTCTGAAGCACTGCACCTAATTGAAATATTAGGACTATAACACACATTAAGTATCTAAAGTAAAAGTACTAATTGAGCAGAAAGGCTCCCGTCAGTATTTTTGGATCATTTTGTCTTTTTATCATTCATTTTGTTTTTTCATTGTCAGTTGACATGGGTCTATTTTTAGCTGCTTCACAGACAAGTGCTTGTATCTCCCTAGAATGAACTAAGTGGTTCAACAAAATTAGCTATCTGGCTGCGCCCACTCCTCCCCCTCAAATGCTGCTTGTTTTTCACTGCCCTCAAATTCTTAATGGTGTTTCAAAAGACAACACTGTCAGGCTTTGGTGCCCGGGTATGTGTTTGACAGGGGCTGGCAGCGGGGGGTAAGCCATGGGAAGGATAATGCACTGCTTGAGCATGCATGGTTTGATTCTTGCAGGAGAATGACTTTACTGGGCTATTACCGCTTCAGCAAGACAGCACTGAATTGTTCTTTTGTTCTGGCAGTGGAGCTCTGAGGGGGTTTCTCACAATGAATTCCTATTGATTTTTCTGGTCATGTCATCAAATTGTATGTGGCTTGAATCGTGACTACTGTTTTCTCATCTGTTCCCTGAGGTTCCTCTCCTATTAACTTTTTATCCTATTTGGATGGGACAAAACTAAACAAGAGGCAGGCAGAATGAAAGCTAGGATGAAATTAGAAAATAGAAGTAAACACAAAGAGTACGTCTGCTGTGCAAGTCACTTGTTCAATAAAATTCCAGGAAATCTGATGAATGTTTATCTTCAGCCATTTTTTTACATGTTTGTGGTTTAATGTAGCTGGTTAGGACACCACTTTACGTATGAGATGCAGCTAGAAATAAAAAGTTGATTTAATAAGCGACAAAGCTATTGCTGGATTTGGAACAACCAGGGGTTTAGCCATGATAGTCTTTTTTTCCAGTTAAGTCTTTATCACAAGTCTTGATCACTTATCAACACCGCCAAACAGTCTTAGCAACACAGAACAGTGCAGAGACATTAATTTACCATAGTGCTGTCCCACTGCTGTCTCATCAGCTTTGAGTCTTGTTGCAGGCTTTTTGCATGTCAGTGTAGTACAACACAGTATAGGAAGAAAATAGATCAAAGAAAATGTAATATAAAGATATTGTTGAAAAGATTTACAATGCTGTTTAAGAGAAGATTGAAATAAAATTAAACTGAACAATGAAAACATGAAATATTGATCTCAGTGCAACATGACATTTTACTTTAATGCAATGGCAAACCAAATGTTATAATTCTTGATTTACAAGAGATGGACAAAGTGATTACAGATGATTTTTTTCCAGTTGTGTGGTACATGCCAGACCAGATGAAGTACCAGTGTTCAATTTTTAAGGACAGTAAGTAGACCTATCCCAGATGATTTGACTTTGTAGCATAGCACCTGATCAGAAATGTTTTTTGACCTGTACCTACCTTGTATTTAATAACTCAGCTGTCAGACCAGACCAGTTTAAGGCATGCATGCAAGACATGCTGACCTGACCTTCTGATGTCTTTATCTGTTAGAGAAATATAACTGTATTTTGCTGCCTAAAAAGTTTCCCTGCAACCAGACCTCGTGTCAGCTAACCTGAACTAGCATCTTCCGTCATACTTTGAAAGGGCCATCCAGTGCACTTTAACATGCTCACCAGGCATGGTCTCTCTCACTAGCTCTCAGTGTGATACTGAGGCCATCTGTTAATGTGCTGCAGTCTTAATTATGCTCTCATCACACCAAGTCAATCAGAGGTGCGCCTGAGCCAACTGTAACACCACTAGCAGGGCTTTACCAATCAATAGACTATCCTTCCAGGACTACTGTAGCTTACACTGGCTCAGGTCTTATCAGTCACTTAGTCTCAGAGCAGTGGTTGGAAATGTTTGTGGTAGAGGGGCTGTAAATGACATCTTTGTACAAAGTGTCTCTGAAAGCTGAATGTACAGTTCCTTAGCATCAATACGTTTTTTTTGTTCTTTTTCATTTATTTCATCCCATTCAGGATATATACCTATCTCATGGTTCACTGCTCTTATAGTTAGAAGTGCATCACTGAGCCTCCTGTTGCTTAATAGTGGATGTAGATTTGTACAATGGTGATGTTTATTGTGCTGATACAAGCTTTTTTGTGTTTTTAAGAGCTTGATGAATTGTAGTGTCAGCTAAGCCTTAGTTTCCGTATGCTGTTTGTGACATTTTCAAGGCTTATAGTTTGACAACTGCTCTGTAACACATTATTGGCAAGCAGTGTAAAGTGTTGAAATGGTAGTAATGGTAGCAGTGAAGATGGTGGTAAAAAAAAAAATGTCTAGGTAAAAATAATGTGCTGTGTGGATTGTCAAGGTGCCAGAAAAATAAGATTCACATATCATGATCCTTAACACAGATTAATATTAAGTTATGTCAGAGAGGTGACATTTGAGGTCAGCACTGAAACTCAGCAATGGGAAGAAGAAAATGCATTTCTCTAAATATTTAGCTCCTTAACAGTAATCCCGAGAGAAATACTGGTTCATGCAGCATGTTAGAACAACAAAAAGTTCTTGTGTACTTTCTAGCAGTAGAGGATGCATTCTTTGATGGAAAAGTATATCACCCAACACACAACACCACACCCAACACTTGGAAGCTCTGTCACTACATTAGCGTGTAAACGTGATGCAGTGTCGATGTGCTGTTGAAAGTAACCCTGTTGTTGAGTCATTAAAGCACTAATGATTGTTCTGCACTTGACATTATCTCAGTTTGTGGGATGCTGTTTATTTACCTGCAAGTTTCATGATCTTTTGATGATGATTTTTTGCTTTCTAGAATCAGAATCATTGACATTCATTCAACCTCATCTCATATCATCTCTTGGTTCAAAAGTTCATGTGAGGAGCGTCTTTGTACTGATTGGTAGTGCTCTGTCCAGTCTGCTCCCTCTCCCTCAGCGGGCTATCAGGACTCCATCGGAAGCTTGGCTCTAATCTGCTGGCTCGCGGGGGGGGGGTGTTTCCTGCGTCGGGGCTGTGGCCCAATCCATCTGTCTTCATCAGTGAGCCGGGGCGGCTGTGGGCTTGGGCCAGCAGGACCCTGCTAAGCACCAGCTGCTAGCTGCCTTTTACACCGTTTCCCACCAAGTGGGACATATTTACTGTACAGCAAGCTGCCTGGTAAGATTAGAGGACCTTTCAGCTCTTAGTGTCTGGAATTTTCCTTTTTCCCTTGTGGTTTCCTACTGTCTGTTTACCCCATTAGATTCTTAACACCTCCATGGCCTGTGCTTTTTGGATCTATTTATCAATCTCATTGTCATAGTGGCTGCCTATGTGCCTGCACATCACTCATATTTTAGTGTATCAAGGTTAACAGTAGAGCAAAAATGGTGTGTGTATCAGTTTGTTGTTGGTCCTTGACGAGCAATGGCCTTAAATGGTTTTCAGTGGATGCACCATGTAGTTGTTGGTTTAATGATCTTGTATATTTACTTAGACTGTCAAAGATCCTTGAGCCTCTGTTCTGCATGCCTCCGCTCATACTTGAAACCAGAAAATTCAGAACAATCCAGAGATATAAAATAATTGGATTTGTCATCCCAACCATTAACACTGTTGCCATAGCTTCGGTGTGTGACACAGGATCATGCATATCTCTTTCCTCCTCTTGTGTCTGCCTCCTGTAGTCTCTGCTTACTATCTATCCATTTCTCCATAGACTAACATTTTCACTACAATCACAAACTCACCAGCTGGGTCAACAGCTTAGGCATATCCCTCTGGGTGATGGTTTTATTGACAGTTCCTCAGTGAGGAAGAAGAGTCTTATCTAAAAACGCATAAGTCCAACAAACATATTGCTTATATCCAATAATTTGTTTGTAGAAAATATGTAAAAAGAAAAACAAACTACTTATTAACTACTTATTAACTTGTAACTTAAATTGTAACTTCTTACAATGCTCGGTTAGTAACAGAGGCAGGTGACCCTGTGGAGTGGGTCACAGTGACTGGATTGATTTAAAGGGGATGCTACTTAGCATGGCAAGACACTAAGCTAATTACCTCCCTTATAAACACCAGTCTGGCCTTTAGATCCTATTGAATAAGGACATGGGCTCTGAACGATGAGACTGGGCGGAGGAGGCCATGAGGCTGGGGGTCCTTCCTATGGAAATCAATTTTGGTCTAAATGGCAATGAGATTAGTGCAGTGCTGATCTGATCCTTTGATTTTCTGTTCCACCTCCCCACAAGCTCCCTTTCCTGTTCTAACTGCCATGGTGTACCGTCATGTGAGCAAATGCAGATTAAGCAGTGTGTCCTCACCAGACCAGAGAGGCAGCTGAAATGTCACTTGAAAGGATGCAAGCAAACCATGTGTAGTTGTTTTATCTGTGCTACCAGCATGGCGAAACTAATGGTGAACTGTTGTTAGCAAGCTGAAAGGAAAACAGACTGCAGCTTCATTTGCTGCAGGTAAGAGTTATGAGAGGGTTAGAGGCAGAGAGGGAAGAGCAGAGAGGATGACCGATAGTGACCTTTTTACCGCATTCTCCATTGAGCCACTCAGCAAAACTGTACGTGCACACTTCAACATTGTGAGGACGATATGACTTGGGATAAATAAACAAATATTGAACAGCATTATTGCACCTTATTGCAGATTTTTCTGATATCTTGTTGGCCTAATCAGTTTGTCCTTGGGCTACAGCTGAACTGTATTTTCTCTACTGTTTGTTTATTGTTAATTGTTAGTATGCTAACACACAAACTAAGATGAAAATGATAACCATACCTGCTGCTGAGCATAGCATTTAACATCCTCAGCACAGACTCACAGGGCTGCTAGCAAAACAGCAAAACCTTGATCTCACTATTCTGTAACCTTAATTTAACAAGGGAGTCTCTTCATGGAAGAAGAAACATTATCTGCTTCCCAGAAAGGGAGACTTGGCCAAAAATCCAACAACACCTGCTTACATGGAGAAAAACGGATAGTGTTATAACAAAATAGGACCCGAAAACAAACTGTGCAGTAACCTTGACAGTCTAAAAGGAATGCATTTATAATTGTGAAGTTTACATTATTATTGCTATTCCAAAAAGAAAAGCCAGTTATACCACAGTAGACATCAGTATTTCTCTGTAGCCCTATACATTCAGCACATATGCAGAGAATCAAGTCTGTACCCAGAGTAAAATAAAATATCCTCTAGTCAGACACACCAACTATTTAACTGCACGCATGACATTTTCTTATATGCACCTATCTGACAAAAATGAAGATTGTATGTCCTTTATGATTGTGCTAAGTGCCATATACTATATGCGTCTTCTGAAGCGTGCAATCTTCAGTCCATGCTACAAGGAAATAATGGAATATACACCCTGGCTGGTCTTTCATGTGCTGGTCTGGTCTTGATGTTTTCAATGGCAACAGGATGAGGGTAATGCACTCCAGCGTTGGCAGTCGCGCTACAATAAACTGCGATGAGTGACAACAGCAGAGGTCCAATTGATACTGATAGTACAATGACATCGCTTGGCAGGGTAGTAAAAGAAAATGTCCTGCCCACCATCTTGAGCACCACTCATCCTATGCTGGAACAGCATGATGTGATGAGGCATTCTCATAATGATATGTGTGTGCGTGTGCTGTTCACCTGTGTTATTGTGTGTCAGTTTTGGCAGCCATATAGCACAGAAGAGGTGCCACTTTACGTTGCCCATGAGGCACTTGTGGTATTTCATAGCCAAGTCTATTTATATTGCATGCACATCAACTAATCTCTAGTCCATGTGGTGTGCCTTGTAAATTTAGGTACCTGTCTTTATTTTTAACCAGTATTTACTCAGACACTTGTGATGTGATATAATTTGATTGTTGTTTTTTTTTTTTTTTTTTTTGTATATGCATGTGTCAATACAGACTGGGATGTAAATCATAGAGAAATCACAGAGGGAACCCTGGCCTCCGCAACCATCTGAGCAGGTTCTGAAATATGTGCAACAGAGAAGAGGTGCCGTCAAGTGGGAATACCCAGCTCTCTGCCTGGAAGAGAACAAAAGACAGATCCTACCTAAGGCCTCATTCTCACACATGAGATACGAGGTGGCACGTCGGTTTCTGTTCAGCCCACTACTGTTTCTCTGGGGTTGCGGAACTATGACAAGAAGCTACAGAGGCTAATTGTGTTGGATCTAGTCAGAGAATTTGCATGGGCCTCTATTTGTCTGCCTTTTTGGTATAGCTGTATTATTTTTTCTTAGTTTTTTTCGAGAGCAATTGCATGCAATCATAGTTGGATCAGACGCAGCAGTGGCTGTTCTTTCATTACTGGCCCCACTCTAGTTATCTCTTGATTGAAGTCTGCTTCTTTTGCTCCTTACCTATGTTGAAACCTAGTCGAAACACTGCCTTCCTGCAGCATGTTACTCGGTTTTTCATCATTTTCTCATAATCTTGCTTTCTTTTCCCTCTCTCTCTCTCTCTCCCTCCCTCTCTGAGGGATTATCCCTGAACCTTAAGCTTGTGTTCCATGCTAACTGTGTCAAACTCTTAAGATATGCAGTAAACAACACTGGCATTGCAAAGCAGAGCAGGATAGAGATGGTGCCATATGTGCTGTGCTACGGACAACATACATGTTTCCCCATGGAGATGCTCACCTTTAAAATGTTAATTGTTGTGCTTGGTGTTTAATCATGAGAGAAATCTACCTCCTAAATATAGCTGTTCTCTCTGTCTCGGTTCACTCAAATAGAGCAAGGCTGATTTATATTGCATAGGGATGACATTAAAGACAGCTTCCCACAGGATCTATGCACATTTTTAAGGCAATGCAGAGCTGCCCAAGAAGTGCTGTGTAGCATAGATAGTATGAGAAAGCAAATGTGTAGAAAATCAAGCAAAATCTAAAATTGAGAATAAAGCTCTTTTTGTATGCTTCTGTCAATCTTCTTTCCCCTCCTTGTTTCTTAGACTCTCTGAATTTTCTACATTTCTACACCCCCCCCTCCCCATCCCCTCCAACCCTTTCTCTCTTCCAGCAGTTGATTTATTATGGCTGTTATTCAGCGGCGGCATCATAGAGCCGCAGAAAGCAGCATGCCGTTTGCAGGGCACCAGCGGCGCCTTTGTCTGTAAGGCACACTACTACCAGCAGGCCTTTGGATGCTTGTTGCCATTTCCACTCTCACATTTTATTGCTGCGGCGAAATGAAAGCCGTATCATACCACACCCCACGTGGGGTGCAGAAATGAATATTTTCCCTCTTTTCATCACACCCTGGCTCATCTCCCCTCTTTAAAGACTGGTGAACTCCAATCTAGAGGTAACATCAGATGGAATTTGTCTCTTTGTCCGGGTCATGCTGAGAGCGGTTATCTTCAATGATGTTGATTTCACAGTATGTCAGATTTCACTAGGCTCTGGGTAATTTCTTAAAACTGCAGTTACCAGTGTACACCACTTAAACACCGCTCATGTGTTCAATTTGGATACTTTTTTTCTGTTCTATTTGATTTAAATGAATGGGGGAAAAAACCAGAGAAAAAATTGGAAGAAACATAACTGAGCTGGTTTTGTAGATCTTGATGCTAAGGCGTATTTTACAGTGCATTGTCCTGGCCTCATTATCTGGGCAGAAGAGCAGAAATCTTTAAAGAATGAAACTTAATCATTTAGCATGGTGTCTGCATAAAAGGGCCTCATTGCTTTGAATGTAGCACACTGTAATTGTTTCCATTCATAAGCCTCTTTTTGTTGCAAAAGGGACAGAAACAATATTCTTCACAAGTGAGTCACTCTATTTTACTCTGTGTTCTGTTCACAGAGCTGTCTTATCAAATAGATTTTTGTCTATAATTGAGAACTAAATGCCTTCCAGACATTTCTCTGTGTACTAAGATTATTTGAACCTGTATCAACTATACTCAACTTTTTTCAATAATTTTATGACTGCATCTTCAAACAACAAAGAGTAGTATGTAGTGACAGAAAGGTGTGCAGCGGCAGCATGCAGTGATACGAAGAGAGATAAAATAGCGCCGTGCGATTGTGAGTTCTGACTTTTCGTGGACAACGGTTTTGTGATGCAAATGTTTTACTCTTTTGAACACATATTGTTTTGAAAAGCAAAGCGCTTTATTTTTGTGACCCCTGCAACTGGCTGGAACTACTTTCTTCAACACCAGTACCGCAGTAGGGGAAAGTCACCATTGATGCACAACACTGCTGATGGGGACGTCACACAACTTCATGTCAAAAAATCCGAACTATCCCTTTAAATGAAGTGAACATCGGTCACCCTGGGTAACCTGTACTATGAACCCGGTTATCAACTGGCTCAGTTAACCCAGGCCATGAGTGTTCATGTAAAAGAGGCAGAGTTGTTAATTATCAGCAATGTAAGTGAAATGTTATCAAAACTGGAAGTCAGACTAAGGACACATTGTAAATAAGTGCAAGAATTATGAGAGTTCCTTTAGTAAGTGTTTTTGCTCTTTTCTGATGGATAAAATATTGATAACATGTGATGTATGTAAAATTAATGTCAGGCTGATAGAGAGGAGTGAAAGAAAAGAGAGAAGCAGTTTGGTTTGCCCAGGCCGACTGAAACATTGATTTATAATCAGGGAAATATTTAACAGAGTGTGGACTGTTGTTCAAATCAAAGAAACCAGGGGGTTAGTGTGTGTTTCCAGTTGTGGTCCATGCTGTTCTGAACTGTGGTGATGAAGAGAGTAAAAGCATCAACACTATCAGGGATGCTATTGGATTAAAAACATTTGCTCAATAAAAATGAAGCTATAATAGTTCTCACACATTTATTAAGTGTGATGAAGTCTGTGCATTTATTAGCTTTGATGTAAAATGGAGTGGAAATACAAAAAGATTAAAATGGCAAAATGATTTGACTAATTTATAAAAATTTCATTATTATTTGTAGCCTTGGGTCTGTTGTTCTCCATCGTATGGGAACGATGGCTTTCCAGTCTGCCTTTTTGACAGGTTTTTATCTAATGCTTTGAAGTTAACCTGTGTTGGAGGAGGTTGGAACTTTAGTGGTTACCATGGTGTTTTACCCCAGTAAGAAGTGAACCTTCATCACTGAAGTGAAAACCTGAAGTTAAAGTTATGGTTAAAATGGTCCTTCTATCCTGAGAGTAGTCAATACATGATGTATTCAGAAAAAGAACAGAAATAATCAGACCTCTGTGGCAGCTGCAGGACTGACAAAACTCTGACCAATCCATGCTTTACGCTCCAAAAAACCAAAAACCAATCAGATGCCTTCATGTCTAGTTCTGCCTATGCCCAGTCAAGCTGCCGTCTCTCTCCCTCTCTCCCACAATCACTGTCTTCACCTATGTCCACAGAAAAGCCACACTCCAGTCTGGTGGGTGGCAACGTAGCTCTGGCAATGTGCATTGAGTGTCAGCGGGAAGGTGGAGGCGTGGCTTCAGAGAGAAGTCTGAGGAAAGGGGCTGGGACTTTTGACTTGTGTATTTTCAAAATGTGGCCTACTAGAACCGTTTTTCCAGGATCTCCAACCCTACCTTTAACTTGATAACCTCAAATCCTGCTTTGCAGTGCAAGCACTGAGTAGATGTTTGTGTCTGTGTCTGCACACTGTTTAAGTTTGACAACATGCAACAATACAGTTTTGAGTAACTCTCACTGCTCTCATTGGAGAAAAAAGAAAAGCGAAAAGATGCTGATAATCCCTGTGCTACCTTCCAAAACCAAACATTCACATTTATTCGGTTGCCCCAAAAAATACATGCTTTGTGACTGCTGGATGTGTAAACACACAACCATAGCATATCAAGTGTTAACATATTAACTTAAACAGAAATCAGATACGGACTTGAGTTACTTAACAGGAAGATTTTTTTTTTTCTCAGTGTTCTAATCTTTAAACTGCCCTTTGCATTATCCTACACATTTCTGTCGTCATTTTAAGTGAGCAGTAGCTAATGACTAATGGACTGATGGTTATCATTTAAACCCCGACACATTAGCCACTCTCACACATTCAAATGGAGACAGAGCAGTGTCAGAACATTCATAATTATACATCATTAAAGTAATTTGATGCCCAGAGTAGCAACACGATTAAATGGAATAGGTTTTTCATAATAGGGGTCTGGAGATGTGTTGTTTTCTTGGCTCAGACATCAGGATAGAGCCACAATGCACTGACCTCATCAGGGACACGGCTTGTTTATTCTAATTAGAGAAAACTGAGGGAACAGACAACTGCAGAAATGAAGGTCAAAACATTCACCTGCGTTTATCGCTACATTTCAAGTTTGAAAATATTCCAGTTCGTAATTCATGAAGACACACAAACCGTGTAAGCCTGGGGTTTATTTGTCCAATGAGACAAATCCACATGGACTTGAACTGGTTTCTAGTGATGGGTGACCAATTAATATAGTTTGTGGCTGTGAGCAAAAATGCTGTCAATGCAGCTGTTGGTGGAGCTCGTTACCTTTGTTGTAATAGGTTGAACCTACTCAGTTTACCTCTTGGCAATTAATTCACTGGCATCAACACCAAAAAAGTCATGCACCACAATAGTCCTGCTTGTAGCGAAATTTAAAGATGTACATACTTTAGATTCAATTTTAAGATCATGTCCTTATGTAATGCATACAGGGGGTTAATAGTTAAACAGCACTCATGCTCAGTGTCATTTGTACTGTGTGGTACTTTGATGCGCAGTCATTATTGGTGAGATATCTCTGGTTTTGTATGTGTCAAGTTGAATTCACACACCCAGTCTTGCCCTTACAGGTGTTGTTTCCCTTTGGGAAGCTGAAAATATGGCTGTTAATTAACTCGCTGCCGATCCCACACTTGTGGCTCTCTGTCAACACTTCCTTTACAGGAATAATCTAAATGGTCTGGGAAGTCACACGTTCACACTTATTTGTGCTTGTGTGAGCAGCTGCATGCTTGTGTGAAACTAAATAGCACTTTCTCACCGACACATCCACTCAGCCACATGAAAAGCAGCCGAGCACTGGGTGGGGCAGTTTACACACGACGCAAGTCACCTGGTTCTCTAAGACTTGATTGCGGAGAACCTGCCACACTGGTCTACCCACTGTGCACAAGTTTATTGGTGGAACTAGTTATATTTTAACAGGCTCAAGGGCAAGACCATCTGTAGATGCCACGTGGCTAAATTGTCCTTTCACCTGGTTACTGAGAAGCCAGTGCCGAAACGCCGTTGACTGTATGCATGTTTGGGTCAGCATATTTAGGGAGCAGAGTTGCTCTCTCTACTGAATATAATAGCTTGGAGCTGTAGCAGTACATTCGGTGTAAAATCAGTATAAACGCCACTGGGAGTGGATTTATTCCTTTAGGGGCAGTGGGCTGTTCTTAATATGTACTATCCTAGTCTTCTCACCCACCCCTCTACTTTAATGTAGATTTGAATCTTCAGTTGTCCTCAGCACTGTGTTAAATGTGACTTTTTTGTGTTTAAATCATTAGGCACATTTTTGAACAAACATTACTAATGTTTGCAAGTGTTCCCTTTCTGAGTGCCATTATTGGCATCGAATTATCAGTTCCTGTTTGAAGCGTACAGATAACCATGACTGGATTATTTTGTCACTGAAGAAAAATAGATGAATCTGAGGTCTGTTTTTTTTTTTTGTTTGTTTTTTTGTATCACAACAGAGGGACCAGTCCCATAAACCTGGCTGTCTGTGATCAAGTTATGCCACTGGTCAGCCAGCCAGCCGACTGGTGATGTTCTTCCACTAATGACTAATGTTTCAGAATGAATTGCCATAAAAGTTTTCTAGTCTGAGTCACACTCAGACTAGACACTCAGACAGGCATACTTGTTCAACTGTCTGATAACAAACAGCTTTGGGGAATTGAGCTGTATTAAAATACAGCATATGACGGATAAACAGAAGGAGCTGGAAATGATAGAAAATAGGCAGAATGCAAATGCAACAGTGATACAAGTCTTTAACTACATGTTTACATTCTCCAGCCATTTCCTTTTTTTGATTTTGTCTTCTTCTGTGGACATTTATTCACAGTGGACATCGGGTGAGGTCTGCATGATACAGTTCTATAAATGTGTTAAGTCTGAAATGTCGTCTGGTGTGGAGGCACTGTAGGTAGTATTTTTTCCTGGTAATTGATACATATAGCAGAAATTACATCTTATAGATCTGCAGGGACTAGATTTTTGTTTGTCCCCCATCAAATTAATACACTTAAAGGGGCAGTAAGTGCAGTAAAAATCAAATGGTGGTGTGGAGGATTGAAACCCCTCAACTATTTCTGAGCAGCAATTAGCCAGGTGTGGAGATGAGAAGGTATGTTTAATTTGAAATTCTCTCTCAACCTCTCTTTACAGTCTCCACACAGCTAC
This sequence comes from Caranx ignobilis, assembly GCA_021432705.1. Classification (NCBI taxonomy): domain Eukaryota; kingdom Metazoa; phylum Chordata; class Actinopteri; order Carangiformes; family Carangidae; genus Caranx; species Caranx ignobilis. Next base: position 81,962,048 of record MU269990.1, on the reverse strand, counting down.
TCCTGTCACTTTTTGTGTAAACAACTTGGGGAAAATGATCTGAAAGCATGTATTATTACTGCTTCTCACTCCTCTCTTGGCCAGCAGGCTTTTCATCTGGCCTACGAGTGTTGCTGCCCAGATCATCTATACACACCTTTTTGCCTTAAGATGAGTTTGAACAACACTTTGTATAAACTACGTTGTTTCAGCCGTACCTCAAAGGCAGCAGTTTTGACAGAATTGTCAGTCCAATTGAATGCTGGAATTGCCTGACCTAGGCACTCCACCATCCCAAAATACACCCGTTCAAAAACTGTTAAACCATTTGAAATATGTCACCCCCACGTCCACAATAGATTACAGAGCAATACTGACTCACAGACAATAAAGAAAATGTGAGTATCTTCATACTGCAACATTGGAGCAAAAATCACAGAGGCCCAAAATACCTGTCTTAGTGCTATTTATTCCTTTTTTAAGGCATTGAATAATCTGTAATGGTGAATGCAAACGTATAGTAAACAAATAGGGCGCTGCTTTGACAACATTCATTAAATGTCACTGCTGTGTGTTCAATTCAGTTGAGTGTTTGTAGTCGTTCGTTTTTCATTAATCGTTCAAGTAATTCTTCACTCATCGCTTTGTATTGTAGGTTTTTGTTGCGACAGAAAAAAGTTAAGTGTCTGTTCAGTACATTTAGAATATACATGTACATATTGGCAGTGATGTGCGTTGCTTTGTAGCTCAGGGAAGGAGGGTGGTCATAGAGTTAGCAAGATGTTTGTGATATTGTATGTTCAATGGCAGCAAATTTCATGTCTCTCTGCAGTGTGTTCCTCGAGCAGTGTTACAAATGACAGGAATCAGGAATGATCACGTCTTGTATGGCTATAAGGCTTGTAAGGATATATAAGTACAATATATGAAATGGGAGAAATGTGGCCTTTATAGTAAGGGTAGAACAGTGGCAGAAAATCAGAGATTGTTGTCCGTTAGCATCAGCTGCAGGCTTCCTGCTGTCTACATCAGAGGAGTAGCATTCATTTGATCTCAGAGAAACTGGCTGTCCATCTAGTACCAGTCTGTTTCAAATAAGATGGTTTCCTCAGCTGGTTGCTCTGCGCGCACTATGTAGGTTCTAGTTTTCACTGCATGATTTGGCTCCAGTCCCAAGACACATTGTTTGAAATGTGTGTCTGTTTGGGAGGAGCCCTTCACTGTGAAGTTCAGTCATCAGAGAATGGATGAATGTGAGGAGACAGCTGGCATGATACAAGCGCACACACATGCTTGCACACACACAAGGGTCCTTAGGGATTGCATGCACTGTGCCAGGTAGGGCAAACACACAAATCACGCATGCGCACTCTCACACATTCTTCCACAAACAGGCCCCCCAGGCTTACATAAAGCCAGGCATAGTTTAGCTAGGAATGAGTGCAGACTGAGCTGAGCTGAGCAACACGAGGACAGAGAGACTGACTGAATGCAGGTGGGCAAACTCATCTGTGGAAACGTGGTATTAAATATGCTCATCAGCCAAGGTGTGGCAAATTCCTCTCCATTCAGTAGGTAGAAAACCTGCATGCATGGATGCATACAGTATGTGATAAGATTGCAATCATACAGTTCTCACTCATCCATCAATTCAATTAATTTTTGTGCCTGGTTATTGGTATTCGGGCTCACAGGAGCACCTCGTGTATTATACAATTTCAAACATCACAAAATGTTGTTTGTTGACCAGCTGAAAATATGTGCCATTATGCCCCTAAACAACAAAAATGTACATTTCTTTCATCTTCGATTTCTGATAATGCATGGAGTATAAGAGCAGAATTCTACATGAGTTTAAATATTAAATCAAAGCGGTCATGGCGTGATTTACCCAGGTATCCAATGCAGCCTTGTCATCATTATCCAAACAACATGGAGCCAGAGGTTTTCCTTTCTTCTGAGTTCAAAAGAACGATATCCAATAGGTCTGATCTGTTCCCAGGAGCATTTATCCAACGGGCATTTTTCTTCCTGTTCCAACCAGCAAATACCCTCACAGTCCTCTGCTTTCACAACTCTCATATTTATAGATGAGGTTAACTCAGATCATGCTCATGGAGGACACATCTCTTAACACCCAATACCCTCTCAGACACGTACCGTGATGACAGCAAGCAAACAAGCAAGTATTGCATTACCTTCAGTGCTCTCGAACTGTCCTAACCATCTCATGCATCAGTGGACAGAGCAAGTGATGTTTTGCTCACTTGAAAAATTGGACTTTGACCATTTTTTCACCTGCATTTTTCAGACCAGCTTCATTCCCAGGATTGCCAACACCAACAGGCCTTTGTCAGATTAATGTTTTCATATTAACATAAACATCTTCAGAAATTTGGACTCCTGAACTGATTCTTAGATTAGATTAACCTTTTCTTGGGAGAGTGAGTAGGAGAGAGTAGAAAAACGAGCAAAATCCCTTTCTGCTCAAAACCAGGAGGCTTTTTAAAAATCACCAGAAGCTGCTCCTCTCTCATAAAATTATCTCTAAGCAAAACCTGCCTCTTTGACCATGTGAGCTGAAGGATATTGATCATTTCTATACTGGCTGAATGCACTGCAACTTCAGAAAATCGGTGCACAAAAGCTATAACCTAATAAGGAAAACATCAGTTTGCAAATACAACACAATACAAATACAGAAATAAGGAGCAAGTAGCACCACAGAAGTGTAGTTAGGGGACACAACAAGTTGCTCTCAAAATAAACCATAACGCACATTTTTAGCCAGTTTTCCCTATGCAGAGTAAGTGATGGGGCAAAATCTAGTTCTTGTCCTGCACAGAAATCCATTTTAAAGTTAGCCAATGTCTTAAGCCTTTCACGACTGGAGATGGCACATTTAAGTCAAGGTAGCACGTCCAGATTTATGGTAGGTTTTGCCTATTAAACCGGACATAAGCCCTTCAAGGCAAAAAGAAGAAACTTCATGTGAAAAAGAAGCATCATACTAGTTTTGGCTCAAATATTGCATCCTTGCCTGGAACAAGAATCATGGATCCCCTCGTATAGAGTCTTGTATTTAAATGAACTTTGCTTATTCACTCAGTTTTGAAGAGGTTTGTTCTGTGGTGCAACATGAGTCACAGGTAAAGTGGTGCATGAGGTTGGCCTTGATTTATAAAAACAAAGATTTTCACTCTTTGCTGGAAGTCTGAGTGTTAACAACCATAAAACAAAACTCCTGTCCAACATGACCAACTATTGCACACTACCTGTGATACATTATAATTTGTCCACTCCGAACAATGAATCATTTTCTTCCAACAAGTCCCTTTGGGCTCAGTCCTGGAATGAGTAATATTGCTATTTTTCCAGGTCTGTATGCACACCTAGTTTCCATAAAGATTCATTATTCACAGTTGTATTCATTATCATTTATATGGCAATTCTTATCTGTTTTTGTTTGTTTGCAGCTCACATGTTTATGTCCCCAGTGTAGTATAATGGTTAAGAAAATGTATTATTTGGCTACAAAATCCTTGAACAGTTGTAAACAGCTTAGCACATGCTCAGTTTCGTTCAAGCAGTTAAAGATCTTAGAATGAATTGAACCCTCAATTCGCCTTTATGAAAAGCCACATGCACAGTCTACGAGACATAATTGTTATCTCTTTAAGAAGCTGTCAAGTTGAGAATCATATTAACATTAGGTTAGGCTAAGAAAGTACACACATTCACAAGCTTTGGCCTGTAGCTTTACATTTGTGAAATGCTTGTTGTTCCTCACATCTTTATTCATGACCTATGTTCTTCCTCATGCACTTAGTGAAAAACCCTGGGTGATAAGAGCACTTTATGAATAAATTTGACTGTCTTTAACAAGCACATTCACTCTCTATAACCTTTTGACTTTCTGTTCTGTTCTCTGTACTCGTCTTGTTAGAAAGGCTGTGGCAAGGGTCCAGAAGTGATTCAAGAAAGGCATTGCCTCAGTTACCCCTCTCACTGATCCTCCCTTCTGCAGCTTTCCTTTGTCACTCTGAAGAAGTGAATCCATAACCTTGTGAAAGTCTCAGTGACATTTGATCTTTGGCAGTCAGAAAGCGTGCACGTTCTGTAGGTGGTACCATTTACAATAATACGAGTTCTACTATTGAACAATATACAGTAAGCTTCCTCAAAAGGTCAGAGTCAGGGAGTTGAGAGTCACAACTTGCAAATCTCACATCAGTGATGAAGTCAAATCAGGTTTATTTGTTTGGCACTTGGCACTCTTTACACTTTAAGGTGACTTTACACCAACAACATTTAAAAGCAATAAATCAAAATGATGGATGGACTCATGAAAGAGCCGAATGCTCAGGAGTTTTGCTGATATGAAAACTACAGAATTCATGAGGCCTTCCTTAAAGATCATTCATCCTTTGTCATCCTTTGGATTAAATTTGACATTTTCGATGAGGCACCTAGTTTCTCTGTGAGGGAAGCTGAGAGGATGAACAACTGGTTGTTCAGATATTTAGCTAGTAATTCAAATGGAGCATGCTGTTTTGTTTCAGCTTGAAAGGAGGCTGTTTTATGCTGTCTCGTCTAAAGTGGGCTAACTTTTGCTTTTGTTTGGCTCAGACACCACATGAGTCAAAGTGAAGCCCTTGTTCTCTGTGGAATTGGAGCTATTTGCTTTTAGAGATGTTGTAGCTGGTACTGTATAAGGCACATAAAGTCACCGCAACTGAAAATCCTGCATATTGCCGTAGTTACATCTTGACACACATCAACTCACAAAATGTGTGACAAAGTGGCTCATTTATTACTGTGTTTGAGGAGCAGCAAATTGACCCACAAACCTCCACCACCTCAGCCAACTGACAGTTAAAATTGCAGGTCTTCAACCAGAAAATATTTCCTTGTACAGTAATAATTCAATAATTAGATCTTTCGATTATTACATTAAAAATGTTTTCTACGCCTCCATGAACCCAAGGTGACAACTTGTAATTATTGATTTTGTTAGACAAGAGCCCAAATGCATTTACAGCAGTATACGTTTGCAGGGACTCCTCACATGTGAGGAGCTGAAACAAGGAAAGTTTTCTCATCCTTGTTGTCTGTGAGGATGTAATTGCTGATTGATCATCTTATCACTGCCACATTAAAAACTGCTGTTGTTTTTTTTTTTTTTTTTTTTTTGTCATGAACTATCACCTTTTTCCTGCCACTTGAGTGTGTAGTCCTGAGTTTTCAAATCCATGTGAAAGAGGTGCAGATGCAGATGCTGTATAATGAGTTGTGATGGGAGGGGTTCTCATGTTGCTTGAATGTCAGCGCTCTCTCTGCTTAAGGCACTCATCATGCTATGCTCACAACAGAATTGCGAATCTTTCTTGATCCCTCATCACTGTGGAGCTGGATAAATCACTTAAAAATATCCTTTTTAAATTGAAAATTGAAAACACATCATCTCCATTTTCATTACACTGCCCAGAGGGGGCAGTGTGTCGCTGTGTGGTGATGTTGAGCCCCAGGTCAGGGGGAAACTGCAACATTTATCCCCTCTTAGATCAACTCTCCTCCTGACAAAGTGCACTGAGTGCTTCAGGGGTATGTGCTTCATTTGCCTGATGTGTATTAGCTCCCCATATCTGCCATTCAACACAATGACAGTAATTTGGCAGAAAGGTGAAAACAAGCAGAGGCCCAACTGCTGGTATTTAGTCAGAATTGAAGCTGATCTAGCTTAAATGTCAACTTGGGATGACAAAGAATTGATACAGTGCAGGCAGTTAATATGTACATATGTCTATGTGAAGGCTGATGCATTGTGACACTGAGGCATGTGAGATTGCAGAAGGGTTTTACATTTGCTTCACTTACACTTACACACTTTACTGTACATGCATTTTATTTGATATAGAAACTTGTATGAACTGTATTATAGGCTTTGAATAATTTACACATCAGCTTGCAGCCTGATTTAATGGAAGGTTAAACATTTCTAAAAATACATAGGATACATATGATATGATATATATATATATATATATATATATATATATATATATATACATACATCTATGTCACAAAAGCAGAAGCACAATTTTTGAGAGAGAAACATATTCATTCCACAGGCTCAGTGTAAGCATATGTCTTATTCAGCATTTCAATTTCAAACATGTTTGTTTCTTGTGCAGATTCTAATTCCCTCTCATCATTGATATTCACTCTTGAAAGCAAATAGTTCAAGGAAACATTTGGGTCCACAGAGAAATGCCGTACTTACTGAATAGCCTGCATTTTCAAGAGGCGGCATCTGACTCAGAAAAACACCCTGTCACCCCCGTCGCTTCATGAGCCCATGTGGAACTTGCCTCTCAGACTTTTTGTCATGCCTGCAGTAAGGACCATTACAAACCTGATTTATTTGGCATGCTGCTGTGAGCACACCCATCTGTGAGCTGCCTGTAAAACTGATTCGTGCAAAGGATCAATTTCCATCTGATGGTTCTATTTGTCTGTATTTCTGCACGCCAAGAATAAGTGTTGCAAGAAATGTGGAATGAGATCTCATTTTCCGCATGGATCCATCATGTGCTGCATGCGTTGGCATGATATAGTATCATTATTGTACATCAGCCATCTAATGTTAGTTACGTCTCTGCACAGAAATACAAATTATATCCTCTGATTCGCTGCTTGATGTCCCACTCCCGACCAAGACACATTCCCAGGATTTGTTATTTGTTTAGTGTCATATTTTTAAATGAAATATTCATTGTTTTGTATATGCTGATATTTATGCATGAGCAAAAGAGAAACAGGCAAACAAACTTTAAAAGACGAGGATAGTTCATTTAAGTTCTATTTGCTGCTTTCTTAGTGTATTAGCATCCTTCAAATGCAGGTTGTATCTGTACTTTTGTCTTTTTCCCTCCCTCTCACCCTCCAGTGCCAACTTCGAACTCTCAGAGCCGGCATCCAATACCAAAAAAAAAAAAAAAAAAAACTAAAACCAAGATGTCGGGTTTATTTTCACTCTAAGAAACATGACAGATGAAAAATAGATGGAGAGAGAAAACATTCTAGGCAGCGGCGACAGCTTTGAAACCTTGGAGAGCCCACTGCAACCAATCTCTGCTTCACAGGCGTGCAGTGGCGCACTGTGGGAAGTTGGGATGATGCACTGATGTTTCCAGAGGAGAGAGAGGGAGAGAATGAGAGAAAATGGCAGCAAATGAAGTTGGCGGGCTGCGGAGTATTGTTCCCTCCTGCTCACAGTAATGAACAGGCCGTTGGAACAGACTGGGGAAATTGGTCCCCGGTGGGGCCCCGAGCCTTCTCTTTCTCATCTGTCAGGTGTGTTCAGTACACATGAAAGCACACATACCTGTGGAGGTACACGCGTGAAGATTGTGTGCACATACTGGCATGCACTCAGACAAGCAAATGTTAAAACACCACAGCTCACCATACTCAGAATAAGTGGTCCCCATTCATGCCCCTCTGTGTGTTGGGGATACCCAGTAGTGTGTAATCACATTCACTTACATTATCCTTGCATACTAGTCTTGTTGTAGCCACAGATGGAGACAGATGATGATACACAAAAGTAACTCTTAGGGCCTCTGTTCTAACCTAACCTTGTATGACATGGCTTGCTTTTTTCTTTCTTCTTCTTGTTTTTTCTTACACATCTAAAGATCAGTGTTCACTGGCCAAAGCTACTTGCTGTGCTTGACATAGTTTGTTTAATGCTCATCCATGAAGGATAATAGAGAAATCTTGAACATGTGAGCATGCTGGCCTTTCATAAAAAAGAGGGTCTAGATTCCTGCTTAAAAGTGGTGTGATATGACTGGACAAAATGAGTTTATGAATAACTAATGTTGTGTTAAATTTCCCCCCATTTTATCTATTTATTTGTGCTGAAGCAGAAAATAAAATATTAACGACATGGCTGTTCAAATATATATTATGCAGTCACAGTGTAAACCATGTTTCCTGCTCACTTAATCTCTTACTTTTAACCAACCAAGTCCCTGTGTTGGACTCCACACAGGGTGGGTCATTAGGGACTGCTGAACAGCTGATACCTAATGTAGTGCATGTACTTGTAAGTTCTTGCTGGCTCAATAAAAGGTGAAATGGATGTTTGAGCCACTCTCACAGCTAGCCAGCAGTGAGTGGGACATGGATGGAAATACTCATCATTACAGGGCAGTAAAGTTCTGGAGAGCCTGTCAGTTGTGAATAGCTGATGTATATTTTGTGAACTACTTTCATAAAATGGTATATAATCTAAGGAATACTGTTTGGCAACACTAGAGCAGATACACACCATTTAATCCATTTGTTACACTGGTGCCCTTATGTAACGAATAACCGTTAGCTTATTTGGCCAGCTTGCTCACCATCTGCAGTTGTTATGTCATCTTATTTCCAAAGGCCCATCATTAGCTAACCACTGGTGATAATCATTTGAAAAATTTGGTTTATAGAGAAACCTACTATTTTAAATGTGTCGAATGTGGTTTCAAAAATGACATTTTGGATAACAACTCTGCCGTATTATCTTTTCAAACCCATAACAATGTGGAAACAAAAGTCCCCAAAAGGCCCTTACACACCAGGGACGTGACGAACAAAAGACACAAAAATGTGAAATATTCGCCGGCGAATATTCATATATTCAGCACTGGTTTGTTTACTTTAGCCAAACCTGCTGTGCCACTTGTCGTCTTGTTAGCATCTCTACTACCTCCAACACAGCAACTCACCATCTAATCACTACCCTGACAGCTGAGTTGTTCGGCAATGCTTCGCCACACATTGTCCTTCATTTTTTTGTCTTTGTAATGTTTATGTCCCTCGTCAAACGAGACCGTGAGAGACACAGGTTGTTGACATTGTTGTCATGGTGTTGTGACGCACCTCCTTTTCATGTTACATGACTGGTTGATGCGTTTAGTCGCCAGGCAGAACTCAGAAAAATAGATTTTTGTTGCGTAACATTCACAGTCTGTGTGAAGAACTCATGTTGAAAACAACCAGAGTTTGAAAAAAGATATTGATGTGAATTACCCACACGAAAAATACATCCCTGGTGTGTAAAGGCCTTAATTGCGAGGCTTAGGGAATGGTCAGTTACACAGATCCCATCCTCTCCCTCACCAGTTAGTGCCATCCTCACTGACACATAATAAACATTAATCCTTCTTGAAAGGTGTTTTACCACTTTTTGTTTCTTCCGCCGCCAGCAAAAGTGCTAAGCCTCTAAGAATTCATTTAAACTTCAATTGTAGCCACCTGTAGGAGGGTGACCCCGAGTCACTGATGAATGCTCAGATTCTATTAATACAGTATGTTGGGGCTCCTCTGTTGTCACTCCTGTTCCCTTTATTCATGAGTCTCCACTGTCTTTTGAGTGAAGAGGGATTTCAGAATGACCATGATGACGGCAGAGGAATAAAGCCCAGATATCTCTGAGCTGTTTTGTCTCAGAGGAAATGCCACCTCTTGGCCCGTTCACAGCTAGAGGAGGGAAAAATAATATGACCATTTAGGAACGGGGCCCTTCAGAGAGTTGTAAAGCCATGTTTCTCAGTACATGTAGAGGAAGTGAGGTTGCTGTCTGTAATTCTTACTCTTCTGACTGTGGTAATTAAATTACCCAATGGAGGAGTGAGAGCCTGGCCTTCACTTCCGGCTCTATAATGTCTGCCCCCACCTTAATATCACAAATGTTGAGTCACAGGTCATCATTACAAACAAGGCTGAGTCCTAATGTGTAAAATTAAGAAGTGGTCTCACTTCAAGCATGCATTGACCTCTAAACCTCTATTATTGTAGCAGCATCATGAGCTGAATCCAGATTCGTTCTGTTGCCCTGTATCTACAGTATATCTGTCTTTTTCTATTCCTCGACCTCTCCTTCCTTTATCTTCCTGTCTTTCTCTTTTTCTCCTTCGCCCTTCCTCCCTGACTGACTCAGCTTCACATCAATCACGGCCAATGTTTATTGTCAATGAAATATTTAGTGCGAGGGGCTCTGTGTGCGCAGATTGCAGATTTCGTCTCACCCCTGAAACAATAGATTGTTTGCGCGTGTGTGTGCGTGCATGTGTGTCTCAATTGATTTAGATGCAGAACCTTGATGCCAAGAATCTTTATCTGTGTGTATGCTATTTCCATGATTGGAGTAGGATATTACAGGTTCACATCTCAAGGTTCATCTCAGCCATGGCAGTCAACACATAAATAACATACGTGGAGTATGTGAATTATAGATCCCAGCTGTGCGCCATGGAAGTATAACCCCTGCTCCAAAATTTTAAATATGCATTCAGTCTCAGCAAATACAGTGTAATATGGATCACTGTAATACAGCCTTCCTTTTTAGGTGTTTATTCATGCATTGGTTTGGTCATGATTGATAATTGATAGGTCATAGTGTATTACATTCGTTAGTTTGGACATTTATAAATAATCAAAAGTACCCTCAAAATTGTTAATGCACATGTTCAAAGTTGTGTCTCTATATACCAGTTATGCATGCTTCAGAAGAAATTATGCTTGCCTATAAACTTTTAAAATGTCCTTGTATCTGCTTTCGACTACACTGTAGTGAAAGTGTAATTGCTTATATATAGGCTGTGATTCATTCATTAAATACCTATAAGATCCAGTATTGCATATATACTGTGGACCTTCATGTCACACAATGAGCTAGTACAACAGGCTTTGCAGGCAGAAATGTGCATTCATTTAAGAGTCAGCGTTTGATATTTTGTGAGGAAACAAGACCATATATTAAATTGGAGAACATTTGAGTAGTAACGAGAACACATGGCCATAGACAGTAAGCAGTTTAGTAGCCAAGTTTAATTAAAGTGCTGCTGTGAATTCATTCCAATGCATTGTAATGAGTGGTTAGAGAGCAGCAAGTTGCAGAGTTAAAATGCAACCTACAGTAACATTTGTGTAGAGAGAGAAGGCTAAGGAATCAGAAGGATAAGTCTTGTTATAAACAACGTGTGTGCGCTGTATATAAATGCAGAAACTTGTATGTATGTACATTTGATGTGTCAGCAAATGAAGATAAAAAAAAATGTGACAGATGAGAGAAATGCTGACTGAATTGCAGATAAAAAATTGTTGACTGTACAAAATGATGGCTGGTGAGAGCTGGTGGGTGATATGAAGGTTTGAAATATGGGATAATTAAGAGTAGTTATACTAAAATCCCCCAACAAATAGAAAAACTGGAAGCCAGAAATCACACCCTCTAAACAAAGCCGACAAACATTTTTTAACCTATGAAATTATAGTCATTTAGTGCAATGACAGAGAATCACAGTCGTTTGCTGGTGGATAGACCATTGAATCAATGAATGCAACTTTTTGGGAGTCAGGGTGTTACATATTCCACCAGGTTGTATCTATGTGTCATACTTTTGATAAATTGCAAATGCCATTGTTCTATTTTAGTAGTTTTGTCCCAGAAGGAAAATGAAAGCTCTTTTAGCTTACAGACCAGAACCAGCCATGGAAGAGACACACTTGCTCTGCACCTGAATAAACTCTGGACATCACTAATTCAGTTTTCCAATCAAAAAGCTTTGGATAACAAAGAGTATTTAATACTTCCTCAACAGAAAACGAGGGCATTCATAGCTGGTGACAGAGGGAGGAAAAGGGAGCCAGAGAAAATGATAATGGACGGAAAGAACACCTACTGGGTTGGAATTGAAAATAAACTGCAGGGGACAGTGTGATACGGAGAAATGTGGAGTAGGAGGAGAAAGATCACTTGGCTATAAGCAGCCCGGGCAAATGGCGGAGGGGACAGGGTGAATAAGCCAAACCGTTTTTAAACAGGTTTGACACAAGGGCCCCAGGCCATCCACTCACTCCACAGCTCAGTAGGCTGCCGTAATGGCACCCCACCTACTGCCACCCAGACACCCTCTAATGGCACTCAAACTGCCAACGTCTGCCTCCCTCAAGGCCGCTGTGTACTTGCTGTAAAATGTAGACCTCTGGCAGGTTGGAGCAGAAAAGACACAGCACATTTGCACAAGACTTTGGAAGTGCTTCCTCGAGTTCGGACAGTGGGGCACAGGCAGGTAAGAAAAAGTGTCAGCTGTGCTTCCATTTGTTTGTTTTGTCTTACAAGTTAAGCATAGTACAGTGATAAAAACGTATGAGTTGATTGTATAGCCCTAATAATTCAATTTCAAAATAAAGTCAGTTATTAAATGTACAGTTGGAAGTTTGGTCTTTGGTACCAGCTATGTTCATTTGGACACAATGCTGAGTGTCTGTGAGTTGGTTAATGTCAACTCACTCTCTCACTCTCTCACTCTCTCTTTTTGTCCTCTCAGGTCAGAATAATGATTGAAGATTTAGGGAAATACACTTATTTGCTTTCTTACTAAGACTTAGATGGGAAGACTGATAAAGCTGTTGTATCTGTAAAATGAAAAGGCCAGGGACTGCTCACTGAGCTTGGCATGAGAACTAGAAGCAGGGTGGTTTCTTGATGATTTAGTTCCATCAGATAAATATTATTACTGTGTAAATCTCTCCAAAGAGTTTATCTAAGGAGCTGAAATTTCATCGACATTCAACTAGTGAACACTGTTTTGTTCCATGAATATAAAATTGTATAAAGTGCACATAAAAGGCTAAATTGTAAAACCATTTGCTGGGTGTGAAACTGTGGCTCAAGGATGGCAAATGCAAAACTAAAATATGATACATCTATATTGATAACCATTTCAAAACCACTTCCAAAGGCATCATGATTATGCATAATTTAGACAATGAATACCATCCCATACATCTACAAATAGACTGTCATTACTACATTCAACTAAGTACGGGCTTTCTTTAGTGCAATTCTTTAATTATAACTTTGAGCACAGACAAGACAGAAGCTGAGAGTCTGTTCACTAATTCATCTCCACTGTTTGTGTTGACAAGATATCAGGCTGATATCTGCTGACAGCTGTTGGCTGGTATTCACTTCCCAGCAGGGACAGACTGAATAAAGCAGAATCCACACTGTTCAGTCGACTACCATGGTCTCACATTATCTGACTACTTAATATCTATCAACCTACGCAAACTATGCTCATATCAGTGTCTTTCTTCAGCCTGACGCTTTCGCAGATAAGACCAGTTACCTGCTGACCATCCTTTCGAATCGTTCTCATAAGGAGGCTCATATAGACAACTATGATCTACATAACTTTAAGAATGCAGCCCTGACCGAACCACCTACATTTAACCACTGTGTACATGTTCCAGTTAACAAACGATTCATTTCATGTTATTCAAAAACAGGCGAATAATTTTATTTTCCAATTTTAGTTATGTGCTATACTATACCTTGGTCAGTGCCTTATACGTAACAAAGAAACCATAACCCTGTTTCTCAGCTAAACTAGCTGTTCACCCCTGTTTCCAGTATTTATGTTGAGCTGTGAGATGACTGTCTCCTTGCTGTAGCTTAATTCCTTTTTTCCCTTTAAAAAGCACATCCAAGTCCTGTCCGTTTATATCTTATTCAGTGACACATTAAGTATTTGACAGGCACAGTGGTGTCAAGGGGTCATGTTGAGGATTTGGTACAAGAATAGTAACTGTTCAGTGTCGGTCTATGCTCACACATTCTGATGATCAGCTATGAGAGAACTGTAGTGGTTTCAAGAGCAATCTTATGGTATCAAGTGCAGGGACAATCGAACTTTTATAGGGATGAATGTGATGCATGATAAAATATGATACATCTATATTGATAACTATCTAAAGTTGTCCTTTAACTGTTCAGTTGGGGTCTGAAGGTTTCTTGGATGTAGAGAATGACTCTGAAGGCTCCAGTAGGGCTCTTACACATTCATGGATGTTATTGTTTGTAATCTGATTTACCTCAATTTACTTTCAGCAAATTCGCCTTAATTCTGACCTTTTCATATGCAGTTATTTTATTTACACAAAAAGATCAGATCACTGTCTCGTTAATCTCTCTTGTAGTCTTAGTCTTTTTTAGCACAGGTCTGGGGCAGAAACATGGACACAGTCTGTGCAGAGCTGGCATCCCAAATTGAATTGAAACCGCTTTTGGTGAGAATATAACTAATAGGAAGCAACAGAGCACACACTCTACTGTGGAGTCATATGAGACAAAACAGAGGGCTGTCGGAAATGTGATGCGTGTTGGGGTTGCCGTCTGTTCTGCCTCGAACTTCTCCTAATGTCAATGTTAAGTTTTTCATCTGTCTCGGTGCTGGTATTTGTTAAATTGCAGAAGATCAAGAGTTATTTTGGTTGAAAAGAAATTTCACTCAAATTTTCTCCGGCTTTCAAATGTATTCATTCAACTACTCAACCTGTCAACCCACAGAATGTTGTTGCTGCCAATAATATGGATCAGAGTCTCTGCCTGGCTGCAGCCTGACGGTATGCTGAATGTTTGGGTACCACCCGTTTGGTCAGTGACTGAGCTGAAAAATGTTTGAAAGCCTATTTTAGCACTCTCTTTCTCCCACTTCATCCCCGTCATGCTCACACACTTAAACACTTAAGGACAGCCTCCATCACACTGACATTGCCAATGACACTGATGAGACAACTAGGCCACTGCTTTGACATATTGAGAGCTAAAAAAACTGCAATAATTACTCTTAATTTGTGCCACATCATTAGTTTAGGTCAACTGGTGATTTCACATTGGCACCTTCAGAAAAGACTGTTAGAGGAGCCTATTACAAGAGACTTAAATCTGTCCTGACACAAAGTTAACTTTAAACAAACAAGAAATGGAACAGACAAACAGACAATAAGGGTGGATGTATGTTAAGGTGCAGCTGGTGGAGAATAAGGATGGACTTATTTTAACAGCTGCCCTGTGGAGAGAAGGGGAAACATCTGTTTTTGTACCAAGGGCAGTTATGAAGATTGATCAGTCAATTTGCAATGACTGAACCCTATCTCCTCTGAAAAATTGCTTCAAAGCATGTGGTCTTAAAATAAAAATTGCCTCTGAGCGAAGTGTCTCTCTGGCTTTGTGTGAAGGTGTTTCATGTATTTACACTTCTTCCCTGTGTTTGTGTGCTGATGTGGTGTTGTTGTTGTTGCTGTTGCTGTTGCTGTTGCTGTTGCTGTTGCTGTTGCTGCTGTTGTTGTTGTTGTTGTTGTTGCTGTTGTTGCTGTTGTTGTTGTTGTGCTGCTGTTGTTGTTGTTGTTGTTGTTGCTGTTGCTGTTGCTGTTGCGTGAGTAAGCACAGGTGTGTTTTTGTGTGTGTGTGTGTTACATGCACATGCAGTCTTTGTCGTACATGTCCATTGTATCCAGGAGCTGTCCTCCCTGTCAGGTCTCAGGTATTTATAAGTCTCGACAATGGAAGACAGATCACCAGGCCTCAAGCTGCCGCTCATCCATCCTTCCAAGGGCTTCCAAAGACAGCCTTCAACATGCATTACTCATTCCCATGCTGCTACAAACCAAATTTTCAGCAGCGTTCTATTGGTTTTTCCTCATGTGCTTGGGGTGTTCATCAGCTGGAAGCCTGGGTGTGGCGAGGTCTGCAGAGTTGCATGAATCTTCGGGGGAACAACTCCTCTTTAAATTCATGCTTTGAATGACACTGTCCCCTGTGCACAATGCTTTTATTTCCTGCGGCGCTGACTGTCACCTGAAGTTGGTTTCACCTGAGTTTATTTGCATATTTGTCAACACCTCTCAGTGTGTGGTCATGTCTGAAAGTGTTTGGTGGTGTCTGTGGTTTAGGGAAAAATACTCTTAAAGAGATTTAAGCCCCAGCTGGAGTTACTGCACAGTAAGAGAAACACACAGTACAAACATACAAATAAAACCACTTTGAACTGTGAAACTTGTATTTGTTTAAAAAAAAAAAAATCTGATATTTACTTTTGGAAATGGGGTCGTCTAAGTGGGTCGCCAAGTCTAAACTAGATAACTGGACAAATTTTGAAGTGCTGATGGTGCCAGGTGAAAAGATCATGTGCGTTGACACTGCATCAGGTGGTAATCTATCCAATAGTTACTCAGACATTTCACTCTGCAAATGTCAACCTGCTGCTGGTGGTAGAGGAAAAGTCAGGAGGTCACCAGAGCCATTAGGATTCATCCTGTGGGTGGTGTAATGTCTGTAGCAATAATGTTTTAGCAGAACATCCTGTATTGAGATATTTCAGTCAAAAGCAAAGAGGTGGAAAAACCTACAGGCGGACATCCTTATATCCATGCTGCTATGTCTGAAACCGTTGTCACATTGAACACTCCAGCCCTCTTGTCGGTACGTGAATGTAAGTGTTAACACCCTAAAGAAGTTGGAAGGATACTGGAAGGTTGCCAGTTTGAATCATCAGACCAGTCAGAAAAGTAATGCTCTCTGCTCACTGAGTAATAACCATAGAAATCATATGTTGAAGTGGCCTTAAGCAAGGTGCTTAATCCCTGACTGCCACAGAAAAGCTGCTTAGTTGCAGGAGACAGGAGATGACTCTGGTTACTCTAAGCAGCCTTTGGCTGTGATGTGAGTGTGTCAGACTCTTCAAATGCTTATAACAGGCTGAAGTTGAAAAGAGCCTGAGTATTCAGCATCAATTCCTGAGCAATAATTAATGACAATTAAATGCTTTTTTATTACTTATGATTTTTATATATATTTATAAGTACTATATGTATGGATTTAGTCGTGTTCCTTTTTAATTTATATTTAAAAACATCAAATACGCACATGATGTGTAGACTCAGAAGGCAAAGAAATAATTGGCCCAGTGTTTGCTGCAGGTGATGTGTGATGTTACATGTGAGCAGATGGAATGGTGAGTAATTTATTTTGGACATTGCTGCTTGTCATCCTCTCTCCAGACTTTCCTGTCTTTCTCCTCTGTGCTGTCATAATAAAGACAACAATGCCTCGGAAAAATAACAAAACTCGAGAGAAATACCAAGTTGCATACTCTTCAGGTCTTCACAGAACAACATTTCTCAGGGGTATATGGGCATCTTCTTACTGAATATGACACCCTTTAAAAAGGAGAAAAATTCTTAAGTCCCCTTTGGCTAAATATTTGTCATTGTCTTTTTCTGTTTTTCTATTCTGTATAGTATGTAAACCTGAGAAATGTGCTGTAATATTGAAATGTGATTCCTAAATGTAAATACGACAGTATGCTCATGAAAATGGGGACATTATTTTAAGTCCCATAAATTGTATTGCCCTGGTTTTACCATTTGAAAGAAAAAAGAATGAGCTGAACAGAGATCATAGCAAGGAAAACCCAGTTTTTGTTAGCATAATCCCAGTAGTGTGGATCTCATTGATTCATAACACTGAATTTTGCTCCGATTCTCATAGGATCAGGGACTATGTTGCAGTAAATCCTTTGAGATGCATAGAGTATTGCATAAAATGCCAAGACTTGCATTTGTGTCTGGTGAGACCATGGGTCTATGCTCATGCACTCAAACACAGTTGTAGCAGTAGCACACTATCATTTTAACTGACCGCAAGTGGGGTTTTTCAACTTGTATGATGGATTGTTTCCTTTATCCTCTGGCGGTTTTGGACCTTTATTTTTGGGTCTGCTCTACAAAAGGGAATAGCCACAAGGGACAACACTGCCTCCTCTAATCCAGCAAGTTCTAAATCTCCAGTATGATTCCAGTCTCAAAGAAACAATGCACCCTGGAGCTTAGGGAGAACTGAGAGATGGAGAAAGACGAGGGATGAGAGAAATGGGAAAAGAAAACCACTGAGGGGAGTTGAGAAAGTGAACTCAATCCTTTGTGAATACAGAATAGTGTTGAAAGATGGCATATTAAGGTCCAGCGGTTGGACTTTCTTGGCCTGAAGTAGTGTTTTGTTATTGTAATACTGGTACAAAAGCCCTTTATAATTTATTGATGCCAAAATTTTCTTTCCATATATCTGGAGACTGTGGTCCTTATCAATAAGGACATATTTTGGGATTTGGCAATGCTGTACAATTCACCTGCCAAAAAAGGTGAGTAAATGTAATTGTGCCGAGAAGAAGGAGAACACCATACACAAAGAAACGAGAGACAGAAAGGTACTGAAAGAGACGGAGCTGGAGATGGCATTGTACATCTGAGAGACCACTATTCAGAGAACACATGGAGCACAATGGCAACCATTGGCCTAAAGTTGGCATTGGGTTCCTAAAGAAGAGGACAGGAGTCCCTTTAAACCCACCATCCCACCTGCATCAAGGAGGAACTGCTAAACTCCCTGTGGGCTCAAAGAACAAGAGGAAAAGATAAAAATAGCCTTCTTTCCTCTGACAAGGAAAAATTGACTTGCATTTATTTCCCATCCTTCTCTATTGGAAAAAAGAACCTCCTACGATCACCATCGTGGGGCTTTACCTTTACCACTTCAATGTGATGATTCTTCACTTGAGTCATACATGAGTATTTGCTGATGTTCAATCTGAGCCAAGCCAGCTGTACACAACCTACCCAGCAACAAATAAGGAAGTACCCTAACCCTATTTAGTCTAATCCCCTATAAACCCATAAATCTGTTACTGAAGACCAAAATGGCACCAGGAGGAGGATGAATGTTGAACATTAAGTGGTGCTTAATGTTGCTCGCTGTCTGCTAGATGTGTAAATGGGAAACTACATATGGTCAGAACCATCATACAGTATATTGGCCCTATCTGGGTCCAGTCACAGTAAATACACACCACGTGTTTTCAACTAGAATGGTGCCTGCATATCATCAGGTTATTTAGTAATGAACTCGGTGAACTGTGGCTACCCTCAGTGCAGCCCATTACTCCCAGTAGATCATGACTTTATTATTGCCCATCGTGTCAGAGTAAATGTGTGATTATATGTGGTTCCAATTTAACATGGTGCACTGTAAAGTAGCATTAATTTGGGATAGAGATTGCAGCCAGCGAGTGGAACAGTAAGCCCAGAAAGAGGGACTGTATTGAGCCGAGTTGTATAGGTTTGGCCGTTGTAAAGAGCTGTTGAGGCATTTGTATAAATTATTCAATCTTAATCCTCATTTTGAAATACAACAAACCGTCTATGTTGGCAATAGGTCTTGAGAGCGATGCAGTTTGAGAGCAAGAATGGGGCAGCGATGCCATTATAATATTCTCGCAGGAGCATTTTCTGAACCTGCAACAGCATTGAATAATGAAAATGCCTTTACCCAACAGATCCATTCACTTCTTAAACAGCAGGGAAATGTGCAGCTGCAGTAGAATACCTGATGGTACTTTGAATTTGCCACTGAATTAGGGTAGCTACCAGCTGTAAAACAGCCAGGCATGTATTTCAGCTCGGTTTTGTCCTGCTCAGATTAGCATGTGTGTGTGAGTGTGCATGTGAATTTGTCTACTTGTGCAGGCTACTGTATCATTGATCCGAGGGTCCTGTATGACGCCATGCATGAGTTTGTGTTTTTATGAGCATGAGACACAGGGAAAGATGCCACAGAGCTTTGTGGCTGCATCTATGCTGTGAAAGTGAATAGTGGGGATTCTTTACTTAAGCATGCCCCCTTTTGGCCCCTGAAATGCACGAGCCTATTTCCCCATAATGGCTCTATCGTGTAGCCAGCTCCCACGGGAGCCTCGTTGCTCGCTTCATTCTGCTTTACTAACCCCCTTCTTCACATGTGTGTGTGAAGGGGGAGATGAGGAGGAAAGAAGGGAGCGAGTGTGCTGTACAGTGTTATGATGAGTGAACGCTGATGAGGGACAGTTATTATGCAGAGCTTATTATTCTCTCTCTGCACTGGGGGGATTGTCAGTTGTGGCCGCAGCTATTCATTAAAGCTATGAAATATGACCCAGCCCATCTCGTGTGTGTGTGTGTGTGTGTGTGTGTGTGAGTGTGTGTTTGCCCAGAGGCCAAGCCAACAGATCTGCTGTGGAGCTTTTGTAGTAACTAGAACTCATATTCACTTTCAAGACTTGCTGGACACATTTACTTTGAGTTCTTTTACAGCTCGTCCTTGCTGCCTCTTTTCTTACTTATCTTTAGACACACATGAAAAGAAAGAGCTCAATAAAATTAATTTACAGTCCAGTTATTGCTTTATAGTGCTCACAGTGGAATGGATAAAATTGGAGACTTATATTCCTGAGTGTATATATAATATTTCCATACACTAACGAGCTATATGTGTGTAAAGAGAATATATACATGTGGACAGTATTTACATAAGTATATAGGGTTAATACATTAAATATTCATTAACACAAACGGTGCAGTTCTCAGTATAACTGATGGTGCAGACACAAAAAATGACCTTTTAACCTTTTAATTTATTGGTGAACTTGTCAAGCAAACAGTTTACACAACAAGCAGTTATGGAACATTAACATTCATTATGAGTCCTCTCTCTGGCTTCTAGCTGAATATAAGTCCAATATTCCCCTCCTTGTCGCTCTGTGTTTGGTATCCAATGCAGCGTACTAATTCTGAATGATGGTGACCTTTTTTTTTAATGGCAGAGATATTTCCTCTCTACTTTCTTCATTATTAAAATCAGTGAATTCTTCACTTTAAGCACAAACCGCTGAACTCTTAATATGTTTTACATCAGAACAATATAATGTGTAGGTCACAGGGTGAAGTGTTTCATTAAGTGGAAAAAGTACATGAACAGAAAACTATAGTTCATTCCATTTCTTGTGGCCATGCCCTTGTCCTGTTCCGATTTCTTATTAAAAACTGGGTCAAGCGGCCTCAGGCACGCCAAGGTCTTGACCCTTTAAACTATCATGCCCCCAGTCCTCATTACCTATCACACCAACAGATACTTCAGTGGCAAAGCCCCCCCCCCAAACTTCCATCATCTTGGCCTCAAAGCCCTCACCTTCAGCCTCCTCCGTTCCCCAGCCTCGACCTGCAGTCTCCTGTATGAGATGATCTTTACAGTGATTAATGCAAGTGGGAGGTGGAGACTCTGCTGTTGGCCCATCTCAAATCTCCAACCTGATGTGGGGCTCGAGTTGCTATTTTAGTCTCTATTTACTGCTGTTTTTGCACTTATGCTGGGGTAATCTTCAGCATGTCAGAATACCTCGATAAGCAGAGTTCAGTGAAATACGAGAAAGCACTCCATGAAGGTTCATGTCTTCTGTGTATTTTCAGTGGAGATAAATGGAATATATCGAAAAATTCTCTAGTTGTCTCACGGTATATCACATGAGAAAGTCAGCTACTTTATTCACTGCTCCATTTACCTAATTTTGCTCATCAAGTACTGCTTTTATTTTTCATTTGTTACAGGAATCATCTGGCCTGTACACAGATGTAGCTCAATATGAAGGCTACTGTGTACAGTCTCAATATGAGCTTACATGTAATGTTTACAGTAGTGTTTTGTCTGTGGGATTCTGCGGTTCTGTGTAACTG
This sequence comes from Caranx ignobilis, assembly GCA_021432705.1. Classification (NCBI taxonomy): domain Eukaryota; kingdom Metazoa; phylum Chordata; class Actinopteri; order Carangiformes; family Carangidae; genus Caranx; species Caranx ignobilis. The sequence goes on along the minus strand of MU269990.1, from coordinate 81,940,631 downwards.
TTCGTCACTGCAGTCTTTCAGTCATAATACCTTTCACAGGGGTTTGTAAATGACAGGCCTTGGTGGCCATTTTTCATGTGGTTGCTAGGGTAACAGGTTGAATCAAAGACGTGCTCTCAACTGTGTGCTCGCGCGTGTGTGTGTTTGCTGTCCACCGCATGTCTGCACGACTGTAACTGCATGATTATTTGAGGACTCAAAACCTCTTGAAAGGGTATGAGCTGTATAATTTGTTCAAACAGTAAACCAATTGAATAAGAAGGTCGATGACTGAGTGTGTTTGGATTATGAGGATAATGATCGTGCTGACAGATAAGGGCTTCCTAAAAGCTGCTAAGAACAGCCTGTCTGCACAGAGGACTGCCTCACATTTTACCTGCAGGACAGACGTGCTTCTCTTTATGCTCTGATTTTTGAAACTTGCTGTTATATTACTTGAAATCATCATGCTGTTATGATCAGGGATTCAACACACAAACGGTCATGTGTGCTTGATAAATGAATACAAAAGCCATCATCTGCCAGCATTGTGAGGCTTGTCCCTCGTCTTTACTGCAGTCCACAGCACCTCTCTGAAAGTGCCTGTGGGTCATAGTGGACTTTTAATTGGCGAGCCAGTGATTTTCTGTTGTTGGACCATTGATTTTTATTTGCATAGTTATTTGTTGATGGATAAAAATCCAGTGACAGCCTATTGATCAAGTTTGCAGAGATAACATTGAGAAGTGATGGGGTAGAAGGAGGAGTGGAGGATTCATATTTGCAGTAGAATTTGTACAGCAGTGTCACAGTTGTCTTAGAGAAGCCTACTGTCACCATGTTGTATACATAATACATTTACATTAATGCAACATCAACATTCTACATAAAATATCAGGATGGTATGGATGGAAACATTTTACTTATGTATAAATAATCAAAGATAAGTAATGATCAAAACACCATAAAATGTAACAAAATATTATAGAATGAGGACCTTAAAGGAACAGCTTGACATTTTGAGTTTATGCATATTTGTTTTCTTGCCTAGAGCTGGAAGAGGAGATTAACCCCTCTCCTATCTGTCCTTTAAACAAGTAGCTGTAGCCAGCAGCTGCTTGGCTTAGCTTTAGACTGGAAGTGGCATAACAGATAGCTTATTTGAGTCCAAAGTTGTGTACAAGAGCAACTTCAAAGCAGATAAAGCTGGCATTATGTTTTGTTTGCTGGATCCATCTATGTAAAAACAAAAGTGCCCAATTCTAGCTAGTCACATCACAGTATGTCAACATCATAATGATCACACATTTTAGAAAATAACTGTGGATTAATGGAGATATTGTTGATTATTACCCTGTCTTTGTGCTACCACCTGCTGGCTCCAGCCGCTTAATGAACAGGCAAAACCTGAGACTGGTTTGCTTGTCTACTTTAACTGAAGCATTTTTTGTATAAGATGTCATACTATTGATTATAAAGTGTGTTTTTCTTTCTTTCTTTTTTTCCCAGTCAGGCACCAGCTGGAGAAGCATTTTGTTCAGGCCCTGTTGTATTAAAAATGATGAAGGAGAAGGCCTGCTGTAACTGTGCCAGAACACTAACTGGAGGATGAAACTGGTAAGTTTTCCAAATACATTTCCACTCAACTTAGTGCATTTGCGTGCGTCAATGTCGAAGATCACTAGAATAACTAAAATAGACCATTCTGACAACAGTGTTTTAATCTTGAAGGTCACACTTGACATCAGGCTGGTTTAGCTATAGAAGGTCAGGTCATGCTTGGGTTTTTAGAGGTTGTTTGTGTTCACGTATCAGTTTGTGTTGCCTCGCTTCAAATCAATTCGTAGCCAGATTAGCTTTGTTTAACAACGTTTCTGAGACTGACTTTGACACATTTCGCCTGGTCTGCTGAGAATTCATCACATTGAGGAGAGCCAGCGAAATCCCACTCAATCCCCCTTCCATGCTAGCATCAATGACAAAGGCTCTAAATGGATTAGTGTAGGTGATTATTGCCATTGTCACCAGTCAATAGCTTTTGGGTGCGTGTTGTGTGGTGTCAGCCGAGAGTGTATGGCATGAGTGAGTGTGTGTATGAGTGAGTGTGTTTAGACTTCTATGTTAATACCTAATGAAAACCACATCCTTGTAAGATATTTGAAGGCTCCGTCCCACCTGACAGAGTGAGATGGTGTAATAAGAAAAAAAAACCTGAAAGAAGAGACAAACAAGGGATGGTGATGCAGTGACATGAGTAACGAGGAGAGGCAGGGGAGGGGTGTGTGAGTTGAGAGTGATTCACACCACAAACGGTATTAGAGACCCTCCCTGCAGAGAGCGAAGGAAATTGCCCAGAATTAAGATGGACCGGAAGGGTAAGATGGTGATAGTGGCGTTAAGAGGAGGGGTGGGGGCTGCACTCTGCAAAAAGCGGGGAGTCTTGGCCACAGATCAGTCAGCCAGGAGGACGGGTGTTGGACAGGACACAAGAGGGAGCCTGGGGAGATGGGTAAAAGATGCAGGCAGGGAAAGAGACCGGGAGAAGGAGAGAGACAGATGGATCGAGGTGTGAGGGAGGCAGCAGGGTATCGACAGGGGAGGAATTGTGTTTCAGGAGCTCACTGCCAAAAATGTGTTTGCATCATCCAGCTAGAGCAAAAGGAAAAAAGAGGGCGAGAGAGCAGAGCAGTGGGCAAAACACTGAGCTACGTATTTGTAGGAATGATGGGGGGTGGGGGGGTTACTGAAGGGTTAGAGAGTCAACTATAAATAGCAAAACCCCTAAGGTGATGATTTTCCCTGTGTTAGGTTTAAAGCACAGCATAATGCACAAAATAGTGAGGTGGGGTTAAATCTCATGTGTGTGAATGTGATGGTCATATAACAGAGGCAAGCAGTGCACAGTGTCTGTGCTGTTATTTGTGTACTTACCTACAGCAAATTGTGTACTGCCGAATGTGTTTCCCCAGACCGTGTGTCCTGGGAGGGTGGTAATGTTACTGAAAGTCTGTGACTTCAAGTCTGTGATTTCCAGGGAGCAGCACACATAAGAGTCACATTTCAAAGGTTAGGGGATGTAGCATCAGCCATATGTCACTGCCACACTCACACTTAAAGATCCTATCTCTCCCTTCTTTTTGTTTTCTTCCAAATATTGTTTACTTAGCTGTTATTGCTTCCTCATGCAACTGTCAGAGGACAGACTGCAGTTAGCATTGGGGGGGGGGCAGTCTTTTGCTGAGGAGTCCTTTTAGCATCAGTTTTCAAGCCAGTGTTACCTATCTGTTTAATTAGCAAACATCATGCCAAGTTTAGAAGTTTACAGAGGGCTACGAGTGAAAGCCAAGTCTGTTGGGGGTACGAGGCGCCACAGCGGGCAAGATCAAAAACAACAACAAAAACACAGCCTCGGCATGCTCCTCCTTCAAATGTAGAAATCTCCAGAGTGGGTGAGCTGCAAGTGCACAGTATTACAATATGTTCTTCCCACCCATGCTGATATTTTGCCAAGTAGTCATATTATGCTTCAAGAAAGCAAGACTATGACAAATATGATTTAAAAATGTTTCCACTCTTAGTTCCCACTCTACAAGCACGAGTATTCATAGTTTCGTCTACCACATATAGCACTATGATGCTGCGGTTCTGTCTCATGCGTATGATAATTTGCACTGCTCTTTGAGTTAAAGTCAGGTGAAATGGCAATGTAACTTCATTTTCAAGTGGGTTATATAAGGGTTTTAATATAATTGCTAAAAAGTCAGCATGACTTGGCAAACTTAAGGAGCCACAACTATTTTGAGCTGTGTATCTCACCCACACCTTCAGTGGCTTTGTTAAATCATCATCGGATCAGAGGAAAACAAGAACCGTTTACAAGGATCTCAGTGCTCATTTGGAAATGTATGGGTTTATATTATATTATTATATTATATATCAGATTATATCTCAACTTCCACCTCTAAACCTCTAAACCTTGCCAGAGCACTGCTAGCTAATACCACTTATAAGCACGCTCAGTTTTGCTCCATGCTTCCTCCCTAGCCCTCAAACACTAAGGCTTTAGCTGATAAATGCTATGATCACCAACTAGTTGTTAAAATTATCAGTCGTTTGGTGCTGGACTCAGGTTATCAGAGCTTTTTCACTGAGTCATAAAACCAAAAATAATGAGATGAAAGGTGTTGAAACGCTCTAACACTGAGGGAAAATATAGAGTTCCTGGTATTTTCTTTGGCTTTGCCTCAAGGAGCAACTTGTTTTTCCATCACATATTGCTGTTTCTTCTATAATTAATAGAAAAGGCTATTGTTGATCAGCTGATTTTCGAGATCAGGAGTATGTGTTGCTCCTGGCTAAAATCACTGTGTTTCTGTTTTTTTTTTTTTTTTTTTTTTTGTTTTTTTGGGAAGTTGGCTGGGGAATCTTTGTCAGCTGCCAACATAGCACCACTCAGTGGTGTGTAGTGCTGAAATGGTACAGCTACATTTAAAAATCAGTCGCTCAAAAAGGTCACTATCAAGTCAGTTATTCCATGTTTTGTATTTTGGGTCAGGCAGAACGATCCTATAAATTGGTTGAGTGCTTTATTGAGGGCTGTAGGACACAAGCTCCTTCAACACCACTCACACCCTGAAGTGTATAAAAATATTTGGAACATTTCCTATTTTAATGAAGCAAGGGAACGAGGTGTAGGTCGCTAAAAGCCATCATCTGCTGCTTTTCCGCGTTGAAACCCAAAGGTTTAAGTTGCTTCCTTCTCTCTGGAAACAGCAATTCATTAAAATTTTTTGATTTGTTGATCATTTTAAAAGAGTAGGTATCATTGTTTCAAGAACTCATTACTGACCTGAAATGTTAAATACACACTTATAATAGCTGAGAAATTATTGAAAATATGCCTGGTTAAGCCCCGAGAACATCATTCTCAAAGGCAGTATGGCTTGTGAGGTTTGAGAAACCATGTGCAATTTAGCATGAAGACATTTTCTTATTTCCAACTACATTTTTCTCTGCCAGCCTAGAGAGGTTGGCTGAAAAGCTCTTGGCACATTGTGATTCTAATGTGTTCACAGGCACAAATGGTTAGTGGGAAAACAATCCTGGCAAAGTTATGTTAGAATGTTTGTCAGCCTCCTCCTTTCTATTTTTTCACCACATCTTGCGTCACTGTGCATGTTTTTCTATCTTTCTCATTCACTCTTGGTACATTTCTCCATCCTGCTGTCACACAGCTGTGAGGTGCACAAACTCCTTTTGAAAAGCTAGCAGAGTCCATCCAAACCTTCAACAGCCAACCTTAACTCTGGTGTTATTAAGGGCAGCACATGCTGATTCTTTCATTTTGGCCAGCAGGACATCTATACACTACAAAGAATGTCCATGCTTTCTTAATAAAAAGGCCACATCCCAAACGAATAATCCTGTTGCTTCTCGCAGCTTTAAGATTTTGCTGACATTTTAGGTCCATTGCATTTCCCAGAGATCAATCAAGCAATCAAACTGCAAATACCAAGCTGTCCTTTCCTTTTGAGAAATAATGTTATGTGGTTATTCTAAATAAAATGCTGTAGCTATGCAGTGATCTCATGAGATGGTTAGGATGGAAGGCAGGTGTACTGTTATACCAGAGACCAAAGTTCATATGCATGGTGCTGTCTGTGGCTAAACCTAGCCATTGATAAAAGTAATTGTGTTTATAGTAGAAAAAGACTGTTATTGTGGTCAAATGTAAAAACAAACACATTTTGTCTGAAATCACTGAACACTTTTTGTATTGAACCAGACCTTGACCTTTTCTCTAACTTGAACCAAGTGCTGTGCATGCACGTTCAAACATTTAGAAATGTTTCATAATAGTATGGTCTCTACATGTGGATATGCTTCTAAAAAAATCACATAGTTTTGCTCTTTGTTGTCAACATTTGCATTTTTGTCACTTGATATAAAGTAAGAACATTTACTTATTAAATTAATAGAAAACATACTGTGTTTGTTTGAAGGAAGGATCACAGGTATTGTGGACAGAGAGGTCAGGCACATGCAGGAGAAAGAGAGGGTCTCTGCTTTTGTTGGTAGTTCAGTTGGATGAACTTGGGGTTTACAGTCCATGGGCTTGAGAGGTCTCATCTGATTCTGTTTCTAGATCCGTTTTTTTTTTTTCACAGATTTTGGAAACACTAAGTTTGAGCCTGATCTACTTGGTTTATGACTGGAGCTAAGGAATGCTTTGAAGCATGACTCTTATTGGAGAGGGATAATCCATAAAGAGGTTTGTGTATGTTATCAGTTGCTGTCACTCTTTCACACCTCAGCAGCACCATGTGAATCTGTGTATGAGGAGACGGGAAGAGGTGAAGAGGTCGTCTGTTTTAGGCGAGCAGGGAGAAGCAGACTCTATGCACTGCTAAATGTAATCTCTAGGAGTCAGGATTGGATCTTTTATACTGTACATCAGAAGGTTCACAAACCTTGGGGAACAGACTGGTACTGAGCTGTGAATGCTGTTACTGGTCTGACTCACCATTAAAGCCTGTTAATTATAACTGTGTAACTTTATAGGCTATTTTTATGGTAAATACCTTGAAGAGGATGCGGTGCAGTCTGTGCTGTGTTGGATTTCTCATCACTCCCCTCCATGCCCCAACAATACAACTAACTTGAGTTTTTCGTCTTCTTTTATTTAAGTAGGTCATCAGCAGTGTGCAAAACACACTCTGACAATCAGGTCCCATGCCGTCCGTGCACAGCACCTCAAACCAGCCTCACATTTTAAGTAGATAACACTTCTCAAATGTCCGTCCTATGCTGTGATAGATAATAGGCCAAAGGAAATGCGTGACGTGCAGATTGCTGAGGCAAAAGCACCCTCCATTAACTTCAGACTAGATCTGTGTTTTTTTGTCCAAGATGATACAAATGTCACTCAACATCCTGGACAGCATCAGATTCATGTTTTCAGTGTTTTTGTGATTTTGAAAACTCAAGATCACGCTGAGATATGAGGTATTGATTATGCATACTGTTTTGCATAGCATGTGTTACATTGAGCACAACATAAGGACAGGCTGTCTTAGTTGTTTATGTCTTTAATATGGCGAAACATTTTACATCTTATGCACATTGTATTGTGTTTCATTTATATATATATTACAGTAAAACCTATATTGAGGAGATTTCTTATACACTTATGGAACTCCTAATTTAGATAATTCATTCATGTGAGAACTTTTGTCTCACCTCCACATATTTCATATCCAAATAATAAACTGTTTATGTGATTGTTAAAATGCAGTCCATTGTAGCCGCAGCAGCTCAAGAAGACATAATTTTGGGAATCGGAAATGAAGCCTGAAAGCCAGTCAGTGTGTTGGACTGTTCGGCCAGAGGGCTCTCACACCCTGCTGAGCTCAGTGAACGGACAATTGAACATAGTACGCGCCTGTCCTCACACATTGTGTGTGTGTGCGCACACACACACACACACACATATATAGGCAAGAAAAACAGAACACTCAGACATGGCAGGGGAAAGAAAGATTGCTGCGCAAACCCCAGATCAAGGTTATATTCGTGACTCAACACATGTTTTAGTATTTGGTTTTAGAGTGAAATTTAACACTGAGGAATACACTTTTGGTGGCTTCATTGTTATTCAAAAACAAATCAATAATTATAATGAAACAAAATCATTAGAAGCTCTGAATATCTTACTGGAGGAAGGACAGGAACACACACATGCCCTGGCTGCTGTAACTGCTGTGTGTAACCCACTGAGCCTCTCCCCTCCTACACAAGGAGATGAGTCAACCTGAGGGTTCTGTCATTGTTCATCAGTCTTGAAATACCTCATTGCTGATGGGATTTTCTATCCACATCAGTGTTTTTGTGTCATGTTTATGTGAATAAACTGTACATTGAAATAGGAATACATGTATAGTCGATTTTATGTAGAGCCACAGCAAATATATTTGAAAATGAAATTTCCCAAACAAATGAGGTTTGACTTGAAATGACTTGACAAGTGTATCTGAAAAGTTGAGGACCGTCCTGCCTTCATCCCTCAGCTCCCCACCAGCAGAATTTCTGAGCTGTCGGATAACAACGCAAGGAAGGTCACGCTTTTATAATGTTACCTGTCAGCCAGCCAATACAGCATCGCCCCGGAAGAAATTTAATTAGCTTGAAACGGCAGCAGGGAGGGAGACGACATTAAAGGAATTGAACGATAACCAGCTTTTAATCCCGTCCTGGCGAGAGAATAGAAGAAAAGAGGAAAAATCGTTCTCTATCGAACAGTCGTGACTTTGATGGAGGTGGAATTCTTTTAAGGTGATATGCAGCGTAATTAGTAATGTGCATGTGTTTACAAGATAAATAAACCACCCTCACTCGCTTTGATGTGTAATGGAAGCTTCCTTAGAAATCATAGGCTGGCAAAGACTGGGCTCGCTGAGACAGCTATTTACACTATGTCCTATAGTAAGAAGCCCAGCAGGAAAAGCTTTGTAGTGTTTTCAGAATAGTGGGATGCAATTGTATCCATGTTTAAACTCTTTTTATGATCCAATCAGACACTGAAAGGAGCCCTGGTAAATGTCCTGCAGTATAAGATTTGGACGGGATTTTCAGGTTTTTTTTCAAAGGGGACAAAAACAGTGGAGATTATTTATTTTCTCTCCCAGCATTCAGGCAAGGCTGGCCAATTCACAGCACTTTATTGCAGAATGCCGATGCTGTATTTACTGGGACAGTTCTTCTACTGAAAGACTTGGGGTTTGAAGATTGTGATGGAAAACACTCATTCTGCAGTATCCTTGAGTAAGGAACAGAAATCCTGCAACACAGGATTTGCTCTATAGCAGACCACTGACCCTTCAGCTCAGACAGTCTGGGTTAAATCCTTACTTTCTTTTTCATTTGGATTTCATTAAGCGTAAAAGAAAGTCTTATTTGTGTTGTAGATTTGTATAGTTATAAATTTATACAGGGCTTATTCACTTCGTACCTTATTTTCTAACAGCATTATGTCTCACAGTTGTCCTTGGGAAAATCAGTCATTCAACTCAAAGTAAAAGCTATTTAGAAAGTCAAGTGTTAAAAGCTGTATTCCATTCAACAATTAATACTGACAACCTTGATTATAATGCAGTTTAGTTAATAAAATAACTCAGATGAATAGTGTTAAAAAAAAAATACAGTACTCTTTATTTGTGTCTCATGCCATCAACAGTTGTATAAGTGACATTATAATGTACTGGCTTCCATCAGTATCTTAGATTAGTGGTTCAGTTAAAAGGGAGCTATGGAAGTCTGGTTGCTTTTACACTATTTTGATAACCCCCCTCCCAGCCATGTGCATGTGCTGGCGAGAAAGCAATCCGTGGAGCGGTGGACATTATTTGTCATACACGTGTTACGATTTGTACATTTGTGTAGTCTTATCTGTCATAAACAAGAAATCATGGATTACAGGGCATGTGTCACGGTGCTGCAGAGACGACAGCTAGGACACCAGGTCGGAGGCTCTGATCTTGCAACATTGGTTTTTGGCCAAGAGACACAAGGTGAAGGCAGAGAGCCTCCGTTCTCCCTATAACATATTTACAAGTCATTATTTAACCATCACAATTACTCCAAAGCTGTTTAATTAAGGTAAAAATGTAGCATAGTTCCTCTTGAGGATTTTGCATCTTCTGTAGATTAATATTGACTCTTTTTATTGTTTAGACTTTCCTTGTCTTAAAGCTCCATTAGACAAAACAATTTTACGGTGCATGTCTTTGATCAGCACAAATTGCATCGACAAAGCACCTTGTAATCAAAGGATTCTAGTTCAATTCAACCAAAATTACATTTGGTTCTTGAATAAATGTTAATCATCAAATAACAAGCAAAATCCAAATCAGTTACTTAGGTTTGGATTAACATTTGGCTTTAAGAAGATGTAGCAGTTACCATTTTTTGTTGTTGTTGTTGTTGTTGTTTTTTTTTTTTGATTAACTGTAAGGTTAATATCAGGTTTGTTAATGTTGACATTAAAATAAATTACTTACAAGAATTTTAATTTGCACTAATTAGTGAATGTCGTGAAGGCCAACACACTAAACTCATAGTGAGCATGTTATACCTGCTCACTGTTAATATGTTCAGCATTTCGCACAAAGCCTAAGCTCTCTGCTAGCATCACTAGACCAGATCTCGTGAACTAGTAAAAACCAAAACCAGCTGGAAGAGGCCAAAAGTGTGTTTTAAACAATTTCAGTTTCTACTTGACCATCAATAGCCACGTGCAGTACATTGGGCCCCATCTAGAACCATCTAGAAACCGTACATCTAGCACAGAGAGTTCAGCAGTTGATGTAAAACCTCAGGTGAACTCAATATACTATTTGTGCTTCCCATAATTATGTACAGTATGATGAATGAGATGCAGATTGTCTCAACAGAAACAAGTAACCACTCTGGCCAGAGAGAGCTGGTCTCCTAGCGTGATATCGTTTCCCCTTCATGCCTTTTGATAATGTAGTAAATTAGTGAGCTGGATGTGGTTTACTGACGTCAGACTGGACTGTTCCGATCTTCACATTCACTTCTCAGTAATCTCAGACTTATAGTCTTTTTAATACTGTGGCAGTTCATGGTTTATTAATTGAACTACAAGAGGGAGTGATACAATTTATTTGAGCACCACAGAAACCACGTCACCCACACAGCCTATCTCTGCCTTTGTTCGTCTCTCTGCCTCTCACTATCAGAAGAAACATATTTCTATGTTTTAGCTCCTGTTTTTCCATGTAGCCATTCAATGCTCCTCTTCTTCTAAAATATTCCCTCTGAAGCACTTAGCCTAATTAGAGATCATTTATTCCCAGAACTAATCAGTCCAAGTGTTTTTGTGTCTTCTAAAATAATAATATGAGAGAAGGCAGTTGCACTAAGTAAGGGTTCAACAGCCCACGCTGCTTACTTAATTTGACTCGCGTGTTTCCTTTTTTTTTTGTTTATGTGTGTGTTTGTGGGGTTGGTGTTATGCAAACCATAGCCTAATTTGATTAGTGGTTTGAATATAATTACCGGTACTTAAAAAAAAAGGCATGTAGGATTCCTCTGATAATCTACATAAATGTTATGTTGTGTAAAGAGACATGACTTGTTGTATTTGCATGCTGCCTCTCTCCCAATCTCACTCCTACAATGACTGGTTAGATAGAAGTAAGGCTCGCAGGCAAGCTAACTAACCTGAGAAGTAAAAGCTGTTAAGGGCAAATAGATAAAAGGGTTTTTGAAAGGGAAATAAAAGAGTTATAATGGATTATACTGCATGATTGAATCATTTTTAAACAGTAAGTTTAATATATAAGACACGCATGTGTTTTTACTCAACTAAAAGATGAATTACCACAAATGTATTCTGTTACAACTATGAGTACTTAATTAACAATTTCACTCTACTTTTCAACCGCTATGGGTGGAAATGCTTCGCTCACACACATGCATGCACACACAATAGTCTGGTGGCAAACAGTGTGCAAATGAATTTCACATTACTGTAGGTCACTGAATTCATTTCTGAAATGGCAATTGGTATAATCTCTCAGGGGACTTGTTGTGAGTAGTGGGCCACATTTACCCAGTTACCCTTTCACCCCAGTGTAGATTAAGAAATACATTTTCCCACCGTCATCCCCTTGGACCTTCAGATGTTATGGATTGTACGTTTTTTGTCTGTAGTTAATTTTAACCGGGATGTTGCCGGCAAAAGCTTTTCCTGGAGAACAAACATCCTCCCTCTTATCTTGTCCTTTTTGTTTTATGAAATACTCTCCCCAAGGCTCATTAAGGGAAAACTCTAGCTCTTTGCAGCCTTATCCACTGTGATCTGAACGAGAGAGCTCAATCATACAATTCAAAGTCAACCTTGATCAGCGGGCCAGCACTGTACAAAAAACATTTAAGTTCTTCCAAAATTGAGGTGTCCTGCCACACACTAAAAGGCTTCAAATCAAATCATTGGTTTTCAAAACTTTTATATTTTTAGAGAACAACAGTCACAGACACAGAAACAAGGCTCTCACTGAAGACAAAGCACAAATAAACAGCTATTTGAATGCATTTGTTCATGAATACACACTATCACAAGTAGTGCTGCTGTTGCTGTTAGAGCATTACAGTCTTTGAGCATCCATTCAAGTAACAGCACTGCAACACAACCACGATCAGCACTCTCTCTCTCTCTCTCTCTCTCTTTCTTTCTTTCTTTCTCTGTGTTAAAACGACCTTGCAAAGACGACTCTCCTCTTTAACCCAGAGCTGTGTAGCTAGCTCAGCGCTGTCTCTCCCACACCTTGTCCCCATTGTTGCTGATCTTATCGTTCAGCCTATCAGAGGACTAATGACCCCGGCAATCGTTGCTGACCTGTCGGGGAAGTGCAGCTGCCAAAGAGAAGGGAGGAGAGTCCATTAAAAGATTAATGTAAGGAAGTGGACACTGTCCTCCTGGACCTGTGGAGCACTACAGCAGGAAGGGGGAATTTGATTTATTGTCACCCCCCCCCTCACTTGCTGAATAGGCAGAGAACGATGAGAAGGGTGAGGTGGCTTGCTTTGTCTAGAACTGACTGCAGGAGTGTTTGTTATAGTTTTGAATCATGCTATAACAACAATATACACCCATGCTGTATAAATAATTATAGATTTTAAAGAGTTCTTTGGGAATAAACTAAATGCTTCCAATTTAGGCTGGCATTAGTCAGCAGAAACTTAATGAGAAAGTCAGCACCAGGTTCTGCCTGGCCAATTAACCTGTGTTTTTAAGAAAGCACACTGCCCTATTCATCATTCAGCGTGCTGCAATTAGGTATTCTGTTACTTTGGCAACCGTTTTTAATATTTATTTGATCAAAGCGTAGATTGACACAGGGCCTGCGACGTACCTCCATTACTCATGCATGTGGCATAATGTTGGCATTTGTGCAGGAAAAAGTTTCCCATATTATGCTTTTAGTAAAGATTTGCTGTCAAGCTTGAGAAGCCTCGTTTCCCTGACTCCTTTAGTAAGGGCCTGAACTTTTATAATGGGCATAAACAAAGACTTCTCCTGCACTGCATGGGTATGGAGAGAGCTGGCTTACTGCTGAGAGAGAGATGGGGAAAAAAGAAATAATTCTTCACTTTTGATTATCAGGTTGTTGTGTCTCTGTCTTGTTGGCATCTGTTCTTAAGTCCAGCTTATATCTAGCCGTGCATTGCAGCCACATAAAATATACCTGCTAGTGTGGACTCGGGTATATACACTGCAGCACTCACTCATATGATAAAGGCTGTGCTGGGCATCGACAATTTCTCAGTTGAATCTCTATCAGGTTGACATCCTTGATTAATACCAGCCTCTGAGGGCAGGAATCCAGAATGAGAGTAATCCACTTCACAGTCCTCCTCACTCATTCTCCACCTCCAGTTGATCGTATCTAGGTTAAATGTTAATTGGACAAAATCTCAGACCTCTTTTGTTTTAATGGCTGCGCTTCTCATTTTCTCTCTCACCGGTGCAATCGTTACAGAGTTTTAGGAGAGATGGATGTGAATGGTTTTGCAAACACAGCTTGGCATAGTCTGTGTCGACTGTCCACATTTCACAATGGGCCATAATGGGCTTTCTTGCCACTCGCAGTGTTTGCACCATTAGCCAGTGATGACTTTGCGTCTAAGTCTGACGGAGATGACTACGGCTGTCAGATATCAAATAACAATAAATGAGCTAGTGAAGCTAAGTGCCTCCTGGTCAAGAACAGAACTGTTACCTGTTGGAATATGACAATATCTGCAAGCACCTTGTAACACCTAGTAAGGTACACAATACACATGACAAGACCAAAGTAACACTTATCATTAAAAAGATTAAAATTCAAAGTCTTGATAAATTTCCTGTTGGCTTACAAGCAGTGGAAATGAGCTGTAAATCAATGACCCCACAATTCAGTATAATTAAACCTCATCCTTGGCATCAGGCAGAAATACCGGCTGAACAAACACAGTATTTAAAGTTAAAGTGAGTTGTTCTTCTTAATGCCATTTGTTACAGAAGCCTGAGCATTTCAGTCACAAAGTCCTTGCACTGTCTCAGGGACTATGATAGTTTCATATAAAGTAAGTCAGGTGGAAACTTTATAAAATGATTCAAGCCTTGCAGGGACGCAATTTGTGTATATGCCAATGATCAGTCAGTGATGGTGACATAAACACTAGTTTGAGAGGCAAAATTGATGTGTTTTCTCTTTTTTTGTTGTTTTTCAATTACAATAGCACAAGACAAAAGCCCCAGATACGAGCTAATCTCATATTACAGTATGACAGTTTCAAACTGATGCACAATGACAAATTAATTTCATATTGGTTATGTCGCATCTCGGGCCCTATACAGAGACAGCCCTGACATAATATTTCAAATAGAGACAGTGGGGTCAACTCATTACACAAAAATGAAAATCACAAGCACAAATGTCACTTTCTTTTGTCTTTCCATCTCAAACATGCTGCCAGGTTGGCTAGCCATCACCTGAGGGATGAAGTCCCAGTGTCTGTCAGGATGATATACAAGAAAGCAACTGATATTTGTGATTCTTGCTGCTGAATTATTCCCTCAACTCTTCTGCACTAATTACTGTAGGTCAGAGTGTAGACAGTTACATAAGACCTGGAGCATCTTTCCCCCTATGTTCACTCAGAGCCTGTTGTTTGTCTTAAACACTTTCTTTTTAAATCCCTGCAGTCATGAAGCAAAGCAAAGGCAGGGAGGAATGTCGAACATAATGCGTCAGATCAATATGTCCACTTTGGCAGCCTTGTAATATAATATTCCACACAAAAATGTATTTTTAAGCACAAAAGAAACTAAACATCCAAACAAACATGCAGCTTGACACCAGTGGATAAACTGAGTTAAGTTAAGACATTAATGTGTTTTTTTTTTTTTTTTTTTTTTTCTAAATCATTTTCCCAGCTGTAAAAACTAGACAACTGTAATCTGTGTCCGGTATTTAAGAGCCTCCTTTAAAGTCTTCTTTGGGACTTTGGGAGCTGTGTCAATGCTCCTCAATGGCAAGTCTAAAGTGCCATTCCATTGATTTTAGCATTGCATCTCATACAAGTCTGCAGAACCAAAAGTGACAGATTAAAAAAAGAAATGATCAAAACTAATGCAGCAGATGCTGATACATTCTGAATTTAGTCCCTAGCATTGCTTAAATAAAAAAGAAAAAGAAAGAAAGAAGGGAAAAAAAGACTCTACAATTCCCATAATGCAATTCAGTAGCTCAACTCAGCCTCAGGACATATTCAGCTCTTTTCTTAGGTTGACTGGTGCTCCTCATGATAAGTAAACTTATGTTTATGGGTAGAATCAGTGGAGCGCCCCTGTAGGATTTCCAAGAAGCAGTTCTTATTTCAGTTTTTCAAAAGCGTTATTGAGTCACTTGTGAACAGAGGGGGAAAAAAAACTTGGCTGGAGGAAGAGAGCTGATTACTGGAATAGGAGGACGGACACAGAAAAAGGAGGAATGGTTGGAGAAAAACACAGAGGGGTCAAGGATTCAGTCGTTCTGGAATGTGGTCAAAAGCACTAAAAGCTTTATGCTTTAACAGGATTGTTAGGCAGGATACCTCAAGCTCACTGGCTCATGCAGCTCAGAGCATAATGATTGGTCGGTGTGGTATTTTATATGCAGCATGGGTAATTAAATCGGTGGATACTGTTCTGGAATCGATAAGAGCCCAGTGACATAAAGTATTACCACTGAACCACTGTGTGTGTGTGTGTCCGTCCATGCAGGTGGGGGACAAAGTGAGAGTCAGAGAGAGGGACAGAGGGAGAGAGAGAAAGAGAGAGAGGCAGGGAGCGAGGGACAGAGTGGGAGGCACAAATTGCAAGCTAAATTTTATTATGACAGATGAGATGGGTTATTGGAATCCAGGCAAGGCTCTTTGACTGTAGATGCCATTACAGGACACGGCTGCTTTAAATCTGGGTCACCTATCGACTTAACCTCACATTGGGCATCAGCAGGGCCTCATTGCTGTGTAATTATGCCTGGAATAAATAGGGCATTTGGCTTGTGGCACTACACCACATAGCAGCTGGTATAATGGACAGTGTGGAATTCATTTGTTCTCCTCTGTTCTTTCCAAATCCCTCCTCTCAACCTCTATTAACTCTCTACATTTTTCATTTCTTCCTCTGAGCCCCCTTCTACCCTTTGGTTTTCCTACCATCATTGTTTCGGTCCTTTTTTGTGCCCCGCTTTATCTTATTCCCCGCTGTCCTTGAGCCGAGGGAAGTGGTGGTGGTGGTGGTGGTGGCAGTGGGGTGGGTGGGTGGGGGGGCATATGAGCCTCAGAAGGAATGCACCATTAAGAGAGAGTTGTTAGCAAAACACTCTGTGAAGTGTGAGGCAGGGAGAAATTAAAGGCACTTCGCAAAATGCGAATTCAACCTCTGCAGCCCAATCAGGGAGCATACATATTCTCTCTGCACTGAAATCCAAAGCTTCCTTATCATCTATAGCCTACTGTTGTTGGGGGGTTTTGAAGATATTTTGGGTGGCCATTTGGCTTCATAATGCCTGCTCAAACCAGATCTGAGTGTAGCACATTATTGCCTGCAGAAATGGTCTCTGGTGCTTTGGCCACACAGCAGCTCAAAGAAACTAAAGGCCCCTAAGCTACTATCATGGTACGCTTATACTCCTGGGTGTGACTATTCTCCTTTTCTCCCCCTTTCTGTGTGTGTGTATTTTGCCGTGAGGTGACCAGCTCAGTAATTGGTCCTAGAGGCTTTTACCTGGCGGCGATGACTGGACATGTTAGTGCTTCTTTTTTTTTTTTCCTTCCTTCAACTCCACATGGCCTCATTGGCCATTTAGAGCTCATTACCAATGCTTCTATGAAATGTTTCAACTGTCATGTAAGAGGGGGAGGGGAGTATATTTTTTTCTCTTTAATTATATGCCAGACATTTGTTAGAAGTATTCAAGCTATTTTCACATGTATCACAAAGAGAACAGACGCTTGTCCCTTTGCCTTCATTAGAATGAATTCTGTACAACTTTGCTTTCATTAAAAACAACAGGGGTCCGGTCCCTGCTTCTGCATTCATTGTTTTATTCTTTACTAATTAATTTGAAGAGGTCCAGATTAAAATTATAGAGCTGTCAGAAAAGACATTGTCTTGAGCTTATAGGAATTCAGTGCAGCTGTTAGAAACAACGTATAAGAGGGTTGTTCAATAATTAAACACTTTTGAGTCACTCTGAGAATGACTTGTTCCAAAGCATATGTTTTGTTGTTGTTGTTGTTGTTGTTCAGAAGAATACTACTTTTGTGTTTACAGCAGATGTCCCATTGGACTGGGTTAAGTTTGGTCAACTCAATTACGATACATTCACAAAGTCAGTTTCCTTTGTAAATACTTAAGTAAAATTCAACTGAAATAACATTCTTGGTAGATGTTTTCTCTCTCCCTCTCTCTCTTTTTTTTTTTTTACCTCTCGAATTGCACCAATTTCAGTTAGTCCAGAGTCTGATCACTGGCATCACACACCAACCAGAGAATGTGAAAACATATTAATCTCTACCGATCTCAGGTTAATATTTGGGTGTCAGCAAACACATAAATCCCAGATCCACATCTGTACTATCCAACTATCCACTTATACCAGGTCTCATATAAATCTGTTTGCAGAATTGTCAGTGAAATTGTATTTCACTGTCAGTAAAAGTGGCTGTTACACTGCTGTCACACATCAAATGACAGAATATTGGTGATCTAGTAAAACTATTTCCTTTTGTTATTTGTGCCTAATATGAAATGTTTACGCAGCAACCCACGCTTTCCTGATCATGCTCAAATGATCTTTTCAAATTAAGATAAGCAGAATACAATATGCTCTCAGTCCCTCCAACCATAAACCATCACTAATACCTACAGTGTTTTCACGGCTTTGTATTTTCTCCTCTTGTTGGTATGGAAGTTGTGACAGCAGCGCTATACAAGCTTATCTTCACCATGATAACGTTACATTGTACCTATGCTGACACGCCAGATGTTGTGGAGAAACAACAAAGGCATTGTCAGAACACAGATGTCTCCTGGTGCAATAATGAAGGACTTCACGCTCTTCAGATTTGTCATTTGCAACTATGTATGAAAATTAAGGTGCTTTTTTCCTGACAAGTGACATCCTGTGGTCATCAGAATAGCTTTTACATGTCAAAGCTAGAAAAAAGCACAAATGTAATGTAATACAAGTCAACTGTAGTAGTAATAGCAGTAGATTGCTTTCCTTTTAGGTGAAGCAGGTCTGGAGTTTGATTTTGCACATACTAACTTGCTAGAAATGCTTCCTAGGACACGTATTTAAAGAAGCCATGATTGATGTTAATGCTATTATTTTCTGTATATCTGCTGTGGAATTTACTGAGTGTACAAAGAGTGTCTTTAGGAGATAGGGAGCATTTTTGTGTAAGCAACATTTTTGGCAATCTCTCTTTAGTTGACTGATATATCACTTTGGCCCACACAGGAATATCTCAACAAGTATTTGGTAGAGTTCCATTAGATTTGGTGTCTATATTGCCTATGATTGCCTGGCTTTTCCTCCAGTGCCAACAAGATGTCTAGTTTGGAGAGAAACGTCTCCTCTACTTTGATAAGGAATTTTTGGATGTGGATACTATCTTTCAACATCATTATGCCAAATTTAACATGTCCAGGACACTGGTTACTGACCAAATAACTGTCACAGTATTATTTTGGTATTGGTTTTTGGTCATTAGCAAATGTTTACATTTTAACACTATTAGATGGTGACAATGGTAAGCATTATATGAGCCAGACATCAGCATGAACAAACAGTCTTGTTTAGCTTCTTGTGTCTTTTCCAACCTTAACCAAGAGGGTTTAGTTGCCTAAATTCAACGTTACCCATAGAAGTGGTGGATCAGAGAGTGCTCATGATTCATCACTCTAATGGTCTTGTAGAACTTTTTAGATGGCACTCCTCTACTTTGCAAGGATTTTTACATATCTCATGATAGTTAACTAAAAAGATTTTAAATTAGTTTTTTCTTCTGTGCAAGAAAAGTAATAAGCAGAGTAATCCATGTCCAAAAAAAAACCCTCTATATTTTTTTGCATTACTTTTTTAAAGGATCCATCTGTATCAAGGTCATTACTGTCCAGATTTCTATTCCAGCACTTTCCTCTCCTGCTCAGTGGGCCCGTTTTCTGTCAGCACTAAACAGGTTGTTCTGGTCTACTCTCCTCTGTCTGACAGGCAGGCAGCTAAAAGCTCATTTTGGGTACAACGAGTCAGAACACATGGAACCTGTGGAAGAAACTCTGAGTGCTCATCTCAGGCTGACAGCAGGCAGTCCCTCAAGCATTACTGTAGTTGGCCATGACTGATTTCTCTGAGGCAGACAGAGCCACAGGAGGCTAAATGTTCTGCTTTGGCTCGTCCGTTTTGATTTGCTCTCGATGTACGGCTGTTTGACATTATGTCCTTTGGATGTGCTCTCTTTGTATCCACGTCGTTTCCAGCAGTTGTTTACACCTCTAAAAGGCAGATAAAGCCAGGACAGTGCAGGTGACCGGGCTGTATTTTTTTAGGTGACCTTTCACAGGCTATTTTTCACTATAGTGAAAAAGATTGCATCTCAATTGTAGTCAGAGATAATATTCCCTCAAAGTGCGGTAACAAAAAAAATCAGCCGCATTTAGGCTTTTACAGTAAAACATAGATGATGTGTCCGTCCTCTAAAAGCACATGAAATGTTTGTCTGTGTGAGTGCAGGTGTCACCTATTCAGCAGGTGGTGGACGGAGCAACAGCCTGATTCATGCAGAGAACAGCTGCACAAATCAATCTGAATCCAGGGAAAGTATTTATTATATTTATCCATAAATTATTAATAGTTTTTTTTCTCTTTGCAAATGATCTCTCATGTTGACAGTGGCAGCACAAGGAATGTCTTTTTTCAGTGTGCGCGAATGTAAAAGGTTGTGGTGTGGAAATAAAGCATTTTATTTACTGTATTGTCAGTTTGAGGTATAGGTGGATGTTTACAGTGACAGCCTGCCAATGAGGGAATAGACATTCAGGCTTAGAGTAAGAATAACTAGTGCTGGAGACCCATATGGTGTGTACACTGCAAAACAGTTGCCAAGGCGACGTTATCACCCATTATCCATCATTGGAAGCAACAAATCCAGGCTCTATTATTTATTCTGTTGTTTTCTCTGAAATGGAGGTGACAGAGTGATGGCGAAGAGAGTACATTTATTGATCAACACAAGACCCGCCTTGTCCCCTTGTTCGCTCTCTGATGGCAATCCCGCAGGCCTTCCACTGAGCAGAGTGGTGGGCTATCTTGTTGTAACAGTGGTTTATGGGGCCTGTCACTGGGATGTGAGGGAGCATGTAGCACAAAGCGAAGCTGTGCCAAGAGACTCCCCAGGGAGGGAGAGCGATGTGGGGGTGGGGTCAGAGGTTGCAGGCTGTGAGTACAACAATTTAAAGCTGCGATTCTGGAAAGGAAGAAAGAGAATGGTAAAGTTGTGCTGTGTGTGACATGGACAACACATTACTTCCACATACTGATTCTGTGATCACAAGATCAAAAGGAAATCATTGGCATTTGATTTGATCAGAGGCCTTAAATCTTCATTGTTGTTCAAAGTCTGTAAGAAATGTTGCATTACAATGTGTAATGTATGTAATTGCATTGCAATGAACTCGTCAGTGCCTATTGTTCTGTATACTTTTGACCTCTTTCTGTGTAATTTCACACAAGGAAAAGAAGCTACAATGCAGTCTGAGTGGGGTAAAACATTGTGTCCCCTTGTTTGGTGTATGCTATATTGCATTTGTTGTCATCAGAGAGGCGACAGGTAGAGCAGGATATCATCAGCATAATGATTGCAAGAAAGAGTCTCTCAAAGTGAAAGGGATATTCAGGTTGAAATACAACAGTCAGTAGCCAACCAACCTGACAACAACACTTGCCTTCAAATGGCAGCCACAGCCCACAATAACACCTGAAGCTTCCATGGTAACAGTTTTTCTCCAAAGAACTATTTTTACCAAAAAAGAGAAGTAAAATATGAACAACAGCTGCAGAGCCATTAAAGTTTTTATTTCATTACAGCTGAAATGAATAATTCAAGTTGCTCCAATCTCTCCCACCAAAACACCTGAGGAAGATAAATGGCAACTATTTCTTTCTTTTCAACTGAACAAAAAGACTTCAAATGCATGTCTCCCCACACCCCCCATCCCCCACCCTCACCCTCCCTACATTTAAAACCACAGACAGCCCATGCTCAAAATAAGAGCGGTGCGACACTCCCTTTCTACGACTGTACAAAGATGGCCTTCCTCTGTTAGGAGAGATATATGAGATGGAAGATACAAAGCCAAGGCTCTTAATAAAAATCATCCATTTCTGTCAGAGCTGGCTGGGGAAAATTTGCAGCAGTATCAATGGACAGCTTTTTTTTCACTTCTTTATCTCATCCCACCTCCATCTCCTCTCCTTTCTGTCTTCTCTCTTTCCATCTGGGCAACAGCATACATCAGCAACGAGGGAGGGAGGGACAGAGGGAGGGAGCGTCACCTCAGCTGTCACTGATATCTCCTAAATCATTCTGTCTCTCTCTGAAGGCTGACCTCTCTGCTGTACATTTTTGGGCTATCAAGTGGCACTGAAAGTCACACTTATCACGAGGGAAGGGATGACTACCAGGCTGCCATTTATTTCTCGATTTCACCGTGATACGGGTATGTAGGTGTGATTGAATTCTCCCCCCTTCTCTTCCCTCCTTTCGAGCATTTAGGCTCACTGTGGGAGAAGTAAGTTGACTATCCGAAACTGCGCCACACACTCCTCAAACTAGATTATTGTTATTTCTTCACATCCTGGATGGAGGTTTATAGTCAATATGCTGCTATATGAAGAAAAATGTTGCAGCAGCAGGAGATCTGCCCCCACAGTTTCAAATAATGCACCATTGTTTTTGATGGTTTGTGAATCATTCCTTGTAAATGTTGAGTAGTCTGTGCTGAGGATACTGAGGGGTAAATATGATAAGAGAATGCGTAAACACATCAGTCATACTGGTGTTGCGGAGGTTGCTGATATACTACTGTAGGTGGGATTGTCATGCCTGGGGATGATGGTGCAACTCTTCTCCATGAGAGCATGAAACAGGATTACGAACACATCAGCAAACATGCAAACCACAACCTTTATTTCAGGACAACAACTTGTCAAAATAATACAGTTGCTGAGTTTAACCATTTGCATTTCATTTACTTCTATTTATACAGCACTTACTCCAGTATAGAAACACACATCAAGATCATATGTATGAACTCTAGGATCTGTGTTCTGTCTTAGTCTGGTAATAATGGGAACAGTGTGTTATACTTAAAGAGAAGTGTATTCACACGGTGTAATTTGTGTGATGTCACCGTCTTCGCGGTGGTACCGATACAGCCTGTCGTTTTATCAGGAGGTTGTCATCTATAGCATCTTATCACCAGAGCAGCATGTCCAAACTGATTCAAAGGGAGCTTGTCATGGGAGTGAAAGTGGCTCCTCAGCATAACTGACAGCTTCCCCACATTCAGCATGACCGTTTAGATCTGTGCTCTACTAAGAACTTCACAGACAGGTTTCAGGAGGCTGGCAGGGGGATGCTGTGCAAGTAAATCTTCCTGCATTGCTCAGAGGAATCCGATTGGACCTTGGCTTTTGCCTGCAAGCTGATATGACTGGCTGCTGCAGCTCTTCTCTTGACGCTTGGTTACCCACTGCTTGTCTGCCAGCTCCCATCATGCCACATTTCCCTGCAGCTGTAGCTACGGGCAACGCACACACCTTGTCACAAGCGGGAGCATGATAATACAGCCATGAGCTAAGTGCACAGGCTGTCCCGTCCTGA
Source organism: Caranx ignobilis (assembly GCA_021432705.1). NCBI lineage: Eukaryota > Metazoa > Chordata > Actinopteri > Carangiformes > Carangidae > Caranx > Caranx ignobilis. Next base: position 81,917,651 of record MU269990.1, on the reverse strand, counting down.
CCAACAGCACCTCGATTCACACGTAAAAACACTTCTTACTCTTTACACCTGTCACGTCGCATATCTAAATAGCAACAACCACACAGTTACAGACTTCCCCACTGTCTCACCGTCTGACCACTTCCTGACTCTAAATGGCACAAAATCCAATCGCTGCACAGGTTGTGGTGCGAAATGAGACCCAGCAGACGCCTGCTAACATGATCTGTCACAGTCTGTTGGAAGGGAGGAAATATAGAGCAGGAGGGTGGTGGCTCACCTTGATAAGCACAGGCTCCTTTCCTGTTTTTTTTTTTTTTTTGCATGATTCAAATATGGATACACACTACAAAGATGCATCTCCTCCCACCAGCCGCATGTTTTTCAAAGGACCCCCTTCTCCTTTCTTCTTGCTCCCACCCTCCACTCCAGCTCCTGCTTCCTCCATCAGCGTTACCAATTGCTTTTTTCCAGCCCGCTTTTAAATTAGTCTGTCTCCCCATCTTCGCCTCTCATGTTATTTTCATAGAAGGCAATCCAAAGTGCATGTTAATTCAAATATGGGATCACTGTCCCTCACAAGAGATAGTGGACAGAAAGCAATTGGAGCCCAGGAACAGGGTAGACATGTCTGGCAGACAAGCCCCAAATGTGTCTCCTGTCGGGACGAGTGACAGAAAAATGCAAATAATTTCCATCTCACTTAGCCAGTGTCTAGACGCTGCTCTCCTCATGACTTTGAAGCTACAGTACACTTTTCAATAACAATATATTGCAGGGTAGTTGTTTGGACAGCTTTTGATTCCTTTTCTTTTTTCCTTCAAGGGTCCATGGGTCACCAACTTCATTAAAAATGGTGCCATTTATTATGCATCAGAGAAATTAAAAAAAAAAAAAAAAAAAAAAAAAAACTCTGAGTAAAGATGTGATTCATTTATAATGGGCTTGTATGCACACACTTCTGAGAAGTTGTGCACACACACATATATACACACCAACTGGTCATGACATGAATCCACAAGCAGCAATCCCATTCTATGGTTACAACCATATTGAAGAACATCTACATCCAATATGTTGCTCCATTGATTCTTCATTATTCCAGTTCCCAGGACTATTTCATTGTGGCATGGCAGCAAGATGTACACAATTAATTTGCGCTTTCTATTAAAACTGAGCCCATTAAAAGCATGCTGCACAACAATTTATAATTAAAATACCAGCACAGGCAAGAGGTGAAAGTCTCATTAGCATTGGTGCAACGTTCTGTTTATTTCCATGACTAATTTAAGCAGTCAGTTTTAGTTGTTACTGTGATGATTTATGTACTGCACATATTGTATGTATTATGGCCCGACTGTTCAGAGATGGTGACAATACCAAGAAAAATGGGTTTCTTTAATTACAAATAACAGTAATCAGCACCTGTGTCAATAGTATGTGTGTATGTGATGAAAAGCATGAATGCTGCATGTTATTCACTTTGTCATATCATACCATAAAGTGACGCTCCAGTGCTTCACTTTGAAATCTTGTTTAGGACCAAATATCTCCTAAATGTAGAACTTAAAACTATTTTAGTTAGACTTACATGACATTGCATTCAAGATTAGCTGCTGCTTGATAAAACCTAATTACCAATGCCTCCAATTTGCTCTGAATTGTTCAAATATCGGTCTTTTGGCAATATCTGAGTGTCCAATGTCACAGGCATAGATCTATGCCATGATAATGAGACGCAATTGATTATCTTTGCTTCTCAAATGAGCCCTTCACAGGGAAATTGAAATAACACACAGTCAAACCATACGGACATGATTAATGATGTTTTGAGATTGGGATCTAGTGGTATTTACATAATCAGCTGGGGAGAATTAGTTATTACCATTGCTGTGTTGTGGATGAGCAGCAGCTCTCTTATGTCAGCCCAGCACCCCGATTATGTTGCATTGTCATAAACTCTTGATTTCTCAAAGGCTTTAATCAAGTGATTGGACAGATAATGAAGAGAGTTGTGAATCAAAGTGAAATGGCTTGAAGAAAACATAACAAATGACCGTAATAATTGATGTATGTGTAATTTTATTCACATTCTTACAGAGAGTGGACACAGCAAAATATGCATCAATCCCAACTGGTCTGTCAACAGACATACAGTGTTTAGAGTTTAACACTCTCTGATCAGATTTAATTGACTCTGACCTGGCCACAGTATTGCTAAATCCTGATTAGTGTATGGAAATACAGTACATGGCATCACCATGTTCCAACTGAGTTCCACCTGCCAAGAAACCAGCACACACACACACAGAAATCTAATTCAATAATCAAAGCTGTTCTGACTTACCCACAATGTGACCATGTTGGTGCTAATCACAGTTAGAAGCTCATTAAGAAAACAAGGCCTTCATTACTTTTAATGTTATCCGGACTGATTTTTCAGATGTTTTTCATTCATTTGATTTGTCCTTGTGGCTTGAGTAAGAACACAAAAACACAAAGGCAAAAGATACAGTGAGTCACAAATGGTGGTGGCCCTCTATTCCCTCATGGTCTGTAACACTTGCTGTTCGAATGTAGTGATGAAAGAGGGGTTTGTAATTGTTAGGGCTGGTTTAAATTAATTGCCCTGCATATCTTGGTTAAAGTTAAATAATTACAGCTACTGAGCAGAAATTCCACTGCCTTGTTGAAATTACATTTTAGAGTTTACTGCTTCAAACTTCAAATTTTATTTTATTCTAAATGGATTCAAGTTTCCATTTGGAGGTGGAAAAGTGTTATTTCTTCTTTTTAAATCAGCATGGTCTTATTTTAAAGGCTGTTGCACTGTTGCGCACGACTTGTGTAATGTCTCTCCAGCATTAATTCCTTCTCCATCCACCTGACTATGAGCATGTCTAGACTCTTTGTGAAGCCAGTGAACTGTGCAGTGGAAAGCAAAGACCTGCAGTGTCAACATAAAAACATATGCAGTTTGACTGTATGCAGTCATGCTTGATTGCTCCCAGGAAACTTTATGCAGAGACTTGAAAACCCCTGTAGTGTGTGGCCCAGTAAACACACACAGACCATGCGCACACGCACACATAGTGAGAAGTTGTGCCCTGGGACAGCAAAATGCTACTGCGTGTCCTCTGCTTGTTCCACTCCTAAAAGGTCACGGTGTGATTTATGCACCTGTTTTGTGAGTTAGATGGGAGCTGTTTGTGCTTTGGGGCACCTGACCGATCGAAATGTGAAATATGAAAATGAAATTCTGTTCATGAATTGATTTACAAGGTTGAGAAGGTATTTATCCGCCCACCAGAGAATAGCTGGATAAGTACATACTGCACTTTTTGTGCCTGCTGCTGTAAATGTGTGCCGGGTGTTGCATGCAGTCATACCAGAGCAGTGTCTTGTCATGTTAAAGTAAGGTCAACATAGTATGGTGTGTTACCAAACACCAATTATACATCAAGTCATGATACAACATGAATTTTTCATGTGCCTGTGTCATGCGTGATAAAATAGTAAAGTGGATGCATCCACAAATTTCTGTGGATGTGTACTCACACTGCTCCGTTTCTGCATCTGATGCCAACATCTGTCTTGATATGACAGTGCGCTGCGTTGGAGATGTGTTTTCCTTAACATGGCAGCTCACAGGGGAGAGACACAGATGGGTTTTGACTTCTTGAGTGGCCAAGGATGATGTTATTCTAGCTGACAAGTTGCCCCATATCTGGTTTAATCAAATATCTAAAGCACGGCTCCTTTTCATAAAAATTTGAATTTTCTTGTCAGTGATGAATTAATCAATTAAATTTAGTGGTGGCCTACATTTAGAAAAGAGAGAAGTTGCTGCAATTTCCCAGATGAGTTTGTGTTTCCTTGAGAAACCTACAACTGACTTAAACAAAACAGGAGATGAGTGCATTTTGAAAACATTGATAAAATATGAAAAGTGTTTCATTTATTGCAACTTCCCCAGTGATCTGTGAGCTGTTAAGACTCTTACTGTGCTGTTGGTTATTGTCTACCTACATACATTTTTGCTGTGGTACGACATGTCCTCCAGAATCACTCAGCATATTTTTGTGCCTTTTCTATTATGTCTCCACACCAGCCTGAACTTCATTTATGAATTTATTGAAAGATAATGACATGGTATTAAATAAAACAAACAGCTCCTGCACTCTGGAGCTTTTAATTGAGAGCATGAGGCAGTGCATTTACAATAACGCATTCACACCAGAGGTAAATAGATGGTACTTTTATGCACAAGCTTGTTTAGCACGACAGCTGTGTAGGATACATTACTGCATTAAATCAAACTCAATTACTGCCAACTCATTGCCCCTATGCCCCGAGAGGTGTCTGACGAAAAGGCAGAAGTACACGATCCCTCAGTGTTACTGTGTTGTGAAGAGGAATCATACAATATGTAATGCAAAAGTGGAGCAATGCCGTAAACATACACATAAATCCCATTCAGTAAAGCTGTCATCACCAGCTCTTTTGCCACTGTACAGTTTTTCCCAGTGCTTTTTGCTCTTGGGTTTTCAGTGGTGAGCCAAGCAGTTGCTCCAATGTGGCCCATAGTGCTGATGTTGTTTTTATGTGCTGCCGCTGCTGTGCTTTTTGTCACTTTAGAGGGTCAACCAACACGCTGCGATATCCGCTCCAGCACTTAGATGCACTATGTTGCGCTGATGGAGGAGGCTTTTTGGGGACAGCACTGCTGGGATTGGATCTGAGTGGTAACCTCTGAAATGGAACGATGCATGAGCATGTATGTGTGTGTGTGTGTGCATTGCTGAGAATATGTTTAAAAAAGAAAGTGGGGCTGCACTGAATGACAGATGAATGGACAAGAAAGGGACACAAAGGGAGAAGCAAAGTGTAGCGCATTGTGGGGGCAAGAAACTAAGAGAGGGAATGAAAGGAGAAAAGGTTGGGGGGGGGGGCACAAACACTACATCTACGCAGAGGGCCATGGCACCAGTTTTCTCCAGTGAGACACACTGGAGGTGTCTGTCAGGTCAATTAGTACTATTGTGCTTGCATTTTCCACCTGACTTCCTTCATTAGTGTTTTTGTCTGTAGCTTTGAGCCTCCTCGATGTGTCTGCATGTTCAGTAATACATCAGGCCTCTGCCTCACACTTGCAGCTTATGAAAGTAGTTTAGGTTTGCCAAGTAGTCGACCTACAGGAGGTCGCAGCTTTCATGCTTTAGGTTTTTAAGCCATTCTAGCAGCTTAGTCACTCTGTCAGTTAGTTGGCCCAATCCACCACTTTGGGTCAAGACTGAACTATCTCAACAATAGTTGTATAGATTAAGATGAAATTTTGTACAGACATTCTTTATTCCCATAAAATGGATTCTACTGCCTGTGTACATAAGTATACATTTATCTACTAGATTGATTGCCTTTACATTTAGTACAGACATTCCTGTGACTCAGTTCAGGGCATCAGTTCTTACGACTGCGGTGATTTTCTTACTTTGGTGATGACTAGAAAACATCACCTGTTTTCAATCACTTGAATTGGCATTATATTTTCACTGTGATTGGCTCACATTTGGCACAGTCACTCTTGCCTAATGACTTTGGTGACCCCTTGACTTTTGCTCTAGTGCTAGTAGTTGCTTAATGTGCGGTATGTTTGACTTGCGACACATTACTTGCAAACTCTGGACATTATCATCAGTGAATGTCAGCATACTGCTAAAATGAACATGTTACACGTTTCACTGTGTATTTACGCATCCTGGTTTTAGTCCAGCATTTACTCTCAGAGCTGCTGCCACAGCTGCAGCTTCCTAGTGTTGTTGTTTAATTCTCTTACAAGATGGCAGCCAGGCTTTAACCTTCTGTAAGCCCCTGTCAGATTTTCTATTGTGGTGCTCAGCATTTAGGTTTCTCCAAAAGCTTTTGATATTCTGCACTGCAGCTTTTTAGCTTTTGATTAATGTTTCTTTTTCCCCTATTTGCTTGTTTTTTTCTCACTTGCATGACAAATACTTTGTGCTGGACAAATGAAAACTACTTGATTAGATACTTTTGTTGTTGTTGTTGTTGTTGTTTGGAGGAAATGCAGCAATTTTATCAATTTCTCTTTTTTGTTTGAGCGTCGCATGGAACACTTGGTTATTTAGTCTGTTCCAAGTCTTTGTTTCAAGCTTGTGCACTTTAATTTACAAATGCCTGTGTGTCTGGACAACAATATATTTATATTTATATATTCTGCTGTTTCACTGGAAACCCAACCTAACCACAGACAGAACTATAGTGGCATCTTCATTATCACTGATAAATGACAGCTGATGTAATCTATGGATATTCTATCACTGTGTAAAATCAATAGAAATCTGTACAATCAACAGCAGGTCTCTTTGCTTGTTCATTTAAAGTCTATAGTTTTATTGATCGACTCTGTGTGGGTTGCTGAATAATCCCAGACCGTGGCAATTATGATCATTCCCGGGGGTCCACTTATGCATGATTCAAATTCTGCCAATGTCCATCTATGACATGTGCCGTGATGCGAGATGGGAAAGAAGCCAATATGCATTGTATGTCCATATGAATCACTTGTCAGTCAAAGTCACCTATGGGGCTCAGCCAAGGCTATTTCACAGTAGGAAGACCATGATCCATCACCAAACAAATGGATAGATCAATCTGCTGCAAAATCATTACAATTCAATAAGCACAACTCTAATCCCCAACTTGCAGCATCTTTCGATTTCTACTCACTTAAAAATGTGTGAAAAGTACTATAGCAGCATGAAATGCAAAGTCATTTGAGTTGTTCAAAGATGCCTGAGAACAACAGAGGTGCACCTTTTTAAACGTGTTTTGATGTGTCGCACTTTGAGCGGCTGTTTTGTGGAGGCCAGGAGATAAGAGACAGAGACGTTTGAATGTGTGATAGGGAGGAAGGGCAGTGATTCCCTTTCAGGTTTATTTCAGGCCACCTGCTGGGTCCTCCAAACACAGCCCCACATGGCAGATCAAAGCATGGCATCAGTGCTTTGTTTCGGAGGCTTCATACAATTAGCAGTGTATTTATGCGCGAGGAATAGATCTGACAGCATTAGTGGCTAAGTGACTTGAGCTAGTGACAGAAGTCATCTTGTATGAGACAGCTGGGAATTCATTTAGCACTGACTGACGGCGTATAAGTAAATAAAAATGACACCCTGAACTACTTTCATGGCATGGCCTGATTTTCTTCCAGAATATGAAACTCAACTGTCTAAGGGGCAAACCATTTAAATGTCACAGTAACTATGGAGTGATTGAAACATTTTAACCTCAAACAATGGTTTACCAAGATTTGTGCCCGTTTGTCTTCTGGTTCCAGTGGACTGCTTTAAGGCCTCACCAACCTTAACTGAGCGACTAAATCGCTGTCACACTCCTCAAAATGGTGTGATTGTCTGTCACAGCTCTTCACATCAGTTTGCTTTATTGGATGTGTCTCCCGCCTCCAGATATTTGTATCTTTTTACAGCCACGTACTGTAGTAGCCAACAAAACAAAGGGAGGGGGGGGGGGTAGCAGGAAAGCTAGGCAGGCAGCAAGACAAGTAATGGTGTGGAATACAGAGAAGGGATGTGTGGAGCTTTGGCTGGGGACAGCCTCTAGATCCATCTTCCCCTGCTTAAAGCCCCAGCGCCTGGGTAATGGCCGCACGGTGGGTGCTTTCAGAGGTTACAGCGCAGGAGATGAGGGATCTAGGAGTGGAGAGGCCAAACTGAGAGGTGATTTCCCCAGTAGAAGCCTCTTCATTTGGGGGCTGGAGGAGGTGTCGGCATTGCCGCTGCTGCAGGTGCCTGGAGGAAAACAAGCAAATTGCTCCCCACAGGAGCAGGGAACCAGCAGCAAACTGGATTGGACATGAGAGAGTGTTAGCTGCTCTACTGCCTCGCTTTTTTCTTTTAACTTCTCTGCACACATCAAACATTAATTCCGTCTGTTGATCTATTTATTACTTATTAATTCCTTTGTTCCTAGCCATACATGTGTAGTGAAGTACATACATCCACTTCAGCATCCCTGCAGCTAAAAATACATTTGCATTTGAAATAAAACACAGAAGAAGATATATTGTCACCTACAAAATCTATTGCAGCTTACAGCACCCACATGTTTTAATGAGGTCACTACACTGACTAGAATAAACAGAGTGCCAGGCACATGCTAAATTAGATGCATGTAACTAGTGGAGGGAATATCTCTTTTGGGTTTTGCATGAAAAACTACTGGTTCCTCTGTTTGAGGTTGAGATGCTACTGTTGTGAGCAGGAAAACCAACCTTTACAAAATGTTTGTGATTCACCGTGACAAAGGCATTGGTTCTACATTAAAGTCAGAGGTAGGGTACTGGAGGAAGACAAGGCCCAACGTCAAAGCTGTCATCTTGCATTGTGAGTAAAGAAGGGGAAGCCTCACGAGTGGAACAAATTCAACTCTGGGCTCTCTCCTGCTTCCCTCATGACGACGGTTGTTGGCGCGAAGCTGTTGTGGCCTCTCAAGCTTTATCCTTTTCACCGGTAAATTATATCATCAGCTTCTCAACAGCCAGATGTGGTCTTCCTTCTTTTATTTTCCTCCTCTAAATACTTGAGTGAGATTCAGGCCATTTACCTGAATCAACTTTAGCCATCTTCAATTTGTTAAAGGCTCTTTGGCACCCCTGAGTACAGAGGAAGATAATTGAATTGAGCTCATTCTTCTTGCTGATTTCTCATGTTACCTAAAGGGACTTAGGGAGGGGAAGCATTCTCAGTAAAAGGCCTTTTGCAATTTATTGCAAAGGATATTCATGAAAGGAAATATGAAAGGCAAATGCAAGGCTGAGAGGGGGGTTGGGGGAGAGAGTGGCAGAGAAAGAGTGGCACTCCGATCTTATTGTTTGTAAGACATCTCTAGTGTGAGGCTGTTTTCTCACAGTGCTAAATAATTTGTATGCTGGTGGTCAAAAGTGGCACTACTAAATAGTCTGGAAATAAAACATGTAGATAAAGTGGTGTTCTGCTGGGTGCAGGGTTTTAATGTAGGCAAAATGAAATAATTACCATTTTTTTCATATATATAAATCAAATGTCCAGTCCTAACCTTCCTTTGCTGCATTGTCCCTCAAAAGATCAAGAGCAGGATAAAAATCTCTCTGAGGCTTCTTGTTTTTTTAGCTTTCACAGACTAAATCAGCATTTATTTGGAGGTTGGCAAAATCATATTTAAAAAGTAAAAGAGAAACACATCAAACATCAATCAGTCTAATTATTAACAAAACGCTACGTGGCTAATGTAATAGATGATCCCCTCTCAGACTGGTACTGAAACCATGCATTTGACAAAACAAACCAAGTTGTTAGTTTTAGGTTAAATTCTGCATAACTTACACGTAACCCACAGAGCGCTGCCCTTTCAGCCATCTTTAATTGATGTCGATATACCAGAGGGGCACTTAGGATTAAATTAGCCCACTGAAAATGAGAATTAGAATTCTAAACTGTGAAACCCACAGTAAGAATCAGCGAAACAGTTGTGAGCCTTGGGCCTCTCTTAAATGTGTGAAATGAATATTATATAAAGGCATAAAACGTCCTTATTAGAGCAATATGAAATTGAATTACTAATAGAAACAGTAATAGATTCAAACAGACACATGTTCAGAGAGAGAGCCATGTTTTCTGTGACATGTGTGAAATGCACCAAAACATAGAGCAGGAGTTTTAGATACTATAATGACAACTTCTATTACAGAACAGCTCTCCTAAAGAAGCAAGCTCACGGTGAATTTCTAAGCCACTGCAGCATTTTGACATGTCTCTCCAAAACTGTTGACATATTCTAAATTAAAATCATCCCTCTCTTTTCTTTCCCATGAAGTAATACTTCATTAGCTATGATTGTTCATCCATGCCATGAATACAAAGGATTATTTCCTGAGCAATAACAAAGGACCTCTTTTGCCTAAGAACCATGGAAGATAAAAGGGTAAGCCTTTAATGAATTAGTGTGGATAAAATCAACGGCGTATGTGTACTCGCACAGTAAGTAAAATTCAATTACAAAAAAAAAATTACAATATGCAATCATGGAGGAAAAACACATTATACTTTGTGGGGAGATTTTCTAAAAGCAAGGATTCTATCAATTCAGGTCTCAGATGTTGTGGGTGCAACGGCGTTTCATTTTACAGTGTTATGAATAGAACAAAACAGTTTCTATGTTGTATTAAATAACGCTTTTGATTATGTCTATACAGGATTGTGTGCCTATTCATTTTATTTAAATTTGTGTACTTCAGTCTTCTGTTTTTGTTTCAGGCAGGCCTTATACTTCATTTCCTAGATGTGGTTTGGGAGAAGCAGGAAAGGGTGGAAGTCTTCCTGGAAACCGTTTATCACAGATTGCTCGGCTGTCAATCAGTTTGTGTCTTTACCACCACAACAGCAAAGTCTGCCGCTTGCCACGCACCCAATCATATTGGCCACCACAGTAGATTCCTATGAAGATGGTTGATTTGATGTATGTGTGGTAGGAGGGGCTGATGTTTGTGTGAATGGAGCTGACACCTAACTGAATGGGTCATGGCTGTGTTGTTGTATGTCTTCTGCTAGGTGACTTTTAAGCCTTATATTGAAACAGTAAAAAGGACATATTGACTGCAACCACTGACACTGTGCACGCACAGATTGCCTATATTTCACCTGACTGAGACATTATAGCCTCTGTGCGGCAGAGGTTGTTGCATACAGCCTTGCCTTGACAGTCGTGAGTGACACTGACAACATGTGCTTACACACCGACCCAGGGAAGATGGACACAGACGGACAGACAGAGTGAGAGAGAGAGAGAGACAGAGAGAGACACCAAGGGAAAATTCAGCACCATGGACAGCTACCATCAGACATCTCTCCAGGCAGCATTTGTTTGCTGTTATCTCCAGGAGATGAATCATTTATAGCCGGCAAAGCCAGTGCTGGATAAGCACACTGGTTTGAAATGCCACTATAATGGGATTGCTTTCACAAGTCGCACATTCTGGTTCCTTCCTTTTCCTTTAATAATTTTTTTTTCTCAAAGTTCCCCTCAGTTTCTTAGTTAATCCACCTATAGTATCATGTACATACCTACCAGATCCGATGGTATTGGTTTTATGAAATACAGCTTCTCTCTCTGAGTCTGACAACAGCCTGCTCACTTTGGCTTACCAGTGGCCTTTAAGCTAGCTACATATTAGCTGTAACTGCAAAGGAAGCACTGCAATCTAAGTGGTACAGACTCTCTCTTTACAATGGGAAAGTGTAGCTTTTAACAGCATGAGTGGTGGTACATGTTTGGCCCTGGGGCTTACCGTGACCTTAAAAAGTCATTCCACTGTTGCTAGATTTTTCATTACTTATGCTAAACCCCTACAGTGGACTGGTGATTTGGGACACTGCAGATCTTCCATAATAGTGATTTTGTCACAGGATCAGCGTTGCTGAACTATGAATAAGTTGCATCCCCTTACATCAGCACAGTACTGTCTAAAGTATTAGTAATTTACTGCTTTCCACTCCTACATCTAAGAGGTTATGATGCCCTTTATCTGTCTGGCAAATATAAAACTGCAGCAAGGAGGCAGTTACCTCAGCATTATCTTGAAGTCATGGGCTAGGCCAGGCATCTCCAAACTGTTCCACAAAAGGCCAAGTGGCTGCAGGTTTTCCAACCAAGCAGCAGCACACCAGACTTAACTGATCAACTTATCTCAGTCTTCAGACAGTCCATTGGTCAAACTGTGTGCTCTTGATTGGTTGGAACAAAAACCTGCAGCGACAGCGGCCCTTTGTTGAATAGTTTGGAGATGCCTGTGCTAGGCTAACCATCTTCTGGTTGTTACTTCATTTTAGCATGCAACCACGAGTGGTGTCGATCTAACTCTTAACAAGAAATCAAGTACTGAACTATTCCTCTCACACTTGTGTTTAACAGTTCATATTGTGCGTCAGTGTAACATCCTGAAATGTATGTTTATCAGGAATTTAATCAAATTATCCAGCCATTGAAGCAAACCAATGGGAGGGTGATATTCCAGTATATTTAGATATAGCTAGCACTTCTTGGTTTGGGGGGAATTGTGTGCATGGTAAGGCCCAACTGGGACCCACAACTTTTGATCCTGGTGCCCCATTGTGGGTTTATCCACCCCCAAATGTTAAGTGGATCTTTACATTCTGGCTTTTGCAGTAGTAGATGACACAGTGGATGGTGAATTGGGTCTTTTTCTGAGATTATTTGCATCAGATCTGTGTGGCTCTTTCTCCGTTTTAGGATTTCTGTAAAACTCAGAGGCTGTTGCTCAGCTTGGTTTTGTTGTTGTGGTACAGTGACTTGATCAGCTTCAGGTGATGTATGTTCCCGTCCTCCTCCCACTTGATCCAACCCCCAGTGCTTGACATAGTTTACTGCTGACCAAAAGCTATTTTACATGGTCTGACATTGCAGTACGTGGAAACGGTGGTGTACTCTCCTCTGCTGCACTCTGTTCTGCTTTTGCTCTCCCAACATTTGATCCATAACACCACTCTGTTTTTAATCAGAGCTTTCAAATTTGACCTTGACTTAAATCCATCACGCTGACGTTTCGGGTGAAAACAGGGGCTCGATGTCGGCCTCAAAAATCCAATGATCAGCTCTCCCATGTGCACTCTGAGGGCACATTTTTCTGTACTTGAAGCATTATAATTACAAGCTGGTTCCATTTGCACCGTCCCTGCCCTTTTTTTTTTTTTTTTTTTTTAAAGGTATGGAGCCAGGGAAAGCTAGCAAGAGGTAATTATCATAAGAGTATGTGGAGCAGGGCTCCATGCATGGGAGATTATAGTCCTCTCCATCCCTCCCTCTTTCCCTCCATCCTCTTTCACTCTCTCTTGCCCTGTTTGTGAACCACTTTTAACCTACAATCCAAACAGCTTTGACAGGGATTATGGAGTTTTGATGAGAGACAGAGGCTGGGAGAAAGTGAGTTTGGGGTAATGAAGCAGCAATGTCATGGAATGATTTATGAATGGCTCTCTTTCCTTCACTCTGCCTTCACTGAGATGTAATCAGTTCAAATATCACATTTCAGAAAAATTCAATTCTGACCACGCACAAAGTGATCAGTGTACCATTTCGGAAAAAAAATTGGATGGCATTGTTTGTTTAATATAGTATTCTAGGCTTTCCAATGATATGTCAGCAATATTTCCAAATAACAAGAGAACAATGCACATTCAGGGCAATATTGGAGGAAGATTGTACGGCTCGGCAAAGAATCATTTATTAGGATTCACGAGTTTTCTTTTATAAATCGTCTCACTGCGACAAGGCCTGGGAAAAGGCTTGTACTGTTTATGATTTCAGACGGATGAGTCATAGGCAAACAAGGCCCAGGGTCACTGCCTGAGCTAATGAACAGTTTACAGGCAACACTATCAACCGCAGAGTTAGACTTCATCTTGTTTAAAACAAATCGGTGCAAAACATCATACACTCTGAAATAACAAAACACTGCATATTAAATATTAGCTAAAATTGGGTCTTATAAATGCTCTGGGTTTTGGCATCAACATTAAAGGTAGCGTGTAGGTTGTTATGACAACCATTGATACCGCCTTTATTGGATTATTGCACCATTTTCCCTCCCACCGCACATTTACATTTTAGACATTAAGCTGACATTTTTATCCAGCGTGCCTTGTAATGAGTAAGCAGGTAGGAGTTCATCGTCTTGTTCCAAGACAAGTGAACCGACTTAGAGTACAGGAGTGCATGTGAAAACCAGACATGTGACCTTCAAGTTAATATTTCTCATCTGAATGCCATCATCAATCAAAATGAAAGGCTGACATCCAGACATGTATCATGACCTGCTCATGGCATTCAGAAAAAATGATTTCAGGATTGGTATTTGATGCAGATCTTTATAAAGTACATGCATTTGAAGTTAAAGTAGTAGTTTTGTAAAATATTGCTATTTGCTTTATTTGTAAGATGAAGTCATTAACATAGGTGACAATAAAGGCTTGAGAAGGGCCTAAAAAAAAAATGAAGAAAAAAGTCAGCTTCCAATCTATGCACAGTTCCCAAACATGTCTTGTGGGGGAACCACTGGACAGAACAAGCTTCATATCTTAATGCTAAGCTAAGCTAATTTCCTCCAGGCTCACGGATCTGTACTGAACTGTACTGTACTGAGTAACCTTGTGTGTAGGGTTGTGTACATTTTTCACCAGCAACCGCAGGAATTTATCTGGTTCAGAGGTCTTCCATCTTCTTTGACATTTATACTGACTTATGTCTGTTACAGTCAGCTGCTGCACTGTGCTAACCATAACGTATTGTAGTTTTCCATTTGTCTTCATCGCCACCATCTTGCAAAGCAATCACAGTGCCCATCTCCCCCAGAACCATGAGGGATGACTGTGACTGGTGTAGAGCTTGTGTTTGTCTTCCTGATGATGCGTTGCGTTCCTGGCAGGCCTTTTGATGTTCTTTATGTCTACCAATCAAAATGTATCACCTCATTTGACTATATATTGTTATGAGTGAGCAACAGAGAGCTACAAACACACGGCTCTCCTAGCCCCCGACTGACTAGAATATCACCATCTGTCTTCGCAAAGTGACTGGCCTTATTCATAAGGGCCTTGGATAAGAGCGTATTGTTCTGTGGGAGGGATAGAGGCCGCTTTTGAATGAAGCCTTGATCATCACAAATGCATATCAACAGACATTTGTTGTGGAGGCGATGCTGTGTGTGCAAGATACAACTTCACAGCTAATCAGGAAGAACAAACTTAACCAAGCTTTTAATTGTTGTTTGTGTAACTGTCGGATCCTATTTATATCACAGTGGGGGATCTGCACGATATAAAGGCGTTCAAGTGACATAACAGAGGATTTCACTGTATATCCTTGCAAAATAGTGAATTCCCCTTGTAAAACTGTCCAACTGTGAGTGTTGTGTCTAACAAAAGGAGCACCATGATATGATAGGGGTGATGATGATGATGATGATGATGATGATGCCACTGATCATTATTTTTTCCCTGAGCTCTTGTACACCCAACTAACTGTATCGGTGTGTAATTGTCTCAGCGCAAAAAATCTCATTTTAAGAGATGGTGGGTCACTGTCATGTGTGACCAGCGTTTCACAACTTCATTGGCTTTTTCAGACTCCATTAACAGAGGTTATAGAGTATGAACCAAGCTGTTGCTTAAAAGACCAGAGAAGGACACAACAAACCCTTTGAGAATTTTGGGAAAAAATAATAACATTCATTTTAACCATATCAGTTCTGATGTCTTCCACTGTCCTTTTCCATTCCACTATAACACACTTAGCCGTTTTTATCAGTACTGTGGCACAAATGAAAAATACATTTGAACCAATGTTTCATCACTGAATTCTGTCTGTTGCAAAGCCAGAACCTCTCTCTTCAAAACCCACTGACAGCCATGGAAGAAACCCGATGTGAGCTGTACAGTACATGAATTACACTCTGAGAACAATTATGGTCCTTCTAGGCATCTGACTTACAGATCAACCAATCTTTTGTATTGCTGTTAAAGGAGACATTGCCGATTTCATGTAGAAGGGATTCAGTACTTTTTTTCCCCTCAAGTGGTGCAGCTGAATCACTTTTTACTGACTAAATCGTAATAGAATCCAGTATAATTCAAATAAAGTGACGTTCCTGCCTCACTTTTGAAAAATTTAACGCAGTATTGTTGTCATTTCACAACCGCTTTTTTTGACAGTGCAGGTTTATCACGAGCCGACAGTAAAATGGATTGAAAAGTGGGGTTTGGCAGTAGGTTCACGTACGTTACCTTCCCTCTGTGGATTAATCCAGTATTCTACTTCATGTTCATCTTTTTTGGCTTTTGCAGCTCCTCTGAGATCGGATGAAAAATGCATTTGAGAGTTAATTAATAGAGAAGTGTGTCTTTTATTCACGAGCAGAATCCAGTCAGAAGAAAAATGTCCTAGTTATCACCTGACCACTGGGCCTTTGTCAGCTGACATTATACAGAGGTATCCAAATGCCGACGCACGCATATATTGAAACGGTGAAACGCACACAAACACACGCGTCTGGGGCCTGAATCCCACTGAGAGAACTCCTGAAGAGGTTTACCTCACTGAGCCAGAGGGCTGGCTGCCTTTTTTCCAGAAAGACCCCCCCACCCCCACCACCTCCCCCAGCAGGCTCCAAAATCCACTCTCCTGCTCCTGTACATGAAATATGGAACAAAGATGAATTATACACAACACCTGCTCATTTGACATGCCAAATATACACGCCTCGTGCAGCAGAACAGGAGCTTCTGCGACGGCACACCTGTTCCCCCCAATGTGACAAGGCAGTGACGCCTCATTTAGGTGCCCCCACTGAATCATTCTGCCTGAATGTATTATTGATACATTTAATCTTTCATGTCGCTCAATGTTTGACCTCTCACTGCAGGCTTCATGGGCAGGGTGTATCATAGAATGTAGTCTTTGATTTGTCATTGTTTAATTGCTTTTTACAGAGATGAATGTGTTTCAAGAGGGAAGGTATTGATTCAAGGTTGAGCGAGCAGTAATTCTTTGTTATAATTATAGTTACGAGACTGTCAGTCATATGAGCTTCCAGGTGCACTCTAATGATCCGAGAGCAATGAATGGGTGGTACATTCATGGACAGGAGAAGAGAATGGCACATCCAGACAGTTCACAGGAATTGCACTGAGCAGAAAAACAGACTATTTGCCAAGACCTTCTTTACCAGTATCACAGCCTCATTTACAGCTTTGTTCAGAGCATCATCACACGAATGTAAGAAAGACCTCTTGTCTGGATTTCATCTTGTTCCCACTGACACATTACAACTACTACCACTACTACTGTAGTGGAAAAAAAACTTTGAACACACTCAGCATACTTTAAAAAAACAGAGCTGCCTTGTTCCATTAAATATGAATATAGATATTAGATAAAATACTGTCAAACTCTGTCAGTGAGTGTATGGAGAGCTGGCTGTCGATACCTGGTAAAGCAGGACTAGCCTCCAGGAAGCTTTTAAAATACCACATACTGACAGTTATATTTAACCAGCATTCCTTCTCTCTGTACCTGCATCTGTGCTGTTAAGGCATGCTGTTCCTCTCATCTCCCGTCCCTCCCCTCATTCGCGTCGGTCCGTAATATATGCCCACCGTCTGCTTCTGCCTGCCCACATTCATGATAACAGTCATTATCACCCTCACAAGGAGGCATGGCACCCCCCAAGATGGAAACTGCCAAGGCTCACCACTGAAAGGTCACACAGGAGGGGGAGATAGAGGGAGGCAGACAGGATGAGGACAGTGAATCACAGAGCCAATGTCCAAAAGCAGTCTCAGGAGGCAAAACAGGTGTGTTCAAAATGATCTTTGTAGGTCAAAAATGAGTGATTGCAGTTGTACATGACAAAGTAGCCAGACTGGGACATGAATCCAGAGGGCTGTGGGTGGCAGATGGTCATCAAAACATCTGTCTTGTATATACAATTGCTCATGAGAAGCAGCTGGATGTGCAGGTGAGGTGAGGTGGGAAACTTAACAGTGACAATAAGTGGCCAGGTTCTACGCTCGCTTTTTTTTTTTTTTTTTTTTTTTGTTAACAAGTTGTAATATTTAGGAGCACATTAAAAACTTTAGACGCACAATGAAAATGTATCAAATTATGTGTTGTATCTCAACGAAATGATAAGAGCAGACATTTACGAGCAAAATGATTAATTTCAACCCAGAGTACATTAGGTTTTTAATTCTTTTTAATTCTTTCATTAATAATGTTGTAATGACAGTCATGATGTTAATATGAAGCAAACACTGAAGGTCGTGCTTCAGTTAGTGGTGATAAAAATAACTGATGTGATATGAAAGCAAGTTCAGTACAGAGATTCCTCCTGTGTCATCGTCAACCTGAGCGGCTGCTTGGGCTGAATTTTTTCAACAGTTTTTCTTCATGCAGCGCTCCAACATTTTACACTTCACACACATTTATTTTTAATTAAGTAACTACAATAGAAGGCATACAATGTGTTATTTCAATATAAACAGATGCTGTAAGCCATTGCAATGTCCTACCATTCCCTTCTGTCATTATGAAGAGGGTCATGCAACAGTTACTTTGTAAATTTTAAATTTTCAAGCACAGCACTGGGATCATCATATGCTGGTGTTGTCCAGATTCATAAAGCAACTCAACACAGTCTTCAGTAGTTTTTCCACATTTAGTCTTTGTAATACATTCTACAGCCTGAATCTCTTTGTCCTGCTGTTACTGCAGACACATCAGAGTTAACCACAGACACCTGACTTACTCATTGACTCTACTCTTGCAGCGGTTCAGTGCTTATGGGAAAAAGTGTTCAGCAAAGCGAGAAATATCAAATAACAGAATTAGATTTTTTTTTTTTTTTTTTTTTTAAAACTTCCATCCTTCACTAAAGCTACAAAGTGCGCCATATGACACACTGTTGAGAGAGGCTCTGTTCCAAGGCTGGATTTTCAGTCATTACATCAGTAACAAATGAGGTTTCTCTACTCATGGTACAGAGCCTGAGGCTCTGGTTTTACTGTGGCTCTCTATTTCTAACTACTTCTGGTATAAATTTGATTACATACTAATATACACACATGTTGTTGTGACAGATACAGATAGTAGCTTTGTGTTACATCCTTACACTACATCTTAATCAGATCAAGTGGAGGAAATAGACACAAGAGGAGGGAGAGAATGTAGCAGCTTTTTCCATGTTGGAAGGAGTCAACTATGGAAATGCAAAGTGCATATTGAACACACAATCCCTCAATACAGTGTAAATAGCTGATAGACTGTGCCACCCGGGAACACTGCCACAAGCTATACATTTGGTATTGAACGACTAGAACAAAGGGCTTGGGTTTGAGAGTTGATTAGGTTTGAGTAGTTATAGAGATGAAATTATATGATCATCAAATACAGTTTATGATCATCAAGGGCATTGATTTCTGTGATGAAAAGCACTAAACAAGATCCGCCTGAGTTGCAGTCCACTGCTCTGCATACAATCCCACACTGTGGTTGTGGAAGTGAAGACATTAGGGAGGCATAATGATTTACCTCGTGCTGTGAAATGAATGAAGGTCCAACTCATTAAATAGAAAATGTGAAAATGCTGTTGCTAACTGCTAATTTGCAGAGTTCAGACAGTCTACTGTGCTTCCTTAATGGCCTGCGAGGATTGTTTAAGTGTCAGCGTTTACTAGTCAGTATGATGCATGTTGAACCAGACCAAATAGAGGAAAATGTTGAAAGCACACCAAGTGACAGAGCTCTGCAAAGTGACAGAGGTGCATTACAGGAACGATTGAATAAAGTGAGAAAAAACATTCAATCCATATACGCTTGTACAGATCTGCTTCCACTTTGCTAAATGCAATTAGGCTCATCCACTCTGTCCAAGTGACACCCAGAAGGCCTTTTAAGAAGTCAGCACAAATAGATCTCCAGGCTTAAAGACAAGTGCGGGAGGAGAGGAGGGGGCAAGGTATAGACAGAGGGGGCTCTACTCCCTCCTTGTGTTTGTGTAGCCTACATCACAGAAACAGACGGAGAGAGAAAGAAGGGCTATACACACATTTGCTCAGAGGAAGCGGCATTGTTTACCTCCCAACAGGCCAGCGGGGAAAGAGAAAACATGGGCAGGAGTGTTCATAAATCACACTTTACTGTTTGTTCATCCTCTCTCCACCTTTATCTCCCACTCTTCTCTGAGAGGAGAGGCAGAGTGTGAGTGAAGAGCCCTACTGAGGTGTGTTTTTGGAGGTACCTCTGCCATGTGAAGTTCCGCGTGAGATGATCAAACGCCACGGCCATCCCTCAGAGCAGCAAACAGTCGTGAACCAGCCAAGCATTTCTTACATTCCAACTGCAGAGTGTTTCTGCTTGTCTTTTCGTTTTTCTCTCCGCTGCATCTTCCTCGTGGATGCTACACCACCAGCCACACACTGTACTCACACTTTGTCACAGAAGCGTTGTCTGTCTCAGAGTGTCGCGCCTTCGATGTCCAGACTGTGTCAAATTCTGTCTTGATGCTTTTCAAGGCTTCGTGGCAGTTGTTTACTCACTACCTCTAGCACTCCATCATGAACATCAATCCAGTGACTTTGTGTGTGTGTGTGTGTGTGTGTGTGTGTGTGTCGGTGTGTCGGTGGGTCACTGGAAGTTTTCTCTGTGAAAACATAGAGCAAGTTTTGAAAAATGTTACACTCACTGCTGAAGAAATATGACCCCTTACTCATGTCATCGCTTGTGATTTGATTCTGTCTCTACTCTCTAGCACATCTGTCTGTTTTCAGACTGAGCTCAGGACTGTGAGATTGTAAATGAGACTCCGCAGAGGAGGTTGTAGTCGCTTTTAGTCTGCCTGCATGACACCCTGTAACACTGATGTTGTGATCCAGATCACATGGTGGACCCAGATCCAGCTGGAGTTACTCAGGCAATTTGTTGAGGTGGTTGAAGTCAAAAGGTAATGGCAGTTTTGAAGGTGTACCTCTTCTATAATTGGACATATTTGAAGATAAAACGGGACGTCTTGGCAGAACACATTCTCTGTACTGTGCCAGCACAGAAGGAGATTCTAGCTCTATTCTGTCATAAGTGCAATTATGTCATGAGTGGATGTCTTTTTTAATCCAGTCAAGGATGGGGCAGAACTCTGCCAGGTTTATGTGTCCTTGCAAAATATTTTTGTAGTAATCTGAAAGTGATTGAACCGTGTAGGAATCATATTATCATCATTTATTACAGTAGGATACCTGGTTTCTATCTTGGTCTACTGCTTGATCACCCATCACCTAAATCAAGATCAATTAGAATGACAAAGAAAATGTTGCCCATTAAGGTTACATGTTAACCTTGCTTCTCTGCTGATGATTTTTTTTTTTAACAGTAAAAGGATGTGTTGTGATTTGGGGTGTGTTTACTTTTAAAATGATGCAGTAATGGAGGTGAGGCTCATTGAACTGAAAATGCCACTCACTTCCCTGCAGCTTCAGAGCAGCCAGGAAATGAGGGCAGACAGGTTACTGCCTGTAACTAGACGTACAGCCCAAAGCCCATGGTTGGCACCCATGTTAGGCGAGGTCAGCTAGAAGTCAGCTGACCAATGGTGAAAATATGATTACTCAGGGATATTTTTCATCATAAGGCCAGTCCTGCTGTTGCAGTCCAGCTAAAAACTGCATTGTTGCTCGCAAAGCTAGCAGCTGTAGGACTTTTAGTGTTGGTCATTGTTCCTTCAAAATTTTAATTCATTCAGTAGTTTGTGTTAATGTGCTGATTAGCAAATATTAACATCCTAATATGCTGAACTCAGTTGGTTTACAGAGTAAAGAATAAACCTGCTAAAACCTGCTTGTATCATTATCAGCATGTTAGCATTGTCTTCGTGTGCATGTTCTTTCACTGATGTTAGAATTCAGCCATTGTTGCCCAATTGTTTGGCTTTCTGCCCAGTTGAACTACTTGTTGTTTGACCAGGGCGGGGGTAAAAATTTGTTTTGGGCAGTTTATGACAACATGTGTTATATTTTGTACCATTTGAATCTCTCTAACAAAAAGGTTGGCTGTTTTCCAGAAATCTCCCCCTTGCTCTCGACTGTTAAGTGATGCCCATCAAAACCAAATGTCATTTCAGGATGTCACAACTATGATCACAACTTGTTTCTTTTCCAATCAATCTGTCATAGCTCTGCAATTGAGGTTCTGTAAAAACTTGATGTCCAATTTAACATCTTAGTTACTTTTGGACCTAGGAGTTCTTGGCACTGATTTTTTGTCAGCCTTATTTGGCAGCCCTGTATTTGGCTCAAAACAACACTGTACCTCTGAGCTGCTGAAATTGGTTCAATTTATATGCCACTTTTAAAAAGTGGAGATCTGTAAATGGAAAACTTAGAACCCCTTGCTTTTACAAAGACATACATGTGAAAAGATCTCTGTTAGCCTGCAAATCTAAACAGGTACATTTTGGGTTGACCTACACTTTTATGAGTTAGTGCTGTAGTTTGTCATTACAAATCAGTCAACTAACACTGGCAGCTTTATTAGCAACTGTGCGTGTTAGTTCACCAACACAACAGTCATTTACTCACATTTCCTTATGCTGCCAAGCAGGGAAATCCAGCTCCGGTACCAAAGGTATTAAAGAAAGGTGAAACTCCATAATAAAAGACTTGCTGACATTGGCTGAGCCTCTCAGGCTGCACTTCCTCCCACCCGACCACTAAGATTGGCAGACCCAATAGCCCCGACAATGGCCGTAATCCTAACCTGTGAGTTAGCGCTGCCTGAGAGGCTCAAATCCCTTCACTGAGCTAGTCCCTTAACTGGGCTCTGTTCCTGCTCAAATTTAACTGCTGGAACTCTTTTGGGGTGAGTCTTGACCCATTTCCACCTCTGCTCACGGAGACGATAAAGACGGAGACTTAAATAAATGGAGCTGCGCAGAGCAGAGAGGGAAAGCAGAAAGAACTAAATTGCGATATTTTGCCGGTGGGTGGTTTATAGACACTGTCCACAGTGTGTGATTTAGACAGGAACTAACACATGGTGCTGTTCAAATGACAGAGCTGTGTGATAATCAGAGGAAGTTCATTTGTTAAATGATGCTTTGCATGTCCAGGTGCCTTAAATGAGAAATAATTTCCATCTATTGGTATGAACCATGTTCCTTAACTCAAGGAAGCTGTTTTATCTATGAACATCGATGAACCAATTTGCCAGATGTGCTAATCATGAATATGCAGTTTTAATATGATGGATTGAGGGTATTTAAAAATGAAATCCACATTTGTTTACACAAATGCACAAATATGATTATTTGTGCCTTTTAACCGGCCTCACGCTCATTTGTCTATGTCCACATGTCTGTGCATACGCCACACGTGCACATTCAGATATCTGTATGAATCGTATGTGTTTGGCTCTCTGCCAGATGCTCGCAGATGTGTGTCACATGCTTCACCTCGAACGGTGGCCGAGGCTCACCGCCTAATAAACTTAATGGACTCCCTGCTAACCTGGGATGAGTTCATCAGGTGGCTTCATTTCACACTGGCATTTTAAACTCCTCATATCTATGCAAATCAGACCAGGGCCATGGCCACAGTGTAGCAGTGAGAAAGAATAACAGAATTACTGGTTCTTTCTATGTAATGTTTTTGCTAAAATAACTTGTCATTTAAAGTATTACAATCTTTCTATTATAAGAACAGTCAGTGAGAACTGTGAGAACAATTGTTTTGTGTTTAGTTGAATGCAGTGCTTATTTAATAGCCTCGGGGGTTGACAAGCATTCGTGACCTTGTCAAGAGCTGCATTCATCATGTGACAGTAATTTGCAGTGTTATATATCAGTCTGGTAGTGTGTGTGCACTCATGTTTGTGCTGTGTTATTTTCCACCCATATCAAAATTCAGCATTTTGGAATATGCCATCATTTTGGTGCCAAACCACCGTGTTCTCAGAATCATGCTAAACACTAACTGTCATCCTGAGGTTATGTCTGCACTCCTCTGCTTTGCATTTTTGAAAAAGTGCGCTTAATTCCTCACATTCAGTGTCTGTGTGTCGCAGCCATCTGTGTACACGATTATACTTTTTTCTGCTCTCACACAAACTTTGGCAGCATAAATAAGTCCCACTGGAGTCATGGCAATGATGGCTAAATTATCATGATTCAAAATTGAATGCTTAAACTCTATTTCCTCTTTTTTTGCTTCTTTTGTTTATTTGTTATTTTTTTTATTGCCAGTGTTTTATTTATTTATTTATTAACAGACAAATCAGCACCATTAAAAGTGCATTGTTACATGTTTTGCTGTGGTTTTCCTCACAAGAATAGACTTGATCACTGAGTACCTTACATGATTTGTGCCCATAATCCAACACAAAGCCATTCAAACCTTAAAGGAGACATATTACGCCCCTTTTCCACAAATTAAAATAGTTCCCAGGTGTCTTAAAGACATGTCTGTGACATGCTTTGGTCAGAATACCCAAGGATCAAACATCCCAGCACTCTTTTAAGCTGCTCAAAATATCTCTGTCTGTAATGTGTCCACTTTAAGGCACAAATGTTTTCACCAAATCAGATGAAAATTTAAAGTGTCTTTCATGATCTAACCAGCAGTGCAGCCTCAGCCCATCCCACCTCGCTGCTCTCATTTAAATGGCTGTGTTTGTTCTTGAATACAGATCAGATTTCAGCTTATCAGAGGGACTCTTGTGATGGAGAGTTTGCAAATCTGCAGTCGACTAAAGGGCACAGCAGCAGAGACAGATGTTGCAGCCGCTGCTGCTGATGATGCTGCTGCTTCTCTCTCTCTCAGACTCTACATCTGTTGACACTGCTCTGCCAAGATGAACGGATCACCCACTCCCCACAAACACACTCCACACAGTCTTACAGTCTGCTGTGCTGATCTCTTGCTCCATCCTTTGTTTTCAGCTTGTTGCTCTGCTCCCTGCTCCTTCGTCTTCTTACTGTTTCTGTGTTTTGTATATACAGTTCATTCTCCAGCTTCCCACTGCAAGTCTTTAACCCTTCACCGGGCTGTCAGTTTAGATTAGAACTAACTCCCCTGCCCCATCAATTAAAATAAGGGAAAAAAAATCTATATCCATCTGTCTCCATTCCATATCTCCTCCTCTTGCTTTTTCGTTTCCTCTCTTACCTTAAATTCCTTCACCCGATAGCGTCATTTTTTTTCTGCAGGATGGATCCTCTCTGCCTGCTGCTGGCTAGAAAATAAATTGCTCCACAAAAGCCCAAGCAGCTCATGAAAAACCCACCTCTGCCCAGCTTAATCAATAGCAAAGCCTCTAATTAAACGCTCCTTCAGTTTCATATGCTCATACACTTCAACCTGTAATTTTCTGTACATTTCATGCGCTCAGGCTAATCTTTGCCAGCTCTCTTCAGCAGGTCAAAATTAGATTTCTTTTCCCACTCTCATCCCCACTTCTTACCATTACCACAGGAGGTGTACCTCCATAAATGTCAAACGCCACTGTGGGTTTCACACTCGCACAAGCCGATCATAGATTTGGAGTACACAATTATGTTAGAGCTTGGAAAAAATGAAATGAAATGCCACGTCTCAAGGGACCCTAAACCTTAGCTTCACCTGTCATTTACATGAATTAATTTCACTCAGTATGTTTTTATGGACAGATCTATATTGGCTTGGTCATATTTCACAGATCTTTCACACATGACTTGAAACCCTTGTAAAACCACCACCACTAAGTGGAAACTGTTTATTCCCACATGTCACATTTTTTCAGGTTTTTTTTTTTTTTTTTTTTTTTTTTTACAGCAGTCTGGGGTCTCTGTTATTTGTCATATCACTCAATCAGCATTTTCAGCTGAATTGTTGTTCTAAATCTTTCACAGTATTTTTTTTATGTCTTTCTGTGCACTGCTGAGGTAATTGACAGCTGTTTGTGCACCTTCAAAAGGAATAGTGGGGGGAAAATTAATGGGATGAATACCATAAAGGTCAAAACAGGAGGGTGGGTTTCAAACTGACAGCTTACCCCAGTGCGGTGACAAAGGAGGCACGGTCGCCGCCGACAACACGGAGAGTGTCGTGATGAATTGTGTTACTGCATAGTTTGGCATTTCTATAATCAGGACTTTGAGGTGGCAGATGTGGAGCAGGACAGGCGCAGGGATGATGGTGGTGGCGATGACAGCAGAGGATCAGGCCTAAAACACAACATGTGACATCCCTTCTTTATGTCACATCCTTGTGTGGTAAAGTCACCGACTTTATCAAGATCTCGCACACACGTTAAAATAATCTCAGCCTTACCTCTCTGTCTGCCTGTTCTAATTCCACTGCCTCAGTGGGTGTATGTCTTTGGCCTTTGCAGAGCAGATAAAACCTGATGAATGCTGCAGTGACTCTTTCAGCCTCCGCTGATTAATAACTGTTTAATCAGGGTTTAGTCGTTAACAGCTGTGGACATCCTGCTCCTCATTTATTAACAAAGTCACGTCAGTCACACTCTCCCTGCATTTTACCCTCGTCTTCTTTGCTCTTTCAGTCTCTCTCTTCTTCCGTCCCATTTTCCTGTAGCCTCCTTAACTCCAAGCTATCTGTTATCACTTAATTTCTACTAGGGGAAAAAAAACTGAATATATAAGCTGATTCTCCAGCAGCACTTCTGCCTTATAGTTATACATGTGCAAAGTATTAATGAAACAGTTCCACATTTTTTGGGGAGGAAGCACCATTCGCTTTCTTGCCCAGAGTGAGATGAGAAGATTGACGCCACTCTCGTGTCTGTGTATTAACTTTGGAGCTGAGAAAAAGAGTAGATTAGTTTAACATAGCATAAAAACTGCAAGGAGAGATAGTTTGACTCTAAAGTTCAAAACCAGTAAGTCTGCTAGCACCTCTAAAGTTCACTAATTACCAGACTGTGCTCGCTGTCTTTAATTTATACAGTCCTGACTGTTGTTCATTACCAGTAACTCCCTCTACATCTGCAACTCTAGTTTGATGCTCATTTGTTTTTTCTGTTGGTACACAGTGTGCTTTTCAGTGTGCTTATAATGGATGTCTGTCTTCTAGTGATCTGCAGCCCTTTTAAATTTTAATGATCCTCATCTCATTTTAAATCTTAAAATCCTTGTGCATCTGATTTGCTGCTGTTTTGCTTTCGTGTTCTTTGTGACTTTACCTTGAAGCCTTTACCTGTGACTTCACAGCCAGTTATTTAACTGACGGCCTTTAACAGATTAGTGTGCAGTTAAGCAACATATTGCTGCGAACAGAACATCCCGAGGACATGCCAAGGTTTTTTTTTTTTTTTTTTTTTTTTCTGTTATCCAACTGCCGATTAGTCACAACGCCAAAAGGACTTTCTCAAATCAAACTGCATTAGAAGGTGAAAACCACCAAAGCTTCAAACTACCCTCTTCAAACCAAGTGTGCATGCATGTGAGTGTGCGTGTGTGTCTGTGTGAATGTGCGTTTTATATTTTACTTTGGCAATTCTGTGCTCTACAGGGACACAAGGTGAGGTAGCTCTGAAAGGTTTTGCTCGAAGATAAATTGGGTAACCTTCTTCTGTCATTAGTAATACCTTTTTCCACTGGTGAACAGCAAGACAGTGCAGGGAGAGGGGTGATGGAGGGGAGACAAAGCAAAGGGGTGGGCAATGGGGGTTGGTGGGGTGGGGGGGCGGTGAGAGCCAGGAGTCAGCTGTAATTAGCCATGAAACAAAAGCCCACTCGGCTCTGTTATGGCTGGAGTTTCACACCCCGAGCCATCTCTCTGTGCCTCCGAGGCTCAGAGCTCAGCGAGGGCCGGGGACTGCTGCGAGGTGTCCAGCTGAAACATTCGTTTTCAAATCCATCACGCCGCCTACACACTTCTGTCCCAGTCTGGCTGGTTGGCAGAAAGGTGCTTTGTCTGGCTGACTTGTCATATCTGTCTGGGTCACATGACCATGGATCCCACCACAGTCATGGGGGCAGCTCCACTGCTGGAGCAACCTGATGATGTGTTTCTGAATTTGCAGTGTGTTTGTGTATGTGGTTGTGTTGTGAGTATTGTGTATTATGTCAAACTCATGAAGATGTTTTCAGTTGTTTGTATTTTGTCTGTTAATGTGTTTTCTTAAATTGCACTGATTTGAGCTCTCAGGGCCACCGTACTGAGGTCGGCCTATATAGCTTTCGAGCTCATTAGCCACAATCATAAAGAATGGGGGAAACTGGAATGAAAAAATATCCTCCTCCGCCAGCTTTAAGCCATGAATCAAGTCAGGTAGCACTGCTACCAAGGTAGCTAAACCCCCAGTGGTCCATGTGTACCTAGTGTACAGTTTGCATATCCAGGTTTGCACTGAGCAAGCATTATCACAATGCAGGTGGTGAAAATGCAGTTGAACTGTTTTCGCTTTCCTCTTCAAGATAAGATCCAAGTGGGGGGCTCAGCACCACCATCCCTCCCACCTCCATGACTGCACTGTTTTCGGGGAAAGGCCTGTGTTGACAGGCCCTTCATTAGAGTCTTTGTCCTGGAAGAGCCTAGTACATAATTAATGTCTCCATGATGGATTACATGCGTGCGCTGCAAACAGCGAAGAGGTCGGCAGGAAACGGGAGAACTGATGCGAGGCTATTTTCCCTATCGAACACCCCTGCTGTGTGCCCCTTCCTCACTGGCACCAAAATTGCTGATTATAAAGTCACAATATTTACACCAGCGGGGACTTTAGTGCAGGTGCAAGTGAAAATTAACCCCCTGCGTGTTTACTTCCCAGTTTTGTCTTTGTGTGTGAATCAGCGGCGGGTGCAGCCTGACAAAGGATCATCTTTATTGCGATTCTCACAGGTGGGGCTTTGGTTGGATGTAAACCATTAATCAAAGCCATCGTTAATGATGCAGAAAGCACAGTGGAAATTAAACCCCTTCTGTTCCTCTCTTCATAACGTTGAGCTGCTCTGTGTTTATGATGAAGTCTCTGTGGAGAGTCAGTTTCTTTGTTGTTGTACTTTTTCTTTTTTTTCTGTCCTCATGTATCAGTTGGAAACTGTCAAAACTAATGTCAGTTCTGTATTAGCCACAGGTCACCCAGTCAACCAGTGTCACACGGTTTTAGTAATGAGTGTCAGGTCTCTTGCTTTTTTGTCAACGTGCAGCTCAAAGGTTTAGCTTAATGATATTTGACTTCCACATGGATAATCAGAATGAACATCAAGGTGCTCATTTTCTTCAAAACCTGAAGGCCATGGTTTAATAAAACAAATATTTGCAACGCATGGCTTTGTACGTAAGAGATCAAGTCGACTCAAGTGGAATGACATCCTAAATGAAAGTGCAGAGAATGTTTGATCTCAGGGTTTTCATTTAACACAATCCCCAGGGAAGCCATGAACAATATTACCCTCCGATTCCAGGATTTTTGGATGTGATTTAAATCCGAACTGCTCCGTACGTTTTCTCAAAAACTCCAAAACTACTTGAGGTTGTAAGAATCCCCTACATCCTGAGCTCTCCTGAAGCTCCTCAGTCGGTCACCTCACTGGCAGCTGTTGAGACTTCAGTCCAAATAAATTTGTCTGCGTCTTGCCAGTGTTCAGTGCACAGTGCAGCGCACCAGTGGATAAAGGGACTGGCTCAATTATACATTTACTTAGACAAGTAATAAAGCACTGCCACTCTCTGCCAAAGTTGGGGCTGATTATACCGGCTGTACAAGCTGTTGTCCCAGCCTCCTGTTCCTCCCCTCTCACTGATCAAGACATTCATCCCACAGAGAGGCACACTTATTGGAGCGACTGCAGCTCCCAGTGCTGCACTCATATGCTATGAAAAGCTCCTCCCTGCTGGTTCCTCTATTGAAAAAATACATGCCTCCCCCCCCTTATTCGCAATCTTCAGATACAGTATGTAAGCTTATTTTTCCAACATCCTCATATGGTGACACTATCAGTCCAGCCTCTTACTGTGCCTCATGTCTACAGACATGATAAGCTTTATCACGACTGTATGCTTTGATTTTCATGCTCTCCCAGTCACAAGATTGTGGGGGAAAAATGGCCATAATTCTCAGAGGCCATATACTGGCATTCTGTAAATTTTTTACAGCCATCAACCTTAAAATGTCTTCAGTATAAATGAGGCAATCACATTCTCACAAAGGGCAGAAAAATCAAAATTTCCCTTTGCTCGTTGTTTGTCTACTCCTTGATGAAAGCATGTTGAAGCTCAGTGTGTGTTTGATGCTGTGAATACCTGCTGTTTAGGTGGTGGGAGAATGTCCCGTTTGTTTGTGGAGGGTAGTTTCATAAAAGAGCATCACTTATGAGCTTTGTGAAGGCACTCTGAAAATCTTGAATGCATTATTCATGAGCTGTGTTTACACGAGATCATAATAACGTCCCTGGCATTTTCTGATTCCGATTCATATGGCCATTTGTTTCTCATGTATTTTTCTCTTTTGAAAAGGATGCACATCTCTGGGGTAAATCCATTTTTACTCAGTCACACTGACTGGGTCTCAACTTACAACTTCTACACCTCCTTTCTACACTCCTCCACACTCTTTAAAACTACCACCCGCCACAAGGTATAAGATCCCATGGGAGGCCATATCTACCGCCTCACTGAGAGAGTGAGACAGACTGACGGAGAGTTTCTGATTGAATTGACAGCTCATGACTTCTGCTTGGCTGTCACATTTGGAAAACGCTGACGGGAAGACATTCCATCCCAGAGCTAACGCTCCGCTAATTGGACATGCATTCAGGAGAGAGAGGGGCCTTCATTTAAAACCAATTAGCCTACTTGATAGTTTTAAATTAACCTGAGCTAGATCCAAGCTATGCAAATTTTCATTCCTTGTAACCTCACACTCACCCACAATCACACACACACTCAAGTTGACACATGCTCTGCCTTGTAGCTGATAATTTGGCGACTGTCACATGATCACGTACAGAAAGGTAATAGCACTGGCACACATTTCTTCTAACGGCAAAGTAACGAGTGCAGCATAACAACAGCTCTCCCAATTAACACCACAAAGCTTTTGGGTGCAAATGATTGTTCAACACTTCCAACATAATATGCCTTTACGGAAATGGAAGCCTAAAAACTCGGCACATGCTGTAAAAGTCATCTGCTTAGCGAATCAGTGTGATAATAACATCTGTGGAAGTGTCCTTATCATATCACTCAGTAATCCATCAAAGAAGCCACCCAGGCTGTCGGGAATGAACTCAGTATTTTAAGAGTCTTAGAAGAATTTTTGGAATTGTCCACTCTTATCCTTTCACAGATGTCTTTCACTGACATGACAGTGTTTTGGATAAAAGGATCAGCTCCAGCTAGAGCAGAAGAACAGTTGAATGTGTTGTCAAATGTCAAATTGGCCCTTTCCTGGCCTTTGGTTACCAGGGAAACCTCTTAGGTCTGTGTGCCTGTGTATAAATCTGTTTGTCTTGTGTAATTACACACACAGGCCAGCAGCAAGAGTCTTGTTATGTAGCCACGGATGTGTGGCTGTGAGTTTATTCATATACCTTCTACTCACCAGAAGTATAAGGCACTGTAGTGGGGCATTAGAAAACAATAAGATATATCTGTGTTGGCACAGATCCCACAGTACATTCCTTCATAGATGTTTTTGACATGCTACATACAGGTAGTTAATGATGGCTGAATGCTAACTGCTTCAGTTTCAGGGTTCTAGTACTGTGCAGACTGGCATGTAGAAATTCAAGTTTACTTTTTTTTTTTTTGATTTTCTTTTCTTGATGTGCTTCCTGTCCTTCCAACAAAGTTGAGTCATAATTTCCAGGTAGGTTGCAGAAAAATGCTGAAAACAAGACTGGTTGTTTGAGTCACACTGTGCTCTCTCATTCTCTCCTGCCTGATTAATTATCCAGAAATCTCTGTCTGTTGAAAGAAAACAGTTTCCTGTGATGCTGTGGTCTTTACTGTCTGTAAAGATCCCGCTAGTCATCGAAGTTCCTTCATAATAAAAAGCTTTGTTTAACAATTTAAATTATAACTTGCAACTTGGCAGCACTGCTAAAAAATAATCAGACTTTTGAAAAAAGTGTGAAGTGTATTCTGTCCTTTTGGTTCCTCTGAACAAACAGCATGAAACATAATACGAACAGTGATGAGAGCATGGAAAGATTTGTAACTGAGACAATAAGTTGACACCCAGAGGAGATCTAGTTTACATGAATATTGTGACAGCAAAGCTGTAAGACTTGGCCAGACTTCAGATGTTGAACCATTCTTCTTTATCTTCCCTGTTCACACAAGGTGATGCTGACGTGCGTGGCCAATCGGCTCAAGCGGATGCACTGATTTTGACTTGAGGGAAGAGCTGCAGCCACTCATGCGGATGGACTGATGCCATACCGAGAGAGCTGACTGGTGGAGGTAGGATATGAGTCTTTCTGTCAGCAGCAGAGGAGAGGGGGAGTGAGGTCTAATGAGGAGAGACATTTCTGCTTTACCCTCCTCCCCTCAGTCACATATGAGAGGATTGAAAGCCGTGATGAATCCACACCTTGCACACTTCCAGTACTCACACTCTACTGTGGGTGCACTTTAGCTCACACACTCAGAGAAACAAGCTGTCTCCTATGAGAGAGACTGTCACATCCTCCGTACGTCACTACATATTTGGCATCCTGACTTCAGGTCCAAAAACTCACTCAGAGTCTTAAGTATTTTGGCTGCACAAATAGGTGAATGGTACATCAGTAATATTAACGTTATAATCCTTTAAATTTCAATCTGAATTGAATTGGTGACACTAAAGGTAACCATGGTGACATCAAACGTGGCTTGACACAAGAGTAAACCAAAGAATTGCAGCTGGTGTACCTGGTTGTAGTGCAGCCAAGCAAATTGATGTTTTGATGCAGGAATGAAAAAAAAAATAAACATGATCCAATTTCATAAATGGTCAAAAGCTTTTGATGTTAAGATGTTAACATCTGAAATTCTTACATTTGCACATGAAAAAGGAAATTGTAAATGTAGTGAATGTGTAGCTTTCATCATAAAAACTGTGACGTAAGACAACATTGGTAAATATTACCTGGTGCACTGAACCTGATTGGTCAATTATTATCTTATTACTGTTCTTCTATTAATACTGTTTGTATGATTGATATAATTATTTCGTTTAAAGCTGGATGCTTTAAATGCTTTAAATGAATCAGAGCTGGATGAGTAACTTACAGTAATTAGTGTCTAAAAATGTGTGTGTGTTTGTGCGTATGTGTGACGTAGTAGGAGGGGAAACTGCACGTCATATTTCCATGTGTAAATGTGTCTGTGAGAGATCGGCAGCACTTTAAGGTTGTTGTTTTGTCATACTCCCCTCTCTGTGTGTGGCATTCTGTCAGAGACAGCCCAGTGACATTTTCAGGCAGCTGAACTCTGGGACCTTTCAGTGTCACCCTCTGTTGTCATTTCTGACTGCTACAGCCCAGACAATGATGCACTCGCACCGTGGGGGGAAAATGATATACAGCCAACCTCAAGGTCTGCCTGCCTCAAAGTTGTTTTTCCACAGCTCCATCAAACTGGCTCTCGCTGCCTGAGAATACCACTCATTGCTTTGATGACAAACAGAGAAAAAAGAGATTTTAGTGACGTAATGTGGACTTGACTGTTTGATATTTACCATTAAATCACATATCAATATTGTATTCCATCAAGCCACACCATCAGCGGTGGAAGAAATATACAGATCTCTCCTTAGATAAAAGTAAAAATACTCCATTACCAGTGCATGACAAATCCTGCCTAAGCAAAAACATTAACAGCAAAATGCAGTTACAGTCAAAGCACAGGTAACACTGAAGTGTGTCTGCCTCACCTTCCTGTTGTCGCTGCTGGAGGCAGGGTTAGTTTGAACTAATTTAAATGCTGTTTTATTCACAGGGACACCAGATAAATCTAAGGGGAAGTGAGATGATTAATGGGAGAGGGACAAGGTCTGATAAGCGCGTCTGTTTTCAGTTTTTAAACATTGTCTGTTTAGATATTGGATCAGCTCTGAACAACTTTGACCGTAACTACATGATGCTTTTTGTAACATGTCAGAGGTCACAAAGGTTGGAAACCACTGCTTGAATCTGTGCTGTGTTTTAAAAGCTTGTTATATTATCAGTTGTTTAAAAGAAACACAAAACTAAAGCTGCCAGTGTAGCATGTAGCAGTTGTGAGCATGAATGAAGTTTCATATAAATGGAAATATTCAAGCACACTGTTGAGATACTCGAGTAAATGTACTCAGTTACTTTCCAGCACTGTCCATCTTGGGCTGTTTAATTGCACCTTAGAAAATCAAATAGGCCTGGTCCCTGAGGGAGCATATAACCGCACGCATCTTATCCATAAATCAGGTTTGCGGGGCCGATGCAAGGTGGCGGTGGCAGTTATATCGAAGTCTCGGCTGAATCACACGCCCGCTGGAAGGAAATGGACCTGTCGGAAGGGCTGTGAAATAGTGCGGCAGCCATGTCACTCACGGCTCTGCTCCGTTATTTCATTATCATACTAGAGATTACATGTGCTGGTGTAGTACACCACACAGGCAACAGGTGCAGCTGAGACAAATTGCAATTTGTATGCTTTTAAGATTTAAACACGTGTTTGACACACACACACACACACACACACACACACACCTGTTTTCCCCCCACCTCCACTTCTTTCAGAATTATTTAATTGCCTAAGAGGGTTTAACGTTTTCCTCAGAAGACAACCTTGGGGCTATTCAGCCTCACTAAGATACACAGCTGTTACCCACAGAAAACCGCTTCAGTACCCCTCACCCAGCCTGCTTTCAGCCACCTCAGAGTTCTCTTGCAGTTCTGTGAGCGTGGGGTGCAGTGCGGCTGCCTTTAACCATGTTCTCCTTATTGATTTGAGGCTGGCTGTAACCTCGTATCAGGGCTTTGCAAAGTTCTCTGCTGCATTAAGTCCTGGTCCTAATTGAAGCCTCCCAGAGGCTAACTGGCTCGATTGCTCCGACATGTCAAAAAGCATCAGTCAGTTAAATGGGGCTGGGAGATGGAGAGCCATTATTGCTGCTACTGCTACTGCCTGCAGGCTGTGACCTTGTGGTGAGACTGAGCTTGAAATGTCTCCTCTAAACTCGTTGCTTCCCAGGAACATCCAAGTTCTATTCTTGACTAGATATCTACCAATGAGTAAGTGTGTGCATGTATATGTGTGTGTTTGTATGTATTGTAGATTCTGGCATGTGATGTAGGCGTGTGCATTATCTTGGACAAAGACATATGAGGCCCAAGGCTGCACTGTAAAATGAGTGACAGTTGTTTTTAGCGGCTGGTGATCCTGCAGCAAATCCTCCCCAAGATTCATCCCAGGCTGCCGGGGAATGGACGATTACATTGCTGGATCAGCCAGGAGATAGGGTCATAGTATACAGCACTGCATGTCAGTGCTCGCTATGGAATGTTGCCATAGTAACACAGAAGTGATGACGGAGTGTGATAACGACATACAGTTTGTCCCCGTAGGTAGATGATAACATGACTTTACATTTAATGTGCCATGTGTTATGAATACATCCAACAAATATTTGATAGACACTGTTATTCCAACAAAGTTTTCCTATACTGACTATAACTGCAGTCAGGACCAGTCAGTGTTTATTTGGTGGTATGGTGGGACACTTCGTCTGTCTCTTGCTCTCTCACTTGATGCACCTTCTGTTTTGGAACTTTTGTCTGCATCTCGGTGTCAGAAAGGTGAAGAAACTAGTGGCTGACTTGAGAAAGAAGAGGCTATACACACCTCTAAGTATTGAGGTGAAGTGAAGTACATGGCGCAGTCTCTCAAGCACACATTCAAACATGCCTGCAAAGAACTGGACTCGTCTAGAAAACTCATGCCGCTATTGAATCAGTGGTGGCCAGTGTGTTGTTCCTCTGAGTAGTGCGAGTCAGGCAGTGCTGAGATGCAGGAGGCAAAAGGAATAAACAAACTGGTTTGGAAGAAAAGGAGACTGGCTGCTACAGCCTGAAGGCAGTAGCAGGGCATAGGGCGCAGACTAAACTGAAACCTGTCCTACAAAAAACCATCCATCCCCTCTACAGTGAGCTGATGTCATCAACAGAGCACCTTCAGCCTCTGGCTTTTACCCCCAAGGTAAAACATGAAGTGCTTTAGGCACTCTGTTGTGCCAACACTCATCAGACTGTGCAAACGCTTTTGTGTGAATGGCCAACAGCCACTCTCTGTTGGATCATGCTGAGACAGGGCACCTGCACTCAATGTGTAAACTTATCTGGAACACCCCTGTAACATTAGTTATGATAGTTTGCATTACATTCACCTTTTCTCTGTAAAAATGAAAACACGTTCTGCTGCTACACACACATCATGACTGCTAATTGTTCACCTTACTGAAGGGGTTATAGTGTTGCACTTCTGTAAAGTCAAGTGGCGCTCTCATAATGCAACTCTACAGAATCTTTCATTAGATCTTCCCTTCCTCCTAATGCCCAGGTCTTCTTCACTTATTTAAGTTATGCACTGACATGACCAGTGGAGCCTCACTCTGCCATCATATAAATCCCAAAAAACTGACTCTAATACAGGAAAAAGGAAACGATGTACTGAAATTGCCAAGTGTGTGTAAACCAGAATGCACAGCCAGAATGCAGTTCCCACATGCCTAATAAGTAATTTGACAGCTTTTCTTACAACTGGAACATCTGGACTAATATGTAGGTTGTGATTCACTAGAAAATGAGCTGCTGGTTTGGAACCTATTGTTTATTTTTTCTCAGTGAAACAAACAATTAAACTGCAATTAAACTAATTAAAATGGAAAAAAGCATTGAACATACATGATTAAGTTCAGTTCTCGAATCATCCTCTTGTATTTGTGCACTGTAATTTTCTTTTTAGAAAACATTATATGTAGCCCGAACATTATAAACATTATATGTAGTGGGAAACAATTTAGATAATGACGTGATTGCAATATTTATAATATTTATATTCATTGTGCAGCCCGACAATAAACCATACTTGGATGGTTGCAGCCCTACGACACTACATCATTTAGGGACAACTCTAATATTGTGTCCCTTTCTTGTCTCTCTGTTGAGGGTGTGTTCATGTCTAATCTAATCTAAGCCTCTTCTTGTTTTGCAACTTTGGGCCAAAGGATGTGGATAAGACTCAAACTCAGATTGAAGTTTGCAATGACACTAGGTACATGAGTGGCAGTATCTCACAGGTATACTTTCTGATGATTGATGATGAGAGATTATGGTTTCAGTCTCTCTCTGTCACCCATTGTACCAGAATGGAGGATAGAGATACCAGAAGGCCCTTTGCTTACACAGCGCTGTTTGCTTGGAACTGGCTGTGGACACGGGCCATAAATCACTCTCTAATATTTTTATGCATCCAGTCCATCCAACTGCTGCTAATGTTTCCTCTCCCTGCTTCCTTTGTAGCTCATTCGAGCTGAGCGGCGACGCATGACAATGTGTGTGTAAGGGGGATTGCTAGAATCGGCTTGGCAGAGACACAGGCTCTGTTCGGATTGACTTAAAAGTGCAACTCCCTTGACCTTGCAATGTGTGACATCAAGATTATATGAAAAGGGCAATTGAAGACAAATCAAACGCAGCCTTGAATTATAAGGACGTGCCCTCAGATGACACTGTAGGAGCCCCAATCCTACATAAATCCTGTGCGAGTATTTAAATAGCCTCCACAATTGTCAAATGCTGAACACTGTCACGTTGCATTACAAAACCTGTCTTTCAAACGGATGCTTACTTTTTCATTCCCGGCACATTTTCTACAACTGAACTGGCTGAGACACTTGAGCAAAAATAGTCCTCAGAAGCAGTAAGTCTGCTAAAGCAGCATCTTTTGCCTTGAGTTGATCACTACATCTTTGACCCGACCCCCAACAGTTGTCCTCCCCAGCACAGTGACTGAGGCTTCTGCTGCCCTCACATCCTGACCTCTGCTGCCTTAGCTTGTCACACTCTTATCAAATGCTATCTGATGGCACCACAGGGCCCAAAGCAAGCAAACAATCTGATATGATCTGTCTGACAGGCAACGGAGATGCCACTCCCCTCCACTCTTCTTTTTTTGTCTCCATTTATCAACACCTGTTGTGGTTTAAGGGAAATCTAGTATTCCAGCTGTGTATTTATGTATTTTTCCCTCTAATCTAAGAGTGTCTTTTCGGATGTGTGTGTGTTTGGAGCTCCACTTGTGCACAATAAGCAAATGGGATGACACCTGGAGAATTCAAAACTTTTTTTTATTTCACAATTAGATGAGAACATTGATAAAGCTCAGCTGTCTATGACGCAGCCTAAAGTTAAAAAGGAAAAAGATCCACCATTTGCCACCTTAAAGCTCACAAATTACAATGCAGCTAAACACCTCATGAAGAAAATTACAATTTACTGTTATTAAACACCTACTCCTAACAGCGATTGTCCAGTCATCCTTAGCAGACATAACTGTGCTCTCTGTGTGTTAAGGCAGAGTGCATGAGTCAGAGGTAACAGCACATTTATTGTTATTTTTCTCCTTGGTGTGGAGGCTGGTCCTGCACAACTCCACAGGAGCATTTCTTTTGCCAAACACATCATTCAGTGCAATCATAAAAAGTATTTATTTATGCAATATTAAGAAAGAAATCTTCAAACTGTGAAGCAATTTTGTCAGCTAAACAGCTAAACTGGGAGAGTGAAGTTCAGTTCAGAAAAGCAATAACATAAGTCACAACAGTTTACAAGACATTAAATATGCACATAAAGTCAGTCAAGATGAAGCATAGCAAGTACAGAGAAGAAAGTTATTGATGAGTGGGTTGGAGGCTGATGTTATTTAAATAAATACTAACAAAAAGAGCATCTGATGACAGTTTTCTCTGTTGCCTGTTTCCATATAGACGTGTTTCACATACAAGAACCTTGACTAACAGTGCAAATTGTCATGTTTCATGTCGCACAATATTTGCAGGGAAACGTATATGCACAAACAAATGGAACTCGTCGCCTAATGCACCACGCACTTCCCTCACTCTCTCGTTCATACATAGATGTTGCAAATGACAATGTATTCACAACTCCCTCATCTCAGGTGCGGCGTAATGAGCCTGCGTTATTTTGTCACTTTGCCTTGAATGAGGCAAAATTCAACAGGCACAACACAATCACCGTTTTCTCATGTAAGTGCCTCTGAACTGACTGCA
This sequence comes from Caranx ignobilis, assembly GCA_021432705.1. Taxonomy (NCBI): domain Eukaryota; kingdom Metazoa; phylum Chordata; class Actinopteri; order Carangiformes; family Carangidae; genus Caranx; species Caranx ignobilis. Next base: position 81,878,783 of record MU269990.1, on the reverse strand, counting down.
CCCTTTCCGTGCTCATATAAAGTGACAATACGTAAAATGAGGAACCACAATGTCATTTGATTGTGCAAATGCATTTTAGTTGAAAGCACTATACATTCACACAGCGAGGGAAGATTTCCACACAGGCTCAAAAGAAACTCACCATCACTAAGATAATTTAGGGCTTAACAATGCTCATGTGGGTAAGTGAATGCATCATCAAAACACAAATCCCTTTCAGTGCCTCGGCAATAAAAAGATGGCACGGAAACGTTTGTGACAATATTTTGTAAACTGATGAATAAATGATGCATTTAAAATGCAAGTCAGACTATCACAGTGAGGGATTTTATTCAGCAGGTGTCGATGTGTGAGAATAAATAGAATAACTCGTCCCTGTGTTTACCCTACTTTAGTGGAGTGGCAATCCAGTTTGCAGTGGTCATCAGGATGAGTCACTTTTGGAAGGTGATGGCCATAGAAGCACTCATTATAATAGTGGATCACGAGAGCTGGATGGAGTGGCAAACTGAAGAGATTTGTTTTGAAGGCTCGTGATTTTCTGCATGTGAGACGCTGTGCTCCTCAGCTTTCCAAAACAGTAATCGGCACATCTCTCTCCCTTTCCTATTCCACATCCTTCTCACCGCAAATATCATCCTTTTATCCCCTGTACTGACCATGGAGGATTGTTGTTGCTATTTGGCTTAGCAAACAAGCAGACAGACCCAAAAGCACTTAATTGATTGTGATGGCCCATTTGGCCTCGTTTCAGCCACACCGCTCCCTTTATAAAAAAAAAACAAAAAAAAAACTCTAGGCCTGGGCTACACAACTCACGACAAGACAATTCAATAAGACTCTGTTTTGTGTTTTGATTTGCCAGACGCCCTCTGATGCCACAGCCTGCTGATTGCTCCCTTTTCTTTTTTTCTTTCTTTTTTTGTACAGTGAGCTCATTTGACAGCAGCAAACAAATAACAGGCTGTGAAAGTCCACAACATTCTCCCACATTCTCACACACACACACACACACACACACACTGTCTTTCAGTTTCCCACAAGCCCTAACACACCTGAACACACACACCAAGACTGTATTTATTTAGCTCTTCTCTCTGTACACCACCACAATTTGGCAGGTGGCAGAGTGCCGGGTTCCATTAGGAAAAAAAAAAGAGGGAGAGAGAAAAAAAAAATCTATAAAGGCAAATAAACAAGAGTGGGAGCTGCTGCCAGTTTGCCTTGCATTCTCCACCGGATAATAGAAATGGAAGTGCGATAAGGTTCTTGTATAACCTCCCACATTGGGGTGTAACTGAGTTCACTTTCCCTTTCCTGCATTTAGATTCTAGCATTGGCACTGGTTGATGCTATATGAAATCACACATGTATACACTCGGTTCAGGCAGACATGCACCTACTGTGCAGACTGTGCAGAATGGTCCACTGTGTAAAGTGTTGTTACATTTCTCATTTTTTGGCACTACTATCCAAATTAGATCTTAAGTGTCCAATTTAATTGAGTGGTCTTTATCGATGTATTCATTTCAATAGCGTACCTTAAACAGCTGTGTAAGTAGTTGACACCGCTTTGTGCAGTTGCAGCCATGCAGGTGTATCTGGCTTATTTTAATACTAAAGCAAGAGCAAGTATTGCTTGATGTCAGGAGGTAATTACACATGCCAAATAAGTGACTTTGTTATGCATGCCTCAGATTAAGCCTGACTCATTATCAATAGAATTGAAAGGCAGGTGCATGTAAGTGGGAAGCCATAATAATTGGTGACAAAGCTCTGTAGTGAAGGACGATCAGAAAACCATATCTGACTGTAGATTTTCCACACAAGTAGGTGGGAGGGGACACCTGTCAAGTCTCAGAAAAGCATTTCGCAGACAGACAAAAGACAGACAAAGTGTGGTAATTTACGTACCTTTTTGTACCCCATCACGCACCATACCTTGCCGAAGGCCTCAGGTTTTATGCACATTACAGGGACACATTGAGTTTTATGTTCTGTGGAACATGATATAACAGAGCTGGGCTGGGGTTGATTCATCGGACCATTTCACTTCCTTATATTAAATATCCTTATCCTTGGGAGAGCTTTTGGGGAGCGAGAAGGAACCTCTTGAAAGCTCATCTTGTTCTCTGAAGGGATATGTGAGGCTTTCTCTGCCCCGGGTAAGAGCGAGCGAGTGATAATATAATCGGCAGAAAATACAACAGGGGTGGAGAGGAAGTATTCAGCTGACTGTCTGTCTTCATATCCTGTGACATACAGGAAAGATGTGAACGCCAGCTGTTAGCATTGCTGTGGTGATGGATGCTGCTGCAGAGGAGTTCCTTGGAACAACAGCCTCTGGAGATATTTTTCTCTATTGCCTCTGTGAATGATGAAGTTTAAAGCTAAATGGTTCTGTGTTCAAGTATTAAAAGCAAAAACTGATCCTTAAAAGTTGTTTGTCTTTTAAAGAGTGTAAGGTGAGGAAATTGATACCATATAGCTCAGGCGTACTGAACCTGGGCTCTGCAAGCCAGGGTGTCTTATCTAAGGGGGGGGTCCATGGTCTGACACATATGTATGTGTCAGTTCTAGGGTTCTTGATATGATGCAGTCTGAGAAATACAGGTGTGGATAACTTAATGTTGGATAGATCGAGATCCCTGACACCCTGACTCTGATTTTTATTTTATTATTAGTATAGCTCTTATTTGTTTTACCTTATTTTAGTGATTGTTTTATTGCCCTAATTTTTACTGTTAATCTATCTTGATAATTTATGCTGTTTTTATCTATATTGCTGACACTAGACTGTATTTATGGTGTGCAGCCATTTGGGCAGGTTGTTTTTAAATATGCTATATAAATAAAATTTGAGTTGAGTTGATAAGACCAAAGCCAGAAAATGGTTAGCAATTGCTTAGCAATCCAGGGAAAGCTAGCCAAGTTAGCTCTTCTAGAACTTCCTAATAAACACCTTTTTGTTTAATTTGTTTGAAATAAACCCCACGTGAAACTGTAAATTTGTTTTTACACCTCAGTTTTTTATAGACAGACCTGGGCAGGCGTTAAAAAAAACAGCACAGCAAACAGCAGCTATATCCAACAGATTTTGAATATGAATTATCCCACAGGTGAAGAGGACAGCGCTGATGTTTGGCTTCTCTCATTAGCAAACATGTCGAGCATTGTGAGAGTGCTGCCTTTCAAGGTCTGAATATGAAGCACAGGCTTACATGGAACTAACTGAAAGATATGATATGATAGAAAACATTAGCCTCTTGGCATCTCAAGTGGTCTGCAGTGACACGGGATGATGCATGTTCTGTAGCCCTACTGCGCTCAAAACATTTTTGGGGAAAGAGGCCAACCTCTAGGTATAAAACTTTGCAGGAGGCTTTAATTTGAAACGATGAATGAAGTGAAGACACGTGGCAACACTGGACTGAGGCCAGAGGGAGCGAGGGAGAGAAGCGAAAAAAAACAGGGGAGATAAAGGTAGATTTAACTTCATGAAATTTTCCATTGTGCTGCTGTGCACACACAGCACCCAGATAAAACAAACTCTTTATAGTCGTACTACCCATCAGGCATGCTGGGACAAATCCCAGTGGCCTGGCACCGGAACGCCGCTCTGCCGCTTTTTTCCTCCTACTGAGAAAATACAATATTCACCGCTGACATAATCTGGTTTGAGTTCATATACAATGTTTGAAGATCCAATCATTACGTAAGATGCTAGAAAGCCTATAAAAGCATATTGCACAGTCAGAGTTGTTGTATTAACATTAAAGGAAGTATTAATGATCAGGTTAAAAAGAGAGCAAGAAAACATTGCATGTTAAAAGTCCCTGGTAGCTTCTGGTAACCTTTGTGCGGAAACGTGAATGAAGTGTTTTTTTTCTACCTGCCATCAAGTACTAAAGATGAAAAGCAGTAAAACACCCTTTCACTCATTATTCACTCTTTAGGTGGGTGCATTCTTTGTGCAGAAGCATTTGTAAAGAACTGACTATTAAACTCGGTCCACAGCGCCTACTGGACAGTAAAGCTTGTCTCTAGTATTCTCAACATGATGGTCTAACCTTTGATCCTGTGGACCCTTAACCCCCTTTTGAACAAGCACATACACACAAGCTCTCATGAGCCACAACTGCGCCATGTGTGTGAAATGAGTGGTTTTAGATGAGGCAAGACAGGCTGTTCTGATGGCACATGGATTGCAAATGTCAACAATGGGTTCGTGTATCAAGACAGAAGGGGGGACGTTGGAGGAAGTGCAATGATGGAGAAAGAGAATCAAACAAAGGGGGAACAGAGAAACGTGGATGGGAAAAGGCAGTGTGGGAGAGAGGAGCTGAGCTTTTAAGGCTCAGAAAGAGCAAAGATGAAGCCAAAAAGATAAAGGGAGATGGGAAGAGGCTTCCCTTCACCCTCAGCTCATTTGTCCTGTGGCTGTACAACCTGAGGATAGAAATGCTCTAATGAGCAAGAATACTTTGTGTGTGTTTTTGTGCGTGAGAGAGACACACAGCACGTATAGTGTGAGCAGTGGGAGAGTTGAGCTCCTTCATTAATCTCGCAGGATGTCCTGTGTTGCACATGCATGTTGCACTCCTGTAATACAGTTTTGCTTGAGTGAGAACATACTTCATGTAATGTGATGCCTGTGCTACTTTCCATTTGCACTTATCACTGCACTGCACTGTCACCTGCCGTGCCCAGAAGACGAGTCATTTTAAGTTGGGGCCTTATGATGTATAACCAAACGTGACAGATTTCTCAATGTGGAAAGAAACTTGAGTAAAAACAATGAAAAAATAAATAAATTCTTAGCAGCTGAAATTGAGCTTAAAAAGAGGCAAAAGAAGGCTTATAGCCAGGTTCCCCGAGTGTCCTTGTGTTTTTCTTTGTATTTCTCTAAGCAGAATTTTGCATAGAGAGGAAGTTGCATATAAATCCCTCATTATCCATGTTCTTCGAGGTGAGATGTGTGTGTGTGTTTGTTTGTTTGCATGCATGGGTGCAACTAAGCAATGCAATCAGTGCGTGCATGAAGCCTGTGTATGTGTGTAATGCGTGTGCATGAGTGTTAGACAGAGACAATGTGTGTGTGGCTTGTCAGTAGCACATGTTCTCTAAGAGCCTCCACTACATCCCCACAGCCAGTGGGGCTGATGAGCATTGATTGGATGAATGAAATTATCAGATGCTGCTGAAGGCCACCCTCTGTGTGTATGTATGTGTGTGTGTATGTGTGTGTGTGTGTGTGTGTTCATGTTTACAAAGAGACAGGTGTTTCTGTTTATTTCTGTAATTTTTAAATTGCTGTTTTGTGTCTTTTTCACCCAACATGAATGTGTGTTTGTGTAAATTAACATACAGTATATTTGTTGTTGTCAGACCCTACTGAAGGCCACCCAGCGTCTGTGTGTCTGTGCGCCCATGTTTGCCGTGTGCTCGCGCATGTGTCTGCATGTACGCTGGCGACAATGCCCTTGTAGATTACATGGGGAGTGCAATCTGTGTTTAGCACACTTGCCCTTAGAGGGCGGATTATTGGATAAACAGTGGCAGGCTCCTGTCACCATATACACGTGCACACACATACACACACACACACACACACACACATACACAAACACATTCACACCCTCACTATAGGACAGATGCAAGGTGGTGATCAGCTGAGAGAGCCATGAAAGTTGTACACATACACTGATGCTCATTTATCTGCATTTGCACATGTGCTGACTGCCTGATTAGTTAGTTGCTTACAGTATTCACAGCCTGCAGGCTTGTGTGAGTGTGTGTGTGTGTGAGTGAGCAAGTGTGTGTTTGTGTGTGTGCGTGCACACGCGCGTGTGTGTCCATGTAAGAGAACAGCCAAGAGAAAGCATTTTAAAATTAGCTGGATTTGTTCACATTTGAACTTTTTTTCTGGATAAACACCAGTTTTTTTTTATTATGGCTTCTCATTCAGACATCTAATCAAAAGATACACATTTATTTTTGTTATTTTCTAAGATTTATCAAAGTGTGACAATGTTTGATTAATTCAATAAGGGATTAAAATGTGATGCAAGGGATATGGAGACTAATAAATGGTACATTTTTTATGGATGATCCTGTGGTTTATGACAGAATCGTACATTTGCAGAAGACAAGTGTGTCACCTGCAACACTGTAGAGCTTTATTACCTAGATCATACTTGTCCTCTTCCATCTTCAGCCACTTATTCCTCTTCAACCTGTCATTTTTCCACTTGAAATCGTGCGCACTCTCACCAGCAATCACGCATCTGTCCATATTACCTGCCTCACGTGCACTCGAATTCATGTTGGTACATGTTGACTTGCATGTGCACACATGAGCTCACTGAGTCTGTAACGAACACATGGAGGGACACTCTTCTGTCTTCCACCGTGATCTCAAGGACACTCAGTGAACATTTACTGCAGCTTTGATAGCTTTACAGCCAGCGTTATTGCTGCCTCCCTTCCTCCTCCTCCTCCTCCTCCTCCTCCTCCTCCTCCTTCTCCTTCTCCTCCTCATCATCATCATCATCAGCAGGCCTCTGTCTTTTGTATCATGGTGTAATTAACCACGCAACAGGGAGTAGCTCAGTATCCAACATTCAATTCTGATTTGAAAGAGCAGGTTTCCAGCTTCAAGAAAAAAATCCCATCTGGTCCTTTTTTTTTTTTTTTTTTTTTTTTTAATTTAGGAAAACATCAACACAATTTTCAATAGTTTTGCATAATTTATGGAGAAACTCTGAACTGGGACTGTTGAAAGAGCTAAAATGTAACACTGTAATGTAATCTGTACTATTTAGGGTGATGCAAGTAATTAAAATAGAATCAAAACTGCAGTATGGCCAAGTGCGATGTACAAATTTCAGGAGCAGCAAAAAATCTCAGTAGCTGCATTTTTTCCCCCCTTTTGTTTTAGATAAATGTAAAATGTGTCACAGCATTGTCTGCAGTGTTGGGCAAAAAGTGTTGTGTTTCTACAGAAACATGCTGGCCAACAAATCATGCTTCCCACATACAGTATACATGAACCCATTTGTTTGATACAAGCTGCAACAACAATCACATTACTCTCATTTTTTATTTTTCTGCCGTGCTAAACTCCAACTGAAATCTCATGTCACAGCTGTAACATCTGTCTAAGTAATGAAAACATCATTTTTGCATATCAGACCTAGTGCTATTGAAATAAATGGGCTTTTAGCCCTCCTATAGTGGCACTACGGATTCCAGCAGTTTGGTGGAGAATAAAGACATGGGCTCTTGTTGGCTTTAATGTAAGGGTGCTTCGATTGCTCAGCCGCCAATCAGTATTGTCTGATCTTCATAAGAAATGTGTGATCGATAGATCTGCATTAATGCCTCTAGTCACTGATCACCTTAAACTGATCACCTGTGGTTAATACTGTGTGGCCCAGAGAAGCACTGTCTACATTACATAAAGGGTTAGGGTTGGTCCTCTAACCTTTCCTCTTGTTCCTTTATGAGATTGACTTTTGTGCTAGTTTGACATGGCCAAATAACATGCTGCACCTTTTGGACCACTTCCTTCTGTGTTGCTGTATATTGATTTAATGTTGTTTAAGCATAGAAGATGTTAGAAGATCAGGGGGTGAAACATTTTTTACATGCCCTTAGGAAATGTTGCATTTCTCACTTTGATTTTTGACATCCTTCTATCAAATCTTTGATCTTTCTAACGTGCACAGCTGGGAGATGATGATTTGAGGATGAAGTGGAGGAGAATCGTTTTAAGCACAAATTATAAAATCTTATTCTGGAAGACTTTAGATTGAACGGAGCAAGCTCAACAGAGGCCTGTTTCTGGTTTACCATCGTGTTTCATGTTGTTTACACTGGGCGCTACAGCTATGTGATGTTTCTCACAGAGGTGGAGGGTGAGTTTAGTACCATGGAGAACCAAACTGAGACGCATGATCAAAGAGCTGTACTGTAGTTGGCTTGATGAAATCATGCCTTGCGGCTAGAATCCAGAATCAGCTAAACCGAACGTTGCTCATTACCACACAACATCACCCACGTCTGATCACATCATCCCGTCCAAACCTTCGCCTCGGCCTTCACAGCACTTTGCACCCGGAGAGCCCCTCACGAGCCCCTTATTGGTGGCGAAGACAGAGAGGAAGAAGGGCGACAATTCATTTCATCGCACTGTGAATGCTCTCTGTCTCTCTCGGGCTGATATTGAAAAGATGCTCCAGGCTTTCCCCAAGCTAAGCACCAAGTGGAGAGGCCCCTGGGAAATATTTTATTCAGGGGACGCCAAATTTTTTTGCTCGGCTCACACACAGACACACACACAGACAAACTGCGTTTTTTATTAAAGAGGCATCCTTGTCCTATATTTCAGTCTTCAGCTGCATCATTTTCATATTCAGGATGATTTTATTCTGAAAGACTGGAACTTTGAAAATGAAAGCTAAAGGTTGGCTTAACCACTCATTGTCCTTATATTTGCCCCTTTAAGTAGCTTTGAAGAGGGGACACTTGACAGTATCACACATACAGTGCATTCCCTATCAGCCTCTTCCAGAAATCCACTGAAGCTATGTTGCACTTAAGTATGTATGTAGTGCTCTAAACACACAAATCTCTCTCACACACAGACACGCATGCTGCTGATTTCTCTCCATCAGACGCTCTCTCTTTTGTTTTTGTCATTACCCGGGGACTGGTGATTATGTTGCAAACACACTCTTCACACTCTTCACTATCGTTCCGTCTTGCCTCATTAGATGTGCACATGTGGGAGCACCTCGTCCTCCTACAGCCCACCCAAACAGAGGCCCTCACTAAAGTTAATGAAGTGGAAGCCCCCCCCCCCCGGCCCGTGTGTGGCCCTTGAACATGTTTCAACGTATTGCATGTATCTCCAGCTCTGAGTGTGGGTGTCTCAGTGTCTTTGAACAGTAACGGTAATTACAAGAGGTGTGAATGAGACATTTCACATCATAATGCTCTTATGTAGCCGAGGCTACAAGGATAATCCATTTTACTTAACGACGGTGCAATTTAAAACCAGCACAGCTTTATGTAAATAAATAAGGAATTGTGCCAACCACTGCTAATTTATAGGTAATCACTAAAGGAATTTCTCTTCTAAATGACTTGATACTTCCTGACAGCACTACAGCTGCTGTCCCTGTGTGCTGCTTTGATCAGCTGTTTTTTTTTATTCCCCTTCTTTCTGCATTTACAACTTGGCTTATTGGCAGTGGTTTCACAGAATAAAGGAGCCTGAGAGCTCTCTACTAATAATGTGTGTGTGTGTGTGTGAATTGTTTAGTGTGTATGTATGTTTTATTTTTTTGAGTCCTCAGTTGAAAAAGGAGAGCATTTTTTTTCCTGCCAATGGTTGGGTTTCAGTGCCAACCATTTTGGACCTGGTTTCTCTGCAGCACTGCAATGATAACAAATCTTCTCACATTACTGAAAGAAATGAAGAACATAAGATCAGATTTATTTGTCACATAAACAATTATACATTGTTGTATATATTTTTGTACAATGCACAGTGACATGTGTTATGGTGCCTGCTTCCAGAAATAATAATGGGAAAATACCACACACAATAAGGAATCTCTTTTGTAGGAGCACTAACCACTACTTTCATTGACAATCAAGCCTGGACCTACCTACTGTTGGTCACATTCTGGGAGTGTGCTACCATAACCACACACCAAACCAAAAGCTTTAATGTTTTCATCTGGAGCTGATTTAGCACCAAGGCTGGCATTTGGCATTCATGTTAATATCCAACCAGTCTAACCAGTTCTGTGTATTTCTCCCCAGTGGATATTCTTCCACTATTGTGGAAGTGTATGCAAAAGTGTCTGACTGGACCACTGCAGAGATACAACACATCATGGATGATAATGCAAAGCTGTGACTGATGTTGAGGTGATAAGGGGGACACTCACTCACAATAAGGTGATGGTAGCTTCTTTGATGCTGAGTCGTGTATACTGGATTATATTGTGCTTTTGCTTTCCTCCATCAAATACAGACCTTATTACCCAAAAGCATCTACAATAATATTTGTTTCTAACTCCAGGAAAGTTCATTTTATCTGGTTTTATTGCAACAGCAATCTAAGAGAGCAACTGCAGTTATTTCACCTGTATTGAAGTGCAGTCTAAAATCTTTCATGTGGATTTAGACAGACAGACTGACAGACAGACTGACAGACAGACAGACAAACAGACAGACAGTAAAAGCAGAAATTCGGCCTTTTAAAAATCTGCTATTGTTTGACCTCTAATTTGTGGGTCCAGTGTGAAAAGCAAGGGTGATTTTCAAGCTGAAGGCTATGTTTACAGAGCTACATGTGTGGTGAGTATAAAATAGACAGACCCCTGAAAATTGCATAGTATTCCTTGAAGTGCTGTTGTTTAAGATGACATGAAGAAATCTGACCTGTTGATTGCCGAAAAAAGCCGAGAGCAGCATTTTCCTGGAGTGGCCAGATGTCCTACCTACTAATTGTAAAATCACACTGCAGTCAGTGGTGAGGGGTGGTCGGCACCAAAAGAAGCCTCTCTGTGGAGAAACTCGTCTCTCCTGATACGAGCAATGAGGAACAGAAGAGAGGGGAACAAACAGAGAGGGGGAAAGAAGGACAGAGTGCGGTTGGGCTAGAAAGCTGTTTTTCCTCTCTGTCCAGACATTTTTACTCAAAAACATCCCTCAGGTGCAGTAGTTATTATGGAGCACAAAATTGCCTAATGTGCTTATTTCTACTGCTAATGCAGCAGGCAAGCAGGAAGACAGGGTATAGCTCTCCAAGGGAAAGTGTACAGTACAATAAGACCTGTAAGCACAATTTAAGTAATTAGATGTAGAGGCTGGAATTAAGGCCCTACGCATGCACAAAGTAGTTCTCCCACACACACACACTTGCTCCCATCCACGCCACAAATACTCATACAGCATGATGAAAAACAGCAATAAAAAGCATGTTCTAGTTATTCATCCATTCCCAGGTCCTTTCTCTCGTTATTCCTCCCCTTTTGACCTCTTTGCCTCAAAGTCTTATTAACAATGAATAATAATTTGTGTATAATTTTAACACCCATGCTGTACTCGGCAGGTGGCAGCTCATCCACTCGCAGTTTGAGACGAAGGATGGTGTGATATAAATTTGGAGGAGGAGGCAGGAGACCTGGGGAGAGACAAAAGGAGGAGGAGGAGAGACAACAATGGAAACAAAGCAGGAGAAGGAAACAGAAAAATAGCAAAAATGTTAAGTAGGAAAAAGAGGAGCATGGAGCAATAGCGAGGCAGTTGTGGCAACATGATGAAAAGGGGAATAGAGAAGCAAGAGCAAAGCATATGGGGGAGGGGGTTGGACAGTGGGGAGGAAAGCAGGGGGGATGGAGGAAAAAAGGATGGGCAAGGGGGGGGCGGTCAGGATGGGAAGTAGTGTGGGTGTGTGATTTATGCCTGGGGAGCTCTGTGTCTCCCAGTGAGGCTGCCTACTGATTCCCTAACCTGAGAGGCATGGGGGGGGGATTATCATCAGCCTTGTATAGTAGCTATATGGAGCTCAGACACTGAAAAAAAAATGTTTAAAGTCAGATAAACAAGTGAAAATTTGCCAAAGGAATGAAATTGTTTCCCTTTTTCCAGTGCCAGGCTTTAAAGGATTCATGAGGAAGGCTGTTCATGTGGTGCAGGGCTCCTACAATCCCTACAGCAGTGCTGATAATCATAATATGACCTGATCAAGCACACATCACTGCTGGTGTTTTACATGTTGCAGAGGTTTCGGGAAGTGTAATGATTGTTATTAAGTCTAAAAGATGCACACCAGGGAAGCAACACATGACCTCTTTGCTTAGAGGTATGAGGTGAAGATGGGTCAATAGCTTTACTGATCCAGAATTTTCTCTTAGGGGGTTTTGTTTTGCAGCTCATAGATGGCTCTTATTAGATTTTCTCTGGCACTGAAAATTCAAAACTGCAATGGTTTGGCATTTTGGTAAAAATACTTAATACACTAAGTCTCTGTAAGTAAGAGAATAAGTGCCAAAATGTCAGACTGTTCCTGTAACATGAAAGTGGAGGTCGTTGTGAGATTTGTTTGAGATGTCAAACACATGCACAGTCATTCTATAAGGGGAAAATATGCTATCGTGTTGCTGTAATTGTTGCTGTATTGTCTCCATGGATGGATAGAGATGTGTTTACCTCGTCAGAATAAGATAAAATAACCATGGTGATCCATTTTATAGCAAATGACAAAAGACATCCACCCTCTGTTGTTCTATAGTTGTTTTCTCTCTGTATTTGCCATTACATAAATGTTACATATCAAGCTGGGTAAATTGCCTCCCTTGGCTGGATAGAAATACAAACACATGGTCACACTGAGATGGCATTGGTACTTCATGCAGAGAGAGGCAACACGCACTCATGCAAACATACATAAAGCATGTGCACACAGACATACAGGGGTAAACATACATGCTGTGTGGTATCTAATTTCACACTTCCCTGCTAATTTCTATTGACTGACACAATCCAATGGACTCACACTGATCACAGCTGATGAGATGTTATGCCGCAGAACATGCTCAACCAGCAGAATTTGAGTAAACAGAGGCCACAATCATATACACACCTCTTATTGTCTGAGCTTTTGCATTTGTGTGAGTTGTGTGTGTTCCTCTGTGCCTACACTGTGTGTGTGTGTGTGTGTGTGTGTGTGTGTGTGAGAAGACGTTTCCACCTATATTATCGGGGTCCTGTAAGTCAGTGTAGTAGTCCCTTTGCTTTTTATGTTACTGTGCTCCTCTGTCATCCTACATTACCCATAATTACCCACAAGAAAGAGACAGCATGTATCCCATGGGACAGATGCACGCACACATACAGCACACAAACAAAATAACAAAGAGACATGTCTATGAACATGCAGACAGTGTATCCTCTTCATTACCTCCTCTTCAGCTGCTTCATATGTACTGTAGGAAAGCACAATTTGATATAGCTGGCGGCCATCCCACTGCAGGCATTACCGTTTGGTTTACTGGTTGGTATGCTTATCTCAAATTTGTTGTCAAAGACATGATGTATGATGTTGCATGCCTGCGTTTTAAATATGCTAGCATGCTCCGCAGACGCTGTGAGGGGTAGAATTTTAGATTACGATTTGCATTCATTTAGTCTCGAGCTACTTTCTAGGCCGTCTTCACCGTAACGTACGCAATTAATGAGATGTGGTTCGCAGACAGAAACACAAGCGATCTGTTAAAAGTGATGGCTCTTTGGCATCCACTCACACAAGAACATTACAAAGAGTCATCAGGGATAGAGCTATAAAACCTGGATATGTGACAAAGACTGAAGACTGTTTGACCAAAGTGAAACATGAAATACATCCATGAAACTATGATATAAATCCCCTGACATTCTCTGACCTCTGTCATTCTTAGCTGTTTGACTTGATGCTCAGTCTCAAGGTCATTTGAGGACGATTTTTGACTCCATTTTCAACTTTTCAGGATTTTATTGTGGTTGATCTCCCTCATATTACCTGAGTTTCTAAAAACTTTGAAGGCAGACTTACTAACTAAATGTGTCACCAGAAACCTGCAAGCCCACCAACCCTAATACTTGAAACAGCCAATAACAACAAAAGCACTCTGTAGGAGGCAGTATTGACATATTGATCATGTCAGTAGGATTATTTAGTCTTATTTGGGCCTGTGTTGTCACCTGCATGGACAGGAAATGGATCTCATCTCTGACCATGTAGATTGCAAATGTCAGAATCAATTAAATTTGCCACTTGAAAGGATTTCTGTTGATCAGCATCGAGCTTTACTTCCCACTTTCTTGTTGTATGTTTTCATCATATGCAAATCTGTCACATGTAAGAACATAATAATTGTGCATTAAGTGGATATATTACAGCTTTAATTCTAAGATGACGCTGTATAATTTTTCCTTTCCCTCCAAGTGTGTCAAAGCAAATGATTGTTTAGCTGCAGCTTGAGAGCACCTCTTCTGTGCTCTGCAAATGTTTGCAACTAACAAATGCCAGAAAGTCATATCTCTGGCACCTGTTTATTTACCCCACAGTGTTTAGGCACACAATTTCTTAGTGGGATCCCAAAATCATTTTTTATTGCATATGTGCGGTAGGTTTGAAACCATTAAAGTTAAGATCCAGCAGTTCGTGCAGCAGCTGATAAGTGGGACAGCTTGGCATCATGCAAATGTGGTGGCAAGTCTGTGCCAGTTGAGGAAACGTCTATTTTAAATCAGGACAGGTCACTTGGCCGTGGAAGAATATTGAGTGTGTTGAGTGTTGTGTCAGAGGATCGTTAATTTTTCAGTGAGTTTGATCTTCAGCAGTTTGTGGGTAAACAGGCTTTCCACAAACTTTTTTTTTTTTTTTTTAATTCTCTAGTGATAGTCCACGTCTGGTGGCAGTAGCTCGTTTCAACCAATCAAATTGCCACACAGTAGCCACCATTTTGTCATCCTTTGATGTGTGGTTCAAAGGGTTGCAGAGCTGTCAGCAGTTGTCTTCAGATACATCACCCGCAATAAACTGAGCTGAAAGCGAGGCAGACCTCTTGACGCTCTCTCTCGCTCCGCTTCTCTTACGCAAGACCAGACAGCAAGAGATCTCAGCTGCAGCAGACAGAGAGCAGAGGAGTTTTCGGGGCCTGTTGGAGGGGAAACGTGGACACTTTCGGGCTGCAAAAATACAGCGCAACCAGGCAGCTCGAGGTCCAACACACACACACAGACAAACAAACGCAGACATGGCCATGGAGGGGAGATGGCAAAAGATGGATGGTCAGGTCAGGGTGATATGACTGCGGAGTGGTGAACGAAGATAAGCAGAAGACAGATGAGCTACCCCTCCACCAGCAGACTGATGAGCGGGGGTCTTGGCGAGGGGAGAGGGTAAAAGGTGGGCTAGCAAGGAAAAAAAGGAGGCTGTGGTGAAGTATCATTCATTAATGGCTGCCTGGGAGGCAAGAGGATGTAGGAGCACTGCAAGAGCTGGAAAAGAAATTCACAGAAGAAAACAGAGCTAAGTATTTATTTGTTTGGTAGCTCGAGCGCAGCTTACTGTGATGCCTCAAATCACAACGGAATATTTGTGATACTAATAAGTGACTCCATTTATAGCTCTAATTCCAAAGTAGTGCCTGGAGTTCAGCACTGTTCGACATCGTATCCTCCTAAATCTGTCCAACCGGTGCCATCACCTGCTGATCTGTGCAGCCATCTGCTGTGACTGTGCTGCGTGTTCCGTTACATCGCTTTTGTGAAATACACTCGCTTCATCCATGATTACTCATCTTGTCACTCACTAATAGTCTTCTCATCAGTCACAATTTTTCCTCTTCATCAACTATGATTCTAGGTCTTTCCCTATGCAACCGAACGAAGGAAGAAAAGGCGCCAGTCTTTCATTTAAGGTTTTGTGTATAATTAATGCATACAAGCTGTTCTGCGGCGCCTGCATCGAACTGTAGGCTTTGAATTCCCCCCCCCCCAAGACTGAGTTCAGTGTTCAATGAGAAGATTGTGCATACAGGACACAAGTACGCGCTCCTTCCCTCACAACTTTGACTGACTGAAACTTCCCTCTCACAGGCAGGTGGCACATCTGTTTTTACCTCAACTCCACTCTGGCAGAATACTGAAAACATATGCAGAGGCAGCAGCTCTTTCCTGAATGTGTTGCTCATTGCCCCACAGCAGTCAGTACATCACCTATGAGGCTCCATACAGTACATATTTTGGAAGCACTCATCATCGCCGGAGACGTGAGCTGCATTTTTTTTTTTTTTAATCCAACTGTCAAATCATCAGAATTCCATTTCTAATATTTTCTTGTTGGTAAAGACGGGCTCGGGGCAACGCAGGCGCTGACTTCAGTTAGGGTGTTGTCATTGTGCTGAGAAGCTAACCAAGCATTTTTATTTACCCTGCAAGTAAGTTACTAATGGAAGTTAAATCCCAAAGTCAGCAGAAAGAGTCAAAATAAATAAATGTTTAGAAAGCCGTCCCTTTACAGTACACCTTTACCACCTCACACATTTAAAAAGTTTTGATTCAAAAGCAACACCATTCAGCTGAGTTCAACTTCCAAATAGAAAAGTCAGCAAATAAATATCACAACTAAACAGGTAGATCAATAAAATCTTTGTTACATGGTGCTATTCCTGAATCAGTCTTCAGTGCAGTACACTCACAAAATGTCAACAACACATGATGGCAACACTTCTGTTAATTATGTTAATTTACTCTGCATTTTTATTGTCACTGCTTTAGAGGGGCATTTGCTCGTCATGGAGTTAGTTACATTTTTACACATGCAGCACTTCAAATCCATATTTTATTGTCCCTGTAATTTGGAGAAGCTACAGAGCAGCGCTTTAAATGGAAGACAAATGAACATTTTACTCACTAGTAACAGTGTGGACTGGGTTTTAAAGCAGCAGCAATGAACTCAAGGAATCAGACCGACAAGAGAGAAGGTAACCAAAGCAGTATATAAAACCACCACCAACAATGAAGGTAAAAAAAAAAAAAATCTAATGAGATGTGTAGAGCTGAGGGGACTGCAGAGTTGTGATTCTTTTCACATTATGCAATTTAATCTACTGTTCATCACAAAATACTGCAGTTTTCAATAACAAGCCATATTTGTAAGTAGAAGTATCTGATAGCAGGTTGAAAAGAAAGACAGAATCCAGATTATTATATTGCCTATGTCTTCCACATCCATTGTTTTCAGACACCTCGTCTGGCAGCCACAATATTGCACACCACACCAATGTAAAGACGAGGGCTTCGAGTGCTCAACATTCATTGTGCTTACATACCCCTGTGAAGGTTATTACTTTATTGATTACTAGAGTATTTAACCACTACCAGTCTCCTACAGCCCAAACTCCATTGATTTTTCTGGGCCGCTTTTAGACAAAGGTGATGACTTGTATTGAACCTGTTCATGTGGCGGAACTTGAGTTTCCAGCTTTTAAGGTAAATGATAGTTTTAATCTTTCGCATCCCTCTCTAACCCCCTGCACACATCCCACCACTCCCCTCTCCTCTTTTGATCATTTTTTGTGTGTGTGTGTTGCCATTTGACCGCTGCGATCACACTGAGCCTCGAGGACAAAGAGCCTCTACATGTCCTTTATGAGGAGATTGTACTGCACCATCCTGCTCCTCTGAACACTCCGCTGGCAATTCCTGCACCGTGTTTACTCCCTTTATTTCAATTTACTGTAAGATAGAGGAAAAAGTTAAGTTAATTTCAAGCTACTCTGGTTTCTGAAATCTTTTTTACACCATCGAGAAAAGAAAACAACATTGTCTTCTTGTGACTCGAGGGTGGGCCCTTCTCCAGCTCCCTTGTCCACAGGGCCTCCGATGGCACACTAAGCAGAGCCTCAAAGAGTGGACGCCAACACAAGATAGGAAATAATAATAGCAAAACAACAAACCACAATGCTTTAAGCATGGCTGGTGAATCAAACTAATTAGCAGCCTAGCGCCTGGGATCTTTAGTTAGTCATCTGAGAAGCCCATTAAAGGCCCCCCTCTTGTCTTCTCCCTCTTCCCTCCTGCTTTCTTGCTCACACAGTAAATTTATTTCAGAAGACACCACTTTGAACATTATGTTCTCCAATTTGAACACATTTAGCCTAAATCTTGGCCTTCTGTTATTACAGTGAGTCTATTTTGGGCCATTTGGATTCTGAATCATAATGTTACAGTATGTCTTGGCGTTTAAAGGTAATGTCTTCTTTAATAGCATTACTGATGGTGCAAACAAACAGCGTCATCATACAGAAATGTAATGGGTTTTACTGACTCTTAATTTGCACTGAAACATTTCCTTTACTCTCCCATGGGGCTCGTTCGCCATTATCCTTTTATCATCTTATTGTATTGTCTTTAGTGTGCATAAATGAATAGACGTGTGCATGAAAAGATGATTAGGTGAGTAGATCTAACAGATCAGTTGGCAAATATGTTGATTAATGGATAGATTATAGATGGATGGTACTTGGATGGATGTAAACAAGAATGGATGGACAGATTGATGGATTGAAAGTGAATCAGTGAATTGAAGGACTAATGAAAGGATACTAGGGTGGATGGATGGATGATGATGGATAACTGGATGGATACTTAGAAGGATGCACAGATGGATGGATGGATTCTGCGAGGAACGAATAAATGGAGGGACAGATGGAGGGCCACTCAGATGGATGGGCACATTTGATGGGTGGATGCATGGAGTCTTGGATGGCTGGATGGAATTACACATGGATTGATGCAATTATATTGAATAGGTGGACAGATAGATGGATCCCTGAAAAGGTGGATGGATGGATAATTGCATGGAATAATTGGAGCAATGGATAGATTGCCAGATAGTACGGTAATCGATGGTTGGGTGATGGAAAATGGATGGATACTTGATTGAGAGATAGATTAGGGATAAATAGTGCATTATGTGCTTTGTAAATAGAAGTGGTAATTTGTTAGCAGCACATTTGAAATTCTCAGGGGCTTGGACAAGCGGCCAAAGAAGACTATGCTCTGTGTAAAGCACAACATGTATACTGTATATACTGCATGGGTACATTGTGTCTCCCTCTGTCACTGTCTCCTGAGCAGCTCCTCTTGTCTCATCTGTCAGTGCACATCCTGATGAAGCATTGTGGCTATTTCTGTTAGAAAGCAAAGGCCAAGCCACAAAATTTCAATGCCACACAACAAGCACATGCCCGACCCTGTCCTAGAGCAACCCTGGCCAAAATCAATTTAACAAAGGACATTGCTATTCCAATCACAGTAAAACCTGTTTTTTCTGTTTTACTGTATCTCAAGAAAGCTCACACTATAAAAACAACCTCTCAGGCTTCACATCAGTGAAAGAGGGTACACATCTCTCAGGGCTTATGCGATGCACATATTTATTTGTCTTATTTTGACGCATTAAATGACAGAACAAGCGTGAGAGCAGGATAATGGTCTGGTATTTTTATTAAGTGGGTTTCTGCCGTTCTGAAAGATCCCCACTGAGAGCGATTGCTGCTAAATTGAGACCCAGAATTCAAAGGAGCTGTATCTAGATAAAGGCTCCGTCTGCTTCACACAGTCACACAGTAGTTGCCAGACGTTGTACGGCTGTCAGTCATGTCCAAACTTAAACCAACTTTTCTTTCTGCAGTCACTTTTGGTCATGTGTTTTTCCTGCCAGTGATGGAGGAGGTGAGAACATCTGTTCTGTTAATCTGTAGGGCCAACCCCCACCCCCCACCCCACACACACTTTTCCCTCCGAACTTGCAGTTCCTGAGGACGCAGCACGAATGTCAGGCTTCAGCTCCAAATCTAACACGCTGCAGCGAGCCAGTGGAATCGCTAGGTGTCCACCATCTGTGTGTGTGACCTGCCAAATGCCATGTCATCATCATCACCATCATTCAAACCCGCATCAATCTCTGTGTGAATCTGTGCATTTGTGTGTGTGCCTGATAACACTGCATCGTTTCTTGTGAATGGTTTACGGACATGATGGCACATCAAGTGTGTCTGTAGTGTGTGTATGTGTGTGTCTGTGTCAAATCATTCTTTATCAATCCTCATGAGGAGAGGCGTCTCTTTTTAACCCAGCTGGGTCCGGCTCTTTTTCTCTTTCAGTCTCTCGGTCAAGGACAGTTGCAGGAGTATGAGCTTGCATTGCACATGCATATATGAGCTCATGTTTGTGTCCTTTGTCTCTGTTATTACTATTGTCTGGCTAATGAAACAGCGCCTTTATCGAGGAATAAGGATGAGCATATCGTGGTGTGCAGATGTTTAGATAAAGTTATTTGGGCACTGTGCTTGCAAATCTGTTTTATATGAACAGAAGATTCACCAGATATTGGTGTACACGTGCTTTTGCAAGTCTACCCATAGTCCCTGCATGCTTCTCTGGTACTGTGTGAAGACATGCAGCCTGCTTGTGTGTGTGTGTGCCGCGTTGTGTATTAGGAAGCCTGTGCTTGTGTGTGTGTGTGTGTATGACACCTGACCACCATTCATCTGCCCATCTGTTGAGGAAGCTCTAACAGGACCGGGCTGTGTCTTCTGTCAGATGGTAGATCTGATGCAGAGCTGCAGGCTTTTCAGCTCCAGCATGGTACCTCTGAGTGGAGTCAGAAAAATCCAGGACTCTCAGGTTGTTCATCACTACCCACTTTGTGGTTGCATTGCACCCAGGAAGCCGAAGTAGTCCATAATGCTAAGGGGTATGTCTGTTCTACCCTGATGTTTCTATGTTTGGAAATTGGAATAAAATGAAACATTTTACTTTCTAAGAAAAGCCTTACATATTGAATATATATCTTATAAAACTCATGCTTTATATTGTTTATTGTTTAATCATCTTCCAAGCCAGAGGCATAAACAGGCTGACTGCATGTTTAAAACAGCAAATGTCAAAGCTTTAATGAAATGTGTGTGGGCTGAATCGATATTGTGTTATGTCAGTGGGCAATTAGTCTCACAAACAGATTTTTATTTACATAAAAATATCACTGACATGAATGTTATGAAGTTCCCCTCCCTCAGTGTGAAGATGCATCATATTGTATTTTTATCCTCAGCCAAATGGCAAAGTCCTGTATCTGCTGTAGGAATTATGACTTTGATGTTTGCATCTGGGATTTTTCTAACATTGCTCCAGTCGAGTGATTACATGCCAGTTCCAACCTACATGCAACCTTATTTTCATTTGCTAGATCAAAATAGTATGAGATGTCAAATGAACCACTCTCTACCTCGCCTGTTTACAATATTCAGTAATTAGTGTGGCAAGAGGGCAGGCTGCTCTCTGCCAGTGTTGAATCTCCCGCCAGTTGTGCGTGTCTGCCTAACATCTTAGACACAACAGTTAACTAACATTGTACATTAATAAGATAATCATAATCAGTTTGAATGAATACCAGTGAGTAGCTGGGGTGGATGTGGTTCAATCATTTAGTCAACTTATCAAACACATCATCTATTTGTATAGAGCCACAAAAGGAGGGAGGATGGATGGATCATGAGACCGCTGTTCACATCCCAGTTTCTATAGATGGTCAGTGTTAATTTCTTTCACATTAAATTTGATCACAGAATTAATATAGAAAGTATAGCTCAACATGTGATTTCTATCTTTTTTGGCCTAAATTCCAACTATGGCTGTGTCAGTTTGATTTTTGCAGCACTGCTTTGTAACAGTTTTGAGCTGAGAGATGACATTGTCTTGCTGATAACGCCGTCGAAACAGAGAGCGTTTACTCCATGTGTTAATTTCCGAGGAGAGTTATGGGTGACTACTTTACCCATTTCATTTTGAAGATTTGTATTATTTGTGAAAGACACAAATTTTTTGTTAAAAAAAACAACTAATGCCAACAAAAACAGGAATTCAGGACAAATCTACAATGCCAAACACGAGGGAAACTAGTGTATATGATTTACTGGCACTAAGTGAAAACAAACCAGCCTTTATATCTCTCCAAATGTGTTTTTAACAGATGAAGCCTGCTTCAGAGATATAGGAGCTTTTCTGTCTCATTTCCATTTTTAATTGACATTGTTAAATGTTATTACAAAATTTCAAGTGAGTTGCATTAGAGCACAGGCTGCCAGGCGGCGTAGGCAGTATTCAAAATGTATCTTCAAACAACTCAATCACCTCAATCTATGGACTCCCCGGTGATGAGGGACCTGGCCTTCTGGCAGAGTTATTCTATTATAGAGCAGCTCATGAAAAAAACAACTTCCTCTCTGCTCATCCCCAAAATAAGATTTCGATTGATTAAATGCCACTGTTGGAAGGGAACATCATCAGATTTGACCAAAGTCTCTCAGCGTGTTGCCACAGCTTCAGATGGGTGGAGTTCTGAGGAAGTCTGCGAGTGGGAAGATAAATGGACAGAGAGGGAGAGACAGAGGGAGAGGAGGACGATGAATGTATAGTGGGATGGAGAGAGATGGAGAAGCGGAGACATAGGAGAAAGGGAGGGAAAGAGCAAAGCAGCAAGGTGATGGATTGTGGGGAGGACGGGGTGGCGATGGAAGGGGTGAGGAAAGAAAAAGCGAGGCTGGGAGAATTCTGCCTGATCTGCAGCATAATCATCCAATGTGTCTCCGTCTGGCTTGGCGAAGACATCATTAAGGAAACCCGAGGTCGCCTGGGTTCACAGAGCCACCGAGGCTCAGCCCCGCTCCCTTCCCTCCTGCCACTCAATTTGTATAATTTACCTCCATTCAGAGTCTCTTTTGAAAAGAGCCCGTTTGACCCCCAATGTGCAGGAGTCAAAAAGTTGCGTCTAAATGAAATGGATGGCTGAGAGACTCTCGGCAAGTGTGTGGCCAGTCAATAGCCTGGCAGGGAGATGCTGATGATGATTCTAGGGGATGGCTGCACTTTGGAGGAGTTGTTTAGGTATGCAGGAAGAGCGAGCGAGGGAGGGACAAAGAGCAACAGACAAGAGAGGTGGTGATGGGGAAGAAGATGAAAAGTTGAAGTGTGCCCTTCCCTGAGGTGATTTGTACAAGTGACCCCCAGTTTGAAGGGACGCTCAATGGCATGTGCACTCCCCTGACTCCTCTGGAAGAAGTTATACATTCTGTTTATGTTTCATACTCTGTCATGATGAGGCTGCACTCCATGGGATGAAGGGATGGCGAACAGAAGGGATGAGAGAGTACGGTGCAGTGGAGGAGTGATTACCCAGTGCAGAGCTGAGGGATGAGAGCCAGACAGGTATTTTATTTTGTCAATTGGAGTGTGCAAATGGAAATGTCAGAGCGGCCGGAAAACTAATGAATCTGATAGGAGAGATGCCACCTCTCTTGCAGAATGCCTGATCAATTGCCATTGTCTTTTTTTTTTTTTTTTTTTTTTTTTGTGGTGCGCTGATGTTTTTCGTTGTTATTTTTTGATTGTTTTCTCTGCCGTGCCCGGCTGTTTGCGGTTAAGAGTTTGGTGGTGAACTTTGAAGCGAGGAAATAAAGGGATCGATCTAAGACAGGAATCAATGCTTTCGTCTGTTACTTACAAGTGTGGGCCTGTGAAAAGTAATTTTGGATAAGAGTTCTCTTACTCGGTTAGCAAAGTAAACTTAAACAAAAGAGGGCGTGCCACCCTCCCGCGCTGCAGCTGAAAACCTCAATTCAAACTTGCTTATTTCCACATTCCCATTTAGTCACACATAACATACTGAGACCGAGACATCCCTGATGGCAATGATGGAAAAAAAGTGTAATCATCATTTCAGTTAAGCAAGTAACTTCCACAACCTTGGAGCATTTTTTTTTTTTTTTTTGCACATCAGTGACACAAAGTGACAGATATGTGTAGCTGAAATTTCGACTGACAGTGATCCAGTGTGTCAGGGCTTTGTGCTTGTTCAGTCACAATTTCTGGTTAGTTGATGAGAGACTGCAAGCAGTGCAGTGGATGAAAAGAAAACCTTGCATTTGCACTATTCTATTTTGACAAGCAGGCTAATTTCTGCTCAGGGTCATCAATATTTCTGACACTTCAGTGGTGGCATAAATATAGAATGAATGTCCCTTTGTTGTGCTCGGGGAGCGACATGTCTCTGAGCATCAACAAAAATCACTTGGATCTGTTTGTTAGCTTGTTCAGTCAGTCGACGAGACTGTCGCCTGGTCCCTCTGGAGTCTGCTTTCAATATCATGCATCATAAACAATATCCAATTTGGACTATTGAACTATGAAAATACACTGTGTGAGCGGGGGAGGGAGATGACAAGAAATCAACCAGCTGTGTGAGCGATGAGTAAAAGCAGTGGTTTGGGGTAAAACAATACAGATTTATGATGCGATATGTTTTTTTTTTCATCAGAGGCAGGGGAGAACATGATGGTGTGATTCCCCAGACAGATCTTTTTTTTCTTTAGATCAGTGCGCCATTATAGCTTACCTTTAAAAATAAGGGTATCCATTCCTTTGACAGCCTAACCGAATCCCATACTAATGTGGTTTTGGTTGAGTTATTCCAGTGTATCTCTATCTGTTTCCTGACTGCTGTGGGCTTAAGACCTCTTTGTTCTAAGCGCAGTCCCATCCCTTTGATTGAATCCCCCTCATTACCTCGGTTCCCTTTTTGATTCTGATCAGGCTCAACAACCCCTCTCACATTTTCTCACCTTGCTAATCCTTTGCCAGAGTCGCGAACGCTGGCACTTGCTCAATCTTTTACACCCTCCGTTTGAAGCCAGTGGGGACGACTCAGCAACAAGCGCCTTCCGGCTCTGGATAGAAAGCCAATCGAGACAGAAATAGTCGTTTCTCAGAATCGAGACCCAGCGTAGAGCCTTTCCCGCTAATGGCCTGCAGGACTAAGAGAGAAGGGCCAGGCCCTCGTTATCACCCATGTTCCTTTGGACGTGCATCAGAGGAATGAGGAAAGCTTTCTCTTTTGACAGAATTGAGACAGGGCTTACAAATGGCACTAACCTCTACAGTGAGTCACATAGACAGTACATAAAAGCCCTTTATGTCATTTTCATATATTTTTGTTTCTTTACTGACCTCAGCATATTCAGTAGTAGGTCCTCACCAAAGTATGCGGTGGCATTTCATTCTCTAGTGAGAGAAAAATATTTCAACATGGCCTCAAGAGACAATAATTTGTTATTGGGACGTTAATGAATGTGGTGGTATTCCACAGTCTGCTGCTAATTCCAGCATTAACATAATACAATTTAATAGGTCACTCAATTTCTTTTATTTCATAGATGAACAGCTTTCAGTCAGTAGTAGCATCACTCTGGATGCGAACATTATGGAAGTGAGCAGACTGCCAGACTGTTAACTACCCGGCTCCCTTCATTTCAATTGCAAATAATTTAGACAGATAATTTATGTAAAACACAATCATCATCAATATGAAATGGTCATTCAGTTTTGCTGTGATTTAATCTAAGTTGGTTTCATCTTCTCTAGAGATAAGAGGAAACAGGAGCCTCTGGAGAGGAGAGGAAAACACAAACATCAACACAAAGAAAGGACAGAGAGAGGGAATCTATCAAAAAGATAATGAAGATCAAACACAGGGCTTTACTTATTGTTATTCCAGTTACCAGGGAAGCGTGTAATGAACTGAAGGAATATGGTTGTTTTGTGTAACCTCACTGAGAGCCACATGCTGCTTCACAGTGTATGGAATCACACTGAGCTGCCATCCACATGTACCGTGGGCTTGGGAGGATGATTGATAGTAGAACGCAGCCATTTGTGTGTTCGTTTTGAGGGCAAGTTTAAAATATCGGCATAAACAACCCTGAGAGACAGCAGGGGGGCCACACACAAAGACGTCTTCTCTCTCTGTCCACTAATTAGATGAGCATTAAGAGACAAGAGACAAAAGTGGAGGGGTGTTGTGTGTGTTTGCAGCGTGATACCCGCTCTCAGGAACAAATGGTAATTTGAAACATCCACGAGTGAAAAGCACAGCATATCGCCAGCATCGCAGGTGTTCCAGCACTGAATGACCCTCATGGGCCTCGACCCCCATCCAATAAAGTCGGTCCCTCTCTCCATCCAACTCTGCCATCATTACATCAAAGAATAAGGCCACCCGTTCTGATGGAAGAGGAAATCAGAGCCATTTTATTTGGGACAGGGCGCTTTGCTTACCCAGAATCTCTGGAGCACAGAGGAAGACTCATGTGTTTTAGAAAACTGACCACATTAGACTGAGAAGATAAAGACACATGAGAAAAAATGTAATTATACGTTGAGGAGGAGTAAAAATAGAAAGGAGAAAGTTAGATAGTTTCACCTTAATAATATCATTATGTTTAATTATGTTGTCACGGAAACTGTATATTAAATGTGCTTATACACACTCTGACACTGACACTGACATGCAATTCATATACGTTTGATGTTGTCCATCAGCTTTGAGTTAAGTGTGGCAGAGCTGTAATGAAAGCGGACCACATTTATCTGTTCTGCTACACTAGAACATTACAGAGGTGCAATTATATAATGAGCCGGTTATGAGTGTCGATGGTTTTAACCGTTAACAAATCAAACCTTTAACAGCATCAAGAGGAACTCAGCTAGATGAATACAAACTAACAGGATCATTCCAGGTGACTAATATCATGTTAGTCTGGATTAGTCAAGCCATGTTTGAGGAATGAGGTTCAAGCCATTTGACGTGCATTAATACAGTGGGATTTATTGAATACTTTTTTCCCCCCATTTCAACTTGATTTCTTTCCTTAATATTGTTTGAATTAATTTTCCATTCCTGCAGCCTGTGTCTACACTTCACTAACTAGTCAACAGAAACACAAAACCATTTAGATGTGTGGCAGCAATCTAAAAACAAAGCTGTTCTTTTTCTTTTGTTTTTTGCCTGTGAAAGTCATCCATGTCTTTTTTTTTCCCTCCATCATGCCTCTGTAGACTACCCTTCATTATTTTTCGTTGATGTTTATTGCTTAATTTAATGTTTTCCCCTCTCAGAATAGCTGCAATTTATGGGTTTATAATTGCTGCAAAAAAGTCTGAGACGAAAAACAGCAAGTCAAGGAAAATGGTAGCAAAGTGTTTTTAATGAGACACCCAGAGCAATTATATTTACGTCTATTTTTCCTGTACATTTCTGTAGCTTTAACCAAAGGATCTTGATAAATGACTCCTACACTTTTGAACATAGTACATTTAAAAATAATTACACACAGCCTCCTCTGTTTGTTGGTTCAAATTAAACATAAACTCCACGAGGTTATAGTTTTTTCCCCATCATTTTCCCTTTTCTCCCTTCGCATGCTCCTCTGGTTATATGAAAAATGTGACAGTTGGCGCAGATGCTCTATCAGTTTGGCCGGTGCATAATTACCAGTGAGTAAATTAGCATATATGCATGTGTTTGCAAATATGAGTTGTGTAGGCATTCATTATTCAAATCAAACATGTCTCGGAGACAGGTATTACCGAAGTCTTTCTCAAAGCCTTCCATCATCTTAATGGAAAGAAAAGTCTCCAGCCAGTAGTTTTACACACGTCTGACTGAAGCATTAGGTGAGCAAGGCTGCAGTAAAAAGGTGGTACTTACAGTGACTGTAACTACAGGTGCCTCTCCCACCATTGCACAACAACAGGACTTTAATGTTCAGTAATGATTAATGTGGGCTGCTGTGAATATCAATGGCCTCATAGCTTTATCACGAGGCTGACGATGCTTCGTTAAACCTACCAAGGAAAGAAGACTCATACATGTCCTCACATGTTTGCCTGTTAGGACCATACATCCCAATATCCAATATTTTCCCCCAATCCCAATCCATCATTAATGTGAGCGCATGCATGTGAATAACTCATTAGTGCCTGCATCGATCTGGTCCCGGCACAGGCTGCATGCCCACTTCATAGAGGAAACCGCAGTGAGACAAAGGGAGGCAGCAATCGATCAGTATAGCCCAGGAAACCAATCATCTGTTTAACAATGGGTATTCCAATTAGTGGAAAAGCCCTCTGTGGAGTCATATCGTTCCCACATTCAATCCAGGTTGATTTTTCACAGCGACCTACGCAAGACTTATGGTCCTCCATTTGTCAATATGTTGAGTTACTTACACTGAGAAACCTCTTATTTGCATGGCTGTGCGTGATGTCATGCAAATTGTGAATCAGAGGAAATATGTAAATGTCAAAGCAATACTCTCATGTTAATCTCACATGTTAGTTCAAACGGGAAATGACTATTTATCTGTAGCAGCTCTGTGTTTTGGTATTACACTGTATAGAAATGGGGTCCATGCATGTGGATGTGGATGCCTGTGCAGTTTCTACCCGTACACTGCATAGACTGGAGGAAGAGAACATCATTTTTAGCTGCACACGTTTAGAGTGATGGTTATGGAAATGGAGACAGGAAGAGGCCACACAGAGCAGAAACACACACACAAATGGCTTTTGACTGGCTGCTCTTTGATGAGCCGTAGCAAATCTGCTGTGACATTCTGTCTCTACTTTTCAGGAAATACACAGCAATGCATGCTCAGAATTGAGAAGCACCAGCTCACTGATGATACATGACAAAAAAAAAAAAAACCTGTCATAGGCACTAATGTCAGCTCCGAGTGATTAGACGCACAACAATTTACACCGCTGCAGCAAAACTGTTACTTTAATTAATACAGGGTCCAAGAGGCAAATGGATTTTATTCTGTTCTGAAAGAAATCAGTGCTTTTGTTATTGTAGTCCATAGGTCATCTGGTTGTTTTCCCAATAGCTGGCTATAAAGGCCTCTTAAAAGCAAGCAGTGGCATTAAACATAGCGCTAGCAGCAGGACTGTAAATGCATGTTGACATTTCACTTTTCATTGGAATGTGGCTGCCTGTAGCTACACTGGCTGACCTACGTGGAAGTTTGTAACTTTAATAGGCTGATAATTCAAACATATAAAACTGCCTATAGCAGCTTGAACATTGTTTGCTTTCCACAGCCCTTGCAGTGCTGTCGGATTTTTTTATTTTATTTTTTTTTTTATCTCATTTCAGATAGAGGGTAAATCAAATATTTAATTATAGCTTTCATAAAAGATAAAAAGAAACATTTGTCATGAGATCAGGCCATTGTTTGAATAAAACAGTAATGAATACTAGGTACTTTGAGAACTATTAAATACAGTGTGTTTAAATAGTACCTTTGTACGCACTTGAGGAAACTGTAGTGTTCCCACGTATGCCCTGTTATAATCGCAGGTCTGAATCCACTCAGTAATATTACAAACTTTTTTTCCACTATTACACTTTTTCACATTTATTCAATCTAATAATGTCAATAGGAAATTACCTGCCAGACCTGGATGCAATGATTGCTTAATGCTCAAATAAATAAATAAATTGAAAATTGAACTTGCACCTACCACTGCTGGATTGCACCATCAAATCTCAGTCCGCCTGACAATGATCCTCACAAAATTAAAATGAATATGTAACCAGTAGGAACACCCATCTGTAAGCCTTCAGCCTTAATATCTGCCACCGTGCAGATGGCTTTTCTGAATGGAATAAGGTGCTTTTAATATTTGAAATAGTCAAAATATTTGACGATTCAGCAAGAAACACTGTGGATTAAATGGTGACAGCTCACTGGTTCTTTTCATATGGGATTTAAGTTAAATCCAGAGGGTTTTTGTCTAATATAGGTTGCTTTGAATGTTCAAATCCAGACAAAGAAAAAAAAGGTCATATGCCTGCCGGAGGAGGGAGAGTGTCAACGGAGACGAGAGAGAGAGAGAGAGAGAGAGAGAGAGAGAGAGAGAGAGAGAAAGAGAAAACAAGAGACTGTGGAAAAGCATGAGATCGGGACAGACAGCAGGAGAGATGAGTTTCCAGATAACATTCAGCTTATCCACCCAAGTATGTAATCAAATCATTTGTTGTGAAAAAAATAAAATATTAATAATAAGAAGAACAACAGTAAGGCTAATATCCATGAGCTGCTTTAATTTCAAAGAACATGTTTGGTCAGTCAACTCATTTAGTGGCTTCTTTGGCTGTCATGTTGTGTTTCTCCGAGCATGCAGACTGAAGCTGCGACACCTCCGGGTATGAAAAGTTGTGTGTGTGTCCTTGACTATGATCACATGTTTTTGTCGTCTTCTCTTTGTGTCAGTCGGTGACCTTGAATTCATTTTTGCATGCGCCTTTGTTTGTTTTTCTATAAATCTAAATACATTTAACTCTGCCAGGCTCGTTTGTGCATCTGTACTTGTACCTGTATTTGCAAAGAGGCAGACTCAGTCTGACCTGAGCATTACCTGAGGAGCGCACCATGTCATATTTTAACTCCTTTGTCTTTGACAGATGCCTTGGCTCTAAAAGCCTCTGTCCATGGTGCTGAAGGCTGGCCTGATGTATGAGCATAAGGCTCTGTTTGATAAATCCACCATGTCACTCTGCCTCTGACAACCATTCATCATGCCTGGCTTTCTCATGTGAAATGTTCTGTGTGCTGAGTAATTCAGTAAGACAAATAAAATGTGAGTCCTAAAGCTTAGACTCAGCTCTATCCAACCCTGCATTGACTTTTCAGCACTGTACTTTATCTCACTGTCGAAGGGACGCCGTGTTCCCGTCTAAACAGGAGCAGCAGCAGCTGTAGCAGTAGCACAGTGACTATATTCAGACCAGCTGAAGGACGAACATGTTCTTAATGAGCCGGCTAATGAGTTCTGTTCTTTTGTTGTGTTTTTTTTTTTTTCTTTCCTGGGCTAGGACGACCATTCAACCATTCAGCTAAAGTCCCCTGACTTTTCCCCTGTGTACTGACTCACAAGAAAGTCTTTTGTTCTGCACAACTTGGACACTATCAATATTTAGTTTTACATACTTGCAGTTGAAATGTCATAGACAAAATTATTGGACACTTCACTTAACCCATGGCTGAATGATGACAAAAACAAATATGAACCAAATGTATTATGACTAATATGAGAAGAAAGCAAAAGAGAGAAAGTAGGCAAATGTTTGTAAAAGAAACAATGACATTTATTTTTTTTTTCTTAGCACTTTTCTTAATTAGTCTGTTGTGCCCATTGATCACATATAATACAGTTAATATAAAAATGGCTTTTTAACTTTACACCCAAAGCAACAACGAAATGTTTTCTTAAAATATGTATGCTAAAAATACTGAGAAAGTATTTCCACTAAAATTACTGGAGAATAGCTTGTGGTTTTGCAATGATGACATGGCCATGTTTTGCTGTGGCTGACGTGTTTCTTCAGTTTCCTCTCTGTTTACCTCACGTAGTTCTTGTTGTAGGCACTTACCAGGGCATAACAGACTGCGTCTAGAGGCAATAATGCATCAATTACCTCACTGTTTTATCAACCTGTTATATCTCTCTTAGTCTGACAAATTCACATTTTTCCCAGTCACCATTGCAATGAGAACTACACAGCATAAACAGCCATTTGGAAAATGTCCTCTCTAGATGCCCATTTTGTAGCTGAATTTCATTAAGCTTAATGTGACATTGTAATCAAAAGTAGTCTGCTCCTTGCCTTAATTTAAAACCCATTTAAACTGTTCAGATACAGAGGATTTGTCATTACATCAACATAATAGAATATCTAACAGTATTTCCATGAAAAATCAAGAATCCATTTTAAATAGAAAAGGGGAGGGGGTATATTTCATCAAAAGGCTTACACCATAGTCACTGTTATTTGTCTACTCTACTAAATCTCCCTTCCCATAATAGACAGGTGTTATAACTGTTTCTCTAACTCGTCTATGGATGTTTGACAAAGCACAGACGGTATTGCTTGGGACCACACAGACAGTTCCACAACTCTGAACACATTTAACAGTCAA
Source organism: Caranx ignobilis (assembly GCA_021432705.1). Classification (NCBI taxonomy): domain Eukaryota; kingdom Metazoa; phylum Chordata; class Actinopteri; order Carangiformes; family Carangidae; genus Caranx; species Caranx ignobilis. The sequence goes on along the minus strand of MU269990.1, from coordinate 81,847,332 downwards.
TTACAAGAGAGTTGACCATCATCAGTTTTCATCATCGCCATCATCTTCACTTGCTTCTCACTGCCTGCATTCTGTATGAATGGTACTGAAATATATTTTTTTGCAGTAAATGCCCCTTCCTGTTGATGTTAGCTTGGTTTGATGTAACGGTTACAAAGCCACCACTTCAGCTAAGGTTGAAACTGGGAGAGCATGTAGTCTATTTTAAGCAGTTCCAACCCAGTCCAGTAATAGTTTTGCCAGTGTATCTGAGCCAGGGACCAGCAATAGGTATGCCTTTTCAAATAGTATTACAGATTCCTCCACCCCTGCCCATGGCCTTGTCCATTCAGTAGTTGGTATGTGGTGTTCCACAAAGCTGCGCTTCTTAAAAGGCATTGTCAGATACATTTATGACTGTGGCTTTCACTTCCACTCCACTTGGTAGTCCCTTACCCGAAACCCACAGCTTTGTAAATAAAGGAGAGTGCATACCAGTAGCTTCCAGTGGTGTCAGTGAAGCTTTGGAGTCGCATTTCCTTATATCCCCATAAAGGTGGTGGTTCCTCAGAGACACATAAATAAGCAGGCAGGCCACTGAAACCACAGCCAAGAGCACACCAAAGACAGTGATTACTGCTGCGTCCCATTTTTCTGTGTCCTTGACTGCCAGCTCTAATCCCTTAGTGGTGACATTGACACATTTGGTGTCGTGGTTGTAGTGGATGTTGCGCACATCCACACATACTTTGTAGTGAGTGGCAGGGCTGAGATGGGTGAGGTTGTAGACCTGGATGTCAGAAGGAACCCTAGTGGTGAACGCCGTGGTGGGATAGTTGACTTCCGAGATGGTGTACCATTTAATGTTGGGAGCCAGGGTGCCTGGGCCGGCTTTCCAGGAAACCAGGACGGAATTTGCCTCCACTGATTTGACCGCGACAGCCAGAGATCCATTAGCAGGTTGGGGAAAATATCCATTCACTTCTACTGACACGGATTTAAGATCAGCTCCCACCAGATTATGAGCAACACAAGTGTAAAGACCGGCTTCATTTTCTGTTATGTCATAGATGTCAAAGGTTCCCTCTGGATGCATGTAGAACTTGTCAGATACTGTGTTTGGCAGGATTCTGGTACCAGATGGCGTGATCCAATAGATGTCTGGTTCCGGTTCAGCAAAGGCCCGACAATGGAGTGACACTGAGCTCCCATTCTGTGCTTTGATATGCCCAGGCATGCTTTCGGGAGAGATGAGTGGCAGACAAATCTCCATCATCTCCCTGAAGTGCACCTGTCGAACATGCTGCCCCTCATACTCTGGAGGCTCCACGCAGTAGAGTGAATCAGGCTCCATGAAGCGAATGTTGGTCTTGTTCATGTTCATCCAGCGGACTACACAGTCACAGCGGATAGGGTTGCTGTGCATACTAACTTCTCTAAGATTTGGGAGGGACTCAACAGTAATCCTGTGGAGGGCACTGAGTGCATTGCCATTTAGCATTAGGGTTTCTAGCCTTGGTAGTTTGTAGAAAGCATTAGGATGGATGTAGGAGAGTTTAGGGTTGTTGGTAGCTTCTATTTTGGTCAACTCGGGGAGGTTATTGAGAGCAAAGCTGTCGATTGAAACTAGCTCTGGCATGCTATTAATTCCCAGTTCTTTCAGATGGAGCATATCCACAAAGTCCCCTCTCTGTATTCTTGCAATTGGGTTTTTATTTAGATCCAGAAACTTAAGGTTTTTTACATTTTTCAGGGCAGAATGAGGCACCTCAGGGAAAATATTATCATAGAATGAGATGCTCTCTAAGTTATCAAGACCAGCAAGTGCCTCATCAGGAAGCTGAGACAAATTCATTCTGGTAAGTACAAGACTGCGGAGGTTACTCAGAGGTTTGAAGTTCATATCATCAATAGAAAGAACTGGATTCTCACCGATCATCAGGATCTCCAGATTTGGCATGGGTTCGAACCACTCTCTTTTGATGGCTTTCAGCTTGTTAGAATTGAGATGGAGCCGCACAAGGCTGCTGAGACCCTGGAAAGCCAATGGGGAAATGGAGGAGATGAGGTTGTGATTCATGTAGAGCTCCTGAAGGTTGGCAACCTCTGCCAGACATCTCTCAGGCAGCTCTCGTATCCAATTCTCCTCCATATGAAGAGACAACAATTGTGGAAGGTTCCCCAGATGGACGTCACCGATGGAGGATAAGTTGTTCTGTGATAAATCAATCTCCGTGATGTTGGCCAGGTAATCCAAGGGTTTGTCAATCTTGGCAACATTGTTTGTTTGCAGTAATAGTACTTGCGTGCCCACTGGTAAATTTTCCGGCAGGCTGAAGAGTCCCAAGTCATTACAGTCAACTGTCTGCGCCTCCATGTACACAGAACTGGGAGAAAACCAGGGTCTAATCTCACATACACAGAGCTTTGGGCAGTCAGGCCTCTCCTCAGTGGCCACAACAAAAGAGGCCATGGCCAAGCCGACAAAGAGGCGATCCACGAATGACACGTCCTTCATATTGGACCGATTCCCTCCAGTAAGAAATTGGTCCTTGTAGATTAAGTGGTCTGAGCTGTTAACTTCACAAATAATGAATCATTTGCTACAGCTGCTGAGGCGATTGACTCACTGCCCCTGCCACCACCACCACCACCACCACCAGCTGCAGCGGGGCTCCCGAGGGATTTTTTTGTCTTGCTGTGTAGACGCCCTTGGACGTAATGACCAATCACTCAATGTTGCCTGTTGGTGTCAGGGTTCAGGCCAGAAGCTGCAAACCCGAGAAGGTGGGCGGTTGAGAAAAGAAAAAAGGATCGACGGATATTATATCTCTAAGGACTTATATTGAGCACATTTATAGGTATCCATGAAGACTCTGTTCTCTCTTTAAAGACGGATGTCCTCATTGATTGTTGTCACTAACTTCCAGAGTCCACAGCCCAGTCCATTCCTTCCTGTGAGAAAAAAAAAAAACAGGACAGAGAGAAGTGGTGTGAGTATTACTTCATAATAGAGGCGGTCAGGAAACGTAGAAAGAGAGGGATTTGGTCATATTGACATTTGTTATAGGTACACTGATGCATGTTGACATTTATACACGCTCCATTCGAGACACACAGCCATGGATTTATATCTGCTTGACCTTCTAGACTTCATTCTGGGGACATACTGCATGTACCCCTGCAATATGGCATTCAATCCTGACGAAAGCAGTGTTAGTCTATTATTGGTTAAAGAGAAAGCTTTATTAAGATTCTTAAATGGCAGACATCCTAGGGCTTAAGCATTAGCCTTTAGGACAAGCTGCTTAAAGACACTGGAATATGTCAGTCACTATGGCAACAAGTAAACGGGCAGCCAATGACACACACCACAGTGAGTTGGGCTGCACATAAACTAAGCAATCGACCCAGATGCAGTCTGCGCACCTGCTTATTACAAGATGCAACAACCATCAAAATGTATTAATGTGTTGACATAATTAATCTTTCTGCAATCAACAAATCTGCATACTAATAGGATTTTACACTTTCGGCAAATGCAGGTCATGCAGCTCCGGAATGGCCACACATCACAAACAGCTCTGTAAAAGTGTATACACATGCAGGAGCATGCACACACACACACACACACACACACACACACAAATTGAACCTATGCTTTTGTGCAGTGGACATGTCAGTGGCTTGTTTATTCTACTGTGTCCACTATGTGAAGTACTGTAAAAAAAAAATATATATATATATATATATATATCTTGCTCAGAATTCAGTCACATAAGATGGGATGGTAACTTGGACTAGAATTAATGTTACATTACATGAACATGATTTGAGCAAAAATTGAATAATACGGTACATACAGAAATATACATGTGATACATGGTTGTTTTTTTTTTGCTGAAAATGAATTAAGAACCAGGAACTGTTGACAAACTGGTCCCAGTGTGATTTGGGGAATCTTAGCTCATTTTAGAAACTGAGCACATTTAACAGCAAATCTTAGAGCATGAAAGACGAACAAATCCACCAAGTGACCAGATTTTACATTTTAACAACCATTTATAGAGAGGCAGATGGTGATACAGTTATTTCAGTAACTGTTCTTGTAACAAATGTCACTGTGTGAAATGTCCTTTTTTTTAAATGCAGTGTCTCTTTTAGCATCACACTATTAGTATCCTCTATTTCCTCTATGTCCTCTGGCAGAAACTCCACAGTCACAGTTGAAGTGTACAATATATGTAACTACCTCTTGGTGAACGGATAGGGTTGATGGTGCTTGAGATATTTTGGGCGTATAAGAGCACGCAGCACATCATATGAAAAGTCAAGAGAGACAGGGGATGAAATGGAAAGAATCAAAAGGAGATGACGTGTGATGGCGCCTGCGAAGTTAGAACAAGAAAAGAAAGAAATGGTTTAATTTCATCACTCTCACTGTTTCCACTTCAGTGGCCACAGGGGACATGTGGAGGGGAAAAAAATAAAATGAAATAAATAAGTTAAAAAAAAAAAAAATCTGAAGGCGGCAGAAACGCTGAATTTTGCCCCACTGGCGAAGTCAAGCCAGTGGTTCATTCTTCAACCTCTGCTCCAGTATGAGCTGGAGTCTGGTTTGGGGGGGGGCAGGCATGGAGCTAGTGGGAGGAGAATGAGAGAGAAAGAAAGAGAGAGTGGTATTATTTTTCAGAAGCACCTGGCACTTTAATAAGCTGCAACACCCAGAGCATTCTGATAAACAGGGTTTAGCTTCTCTCCCTCAGCACTGGCTCTTCATTGTGGGCTATGTAGTTGATCCGTGCCCTGGAAACACAGGCCAGATTCTGTAATTTAACCCACAGCATTTGGTTCTCGTCTCTCTTTGCCATGGCTTTCCTCTTTACTAATCACTATTACAAGCGTTCTAATGTGGTCAGGTTAACTGTTATTGCATAGCTTTATTGTGCAATCACTGCAGGAAGCTCGAACAAGGTGTGCTGTTATTTGTTTCAACCCTGATGTTAATTGTGTCAGTGGGGATATATTTGGACTTCCATTTTCAGGATCAATATTTTCTGTTTGAGACTTTGCAGCCCTGCAAAGTAAAGTGTCTGAATTGGCAGTGTTGTGGTGTGGAATAAGAGATGTTGTTGCAACACGTTAAATCAGGTATTACTTCATTGATTTTTGGCAAGGCTTGATGATGGATATGGGGAGAGCGGACAGGGTTAGATGAGACAGACTGACAAAAATTATTTTAGTTTAATGTGTCCCACATCGCTGAAAATCTAGGAATGGATTAGTAAGGCATTACCAGACAATTGGCAATGTGGTGTGGCCAGCAAGCGCAACATATTTCCCTGCTAATTAATGAGGATAACATTCTGTTAATAATCCAACTCATGGTTCTTAAAAATTAAGATTGAAGATTGGCTGTGGCCAGTAGTTATTTCCATCAAACATACATTTTGACAGCAAATTAAGAGTGCCTGCCAACGACTGGAGTGGATGTAAAGTACTGTATTACAGCTGCTTCTGATGTATATTTTTCCTATCTGCTAATCTGCTGATTATTTTCTTGTTATCCATTAATCATAAATCTGTATATAAGATAAGATATATATAAATGAAAGAAAGCTATTGAAAAATGTTCTTTGCAATTTCCTAGACACTGAGCTGCCTAAATATAATTGTAGAAGCAACAGTCCCAAACACAGTCATGATCTATTACTTTGTATTACAAAAGACTGTGAACACCAGGAAGTATTGATATTTGAGAGGCTGGAACAAGTCCTTCTTGCTCATAAAATAACAATTACATAATTATCAAGCTAGTTGCAGATTAATTTTCTAACAATCAACAAATTAAGGTTTCAGCTCTGGTTAGTATCAACCATTAAGTCTGAAGTAAAGTGACCTTAACCACACCAGAAACAGTATCACATTTCTCACAGAGCAGCTGTGGTAGAATAGAGATTTTGTTTTTAATCCCTTGACATATGATATATTTAAACAGTAGCTCTAGTTTTAATGGTGAGCTACGTGAACCAATTTAAGCCCATTTAAAATTGGAATTTGTCCTCAAATTATTATTATTATTATTAATGTTTTCAATGCCACATATGACTGGAAATATCTTCATCTGGGAGCAAGACCAGATAACGCATAAGTTATCAAATTAACTTTCTCGACAGATCTGTATTCATCTGGTTTAATTTGCAGTCTCCATAATTTCCGCTCAGGTCCCAGTGAAGGGCTGCTGGAAGAAAACATTAAGAGTCACTTGTGCGAAGAAGCAGACTGAATAAGAGGTGACATCTTGTGTGGCAATGTGTCTGATGTGGCAAATGTACCGAGTCTTCAGGCGTGCTTGCCACCTGAGCGGAGTAGTGTTGACTCAATGACTTGGTTACATAATAAAACTGTTTAGAATAAATACAATTGAGGCACGGCAGACAGTCGTACACCTCAAAAATGTTGTATTGAATGCAATCTTTCAGCTTAGGCCAATGTAAATGACAAGCAGAACATCCTTGTAGTTACTACATTTAATCAAGGTGTGTTAAGACATCAGCAAAATTGAAAAGCTTAGCGACACAACCTCTATAGTGATAGCTTGTTTGGCTGGAGAGGACACAGCTTACTACATTTTTTCAATACTTCAAAAGCTCAAATACTTCAGTATACCTACTCCAAAAGGGACATCATTTTAAGTGAGCTGTACTAATCAGCTACAGGCAGTTGAACAGGTAAATTGGTATTGTACATTTGAATTATGTGAGGCCTAGCGAAGAGGCAGTCTATATTCTGGAGGCCTTGCACCGTGACTGCAGTAACTATGTAGTGCACACACCACTTGTACTAACCTATTAGTAAGGGCTACCCAGCACACACACACACATACACACAGCTCCTACGTAGAGTTAATTTCCCACAATCCGTTGTTCAGTTGCTGGTAATTGAGGTGGAGCGAAAGAGGAGGGAGAACGGAGAGAAGAGATCTGGAGGACAAAATGACTTGCCAGAGGAAGAACTTGTTATAGTATCAGTGGTGGTGTATTAACCTGTGGTGACCCCAAGAACGCTGTCATTGCAGGAAATATTAACCGTAGAACGACCGTAAAGGAGAAGAATTAACCAAACACCCAGCAAAGACTCGGAGAAAACAAGGACTTCCAAGCAGGGGAAGATGTGTGTTTGGGATTAAGTGGCTGTGTAACTGCGGGACAAAGGAATGTGGTTTAATAAGGCTGGGGCAAATGCAATTCAAAGATGGATGTTTGTAATCTGTACCTGGAATAATGTGTAGTTAATCTTGACTGGGGCAATATATAATCAACAACTGGTAATGTAACCTATAGGACCCGAAATGTGATCTCCTGTACCCTAATGTCTACCTGCAATAACACATTAAGCCTGAGCTTTGACATTTGCTCAGGGAGCCAGTGGAAGCCTTTTATAGGTCAGTCTAAGGTGTTCACTCATGGAGCTAACATAAGCTCCCAGGTGGACAGGAGGGGGGGGGGGGGGGTAGTGGTGGGAGTGGTGGGAGGGGGGCTCATTCAAGCAACAATCTCCAAAGCACCTCCATTACAGTGGCAGTCTGACAGTCTTGCCCATGGGCTTTTCACTTTGGCCAGTGTTAATTCAGGATGTGAACATTACAAGCAAACAAGCTCCTGCTATCTGGCCTGTTTGTTCCTTAACTGTGTGAAATACAGCTGAGTTTATTTACCAACACTGGCTAAACCTCTTTTATATTTATATATATGTGTGTGTGTATATAATTTCTTCTTCACTGACTGTGCAGTAAGCACAACAGTGACACTTCATGCTCACATGAAGAGCTTGCTTCCCTGAAATATAACATTTACAAATACATACAGGAAGATACGAAGAAACGTGATGGATTTATTTATTTGGAGTTTTGTCTCTGTCCACCCGAGGACTGTAAATCCAACATTAACTCTCTTTCAGCCCTGCTTTGGTTTCCATTAACTACTGAAGGAAATGCCTGGCTCTTTAGCTGCACAATGCTCCACCATGTTCTCTGTCTTTCTGCTCTGTAATACTAGGCAGACTGTAGCTACAGTGTTTTGTCAAGAGCTTTTCTGATGAGAACATCTGCCTTCTAAGGCTGAAAATGACACTATGAGATGAAAGCTCCATGGAGCCGAGAAGAGCTGCAGATTGAGATTATTATTATTATTAAAGCCTGACTGATACTGGATTTTTTTTTTTTTTTAGGTCTATCCAGTTTTTTTTTTTTTTATTATCTATAGATTTGCCATTACAAGGGACTTACAGCAAACTACATAGAATGATTTGATCAAGTACGTTTAGAAATGTTAATTATAGCTTCTTTTAAAAAATCTCTACCATGGACCAATGTCATATACAGTAGGCTTCATGTGCATATTCAAACTGGATTTGTTATGAAATTATGACAGTGTCTTTACATCACCATTAACAGTTGGAATATCTATATCTGTGTATTTATAGACTTACTCCAACTAAGAAGCTGTTGGGAAATGACAGTGTCATTGCATCACCATTATAAACTGTTATGTCTCCATTCCTTTTTAGTCACAGATTTCACTCTTAATTAGTGTGACATTTGACTGTAGGATGCCTTGGAATCTCTCCTCATTAAAATCTGCACATTCACTTTTTTTAATTTTACATAGCCACAGCTGTCATTTATTGAGTGGATTTCATGACATATCCCCCCAAAACACACTATTGGAAGATAATTAGGCCTTTGGAAAAAGGTGCCACACTAATCATGATATACCTGAATTGGGACACGACTGCTACATTTAAGAGTTTCACCCACTGTCAAGGTGAAAACCTTTTTCCATTCAGCATCTTGGCAACACCTCGCACTTATTTCCCACCAGGCTTCCTCCATTATACTAACACTGGCTGTTGCAGACAGTAATGGCACAAATGCAGTTTGATTAGAGACCAGTGAGATATGACCACTTTAAATTAATGAGTGTGCACAGTAGAGGCACAAAGCGTTGCTCCTTGTGGCTCTGCACCGCTAATTCAGGCAACCCTGACTGAGATCAGCCGGACAGCCAAACGGCCAAGCAGAGCTGTTTATTTTATGCTGTTTATTGAAATGAGTTATAAATCCTCCCTCTCACTTCACGGGTCTTGGATGGGGTTTTGCAGAGCAAGGGACCTAGAGATGATTACTTTGTTGCAGTTTGGGTACTCATCAATGCCCTGCATGGCTTCAGGTTGACCCAAAAGTTCATGATTCATTAATACAATTTATCAAACCAAACACGTGTTCTGCACAGGTGTGGTGGCCATGAGGGGTAAATTTTGTGAGATCTGAGCTGTGGAATAAGTTTTGATTTGTGGGGAGCATATTGGCCCTTGGGGGGATGATTATGAGGCCTGCACAGTTTAAGAGGTAACAAGGCAGTATTGCATTTGCTGAGCAGTAGACATTACACTCACTGTGGTAAAACTGGGTGGAAGACATAAAGGTCAGACGTAAGTGGAAAGTAGGGCGCAGCCAGATTGCCTCCTCTTTCAGGAGAATAGCCTGTGTATTGTAGAAATGGTTCAGTGGGAATTTTGATCCACTGGTAATAAGCCTCACAAGGCTTTCTTCTTCTTCAAACCCCCCCCCCAAATCTGTAGCTCCTTCTTTTTCTTCAGTGTTCCTTCTCTCATTCCCTTTTTTCCCCATGATATTGCAACTCCCACATCTCTTTTTATAAACCTTGTCCTTTTCATCCTGCTTTCTCACATTTCTCTCTACTCTTCAAACCCTTATGGCGAACATTTCTCCTTATGTTCGCTAATAGCATTGCGAGCCACCCAAGCAAAGGGCTACAGAGAGAGAGGGAGAGAGAGAGCCTTCCTGCATATTCAGGTTCCTGCCTTTCTTTCTGTGCATTGCTCATTTTCTGTCGGCTTAATTGCCTTCTCAATGTTAGCCCCCCTGCTATGCCACATCTGTCCATCTCTCCTGTCTGACCATCCGTCTAGAAAGCCTTTTTATGTTCTTGCTACCATTGCCCAAGTTTATAGTAACCTCTCATCCCCACTGGATGTGGTTGCACTGCACCTACCAGAGTTCATCATTTTCCACCTAGTGTGTCAAAGTCCATCAGACACATGAGCAGTGAACCTCTGTTGCTCTTCAAGTGCTGCTCTATTTCCTGCTCCTCCATGTTTATTTGCCAGGTCTATTTTCTGCCACACCAGTTTGTGCCTCTGACACCACCTGTGCATGTAAACACTGTAAATTCATTGGCATTTACAGCGCAAGTATTTTGTTTAATTACATTTCACATTAAGATAATAGTGAACCTTGGGTCTGTACGCAACATACTTTCTTATCAGCTGTCACTTTGCAAAATTAAAGGTGACAAACAAAATGTTTTTATTTTTTGAATACAAGTAAACTATTAAAATCAATTTGACTTTGACATTTTGTTTTGAAAAGAGTTGCCACACAGCAGAGATGTAGTTTTTCTGTTGCTCAGTTTTCTGTAGAGGAGTTTTCTCACAGCAAATTGTAACTTTTAGTGTGAAAACAAGGGCAAACACCCAGTCCTCTGAAACATTTCCAGTTAACACCTGGTACTTGGTGGACATGTAGCAAAGCCGTGTCACAAATAAGCCACTTCCGTCAGACATTCTGGGTAAGCCCCTTAGTGGGTGGGTGCCTCTGGAAGGCTCTACTGTCCCTCCCTTTGCCCTTCACCTCATTGATTTGCTATTATACTTTCTCCAAGGTAAGGAAGAGTCCATTAAACGGATCGTTCTATGTGGTGTGTATGCATAATGAAGCTTCCCGCATGTATGTGCGTGTGTGCGTGGGAGCGGATGTAAACCTTTCCCCTTACATCTGCACTTGTATGGCCATGAATCAGTGACAAGTCAGCTGTTAATGTAAAATCAATGTTCCAAATTAACCACAGGACCCTCAACTCTGGTTTTTCAGCTCTTTTCTAGACAAGACTTACCCTTGGGTTGAGTGAGGCAGAACACACATGCTGCTGTATCGAACGCGATAGCACACCCACCTGCGAGCCTGCACGCACATAACAGACAGGAACAACATGCAAACACACTGAAAGATCCATGCATTTTGCAGACAGCCCTGCACACATAATTTAGCCAACAGTCTCCTTGCTGGGAACGTGTAAAAAAAAAAAAAAAACACACATGCGCCCGCTCATTCGCATAATGCATGCATAACGCACTACAGTGAAAGAGCACAGCTAGGTCCCCTTGTCTAATTCGCATAGTGCTGCATCTATTAAAATTAAGCCAGGTATCCAGCTTAAGGCTGCTGCTGATAAGGTCAAAGGCGTAGCGAACATTCCAACGCTCATTTCTCCCCCAACATAATCGCACTCACTCTTGACAAAAATCTGCATAATGTTCCATGTATAGCTGCTAGCTAGAATGAAAGAGGGAGGTGTGAGGAGTGGTGGTGGTGGAAGGCGGGTGGTGGGGGGACAGACAGGGGGAATGGAGCCAGAGGCATATCCCTCAAAGTCAGAGCCAAATTGAATCTGCAGGTGCAAATGTGGCATGTGTGCTGCCTCTAAGATGCGCAGCTATCTATATTTATATGAATAATATATGGCTGGTCAAGGGGCCACAAGCCTGCAGGGAATAAGCTCCTACGGCAGACGGAATCAATCATTATATGCCACTGAAATGCATTTATCGCTGGCTTGGACCTCTTTATTATGATTTCATGGGGTTTGATATGGGCTTTCTCTTTCTCTTTTCATTCTCTGCTACTCTTCCTCAGCTTAAGCAGATGAAAGATATAGTGTTTTCAAATGGCACAATGGCTGCGTATCTTCCCAGAGGCTTTGCAGTACAATGACTGGCTGATACAGCGGCAATAATTGCCTTCTAAGTGCAATAAGTTCGGTACATACCTCCATACATGTGTACAGCCATGCGTACATGTGTGTGTTTATACAATGCATCAGTCGCTGCAGCTTTAATTAGTGTGTGAACACTTGGTTTGGTCTCCTGATAGAGCATCACTCATTCACCCAGCTTTTCATTAGCGCACTGAAGGCCTATATGTATCAGCCTGAATGTAGAACAGATGGGCCGCACAGCAGTAGCCCTCAGATGTCCTCTCCTTCTTCTCTGCTCATGTTTGAAATTGCAATATGGACATATGTCCCTATCATGTCCATCTCTGATATGAATCTGCAGAATAGGAGAATAATCACTAATTGATAGCTTTGATGCTTTTTTTTCCCTGTGAGCATCAGTATTTGTTTTTATTCTTTTTTTCCCAAATACCTGACATTTATCCTTGATTATACATGATCACATTGAAAACCTTTTTGTTCAAGTGGTGTTCTGGCACACCCAACACTTTATCCACCCACTTCAGAGGTGCGTGCTAGCTAAACACCAAAACCACAAACGTAAAAGCAAATGTCACTCGATACAAAGGAAGTGTCACATCCCATTTTGACATTTGATATGAAATGAAAAACACCAAAGTGTCATGGATGCTGCCATCAAACCATGTTTTGATCCCCAGCTTTTCTGTCTTTCTTTGTCTCCTCTCATGTAATTTGGGGATGCTACAGTCCATCCACTAGATCTAAAAACAAACAAGCACACCACTCTCTTTCCCCCCTGCTCCTTTTGCCCTCTGTCTGTGCTTATTCCATTTTAATGGGTGCCTGTGTTTGTTTGGGAGCAGGATGCTATCAGAGAGCCTATGCTTGGCTGCACAGGCTGATCCCCTGCAGCCGTCTTGTGAATATGTTTACATGCATTTCACTCAGGAGCCCTGATAGATCCTTGGGCATCTTGTTACCAACATTATGGGGGTGAAAAAAATCTTGAGATTAATTTGATTTTGATGGTGCAATTGTAAGCTTCCTGAACACCACTTTGAACCATTAGCAGCATTTGGCACCCGTGCATCCTCTCACCTCACAGGAACCTGCTGTACTCTGCCTATAAAGGAATTAATATGGAACACCCACAGTGTGCTGCCTATCATTCTCTCCGAGCCTCCACAAGGCCACTGCAGGCACAATACCACTTCCAACCCCCCCCCTTCACCACTGCCACCCTCCTCCTCACACCTACTTCTTACCGTTTCACACACAGATCAATAGGCAATTCGCAAAGCCACTCACTTTAAGCGTATGACTTGTTGTGGACATGTAATATTGATTTGTTTTGAACAAATGTGCCCAAATTAATGAAGAAACCCATTACTCCTTTGCTTTATTGTTCTTATCACCACCGGGGACAAACTACAACGTGGCTGCGCTGTTATGATGCAAGCATATACTTGCGTTAGAGCTTCACAGACTATCTGGGACTGTATTTTTACATGACGTGGAGTCTCAGCTGCAGGCTCACTTCTGAGAGGCTTGTAGCTGAATATAATAAGATATAAACGGCCTTGGTCGAGTCAAAGTGGGAACAATGCATAGCATGTAGGCTAAGGTTTTCTCAGCGTGGCATGGTGTCTGATGTGAGGGCATGATGGCTCTCATGTGGCATTTGACTGTGTTTCATATCGAGCAGCCGCCTTGGGTGAGTCATTTGCACCGTGGAGGCCAAAATCTATTGTATCCATCACAGGAAATAAGCAAGCGGACACACACATGCATGCACTCACAAACATGCACACACTCATGCATACACGTCTGCATAGAAGATTACACCAGTCAGATTGAATAGCCCCCTTGGTGAAAATCACATTTGTCATTATCAGCCATTATCTGTTTATCTGCCTTTGAAATATTCATGAGTAATACATCTGCTGGATGACATACATTTTGGACAGAGAAGAGAGGGTGTGAGAGATAAAATGGGAGGGGGTGAGGGAGAGAAAGAGTGGGGAGAGAGACGCCCCACTGCAGTTATGGGATTAGTGAATACCTTCCCTCTCTCTCCCTCTCCCTGTGTGTGTGGATGTGGATGTGTGGGTGTACAGACACAAGCAGGTGAAGTGGTGATGGCGAATGCGCTCGAAGATGCCTCTCGGTGGATTTGTTAATTACGCAAAAGCCCTGGATGAAGCGTGCCGATATTGCGCTGAGAGAGAGAGATAGAGAGAGAGAGAGAGAGAGAAGACACCCCCTCTGTTCACCTTTGGGGGAGTGTGTGGTGGTGTCATGTGTTTTTTGTATTTTTTTAGAAAATGGAAAAAGAAACGAAGCCGGAGGATGTGTAACGTACTTCGGTGGCACGTCTAGGTAACGACTTCTCTGTTTGCAACAGGAAGGTTTGACAGAGGGGAAGGGGGGGGGGGGGCACCATTCTGTGGATTTCTTCGAGACGTGTCTGGTGTGCGCTCACTAAGCAGGACCGGGGTACATGAAACTGCCAGTCCGTCACTCCATCCAAACACTACACACACACATTCACATACACACACACACACACGCGCGCGCGTCCGTTTTTTTTTTTTCTTTTTTTTTTTGGTAATTTGCCTTTCTGCCCTGAACAGAGTCCTTTGTGAATCCGATCTCTCTGTGAGGCGCATCCTGCATAGTTGCGCAAAAGCGCGTCTCCACGTCAAGTGAGGGTTCGAGGCCAGTCACCAGCAATAATTATCCTGCAACATCCCCCCTGATTTCTGCAGTCACACGCGCGACATTGATGTGTGGGCAGCGGAACGCTCTGTTAATTCAAAGACAAGTCGCTGTGTCCGGTTAAACATCCCCCGAATCACTGAATCCAGGCGTTTTTCATCAACTTGGAAAATGCGTTGCGCAGACGAGACCGTGCGATCTCGATCAAATGACAGGAACACATAGAGGAGTAAACTGAGTAAACTTACCCGATTTAACCATCATAGTCCTCGGAACAGTATGTGTTGTCTATATTCCCATCAAGTGCGCCGCTTCAGTGACGAGAGAGCCCGAGCGCGACATAGAGCCAGTCAACAATGTGTGGTCTTCTTATTTTCACGCAGTTGATGAGAAATCAGTTCTGGACTCTGTTCCACTGCAAAACACACGGCTTCTGCATCAGGGGAGGGCGACGCAAAACGGTGAAGTCCAAAAGCAGGCTGGCCACAGAGTGCAGGGGGATTCATGTGTTCCCCGTGCCCTTCCCTTCCCGTCTTCACAGCGGCTGTTAAGGGCGCATCTCTCCCCTCGATCAAGTGTCAGGCGGACCACATAGATGCGCCGCCGTCTCCTCAGCAGTCATTAATATCAGAACAAACCATGACTCTCCAGAGAACAGCCAATGGCGTCAGAGAAGCGGGCGAGGTGCTCGCAGCATCCCTGTTCTGGTTGGCTGAGAGGAACTGTCAGTCATATCCCAGAAGCCTGTTCTCATCTATGTCTTCTTCTGTTGGTGGTGAGGCACGCTGCAAAAAATGTCCATATTAACAAGTCAGCCGGTCCAGCCATGACTTTTAAGTAGCGTTTGAAGTAAGACGCAAGTGTACCAGTGGATGAAAGAGACAGCATTATCATATTGAAGTGTGAAGTTTTGAATACATTAATAAAGGCACACTACTGACATCCACATAATGTCAATCCAAGGTAATAGATTGAACAAATTTATCTGCACTGTGAAGTTCTTGGAGTTCCTCTGGCTTGATTTCCCCTCGGACAGAACTTGGCATAACATCTGTCCTGACACTGACCAGATGTTCAGCTTGACTTGACTCATAAAATATTCCATAGTAACCCTTGCAATGTGCAAACTCATCTCTGACGTCCAAGTTCAGCAAAGTTACCTACAGTGGACTCATGAGAAAGTCAGGCAGGCATCGTTTCTTTGTAACATCACAACCACACACATTCTGGTAACTCGTAATCCTGCATGTTTATAACTTTAATTTGGATGTGTGTTTAGGCCTGTAGGCATGAAACACATCTAACCTGAATCTATTAATGCAAAGACAGAGGTCACTGTTGCCTGACACAGTGCACAAACATGTACAAAGAGACTGTTCAAAGTGATAGTGAAGAGAAGTATCCTACTAAAAAAAACAAGCAATACTACACTGTAAAAAAACAACAACAAGATAATCCATCTTTAATCAGAGTCATATACATTCAAGTCATATTCATATTCAGCCTATTATACATTTAATTATGATTGTAAATAGCAAAAAGAATTTGTTGTGAATGAAAAATGACTCAATGAAGTCAAACTGTCGGTCATTAGTTGAGGCAGCTATTGTTTGTGTGTGGAAAAATGTAGCATTTAGCATGATTTACATATTCATGCTGCAGAGCAGAACTGATTGGATTTTGCTGCTTAACTGACAATATTGTCTTTTTATGTGTGCGATTTGAAAACGTACCTGTGGTTGATTCTTTGCGGTAATATCAAAAAAAAAAAAGAAGAAGAAGAAGACGCTGCAGACAGCAATCCGTAACGCTGTTTGCTTTTGTTGTTGATGTCCAATGTTCAGGCATGGTGTCTTTCATAGGTGAGCTAAATCTGTGGCTCTCTTTAGCATTTACTACGCATCTTCAGTTCTATGGAGAGAGGAAAAAACGTAGTGAAATGTGTCCAAAGTTAAAGACATAAACACACATAATTTACATTTACCTAATCTCCATATATTCTCTGCACCTAGATGAGAAACACAGAGTCTATATACAAATGTTTTTCATAACCACTAAACCTAAGATGTCCCAAACTCTGTTCTCAGTGTTCAGGGTTTATTATAAGTAATTATCCTTACACGCAATAGACATGTTGTGCCCCGATTTTAAATGAAGGCAGTGAAATGTTCTCCCTTCAGCAGATGAAAGAGAAAACATCTCAGCAGAATAAAACTGTGCAGATGCAGTACTGCGTAGCGTGAAGGTCAAAAATGGAAATTACATAACAATAAGCAAAACATTTCTCTGCGGAGGACTGACACACAATGCCGATGCGATCATGTATCTGCCACCCACAGCACTCTGCAATCTTACTTTCTTAGCTACATATGTAAAGTCGTTTTTATCCATTTTCTACTCTTTGACTTTTCTTTTTTTAAATGATTTTATACCAGAAAAGTTATATAAAGCACTTGAATTAAATATTAGTTTTTGATTTGCCACCACTTCTTGGCAGATTTACCAATCGCGTCAGCACAAGTGCGCTGCTGCCGTGATTCCTTCTGCAGTGGCTGGCAGTTGAAAATCACCGCAAAACTGTGGCAGCCCGGGCCAGCAGCTGCCACTTTCAGTGTGCAAGTGCATTTGAGGTGGACATTTTTTGCAGTGCAGGGGTATGAGGAAGAAGGAGGCAGGCGAGGGGAGGGGGGGTGAAGAAAATGGATATCTGTACCTATTAGCTCCAGAGCTCCCGACTCGGATCCCAGGAGGATTTTCTAACACAATGTTCTACAAACTGATGGTCCTGGAGGTCGAGCAGGGTTATCCGCAGCCTCGGAGAAAGAGACATACCTCATCTGTCAGCAGAAGGTTCTGATCCAAAGACTGTACTACAGCAGGATGTTGTAACACCACCTGTGTCTGATTTCACCAGACCTAAGTTTTAAGACACACAGCCGCTACACAGTACATGATTTAATTGGCTGTGTTTGGTGTCAGTCACACTGCTTTAAGCCTTGGGGGCATATTGGACTTTTGCTGGGTCATTATCACTATAACTTCTCCTTTGAATCTCCAGTAGGAATTATTTAAATTTCATGTAAATTGCCCAAATTATTTATTTTGAAAGTTTACTCATAAATGGATGACCTTTATGAATAAATATCATGCCATGAGAATATTTAGACAGTTTCCTTTAATTGGATGCAGATGATGCCGCCCTGCCCCAGGTGCTGCTCACTCAAACCAGAGTAATTATGCAATTTCTCAAATACTTTCCATATTTCCCCCTCTTCCTTTGCTTATTCTGCATTTTTCATCATGCTAGTTAGGATTTGTGTGGTATTTGCCTCCCTACCCCTCAGCCTGTGATAATAGGACAAATGGCCTTTCAGAGCTCACCTTTGAGTAATGATAGTAACAAAACCAGAAAGCAGTTTTCATTCCTTTTTAGGTCCAGTGAGAATAGTGAGCACCGAGAGCAGCTGCTTTTATTTTGTTGGTTTACTGTGTGGTCGGGTTTAACACACATTTGGCTGAAATAGTGCAATGAAATATAATTCTGTTACCTTGCACCATGATTATAAAAACACATCTAGAAATGTTTCAAAACAAGTACGTGGCTGAGCTGAAGTGTCGGTGTTTTACACATTTAGTGTGCCGAATGTCTGACAGCTTCATTAACAGGATGACAGGCTACCTGACAGGGTGACACATTTGTTTTCATCAATACTTTTTTTTTTTTCTAAAAAAGCAGACACTACACCCACTGAATCCAGATTTAAAGATGAGGAACCTGCAGTATTGTCATCAAAGAATAAGTAGCTTTTTTTTTTTTAATCATAGATGTCACCATCTCGGGATCCATAAAAGCTAGTCCAAACTTTGCCAATGTTAAACTACACCTCTTGCGTTTCTCTTTTTAACAGCCACTTTGTCATCCCCTTAATGGATCGTAACCACAAACAGATGTGGACGTGAGTCTCTAGTGTGACATTCGTACTCTTTATACTGTACATCCTCCATCCACACATACCACCACCGTGTTTATACCGCTGCCATAAATGTAGAGGCTCCTCTGAATGAAATCCAGACAGTGATTATGTTGCCACTGCAGAGCAACATTTCAGTAAGTACAATGTAAGAAACAGTACAATGTGAGAGACAAGAGAAACCAGGCTCTGGAGAGACTGTCAAAGCGTTATGAGGTTTGGAAATGACACACTATTGCGTATGTAGACTGAGGCATTGTACCTAAGCATGTGATTGAACATTTCATATGGGAAATGTAACCCTATTGAAATTACAAAGTACTAACTGAAAACCTGTTGAGATAACTTTTTCCTGATTTGGTTCATTGGCGACTCTACATTCATGTTCCAGACTGGACTGGTGTCCTGTCCAGGATGTAGCTTCTCTCTTGCTCAGTAGTGATTGGCTCCAGCCCACCTGCTCATCCTTTGAACAGGACTATAGCTAATGGATGGATTTTGGATCCTTTCCATGTCCTATCAGTTCTTTCTTCTTTGATTCACTAGGTGACAAGACTACACTGTTATTATTCCTGTCCTCACAAGTCTGTGATCCCGTTAACAAGCATGAGATTTTATTTTTTAAGATGTAGTCTAATATGATCATGATTTTTTTTTTCCAGTTCATGCAGTTACAGTGACAAGAGAAAATGTGGGAACCCTTCTGCATGGATTGATCATTAAATTTGACCTGATCTTCGTGTATTTCACAATAACCACAATGTCCCTGAACTAATCCCACAGGAGCATTATGATATTAGGCCCCTATGTCCTCATGGCACTGGTAGAAAAAGTAGGTGAACCATTGGATTTAATAAGCGCAAACCCAAACCTCCATCAGCAGACCTGCACAATGTTCAGGAGGCGTTTTGGACCCTTCTGTCTTCTTCAGCTGCTTCTGTTCATGTTCGGCCATGTTCTGACAGCGTCTGGTGTGAGCAGCTGTCTTCATGCTGTCCCACACATTAGAAAATCGGAAATGGTCAAAATCAGAATTGGCTTGCCAGACTTAAAAAGAAGAAGAAAAATCAGATCAGATTCAGCCTTGAAAATTTGTGTGTATTCAAGTGTGGAATACAGGTAGTGGCAGAGACATGGAAAAACACTTCAGCATGTGGGCTGTCTGTGTACTTAACCTTCTACACAGTGAATCCTGTCTTACACAAGATTCTGCAACACTTGAAAAATACACTGTGAATATTTAAAGTATCCAAGTCTGGTTTTTATTGTTCCTAAAAGCCGAAACGTTTAGCCCCTGTTCGCTCTGCACATTATGACAAAATGGAGCTTAAGTCATAAACCGTCACTGCATTGACAGATTAGTATTAATATTACATTTAAAATAATCAAAAGCTCCAAAAGGGGCTCTACTATCCTGGATGTTGAGGATGAATAGCACTTGATGGCTCATACCCAGACCTGATTCTGCATTTTTTGCCTTCCTCTCTGCCTGGGACCTTTACTGTACGAGTTGACCGCGGTGTCTTCACACCTCATGAAGTCAGTGAAGGGTGCACTCAGGGCATCATAAAATCCCAGCTTGGCAGTGTCGAGGCAGAGCTGGGATTTCTCAGACAAAAAAAAAAAAAAAACTGGCTATCACCCTGCCGTGAAAAATATGCATCAAATTTAATACTATAAAACATTATTTTGGGGAGGGGAGCTTCCTGTGAAAGGGCCCGAAGTGTTTACAGTGTGAGTTATGCTCTTGCTCGTTCTTGTTTGTTGCAGAGTTTGGGGAATATTCTGAGGGCGTTTCATGGTGACATTTTGTGATGTGTTCCGCAGAGGGAGAAAAGGCCGTAGAGGGCAGTAGAATTTATTGACTGAATTTCACAGTTATAAATGGGCCTTTTACAAGTGACATAAAGAAAATGATCTGTTCACTGCTGAGGCAGTGGAGATCTGTAAACTTGTTATGTGTACTGCCAGCAGTCATGGCACTTGTATTGAATGAAGTTTCACTCAATGGACTATTTGCTTTCAATAAATATTGTGCAAAGAATCAAAGATGAAGGAAAAGTATTTAAGGCACCTGAATTGTTTCTCACTCTGAAAACCTTAAGCACCACATATATTCTGTCTCCAAGCCATGCGTTCATTCTCCTCAGGCTCTGTATAACCAGCCCACATTTGCATTTCTGTATATAGTTCCAGCTATGTTCACTATCTGTCTTATATGTTTTGTAAAAATTCTCCACTGAAGACAGTCTATGGGGAGATCTCCAGAAGAATAATCATCTCTAGAGAAAAGCCATACACAAAGAGACCACTGTCTATGTGGTGCAGTGTTACTCAAACAATACATATCCCTCACAAAACCACCTCAAGGCTTTAATGTCTTTTCTCAGACTGTTGTGTTATGAAAAAATACAGCTGTATTGCACGCCACACAAACATCAACTGTTTAGAAATCAAGCAATTTCATCGAGTGTGGGGACCGAACTTTTTACTTTTCTGCAAACTTGGAAACTTATTTTAGTAAAAAAAAAATCAAAACAAAAACATACCAGTGAAATGAGACAATCTAAAGTGACAAAGTATGCAATTGAAGACAATTTATGAAGCAGGCTGTCTTTCACAGGGAACTTTCTGTGTCACTTGAATGACAAATAATAGATCTAAACTTAGATCCTTTATACACCACACCATAAAAATACAGGTAAAAATAATCCAGTCACGCATTCCATACATCACTTCATTTAAGGTACATCATTATCAGAATGTACTTGGCATATATAAAGTAAAAGCACTCGTTCTGAAGCAGAATGGCCTGTGTGACTCATGATATCAGATATATCTTTGTACTGTTTGGTTGTTTATGTTTTTATTCCAGTGGCTCTGAACCTAAAAGTCAGGTCCCTCTAAAAAAAAAATGTACAAGGTGAACTGAGTAGGTTTGAGGTGATGTTTTCACAGAAAATATATCTGCGAATCAAATTTGTATCTCTATATTCTCTGATCTTTACTATTATTGAGAACTTCAAACTGTTAATTCAAACCAACTGTGTAAGTATGGAAGGGAAGGTTTTTTTTAACAAGCCCAAGAGGGTTGGGAACTATTATTTTAATCCTTTGTCACTTAACATTTCATTCACCAAAAGAAATGATAACTATAAAGATACAAGTAACAACAAATAATAGCACATACTTAACGGAAATGAAAGCATCACCTTGACAATGCAGGTAAATTCATCACCAGCCGAGGTTGAAAAAAACATTGAATTTGATGCAGATGCCCAGCTTGTCTTCTAGCTGTGCCTCCTTTCACAGTAACACATGAGAGAACTCAGGCCTCACCTGACTCAGCCCTCAGTCCAGACTTTGGCTACTACTGCAGTGCCCTTCTGGCCAGCCTCCCCTCATGCCCTTACAGATGGTCCAGAGTGCAGCAGCCCGTCTGGTCTTTGATCAAACTAAAAGGGCACGTGTCACTCTGCTGCTCATTGACCTCCACTGGCTCCCCTAGAAACAGATTTGAGTCACTACTGCTCACCTCTAGAGTGATTTCAGGGTCTGCAACTCAAATCATACAGCTTCATGGACCCCCTCAGTCACTGTGTTCCTCTAAGGAGGAGTGTTGTCTGGCATTGCTATCCCTGCACACAATGTAATGCAGTCCAGACTGTTCTTGTCTGTGGTGCCACCAAAGCCACCAAATGGTATCAGAGCAGTAGTGTCCCTCTCTGAATCTCTTGAACACTCTTCTCTTCTGAGAACACCTGCTTTTTTAACATCTTTTTTGAATATGCTTAACCAGCACTTACTATACACTCTGCACTTTCTCTGCACTTTCTTACCTGGTCTTCCTGCCCCTGCTGAATATAGTATTCAAGGAATTCAAAATTTAGCACCCAGTACTTATACCAAGGTCTCCCACTGCACTGAGGCTTTACTGATGCCCATCATGTGTGAGTTACTTTGGATCAAAGCATCTGCAGTATAAATAAATGTAAATGAAATACAGACGGGCAAATAAATCCTGTCAAGAGTGTAATGTTGAACTCCTAATACACATTCTCCCCTTTTATAAAAGACAAATACTGATTCCAGACAAGCAAATAAAGATTCTTTACAATTGTGCAAATGTCATGCCCTTCACCCAGTCTCTATATTGAGGGTTAACTTAGCTTAAATAAAGCTTCTTAAGGCAAATGCTCATTTAAGGAATCCCCCATAAACACAATTTGTCCCCTAAGAGACAGTAAGTTGAATTGACTGAGACAGAGCTATACCTACCCGTACTTTTCATTACCTCTGTCCCACAAGGCAAAGCTACAGCACAAGCCCACTTAGTATGAATGAAGGAAGCTTTGTGTCTTTAACATTTCCCAGAATGTCTTATTTCCTGGTGAACCCACTTGATGCAGAGAGATGGCTGTAAAATAGGGTCGATGAAGTATCTGATACTGTGTGAATTTTCCCCAAGCTTCCCTTGTAAACCACCCTGCACTGGATATTATTTTTACCCAAAGGTCCTTATCGATGTTCAAATTCAAATTTTTCCTCCAGATGAGTCTCAGCCCTTCACAGTTATCATATATTGCATTAGCTCTTATCTTATAGAAGGTGGGGGCTGAATGATTATTTTTAGGTAATTTAAAACAGAGCTGTACCAAATTGTCCTCACTTGGCAATCGCCCAATAAAAGTCCCCTAACTACTTTGTATTTGCAAATATTTCCTTAAGTCTGATTTATCTTTCAGGCCAAGCAGTGCACTAGATTCTTGAATGATTTGAACTTGCTCACTGCTTCTAACTTGAACACTGCACATGCTTTATAAGCCCATGATTTTTTTTCCCCAGACTGAAATATCTCAACAACTATTGAATGGATTGTCAGAAACCGTAGTAACTAGCTCTCAGATGAATGTAGTGGAGTAAAAAGTATAATATGTCCAATATGAATAGCTTCAAGAGGAACTCAAAACTCTGCACTACTTCCACCACTGTGAAAAACAAGAAGATGAAATATAGAAAACACGCATATTGTCAATGAAACGATGCTTTTTGAACAAACTACTTTTTGTTTTTACAATTAGTAAACTCTGTGGTGCAATAAGTCGTTAGTGTTTGTCACCTGTGTGGTTGGGCATTTTACAACTTATGTTTTATTCTGACAAGGTCTGAGCTCCTGTCAGTGGTTTAACATAATGGCTGTTGCCGTATGTGCTCTCTGCCTATAGCTTTTCTTTTTAAAGTAAACCATTTGCTATGCAGAGATCTCTCTGTATGAAAAACCTGCCAGATACCAGTTATTCAGAAGAGCAGTTGTTGAAACCTTTGATATACATTGAGTCACTTCTGTCGGCTGTTATTTCAATCAGCCCTGAAAGGTATAAAACTGAAAATCTGACTAAAAATACTGCAACATTCAGCTGTAATTTATCAATACTCTTCAGCACTGGAGGCGTTTAAGTCGGGTTCCCATGAAGATGCCATTCTTAGCCCTGATTTCAATCTATTTCCAGCTAATCACACCCACCACAATCGCAGTGACGTCAAACATTAGCCCTCTTGGGTGCTTCTTTAAATAATAGTTAAGACTCACAGTGCAGGTTTGGACTCAAAGCAACTATCTGTCTAAGTCAGATCAGTCATTCTGAGCTTTGGTTAAAGCTCTGAAGAAATGACAACCCAGAACGTCAGCAGACTCCCAAATGCAGGTTTTCAAATTCTCATTATGCTCTTTAGCCTTCTGATATTTGTTTTTTTGTGTGCGAGGAATAAAAGGTAAAAAGAAAAACAACAAAAAAAAAACATAAATGCATCTTGGGCCTGTTTGTTGTTCTTGTTCTACTTCTGTATCATGCTGCGTATGATTAAATTTAACCTAGCTGCCTTTACTAACATGTGAGAGGAAATTGTGTTTTTGTAATTATACTCACATGATGGATGATACAAGAATATCCACACAAACACCAACCTTGAATGTTGGAACTTAAAAAAAAATATATCCTGTTGTTAGAAAAATAGTCTTATTTACTTCATCTCCCCAAGCAAGTAACAGTGCACTTTACCAGTTTGTGTCGTGTTGGTGCACGACACACACACACACACGCAAATAGATATCTGTAATGATAAAATGGACAAACGCTTGGAGTCAGCATGCAGGAGTGAGTGAGTGAGTCATTATGCCAGAGTATACAATGACCTACTTCACATTAAAATCCGGCTGTTGTGTGGCAAGCCAATTTACTGCATAATGATGACAGAAGAAGAAAGAGTGACAGCGTGTATGTGTGTATATGTGTTAGTGAGAGAGAGAGAGATGTCATGTTATCTCTGCAGACCTTGTTCTTCTAAAGCAGTCAAAATGCCTCAGTTGCACCCACACACCTTTTCTGAACCTCCTACACATGTGCACACATGCACACACACACGTGCACACACACACACCACACAGCCTGCCGCAACACGAGCTCCAAGTGCGGTCAAAAAAAGCTTGCAGAGTGCTTCAAGTGGTGATCAACATGCAGGAGATTTGAAAACAGTCGGACAGCTTCTTCAGAAACTCATTTTGTGAAGTCCATTTCCCTGTTAATTAGATTAAGCCCTGCCCCCTCGGTTACTGTTGCTATACCTGTCAGTCTTTTCATTTTGTGTGGCGCATGTTAATTTTGAAATGGTGAGACCTTGCTTTGCTTCAGACAAAAGCAGGCTTCACATTTCGCACCGAAGAAAGCACCCATTTGTGAACATTTCTTTTACTTTTATTCTTGATATATCTTAAATACATTCATATTGTCTGGACAATGTAGTGAAAGGCTGAGGCTTAAGCTAAACATCTCGCCAGATGATCACTTCTGTCGCTGGAAAACAAAGATATTGATTCACTCTTGTATCATAGAGAGTAGTTAATGAGACTTTATAGAACAAGTTGTGATGAGACTTATTTTCCTCTTTTGTAACTGTATTTCCTCTGAGTTTATTTGTATTTTCACCATTCACATTACATGATGATAAAAGCCTTTCAGGATGAATGTGAACTGATGCTGCATGTGTAGCAGTTTAGTTATCACAGGTTACACTGGTTTTGGTTACCACATCCATTAATACATGCATATATACATTTCCCATGTGGCCTTTGACTCTGTAGATGAATGTGGCATCAGCTGAGTGGTGAAACTATGCTATCTCCTGGCCTTAGTTGTACCTTATAGTTACAGTTCCTGAGCCATGATTGGACAGCTGCTGTTCAGAGGAAGGGATTAGCAATCTCAGTTGTTAAAATGTCAGAGGGGAAAACAGCAACTGTATTATCAAGGGTTGCTGCGCTGTAATGAAGGATGGAGTCTGTGTCAGAGGGTCAACGTGGCCATGAGTTTATCCCAGTCGGCCTCTTCTGGCAGTGCACAGTGGTTGCGGAGATGCCCTTGTCAAAAAGATCGCACCTCACAAGGAACAACTTAATGCCCTACCATAATCCCCATGTTTTGCAGTCAAAGGAGAGTTAACATTTGTATTCCTCATCACCCTTACCGTGCTGCACTTATTCCTAAGCCCTGTCTACAATGCAGCAAAGTTTACAGCATAAAAGCTAAGTTTTTGTCTTTTCACCGTGAGAGAGCCGAGGCTGAGGAATATTGCCTGAGGATGTTTCATATCCCCACAGCCCTGTCTGCACAGTCTCTGCTCTCTGCTTCCTTTTTTATCTCTCCTTCTTAATCATGAGTCTTTTCACTCTATCTTACCCCACCTCCCTGTTTTCTCTCCTGCTTTGACTCTTTGACTTTAGCCTGACTTTTTTCTCCCCCTACAATTTTCCTCCCATCCCCATCTGTAATTCTTTTCAACTTCCCTGCCCTTCCTCCTCTCTGTCTCCACACATGTCTTCTCCTTCTCCGTCACTGCTCGTATCCCTCTTGCCTATCTTGGCGAGAGTGCAATCAGGTATCTCTGTGCTTTCTGGTTCTCCCCCTCTCCCTGTCAACCCAGCTGCATCCAGAGGAGGAGGCAGCACTGTCACTGTGGACAGGCTCCAGGGAAGAGGAGGCAGAGCGGAGTGAAAGTTACAGAGAGTAGGGAGGGAGCGGGAAGAGGAGGAGGAAGGAAAAACATGACACGGAGGAGGTGTACAGATGACAAGTCCCTTCACTGGGGAGTCTTCTGAAGTGAAGGAGCTGCAGGAAAGCCAGAGATGGGGAAGAAGGGGACACCAGCAGCCATGCAGGATGCTTTTTGTGGAGCAAACAACTATGGGATGGAGCTCCCCTCGCGCTCCCATCACCGGTTGCTTGGTTGCTCTGCCAGAGCTCTTCATATAAGCTAGCTGACTACACAGCGCTGTGGGCAGATGTTGCTCATATCCAGCTCGATGGCTGAATGCATAATTTGCTTGTTGTTTACATAAACCAAATCTTACCTGTCAGTTAAAGGGCACGCACCTCCATGCAACATGAATTTATTGAGTCAGGGAAACAAAGGTGTCACACAGCCGTGTGCATTCACTTCACAACTTGCTTAGTTTATTCTGCTTCACTCATGGCTGAGTTTGTGTGTGGTAAACGCATGTAAGGTTTAATGTCTCCATAAAGCAAACTAAGCAAGCATACACAATCTTCATAACCTGAATTATTGAGTGATTGTGCTCTGTTGTTAGTGTAACATTAATGTTTAAGTCAGCTGTATGTAGCCCCGATAAGACTTTTACTAGCTTGACTGATAGAACACTTTGCCCTCCTTGATCTGTCTAACCCATTTCTACCAATTTTTCAGTTCCCTGTCCCAACATCCAATAAATAAAGCACTTTCACTTCAAAGTGGAGATGTATTCATTTTGAACAATTCCTGGTGGAAAGCCTGTTGATCAGTGCTCATGCCATTCTCTTTGATGAGAACACATACATTTTCTAGTTGAGTACTCCCTCGCTGTGGAAGAAAAAAAAACCCTCTACAGAAGGTTTGTTTGTCCCTTAGACACAGCGTAGAAGGATTAATGATTTCTTTTCCCCCCATCGAGACCAACAAAAATAGTTTTACTGCCGTGCTTCAGTTTGACCTGAAGTTACTCGCACCCACTGGCCAAAAAAAAAAAAAAAAAAAAAGAGGTCACTGGGAAAGAGGTAATGATGGCGTATGTCCAGCAGCCATTGCAGAAACCTATACATCCATGTTGTGGGTCATAGAGGGAGAAGGTCATTGCAGAATAGGAAATGCTGCAGCAAACACAATAGCATGTCAGATATTTTTTCTCAGCTAGTTTGACAACAACCATATGAGGCATTTATGACACCGGCCCATAGGAGCTCCTCTGAGGGGTCGGCCCAGTATCTCTAGGAATTACAAATCTGCACTTTGTGATTTATGTGGACTGCCAATGATGTTTGCCACAGTGATTGATGGGCACAGCAGCAGCAACAGCAGCAGCAACAGCAGCAGCTCCGTTTATCCCTT
Organism: Caranx ignobilis; assembly: GCA_021432705.1. Taxonomy (NCBI): domain Eukaryota; kingdom Metazoa; phylum Chordata; class Actinopteri; order Carangiformes; family Carangidae; genus Caranx; species Caranx ignobilis. Next base: position 81,819,392 of record MU269990.1, on the reverse strand, counting down.
ATAGAGGGTGGCAGTCACAGAAACCATTGCTGCACAACCTCACATGTCCCGACCAAAGGATTTGCGTGCTGGAATTTTCCAGTCCCTTTTCACCTAATTTGACAGTTTCAGCGACATGTTGTATGACAGCAAGTGCTCGAGAACACTGCGAAGCAAAAGTGGGATGATGTGATTGATGCTGTCAGGCAAACAGCGGCCTCAGCTCCATAAGCCGTCCCCTCTGCAATCACTTTTGTTAGTTGGTCCAAAATCTAGTCTTGGTACAAAATCTAGTCTGATCCCGAAAGACAAAAGTATTGAAGTCTCATCGTAGCATTAAGATTATTGATCCAGTGAAAGCTACAGAGATGTTCCCTGAAAATATTTCAAAAGATATCACAAATCCTGATGTGAAAATGAAGCTTTAAACAGAAAGCACATTTTTGAATATTATCTTGCTCTCTTGCACATGTTGCCACGCCTTCATCCTGTCATTAAATTGAGGGGGCTATAAAGCTGTCATGTTGAGCCTTTCACAAAAAGCTGTATAAGATCCAGTAGCCTCAAGAGAAGTGAGAACACACCTGAACCCCTGCACACAGCTGTTGAATGTGGAAAAAAATACCCCTTTGATAAAATGCAATTGTCTCTCATAGGACCTGGAATTGGCTTATTTACCGTATTTTGTTTTTACAGTCCTTTATTTCTCAAATGTGATTTATTGTGCATGAGAAAAGAAAATTAGATCAAATGTGTTTTACATGATTCATATAGATGGTTTCAGACTTTATGACACAATACAGTACATTGTGTCACAAAAGAAAGTTTACCTGATCTCAGCTGCTTTCCACAGACTGTCATGCTTTAGTGGGTAGAACAAAGTTTGGAGATATAACAGTGGATTTAAAGGCAGGTATATCTGACAGCTCCTGCTGCTTTCACCTACTGTGAGTGTTGCAACAGCAAGTTTGTTAAGGATAAGAGGATTTTTTTTCACTTCCCACTCTCTGGCGCACAAACCTCCACCAGCTCTCCACAAATGCTGCATCTCGGCAACATAAGTGCGCCGTGTTATGCAATGTGAATACTTGGGGACACATTGACCAAAGCATTTTGCGACTTCCTTTCCCCTAAACAGATGATCGCTACATCTTTCTCTCTTCCTGTTTGGTGGCAGTGCTGTATGCAGAATCAGGCGACAATGACTGCCCTCTCAGTGCGAGTCTTCAGTGGCTCCCTGAAATGCTTCTTGTTTCTCTGTTGCCTCATTATAATCCTTTGTGTGTCCTCTGTGAATGGCTGATGATGATTATGCAAATGTGCCATCGGAGAGCAGCATGGGTAATTATCACAGCAGAGAATGAGGCTTTTTGAAATTCTCTGACTGCTGAAGAGAAAACCATGGGTCCTCAGTGTGTGTGTGTGAGTGTGTGTGAGGGAGTGTATATTTATCAGTTTGGGAAAACTATGGGCTTCGCAATAGTGGCCATGGTGATGCTTACCAAAACTGCATAGGCTTTTGTGAGGTTTATGCATTGTGAGTTGTTTATCCTCCAAAGAACTACTCCGTCTGCACAGGAAGTGGAATTGTGAATTTTTAAGGGTTTGCTATTGTGTTGCAAAGTGGTTTTTGTTTTATCCTACAAAACCTATTTTCATCCAGCTGTTTCATCTCTGGGATGTGTTCGAGCTTGTTGCAGGACCTGCCCATCTCTTATTTACTAATGGGTCGAGTCCAAATTGTATTATCCGTGTGCAGCTGTAATCGTCACCCAGTGTGCCTCGGTTGTGATCAACATAGAGGCAGACACATGCGGAGCATCAGTATTCACACAGGTGCTAATGAGGGCAGCTTGGAGGTGCGGGGGCCCCTGGTGAACAGGTGGGATCCTGTCACAGATCTCAGCACGTCTCTCAGAGGTGCGAAATGTCTTATCATGCATTGAGAGGAATACACCGACAAATTTAGAGGCACAGACTCAGATTGAGATGCACAAATAGATTTAGAAAAAAAAGACACGACATGGTTAAAAGCCTGTGGTCCAGGAGGAAATGGGAAAGGCACAGACTCCCACAGAGAGGCCAGCTTTGAGAGTTTTAGTACCCAGAATGAGTGGTCCCCTGACAGGGGCGAAGGGAAGTAGCCTGCCTGGGGTCAATTAACCTCCAGAGCGGTCCAATAAGGCCTCTAAGGACCAGTGGTTTTTATAGATACTGACGAGGCACAGTTTGTCTCCTCCAACTACGAGGGTGCTTGCATAAAGCGGGTAATGGGGCAATGAGGCGTAGAAGGGATAGCAACAAGGAACAAAAAAAAGCTCACTTTGGCCTGGCACGCCACTTCCTCTCAGCAACACTTCCCTTAGGGGGGTCAGGTGTTTTGAGAACTTGAGCAGGAACTTCACCAGCAGCAAAAAAAGTTAGACTTTACCAGAGAAATTGCATTTTCAACTGATCTATTTTCATTGCTTTAGAGAACAAAGGCATGTCATCAGCAGGCGGCCCGAACAATAGGTTGATTCTAAAATCCAAGGGACTCCGGGTGGGTAGTCATCAAGGACAGAAACACAACATAAATCATCACCCAGAAAAGTTGCCTTCTCCTTTCAAGAAATAAAAGTCCATTTGTCAGTGAAGTCAGCAAACTTCCCACAGTTCTTGTAGCTGCCTGGCCTGCCGCCAAATAAACCAACTGAGCAGAAAGGCCGAGGCTATGATGTGCGTATCTGCAAGGATATGACATACTCCATTCTCTTCTCTCGCATTCCTAATGTGATTAAGTCAGCCCAGTTAATGTAATAATCTTGCAACAATGCACAGTATAATGCTCAAATCAATGCCAATAAAAGTGCACTCCCCTCCCACCACCACCACCACCTCCACCTATTGGCCACGCCTAAAACACACAAGTCATCAAGTGTGTGTTTGCTCCTCTTCACTTCCCCCTAACTGATCTCAGAGCAGCCCAGTGTAACAAATAAACAACAGACAGCGGAGGGGGAGGAAAAGGAAAGTGACACCATGATTCGCATGAAATATAAAACAAGATCACTTCTTGATTGTCTCTGCTCTTCAATCTCTTTCATGTGGAGAATGGCAATAAATCCCCCGTCTGTCTTTTGTGTCCATTTCCGTTACTTCTTCCTCCCCTCCCGTCGCTCTGCAGGAGGCCGTCAGAAAGGCAGCGAGCATGCAGAAGAGGGAAATGGCAGCAGTGCATGTAGAGGCCTGTGAAGATCGCAGCAGGTCTAAGGGCCATTAAAACACATCATTATAGGGCTGCGGTTCTTCTGGGAGGATGTGGTTGAAGAGGAGGAGGAGGTGGAGCTGATTAAGAGGAGATTTGGTATTCGTTTGGATCATCATGTCCAGGGCTCGCACTAGGAAACCATTTACACAGTGACAAGGAAATCAAGGGTTGTTTCTTCTCCTTCTTGATCATCCTTCCTCTCTTTACCCCTTTGTTTATCTTTGTCTCATTTTTCTTCCTCTCTGCCCGCATCACAGTCACTGACATTTCAGTATGAAACGAAATCAGCACCGTACCAATAACCTTTTCTGGGCACATTTTGTTCAGGGTTGGATTTCTTTTCTTAATCTGAGGTGGAAATTTAGGTCATTTCTTTGATTTGATTTAGCTTGCTCAGATCAGTAGAATAGTTTTTTCTTGTTTGGTTAACCTCGCATCAGTAACACCCACTCTTCATACGCTCTAAACATAAAAGCAGCTTGTCGTAGCTCATACTCAGTTTGCATCCTACATGTGTTCTTCTGCGTTGCTCTAAACTCATCGTGCTTGAAAATATATTTATTAGAAGTCTTGGTGATGGAATACACCCGGGTCTGTTGCATAAAATATATTTTAATCACAAAAGATTTCACTTTTTGAAGTAAACCAAAATGGAAATTCACAGCGATCTAGTTGTTTTGTTTGTGTTTTGGATCGTTATTTATGGATGGCTTTGAGAGTGGAATAGACAAAGGAGCACTTTCTAAAGTTTGCCAACTGTTTGAGCTGCTGAGTGGCACTTCCAGGCAGATAATGTCATTGAACGCAGATCAGTGTGATAGGTCTGTAGGGTATTACCGGAGGGTGGATGATCAGCCAACACGAGGCCACAATGAAAAAGGCTGATGTTCAATGTCTGGCCACTTGAAAAAATCTCATCTTAGCCTGTGGCAGCCCAGGACAAGCTCAGGAGGGCACCTGAGAGAAAAGGGGAACATGGCATTCATGTGGCATTCATGTCTCTGCTCTTCTGGAGTGGAAAGCAACAATGGCGGACCTGCTGCCTGCTGGCCTTGTGGCAGCAACACATTTTGAAGAGGTTGTTCATCTGCTGCAGAATAGCACTTCAGTACTGGAGGAACTCTCAGCCACACGGTGCACGCTCACAGGAGGAGGAGGAGGAGGAGGAGGAGGCATGAGGGTTGTAGCGGAGAGACAGATGGGGTACCTGCTGTACTCTCTGGGGCTCACAATGGACTTGTCCTGAGAACAAACGTGCAAATTGACTTACGTAGCTCCGGAGCTCGTTTAGCTGCGCGGAACAGAGTTAAATTCAAGAAGTGGCAGTGTGCTGAGGGTGATGTCACTCCTTAGTCACAGAAATTGTTTGCAGGCAGATCATTGACTGAGGTCTGTTCCATTTACCGCACCATTGGAGGAATCAATGGGACGTTTAGTTAATGAGGAATAACCGGAACTAATGGTTGTGTGCTCCGCTGAAGGCGCATGGGCCAGTGCCTGAGTGCAACATCCCATTTACGCTCATCATCCTGCGTTAAGCTGCTCATGTTAACAATTAGCAACAATCTACTTTTAATATATTTACTGTCTGGATATGTTTCTTTTTAGAGATAGTAAGACTATGATATACTGTAGTAAATATAGTGTATAGTATTATATTTTATCATACTGAAAAATAAACTGTTGCTTGAAACTTTAAATGACTAACTGTTGATTGACATTAATGTAGTAAAAGACTGCACCATTCTTCATTCAATTTGAACAATTCATGTTCCGTTCAAGCGTTGCATTGAGCTTCACATAAACACTAATCCTGATTTTATGCTGTCTGTGATATATGATTGGCTTTTTTCTCCATAATACTTTAACTGAAAGTAACAAACAAAATAAAAAAAACTAAAGTATGTGTCAATCATCCAGAGAATAAATTGCATGAATGTGTGAAAATAGAAAGTGAAAATGTGGAATAAATCATCAGCGGTCCTGCTGGCTTCCATGCTAATTAATAGGGCCAAAACACTTTTTCACAACTTTTCTTTCTCCTAAATAAGCTTTTATTTTTTTCTCTCTCAACAATGGGAAACAGGGAGACGGTGGCTGAAACAGCGGCTGGCTAAATATGGGCCTTTCATCCGGCTTAACTCTACAAATGGACCTCATTGTCTTGAGGAATTCGATTTTCTGCCATTCTGCGGGCACACTGTGTCCCTCTCTGGGGCCCGACTGCAGCGAGCGGGGCCCTTATCAACAGCACTCAGGGTGTGGAATTGAGGAATTGAGTTCTGCCTCAAATCAAGCCATGAGAAAGAACGACAGAATGAACACGAGTGAGGAGAAGAAGGAGCGAGAGAGAGGGAGAGAGAAGGATGCAGAGAGGAGAGGGTGGGGTGATGGTGGTGGTGGTGGTGGAGGGTGGTGGGCGGAGGAGGTAGAGGGGGGACTTGAGGATAATTCTCCAGATGCTTTCACTCTCCCACTTAGAAACAAGCCACACACGCTCATACATCATGTGTGTACCTGGTCAAGCACACACGAGTGCATACTGCATGCATAACGCATGCATACCGTATAATCACACATGGACACACATGAGAACCCACACACACACTGTGTAAAATCTGCCAGTAAACACATTGATGGAGCTCCCAGTGGGGAAGCTTTTATACGCTCTAATTTCCAGTGTTATCTTCTAGTGCTGTGAGCCAATGCCCAAATAGAGCTGTTTTTATCTACCAGATAAAGGCTGTGTTCTTTTGTACGTGTGCGTATGTGCTCTCAGTTGTGAGTGATCATCTGTGCGCCGTTCCTACGTTTACAGCGCCTCCATTTGTAGTTATTTACTGCATACTTATTACTGTCCTTGCAAAAAAAAAAAAAAAAAAACTTTCTTTGTCAGTCCTGATTACAGAAATGATTCCAGCTGACTGCTCAAACAGAACCAGGCAGCACTTCTTAGTCTGAAGACACAGCAGGACGTATACTTGAAAACCCTCAGTTTCCCCTTTGTAAGTTTTTTTTGGCGGTGCTCTCTCATTATCTTTGTTACCTCTCCTGTTATTGGTGCTCGTTTGTAGAAGAGTTATGAAGAAACACTCAGAACAATATGTTTTGCTATCGAAATTAGCTTTTCTATCAAAATGAATGTGTGTATTTATTGAAATACAAGTAAAAGGTTTTTAGAGTTGTAAATACATCTAAATATATCTTGTCTGTGTATGCAACTATATTAAAGCACTTATATAGATTGTGTAATGCAAAAACAGTATTGACTTAATGATAGGAAACAATTACACTTGCTGTTTGAATATGTGTTGGGGAATTAGAGAAAAGACACTTTGATATTACCTGTGCCTATTTTGGCAGTTAGTGGTAACCAGTGTTGTCAGTGGACGTAATGATAAAAACCACTGAGTCCTAGTCTGTCGCAAACCAGCAGCTGTTCACTTTTTCATCATGTAAATAGTTAAACTACCCGCTGTCACTGCCTATACAGTAGGCTGCATGCACACCTTTTGTAGAGTGTATCTTTTATAAGAACAAGTGTTCTCATTTCACTGCTAAGTGGGTCTAGAGTGCCAGTGTGCGAGCGCAATTTTATGGGCTTTGTCTCATGTGGATCTGCCACTGTTACCATGTGATGGGAGTTGATTGTGAGTGGTTGAACCTGTTATGTCACAAAAAAGTGGACAAAAACGTACTTGTCAGCCAAATCACGTGCAATGTAGATGAAACAGCAATATTGTTGATCTAATGCATCTAGGTTCTGAGTTCGTCTCTCTCTCGACAAGGAAACACCAAGCTTGAAATAGCACAGAGTGATTGTGAGTGAGTAAGTGAGTGAGGGGAGGGGGTGATGATAATAACTTCTTGCCCTTGAGGAACATAGCCGACAAGTGAGGAGTGTGGTTGTACAAAAAAAAGAGTGAGCAGAGCTCTGACATCTAAATAGACGGCCATGATTAAAGGGGTGCATTGTGCTGCAGTGAGTTAAGCAGCAGACTGAAAGTGGTTGCATGAAACCAGCTCGCACAGACACCACAGTTCAACAAAGTAAAATTTCACTTTGTGTTTGTAATTGTGTTTCATTCAGTGAAGTTCTGTTCTGTTCTGCTCTCTTTATGCAATGCACAGCAAGACAGCACCTTCGTGTACTTGAGAAAGCAGTGTTTACTTTCTGTCTCGTGTGATCGACTTCACTGAAGCAGTACAGTTATTTTTGTCACTGCCCTCTTCCTCCTCAGGCTGATGTCATGCATCCCATTAACCAATTAACCGGAGAGGGGAAGAGAGAAGGAGAGAGCCTGTTGCAGGTGAGGATGGCAGCACACACACACACACACTTGTACAGAAACACCACCGCTATCAATCTGAGGTGAAGTGGTGCCATTTACGCGCTGAGTCACCTTGATCGTGAGTATCATTCACCAGGACGCGGTAACTAGGCCCAGTGGTGTTCTTAAACCAGCACAGGGCACTAAGCCAGCGTGGGAGGTGTCAAGGCTGAAGGTTCATGCCGAGGTGTGACATTACCGCAGGTTGTTGGGACAATAAACGGGGCTGCCAGGTGTTCTCTGGGAGCTTTCACCCTCTGTGCTCGAGTCATTGGAAATGTCAAGAGTCAGAGCTGTGTTTCAAAATGTAAAAAAAAAAAGGTAGAAAATTGAAGATTATTCAGTTTGAGCTGTAAAGCAATATTTAGCAACTTCATAGTCATTTAAATCAACATGATGAATTTCAAATATGTCTTTTATTTAGCATAATGTGTGGGTGAGTGTAAATGACTGTAGTGACTGTAAATGCTCTGCTGCTCAAGGAAGCAGTGAGTTTTTTCTCAAGGCGATTAATAATAATACATAATAGGTCGTATAAGTAGCTTATTTAAAATACATACATATCTTGTTTAAAGGAGGTGCAAAAATAAGTGGTTTTAACACCATGTGTTATCGCTTGTACTCATCAGAGCCTGGCTGAAGGGCCACGTTTCATATCAAACACTCTTCTTTGTAACCCAGTTTTCTTGCTTTGCAGACAGAACCATGCTGCAACAACTGATATTTACTTTGATATATGAATGTAATACAACAGCCACTAGTCTTAGAAGTGCTCTGGGCAACCATGCATCTTTGTCCCTCCCACTGGGCAGTAACACACACATACAGACTTGTAATGATTTTTAGCGGTGGGGAGCCGAGCTTCCTGTGCACCACTGGTAGTTGCACTACAGAACAAATGATACTGCTCATTTAATGTGTGCGCGAGAGGCAGCACAATGATACAGCACGGGGCTGCACAGAGCACAGAGCTTGACTTATTATGGTGAGGTGCACATGTAAGTGCTGCTCAACTGTAGTATGTGTGTGCTGGTGAAAGTGTCTGTGAGTGTATAATGTGATCTCAGTGATATTGACTAGTGAACAGAACGATGCAGCCCCTCCATTCATGTGTGTGGAGGAGAGAAGTCGCCCAGCTGACCTTGACCAGTTTTTCACCTCCATTATTACTCCTACCTTTTTATATATATGAGCATGAATGAGTACAGTGTGTAGTGTGTTCGTACTTGTGTGACCCCGAGTGAATGCGGTGCATGTAAGATGGAATGGCTGCTGGCAAAGCATAAAGATTTCCTCCCCTGGAGAACTACCACACAAACTGGCACCTTTACAGCTATGTTTACATCCTGTCTTTTATCTGAATTATTCAGGCAGGACATTTAAATGAGCACTCACAGTTTATTGTTGCATTTTCATAAAGATGAGGGACAGTTCAGATGGAGAATGGTCAAATTTAAAGCAACACAGCCCTGAGATATTCTGACATTTTGTCCCTCACAAAGATCAGTCTGCCAGATCCTGCTGTTGTCATTATGTAAATTCAGTGTTTTTTTTATCAGGCTCTGAAACAACCTGAAAAACATACGTCTTTCAAATGCACGCTCCCGCTTTAACATAAGCATTCTAGCAAAATCCAGTGACTTAAGATGTATGCAGTAGTGTGCAGTGTGTATATGTGTATATATACTATTGTGTTAAACAATGACAAAATCATGTTAGTATTTAGTGTGACCTTTCAAATAGCACCAATTCTCACTCAGCAGCTATATAGCATCTGCTGATAGTTCATAGTAACTCTGTGTGTAAAAGCCTTGCAAACGTATAAAATGGAACAAAATGCACCCACTCGTTTGTTAGACCTTAATGATACACACAAAACATTTTGGTGAGTAATGAATGTAAGTTAACAGAGCTTTAGGAAACCTCCACTGGGTGCCTTTAAATCATCATATAACGAGCAACAAAACATAAAAAGAGCTTTGTCAAATTCACCTAAATTACACAACAGAGTATTTCCCCTTTAGGAAAACCATCAAAAAATCTAATTTACAATAAAACTAAGGAATGGAAAAATAAAGCGACTAACTCACAGAGACACAACATTCATGAAGCTGCTCTGATATTCCTCAATGTAATGATATTAATGGGCATGTGCAAGTCTCTGGTGGTGCACGTGCATAAACATGCACGCACGGTGTAAGGACCGGTGTCAGTGTGTGAATAAGAATCCATGCAAATGTCTATCTGCAGGTGCAGCTCAAACTCGGGCAAATCCAGCCCTCGAGGGACTCACATGTAATTGAGGTCAGAGCTCCTGCTTTTCAGCCTCGTTCTCCGGTCAAGTCTCAGCAGTTTTTCTCTGGTCATTCCCGCAAAATGTCCGGTATTAAACCCACCTGACAATGACCGCCATAATCCAGCTCCATTAAAGGTTTTGATTCCCCTTGTCCTCTGAGGACAAGATGTTATAGCTCAAAAACATCTATTTAGGCAGATGAGAGAGGATTTATTAAGGGGGCGTACTTCATGAATATAATCCCATCTCATCATCTACCAAAGCACTTTTGATTACAGCTCTTAATAAGTGTCGTTGAGAATGATGAGTGCTCACCAACTGACCTGGACCTATTGATAAACTAGAGGAATTGTCAACTGAAATGTCTTCATTTCATCTGCCTGCAGCAAAGCTTAATTAAAACCAGTAGCAGCAGGAGCAGGGGCGCAGGCCCTTCAAGTTCACACCCAGAGAATGAGGGTCCCTCTGAGGATATGAAAGGTGATGAAAGCACTAATTTCTGATCAATGCAGCCTTTGTGTTTGCTGCTTACAGTACTCTTACGAGGGCAGATACTTGTGTGCATGTGTGTGTGCATGAAGTGTGTTTCAGGGGTTTATGAATGAGTGCAGGACAGTCCTAAATGCATTTTGATTTATCTGTGTAGGCGTGCAATATTTTTCCTCTACATTAAATGCTGGCTTGGAGGCTAACCTTATTTCAGGGTCAGAAGCTGAGCACATAAAAGCTCTGGTAATGCCCACAGTCGTTGTTGACTGCATTGGGGGGGGGGGGTTGTTGAAGCTTAAAAGGTCTTCAAAGTAAAAATTAAGATTTCTGCACACAACATGAAGACAACCAGATTTGATTGATTTCATCATCTCCGCTTTTCCATTAAAATAATGGTCTCTATTGTAAAAAAAAAAAAAAAAAAAAAAAAAAAAAAAGAAGTACATTGCAGCTTACAGAGATAACCAGAGCTCCCACCACATCTCTGAGCCACCGCTGTCATTTGGTCGACCAGGGTTCATTTCTTCATGGCAGAGCTTTAATTCATTTGTCTTGTACAGGGCAAATCCTTGACCTTGTGGATGGAGATTAATGAAGAGCTTTAGTGGTGATGAAGGCTATCAGGCACCATGCTCCCCTCGCCTAATAGAGCAGGAGTTTTACATAGCCAATTATGTGGCTCGCATTCCGCTTGTAAGCACAGTCCTGTCAGGGGCAGCGCAGTCGGGTGTGGTGTGTTTGTGGAAGTGCAATATCAGGGTCATTTGGACAGATCGGGCCAGAGCGAATTATGATTTCTGTGCTGCTCTTGTTTTAGTTTCATTTTTAATTTTTGTGATGAGGAAGATTAGAGGGAATTAAGCTATTTCATCAGGCGGGCTTGGAAAAGCTGCCTGAACAGCCTGTGGAGACAAAAGACATTGACATGCAACCTCATGCATTTGTGCAACCTTGAAAAAGCTACAAAAAGGCTTGTATGTGTGTGTGAGAGAGAGAGAGAGAGAGAGAGAGAGAGAGCGCCTGTGCTCTATTCTGCAGTTGAATGGCACTGTAAAAAAAAACATCTACAGCCTTCAAAGCCTGTGTGATCACAGGGTACAGAGTGTACAAGCGCACAATTGTGAGTCGTTACAACTGTTTGGCGCAATTAATGTCAGCCAGGCTCTTTTGGTAAGACACTCTTTGGTCCTAGTCTGGGCACAATTTTTTTTTTACTTTCCAAAATGGCACAAGAAATTTAGACCTGTGAGTCAGTTCAGTCTCACTATCTTGTCATTTGACTGAGGCTAAAGAGAGATACACACGAGTAAAGGTGGGAGCGTGACAGGGAAAATCTACTGTAATCAATAGGTGTGTAATTGGAAGCCATCAGTTAAATGTTTTAGTATCCTAGTTGGTAATAGCGGCTCTGTTTTCTGTACAAGATAAGGCCATTCGATTCAGGCTACACAGAGCTAAAATTGAGTTCAATCGGCGCCTGTGTAATGCGAGGGAGCTGCTGTTTCTTTAACCATTCAGGCCAGATGCATCTTTGATAGCGTTCAAATGACAGCGCACTGTTCAGTCATCGGAAAGTGTTAGGCTCACTTTCACTGATGGGGCATCTTCTAAACCCTACAATCTCACACGGACAGAGATGAAGAAAGATTTGCACATCAGGTCATGTAAAGGTCGTTTATATTCACTTCCCCTCCATATGCCTCTGTATTTTTGCATTTTAAAGTCTTTTTCCCTTTTAGTTGAATCTAAATGAGCAACTGTGACATTTCTGCAACATTGTCCTCGGCTATATCTGTGGGGTTAAGTGCTAAGCACTCTCAGGTTGCAGGCAAGAGTGTCAAGAAAGGACAACACTAATTTTTGACTCGAGTTTTAGTGGCAAAGACCCATCAGCTTTAACTATTCTGTGGTATTTTAAAATTTGCTCTTTGGCAATTAGGCTAATGGGTAGCGTTCTCAGATTAGGCAGCTGGAGGAACATGTTCCATTAAGCTCTCCAAAATGCATTTGTATCAGCTTGTTGTGGCAGACCGGCTCTCACATTTAAATCTGTACCTGGCGTTAATGGTAAATGATCACTGCTGTGTCTGTTGATGTTGATGAATTCAGTTCTGATGCATACTGATAAGAAATACACTAAAACTAATGTTCTTAAAACTTCAAAAATTCCCTGTCGTGATAGATTGGATTTAAAAGGATGTGTTGATATTAGGAGGAAATTGACTCTTTGGGTTCTTGCTGAGAGTTTGATAAAATGATTGATACCACTCTGGTGTCTGTGTAGAGGTGGAGCTAGTAGACTCTTAGCTCAGGTTAGCATGTGCTGTAGATCCTTCTGTACAAACAGTGGCAGGCACTGTGATTTTCTGCACTTCCTGCCCCTTGCAACCTCAGACTCTAACTTGGATTCCAGTAGAATCACTTCACCCACTCCACCAATGTTTGTGAATAAACAGTAACAGTATGCAATTTTCTGTCAACCCACAAATACGTCAAATTTTAGCGGCATTATATTGTAGGTGTATTTCTAAACTATGAAAAGCAGTCCAGGTGGCATGGTGGTACACTGTCACCAGTGTTTCCTTTGGGATTGATTCTTGAGCCTGGGGCCTTTCTGTGTGGGGTTCCGGCTTCTTCCCCCAGTGACAGGTTGTTAGGTTGTTTGGTGACTCCAGTCTACGAGTGGAATATCACTCTACGAGGTTGTTTGTGTCTATATGTGGGCCCTGTTACCTGTCCAGGGTGAACCCTCCCTCCCTCTAAATCAGCTGGGATTGGCTTCTGCCCCCTGTAACCCTGCATGGGTAAGCAGTGTAGACACTGGATGGAAGGATGAAGAGAAAAGCAATGTAGGTATGGACTAACACGAGTGCTATTGGTATTCCCATTTAACTCTTGGCCAAACTGTTGAACAGTTTCTAGAGGATGTAAAAAAAAAAAAAAAACCATTTAAATAATATATGACTGAAATCAGTCACTACTTTAAATTGTAGGTTATTTTTTACAGTGTAGACTGACTGGTACAACTTAGCGAATTCACAGGGTGACAGATGTCAGTGAGATCATCAGAAACCTGGTCAGTCCCTGCCGGTGCCAGCCACACTGCAGAGCCGGCTGCCTGTCTCAGTCCCAACGGGTCGGCTGATGCTCCTGAGCAGGCTCTTAAGAGGGTTCTGTGATGTTGCCATCAACCTCTCTGCACTGACAACACACTCTGCGGTTGTGACGGCTGCGAGCCCGGCCCGTCCCCGAGCATCTGTTCTGTCCTCTCACTTGCTGGCTGGTTTCTGCATGTCACACCAGAGCTATCTACATGCATCTGTGTTTCTGTCTTTGTACCTGTCTACATATGTAACTGTTCCTGTCCTTGGCACTCTCCGTTGGTGTCTCTCTCACTCACTGTCTGTATCTGTGTCTGAATCATGCCACACCACCCATTCACCCCACCTCTCTCCACATCTGTTATGTCATCAGTGGGTTTCCAAGACTGAAATGGTCACTCACACTTTGGTGTCACCGAGGTTGTTGTTTCCAACACTGTCATGCACTGACATGTACTCTGAGCTTCTTCTTGTCATCAGCTACAGCACATCACTGACACCATTCTCCTTGTAAATCTGTCTGTCTGTCAATGCCTTACATGTCTTTTTTGTCAATACTACAGTATGTGAATGTTGTAAGAAGCTCACCCTCTTCATCCCCAAATCCTTCAAATCCTGATGATGCAATCGTGGGACGAGCAGTGGCAAGAAAGAATCAGTTTCATCTCAAAGATCTGTAATTATCTTTTTTCACCAGATACAACAGAGAGGCTGCGAAAAAAATCAGAAAAACTGCAGTTTGTCTTGCTCGGCCTGTGACCGCACCAAATTTTGTGGCCGTGAACAGAGCCTGCCCGAAAGTATTGATAGGTGCATTGGGGTATACAAACAAGAATAATAAGAGAAGACTGAAAATCAGTAAATTAGTCATTCAAGAAAAGAGCAAAAAAAATCGCCCTAACTGTACATTTGTAGCAGACAGTGAACAAGCCTTGGCAGTTTATGAAAGTCTCCTGTGTGAAATGGAGGGGTCATGATCACCTTAAAAAGGCCAAGCCTCGCAATTACTGCCGTCTTGTTCATTATTCTTCTTGTGACATGCCTACTTAAAAGATATTAATTATTTGATAAGCAATTTGCTAATTCCCACTAAATTCTGTAACCACAGAAGCGTCTAAAGACCAATCACAGCTTTGTGTAATTACATTATCACCCAAAGGGAAATTTAAATCGTCAAAGGTCAAAATGGTGGTGCAGCGTGATGTGCAACATTTAGTATAAATCAAGGTGCACAGGAACCACTGACACCAGCACTGACAGATCGTGCCGACACTCATTATATCTGTGTTTTGTGGAAGTGGCTCAATCGACCTGCTGTATCTTCACGGACACTAAGGTGTAAAACCAGAGTCAAGCGTTCTGACTCAGTGTGTCAACCCATCTCGTCAAAACCTGAATGTCAAGAAGGTGGGGAGCGTGGCGGCTGAGGTTCACCCCGGATGTCACGCACCGCTTCCACAGAAAAGGCACAATATATGAAATAATTTGCCGGGCACTGAGCATCCAACAAGAAGAGGCGGAGAGTGTTGAGGGGCAGGGAGGAGAGGGGAGGGGGACGGGGGACGCAGGGCGGGGGGGGGGCTATACAGCCTCCAAATAATGAGGAAGGAAAGAATTCAGTTGGGATTTCTAATTCTGCCAGACTGTGATTAATCCCATCAGTAAACAAAGCAGAGGTCATCGTGTTTTGGAGAACTCCAATTAGAGAGTAATCAGTGCTAATCAGACAAGCTGCTCACCGGCATCTTGGTGATTTCGGCAGTAAAGGGCTCTCTAGTGAATAGTCTGCCCTCCACAGTGAGAACGACCGACCCACACTCTGTGATCCTGTGTTAAGGGAGTGGGAGGCTGAAGAAAGAAAAGGAGGCTAATTAGCGCTGCCATTCATTAGCGACTGTGTGTGATGTGTGCTTGGGTGGGCTAGTGAAAATGTGAGTGTTGCTCTGATGTGGCAAGTGCGCTTTAAGTGTGCATGAGGTCTCCGTGTGCGTGTAAGCACAGGTACAGTTCTGTCCGGTCCCTGTGTGACTGATCTGTGAGAGTCACTACTTTATAGGGATAGTCACTTGCTTACAGATCACTGGAGGGTTTCGCTGCTCCAGTAAATGAACAGTGACTCACTGTTTTCTTCCACTCTGCGGCCTTGAATCATAAAACTTGCCTTTGAGTTTGATGCCAGCTTTCAAGGTTAAAGGCTCGACAAAATGAGCCTGTTTGCCAGTTGATGGGACACTTTGCATTTGTAGTGCGACAGGCAAAAAATCAACTTTTTATCCCCTTTAGGATAATAAACACATAGTGGGCTTTAATGCAAAAACCACTGTCCCAGGCATGACCTTAGGTCATTTTCACACCTGACCAAAAGGACTCATCAACATGATGCAGCTGAAAAGGGCGCTCGTCGATTGGACATATTTAGAGGGGAGATCCCTCCCTCCTGACCCGCATAAACAGACAGCAAACATGGAGCAGCATGTTAAGTTAGCTGTTTTATTTCATATGCGCCACACGCCACGGTATGTGGCGTGTGGAATATCATTCATAGAACCACAGTTACCTCCGTAATTATCCACTTTGGCGACTGTGTTCGTTCTATTTTACTTATCAATATGAGGTTAGGCAGCGAGGCAAAGAGGATTTCATTCTTACAATGAGAAAATGAAAGAAAAATGGCACTGGAGGAAAATACAGTCGATGACGGACTGCGAGGTCTTTGTGTTGCTAACGTTACACAGATGCACTGTGTATTGTGACATTTTCTACATTTGGTCCTGGTCCGGTGAGCGTTCACACCAGGGTTCACTTGCAAGCGAACTGAGACCCATGTTTTCAGGCGGACCAGGGTTTGGTCGCTTGTTTGGTCCACTCCTGAGTTCGGATGAGCTTTCACACCTGCCCAAACGAAGCAGACTATCCCAGGAAACAAACCCTGCACTTTTAAAGCGAACCAAACAGCTCTGGTGTGAGAGCGACCTTACACATCTGACAATAAACCACAATTACATGTGGGACGTTATAGTTGTAAATTAAAGAAATAATTTGACACAGTGAGAAATGCTCCTGAAAAATTAGAAGACAGTATCAATGCTGCACACAATCCCTGTAAAGCTCTTCAGTTTTTGTTGGAATATCAGATGCACATTTGTTAACGTCTCGGTTTGCTGGTTGTTTCCTATTGTTTCCAGTCTTTGTGCTAAGCTAGGCTAAAATTAAACGTGATATTGAATGAAAAAAAATTATCATCAAACTCTCAGCAAGAAATTGAATGAGTATGTTTTCCAAAATATGGAAGTGTTCCCTTTTAATAAACAAAATTTGCTTTCGGCAGTTAATCCACATCAACAGCACACTCCCCCCCCCCCCCCCCCTCCCTCTTCCCTGCAGCAGCCTGATTGGTCCGCAGGGAGTCCTAATCAAATAACTTGCAGGCCATTGCAGCTGCCATTTCAGCCATTTCGGTGGAATACACACAGATGCTGGGTGTGCTCCCTCCTGGCCCATCAGACCAAACAGTGATGTAAGGCTTTACTCATCACTATTACCTGTCTCAGCACCAGAGACGTTTATAGGCCAAGGAGTGCACTGCAATAATGAGTTTGTGTTTATTGCTAACGTGTTGCCCGTAGAAATGGCAGATCCCAAGTGATTTGTGAGTTTAATTCCTCCACCTGGCCCTCTGATGGCCTATTGTCTCCTCCCCCACGCCCCTATATACATAAATGACATGTTAATGACTCATATGCCGATAATGGTTTCTGTGGGCGCTGATTTGTTGGGTCCATTCATACCTCAAGGTTATCTGTGAATCATACCTGTGACTCCGAGCTGCTCCGACAAAAATCAAGAAATACTTTGAAGTCTTTTTGCTTTTTTGTTTCCTGTCAGACAAAAAAGCAAGATTTAGTGATTTTGGGAGAGTTTCTGTTCAATGTTCATTATATCATCTATTGCTCTTGGGAGCTCTTTGTCTGTATCCTGGGAGAAGTGTACTTCGGCAATTCCATGTACCTTACATTTCATTAACAGTGCACCGCAAATTGAATTCATTTTCATAGTTGTTATTGAATTGGAAGTTCTGAGAGAGGAATCAAAGGGCAAAGCCACAAACAATTTGCTGACACTGTACTCTGTACCTTTCTTGTTCTGTCATGTTTGCAAAATCTCTCAGCCTAAAAAGAAGTGCTGTTTTTGGGGCAGTAGACTTGGCTCATTTAAAAGAAAAAAGCACCAGTGAAGCCCTTTAGCCTAAAAGATTTATTTAAAAAGAATGTGGCCTCCTCTTGGCTAGCACAGCCTCCAATTAGCATCTAGTTAAGCTATTTGGAAGAATGTTACTGTGGAATTTGAAGGCAGTCCGCTGGGAAAGCTTTCTCGCTGAGGGAAGAAAGGAATCCTTATATCCTTCTTAATTAAAACATGATTTACGCTTAGTCCCAGCTATGAAGTTGCCTTTGATGGTTCTTTTGTCAATTAAAAGTAAGTCCTACAGAAGATTACATAGCACTCATTACAAGCAGGTTATTCTCAAGGACATGCAAGTTCTGGCTTTCAGTTGAGGGGCTGCTGGGTGGGTGACTGCAAGGACACAAAAGGGGGACTCTCAAAAATGAATAAGAAGTATTTCATACTTCTGCGTTACATAACTCTTCTATCGAGGGCTGGTCTCTGAAGACTCGGACCACCTCGTTTCTCTCCTAGCCTCTTTCGCCTCCCTGTCCCTGCCTCCTCCACACAAACAAAAGTAGACATCTCATTGCCGTCGACAGATGCGGGCCTCGCTGTTCTCCCTTCATGCAACGGGCATGGCTGTTATCAGCTGAATCCTGGGCTGCACATCTGCCAAAGCCCTCACGCTCCATTTACACCCTGCCATCGAAACACCAATACAGCACTTACCCACTTCAAAAAAAAATCCTAGCCTGCCTGAAAGAGAAGGGCAGCATGAATATTTAACTAGGAAACAGCTTTTAGATACTCACCGGGAAAAAAAACAAGGGAGGGGGGCATGGTGGGCATGGTTGGTCTAAATGTCTTTACCTGATGAGAGTCAGGCAAAAAAAACAAGCACCCAGCTACCCTGCAGTTGCCCCAAAGCTGTATTCAGGACATTCATTCGCTCTGACGGAACACATAGTATGTCAGGGCATTTAGAGGAGCACTGGAGGCGCTCTTCCCTTTGATATTCAGCAAGGAAAACACACAAAGTAGTGTCAAGATACAAAGCTTTACCTGGTTTAGAAAACTTCATACACTTCCCTGCGATAAATCTTCCATACACTCCCCATACACCTAATGGAGAGATGGAAGACCACTGTTTTTCCCCCTCTCCTCACTTTTTTTTGGTCTGAATTAATTGTTGTTGCAAAATTGCCATGAGGTCAGACAAGAGAAACTCTATGAGCTGTTCAATATTCGACTGCGGATTCAATATTGCTAATTCCCCTTTTGGCCCAGAGAAAACAGTGCGCCATGATTTAGGCTGACAGCCCAACAGCAGAGTATATATTTGAATGAGACAGTAAGATATAAGACCCTCTTCACCTTGCACCCTTACAGTCTATCTAACACTGCTTCATTGCTTCCTGAGATTTCCCGTCACAACCGCTCCTCCCCTCCTCCACCCGAGGGTTGTAGGTGTAGATTGAAATGGAAATTGACAGGATCAAATGGGATCAATTATTAAATCCGTTGTTTGACAGAGGGTGGAGTGGAGGTGGGTGGGCAGAGGAAGAAAAGGGAAAGGAGACAGAGGCTTTTCCTGTGAGGGGTAATATCTTTCATGGCTGGAGAAAATGGGAGATTTGTGCACTCGTGTGGGTAAAAAACACCAGCTAGACGGTAGCACGATTGACAGTTTATTTAAGAGGCCATTACTTTTACATACGCTGCTTTGAGAAAGGCATACATATGCGTTGCAGTTCCAGGCCCTGAGGCACTGGCTTTTTTTGCACTCACAAAAAAAGACAGCAAGCAAACACTTCCCTAATAAAAATGTTTATTGGCAGATCATTTCAAGAATGGGAGCTTGACGTTGTTGGTTATATCTTATTGTTGCTCTGCTATTGGAACCAGAAGAAATACAGAGAACCTGACAGCTTGACCTTTTTGAATTTCATGTTGATCTTACAGAGGCAGCTCTAGTAAATCGATATGAAACTGTACATTAATCATTCACTGTGTGTTGTTTTGTATTTCATGCAAATAATGTGGAAGAAGAAAGCCAAAAGAACAACTGAAAATCTCAACAAATGCCCGTTGTTTACCTTGAGTCTGTGCGCTCTGACGAATAAGCAGAAGATGCTCTTCGGCATTTTGGCATTTATTTCTCCCTTGCACTTATAACCTCATATTTTAATTCCTAGTATGAAAAGAAAAAAAGAGAGCTATAGCATGTGTTATTAGGTTATACAAAAACAGATTTGTAGACACAGGCAACCTTTACAAGCTTTTTCTTTTTCACAGCACAGATCATGTTTCAGTGGAACATTAATAACACAGGAAACATTTTCGTATGAATATCACACATTTCTTCTTTCTCATTATTGCTTAACTCCTGGTCAGTTTTTTATCAAGGGTTACAGCTATGCTTTAGTGGGTCACACACATGCTTAGCACTTTCAGCAAATTCAAGGTCCAACAGATTATGGAAAATTGCAGCATAAAATGTTAAGTCTTGTGTTGGTCTATATGTTTCTAACTGTGAATAAATTACATAAAAAGCCCCCAAACCAAAAGTGTGTTAATCCATTCCTTAGTACTTTTCAACCTCCCTCCCCCGTGGCACACAGCCTGGAGCATATTTGTATGTACTGAAATCTTAAAATGGGTCACAAGTATGTATATTACAGATTTTTAAAAGTGATTTCCTAAAACAGCCAAGCAATGTAGTTTTTAGCAAATGTTACTCAAACAGGAGCATAGTGTGCATTTGTTAGGGACTATTTCCAGCAGAAATTTTTGGCCACTTTGCAACCCTAATGGGAACTGAGATCTATCAGAAAAAACTGCACACAAGGGAAAAAGAAAAGTATGGACGTGGCATCGATCAGACGTCATATTTCACCTGGGACATGAGGTACTTTATCCTCTCTGGGCAGCAGGGTGGGAGAGTGAGCACTCAGACTGTCCATCAACTAGAAGGCCCAAGTTGAAGCCTCAATGACAATAAGATTCTACGCTGCTCAAGCATCATTCACTTCCACCAGCTCTATGAAGGGTTGTCTGGTAGTGGAACAGACCTTCGAGGTCCCTGGTAGTCCTCTTTCAGGACCTGAGTGATATCACAGAGCACCTGATCCCTCGTTCATTCGCGAAACAGTTTGGGAGAATGTGAAGGGTTTCCCTCTCTTTTGATCTGTGGCGCACAGCTGGGCGGGAGTCGGACAGAGGACGAGGCACTGAGTCAGCAGAGCCAGACGGCCGCTGCGAGGAGCTGATTTAAACTGCCGCCGAACCAAGGCTCAACTTTCATTAGCCGTTGCCATTATTCCCCGGCCGCTGTCTGACAGATGGCATTGTGGGATATCGGATTTTATGGCAGGTCATCTTTCATATCCAATTTCTTTTCCCATTTGATGAGAAGTTCTCGCTCCAGTCAAATTCATTTTGCAGTTTGAATATTGATCGAACTCTGCGCTCTGTCTTTCGCCTACACCCCCTCTCTCCCTATCACTCTCCCCCCTCCTCTCCCTCTTTTTTCTTTACCGACATCTACAGCAAGTCTCTTAAGACTTAATGGTCTCTTGCTCTTGGCGCCTGGTCTCTATCGCTGGTGCTTGTCTCTCTGATGTACAGCGAACCACCATGAAAAAAACATGAATAAATATGAGGTGAATTTGGAAGTCAGTTAATAACCCAGCATCTATCAATTCTCAATTTTCAAGTTCGCATTAATATAATCATTCCCTATAATTACTGTAGGGCCTAATTAACAGAGCACATTTAAATAAGATTGAATCAGTAATGCAGTACAAACAAGTGTAATGGCATATAGAAGCACTGTGGGGCTATAATGCTGCTCTGCCTAATCTATTATATCAGCAAATCCTTTGAGGGCTGTTGAAATTAGCTTTGGCCTCACCCTGAAATAAATTGATGGCTTTTGAAAGGTACCGTCCGTCTCGCCACCACTCCGCAAGGACATTAGGGGTCAAGATCTGGCTCTGATATAGAAGCAGCAAGCTTTTATCCTCTGTCGTTTCTTCTTCTTCTTCTTCTTCTTCTTCTTTTTTTCCCATTCAGCAGACAGGATATAGACGGGGGGATCAGTGGAGATATTTTGCCCAGGCAGACGTTGACCTGAAAGAACCCTATTCCACCTGTTTGCACTGACAGAATCGCTGCTGGAAAATGGGCGACTGTAATGACCCATTAAAAATTCAGTAGCTGGCGTAATAGGATGATCGTGCCCTGCCAGTAGTGTCTTGGATATGAAGAACGTTGCATAGAGAGAGGGGGGCACAGCAGCACGACATTACATTCTAACTGATAAAAGGCTTGAAGGGGACTCCAGATATAAGTAGGTCTGGTAGATGAATAAGTCTTTATCATGTAAATATGACTTGCTTCAATGAGGCTGGGAAATATGGGGCCTTTGGTCAGAATGAGCTTTGTGTCATATTAGTGTAAGTAATGGCTCATTTCTGAATAACACGATTTACTAAAACAACCCATAAAATGACTTTTTTGCTTAGGCACAGAATGAAACAATCCAACCTAAAACTCACAAAGCATGAAGGAACAGATTTGTCTTGGCAAAATATTGCAATTTGAGAGGTGATCAAGCATGAGATAATGGAAATCTCAATCTGGATCGGTTCATTTCCAAAACCCTTCCCGCTCTCTGGGGCTACAAGGCAAGCTGTCAGCATGGTGACGCACAAGTGTTCAGAATGCAAAAAAACTTCACCGCTTGTTTGTTTTTCTGCTCCATCAACTCAGTTCTCACAGAGGTATGTCAAATACAAAGAGCACAGAAGAGGATTACCATCACTGCCTCGTTTCTTTCCCCAAACGTACTTGCGTGCAATCACTTTAAATCTACATCATGGATGATGCGCCAGCTCCATTTGGTGATGGTGTATCAGTCAGTTTGGACATCGTTTTCCATCACAATCCCATGGGAAGCTTTGGATCTCCATGAACCAGCAGGGTTATCCACTCATGGACTCTGGGCAGAACTGGCAGGAGTCAGCTATAAAGAGCACCGAGCCAACCTAACAGTGCATGAAACACAGAAGCCTCCGTGGTCCACTGGTCCTCCCCAGGGTTAAAGCGAATGGTGAACATCACAAATAGAAGTGTGTGTGTGTGTGTCTGTCTGTCTGTGCCTGAGAGCAGAACAGTAACATCTCCTGCACAGCATCTGTCCAGTTGCCAGGGAGACCTTCATCCCCTTCCTGAGCTGTGGAGCGAGACATCACAAAGTACAGAACAATGTAGAACCGAGCTATGATTGGCTGGCAAACGACCCCCGGCATTGTATCACAGGCGTGACACCGGAGCTGGCTGCCAAATCCTGTCGTCACGGGAACAAGGCCTCAGAGTTTCTCAGGAGACTTTTTGGCGGAGGTGGATAGACAAAATGTGTTTTTCGCTGTGTTCCTGTCTGCAAGCAACTTTGGGTGCTTACTGTACTATTGGATTCGTGTAATAGCTTCAATCCTTTGCATTTCCATTTCTCCATTCAACATTTATAGTAAGGAGTTGGTGAAAATGGGTCGTTCCCACCTCTGTTCTCATTAGGTCACTTTGATTCAGCATCTTTAACAGAGCAAGCATCATGACAAAACAAACAAAACATCTCTTGTGGTGATCTTGGTTTTGTGACACTGTAAAAGGCACAACAGTACTTTCAGCTAAATGCCATCACGCTGTCATGAATAGTATTTAACCAGTTAAAATCTAGAGCTGATCATGGTGCTACCTGAAAAGTTAAGACGTTACAATTTATTATGAAGGGGCTGTAAATGTTTGCATGTAATGTCATAGCAGTCCAATAGTTAAAATCACTCGAAGCCAAAAATCCTCATCTTCGTGGTGGGTGAAGATGTCAGGGTCAGGGGAGGCGGCAGGGTCACAAAAGTAAGTAGGTTACATCATATTGGAAACTAGCATGGCAGTCATTTGAAAAAATTACATTATATGGCCGTAGTTGTTGTTGATGTTGATAGTTGATCTTAGTCTTTTTAATCTGTAGGTCATAGTTAGGTCAATCCATCATGGATTATGGAAAATAGTCCAGCTCTAGTTTGCTGTTTGAATAAAGATTTTGTCACTTTCACACAGTACAGTTATGTGGCGATACTGATATCACTAGCCTGAAATACTCACATATCCATTCAGGATAGTGTTGTGGTTACCATGTAGTTGGCGAGGTCATCCTACAACTAAAAGTTATACCTCTGAAACCCATGTATCCTTTAAAAGATGTCCTTGACTCTTGTGTCGAACATTTTAGTCGACAAACTGTCATTCCATGTCACTTGAATGGGAGATGGTGCATATTCAGTGCTAACTAAGGTTTCTTCATGTAGTTAAAACTATATCAATATGAGTCGGATGAGCAAAACCAGTGACAAAGAAATGAACAGTCAAGCAAAATGGATGGAAAGTTCAAAAATATGGGTGAGGATCAGTATTGCTTTAGTTATGGCAGCATGCCTGGGCTTGCTATCTGCTTCTTTGAAGCCTGTAGAAGCCTTCTGAATGCCAGTATCTCCAGCCTAAGGCGAGATGCTGTCTCAAGGTAGACAGCTCGCTGAGGGCTTGAACCCACCCCTCTGATGGGATGGAAGAGCTTCCTGCATCAAAAAGAAACCCTGCATATCGCCACTTACTTACTCTGCTATTTTGACTGCTTTAGTATAATTACTGCATCCAAATCATTCTTTTGATTTTGACAGTCGGACCCAAAGGTAAACTTGCTGGCTTCTTCTTTGAGGGGGGTGCTGCAGAATTCAAGCAGCAATAAGGATTCTGCTGTGAGAACTAATCTTCCCTTAATAAACACATACATGAGCAATAACCAGGGTTATGTCACCCACAGTGAAAATATAACACACAAGGAGGCCCCGATGAGTAGTGTAAGCTTATAATGTCAGCGCTGTGCACCTGCATGAATATGACTGTACATCATTAGTCAGCTGTTCGTCATACAGCTGTGAATTAGCTGGTGATTGTGAAGCATTAATGAAAAGGTGCCATTCAGCTAATTTAAGCATGTCTTTAGTGCACTGCCTTCACTCTGCTTTGGTGTGTTTAGTAGTCATGGAAGTGTAGATAAGGGCCCTTTCATGGTCAGATCAGCCAGTTGTTCCTCTCGGTCAAATCAAACGTTAACAGTTTAGAGATGATCAAATGCTTCTCAAGAGGGAATCAGGAATTAAAGAGTGACGTTGATGGCTGCTCCTATTTTGATCTCAAGTGCTCTTTGATTACATTTGTATGATATTTGATGTCAGCGTTAATCCAGAACTAAGAATTTACTGATAGCCCAAGTCTCAGTAAATATATCAGAGCATTGCCAGTGAAAAGTGCTGTAGTTCTCTTGAGTCAAACTTTACAAATCTTGTCACTTGACTCACACCATCTTTTTTTTTTTTTTTTTAGTTTTCTGGTCACTGGGCTTATTTTTGACATTTCAGAGCTCCAACTTGACCATCTACCTGTCACTCAAACACCACAAACAACAAAAGAAAAAAAAGAACATGAGGTGCAGAGAAACAGCACTTTATTCCTCTGCAGTTTGGAGCAAATATAACACTCCATGGAAGGAATATGTTGTTTCAAAAGGTTGAGATGAGATTGAACTCTAGACTCTTAAATATTTTGGAAGTCTATACAGCTTTCAGTTATTGTTAATGTGTTTCCACATTTCCCCCATGCCTCAGCTCTTAAATTTAAAGATGCACAAGTTGCTGAGTCCAGGTTCAGTCACCGATAAAGACTTCCTTTTGGGCTGTGAGTCATTAAGCGAGCTGCAGATAGCCCAGCCGTTAAATGCGTGGGAAGATCATCTGGCATTTGCATAGAGGAATATTAATAGGGGCCATGGCTAACTTTACACGATTTTTTCATTTGGAAATTGGCTCGTCCGCTGAGGTGCTTTTGAAAATGGCTGCCAAGGCTCCAATAATTAGGCGGTGGTAAATATTTCATGATAGAGTGATTTTAACGGTCCTAAAATCTTTGTCAGCTTCATAACTAATGCCAAAATAATGAAGAGACTGCTTTGTGAGCAATAAATAATTACATCTAACAGTGGAAGAGGGGCAGTGAGTACTTTAGTGTTATAGTCAAAAGGGTGTGTTTGAGCGTTAAGTCAAAGAGAGAAAGGAAGTATTTTGGTATCAAGGTCAATATTGTAGCATGCTGTAAATGGAGTTTAGCAGGCATGCTAATTGATGTCTCGCTCCAGCTCTGGCTCTCATATGAAGCATAAACAACAGCTGTGTGAAATAAATTGAACATTTGATGCATGTAAGCGTGGGCATAAACCACTCGTGCTGCTGCTATTGACACAGCCACATCTCTGATGGAAGTGCCACCCAAGTTCTTTTGGACCTGTGCACCACCTGACAGCTTGAGAGGAGGCAGTGGCCCAGTAACCAAAGCTGATTTAGGGCATGGTTCACTTTTTGTGATTTTTTTTTTTTCCTCATGCTGAATTGAGTTTCACCCCCCGTGCCTTCTTCTGATCATGATCACCTTAGCTAACGAGCTGAAAAAGATGGTAAGCAAGTTCACTCTTCTTTTTTCCTTTTCCTTCTCTTCCCTTCCCACAATTCATTTCTCTGCAGACAGGTCTTCCTGTTCAGATTGATCTAAATGAGATTTTACTTTAAAAATGTTAATGTAGACATCTAACCGCATCACACAGCTTATCGCCTGTTTAGATATTCACAGCATAATGTAAATGAAGGAGCCTGCCTGTGTGTTGCACCCATCCAATTACTGTCTGGGATGCTAACGGGTGCCACATGATGGACAGCTGAGCAGTCTGGCAGCAGGGGATCTGAAGCTTGGAGTGGGATCTACACTGGAGAGAGAGGGGAAAAATTGATTTCAGTGCTGAGGCAGAACAAGTTAGGTGTAGTGGAAGCATGTTAAATTATCTTCAAACAGGAACAGTCACTGGTGATGAACAAATCAGTGACACACACTAACGCGCACATGCCTCTGGGTGCACTCGCCATGTGTGGGATGAGTAACAGAGGAAGTTTGATATTTTAGGCCCAGGAAGTAACACAAGATGAGTATTCCCTCTTTGCTCCTGTTCTTCTTTTTTGAGGGGGGGGACGCCACAATGGGGCTATCATTTCCAGGACATTTTCAAAGAGGGCACAGTTGGTGGCTGTTGGCACTGCCACGCAGCATCACCCCCCTTCCAACCACAGTGGAAATATTCATTCAGAGCCTGTTGTGAATTTCCACCAAAAACCCAATCTCAACATCAAGCAGTTTTCTTGGATGAAGATCAGAGGAATTCAAGCAGTGGCTGAGAATAATTTTGGTTGCTAAAAATACAAATTAGATGGAGGAAGGCCCCCAGAATGATCACAAAATTACAAGGACACACAGTGCCATTGATGCAAACCTCCCAAAAGCAGGCCCAGACAGGATCAGTGGATTTCAGAGCAGTGGTGGCAGCAGTATCTGACCCAACACGAGCCAGCTACTGGCAAGAGAAATTACAGCAGCAGACATTTAGAACTGCAGAGCAGGACATGCTGATGCAGGTGAGCAAATGTCCCATTTACACTTGTCTAGTACCTGGACTAAATCCAGATTAGATTCAAATCACCCAACCACAGACAGTGGGTATGTATGGATTGCCGTCATCCACATCACAGCTCTGGTCAAATTGAGTTAGGAGGTGAGTGGCAGAGGAAAAAAAGAACAGCCACCCAAAGACAACCATTAATGCATGATAATTGATTTGGGTAATATTCCCAAAATACAAAAAGAGCTTTCTGCATGGCGAGTTTCCACAGGAATGAGGTAATTTAATCTTTTAAATTTGTGTCATAGAGAAAAACACACGGGGGAAAAAGACATTGGGAAATTGTCACAAGCTAGAACTAGCTTCTATTTTAACAGGTTAGCATTTGTAGCTCTGTAATGAGTGAACAGCTGCTGCTTCTGGAGAGTCTTTAGCCTGCTGTACATGAGTGAGTGTGTGTGAGGTACAATCATGTAAATAACTGCTGTTAGTTTTGCAAAGTAAAAAAAAACATAGGAATTTCTCTTGGTTTTTTTCTCACTTGGCAACACTGGTATCTAACCATGTGGATAGTCTTGGTTTTTATCTTCTCAGCTTTTGAGATATCCACCTCAGCTGCCTCCAGTTTGTGGAGGCAGCATTGAGAAATGACATTTGAAAGCCTCAGTAGCGTGTCTTTTCAGAATAAAAGGTCCCTGTTAATCCGCAGACCAGTTTTCCACTGGAGCTCCTTCCTCGCTGACGAAATAGCCCTTACATAAAAAACTATTGATGTTGAGGTTTGTGGATTATCCTGAGTAACCAGGACATTGTTTCTGGTAATTGCTGTTTTCTTTCCCCTTTTTTTCAATTACATTGAGGGACTGCATAATCAGCAGCTCATTTGCTTTTTCTTGCAATTTTTCTTCACTTTCTTATACTGGAAACATTTTCAAGTCTTGCTACTTAGGAAGACCTCATTTGCTGTAAGACTGCAGCGAACAGCGTCTTCCTGTTGCGAATAAC
The DNA here is from genome assembly GCA_021432705.1 of Caranx ignobilis. Lineage (NCBI taxonomy): Eukaryota > Metazoa > Chordata > Actinopteri > Carangiformes > Carangidae > Caranx > Caranx ignobilis. Next base: position 81,791,218 of record MU269990.1, on the reverse strand, counting down.
ACAATGGGGATATCAAATCCATGTGAAAATGAGTTCAAATAATCCAGTCCTGTAAAAAAAAAAAAAAAAAAAAGATTTATTTTTCCAGTGAGATTTGGTGCTAAATGTATAATGAAACCCAATCTTATGTACATACACAACACATCAGAAATCTGCTATAGATAAGAAGATTTATCAAAAGGGGACCATGTTTTTATGTGACAAACGTAATATGCCTGTAAATGCTTTTTGTTTTGTATGTGCGTGTATGAATGCATATATTTTTACAAAGGAGAGTGAAGACATTAAGATGCAGGAGATGTTACCTCTTCTGGGATAAACTGCTTATTAATCTTGCACTTTCACTTGTGCATCATTTACCCCGGCAATTCTGCCAAATGCAGCCACAACTGGTGTTGTAAATACATAAACAGTTCACAAAAATAGTCTCCCTTTGTCCTGGTGTGACAGTGTAATCACACGCTCCCTCCTGCAACTGTTTTCAATAATTCAAGCTGTTTATATCACCCTCAGATAGAATGTAGAATATGTGTGTGGATAGTTGATTATATGTAGTTGGGGGACAAACTAAAGGTAAAACCTGAATAAATCAAAGGAGAGACATAGTAAACATGATGATGCATTCCCTTCATGCTGTAATTAAAACAATATGCCATCATCAGAGCACTAAATTAAAGAATATCTTTTGGAAGAATGGCGGTTGTGTCTTCAGTTTAGTTCAGAGACTTGGAGAAACAATATTAAGGATCAATGACGCTGCTCTGGTGGCTGGTGACACTTCTTGTTAGTTTGTATGTGTCACACATTTCTATTTGTTTTGGACGAATGTACCACTTTTGTCCTGCTTTAACATCTTCTTTCATTGAAAATCTCATATGTATTTATTTCTAAATCAAATTCAAGTAGCAGAGAATCGTAGCTGCAGCTGCCGTGTGTGATATGAATATGAAATGATACTAAAGTACACGCTCTGCAAACCTGGGAAGCCTCCAACTCTGTGTGTCCATCTTGCTCCGTTACTTACTACCTCCCCAGGAGACGTGTTTATCACGATCATCTTGCCGCGAGCAGACAAAGCGTGTGTGTGTTTGAAGGCGCTCTGTGTTCCCCTGCAGGGATTCCTAAGGCCGAGATGTGCACAGATTCATCCAAACTGCATGGCTGCACCTTTTCTCTGCCTTGTTTATTTCACTACGGTGAATTCCAGTTTTATTTTAAACAGCGGTGAGCTTTTCCCAACAACCCACCTGCCACCCTCAAACCCCCAGTTTCTAAAAATGTATAATTCATGCTAACCAGAAAATAGTGTGTTTCATCCCCCCCACCACCACCTTTGAACAAGCATTTAAGATTATGGGCAGTTTGGTTCAGTGTTTGCTCAGGATTTATTCAGCACAGGTAAATTATAAATAAGTATTTTCAAAGCTGTAATTAAAAAATATCTTTCTAAAAGGATTCTTTAATGGCCCCATAGCACATTTGCAAAGCCCATAGCGTGTCCATTCATGTGTGTCTGGTACAAAGTAGTCTGCTAAAGATAGCTGTTACGACAGAAATGTATGGCAGGAAATAAATTAGTTCACTAGTTCACTTTGTGTGAGTGTGTGTGTGTGTGTGTGTGTGTGTGTGCGCGTGTGTGTGCATGTATTTTTATGTATGTGTGTGCAACTTCTAGGTGTATTGGATGCAAACAATCTCCCGACATGGCTCGAGGCTACATGTGAAATTAAAAGCCACGTGTGACAGTCTGATGCTGCATCTCAACAAAGTTTGAAGGGTTACGCAACAGAGTCATTCACTTGAGATGCCAGATCCATTATATGCAATGAATCATTATCATTGTGCATTTCCATCACATTCACTTCACAGGCTGAAATATGCATAATGTTTTCCATTATTTTTTTCACTTACTCCCTCCCTCGTGTGAAGGGGCTTGAAGCAAAGAGGGAAGTGAAGAAAAAAGAGTGAAACATAGACATTTGTGTTTGTAGGGTTCATTTCCAAAAGGAGATCATATATAGAAAATGCATAATTTGGAGATATAAATAAAGCCAAGGCTGCGAAAGTTTTGTTTACACCATAACAAAATTTATTTTTTAATCTTGAGGATTCTCTGTTATACCCTGGTCTTGAATGGTATCACAAAGCATGTGGCGCTCTGCAGAAAATATGAGGCAATTTCTCCAGAGTTCACTGGTGCTGGCATGCCACTTAAACATTTTATTGTGCATTACATGAAAGGTCAGGGTCATTGAATGGACATTTGCTGCACACTGGGAAGAAATGTGCAAGAGCCTTTACAGCAGCAGAGAAAACATCAAGATATACCATCTCATTTCATCTTCTCACTGCGCACACACACACACACAACTTGCTCAGATGAACACACACTGGAGATCTGTCCCTGTGGGTGGACACAACCACTTCCTTATCCACGCTACCTTGCATAATGCCTGTCTGCACTGCGTGGGGGCAGTGGCAAAGTCACAGCAACAACTGGGCTGCCCCCACCCCCCACCCCCCCTGCTAAGTGTGCTAAGTCTGTGTTTGCTGCGCATGTTGACTTGTTTAGCCTTAAGACCTGAGAACCAGCACCAGCAGGCGAGGACCCCTGCAGCTAGTGATATAGATCTGCATTCAGGGTCTGGAGAAAGTTTCTGCTCAGCTGAACAGACCTGAGTGAGCGACAGATTTCTCTCTAGGTCAGAGCTCAAGATGTTTGGCTCAAGCTGTCTTTTTGTTGCCAACAGGAAATTGACCTACAAGGCTCGACACAGTGTCAATTCCTTCAGCCCCTGGCGTGTGCACAAACCTGAGCAACACATATAAATAGAGAAGAGCGTGCATATTAACACAAGTGGAACTTTCTGAAATAAACATCTGCACAAAACTGTCTATTGGCAGAACAACATAGTTTTTTTTTTTTTTACAGAAGTCATGCAGTTTGTTTAAATAACTTTTCTGAAACAAATATTTGGAAATATATATTTTACATAGTCTTAAAAAATTGAAGTTGTGAATGAGGTGAATAGTTGCAGATGTTCAGTGGGCAGAAACTGTTTCTGTGCCTCATGCAAGAATATTTTTGGCTTCTTATCCTCTATTACAATTTTTTTTTTTTTTTTTTTACTTATAAGGGTTTTCTAAGTTGAATTCACTACATTTTCTTTTCTGCATTAACTGTAACCTTAAGCTGATATTGGTTATATGTGCAGACTCCAATTTCAGATTCATATACTACAATTCAGTTAGTCCAACAACTGGTTTTCCCTTGAGAAACACTCGGAGCTTTTTTAGTATTGAGTATTTTGAATATTAGATGTTACAACGGTGCAGGGTACATTAAAGTGTAATGATGATATTGAGCACAAGTAAAGTAATATGCTTCGTTATTCTTCAGAAATATTAAGCCGTAGGCTAAATGAAGGCTATTGAATGAAGTTTTTACAATGATTGCACTAACAGGCTAAAAGTTGCGTAGCTGTCTGTCTCGCTAAAGTACGCAGGCAGAAATTCACATGCTAACAAGCTACAAGCTCCGAGTCTGCTGTGGTAAATGAACAAATCCCGAGTCGAGGCTCGTATGCGCTTGTAGAAATAAACAGTCTTGGCAGTGAAAGCTCACACAGCGATGGTAAGCTATGGTAATCATTATCATACAGTATTCAGGCAAATTTCAACCACTGTTCAGTTGTTGTAATGCATCAATTCATATGACTGGCAGTGAGTCTCGCACCAGAAAAGCAGAGTTGGCTGAAAGTTGCAGAAGCTTTTGTAATGTCAGACTTTTCAGTTGTTTCCTGGAAGAAGGGTATCAGCAGAAACTCAGTTTGTAGAGAGGTACCAGCAGAAAAAAAGATTTGTTTGTTCACTTTCGGCCAGAGGAAGCCTGACTTGTATGACTTGTACTACAGAACCGGAGCACCAGGTTAGACATGAAGCAGAATTTCACAAACCTCCACAGAGAGGCGGAGAAAACTATTTAATATAAACCGTCTTTTGCATTCTCTCTCAAAAGTTTGGTAGGAAAAGCAAAACTTTTCCTGAAAAAGTGCCTTATCACAAGTGAACACAGATGTGTCGAGAGGAAGCACGAGAAATTAAGTATCTTTTTACTCTTGCATTTAGAAATATTCTTTCCATCTTCCCTTAGAGGCTCAATTAATTCTTCTGCTGCTTCATGTCTGGGTTACAGGAGCTTTTTTGTCAGACATGGAGCTCTTCACAAACTTTAGAGACGATTTTTATAATCTTCAACATTTATAAACAAAAATCTACAGACAATAAAGCGATGACAACCAAGTCACGATTTAGAGATGTAGGCCTATCCAAACAGTTTAGCTCAAGCTGTGAAACCCGAGATGACGATTGTACACATCAACTTTATGAAGCTGCTGCTAATATTTTCTATATTTCATGCGCTATATTCTTTGGAAAGCAGAGTCTCTCTCTTTGAAAGAACTCTTTCAGCCGGCAGGCATCGTAAGAAAGATTTACAATAATGGCCTTCCATCAAGATAGCAGTGAATTCTTGTTGTCATATCCACAACTGTCCATAAAACACCTGCTCATAACAGCACTCTTAACCCCTGCATGCTTATACAGGCGACGATGCACTCCTGTAAACATTTAGCACAGCAATCCTGCTCTGTCACCGATGATAGATGCACAGGTAAAAACTGCAATATTGGCATCCAAACAATAGGCCATGCAGCCACTATGGTTAAGTATTTCTCTAGAGAAATCTAAAATGATGTTCTCTGAAGGACACTGCCGACCAAGCATTAAAAAAAAAAAAAAATCCTGTTTTGCTCCCCAGCTGTTTACACAGTGCTGCAGAGGCTGTAAATTCTAAAGAGCTGAAGCATATTGGGCATCATCTCCGGCACCCATCATTTCAGAAATTGCCTCTCTTTACCCCTCTCTCTGGAGAAGCACACAGTTCATTGTCATGCCTGTGGATCCCTTTGCACTGACACTTTGGTGGCGACACACAGGGGCCACATAAACAACCAGCCTGTACGATATCTCAAGGGTAGGTGCCTGGATGGGATGTCTGCCTGCTCACAGATATAAAGGGTAATAATATTTTCCTTACCCAGACCTTTTTTTTTTTTTCCCCGCTCATCATGGCTGGGGATGTTGAGTTTTAAGTGACAACAGGAAAGCTTGGTGCTTTTGGAAACATTGGATATATATACGTGAAAGACAGTTTTGGTCTCTGCTAGCGTATCTGCAGTCAGGCAGAAACACTGACTTGAAAATTACAAACGTTTCAGCCAATCTGGCTCATCATGTGGCGCTTAATTTAGTTTTCAGGGTGACACATTAAGAGATGTGAAAAAAGTTAGTTCATCTGACGCAGTGGTTCCTAATCTTTGCCCATTGTGACTTAAAAAAAAGATGCAAAGATCCAATGTCACCAGTTGTCTGCAGGTTTCCCCCAGTTTAAGTTTGTTTGCATCTCGTTCCTCATGTTTCATGATATGAATGACAATTAAAAATCTAAGAAAAAAAAAGATCTTATCTATTATCTCATCAGCATGTTACACATGGATAGGCACAAACAGGTTAGCGTGTGTGGACTCCTGCCTGTGGTTAAGCTTTCTCTCAGTGCCGTCAGTCTCCATTTCTGATGGAACTCTACCTCAAGGATCCTGGGAATATCAGGCACTTTTTTAATGAACTAAACATTAAACATGATTAAACATGATATAAACATTCAACATACAAAGAGTCACCTCAGATTTTACTCCTGAAATTGTCCAGCATGCACAGCTCATTTGAAGTATTTCATCTAGAAACCGTAGAGTAAGTGTTGTACCAAGATTGATGCCTCCGACTGTCTGTTCCTTTCACTTTGTCAGTATATCTTTTGAATGTTAATTTTTCACAAGGTCACGTAGGAGATGTGTGCCTTCTTCACGGTGGCTAATTACCCCAGCCCCATCTTTTATTGAATCTGACACTTTGAAGGGCTTTTCTTTTGGCCCATCCCTCATTTTTTAATAGTATTGATTTCTCACCGATCATATCAGGCCTTGCATTTTCAAAAAGATGCTGCCAGCCTTTTTTATTCTCTCGCGCTCCCATCCACTTCGCAAGCTTTTGCGCTTTTATTCCTGTCTGAAGTGTTTCGGAGCTGGCAGAATTGTAACTGTAAACACACATCTTCTGCTCGGCAATTATCAAACGGGGCAGAGCGGGAGAGGAATTGATCTGCTGGCTCGCGGTACAGTAAACAAAGCCTTGCTGTCCCATGAGTGCTGAGCAATTATGAAGTGCAAGAAGTAGCAGGTTTTGCATGAGCTATAAAAAGACTAAGAACTGAAAAAAACAAGTGTTGGAACCAAAAAGGTGTTTGCAAAGAAACACTTACAATTAGCTTTAATAATGCAGTGCACTTAGAGGTAATTAGCTCTTTCCGATTTGTTTTTGATTGTTTTAAATACAGATGCTTGATAATTACATATGTTGTTGCATATGGCGGGGGGGGTCAGCTGTCTTTGTCAGGAGTGACATCCTCCCAGGTGCAGCGCAAAAAAAGCTCTCCAGAGAAAAACATAAACATTTCCATGTCGCTTTCTATTCAGCTGTTCAGTTCATTCCATTGTTTCGCACGAACCTGTTTGTCAGCCTTCTCTCTCTCCCTCTCCCTCTGTCATGTCCACCTCCTATGTCACTCTATTGTCTTTTGCCCCCCCCCCCCCCCCGAAGAATTCATGCAACATTAGATTTAAACTCTGATATGCAATGTCCCTGGGCGGCAGGCAGAGATGGATATATGAATAGCATTTAGGAAAATAAATTGATCTTTGATGCTTGTCCTTCAGGGGGAGATTATGTGACATTGGTTACTGTCAACAGTCTGTTCTATTTCTATTTTAGCTCAGCGCCATGGGTGAAAATACACTCACAAGGTCCATTGGAATCGAAACGAAATGGGCTATTACCCTTCAATGTGATATTTCTGAGGCAATGGAAATGAAAAGAGGTCTCTCATTTGTGCTGCAGTGATCTGGTTATAGCTCTGATGCACATAGTCAGAGGGAACCCGTGAGGTTCGCATTTATCAATTGTTAACTATGTGTGGAATATTGCCTGCTTTAGCAAACGGGGGACGTGAAAAACAAGAATAAAACATACTGTATTCATAAAGATAATGGGCTGTCATATTTGCTGGTACAGTCTTTACAATTAGGTGCTGATGTATTTTCTCTGTCTTGTAAAACCTCGACACATTGCTGTGCAATAAAATCAGATTTTTACATAAGCTGTATATCACCCCCCCCCCCCCCGTTCTCCAATCGCACATGAGTAATAGAGACCATCTGCCTAAAAGATCACAGTCAGCAAAAAAGGCATCGCGAGGGCTACGAAGATTTCAATTATCAATATACCATTTAATACATCGCCGCCAGGCCAAACAGCCTGGCATCTCGACAGGGCAAGATGGAGAATGTTATTTCTCAAGCACATCAGCAGATAGCTGCAATTTGGCATTGTGGTGCAGCAGAGTTCAAACCAGCCTCCATCCATCAAACTGTGCTTGCAACACTGAGAAGCAGAGAAACCTTTACTTACACATGGGCAATCATGTTAGAGTGCACACAGAGTGACTACAAAAGCACAGTGCTCCTCCAAGACTTGTGTTTTATTCTTGTGATCAGGAGATAGGGGACACTATAGTGGATGTGTCAGCTGCTGCATGACTTCTTTGGATTCCTGTTTGGGGATGTGGTCATCACTGCTGATATGATTCCTCTTCTGTTAGAGTTTGGCTTCAAAAGAAACACCAAATCACATGTAAATACACACGCAGTGAAAACAAACAAATGACCTGAGGTTGACTTTGCAAAGAAACTGAGTAGATAATGCCACAGTGCACAGACATTAAATTCTCATTTGTTTGAAAGTTTTGTGGGGGTGTAACAAAAGAGCAGCAGCAGGAAAACTACTGTACGACTGTGGCATGTGCAGAGCAGCGCAAAGCTGAACTGAGTGGGCCCTGTTACGGTCTGTGATTTTGGGAAGTTCAAGAGGAAAGTTGACAAGTGTGAGAAAAGAGTGGTGAAAATTTCAGACCAGAATCTTTCAAAGGGACTGTTGCTCTGAACCACATTGAAACGACACAGAATATACTGGTGAAGTGGTGTAATGCAACTACAAAGAACATATATTTACCCCAAGCTCATCTTGCATGTCCAGATCTCTTTTTTCCCTCTTGCTCTCTCTCATCTTTTGAAGTTTCCCTGTGAATACAAGAGCCAGTGTTATGGCCTTTAGGGATGGCAGTGACGATGGTTGGCCCGGCCACTTAGACCCAGATTGAAACATCTCAACAATGACTGGACTGGACTTTTTTTTTTTTTTTTTAAATCACTCAGAGGATGAATCCCTCTCACTGTGGCGAACTTTCCACTGTTCATTCAGCGCAAGCATGACGGTGAGGTTATTTATATCCATCACAGCCTGGCCTCATTTTATGAGCAGCAGGTCAGAGCAAAGGCCTGTGACATCATGAGGAACAGGACCCATGTTCTCCTCTCTGAGGTCCAGATGCTTCCTCTTGGGCAGCGTCTGAGTTTTACAAAGTGCTCAACCAACCAGCACTGAGCAACATTCACTCCTCAAGCCATCTGCCTTCTGAACAAGGACTCTGACCTCTGTCTTAAACTTGGCTTGTAGAAACATATCGTATCATATAATATCTCATTTAATAAATTTAATACCTCTAAGTATCCTAAGCAATTGAAGAAAGGATATTTTCTAGCTTAGCTCTTAGATTTTTCTGTTGAGTTGTTGTTTTATTGTCAGTGTAAATGTTTGTCTGTGAATGTCTGTATCTTGCCTGCCCAAAACCAGTTCAGGATTAGTCAAGTTGTATTATTTCTATTTTGTGGGGGAATGGGCCTCTTCACCTTTCCTGTCGTCCATGGTCTGGTCCACTACTTTGGTTTCTAACCAGATATCCGTGAAGCTAATCATTCAATGCATTATAGCAAGACCACTGGATGGTGTGCATATCTTTGCACATGTTTTTTTTTTTTCCTATTTACATGCTGTCACAATGATTCATAGTACAGTCTGGCACCTATCTCATCCAGTGTGCCACAGGGAGCCTATAGGGACCAGAAGCCTGAAAAGAGTGATGGATGTATTCAGCTGACAGTTTTTTAGCCGCTCAGGTTTGGCTAACCTGGATGAACCTTTACTGACTTTTCATGCCCCGTTGCCCCATACCCTCTGTGATGGTGTGTTTCAAATCCCTGCAATTAACTGCTTCAGTAGCTGCAGGAATTATGAGTGAGACTGTAAGAATGTAGATGGAGCTATAATATAACACACCCTTCATCACCAGCTACAGCAACAAAATGCAAAGCGCAAAATATCAGATAAACAGAGCACTGCAGCCCATAAACTGTTAAGACGTAACATATAAACACAACATTCAGTTAGCATGTTGTAGAGTCTGTCTTTGCAGCAGTGAAGCAAGCATGGTGACAAGTGAAGCATAAAGCAGCTACACTCAATAATGTATAATTCCTGAGGCTGAAATGTGTCATACTGTGAAATATTTGTGCAAAGAAATGGTGGCTGTGTGTGGAACTGCTGCATCAGGAGGACTCTGAAAACCCTCCTCCTCTCATAAGATCTTCATTAGCCTGGGCTTTACTCATAGGATAATATGTGAAGGCGCTATCTGTGGCCATTGTGGAAACGCTGTGCCAAAAGAGAGGTTTTTGTGTGCATGTCTGAATGTGTCTGTGTGTTGACAGACAGATGGACAGGTACCTGTGTGTGTGTGTCTGCACCTGCCCATCAGCTGCCTGTTATGAGTGTATGTGTCTGTCTTCTTTGTGTGCCTGATGCTGTGGCCTGTCACTGCGTTCTCATCACGGTTTCATATCTCGAGACTTAAAGCCTTTCACCATTTGGCTGGCAGAGAAAATCAAATAACGTGCTTTGCACTTGGATTTTTGAATTTGGCGCAGTTGTTTACCAAGACCACACAGTGTAAACCAGCCACATTTCCAATCCACTCCTGATACTCTAAAGCGCTTTTAAAAGAGAATATGATAATGACTGCTGCACTGAAAATACCCCCTTTATTTACTTCTTTTAAGTATGACGACACATTACATGTCCTTGAGAGAGAGAGAGATCTCATTGAGATTGTCAACAGAACCACCATGACTAAGCAAACACTATGAATGAAGAGGAATTATCATATTAATTTTCACTATATCTCTCAACAGTTTATGTAAATATTTAAAACAAGACCGAGGTTTTATGCTAGCAGCGCTGCGAGCTTGTAATTCAGCACAGCTGGGCTCCAAGCAAGTTTCTGATGTCAACATGCGAACACTTTCACAATGACAGTCCAAGGACTGTAATGAAGTACTGATCATTAAAAGACTGAAGAGCAGGAAGAAAGTGCCGCCCACTCTGGATATGTACTAATGTGTTTTTCTTCTCTTCAGACAGAAGGCGTTTAAGCCCTGAGGCCTTCAGCAAGATCAACAAAAGTAAGTAATAACATAGATAGATCACATCTGCATTTCATAGATAATGGTAATTAGTCAATCATGTCATGTATATGTGAGAAACAATCAAGAGGCCTACAGTAAATCAAAACTCTTGAGAAACTGTGACAGATCACAGGCACAAGTCCCGGCATATCTAACGCGACATACTGTAAAGACTTTATTTAAATCTCCAACTATGCGATTGATTCTTCATGTAAAATCCCAAGAGTGAAGAATCAGTCAGTTGAAAACCTGCCGCACCATGTGCTTTTAAATGAACTTACTCATGAAAATGGAATGAGATGTGATTACAATTTTATAACCTCTTTTGGCATTGATCTCGCTCTGTGTACAGAGTACAGGGAAAGCTCACATGCATTTGTAATGAAGCGTTCTGATGTGACTGCTGCAACAATGAGGGATGGTGCTCACTAAACACTTTCAGGTAAAAAAAACAAAAAATGGGCAAAGAGGTTGTTTTAATCAAGGTTTTCATCATGAACTGAGGGAAACACTCCTAAGTCAGTATAAATAGTGTGTGTTCTTTACAGTTCAGCTCTCTCTCTTTTCGCACACAGTGCAAAAGAGAATGACGTTTGTACAGCATAACAGTTTAGACTCAGATTTACTGCGGCCAAAAACAGTGTGAATTGTTGTCGGTGCATTAGCATGCTGATGTTAGCATTTAGGCCAGAGCTGAATATTTTAGTACAGACTCACAGAGGAGCTAGCATAGCTGTAGGCTCTGTCTTGTTTGGAGGTCAGGTCTGACGGTTGCCTCTGATTTTGAAGAAGTATGTAGGTGTTTTCTGATGTTGAAGAGACAGACAGCAGGGACACAGTGTTTAATCACACCAACTGCAGAGCTGTGGAAGCTGCTTTCCCGTTAAACTTGAAAACAGGGAGGGTGTAACAGCGATGGAGCAGCACGGCACAGTTTTCTGATGAGGCTTTCTAAGGCCGTGTTGGGGTAACACACAGCCACACTGGCCCATCCCCCACCCCCTTTTTCATTGCAAGTGTTTATAGCCAAATCAAGCATGCACATCCACTTTAAGCCTCTGATGAAGATACATAACTGATCGGACTAGTCCACATTAGATCCAAGTCAGTTAAGACCATGCCCGTTTGAGTTTGAAAGACACACCAATGTCTAAAGAAAGTTCAGAAAAGCCTGGAAGTATGAAATACAGCAATCTGAGTCCAACTCCAAAGTAACTGAGAAATAAGCCAAAGAAAAATCAGCATGTTGCTCCAAATATGAGAAATAACACCCTGGAGTGTTTTTAAACACAAACAACACAACAACAAAAAAAAAATCACAGTGCTCAGTACTCTTCAACATCCCACGATTTGCTGCTGCGGCAAATCACAAATTATAAAAGTTCCAAAGCAACAGAGGTTGATAGTTAAATGTTTTCTCTAATATTTCCTGTTAGTCTAGATGTTGTGCAACGTGAGACAAGAATAAGACTCGTGTTATAAATGTGAGAGTTGCCACCTCTGCCCGAGCCTCCTCCAACAAGCCCCTGAGCATCCTCTGTTCAATCTCCGCTCAGACAGCCCAACCTGCACATCTGCATCTTTGAAACCTAACGTGTGGGTGGACAATAGTAAAACAAGCGTAACACTGTTTCATATCATGTATGTTGTTTTTTTTAACCGCACAACAGCAGACACTGGTGACCAATATAAGAGCTAATCAATGCCAATGAATCATGCATTGGAAGCTGTTGCAATGGTTTTTTTTGCCAACATCTGCTATGAAGACTCAAGGTTAAATTTGTCTCCAGGGTAACCATAATTGTTGTGAGCATATGTTGTTTATGAGCTGTGCTGGAGCTTTGAAAGAAGACCAGCTTCTCCTGGAAACTAAAGAAGCCACAGTGGTCCATATTAAAAATGGGTAACCCGTAAACTAATTACCTGTTTGTATTCTGCTTAAAATTCAGATAAACCACATGCTTTTGGTGAAATCCAGTTTTCAGTTGTGTTACATTTAGTTTGAATTTTTCAATTCCTTAATGGGTGATATGTGATTTATTTCCTCTGCATTGTGAGGTGGGCAGCAGCTGTTTTAAGCGCCGAGATTTCATTTAGTCGGCTCTGAGGCAGGAATCAAATCCTATCAGTGGGCTCTTAGGCAGCCTCTGACTTCTGACTAGTGACAGATAACTAAAAACAGGCTGTCCTCAGGGACACCTACCATCATTCTAATGTATGCCAATTTGACTTTTCGTTCCTCTGCCAAGGACAGAATACCACCTGCTGAGGGATCTGATTTTATGTGCATGTTTATGGACACCTCGGCTCCAGAACCCCTGCTTGAGCGATGGCTCTCAGCTCCACAAGGAGAAAGCTGCCCTACCCACTGCCACACTTCTCTGCTCATTCATCAAAATGACACCAAGAGGGGAAGAATATCTCCATATCACCACATCCTCTCTGCTTACATGGAGGGGACAACATGTCTGCAGCCCACTGACAGGTGAGAAGAATTAAAGACAACATTGGTTGGGGGGAAGATCAGTCGGTGAAAGAAATTAAAGATGACATTTGATAAGTACTTTGAAGGAAGAAATAAAATGCTTTAACATAATCCTCTAAATTAAAAGGCAAAAAATGTCACATGTTCTCCTGTAGAACATAAGAGCATTTTCTGCTCTAGCAGGACAACATTGTGTGCCTGTGCCTACAAAAACCATTACAAATCAATACTGAAATGTCAATCTATTTTACAATATGACAGCAGTAAGGATGGTGTTAGGTTTAGGGTTAGGTTTACAGAAACCTTGCAGTTTGGATAACACTCACAGGATTGGTAGCAGTGACAGGAGGACATCATAAGATTAAACAACACAAACACACTCGTGACCTATTTGACCTCATCTCATCTCTTCACTTAAGGTTCCTGATTTGGCCTGACACATCAACTCTCCAGTCAACCACATCCACAAGCTCTATGATAATATTACAGAGGTGTACCGACCGTAGAGCATTTACACACTTTCAATGGTTTCCTTTTTCCCCAATACTCGCCTGATCGTTTGAAATTCAATTATGTAAATCACAAATAAGGTCGAGGACATACCAGCACTCTGCCTCCCTTCTTTTTTTCCTCTGCTTCATTGGTGTGCCTCTGAGAATAATTATTAGTCTTAAAAGCATAATTTAGACCCTTTAAGGAAGAGGGAGCAATTTGTGCACTTTGGAGCATGTTGGATACTGATACTCTTGAAAATGTTGACTGGTCAGAAGTGGCGGACGCTGAATAGGGTCTGTGGTGTGGTGTGGAGTTTTTTAGATACTACAGGCATCTACAGGGTTTATGTGTTTCTGGATGATTTGGCTATGTGGTCTAGATGAATGGATATAACTTAAGCACACTTCAATCCTTTTTTTTAATTTAACCTTTATGTAACCAGGTAGAGGCCCATTGAGATTGAAATCTCATTTAAAGGGAGTCCTGGCCAAGAGGTCAGTACCCACGTTATAATAAGTCAGTACAAATCAAAAGACAGTTTAAAAACAACAAAAATTAAACAAAATTAAACAATAAATTAGAAATGGCAAGCAATCCGCTATTTCAAAGTGCAGTAGGTAGGGGTCACTGTTCAATGGACTATCATTGTCTGTTGTTTAAAAAAGAGTGAAATGCTTAAAGCGAAATGGCTTCTGCATTATCTGACTTTCTGACTGGACTCTACATTATATTTAACTGTTTAACCATAGTTAAAGTGCTGGGAAGAGCATTTAGCATCTCAAAGTCAAAGTCCAACAGTGATCTGCCAGTATGAAACACCGCCAGTTTCTGCCTCTTGTCTATCCACCTTATGTAAGCCCCGCCAAGTTGACCTGTTTCCAGCTCAAATGTGATTATGTTACGTGTTCTGCTAATCACTAGTTAACAGGTCTGACCCTCAATCCATGTGTCTGACTAGCTCATCTCAGAAAGTGGAAGCTGAAACACATCCAGATTGCCATGAAATGTAATGTGAATATTATGATTATTTCTACACGTATGTATTCTGTATGTTCTGTATTGTTCCTTCACTGAGGCTCAGCATCATCATTATAATTCTGTAGCTCCACTGCTGTCTCCACTGTGATAGCGCCAACTGGCAATTCTTGTTCTGAAATCCCAGTCATATACTTAACATATTGAACTCATTGCACCCCAAAAACTCCAGTCTCAACATTATTCCTGATCTCATGTACAGTCCACTGCAGCAAAATCCTCCAGGCTTCTTACAAAGCAAGAGCTTTTTCTGTAATGCTCCGAGCCAGCCAACTAATAATACCATCTGGCCATGTCAACACATGTGTGGTTGAATCAGTCAAAATCCAGACACAAACAGCGAAGCGAATATGCTGTTTTGAGAGGTCAGCCACCTTCTTAGCTCCACTACTTCTCAGTTTTATGTTGTGTTTCTTTTTTTTTTTCTGGGAGAGAAGCCCAATCCCGCTTTCACATTCAAATTCTCTTGAGTGTAAAAAGTCAGGGAAGGCTGCAGCAAACATCTGTTACTGGAAATTTATCGCTAGACTTTTTGCCATTTACTATGCATCCACTTTTACAGTATGTCATAAAGGAGGGTTTCTTACTGAAACAAAACATGTATATATTATTTTATGTAAAACATGTATTAAAAAAAAAACAAGTCAGAGAGCTCACAGCAGGGCAGGAACATTTGTACAAACTTTATTTTCCCTAAGGGGAACATAGTACTATCAGACTATGGTCGATTGTTATGGCTGAGTTTCTTTTCTAAACACAGTGGTCACTTAACTTAATTTACATTAATGTCAATTATTTACCCTACAGAAGCGTGCATTTGCTCCAGTTGGTCGCTGTGACTGATTTTGTTTTGGGATATTCACATAGCGGGTAGAAAGACTGAATTGCCTAATGTACTGTAGAGAACAAAATGTTTCGTAAATGTATTATTTGGCTTGATGAGACCGCCTCAGGCAGTTATGTACCTTCACCATTTGGCCAGTCTGCAGCTATCTTTCAGCACACTAACTCCATTATCACTGCAGCAATTTTCAGCAAATAATAAGTCGTTATGCTACAGTGGAAAAAAGATCACTGGCAATTTTGTCCATTAGTTGCCGTCAAATTTCTTTAAGTGAGTCTACTTCTGTAACAACATACATTTCACTGAGAATGCTGTGGAAATTGGACATGTTCACTGAAGGAAAGTATCTGTAAACTCATATCTTCTTCAACAGGCTGTCGTTTAATAAAAACCAATTATACAGTAAGTTGAGGCGTTCAAAAGAGTTGGACAAAAAGGAAATAGAGATATAGTAAAAGAGTGTGGCACAATTGAAGAGCATGAACAGTGGGGCTGAGATATGATAGCCATTACAGAGATGGCAGCTTTGGCCAGCCTGAGGACATAGAGGTCATTCACAGTGGGACTTGGCCACACACACGCTCTCACCTGCCAAGCAGCAAAGGCAACTTCAATAGCTGGACAACACATGGTTACGAAAGGCGAGAGGAAGGCTGTCCTTGGCTGCTTTGCATTCAACAATGTCATCTTCACAACAGACAGATGCACACGACTCTGTCTGAAGTTATTAAATGCTATTCACACTGGGATAGCCTTAAAAAGCATGCCGTCCTTTCCAGATCAACCTTACAAGGTGGGATCAAGCAGATTGATTTCTTATAGTCACAGTTAATTATACCAGCTGACCAGACTAACTTGACTAGATGTACCCTTGATGGCTTGCTAATTAGTATCTAGTGCTGTGCATTAATTAATTACATTTTAACATTACTGAATTGCAAAAGTAACTAGTTACATCAGTTGTTCCATTACAAATCAGGAACAAACCCACATGGTACACGCAAACATACAGACATACATACAAACCAAGCTGATTCTTGATTCAGCTTCTCAGTGGCAACATGTACATGACACAACTCCAGAGCCTATGGAAATTTACTGACTTGATATCAGTTTGAACAATAGCAACAGCTAATAGTAACATTGGGATCTGTTCTCTTGAACACTACCAAAACATATTTTATCGATAAATTGTTGTGCTTTTATTGATATACATATTAGTTTCTACTTTTGTACATATTTAGCAGTGATTTGAACACAATTTATTGGAAACAGTTGACTTTTCCCATTCCTGTAGAGAACATATTTCCACCCTCAGCACTAAGCTAGGCAGCATGTCACTGCTCTGTCAAATGTCTGATAAGACATTGAAGTAACAGAGAATAAATGGGAGCAGCAGCTGTTGCACAATTCATTACTCAGTAAAAGAAAATCACATCATTGCTACATGTTAACGTGTTGGCATCAGTTGAACTTTAAATAGCAGCTAGAAATAACTTGTACTAATTTTACTAAATGCATATTAAGTACCTGTTATCCTCAGGGGATGCAGTGATATTCATAAAGAAAGTTGTTGCTAACGGCACCCCCACACACACACACTTCACTGTCATTTTAAATTCTGCCAGTGCTGCTTTGGATGAGACTGTGGCTTCCCTTATTGACTGGCAGTCATTTTAAATGAAGCAATTTTGAATCGTCCATGGCCCAGTGGAGTGCTAAACATGTAGTTTGCAATTAAGCAATGATAACAAATGCAGCATTAAAACTCTGGGGCATATTCTGTCAGTTCCTAATAAATAAAATGTTTAAATTGACTTTGGGGGATGCTTAGTAACTTTGCCCTCAATGAAAGCATAAGCAGGCAATTTCAACAAGAGAAATGCCACTGCCTGTGAGTGACAGAGCCATGTGTTAATACGATTCTAATACATCGCAGAGGTGAATAAAAAAAATAACTAGATGGAATAATTTCATTTCAGGGAATGCTGAAAGAAATAAATCTACATGCTAAATGTCAAACAAGATATTGAAGGAAGATGGGGTGTCAAAGGCAGCATGACTTCTTCAGCGACATCAAGGCACCTTGAGTGCAGTGGCCGTTAATGTATTCCAAACACCAAGACAGTTTCTTAGAGACCAGCTGTCCCTGGCTGCAACCCAGCCGCCAATCATCGTGCAGAGACAGACTCATTCCAAAGTTGAGCCCAAGGCAGGGTTGAAGCAAAGTACAAACATGAAGGAGAACCCATATGGGAAAGGAACGAGGGGAAGGGAAAAAATGAAATAAAATGTGCAGTCTGGGAAGTGAAAGATAGCCCCTGGTGGAGTTAAAGCTGTGTGTAAAATACCGCTGGCTTTCAGACACATCTTTGATTTGATTTATACAATGACCTTAAAAATACAGTTGGAACAAATGAAAATATGAAGAATGCCCCAGAATGACAAAAAAAAACAAAAAAAACACTAATGATGTCATGAAATCACCATTTTTCTCACCACTGCAGCATAATAAGACCTCAATATCCAACTGTTTTGTTACACACAGTAGGTTAAGTACATCAGATCTGTCTATGACACTAAAGAAATGCTCTGATCATTGTCTTCATATATGTCTGTCAAATATAAGCCCCCTTAGTTACAGTTGCTATGACTGTCTAGCTTTGCTGTTCTTGCACAGTACATTATGAAGTTTATTTAGTTTTCCTACCCAGATTTATTTTTTTTAAAGAACAGCGGGTCCCTAGAGGTGTCGGATAAAAATAAGTAAAAGCAACCTTCTTATCTCTGTTCTGTAACTGTTGACTTTCTCAGCAGAGACAACAACTGTGGCTGCCAGGTTTTACCACCTGAAGGTAGCTACTTACATTAATGTAACATTAACTCCACACAATGTTTAGAAATACATTTGTTTCTAGCTGACTCTTCGTCACCAAGAAGAATCTTGTAAAAGGGTCTTCAACATGTACGTAAAAGATATCTACTGTACATCTTACCAGGTTCAATGACTGCAGACAGTATCTTCATCAGCTGAAGTAAAGTAAAAGAAAGTGTAACACCTGGGTGATGTCTTGAGTCAAGGGTTTGGTTGTGGTTGCTGGAGTGTTAATTTCCTCTGTACTGTAGTTAAGACCAAGTCTGAGCTACCAATATTAGCCAAACTCTGAGGTATAGTGATGGTAGTGGAACTCAGAATCAGGTCCCATACACACACTTGTGTTAGTCATAATTGTTGGCTATTAATTTTTGATCCCCTGAGAGCTGATAAAGACCCAGTTCTTTACACTTTAGCTCTTATCCTTCTTTCAAAAAAAAAAAAAAAAGAAGAAGAAGACATATTTCAAACTCTTTAAATAGTATCTCCCTTACAGCCACACACTTCAGGATGTAGGGAAGTTAAACTTGAGTGATCTGCAGTGCCTGGTTACAGTTGCATGGCTATGACTGGTCAACCGCTGTTCAAATGAAAGTTTTATCAAAGGTGAATCTGTTGTAACGCACATAAAGCCTCTTGTGGTAGGTAGTTAGCAGCAGGTGAAGGTCTTTCATGTTTTTCGTGCACATTGACTTTGTTTTTTTTCTTCGAGGCAATATTCACAGACAGGAAAGGTGTCGCTATGTTTTGTACAAAGTGCTCCATCTCCCATGGGCTCCACTCCTGCGTTTGTCATCCAAGACTTTGCTTTGAATGATACCAAGTCCTCACAGTCCTTTTCTCAGTGCTGCAGCGGTGGAATACAGAAGGAGGGGCAGAGAGACGAGGTGGGAAAACTGTCCTTGAAACAAGTAACGATGGCCTCGAGTGGAATGTGACACATCCCTCCAGGGTCTGACAATATTAATCTATCTGCCAATCACCATAGGCACCCAGTCCACTCTGGCACCCCTAGAGTGTGTATTAATTAAGATGCTGTCACACTAAACAAAGTATTTGGTGCATAACAAGACAGTATCTCTAAAGTCATTATCGTGGACACTATGTGGGCAGCAGAATGCTTTTATGTTATTACTCAAGTGACATCCTTACAACATTTTTCTGACATTTTTATTCAGTGTGGTTTTATTAAATAATGCGCTGTGGGTTTATCTTTCAACACTGGTAATTCCATAGCTGTGTATGTAATGGGCCATGCATTGATATGAAAGAGAGCTTTTTTTTGTTTGTTTGTTTTTTGAACAGCTAATTCATTGCTTTCACATAATCTCGGTCTACAATATAACAAATTGTTTGTGCTTTAGCAAAGACAACATGTTGAAAACTGGTCAAATCAAACAATCTCTGTCAAATCAGGCCTCTTATCTGAAGTGCGATGGAAGAGAGGGACATTGTGTGCAGCAGCTGACCGTGTTTCCACAGCTCAGCTATATAAAGAATGTGGTAATGTGAGTCAATGACAGGGGCTTGGCAAAAAATGAGGCTACCTTCCTCAAGGGTCCTTGTCTGTTTCAGACGATAATTGAAAATAATGTAAAAATAGTGGTGTGCCGTGGACATGGGTTAACTCTCTGAGGACAAGGTCAAACCCTCTCCTTTTACTTTAATTTCCACATGATTAATTACACACCCAAAGTTGGTTGGGAAGCATGTTTTACAAGTTTTGTACAATGTACTACACTGATTTTCTAAGCTAATTTGATTAAGCCACACTGGGAGAGTGGTTGTGAGGCTGAAGGAAATGAGATGCACATATGTAATACAAGATAAATGCAAACACAGATCCACTTTGTTCCTATATTGCAGTGCTGTTTCTTTTCTCCTCTCCTTCCCTCCCTCCCTCTCAACAAATTGACATGATAGCTCTAAATCTGATCATCTTGATGCTGATCATCCTCCACAGGATGACAATAGACAGACATTCTCAGACTGTGAAATCAAAATGTTCACACCAATCAACTGTCAGATTTCAAGTTCATCACATGCAGGGTTTTGTTGCTATGGACACAGCTGGCATGAAAGGCACCAGTTACATAAATCTAATCTGGAGACAGGCACTCACTTTGAACTCATATAATTGCTCTGACTCTTGACTCTCCGATATTTTTTTCCACCCCGCAAAATTATTTCGTCTTTATCAACAATCAATCAGGAAATAAACGATATTCTTAGATTATAATGAGTGTTTCAGCCCTTAATCGTCTTAGAAATCCGCGATATGGCCGGAGTAATCCCACTTTGAATTTCTGACTGATCAGAGAAACATGATTCTAATCTAGAGGTCCAATAGGATTACTTAAATAATGAGCATGATTACACAACAACACAAGGCTGCACTCACACTGTTAATTTAATCACTGCATGTAAAACCTGATACATTTACCCTCAGTTAAGACTTTGATTCAAGAGTATAACACCTCCATCTAGTAGCTGTATGTGTTGTCTGAGGCGACTTAATTAACATCAGAGCTAGATAACAACACTCAGATAGGCATCATTAATGCACTGCACTTAAATGGTAACATAATGCATGTGTATGATTCAGTACACGTGGATTCTCTCATTAGAAATGGATGAATTTCCATATTTGAATAGAAAAGAGCTTTGATCACAGCATCCATAAATATGAAAATAGAAAATGACTGCATCCTTAAACATTAGGTTTCCAAACTAATAGGGAAAAAAAACATATTTAATAAAAGAGAAAAAAAGGACAGAATCTGTGATTAACTTGAACTGTTATTCACCACTTTTCCAGGACTCTCAAGCATTTACTCGGCAACACTTCAAATGCCTTCACGACACACTGAGTGGGTGCATGATTAATGTCATTTACTGCTAACCACCTTACTTACTAATGTACACACTGTAATGCACTCTAGCACTCAACTCTCTCAGGCTTTAAAAGGCTTTCAAGTTGTTGTATTTGATTTCAGTAGGATTTTTAATGTGCCTACTTTCCAGTGGCAACTCACAAATGCCTTATCCCTCGCTCCCTCGCATTAACGCTCGCTCTAAAGCTGTTGCGAGCCTGATTGAGCTGTCCATCTTGCTACGGTGTCTTCAGCATCTTACAGGCTGAGTTCATGCTGGGAAGGGAAAATCATTTTGAGTGTAGGTAACAGCGTGAGACATGCAGATATATGTCAGGCTGCACTGCTGTCATGGAAAAAGACAGGAGCTAGGGAGGGAAATATACATTGTGTGTGTGCGTATGTGGACAGAGGTAAAGCGAAATCAGGGTGTAGGGGAAGTAATAATGAAAGTTTTAAGTGGTTCAGTCCCTTACTGCAAGCAAGATCAGTCAAACTTTGAAGTTGGAAAAAGAAAAGTTCCAAAATCAACAGCCCCTGTAATCTACAAACACAACAGAGACAGAGAGTTGCTAGCGGGAGCCAGTGCTGAAGGGAGATCCAAAGCAACTTCAGATTTGTCAGTTCACGCACAGAAACAGACACAGACACACACTCCCACTCCCCCAACTCTCATAAGAAACACACTCATACAGACGCACACATGCACGCACAGCTCGCACGCACACCCCTAAAGACACGTTCACTTTCAGATACAAATGTGCGCCTTCACAATCATGCACACACGCAAACAACAGAGGAGAGACTAGTGGGGTTTGTTGTCAAGATATTGTAAAGACAAAGAGCCAGCCTCCTCTTGGGATGACTGGATTTGATCAAAGCAAAGCTTTGTTCCAAGTCAGTATCACTTTTCAACTTCTTAAGCTAATGAACAGTTTATACTGCCTAATGAAGTCATCAGTGGCTAATGAAGTTGACAGTGTTTTTGTGTTGTTCACAGCACATTCTAAGAATAACATTGTTACAGCGCTGCCGTACAAAGTGAAACAGCAGCGAGGAGTGAAACAGAGGAAAATGATTTCACAGTCTATCTCCTGTCCCGCAACAAGAACAAGCACGTCAAGGATAATCAATGTCCCCGTATTTTTGGATCATTTAATTCCTCTCTTAGCCTATCACTTATGAGAAGTGTCAGAAGTAGAAGTGCATCTCTCTCTGCACGATCAGCACTGTAGCTTTGTCTCGAAGCTGCCAGCCTGCCACAGTCCAGTTGGCATATTGTTGATGTGCAATAAAATACAACTGTAATTGTCCATTAATCTAAGCTTGATAAGCATTCATTACAGTGCATGCAGGGAGGCCATTGAAACGCTGCACGCGTTGTGTTACATAATTTTACCCAGTGGCTGCATGGCTTGGTTTTACAAGGAGGCTGCATTTTATAATATGGCTATAATGCTTGTTCACAGGGAGGGTAAATGATCTGCCCGCCTGTACATAAAATTAGCTCCAAGATGCGGCAAAAATGTGTGATGAAGTAGTTACATATTTCAGAGGTGATTTGAAATCCAATTTAAGATTTAACTGTTCCATTTTGTGAAGCTGATTACACATGCTGTACAAGCATACCCTGAAAATGAATATCCCATAATGCCTCAGTGCAAAATGAAGTCAGATCGGGGTATTTAATGATGGATCTCCATGGTTGCTGTGAGGGTAGCATGAATCCCTGCACCAATAATCACCAAAGTAACCTCATGTTGGTGCTGGGGGAAAAGTTGGGGTGTCACCAAAGTCATCAGGTGTCATCACTTGGTGTCTTTGGATGTCATCGCAATCCTTTAAAAAGTTGACATGTGTCAGCCTCGACCAAAGTGAAGCTCATGTGGCTCATGTGGCCCTTGTAGATGATTCCACATTAGATTCCATCTGGCGACAGCTGAGCTTAAAACTTCAACTCATGAAAACCAATAAAGCCCTGAGTTGGATCTTAGATAATGGGATAATGGTGTCTGAATCCAAATATGCGCATCTGTTGTTTTGTTCGCCACCTGGAAATGTTGTTAAGCCAGCAATCTGATCAGATCTATGGTGGAACTGCACCTCCACCACGTGAAGCACATGTGCTCACTGGGCAAAGACAATAAAAATACAGCAGGTTGTGCAGCCCTACTTTAAATGTATCAAAGTTCCTGCACAGTCGTTTGGATAAAGCATGATTACACTGTAAGAGAGATCCTGCACCACCTGACAGTCTCCTCCTTGTAATAAAAGTGTGCTTGCTCAAACAAAAGACGGTACGTGCCTTCCAATACATTGGCATAGCAAAGGAAGAGAAGTCACAAATCACTTATGGCTGAGAGACAGTTTTACTGCGGCAGTAACTCTCCCTCTCCACAGAAACACACACACCAACACTGCGGCCCGACCATGGCGGCATGGTTGCTAGGAAACGCCTTGGGGCCAGCTCCCTTAGTATCTGACCTGATTAGTTAATTGCAAAAAGTGAGCAAGTGGCAAAATTGCTCTGACTGTCACTGACTCACTGAGGTTGCAACTCTCCAGTAGTTAGCAGGTGATGGCCATATAAGCCCCCCCCCCCCACACACACACACACACACACACACACACACACACACAGTAAGCACATTGTAAGACATTAAGATTAAGATGCAGGATAGGAAAGAATGGTCTGTTGCTCACTGGACTGGACTCTAACGTAATGCCTGAGTGCACCAAGTTGACAGCAGCCATGTTTAAGTGGAAAAGCAGTCGTGCTTCCAACAGGGTGAGAATTCAGTTGTGGTGGTGGGTGGCTCAGTGTGTCACCAGCCTGATGCAGTTTATAGGCTGAGAGTATAACCCAGGTTGTTTCCTGTTGCTACAATATACAGATGTCCCCGAAACACCTCATGAAGGTGATCAGTAGACGCTAGCTATGCAGCTGAGCTGTGCACAGAAAAACCTCATCCGCTGTCACTACAGTGAGCACAGCTCTGACGTGTGTATGTGTGTGTGTGGCCCTCTAATGAAAGATGTGAGGAAGTTGAACACAATATGTTTTGTGTTAGTGTGCAGTTTTAGTTGGTGCTCACACTGTGTCAGAGCAGGCTTTATGCTAAGTGTTTGCTGACATGAGCATAATACCATACACACATGCAGTGTGTATTATAAATAAACCTTTCTTTTGAAAAGTGCATTTTCAAGAGAGGTAAATGCTCGGGGCCCACAAGGGGAAAATGGTTCCCCAAATGCCCCTCGTGTTTGTTCATTTTGCAATGATGCATTAAGTGTATAACTTTATAACAGCACTGCTGTCACACCAGAACCTCAGGAGGGGCCTCTGATGAGATCCTCTGTAGTTCATATCTAGTCTCTATCCATGGTCTCCATGTGAGGCGTTTAGGGACAAGACATTTATTTTGCCTTTGTTTTATAAGTGATTGATTCACTTTTACAAGACATTAAAGCTTAGAACAACTTTTTTTGCATATAACATAGTTTTCGTTTTACTATTGCCCGTTTGTTAAACACACATTTACAAGAGAGATGCTAAAGGATGTACAATAGAAACCACATTCAGAGATTGTTTATTGGACATGGTTTGTCTTGACACTTACATGGGAAGTTGTTTCTATGGGGATTGATATATCGGTTGATATACGATGTGCCTTGTGGCCTTTGCATTTTCACTTACTGAAGGGCTTCTAAATTACATGTAAATATCACTTTCAGCACCAGGATGATTTTTGCCACCAGACCCATCCTTCATCACTCCCCCATTGAAATATAGGCGTGAGACGACTTTGACTTGTGCCAGAAAATGACCTTTGCCTCAGAAAGGAGTCATTGGTAACCCAATTAAAAGGAAATGTCACGGCAGTAATTGTGTCTCATAGTTTGAATCGTCTTCGCGGGGTGGCCCACACTGAATGATGGGGCAACGGGTGTTACACTATGTGGCACTTTTGACTTCTTTCCTTTTGTCTCCAAGTTGTTGGCTCTGTCTGTCTGTATATCTGTCTGTCTATCATAATGTAAGTACATGATAAATGCAAGGGACAATCAAGCATAAAGGCATAAAACAAGTTGTTTAAAGTTCAAATTTAATTTAACGATCTATCTGTCTTTGTCCTTGTAATGTGTGGAACCCAAGACAAAGTCTGAGACATGTCTGGAAGATGTTCAAATATGAGACATTTGTCATAGGCCCAAGGTCCAGCGGAGGAGGCAGAATAGATGTGATTTGATTTCGAAAGTAGAGTCCTGACATTTGATTCACGGGAAATGGTTATTTCAGATCTGTAACAGCGTTGGTGTATTGCAATTGAAAGGTCTAGATTTGCTAATAATACTAATATTTGAAATAAATGGGCTGGGATCATGATCATGACCAAGATCATGAAATAGTGTTTCACCCATTGTGAAATAATGTCTCATGGAGTTATTAGAACATGTTAAGCATTGAAAATGAAAAATGAAATTACCTCTTCCTGTTGGCAGATCGTCTCTCGCACATGTAAGATGTGGGTTGTATACTAAGACATAGTATCCCCACGATAGCAGATTGTGTAATCTTGGGCCTGTTATCTAGATTGCCTGTTTTTCCCTGTTAAATGTAAATGTTAAAACAGACTCAGGCGCAGATGGCTGCTCTGCCTCTGTCCTACAGCACAGCAGATGGGAGGTCTCAGCTTCACGGCCTCGCATTCATTTCGCTCTCCATTCCAGTTGTAAATCAAATTTAGAGAATTTCTTTCCATCCTCCTGTCTACCTATCTTCCTCACTTCCTCTAGTTTGTTAAACATTGCTCCTCTTATCATCGGCTGAGGCAGCACATCTCACAGACGCATGAATTATGTGAAAAACACCGAGCGCTCGCATATTGCACATTTAGCTGATATTTTATTGTTTCGGTATTACACCGAGTGGATATGAGCCTTAAAATGAATTGTGATTCTGAAGGTTTGTGTTTAGCCTGATCTGCTGCCAGTGGTCGGCCAGGCACAGGAATGAACCTGAAGTCAGTTCAGATCTCAAGAAGTACCAAAACTCGACAGCCCGCATAAAAAGCAACTGCAACCGGCTCAAGTTTTTTTCTGCGGTTATTTTGAAGTTATGAAAACAAACAGCTGCTACTTGTCTCAACGCGTCTGCTGCCTCTTGGGAATGCTGCTCAGCAGAAAGGGCCTTTTGCTTGTTGCAAGTCTGAGGGCTTGACCTCAGAAATGTTAGTGCATTTCACTTTTGATAGGATTATCTCCTCCATTATAGAGAAAGAAGGGAGTCTCGCAATGTGGTGATGGCTCTCTTTCATGTATTGTTCTAATCTATAATTGCTTCTATTCATGAATTTTGTGGGGAAAGGTTAGGCTGGTAAATCTTACAGTTACTTGGCTCTATACTAAATTATCAGCTGAACCATGAAGGGGAAAAAATCACTGGATTTACTGTAGAACTGTGGACATTTGAACAAATCTGTTTGTGGGCATTGTATGTGGACTTCCAGCTCTTTTATTGTTATTTTGTTTTCGGTCATAAAATATAATTGCACTTCCAGGACAACATACTGTAACTTCACTAACCAACATTCCACACGAGGGTCTGCTGTACCGAAACACTCAGTGGCAGGAAACACACTTGGTTAGCCAATGAGTACTAAACGATTTGTCGCAGTGGACAAAGATCATTCAGTAGATTTTCTTTGAAGAACATGTTTATTATAATAAATTCACTAATTCACATGGATTCACTGTTTTGGTTGGGAGGAGATTAAAAAGTGCCGTGCTTTCTACAGCTAAATTTAATGACATGTTCTCATATGCAGGGCTGGCAGATGTTCGTTAAAATGGATTAGAGTGCAGGATATCTGAAGCCCCTCTCTGTTTTAATTAACCAATACCTCTGATAAATATTTAAAACCATGGCAATGACATTGCCACAGAAAGAGGCACCCAAGGGTAGATTAAGCTTAGTTTGCTGGAGGGTAATATTTTTAAACTTCCAAACTGCTCAGTAAAATACTTAAAGGGTCTGAGACTTTGGTTTTGATGTGTGTGAAACTTGATTCAGCTCGAGCGTCTTGATGTTGAAGAGCTTGAAGTGACATCTGATTTGTAAGAATAGATTCAAGGAAGAAAGCACATTATTGCATATAGCACATCACACTAATGTCCATATTATGGACTGGCTCAATGTGCAGATGTTACATATCAGAAGGGAAAGTATTAGCTCAAAAATGAAGCTTATTATCAGTGTGAATCAGAGAGACTCCAGCACCGTTCATGCATGTCTGAGCCACAGAGCTGCTCTTCCTGGCAAGATCCGTCGAGCATGCCGCAAAGCCGATCATCACGACATCCTGTGGATTTGCTAACATCTATATTGCAAGCTAATTTACTGATTAGCCTAGTTTGAAGTGAGAAATGAGTTTCGTTGTGTCATGCCTCACTGGCTGCCAACTGTCACCTCCTCACTCTGCAAGCCTTGGAGAGAAGCTGGGACCATGCATCTCATTTAGATACTGTATCTGAATGGAGGCTGGATAACCACTTTTGTCCCTAGAGGCTTTTGGCACCAAATCATTTATTCTATCAATATATCTGTCTCCTCCTCAACAAGCCAGATGGAAAGGTGAAAGGTTTTAGCTACAGTTCTACAGAAGACAAAATCGGCTGGTTGCCATCACAAAAACACTTACACGAGCATTTTCTGAGTTTATCATTACCTTCCAAAACCATTACAGAATAACCATTTTCTGATTTGTCAGCTCTATGACAATAAGTCTTCCAACCACAACCACATAGGTTGTATTTTTCCCTCTCACCCATATCAATATACCCCGAACTATTTGCACCTCCAGCATTTTGTATTACAGACCTCAGTCATCATGTTTACAATAATAAACCCAGCGACTCCACCAACATACTGATCATGATCATACTTTAGGCACAAAAACTATTTAAAGAGGTTTAGGCACTAAAACTACCTCATTAATGTAGGAAGACAATCTACTTGATTAGGTTTAGGCACTAAAGGTAGATTTGGTCTGGCTTGGAGAAAGATCATGACAAGGGTTAACACTCATGCAAGAATCAAACCTCACTCTCCTCCATGACAGTCTTGTGTTTGATGGAGCCATCCAGCCACCCCAACCATCTCCCAACTTGGACCTTCCAACTCCATCATCCTCTGCTCCTGTCATAATTACGACTGCCACTCAGTGTTGCCTCAAAAAAAAAAAAAGTAACTCTGGGCCATAATAAGCTGCTGAGCGGTCTTGTTTTTTACAGGAGGACAGTTTCTCACATGGTGAGCTGTGTGTTACCTTCCAGAGGTTACATGTTACATGTTACATTTAAGCAGCAGTTGCGGCAGCAGACGCTCTTAATTCATCAGAGAAATTTAACACTATTTATTTTACCTTTGACACTAACTGAATAATTCTGCTCTGATGCTCATTAGCTCTGGCAATGCCCTCTGTACAGATGAGACAAGAAAGCTGATCAAAATCCAAATTAAAAATTAAAAGTTCATAAGCAGTAAACAAAGGGCCCACTTTATCTCCATTTATAAGGTGTGACGTTATGAGCGCCCAGAGGATGGAGGCATGTTGCAAATGCAAAATAAATAAATAATATATAATAATAATAAATAAATAAATAATAACACTAAGAAACATCACAATCAACGGCAGAGGAAGGGCAGAAACTGGATTGTATTTTTCCTGCCACTGTTCAGATTTAGTGTTGGTTCGCCTCCTTACATTAAAGCAATGATAAGCTTTCTGACAACTCCGGCATTAGTCAGAGCTTTTGGCAGGGAAATGCTCTGCAAAATGTAGTGCTAGCTGTAAGAGGGAAGCTATCTTCAGAATGGTTATGAACAGTGTAAATCCATCAACCAGACCCATGCCATTCTCACATCTAATCCCTTATCATGCTGATAAATGAGCGGGGTCTGCATTAGTTTTGGGACACACAAGGCATTTATCAGTGTAAGTGCGGCCTATTCTGATTAGCTCCTTTGAAGGAGGCAGAATTTGACATTATCAGAGAGCGGTATGGCCATTTTTACCATTTAGTAATCTGCTGGATGTCATTCATGCCTATATGCCCCACTGTTTAAACTGCTACAGTATTCTGTCTTATGCTGCAATATGATTTCAAGTCGAACAGACAGAAAATATAACTCAAATCTAGGACTTCATTAGTTAAATGTGATTTCAGAGTTGCTTATGAAACCTAACTGATGGGTTTTACAGCATGATTGGGTCTGGCCCAAAGCTGTATTGCAAACTTTTTAACCTCCTATACAAACTAGTGCCAGCTTCAGATCCGCAGCCAGAGCTCCTCTGGATTTTCCAAAATCTGGGTTTAAGACCTCAGGCTTTCGCCATATGGGATCCAAAAGCTTTGAAATGACCTGCATTACTGGAGCTGAGGCCAGCAGGCTCATCATTATTTTATCACTTCTTTACGACAACTTTTGTACAGTATCTGCTTTAATGTTGAATTTTATTATGTCGTATATTTTTTAATAATATTTGCTTTTAATGTGATTGTTAAAACTGCACAAGAGGACACTTTTTTATGATGAAGTAATTCACACTGGCCGTTATGACACAGAAGTATTTGTGTTGTAACAGAAAGGCAAACAAGAGTCTTTGCTCATCGTGAAAAGAAATGTTTAATGGATTCTTTAATTATGAATTTATTTTACGGTTGTAATGGGAACCTTTGAACTGCACTGAGAATATGAATATTACATGAAAGAGCAAAAAATGACACAGATGTGAGAGAAATAAGACAAAAATCCTCCGTAGTTAAGCAGTGGCTTAGGTTGAGAGACAAGTACAGCTTCTGAGTCTTTTTCATTTTGTTCTTCTCTTCTTAAGAAAAAGAACACGTCCATGCAGATGTTCCTCCTCCGCAGTACAGCTTTTAACTTCCCTGTTTTTCGTAGCGTGCTAAAATGCAGTTTCCTTTGAGTCTACATTGGTGTGTTAGCTGAGAGGTTTTGCACATTCTCCTTCTTCATCTGATCAACATGTATGTGAGCTGTGCTGTTGTGCCTAGTATTTCTGCTAACACAGTTTTTTCTCTGTAGGTGGACCTGCCTGTCCCCTTCAAGGGATAGTTCATGTTGTGTGAGTCATAGACAATTGATAACATTACCTGCAGTACAGTAGTGTCTGTTTTCAGCTGCTGAACTACTATATTCCTACGTACAAGCACACCTACGGAGCACACTCTATTATGCTGCTCTCTGATTCACAAACACCTTTGTTTTTAGCTTAATGCAGAGGTAGTTGAGAAAATTATGTGCCACAGGAGAGTGTTGTTTTCACAGGAAGATAAACCGCTGAAATATGTGGCATGAAGCACAGATACTGGATAGTTTCATGCATTTTTTTCTGGTGGGTGCATGCAAACTAACACAATCTGTCACTCCCAGAGAGGTGAAAGTTCATTTTTTTCATTTGAGTGTAACTGAGGACCATTCCCCTCCAAATTAGGTGAGATTGATGCCACTTGGGGTGTGTGTGTGTGTGTGTGTGTGTGTGTGTGTGTGTGTGTGTGTGTGTGTGTGTGTGGGAACTATGCAAGTCTGGTCACCTTTCCTCTGTTTTGCTAACCCCCCTCCTGGACATGTGCATTTGTTTTTAACAAAGCCAGCCAGAAAGCAATCCATGGAGCGGTGGATAACGTTATATATCATAAATGATGTTACAACGTGTATATTTGTGAAGTCAGAGACAAGAGCTGGTCTTACAAGGTTGTTTTTGGTCAAGAGACGCTAGGTGGAAGGCAGAGAGCCTCCATTCTCCCTGTAACACGTTACAAGTCATTTATTTAACCATCACAATTAGTCTGAAGCTGTTTAATTAAGGTAAAAATGTAGCATAGTTAAGGTAAAAAAAATCCTGCAGAGTTCCTCTTCAAAAAAAAATTAACATCCAGATGCTGCTTTCATGTTGTTATAATAAGAAACTTTTTTATAATGAGACGTGTACCTTGTTATTTAGATCTTGTTTTTTCATCACAGCTTTTCTCATTACTGGATGTGTGTACAACTTATTATCATCATTATCATAATCAGTAATTCATTTTTAGTTTTACTAATGTTTTTGTTCCAGTCCCTCTCCGTGCTGCTGTACACAGTAACAGGATACATTTAGATGTAAGATGTAATAGCACAGGTGTGACTAGTATTTGCTCTCTAGCTGCTTCAGCTTTAGGTTTGTGGTGTTGTGTTTTCTCAGTGTCATCACTTAGTCGAACATGTTGCCCTCAGGTCAACCATTCTTAGTTTTTGTAACACGTTTGCTTTTTCTACTGCGACTAGTCAAAATGTCCTGCGAACTGTGAACACAACACTAATATTACATTCAGATCTTGAATGTGTGAGCAAAAAAAAAAAAAAAAAGCTTATTCACATATTCAGCACTTACAGGGCAGCATTACCATTCCTGTCCTGGGTCCTATTCACTGCTCTCCCACCATTTCCTGAGGTTTATCTCTGAAAACAGACATCTGCTGTGGAGCAAACAACTCTAATGAATGTTACCTGAGTGAAAGAACACAGTAAAACTTGCAGCACAAAAGAATGTATTGTATTATAAACCTCACTTATAGCTAATGAGAACTGCAGAACCAACTGCTAGGATTTTGTCACCTTGACAAGTAGTTATTGGATGCATTGTTAATATAAATGCCCATTTAAAACAGTTATTTAGTTTTGTGAGTTTTCCTACTGCTGCATATCGCGTGTTAGCATTGGCCGCTGTTAAATGGCATCACACTTCATCCCTTTATCCACCAGCAGCTCCAGTGGTGGAAATCAAGACCAGTGTTAACTTTGACCTTTCTTTCTATCCTATGTGTGTTTTTTGTGTTGAAACAAGCACACCAACTGGCTCGTCCTGGTCTCTTTCCGTAGCCTCCAATCTGCCCTGGAGACACAGCACTGCTCAGAGAACATATTAGAACATCTTGTCTTGTAAATACAACAATGGTCACCACCACCCACTCTGAGCAGAGACAGCCTATGAAAAGCCACTTTATTACAATAAACACAAAATGGTCTGCAGAAATGTGCAACTTGACTGGCTGCTGTCAGGGAAAAGCTTTGTATTGACATCCTAATGTAATATTTTTAAAACAAGCCACTCTCATCTGATGCTTTATTTAATTTAGCCTTGTAAAATAGATAAATAAGATCATTAGCATTGTGTATTATGAAATCACTTCTTCAGGTGATGTTACCGGTTCAGTAAGAGAATTAGTCTAATTAGGTATTTTAGAGACACAGATTCATTATCTTCAGGTAAAGTCACATCTGGAGGAAGAAGATCCGTTCCTCAGTAAGACCCTGTCACACGCATGACACTACCCCAGACTCTACAGTAATAATTACTTTTCAGAGAGAGATACGCACGTCTGAGGGTACTGTATGTGCAAAAAGAGTGTGGGTGTGTGTTTTTGGTGGTGGCAGTTCAAATGATGAATGTGAGTCACACACTGTATGAGTTATATGTTTGCACAATGCTAATTACATTGAGTACAGAAAAAGGTCAAACACTGTGTTCAAAGAGAAAAGGAGCTGCGTGTCAAACACTAACTTTCATTTTTGCCTCTGCAGCACAGCTTGATGAAGATATACGGAACATGTGGTTAATACATTTTTAGCATAGCTGGCGTTGCTGTGAATTCAATCAGGAGACATCCTAAAGATAACACAGAAATCTAGGCAGATGTAAGGGATCAAATCCTGGAGACGAGGAATTTAGAAGGGGATGTTTTATTTCTAAATTCAAAGTGGCAGCAGCCCGCACTCCACTGCCTCGCACACCTATCATAGAAAATTGTGTAATAGGTATCCATTTGTCAAATTAGATCAGAAGCTGATATTGAAGTAAAACTGTTCATATCTCCTATGGGATTTCATCTGGCAGTGAGGATATTTTCAATAGGCATTAATGTGTTTTGCAGTCTCTAATACCGCTCAGATTTGATAGCACACTGGAACATCCACTCTGCTGGAAATAGCCGACTTTCTCTTCCCCTGCCTTCCTCTTTCTTCTCTTTCTGCCATCCATCACTCGCTCTCCCATCTTTTTGATACAGCTCTTTACACACAGTCCACATACTAATCCCTGCCCATCAGGAATCAGCTCGGTTTCTCTTCCCTTCAGACATTTACCACTGATAAAAGAAAGGTTACAGTTTTTGTCACTTGAAAGTTCCCTTCTATTCAGAGCTGTGAATAATTGAAACAGTTGAAGTCAGATACAATGCCATTGCGCCAAGCATCACGGCATCATGAACACAAAAAAGCAGCTATAAACCTTTTCCTCTTTTCACTAGCTACAGTATATACTACATTTAGAAAAGCAAAGCAAAGAAACATAAACAGGACTGTGAGTGCATATATTCTGATTTATAGCTGCTACACTATATTATCACCAAACTTACTCATGTTATATCAAACCCTCAAACTACTCCTACTGCACTGCCATTGATCTGAAGTACAAAAATACAGGTTGCCTGAACAACTGAATAAACAGACAAACACCAAGTGCACGTGGATCTGTTTATTCAAACACCAGTGCATTTACTCTCTCAGGTTGATTTGTTTGGACAAGTGTGAGTAATGCTATTCAGATTTGGGTGGCACCAAATAACTGCAGGAGGAATGACTGGGTTGTGCTGATCTTGATCCCACTCCAGATCAACAACTCCATCAAAGTTTAGCACCGAGTATATTTCACCACCAGCACCAAAACCACTGTTCTTGTACTTGTACTGTACCAAAAACTACACACTATTGTTTGCAGTCTCTTGAGAAAGTGTGTGGCTGCACCATCACTATGAACTACGAGACATTTCCCTTGCCATTTTGTATTGGCTGGATTTGTTGTCCTGCTGGAAACCAGAAAAACAACAAAGGCAGACCACTTGTCCCCAGTGGATATGTACATCTTGACAGAGACTTTTAATAACCTGTGGCAAGCAACCTGTGTTGAATTGTTTCATTTAGCTCAAATGGCTTTAATTAGCTTTCGTTTAATTGGTAGTGGGAGCTGATGCCCTTGGCGAGGCTCTCACATCTCGGAGTTGAGCAACTTTCTGGAAGTTAGTGAAGCACACACAGCTCTGATGGAGATTGTTTTACATGTATGTGAGGGTAATTTGAACAGAGAGCTCTAACAATAAAAACTGCTCAACAAGGCAATAACTGGATGTAAATACTTATATGTGGACACTTTAATGCTGGAATGCAGCACATAGCTGGTCAGACTTGGCTGACACTCGCTGACAGTCCGAAACACATATATTTGAACAGTTAATCATTTTTTGTTCTTCAGGCTCTGTGCCTCACGACATTCAGTTAGGAATAAAATAATGGGAATTTTGATTTTCAAACACACATTGACCATAGTTCAGTGGTGCAGGTATAACAGATGGGACAGAAAGATGAGTTCACTACAGCTGCCTTCACCTATAACTTGCTGTTGTTGTTGGGTCTCGGTCTTCAGCCTGGTCCACACCAAGTGGAATGAAGGTCAGTCAGGTTGAGATCAGGTGACCGGCTCCACCAGCCAAGAACCTCTCCACCCCGAAAGGCTCTTTGGTTGTTTTGGCTGTCTGTTTACGATCGTTGTCCTATTGAATGATGAAACGTCGTCCACGGAGGTTTGATGCATTTGGCTGAATCTGAGTACAAAATGCTCTTGTTTACCTCTGCAGTCATCCTGCTGCTTCCGTCAGCAGTGAAATCATCAATAAATGTCACTGTGCCAGTTTTATTGGCAGCCATAGATGCCTAAGCCAAAACAGAACATCCACTATAACTGACAGATGAGCCAGTGGCTTTGTCTCATGAGCTGTTCCCTTTTTCACCCCATACTTCTGTGTCTATGTTTAGTTTCATGAGTCTATAGAACTTTGTTCCAAGACTCCACCAGTGTCACATGTGTGTTTATGTGAACTGCAGCCTGGTCCTTCTGTCTCTGAGCTTCTGTTTCTGCGTTTTGTAGTGAATCCTCTGAGGTTATGGTCATCAAGTCTTCTCTTGATCACTGACAAGGAAACATGTCCCTCTGCATCCCTGGAGTGCAATCTCAGCTCGCTGCGCCGTCATAACAGGGTTTTTTTCTTCGCCAGGAAGATAATTTTCTGGCAGCAACAACACTTGTGCTTCTTTTGTGGTCTGGGCAATTTTTATGCAAAACAAAAAATGTTTTTTCTTGTGTGCGTGTATGTGTATTGCATATGCATGTCTTAACACAGACCTTTTATAACCCGTGGCAAGCAACCTGTGTTGAATTGTTTCATTTTGCTTAAATGGCTTTAATTAGCTTTCATTTAATTGGTAGTGGGAGCCAATGCCCTGGGCAAGGCTCTCACATCCCAGAGTTGAGCAACTTTCTATCAGTTAAGAAATTCGACTGAGGCATAGCTCTGATGAAGGCTGTTTTCAAGTCTGCACATCAGGAGTTAGAGACAAGCCTCTGTTGGTAAAAAAAAAAAAAAAAAAAAAAAAAAGAGATGAGTTCACATGCTGTTACATTTTTCAAATGTGGGAGAAAAGCTAATGTGCCCAGTGTATGTCCAACACCGGAGAGAAAGCAGCAGGAGAGCGGAAATTTTCACTCTCAACACTGTTATGAAGACCAGTCATTTGTGAGTCTTTTATCATCGTCTGTCACATCTGACACATGGTACAGTTTATCTGCATGCAGTCACAAATCACAAAGAGAGAGAGCGCCAGAGTGTGACAGGTGAGGGTCTCAAAAGTCAAATTATGCAGGACCTACATGTCTAGGAGGAGCACGAAGACACACAGCCATGCATGTGGAACACTAAAGCTTGTACACACATGTTTATGTGAACATACAAGCACTAATCCTGTTAAATCTCAGCACGCGTCCTCTCCCAGCATCATGTGAGATGAGGTAAAATCGCTCTAATGGTCTATTTCTAATGGATATTGTTATTTAGCCCTGCTGTTTGCTTGAGTGCAGCTTAGATTGCTTAAACACACATGTAATTTCTTGATTGTCATTGCCACACGAATAGACTATAATTCCACTCTAAAACCCAACAAACCCAACTGGCATATAAAAAAAATACCAGGAATGGTGTGTCATGATAGATGCAAAAGTTAAATAGACAAGGACAAGTTTTAGTGACAGGGCCAAGAACCCACAGAACAAAAGGACAGATTTGACAAGACACCAGACCAACCAATGATAGACAGACAGACCAACAGATACATGCACAGACACACAGATAGACATAGGTCAGTGACAGATGGATGGAAAGAGCTTCAGATAGATGACAGATAGAGATTCTATAATATACTATAGAAATATAGGAAATACACAATATGTAATGCATATAACACACAACAAATACAAAATAAGATCAAATGGAGCAGGATGTGTAAACCTAGAATGCCGCAGTTGTCAGGCATCCTCACCCACTGAGCCACCATGAATGTTTACCCACAAGCGTCATTCAAATGACAGAGGGGGTGAATCCCGCTCAGTTTGACCTCTCCCTAGTGCCATCGGTCCTCTGTGCACCCATTACCGAGCAGACTTAGTAAATTGAACTAATCATCTTTGATTAAGTACAGACTCCGGGCTTGTGATACAGCAAAGACAAAGGTCATTCTTCATAATGCGATATGACATCGCAGCTTGAATTGTCGAGGCAGTGTGCCGTGGCAGCGCTTGTGCATGCACATAGCGTGGGGGTTAGAAGGGGCGCGGGGACAGTAATTGCACATCATTCATTTAGACGGGTCTGAATACAGCCTGACTGTGTAATGTGAATGCTTGGTGGAAAGTTAGCACCGTATTATCTGTGTAAATGTGCTCAGTTTTTTTTTTTTTTTTCTGAAGGCCTTTAGACGACAACAACAGTGTAGTTTGGGTTTAAGTGAGCCATCATCTAGCTGAATGGGCTTACTCTACAAAGATCACATAACAACATCACGTAACAAGTGACAAGCACTCAAGGATGAAAAGAAATGTGTTAGAAACTGTGGGTAACTTATGTGGACTTAAATATCTTGGCAGACAGTAATGATTCATGCATAAAACTTTAACTTTAGTTTAGCAGCGATTCTGTTGTGACTTCTCCATATCCTGTGTATTTGTTTTAAGCACAAAGAAAGAGGACAACTCCACCTCATTAAAACAATTCCTGTTTCTTAAGCGTGCTGAGGTGATGTGCTGTTTCATTTTCATCACCAGTCATCGCCGAAGCACGACGAGGCCCAGAATTCCCCGTCCTCTAAATGCTTTTGACTCGCCGTGGTGATGCGCAGACACATAGCTGACAGTGAAACTATATCTGCACTCCCATACTGAAGGCCAGCGTCTTAGTGCGATCGGCGATGTTTGCAACAAGGTGTCAGGGCTTTGCAGTTTCATCGTCACACATAGTTCCACATGAATATGCAAAGTGTTGGGACTGCCAAGCTGCCAAAAGCTGGAGTAGAGCAGAAAACAATCCAGCACAGCCCTTTTGCTATTGTGGAGATCTAAGCTTCTACCACTGAAAGTATACGTGATTTATTTTTTATACTGTGGAGAGTGCTCAGCTGCCTACAAATGGAGTGATCAAAGAAATTCTTCTATTTACTGCATTCTTGTCGTGATTTTGCTCTGCCCATCTCTTTTTCTTCAACTTCATGATAAACCCATTCGGTAGTAGAGCTCCATAGGGGCTTGACTCTTCCTGAGAAATGTATTTTTGAAATATCACACTTTGTTTTCAGGGAAAATGGTTTAATACATTGATTTTCTTTTTTAACTATGTTTAGCAAGCTCAAGGCATATTTGTTTACCAAATTCATTTTTCGTTGCGGTACAGATACAGGAGGACTTTTTTTCCTTTCTCGAAACAACGATGAAACAATTTACTTAAGTCAATATCAGATTACAAAAACAATTACCACATTTGTTTTCCACAATATTGTTAAATGACTTATAATCCATTTACGTCTTTGGGCATTCATTTCACAAACAAGAAGTAGCTCATTCAAGCTTCAATTTGTGCGCTTCTAGACCCAAATGTTTGCAAAGCTACTTACCAGCACTTCTCTGCAGGGAATGCAAAGCTTGCCTTGTTTATAAGAGAGGGAGAAATATAATTTGAATAAGCTTTTAATCTGTGGAGAGATGATCCAAAGGACTCTGCTGCTGCTGCTTCCCATTTCAGGACACAATCTCCTTACAATGATGGGCCCCTATTATCATTCTGTGGCACATACACCAGTGAACAAGAGGAAAATCATCTAACAAGGAGAATGAAGACGGTTGGAGAGATGGGGAACCTACAGTGCCGCTCACTTT
Organism: Caranx ignobilis; assembly: GCA_021432705.1. Classification (NCBI taxonomy): domain Eukaryota; kingdom Metazoa; phylum Chordata; class Actinopteri; order Carangiformes; family Carangidae; genus Caranx; species Caranx ignobilis. Next base: position 81,752,707 of record MU269990.1, on the reverse strand, counting down.
TCTAGAGGCTTAATGGAGACAGGAGGTTATTCTCCATACAAAATGCGTTGCTAACAGTAAATCATCTTCATCTCTTTCACAGAAATCAGTCACTATCCATGTCTATCTCAGATAAACTCAAGAAACTTCACCAAATCCATTTACTCTCCTGGGGGGAAAAAAGTCATTTTCTTGTGTACTTGTAATTTTGAAAATATTCCTAAAAACCAGTCATTCTGCTTAGGTTTTTTTTTTAATCATTGTGTCACATTGAGGCTGTTATTCAGCTGAAAAAGTGAGGGAGAATAGCTCATTATATCACAATATTATGCTGTGGGTGTAATTAGTTTAGCAGTGACTGCAGTGAGAGCTGCTAGACTGTGAAGAGGCTTGCATGGCATAAACAAACACATATGCAATAAATGACAGATAAATGACTGACAAAGCTGCGACGCCCACTTTGTTCGGCATGTTTAATTCAGAGCGAACCATCAGACATGATTTGAAAATACAGGGTCTGTGAAACGGTATGTTTATGGTCTTATGATCAGTGATCAGTATCCCCTTATAAAACTGTCATGAGTTTGTGGAAGGAAACAGCAGTGGATGTAAATGCCCAACTCTAAATGTGACCAACATGTGATCTAAGAATTTTATTTACGTTGGTCACTAAATAATGCATCCATTTCCAAGTGTTATTTTGTTATTGTGTATTCTTGTTTATAAGAATACAAAAGCACACAAGGGGCCTTCCTGTAAGCCTCTAGATGAACGTAGCCATAACCAGCATTTCGAAAATTGCTGGTGGACCCCAGAATCCCCCTGGGTGAGACACATGGCACATAATGGCATCGCCCACTGTTCAGCTCCTGCAGCTGGTATTTGGTGCATGTTTCTCCCCATCTCTCCTTCTGCCCTGTCTCCACTCTTACTCACATAAAGTCATAAAAGCCTTTGCAAAATTATTTGAAAAACACTTATTTGCTGAATGTTACACACTAGAAAAACGTAACTATATCTAAAGGAGCTATTTGTAAGTTCCACTGTGGCTAAATAACCTAATTTTAGCATTAATAGTTGTTAACGAACAAGTAAAGGAGGAAATGTTGCGAGTTCAGCATCAACCTTCAGTCCTTTCCTCCCCAAAAGCATATATTTCGTCACTTTTCCTCTGTTCTGCTAACCCTCCTCCGGGCCATGTGCATTTGTTTTCAATTAAGCCGGCAAGAAAACAATTCATAGAGCGGTTGGTAACATTATTTATCATATACAATTTTACTGTATGTGTATAATTGTGTAGTCCTATCTGTCATAAACAAGAGATTACAGGTTATGGGGTGTGTTTGTTTCGCGGTGCTGTCGAGACAAGACACGGGGCGGAGGCTCTGATCTTGCAAGTTTTGTTTTCAGACCAAGAAGTGGAATAGGTGGAAGGCAGAGAGCCTCCATTCTCTTGGAGAACAACAACAGTTACAAGTCATTTATTTAACCATCACAATTACTCTGAAGCTGTTTAATTAAGGTAAAAATGTGTCATAGTTAAGGTAAATATCCTGCGTAGTTCCTCTTTAACTCTCCCTCTGTAGCTACCTCCAGCCTGGTTTACTGTCTTATCACTTTCCAGAGCCGTGTTTCTGTAGCTTCCAGTAGGCTCTGAAGTCGTAGCACTGCTCAGTGTTTGTATTGCTGTATAACCTTTTGTATTGTAAACTTAACAATGGCTGATTGGTAGGTAAACAACTGTCTAAACTAATGTTAGCTATGTAGTAATTGCAAAATTTGCACATAGCTCTTACAAGAAAAAAACTTGTCAAATTGCAAGCTATTTTAAAGTGTCGATGATAATGATGTAATATCTACTTTTCTTATTTTGACACAAGCACTTTCAGAGATTGCTTGAGCTGAATGTTTTCAAGAAAAATATTACTTTTGTGTGAGTAAGATAGCTATAGCTACTGCCACTTCGAGTGGGTGTAATATGGATGCAAAGAGGACATAATATTTCCAATTATGCATTTAACACGGACATGTACAGTTTCTGGCTCAGTTGAAGGAAGTTGTCGTAAAGTACAGTTTGTGCTGCTGTGACAAAGTGTTCAGCATTGTGAGCTTTTCAAAATAGGGTGTTTGAGTTGCCCATTTTCTTCATTAGTCCCCATTGTTGTGACAGTCTGAAGATAAATTTGCTGAAATAGCTGAGTCATGTAGATATGGTTTTTGAGGACAGACTGCACTTGGCTAATTACTACTCTAAAAGACAACAAAACAACTCTTAGAGCTTGACAAATTTAGACAATAGACCATTAAGTGCACTTGTAATCACTGAGTTATCATCAAGGCTTTTTATTCATTCGGCTGTAATTATTTTTTATTGCAAATGTTTGTGGGGGGAAAATGCTATTCATACGCAGCCAGTGTGCAGCTGAGATTTCAGAGGGCAGAATTAAACTTGCAAATTTCTATCATCTGTGATTAATGCCAATACATATTCACCACCAAAAACAAAATTAATGTTGAACCCACTCAGGGAGAGAAGATGGAAATCAGGGCAGTTCTAAAGATACTGATTGCAGAGAGAGAAAGGAGGTTGAGACTGAAGCGGAGCACCCATCGACTGGTGTAATTCCTCAATTGTGTTACGAGCTGGATGCTGACAACAATTACATGGACAGAGAAACACGAGGAGTTGGAGATAATACTTCACTGGTATTCCTGATCAGTCGTGTTCTGCTTCAATGTAACTTTCACATTAAATTCCTGTTGTGATGATAAGAAATGCAGCAAATGAGAATGTGTCCCAAATTCATCTCTCCTTGGGGATTAGAAAGCAGTTGCTGCTACAATCTGGAGAGAAAAAAGGCTCCTGATGGTGGCAAAAAAAAAAAGAAAAATCTACAGAGAAAAATCATTTTCTGCAAACTTGATATTCACCACAAAGAAGCTTCGTTTTTTTTTTTTGGTTATTTTTCTACCAAAAGGATCTAATTCTGGATCTGCAGCAGCTGAAATCAGAGGAAAAGCAGTGAGCATGAGCAGGGATGTCAGAGGAGTTAAGTCACTGCATTAGGTCAGGATTATTGACCACAGTGATTTACTGCAACCCGTTTAGTTTCTGGCTAAAAAAAAAAAAAAAAAAAATCTGAAAGCCTCTTCATTTGCGGAATTTCACACAGAGATAACTAATGCTGAGAGGCATCCGGCCTCTCTCGCTGTGCTGCTGCTTCACAGCGGCCATTCAGCTAAGCAGCTGAGTGGAAGTGTAATCACTGTTCAGGCAATATTCCCAATCTCAGAAAAATACCAAAACAGATAAGACCAGCCATGAATAATATCCACGACTGCCAGTCCTATACACTAGATGTACAGTGTAAGTAGAGCACAAACTATCAACACACTGGAACTGTAATGTGGCACCAGAATAGGCAGTGATATACTGATGTTTACTCCAGCCATATAATATCCTCTAATAAATGCAATGGCTTGTAGTAATGAAACTGCCCCGTGAATAGCTTCCCTTAACAAAAGATGTTTTTTTTTTTCCCATTACTATCCAATTTCCTGCGTGTGAGCAGACCTTTTTCTACTGTCGCTTTGGGTGCAATGACAAATGCTAATAAAGTCCCCTCAGCAAAAGTACACCTCAGTTTGTGTATCAACATCGTCTGTTTTGTATGCTGATAATTGCTTTTACAGTATGTCCCACATCTCCGGGATGAATCACTGCTTTCACTGGCACATCTCGGATTCATGTTTACCTCAGAGATTGCATCAAAACACAGGAGCCCCTCCTCAAAGTTATATCGCCGCTCCTCTCCGTGAAGAGGCTTGGAGGTATCAGATAGTGAGCTGTGTATCCAATCACATTTCATTCTGCGCCTTCCTCCTCCAAAACACCTCACCTTGCATCCGTGGAGGTTACGCGTATCTGAGTTTGACTTGCAAACTCGGTAGATGAAGCATTGAGAAAATCATGTGGGAAGAAATGTTTAGTCATAATGCTTGTGCAAGTTGCATGTGCGCATATGTGATGTTGGGATAACGATGTTCCAGTGGTAACAGTTTGTAAGATACATGTCACACAGTACAGGCTGTACATAATAAATATGAAAATAAAACCAACATCTTCCGTGATCAGCTTCCCAGACTTTATTTTAGCGTGTATCGGGACTCTATATTATAAAGTCAAGTTTAATAGGCTGCTCTGTCAAGGCAGTGCTGAGGGATGAAAAGGGTTCCTGACACCAGCTAAGCCCCTGAGAACTCCAGACAGCAAAGGATTGTGGGCCGAGGAGCAGGAGTCTGTGCATAGTCTTGATGATTATCCATTTCCCAGCAAGCTTCATAGCATGAGGAGCGTGGAGCCGCTACCTCTCAATTAACATCATCACTACACACACACTCGGGAGGTTTACAGGTACACAACACACTGTGCACATTCTCTCTCCTTCCCTCTCTTTCTCTTTCTGTGTCTCTCGCTCTCTGTGTGCAAGGGATAACAATGGCCAGAGGTTGTCAAACTCCCCCGCTCCACCATAAAGCCATCACGCTGTGCCTGTGGCCACCACGTCGCCTCAGCCAATTATAAATCAATTAATCAGCTCAAAGTCTGTGTTCCTGCTAATGGTCTATGTGTGCTTGGATTGATAAGGCCAATCATTGTTGGTGTTGATGCTCTTATTCCTCCGTCACCATTATGTTTTAACAAAAGCTGTATATTTAATCTGGAAGATCTGGAGCAGACAGAAAGCAATTTGCTCAGGGTTATAAGTTAATTAGCTTGCACCTCATGGTAATTTCAAATATGTATTTTGTTTCCATTTGCAGAGGATTATGAGGCACCGGCCCAACTTACACGGACATGTACTGGTTGCGTATTTGATTTCTTGCCGTGAGTCAGATGTGGAGGATCGATACAACTCGTAAGTATGTGTAGTACACACTGTATATGGTACATCAAAATATTTAACAGCAGGGCAGGATTAAAAAGGCTGATGCTCTCTCTGATTCAAATTAGACTTCATTTGAATTGTCAGACATTAATTCAGAAAATTTCTTTTTAATATATGCCTTTCACAATCTCAGTCACAGTCACGGATTTGTGAAGCTGTAACCCTGTTACAGCACTGAGGTATGTTAGCAATCCACAGTACTTACCTACTTACCATTATTATTAAGTTTCGTGCCCTAACTGTTGGTAGCATTACATTAAGATTAGTGTTAATGTAACTGTGTGGGGTCCATTTGTGATTTACCCATCTTTTATAATGCTTCAGATTAGAGGTTCAATTTGCAGCATTGATTCTCCAAGAAATTCATTCATATCCAAGCAGAGTTTGTTTTGAAACTGAAATACCTCTGAGTCAGTACTGAAACAGTATACTGAACTGAATCAGAAAATCCTCTGAATTGGAACTTAATCAATGTCTTAAATCAGAGAATAGTATGGGTAATAATATGGGTTTTAGTTTGGGCGGCAAAGGGGGCGCTGGTGAACTGCTGTAGCTGGCAAGGTAACAGCTAACATTTTGGATGGTCAGGTTAACACCGACCAGTCACAATAGGTGGACACTCGCTATTGCCATGCAAATTTGTAAGTTGTGTAAAAAGACAACGGCGAGGCACAACATGCGAGCAAATCCACTAATGAAACAAACTACGCTTAGCACCAGTGGGGGCAGTTGCCAGGCAACCAACAGAGACTGGTGAAATTGATGTTTCTAGGTGTAGGATTAAATTGCTGATATTTTGAGGTATGTTTGATGAACTGAGCAAAGCTAGCTGTTCCTCCATGTTTTCATTCCTTATGCTAAGATAAGCTAACTGGCTGCAGGCTGTTCACATATTTACCATACTATACAGTATGTGACGTTTGTGCCAGCTGTATCAATTGTTGTATCTAGAGAGCAAGTAAGTGTATTTCCTGAAATGCTAGTGGAAGTGCCATTCTTTCACCAACACTCCATGTTTGCTAGCATGCTTCAAATCATCCTCCTAGATCCAATACATCCCTCTCCCTCCCACATACAATCTTTGCTCCATCTCTATCCATCAACTCTGCCATTTCTTCCTGCAGTCTCATGTTCGGTTCCATATCTCCCTGTCTTACCCCTCCCTTTCCTCCCTTTCCTCTTTCCCCATTTTCCCTTGGTTACCCCATGGCCTTTCCGCATCCATTCCATCCACTATCTGTGCTTCATTTGCCTCAGGGCAGTCTGGATGTATACTTTATATATTTGTGTGTAGTTTCCCTGCAAAGATTCAGCTACAGCAGAAGGATAGAGCTCTCCAGAGGTCAGACCTGTGATGGACACACTGGCCGATACTGACACTGCCCCACAGCGCTTGGAGGCAGCCTCTGGTGGCCTCTGGCCTGCATCTTCTCCCGTCAGTTCCCATGACAGTACACAAGATCTTATCACAAGAGAAGAGAAGAGAAGAGACACTGCCAGTCACTACAGAGACATAATGGACACAACAGCATACACACATCGTCTCAAATGAACACCTGGCCGGTCTTGGTGACAGCACCACACACCGAACCATTGCAGCCGACAAAACTGAGTGACAGCGATGTCGCTTTCCACAACAATGCAATTAAAAGCTACAATAACTGCCTACAAGAAGTGAGTGAGGCTATTATGCTGTCAGAGGTTTGACGGATTTAAGACGGCAGCATTGTAAAGGCTCCTCCTTGACGATGTAAAATCAAAATTTTCACCTCGACATGAGTTACTACAACTCCCTGGGCCTCCTTTTCCCCTCCCCTTAATGCATACTGGGAAGTGGATTCATTGAGCTGGGCACTCTGGTAACCCCCCTCCTTTTCATTATCATCTTTAACAACTGTCTGTGGCACGTTTACAAGGCCGCTCATTTGAAATCATAGCATCAGTTTTCCTCTTCCCACTGCAGCGCCTGTGGAGCTACTCAGAGCAGAGGACCTCTACCCCCTGGTGGTTGGGATGAGTAATGCAGCTGAGAGGTTACTGTAACAGTGTTGCCTCAATGGCAGGAAAAAGCTCGGTCGCGCACCACTGACTACTTTGATTCATATTCATATGAATGACATGGTTTCCAGAATTCCTTTCTCAGATTTATCAAACGCTTGCTGAGTAATGGTAATCCTGAAGAGCAAAACATCCCAAAAAGCACCTTAATTGCAAAGAGTATGTGAAATTGGGTTTGAGGGCTTAAGTCACTGGTGTGTAGTGAATCCATGCATGTGTTGGCAAGATTACTTATTGTGCAGCCTGATCATACATATGCAAATGCTTTCTCATGATCCCAGAGCATTGAAAGAATTACAGCAAGCATCCGTCACACTGAAAGATTCTATACTGGCCCATATAATCACTCAGCTGAATTGAGGGCAAGTGGGAAAGAAAGGAAGTGTTTTTCTTTCTCTCCACATCAGCATTCAAAGACCAGAAAGGGATAGAGGGAGAGGGAGAGAGCTCCAATGTACTGCTGCACAGATGCTTTTGAATCATTTTCAAAGACCTTTTCTTACCAAACACGCCCCCCTATGCACAGTGATCGGGTACAGCTTTTTGGTAAATATTTGATAGTGTGGCCCTGTGTCTTTGAGACATGGAGAACGTCCATGAGGAGTTGTTTTTAGGTCAGCTCCAAGAAAGCTTTCCCCTTCGTCTCCTTCTCCTTCTTCTTCTTCTTGTTCTCCCTCCTCCTTGCTCTCTCCTGGTGTAAACTGCAAAAGGACAGGATGTGATAGGTGGAGGAGATTTGTTTGAAATTTGCCCCAGTTCAGGGAAAAAAAAAAAAAAAAAAAAAAGACATCAAGCGCGCATGTGTGTAAGTGTGTCAAGAGATAACGGTGGATACCCCCTGCCTCTTGCTTTCCTCCCGCAGGTTACACAAGCAAGTCAGGGCTTTCATCCATGTTAAACAATGTGCCACCTTCTGTGAGGAAGCAGGGAACTGGAGATAACCCTGAGACGACGTGAGAAATAATAATTGTTGACTTGGATGTGGGAGCAAACATGTATGAAAATGATAAAGTTACGGCGTGGTGCCATGTACAGAACCTCTGTTAATCAAGTATGACAGGTTTTCTAAATAACATCAAAATGCAGGTAAACATGGGTGTACAGCTCAATAATATGCCACTATACCTTAATGAGGTTTAATTGATTGGAGATTGATTGTACCTTGAGCTACGTTTTACTTTGAAGGAACAGCCACATGGGGCTCAGTCTTAGTAATTCATATGAGGTGACCATTAAAATTCATACATGCAGCGTTTTCTCGAAACAGTCGTCTCAACTTGATGACTTAACACTTCTTGACAAGATTTTTATACAGCAATTTCATCAGACTTGCTCTGCGTGTTAATGGTACACACCTGGCGTCGCTAAGTAGCTACACCACCCACAGACTTCAAAGTAAGCGTGTGTGTGTGTGTATGTGTGGGTGTGGATTGTGGGTATAGAGGAACCTGTTGGCACCATTAGTGCGGGGTCACTGGGGACCCAGTTAATGGGAAATCGTTATGTAAATCCAATCTAATTAAAAATTAGAACCGTGCTAGTCAAGTCCAAGGTACGGATGGGGAGAATGGACTTTAAATCATATTATTACTGTGCCTCATTTGCATAACCTAATTCACCATCATGCAGTATATTTCTCTTCACACTCATATCTGGTTTCATCTCTGAATAAATCTAAACAAATAACTGAGCCGTGTTACCAGGTCAGTTAATAGACTCTGACCTATGTCGCCTGGGAGTTTAGAGTTTTTTTAGAGTCTTTTTTCCAAGGTAAACTCACACTTGTGCTCTTTCAGGCAGGAGGAAAGATGTGAGCGACTTCAGCAGCCGCCATCACGTCTTGACGACATGTCAGATGTCCTCTCGAATTTACCTCGCAGGATTATCCTAATAGCTGATGCGCGTGAGAGCCAGGCTGTAGGCCGTAAGTTTTAACACCATGATTGCAGAGTCTGTCACATGATTAGGAGGCTTAGCTCGTTACCATTGATACATGGCAACAGTGAACACGTGTGGGTGTAATGTACAGTATCTGTACTGCATGTATGTGTGGAGATGAGAGAGAGAGAGGGGAGGGGGGTGTTAATTTAATCCATTTCAATGTCATGCATTCATGCGTCTCCAGCCCACATGGGATTACCAGACACATGCACACATTATCTTACAGTTTGTACTGTAAGTATAAATGTATTTCTAATTATAAGAGTTTCTCATTTCTAATTAAACATTTGCTTGGCATTTTTATTGGACTTGACTTTGACTTAGAGCTGGTGGCTGACATACGATGAGGGGTGAATTTAAATTTGAGGTGACGAGGCAACAATCAAGAGTTTTATGTACGCCAAACAAACAAGGGTGTGAAGATTCTGTCAAGTTGGTCAACATGATTAATTCAGAAAACAACATGACATGTAATGTAGAGAAGAAGAAAGAAGAAGAAGAAGACATGAAAGAGCTGATTGTGCAAAACAAAATGCATCGATGTTGCTCCCGAGCTGCTCAGCCTTTTTTGTTTTGTCTCTAAAGGCTTAGCCAATTTAGGCAAAGTTTCATTTGCATTTTTCATTTGCACAACAGAAACTAATGAGGAACTAATTCAAACCAGTGCCTGTTGTGACAATGTTGTTAAAAGTTGATAAAAATTCAATCAATGTACTGGGAGTCTTAGCTTCCAATGACAGACAGCCATGAGTCAGTTTATGAAGGCTTGCACTGTAATGTATTACAGTATTACTCTTAAAATATCATCCTGTAGATTATGATACTATCATATCTATAGAGGAAGTAGGGTTCAGATTTTTTCTAGTCTAAAAAAGTAAATAGCAGCCATTAAAGCAGCTAAATTAAAGTTAAAGTTTTCAGAATCACATACCAGGCAGAATTGATCTGTTGGTGTGTACAGTAACTGAACTCTGCTCCTTCTATAATTAATGTTACCATATTGTATTGGCTGAGTATACCTCTGCTATACTCAGTTTCTAAACAAGTCAAGTGAAAACTCAAGTGTTTATTCAACACAGTCTGATAGTGGCCCTTCTTAGGTGCATGTTCATGTTTCTAGTCTTGAATTGAGGACACAGTCATATTTGGATGTGATCGCACTCCTCTCACAGAGTCGATGTCAGGAAGTGGTTAAATGGCCCTCTGTAAAGTGTTACCATTTCAGTTTTCCTTTGAACTCCCAAACACCGGCAGCGTAAGTGATCTGAAGTGATGGTTACAGGCTATTTGTGCAGCTGTGAGGTGTGTGCTTTTGGTGTCATGTGTCTACAGGCTTGCACTTACTGTACCACCCAGATGAGCTGGATGAGCTGGATTTGTTCAAAATCGAAGCAGCGAACCATTAATGATGATAGAATGAGAATTTCATTGGAATAGTAGTGAATGTAATGTGCGTGTTTCAGTGCTTCCAGGCATGGCAATACACAATATGTGTGTGTTTTGTGTGGGAATGTGTGTGTGTGTGTGTGTGAGAGAGAGAGAGAGGGAGATTTGGCATGTGTTCTACAGGGGCCTGTTCAGCTCGTGCAGAGCAGCACTCTGGGACAGTATCAGGTTACCTTGCATCACTGCACACAGACAGCTGCGGAACAGTTATTTTTGATGGTGGTACAAAGTATGTATGGACTCCTACCTCAGCAAATCTTTTGTCTGCCTGTACACACACAGTATATATGTATGAATGTCTGTGTATATATGTGCAGTCAGGCATTTGCATCCTCTCTGGCTCTGCAATTGTGGTTTGTGTTTGCAGGGGAACAGCATGTCCCCCTCACCACCGCTCAGACACCAAGGTCGACCAGACTCACACAGACGGACAGAAAGCTCTGGATGCACCTCTTCCTCCCCTAAAGGCTGCACACACTTTCAGCATCTGCCCATAGCCCACAGTGAACTAATATCCACCTGTGATTAACCTCGCATTACCGAGCCCAATGTGTTATTGTCTGGAATTCGGAGCCTTGAGGCTGCACTGACTCATAGTGTAGTCTCATAAAACGCACCATTAAACAATTATGAGGCTATACGACCGCACCACCTGACCGTAAGCACATCCGCAGCCAGTGTTGTCTTTGGAGGTGGGCAAAAGGGGGCTAGGTTTCATAGGGGATGTGGCAGGGGCCGATTATGGTGCCAAAATTATTGACCCTTAATCCCTGTGGTTCCCCGGCCTGTTTTTATGTGGTGACAGCAGGACACTGAAGGAGCCGAATATAGTCCAAATAAGAACAGCTTGCATAGTTAGAAGAAGTAGAAGTACATGTTGTAATGAGTCATACACACATAAACAAGCTTGATTTAAAATTCTGCGCAGCATTGACATTTTAAAAAGAAAAATGCACTTACAGTCTGAAGTGCATTAAGGGAGACCAGTTGCAACTAGTTATCATGCTTGTGTAATGTGTTGTTGTTGTTGTTGTTGTTGTTGTTGTTGTTGTTGTTTACTTTGGCAATGATCCAGACCCAATATACGAAAGTTGCTGTGCGGATCCACACTGCCCAGAGAGTTGAAGAGTGTTGTACTTTGACTCGTTGACCTCTGTGGTTCTTGCTTGCGGCTAAAAAGCACTGATTGTGCTGTGATTGTATCAAATGAATATCTATTAACTATGCAGGAACAAATCAGCAATTGCAAAATTAAAGCACAACTCATTTTCTGGATACAATATCACATTTGTTAGCAAAGCTAATGTTAGCTTGTTATGAGATTTTATTTTAGGGTGAAAAATATTTCACCCCAGTTTCTGGGACAGTCACTGATAATGTCTCAATCATAATGTATCTGGCAGCTGGTAGCTTTTTACCTGCTACTTATAATTTAGGTTTCCAAATACCTGATACAACACCATCTATACATAATGATACGTTACATGACTTGCAAATAACTGAGTTACCAGTAATGTGCAATTAGTTTTTTTTTCCCCAGACACAGCTCATAATCTGCCCATGAATCAGTCAGTCAAATATGCAATCTTAATTTTGTGTTTCACAGTTAAACACTGTCTCAAAACCCAAACTGCCTCCACAGATATGGAGCAGTGAAGTGTTATTAAATTTCTTACAATTATTCTTTGAGAGTTTTGTTTTAATGTTTCAAGGGGTTTTGTAATAATCAAAGCTAAATAGAATTTAGTTGTTCAGAGTTAATTGTCTGGCGAGTGTCTCTTGCAACGAGATGTATGAGTGATGATGAATACAAATAGGTCAAGTCTTTGTACCTAACTGATTGCTTTCGTGTGCATGTGTGTGTGTTTTATGTGTGCATGCAGCTGGTGATAGCAGCAGCATCTCTCTAAGTCTTCCCACAGGTCACAGCTCATCTCCTCCTTCATATTTTAAGCATGAAATTCTGCCAATAAAGCTGCTTTTTATTGGTGTCAGATCGTTTCCCTGTAAAATGCTGCATTGACTTCATCCCCCTCCTGTCCTTCTGATTCTTATTCATTTGCAACCTGAGATACCTGAGTGTGTGTGTGTAGGTGTGTATGTGTTTGTGTGTGTGAAAAAAGAGAAAAATGAGCTCCTGTCAAGAGCCTCTGTGTAATATATTGTAACCTTCTAACAAGATGGCCACATCCTGGTCGGTGACATTGTGACATACATTTACAGAACTTATGTGTGAGTGTGTGTTTGTGTGTGAGTGTGTGTGTTTTAGCTCAGGGGAACTAATAAGGCGACTAGAACCAACACAGCAGTGTGTCACAATGAAGGTCACAAGTTCAATCCCAGTGTGTAATGCCACTCTGGTGACATTAAGGTAGACTGCCTCTTTACCTCTGCTAACTTGTGCCAGTCTTTGGTACAGAAGACACCGTGACTGAAACACTATTATGCTCCTTAAGCCTCAATTACAGCATGAAATCTTATCTCCTACGAGTTAATGTTCTCCTTTCAACATCTGAAGGGCAATTGGCCACACAAGTAGGAAAAATCGTTGAGGAAATCAAACAGTGAAAAAAAAATCAAAGGATCTCTTTTAAAACTTCTTTCTCTTCCCATCTTTCCTCCTCTTTTTGTGTCATGCACAAGATGCCATCCAAAGACCCCTTTAACCTGCAGGATGAACTTCGGGTCCCCTCTCAGATATCCTCATCTCTGCGTGTGATGAGAGAGATGGGGTCAGCTGTTTTGATCCCCTATAGCTGAGACCGCGGGGACCTTTTGTTGATCTGGTCCCAGAAGAGGTGGCTATAATAGCATTTTCTGTAGAAATCCTAGGAAAAGATACAGCTGGGGAGGGGCGGGGACAACATGTAGGAGAGGAGGCCGCTGTGGCCACGGGACTGTAACACAATTACATCCTGATAATCAGTGCTGCCTCAGCCCTCAGCTCCTTCGGTCAATGTGATGTATGTTGAATTAGAGCAACTCGTAACCGTTTATGGGTGAACCTGTATTGATACTCGCTGCTTCTCTGAGCATGTGTGAGGATCAATGTGATGTGATGTGGGTACTACAAAACAAGAAGGAAAGGTCATGACATTACATGTTAACATTGTGTTAACATATCCCATTATATTATCAACACTAATATCTATTAAAGCCTTTGTTACTTACATTATAACCTGGACCTTTTATCATTAGTCACAAGGCAAATATCTTGCAACTATAATGTAATAACAGATAATCAGATCTCATGATCTTATAATACGTGCCATATGGTGCCTGGTATGTCGTGCCACAGCTGTGAATGTTGACCAGCCAATTGCTTATCGCGCCGCGTTGGCTCATGATCAGGGGATCTAAACAAGGACAACCAGCCCGGGGGTTCATTGCCTGCCTGTCACACTGTCGAGCGTTTCAATCAGTCATCTCCTTAATAATGTCCTTGTTATTGATTGCAGTTGGGAAATTATCCGCTCGCTTCTGATGTGTTTGTTTGTTGTCCTCTGCTTTGACACAGACCATGTAAGAACAATTACTGGTCTTGATTTGTTATTTTATTCTGTCTAATTATTGTTATTTTTGTGCTTCTGTTGTCACCCGTGTCGTCTGCTTCATTTAATCCCAAAGCACCTTGAATTAAGAAGACTTGTTGTAATGATTTTGTGTACTTATCTGTGATTTTATCATTATTTGTTAATTGGTATTCTTTCAGCCCACTGCTAATAATAACCTTGACTTGTTTCTGAGTTTACAAAAAAATGATGAGATGTTCTCTCTCCTCAGTCCAAGCACAGTTTTCTTGGATAAATATTGACAATCTTTCTGTTCATTGTTGGACCACAGTTTTTCAGATTTAATCCTTGGAAGTAAATTGAGCATGATGATTGACAGCAGTTTTATAACAGTAATTTAATCTCATTGTCCATGTCACTAGCAGCTACAAGCATTCTCCAGCTTGGACTGTGTTTGAGCGCTAGAAGAATCTAACAACTAGTTGTTGAATTAAAACATTGTGTGAAAATTTAGAATTAGGTTTCGAACCACACTGGTAGAAACAACACAGGGTGAAAGATACAAGTACATTTATACAACAGGCCAAGAAGAGTGTGACCCTCAAGTGTTTATATATACTGTATGTCAAAACAATATTTGGTTGCTAATGCATTTAGTTACTTCAAACACGTCTCTTTGTCTTAGCCTTCAGTAATGTCTATTTTGTGTTTTATTTAATTGTTTTATTCCCATCAAATCTTTTACCTCAAACTAATTGGAGATTACGATGCTTTCTTGAATATGTCTTTTTTCTTACTTACTAAGAAGTGCTATATCAATGAAGTTTATTATTCTATTTCTAATGATACGCCATTCATTAAGCTGGTGAATATACAGCAATAAATAAACTAGTGAAGAGAGAGTACTGATGAAACAATGTTTTGTTTGTGTTTGACCCTTTTGAACTGTTTTGGTTTTCTAAGAGAGAAGTCAGAAACGCTGGAAGTTTGTAGAGTTGCTTTCTCTGTGTGTGTGTGTGTGTGTGTGTGTGTGTGTGTGTGTGCTCGTCCCTCTGCCAGCAGGTCTGGCAATAGGCGCTGACACATTGCAGACTGTTTAGAGGTTCAGGGGGATAAAAAAGGTCCCTCCAGCGACTTAAGTCCAGGGGGATTCTTGCTTGCAATTATCTACAATGTTGTGACATTTCCATGCTGTGTGAAAAATGAGGGGAAAAAATTACTGCTCCGATTCAGATGCCTGTTTTGGAGTACATTATCACTTCATATCCAAACAACGTATCTGTGCTGGGTTACATCCCTGCAGGCTATCACTGAAGGGTAATCCACTCTGCAGCCTCTGGTGTCATGAGTCTAATGGAGGCTTGTGCATGGGAATCAAAGTGCCAAGAAGTGTGTGCTGAATAAATAGTGTTCTCTGTCTCCACCATGCACCATGAACTTAATACATGGCTAATCGACGTGGCAAGCTGTTAAGAGGGGCTGAGACCTCGCCTGCTTACGGAGCACAGAGTCAAGACTGCACAGGCAGTGATGAAGTACATGCTCTTAAAGTATACTCAGGGTCTGCAGGTACACAACAGTGGCATCTTTGATAGAAAGGCTTCAAGTTTTTTGTTGAAGTGTGTATACTGCACATGATAAATATACAAATGACTCAAATGGTATTATGTGAAATAAAAGGCAACGTTAGTGAACTGAGGTATGAAGATTTATCAGTGATCTCTGCTCACTGGTCGAGTGTAAAATCTTATTATATCTATGTTTAGCTTCTATATGTTCAGTTATACAGTAACAGTGGATTAAATTACTGCTGTTGCCTATAGCAACGATCCCACAGAGAATTACGACCTGACTGCACAGTTCCCCTCAGTGCTACGTCGCATTTCCGCACCTCATTGTTTTAGTCTTATGACTTGTAACTTTACTGAGCAGCTGTTATGCGTGCTGGGTAAACGGTATAAACTCAGGGTATTGGACTTAGATTGTCATGGCGATGTATCTTATGTCTTTGTCGGCCTGTCGTGCTTTCTGTATTGTTCTCTTCGGAATGCTGCATTTGCTTTTGTGATTTGTAATCGCTGTCATTCAACTGTCAAATATTATTTCACGCTGCTGAGTGCCACCGGCAGACGATGAATACCCGGCTGCTTTACCGCTTCACAGAGCTTCCTGGATGTGTGCGCTGGACTTACATAGGGATAAACTTTGTCTATAATATCAAACTGACATTTCTTTTGCTGGAGCAGTGGCGCCACGTTTCTCACATAAACAGCATCACTCAGTCAGCTGTATACTTTACTTTCTAAAAATCCACTTTAAAAGATATTATGCCACACGTCTAGTTGACGGCTGAATGAATTTTCAAAGCTGCGGCTTTTACATGCCATTTGATGATGAATCTTTCCATTCTTTCTTTTTATTTCCATTTCTTTCTCTTCATAGTGGTTTAAAGAAGACTGCATTTGCTCTCCTCACTGAAGCCCTGTAAGGATTTGCAGTGAAAGATTGACAGAGTGAATGATGAGCGCGACGATATTGAGGTGAAGGTGGCCAAGAATGAGAGAGAGGTACTTGTCTTTGTAATGGAAATGAACACAAGTTTAACTCCGTGTCAGAATTTTTATGGAAGCTAACCGCACTTCTACTTTACCTGAGATAACCTCCAGCCCCTTTGAAGATCAAATGCTACACTCTCATCTTAATCCTCCTTCCAAGATTATATCTATTTACGTCTGTAACCACACCAAAGTGAAATTATGATCTTGTATGCACTGTCTGAACTCACAGAGATTGGTATGAAAAGCCGTGCGTCATGTCAGATTGGATTCTGCAGACTTTGTGATCTGCCCTAATCCACAAAGGATACAGAATGAAAGATGTTCAGTATTCATGCTGTATTTGCCTGCAACATATCCACACCAGATTGAAGGTTATAGAGCGAAATAGTCAAAATAGAAAAAAAAAAACCTTGCCTACCCTCGCTGCTTTTTTTTTTTTACAGTCCACTTCGTTGTTTTTGATGTTGGAACAGTAGGTCCACGAGACGCTGAACCTGCAGCGGGAGTAGCGGTCCAGAGACTAAATTGAAACTCCACGCAGAAAAAGGAAGGTATAAGGCTGGAGGCAGTGGCTTAGTCTACTCTTTTCTGATATTTCTTATATTTGAGTGGAGGGTTCATTTCTTGGCATTTTAAAGCTGCAGATAAGTGCATTATCGTAAAGTGTTACTCTGTGAAATAGGAAATTCTAAGTAGCTCTTATCCTCCATCACAGTCAGTAATGAGTTTCATTTTGACGCCAGGTCACTGGATAATTTGAAGCATGCACAATCACCGTCTGTCATTTTGTATGTCATATATCTTCACATCACATGTACGCTTTTCAGTCCTTAGCCACCTGCAAAGTCTGGTGCTAAATGCAGTACAGTCTGTTCTTAACATAATATTATCTGTCTCTGATCTTTACATCCAAAGCGACAGAAAGAAAAAAAAAAACTTTCAAGCAAACACTCTCACAGGTACTTCAGAGACACTGCACTTAAGGCACAGCTTCATTTGAAGATGGGGGCCAGTAGCCTTTTCTTGAGATGGTAAACGTCACTTGTTAGAACAGGCCAAGACTGCAGCAGCACTTGTTGTACAAGTTTATTGTTAGATGTACAGCTAATGCGTAGTCATTGGAACTAAAAGCAGGGCTATTATAAACCCCAGCAATCCAGTGTTTACAGACATTTAATGATCCCTGTCCTTGGAAATTACATTTCAAAATATGGTGCATTCAAGATCTCAAGAGTTTTCATTGCAACTGAAAGATAATGTGGAATAAGGTGAGTGAGTCTTATTCTATGTGGGTCAAGGTTGGCCCACACAATCAGCACTTCTCCCTCTCCTAATAATACATCACATTTTGCAGTTTTTAAAAGGTAATATTGAGCTCCATGACTCTAAAATGTAATGAAGTATAGTCTGTGCAGTTAGAAGGTTTAAGAAGCTGTTAAGGACACATCTTTGAGGACAAACGTGCTGCACAGACATCATTTAAAAGACTAAAATAAGCAGGTAATCCAGTTTCTGCTCTTTGTCTGGTAATGTGGATAAAACCTGCATGAACAGTATGAATGAGGGGATATATTAACTTTGGCTAGCTATGATCTTTTCTGGGAGCCAACTACATATTACTGCTAGATATATGTGTGCACATACAGTTGAATGTATACCCCTGTATATGTATTCATTCATGTGTGCTTGTAGTGTAGGGTATGTGTATATGTATTTGCTTCTTATGTTCCTCTTCCTCCTCCCTATTGGTTGTTGCTGTTGCTCTCATAGATGGCAGATGACGCATCCACATAGATTGAGCTCTTAGCAGAATGTAAACAGGAAGTATAGCATAGCCATGGAGTCTATAGATTCTATTTATTTAGACTGTGTTTGTTTATATTTCTTTAGCACCATCACCACCACCACTATTTGCAGTTCCCATGTGCAGTATAACTCTCACTCAAAGAGAACTTAGAAATGTGGTGATTCTCAGGAAAGTTCTGGAGTTATAAGGATCATATTTTCTCTATAATATTCCTAAGTGGATTTATAGCAGCTGATTCATGGTGGATATAGGAGATATAATATCCTTGGGAAGCATAAGTCATCCTGAGTCTTTGAAAACCTCTTGGTGTAGCCAGTTTAATACAGCCATGGCTGAACTGACAATGATCAAAACACTTACTTTTTGTCATATTTTGCACACAGCATGAACTGGTTCTTTTTGCGTCTTAGTCGTCTCTCTTACTTTCTTTGGCATTTCTCCTTATGAGATTGGACTTTGGAGAAACTGCAGTGTGCTAATTTGTCTTTTATGGAAATGCCCTCAAAACCCAAGAGTGTTTTATTGCAGTTGGCTGTAAAAGGAAAAAAAAATACTTGGCTTGGAAATTCCATCTGTGGCATGTCTGTGTGTTTTGGGTGACCCTTGGTCTTCTATCAAACATGTGGCCCTGCCCCATCAGACTGGAGACTCACAGCTAGCAAAACTGAGAGGGAAATTCAGTTTATAAGAGAGAAGTCTGTCAAGCACGTTCGCAATATTTACATAGAGAAACTGACTTGAAAGTGGGCAGATACTTATCTGCAGTGAGAATAATA
The DNA here is from genome assembly GCA_021432705.1 of Caranx ignobilis. NCBI lineage: Eukaryota > Metazoa > Chordata > Actinopteri > Carangiformes > Carangidae > Caranx > Caranx ignobilis. Next base: position 81,733,681 of record MU269990.1, on the reverse strand, counting down.
CACAACCGCACTGGGACTACCACCACTTGCTACTGTTGTAGCCTTTTCCTCTTTGTTTTTGTTGTCATGCCTGCTAAAAGATAACAGCATTTATTGGAATTTATTGGATCTCTGCCCTGAGTTTGTTTTATTACACCACTGAAAATATTCTGTCTGCTTTCCAAGAAAAAAGTGACCATAATTGTGACCCACCGACCAGTGTTTTACATAGTGATTTATCTACTTTACATTCTGAACTGTTGGTGGCAGTATAGGTCAGGATGCTGACACCATTACAAATAAGGGATCTGACTCATGCTTACAATGTTCACTTTATCATAATCTCCACCAGGGGCTGTCCAAGCATCACCCTCCATTCATCCATTCATCTTGTACTGATGCATGAAATGTGAAGTGGGTCAAAAGGAAGGACAGTGCAATGGCAAGAAGATCAACCCACATTGTGTTTGGACCATAGACACTATCCAGTGTACATGTATGGTAATGTATTTACATGAATGATAATGAAATTAAGCCAGTTTGATATTACAGTTTTAGCAATATCAACTTACACAAAGTGAGCAGGTAGAGTTTCAGTGGACTGTTGAAAAATAAATGCATGTTATGATTGCACATAGCAGAACTACATCTCCACATGTGTACTCTATGTACCGTATCTGCACAATATACATAAGAAAAACAATACAGTTTCCTGATGTTGCATACTCTTCCTCATGTCATTTAGCGGGGTTTTTTTTTTTATGTTGAACAGATGGCCTTGTTGTGATTGGACGCAGATGGGGTTTCCGTGGTAATATCAAACATCCCACACAAATGTTACAGTATATTTGCCCCAGCTTTGACTCCCAAGCAAAAATTATTTCAAAGCTTTATTGTCTGCTGCTGTCCCATGTGTGTCAACGCAGCTTAGACTGAAACAAGCAAGAAACAATCCAGGAAGAGCTATCGTTTTCCCATAAATTGCTGATACCACTGTCTAATGGATCAATGTGAGAGTCTTTGAGTTACTTCTCATGTAACAACCAAAGTCTTTGCTGTGAGATCCAGATATCTATCTCTTTATGTTTGTTGATGTGGCGGTGCTGAGATTTCAGAGGAGCCTAGCAGAGGTGTCATGGGAATGATTCAGTTAAACATCTGTGATGGGAGGTGCCCACTTAATAACCTCAGTGACATGCTTTCTCTTACTCACTTCTCTTTCTTTACTGCAAATCAAAGCCAGGATTCTACATACACACCTTTTCACAAGGGATATGCATATTACATCCAGTTTTTTTTGTTGTTGTTGTTGTTTTTTTTTAGCAGATAAGAAAATTTATATTTTTCACAGGTCATAGTCTTTTTGGTCAAAAGCAAACACATTCAGACCCAAGTGTTTCTAATATAATGAAATGCAACCACTTAAGTGAGGTTTTGCAAGAAAATCAGCAGGAAAATAGCCTCTGACAACGTGGCAATGATCCATTAGTGGTGGGTTTTTTGGTCGTGAATGAGCTTGGTAATGGTTGCAGCCTGGTGAGAGCAGTTACCACATGGACTGTCAGAGACACCCCCCCAGTCTTTAGTCATTTGTTGGCTAATGTATTTTTATTTCTCTTTCTCTCTTTTTTTTTTCTTGTTTTTCACCAGAGCTCCCTTGGTAAACTTGTTCTATTTGAAAAGCTTTCGTTCAGGTTATGGGTTCTTATGAATGCAGGAAGCCAGGTGCTAGAAACGTCTTCGCAATTGATGTCTCTCTCTCTTTTTTTTTTTTTTTTTTTTTAGAGGAAGAAAGAAAAAGATGCAAATCATTTCCAGAATAATGACAGAAAATGGAAAAACATTCTCTTCATGTATGTGGTTTTATGCTCTACACCAGCTCTTGGGAATTCAGTTCAGAGCTACTTTGATGTCATGAAACAGGACATGAAAGAGTTCTTACCTTTAAACCACATTCTTCACATAACTGCACTCAACCTTTTTTTTTTTTTTGTCAAACTCTCATATTTTCCTGACTAGATTCAACATTTCATAAAGAGTCAACAAACATGGGATTCTGTGTTTGCTTTGGTTAGACTTATAGCCAGTGTGACGAAGTCCCCCAGGGACCCATCCCAGGGACCTCGAACATGTGAAATAGTTAGAACTTGAGCCAGGTGGGTTAGAGCAGGGCTTTTAATCCCTCCCTGAGCCTCCTGCACGCTACATGTAATTGATCATTATAAATAATTTTATGTAATGGTATTAGCCGTGCATGAAGGTCAAAGGGCTTAGTGCAGGGAGAGGATTCATTTTCATCATAGACATTAACAGAAGAGGCTCAGATTACTCACTTACTTGCCTTATGATCCACATATATACTGTCAATCCACCTTGATCTAGTGTTCTTATATATTAAACTAATGTGCATTACACACTAATGCGGGGTTGCTTTGGTTTTTAGGGCTGGTATGCCTGATTTTGGTTTCCGATGACTGAAAAATTACTGGATGAAATTCAGTGCGGACATTCTTGGTAATCAGAAGATGAAGCTTAGTGAGATGCCCCCCGACTTCTTTTCTAAAGCACCAATAGCTAGATGATATTTATTTTCCATTACTGTTTTATGATCAAATCCATTCCCATGGGTTAGCATGGAGACATTAGCATTTAGCTGAAATCACCACTGTGCCTCATTGTGCACAGCTCTTGCATTTATCTGTGGATGTGAATATTTTTAAAATGTTTTGTTTCATTCTTGTGATGAATGTGGCACTAATGTCAGCTTTCTCAATTTACTCTTATCCATGTGGCGATTCATTGTTGTTCAGAATATACTTAGTGTAGAACAGGTTTTTTCGCTGTGGAGGGGTGGGATCAGAAAATGTGACATTGTTATGATAATCTTTTTGTTTGCCTATGGAATGTGGCAGGTCAGTTGTCAATATGAGGTCAAACAGGAACTATACACCAGGGAAGGAGTCCAGATGTTTTCTGCTGCCGGTGTTTGTCCTATGTTGACATTTTTGTGTTAAACAGCACACAATAGAGAGACCCAGAAAGGAACAGGAGACAGATAAGTGTGATAACAGTCCTGGATTATACCCAGGATGCTGCAGGTGTTTGGTATGCACGTCGACCAGCTGAGCTACCGAGACATCCTAGATACCAATCATCCATCATACATATACAGTCTGAGTGAGGCTGCAGAATGCGTTACTGCATTTCAAGCTGATGTCTGACATTGATTATTTTTACTTTATACTTAAACAAGGAGATACCATTCTGTTCACAACAGTCCAAGATTTTGAATTGTTGTCATGTTTTATTACACCAACTTTCATCATTAACACCAACACTTCTCTGACTACAGTGTTGAAGGCAGGTCCTATCTTTACTTCAAATGTCAGTTTCACACAACATGGCATCATAGACTTTCATCTCATTTAAAACAACATGATGAAATGGGAAAACGTCAACGGTTTGTTAAAAGCAATGTGGTGTTGAAACCTTGATAACTGGCTCTGAGCAGTTTCATCTGATGTAATGTGTTGAAGGTATATATGTCAGGTAGTTCTGGCAATAAGAATCTCTCTGGCCTGGAGCTGATCTGTACATCTCTGACAGCAGCTGTGAACAGCTCTCAGAGAGCAAAACAGCCAAGAGGTGTAATGTCTCCTCCTTGGTTTGCTGCCAGATAAGTGTGGACTTAAGTCCATATGTTCACTGATCTGCTGGCACTAACATGGCCAAGACTTATGTCCATTCAGATGTAGTTGGGCTATTTTTTTCAGTCAGAGAACCCAATTGTTAAATCACACGTCCACCCGTGAATGTCCCTGAGGAGGCTGAACATAAACTAATGAGTTGCTGAGGTAAACACCTGAGTTCATGATGTGTTTATATATAGCAAGTGACTATCAAGGCATTATACTCTAAACATGCCCCGGCTATGGCATCGCTTTTGGCAATCAAATTTTGCTATGCAGTGATTTTTGGATCAGAGTAATGGAGGTTTGAGGGGCCAAGATGTTGTGTGCAAACTGGATCTGGAGTTAGGGTCTGAATTTAAACTACAAAATGAAGGATGACAAGTTTATCTTGGAATACATATTTTTTAAGGAAAAAAAATAAACAGTTTTCCTTTAATTTGTTGAGCTGGATATCCCTCAAACATCCTTTTCAATCTCTCTCCCTCCTTATGCACGCTGACTCTCATTTTGTCACTCTCTCACACACATACACACACAGAGCATCCACATGCACTCCCCACATTTGCACACAGTTGTAAATGCACACAATCAAGAGACTGCATTTATTTCACTTTATCTTAAAGAAAACACATGCAAAAAGAACACCAGCGCATATGGAGCTCATTTCTGCACCAGTGGCCTAATGCTCTTAAGTTCACTCTTTGTTCTGAGCAGCATTGTTTTAAAGGGGAAAAACAAAGCAGGGCAGTGTCCACATGCTGCTGTTTCATAGTAGAAAGTAGAACACTGTGGCTATTGTCTGTGTCACCACTGCATCTTTGGCAAAACTGCTGACAGAGAAAAGGGCAATAGAAGGGGAGCGTTAGGTGGGAACTAAAAATTACACCACACTTTCATCAATTCCTAATCAAAACCTTTAAATTTCCATAGAGTATATGGAGAAAATGCCTCTTGATGCATGACCATCAAGTCAAGAATTGATGGTCATAGTAATGACAGGCATGCAACCTTTAACGAGGACACACTGAAGTCAGTTTCTGGAAATTTGGCAACCATGGTGCATTCAACAAACTACTACTGTGAATACTCCAGTATTTTAAGGTAGGCTAAATCAGCTAATAATGAGCTTTGCTATTTCTACATCTTCATATTACTACATCTTTAAGAAAGTGAATTGTCAGGTCATGATCAGACGCCTTTATTTACCAAGAGCTGCCTTCAGTGGGGGACAGCAACACCAGTTTTGAATCTTGCCTCTAACACGTTCTCTTCTACTTAAGTTTGCATGCTAACCAGCTAGCTGCAGCTCGCCTCCCCACTTTCGGATAGCTATTCATTGTAGTTTCCAATCTGCCCTGAAGACATAGCTCTGCTCAGAGGGCGTATTATAGCTTCTTGTCCTGAAAACTCCACAATGGCTGAAGCTCTTGGCAAGCAACCATCGCCACCACCCACTCCCAGCAAAAAAACATGTTCAGAAAACGTAGAATACTTTCAAAATATATCCCCTCTAACACAAAGACAGTTCAGTACTCCTTGTCCACAACTTAAACATATCTGTGTGTGTGTGTGTGTGTGTGTGTGTGTGTGTGTGTGTCAAAGTGGGGTTGGGATGCCTATAAATTCTGGATATGGCTCTGAATGTACAATTGTATGAAAAATACAGTTCAGTATATGTTGTTTATGCTTATGATTTGTAAACAGATGTGTATGCATATGCATTATATTACCTAGCTTTTTGTTTCATTAGTATGCTATTTTTGTGCAAATGTCAGCATGTTAATATGCTGGACAAAGATGCTAAATGTTATCATTGTTAGTTAACTAAAAAGAAAAACCTAACTGAAAACTAAATTATTGAGTGCAAGAATGCTAAACGCTGTGTCTAGCATCACAGAGCTGCTAGCATGACTTAAACAAGCTATCTTATACTCAAATATGAAATGTTGGCAGTAATATAACAAATGTTAAATATTGATTTTGATTGTTCAAACTGAGCACTGAGCTAAAATCTGAGGCTGGATAAACTACCACATCTGTTTGGATTAGAAAACGGTCAAGGAATTTAGCAAACGGATTCAAGGTCCATGACACTGACATTTTTGCCTCTAGTTGAAAGAATGTAATGTTCAGAACAGTTGAGAATAGGAGCGCCTCCTGACATACAGAAATGAGTGAGCTCTGTGACTCAACACTGCGGCTACATGTTAGCTTGTGTTGAGTTAGCAGAGTACAGCCCACAGTTGTTTGACATGGAAAAAGTGTAATGTTACAGTCTAATATTGATAATAGTGTCAGCGGTTACTTGGGGTCAATTGCACCACATTTATGAAGTTGCCACCACATCAATGTAAATATGAGACCTTTTAGGCCCACTGCTCTGCCTGTGAGCAATCAGCCCTCCCTTTTGTCCAAGATTAACATTTCATATGATCACTCCTGACAGATGATTTTCTTTCAGAGGCCCCCCGAAGGATAACCAGAAAAGGGCACTTTTAGCCTATGAAGTCACTGTGGCTGTTGGGAGTGTTGCGCTTGTTCTTCGCGGAGTTGACACTTTTCATTTTTCATTTCGGACTCAGACAGGCTTAGTAAAATGCTTTGTGAGTGAAGTCTGAGCTGAGAGCTTAGCGTTCTCGAGAGCGGACAACTCAGCCAAGAGTAGATGTGCGATTATATCTGAAAAGGGAGGGGCTTGAGCGGGTATTCAGTTTGGTTTTATCATTGAGTGTAGTAGTGGACTGGACCGACTGCAGACTGGCTCTCTCTCCTCTCCTCTCACTCGACTCAAGAGCTCTACTTTGTCCCGTTAAGATCCACAGGTAAGCGCAAAAACCCGCCCGCACACTTTGCTAAACTACTAACTCTGACGCGCGTGCACGGGCGGAAGAGTTCACGACCCGAGTGATGCTCTTGGTGAAAGTAAAATACGACGTGTTATTTGACGATGGGAGATTATCACATTCAGGGTCTCCACTGTGCGCATGGGCTGCTGCCGCTGCCGCCGCCACTGCTGCTGATACTTTTCACAACATCTTGCCGCTCCCTCTTTTGTGCGTTTTCCACGCCAGCAGTCAGCTCACAGGCGAAGTACAAACTCGCCATGATGAACTTTTTCAGCGGCTCGAGCGGCGGACGCTGTCACGTAGATGTTGTGCTAACGGCGGGACTACACAAAGAAAAAGCAGAGGCTCGGTTCACTCCTGTAAAGCGCGCACTCCTTCAGATTCTTATCGAACAAAGTATGAAGGGGCGGAGGGGAGGGGTGGGTGTCTCCAAACCCCCGGCCTGCCAAGTTTCTCATCGGCTCAGCAGCCGACATGGCACTGACTGCTGCCTGAGACAACTTTTCAAAGCTGGAACAAAACATTTCAAAGACACACACAGTTTTTTTTATGTATTTCTAACAACCCTTTGTCAATAGCATCCCCCAGACTCTAAAGGGAAGCTGTGTTCTTGACCCATAACAGCAGCAAAACCTGTTGAAATCTTGACATGTGGAAAGTGTACAGACTTGGCCAAAGGCAAAGATGGGCCTCATATGGCTACCATCATGCCGCGAGCACCTCAAAGATCAAATCTGACCGTAAGATTGTGCTGAGTTACAGATTGCAGTTGTCCTCTGGGGGATGAACTTTAAACACATCCAGCATCTCCTGCAGACAAAGTTTGCCAAAGGTAGGCCTGCTCGTTCGCCAGATCAATTCGCCCCTCATCATTTCAAGGTATCACGTTCTTTGTAATTCCACTACCCCTTAGGCAAAAGAGACTCTTCAAATCTCATTGTGGTTGAGTTGGACAGCAAGTCTTTTGATCTCGGCTTTATTACATTGTAGTATCTGTGAAAAGGAAGCATGGAGAATGGAAGAGGGTGGGGGGGGGCTGTAGACGCTAGATCTGTAGGTTCTCTTTTTTTATGCTTTCAGGCTAGAGACAGCCTAGTAATTGTCCATGAAACTGTATCTGATAAGTTGTGCAGTGTTTGGAAAACACGTGGAGAATGCCCTCCACTCCTTATAAGGCGCAGGCCATACCTGGTGATTGGAACAGCCTCTGGAATGCGGTGCATGACAATCCTCCGGTACAGTGTTTAACTGAAGATTTTGTCTCATGTACCACCAAAGTGCTGTGGGATGAGCCGACATCATCATGTTCCAGATGTGGTCATCTGACCTGCTGCTTCCTGTCAATCGCTATTTTAATCAGAACCTGTATCACGGTTAAGTTGTGGCTTGTTTCAAAGGTTATGTAACCATTGGTTTCACTGTGGCAAGTTGGCATACATTCTGTAACTATAACTGATCACATGATGACACCACACTGGCTCTATAAATAGATGAGATGACATCATTAATCGGTCAATACACCTTAGTTCTTACTGGCTTGATGGCATTAGTGGTGATCAGGTGAATTAAACGCACCTAAAATAGGAATTTGAAAATTTGATAGCTCAATATACCATTTCTTCTCTTGAAGAAAGAAAGCAGCACTCACCACTGTGGCATCCATGGAGGGTTTGGTTGTACATGGGTGTGTGCTTGTTGCTTAATGTTAGCTAATTCTTCTCTTTTTTTCTCCTCAGCCCCCCCCCCCCCCCCCCCACTTGTCTCAGCAGGGTGGCAGCATAATCCATTGTTTCAAATTAAAAGCCCTCTGCAGAGTCATTTGTTTGTGACCTCATGATATCGCAGCGGCTGCAATGGTTTTGTAGCACTGGGCTGCCCCCTCTAAATGTAGGGATACGCTGCTATTTCAGCTGTCAATAGTGTTAATTAACTGTTTCAAGTAGATGTCCGTTCATGTCAAGTAACTGTTCCAGGCATTAGTCTAACACTTTTACTGCTTCGACATTTAACCTTAATCTTTAGCTAACTGTTTAAACATCTCTGCTGGCTTCCTAATCTGTTTCCATTAACTATCAATCGCCAATCGCTGGCAATATAAGATGCTTTCCCAAAGTGGTCTCAGGCTTTTTGGACCCCAATTCAAATACTTTTTGGGGATCAAAGTTTGTTTGTTTATTCCACCCAGTGTTTGCATGCATGTTCACATCAATACATACATTCACACACAGCTATTTCTGGGCTGAAACACACAGATAACAACAGGCTTTACAGTCAAATGCATGTAGTGCTTTGTAGTCTACTTAGTAGGGGATTTTATAATTGGCATGATATGATATGGGTGCAGAGGAATCTGGAGGTAATTGCACAGAGTGATAACAGGGTTTTGGCAGTGTGGGGCGAGAGCCAGGGCCAAGGTTAGGGCTGGGCGGGCAGGATGTAGGGAACACTGCCATGCATTTCCGGAGTCTGGCTCTGGACTGCACAGTGCGGTGAAGGCTTCTAGTTACTGTATGCTGGCTCCCTCTCCTCCCCCCTCCCTTCTCTCCCTTCTCTCATACACTTAATTAATGTTAAATGTTGTATCAGGTGATTATTGTGCCTTGTTCTCATCATAATCAACATCTGCTAAAGTGCGGAGCATTCACAGATCTGCCCGTGTGCACATATGTGTTTACATGCATGCAGTATATGTGGGTGCTTTGTTATAGTTTGATCCTAGATACTCATAATCCAGCATAGTATCAAGTTCCAAAGCAGGAATCCAGAGTTTCCCTGCAAGGCAATAGTTTCTTACCACCACTGAGCTGAGGCAGCCAACCAAGTGGCAAACTGAATTTGAATAGAGTGGAAAACTGGCAAAGATAATTTTCTAACACAAATGATCAGACTGTTCAGTTCTTTTTTAAATAGATGTTTACCTATACTGTGTTTGGTGTCACGGTTTTTCAAATGCGGTTGGGTTTCCACTGATCACATGCTGACACGTCAGTCCAAACATACATTGTTTCTGCACAGCAGGTGCCACAACTATTTTCTGGTTTCTTCTCATACCGGACCAGTGGAGCTATGTCAAGCATGTTTCCTGTGATCTGGACTTTTTGCCCCATGGCTTAATTTTATGCAGACTTTTTTTTTTTGTTCCCCAAATCTGGTTTGAGATGGATATGAGTGCAAAACCACAGGCAAAATGATTGCTCTCTGTTTCATCAATGGTGTCCTTGTCATTGATGTCCACCTCTTGCTTGGAACAGAGTTAGTTTAGGCTTTAGGTTTGTGTCTTCTGGACAACAGCAGGAGTAGGACAGGGTTCAGCTCATTTGAAGTGATTGTGATTGACATGCAGCTAGCGCTCATGGGACTCTGGTCCTGGACTTGAGCCCTGCAGTGTACTAGTTCTGTTCCCCCTCTCTTTTGAATCCGATAGCATGTAATTTGAATGCGCTGCATCCAGAACCGCACACTAAGTTGTATAATATGGTGAGCTTGGACGGGCGAGCAGATCTCGGGGTTGGAAAAGAATCCTTAACTCCTTCACGGAGTACCGACGGTCAGCAAGTGGGAGAGACAAAAACTGGTAGTGCTGCTTAATTGCTTGTGAAGTCACACGAGGGCATGAAACCTTAGATGATGTTTATTTAGGTTCTGGAAAATATGCAGTACGAGTTTTGCAGATGTTTGTGATGTAAATTCAAAATTTCTGTTATTTGCCATTTTAAAAAGAACAACCTCTCCAGCCATGAAATTTCCCTCTGTGTAATTTAGCTTTATATTCTGTTTGTTGTTCCTCATTATGCAGCCAAGATGACATGGAACAGTTGTGTAGGGGAATATCCACAGTGCTCTTGGACGGTCTGCACAGTTAGACTATGCTTGTCTCTGGGGTGATGGAGAATGCTACTCTTGTTTCTTTTATTTGTCTTTTAGCTGACCCATAAAGTGGCCTATAATAGATCCACCACCATATTAGTCTTATTTAATCAAACCACATTTACATTTGCTGTTTTCAAGCCACAGATTAAATACACTTCACATCCAAGGAGAATTTCACAGGGATCCTATTTCCTATCTTTACGTCGTTTCTTTCCAAACTATGTCCCAAACTTCGGCTCTCCTGACTGAGGCAGTCATGTGGGCATGAAAGACCTGTGTTTGAATTCCTCCGGGCTTTAGTCACACTCTGATAAAGAGGGTTTGTTAGATCAGCCTCTAGCTCGTGTCATTTTCTGACTTTAAAGTGCTATCACTCAAGGCCAGATTGCCTAATAGGCAGCATGGCATGTCGGTGTTAGTAATTGGCATATTGGTCTGCCATCTGCTAGTTGCCAGATGCCAAGTTCCATCAGAAGTTTCCTGGCTATAAAAACAATTGTATTCCTTTCCCTCTAACTAAATCTGTTTTTTTAAAAGTGGGTGATGATTTAATTCATGAAGCAGCCTTGCTTTATATCTTAAAAGGTAAAACCTCCTCTCTTACTCACGTGGTCTACATTTCTTGGGGTTTTTGTGGATGATTGATTGTGCGAGAGTGAGGTCAGTGCTCCTAAGCAGCGCTTCTGATGTCATCCTACAAAGACGCATGTTCTCCCCTAAGTTCCCCAAAGCGGGTTATTCGGAGAAGTGTACAACACTGTTGAGAGGGACATTTAGCCCTTGGGCTTCTTCTCATCTGATAAAACAAGCACAGGAAATGTCTCTGTTAGCTGATTGGCCTTGTGTTTTCCTTTCGGCGTCCTCCCACTGGGACCTCAGACGTGCACAGTGTGTCCCTGTGGCGGCGAAACCACCTTGCTTGTCTCTCTCCTAACAGCTATATTAACTTTCCCTTTGACTCTCTCTTTCCTTTGACACCGATCTACTCTACCTCAGCCCGTTTCTCCAAAAGAGATCTGAATACTAAAATGTTCATTCTCACTTCTCCCTGCTTCTTCTCTTCGCCAGCTTTCCATTCTTCCCCTCCTGTCCTCTCTTCACCTTCCTCCTCCTCCTCTCTTCTACTGTCAGCCTATCGTCTTCCTCCCGTAGCGTCCCAAAACTAAACAAACACTGCTAATCAAGAGCCTGTCAAATCACCTTTTAAAAGTCCCATATTTTAGGGTAATGGGGAATTAAGGGAACATGGAGTTAATAAGGTGATGTAAATCCCAGTGGCGTGTGTGAAAAATACCACTGAGTGTAAACACATGACCAGTGAGGTCATGTGTTTACACAGTTAGCAAGGTTAACTGCTCTATGAGTCGCATGGGGGAAAACAGACAGGGCTGTGTGTGGGTCAGTTATAGGCCGGCTGGATTTATGCTCGTGGCCATGCCGGCTGTGTGTGCTGGAGTGTGCACGGCGAACGTGGAGGACAGCTTGGAGAGTCCACGTTGGATGCCGGCCATCATGGGAGTGAGAACTGGCGAGAGCAAGATCAGCCTTGTATGTGGTAATGATGAAAGTGAGGACTTACCTCATACACATAAAACAATCACTGTGTCCTTAGATGGGTATTCACATGAGTCAGACTTCTGTTTCATTCTTTGGGAGAGCATCAAAGAGACGATTTTTTTTTTTATTCCAACCAAGTTCTAATTATTTGAACATTTATTTGGTGTAAAATCTAAGGAGAGTACGGCACCGTCTCATCTGTCTCACAACTTAATGCAGGGCTGAGACTAGCAATTATTTTTCTATCATAAAATCTGTGATTATTTTTTGATTGATCAGTTAATTGTTCAGTGAAAACATTATTATATAATATATTATTGAATATTTTTGCTTTGGATGAGCCTTAAACCAACATGAGCTGTTTCTTGCCTCCCTGAGGGCGTCATTAAGTTGTAAACATTACCCTGACATGCACATTGACACATTCTAACATGTTAGCAAACACATTCATTTGGATAGTGTTTCGTGACTGTTCATGAATTTAAAGTTGCAACATGTAACATTCAAATGTTTAAAAAGGACTACCGTAAAACACCAAGTAAAGGCCCAGGCGTTTATGTGCTTCAACTGCTGAACTGGCCCGGCTTATATTAGAGACATGCGTTTATATGGGACAGGCTTTTATTTAATTTTGAACAAATCTTATGCTCAGCAAAGATGGAAAATACTCTCAAATCATTCTGCTCTTACTGTTTGAAAGAGTAAGAATAGAAGGAAAGATCCAGATCTGGAGCACGCATTCATTTAGATGTTTAATCTGCACCGATTAAACTAATTCTAAATAAATGCGTGCTCCGGCCATGGACAGGAAACCGGCTCCCGAGTTTCCAACGGACCGGCCTGAGCAAAACGACCGGATTCGCCAAGTTTGGGTGGAAAACATACAAATGACTCTGGCTTTTTTTTTTTTTTGTCGTGTTCAGGCCGAGAATTACCGCTCGCGAGTGCGGAAGCATCAGGTCCGAGCGCCAACACCTGCGGGTTGGACTGAGTCGTGTTTTGATTTTCAGGTGTTCCGTTGAGAACCGTAGCACAAATGAAGCATCTTGAAAACTCTAACTCTAACGGGTGATTGCGGGCTTTGAGAGGTTTTGTATGTTCACAAGAACTTGAACTGAAAATAGAAATAGACCCGGCTTCTAATTGAGACCGGCTTTTATTTGCTCAAACCTGTAGCCAGACCCGGCCAGTATACAAGACCGGCATCTATTTGAAGTTTTACGGTAGGCTAATTGCACTAGACTTATATTATCCCAAATGTTTCCAGCTATTCTTAAACCTGGAGAAAGACGGGAAATGTAATGCAGTCACTTCCTAGCCGCTGAAGGCATCCTGCCCTGTACCCACTCTTTTTCTTTCTTTTTTTTTAAGTAAAATCGCTTTCTTTGTTTACCTCTTTTAATCCCCCGGCTCATTTGTTATGGAGAGGAGGACGCCCCTGTGGATAATTGGTCTGCTGGTAGAAATCTGTTGAACGTCTGGTTCATAAGTTATTAAAGTAACAAAGTCAAGCAGTCTCAATTTACAGCGACTCCCTGTGCACCGCAGCGTGCCTGAGAATCAATGATTTTAAAGTGAAACTGCTTCATTCGTTTACCGGTTTTAATCCCCCTGGTCCGTTGTTGTAGAGAGCAGAGGGCACGTCTGCAGACAGTTCAGCTGCCAACCTCCTGAACATCTGGTTCATGAAGTGTAGGGGAAAACAGTGAATCAAAGGTTAGCAGCATCTCAACGCCCAAACCTTTCCTGACATCTCATGTCCACTGTATATTGTAGGCGAAAAACACAATGACTGTATTATTTGATAAGAGTGAAGGAATCCAGGAGAAGCCTGTTATTTCATATGGCCTTTTGTCATTGATTTAGGTGAGAGACCCCTAGTGGTAGAAGTTACATACTGTGCATTAAAGTCTAACGTTCACCGAGTGGTCTGTTTTGTTTACCAGCTAGTTTCTAACTTTAGCTGCCTACTTTTTGGAGTTTGTCAAGTAGTGTATAACAGGCTTAGCAGAGTTTTGTTGCAGAACGAGTAGTCTGATATATCTGGAAACAACGCTGATAAAGTGAGTGTGTCTCAAAACACAAGGTCATAAAACCAAAACAGTGAGTTGAAAGACACTAAAATAGCATTGAAACTCTCAGTTTGTCTGAGCACAACTGCAGAGTTGAGTTATTATTCTCTTGGTGTGTTATTACAGTAAGAGTATTTTCCACATTACACATCTATTTGTTTCATTGTTAATATTGATCAATGTTGATCATAGCAGCTTTAAAAGAGTGCAGGTGGCAAATTTTGTTATCTGCTCAGCTGATGATTTAATGAAGTGACTGTCTAGTTCAAGCACGAAAAATTCTAATTTATTCATAATGTATCGAACTATTTCACAGTATCTAGACATGTGTTATAGAAAGACACATTGTTGTAAATGATCTGAATCCATCTTTCCCACCTGAATAAGCCAGCAAGGCAGCACCACAGTCTGAGGTCTGTGTCGGGGCTGCAGTCAGGAGCAGTGGTAATTGTTTAGGAGTGCATTTATAGAGTGTACTCTTTGTGCCTCCTAATCAGAAGCATACTCAGGCATTTACATATGAGCCTCCGAGGACTGCTCAGGAATGTATTACAAGCAAGGCGAGAGGACAGAAGAGTAAGAAAGCTAGAGTTAGCGCGCCACTCCTCTGTTGCCATTTCTTTCCACTTCACATGTCACAGGACCGAAGGGAGATAAGTGTGTGTGTGTGTGTGTGAGTGCGGTGGGTAACAAATGTGGAGTATGTTTAGGCACACTTTCAGAATTCTCTTCCTGTGTCTTTGAGGCATGGACACCAACTATTTCTACAAAAAAGGCAGAAATTCCACACTCTCATCTATCTACCTACTGGAGACCTTTGCAGATTAGATCTGCTTTTTGTGGATCCATTCAGTATGCATTAGGTAATTTGTCAATTTTTCTCTCTGTACTCAAACTCGGGTCTGGCAAGGGGACAAGGAGAACAAAAATATGCTCTCAGAAAACCATTTTAATCAGACAGTGCTCCGCAGGGACAGAGGCTGGCATAGGAGAGCTCTTTACCTCATCAGAGATCTGCCAGTGGTGATTGGGAGAAACACTCAGTCAGGTTTTTATTGAATAACCCCAGCTCTGTACTGGAGGGGCTTTACTGTAATAGAGCAGCTCTACAGCCGCCGAGGTGACAGCCAAATGGTACTTATTAAACTAAGGGCTGATTCATACTGTATGCCCTACTGCAGTTTAACCTTGTTGGAGGCTTATGGTTTGGCTTTAATGCTCAGGTCCGGTCACATTTTTTATGACTGAGATACATATGCGTGTGATTATCCTCTGATCAGACAGCAAAGTTCACAAATGGCCCGCGTAAGAAGACACATGAATACAATTATTTCATATAGACAGTACTTCATTTCACTCCACTTTAAATTTAAGGTGTAATATCCACTTGAACCGTGTGTGTTCACTTGTTTAGCGCAAAGCTTTCTGGGAGATGCACCTTACCACCTCTGCAGTATCAGAGCTGCTGAGATCCCATGCTATTCAGGAATAATAGCTGTGGGTCCCGTTGTCTCTGCTTATTTACCCCGTACACAGCTCTCGGCACAAATTGAGCATGACGTCTAATGGAGTGCAAGCGTGGATTAATTACCCCCACATTTAGAGTAATGGCTCCTTCTCTACTGATTAATGATGACACATGTCACACGGAGGAGAGCACAGCTAAAACATGCATAGCTTTTTGCTGAAATCACATATTTGGATCTTGGATGTATTTGTAGTGGCCAAATTTGGTCATACGAAGAGTTTTTTGGGCCTTTAATGGATAATGAATTTCATATACATGTACAAATAGAGGTTCCAGTATTTTGCTCAGGGATCAGACAGTGTGATGGTTTCTATTAGAGCTCTATCTATTAGTCAATAGAAAGAAAATTCATTCAAATCTGCAACCATCGTCACAGTTAATTAACTGTTACGTTAATTCTTGATGGGAAAAATGCCAGATGTTTAGTGGTTGCAGTTTCTTATTCATTAGGATGTTGGATTGTTGGTCAGATGTCGCTTTGGTCAAATACTTCAAAAAAAATAATCAGCAGATTAATCAATATTGAAAGTAATTCTAGTGCTAAAGGGAAACTTACTACTAATTAACCAAAGCAATTTGCCAGCATCCACATTTGATGTATAAATGTTTTCAAAGGAACATCTGCTAATGATATTTTGGTTGATTTTGTTTTCCTTTATGTTTTTGATTATGTAACTGTAACTTCGTGGTAACCCTGTTACTAATTGACCTCAAACGTACAGTATTTTGTCATTACTGTACTCCAGTATCTTCTTAACCAACAGTGAGCACATAACCTGATACCAGTATATCTGTATGAAGTATATCCACGTCAGTCAATATGACTATTGACCTGAGTGATGTACTGGTCTAGCTCTCTTTCCTATGGGGCTGAAAATCAATATATCAGTTAATCATGTTCTTGACCTGACTTGGCTTTATTTATGGGGGAGCAAATGGTTTTGGGACGATTGTCGATGATTCATTGGATCAGATGTTGAAAAAGGTACAAATACTGCAGAGTGCAGAGGAGGGATGGGATGGGGTGCCCATTCTGTCTGGCCTCATTAAACCTGCCTTAATGAGACACAAAACACCCAGACGCTCCCCCATGAACAATAGGTTCTTGTTATCAAGGTCTGCGTCCAGTCTGGCTTGCGTCCTGGCAGATTTTTTTCATGAGACTCAGAGTGCCTGAGTCAAACCCTGAGCCCTGCAGTGCCACTCACTCCTGTGACAGCCACCTGGGAGACCACCTTGGAAAATGGGCCCCTATTAGTTCAGGTTAGAGTTAATGACCAGTAATGGTACACTGGCCAAGCCAAACTGTGCAAAAGGGCTCCGGGCAGGCCGAAATGAAATACCAGTCACTCAAGCTCTGAACATAAACACAAGGTGGGTGGTGGGTGGGGGTGGAAAGGTATGTCTGTAGGTGCCTGTCTAAGTGTATGAGGGGGCTCAGACATGCATCTATGTGTTTGAGAGCGGGGTTGACCCAGGTGGAGGAGACAATTTTGAGGGAGAGGAGATGGGTGAACCCCCCATGGACAGATTAGTGTCTAGGGGGAGGTCGGGGGGAGGTCAGCTGTGGTTTTGGATTTATTCCCATTTCGCTCTGCTGCTTTGTGAACCAAATCTCATTTCCAGTTTTGCCATCAGCTAAAAAAAGCTAGCAGCAACCTCGACGGAGCAACCAGAGAAGCCTCCTAAGAGCACCGCTCAATTATTTACAATTTCATGGCTGTCTGAGATATGTGTTATTCTAATAAATTTAGGAATTAGGAGGCTTAAATACCGCACATGTATTAACCTCCAAAGCTGAATTTTATCCTCAATTTAGCAGTAAATGCCACATCATGCTAATGGCATTCAATGATGATTGCGTCTTCCATGGTCTAAATAGTGTGTGGTCTGGAATTAGCAAATGCATTAAAAGTAAGTAACTCCAGCATTTAAAATGGTATGATATGAGTCAATCAGCCACTGAATAAAATTACTTTAAGCTCCCAGGGAGAATGAGCTTCGGAGCTTCCAGTCCTGCAGAAGGCAGACAGAGAAACATAGTGTAATCTACAGTGAAAGAGACAAAGACAGAGGAAGAGAGAGAGCTTTGTTATGTCTCATGAAGCTCTAGGGTTTCCTGGAATTTCTGGCAATGGATCCTAAAGTCACATAACCACAGAAAGAGAGAAGGAATAGAGACAGAAATGGGGTAACTATGCTGAAGGGCTGACAATGGCTGCTCTGCCCCTGTAAACTGCAGGTATGAAGATCTCTTCTGTTTGCACTGATGGTCACTTTTCCCTCCAGACTGACAGACACAATGAGCAGAGTACAAACACACACACGGAGGGGGTACAGAGTATAAAGTGGCATACATTACTTACTCTACTACCGATTAAAGACCTAGGTTTGGGCCTTTCACCTCAAGGGGGACTGGGGGGGACGTGTACCCGTCTGAGCTGGCTGGCTGCCACACTAATAATAACAGCCAGCACAGCCATGCACGAAAATGAGATCTGGTAAAGCTAGTGAACTTTAGCCCCGTAGAGCCCTGAAAGGATTTGAGGTATGAGGAGAGTGGAATGTATTTTTTGGAAGGAGAGGTGAGCTCTCTGTCACTTAGAGAATGTGCATCTGTTAATTCAAAAGCAATTCGACTGCTTTAATATCTGAAAATTTGATACTACAAAACCACTGAAAGATTGAAAAAACGTCACATTTTCCACAGGGGTCTAATATTCATTGGGATTTCATCTTTGCCCGAATGAAAGAGCTCCATATTTCTAATTCCTGGCATCACATCCGTCAACCAGTGTAGGTGGACTGGGATTAGGACTTGTGCACGCTACTGAATTTTTTGCTGACTTCTGCAGTCCTTTGTCAAGAGCTATGCTCTGGCTTTTTCTATTACACTCCCTCTCCTTCTTGTAACTATTCCCTTCAGTGTGCTCTTTGCACCCTCAATTTCTCAATCAGCTTAAACTTGAGAGAAGTATTACTTTTAAATTCATGGGGTTCAATACTGAATTCAATTGCTCAGAAAGGCCTGAAAGTAGTAGGAGAATTTTTGCTTGTAAGACAATGTAGTACCAATTCCTGCTGATTGTACAGGGTAATGATTAATGCAGATGTGTTAGAGGTGTAAAGCATGATTTGTAGTGTGAACTGTAATGATGATCAGCTATAGGGACCTTTGTAGTGCCTTCAAGTGTATTGGTTTTGTTTTGGTTAGCATATAGCAGCAAGAGAACAGTTAGCGTTTTTCAGCCCGAGAACAGTTAGCATCTAGTAGCTATAGAACAGTTAGCACTTTGCACCCACACAGTAGTCAGTATACAGTTAGCATTTAGCAGCTACAGAACATTTAGCATTTAGAAGCTACAGGACAGCTAGGGAACAATTAGCATGTAACAGTTAGCATATAGTGATCAGAGAGAGTGCAGCTAGATAACAGTTCGAATGTAACAGCTAGAAAGCCTATTGTTTCCCTCTAGGAACTGATTGAGACTCAAACAGAGCTCAAAGAAAAGTGGTTACCGGAGTTGTGTCTGCCATGTGGCCAGAAACATCACTACATGGATGTAATGTAGATTCATATCTGGGGGGATATGTAACCATTCACTTAAGAAGTTAGCCATACCAACTCTATAAGGTGATAATGTGTCAGTGTACTTTTTACAAGGATACTGCTGTTTCACTGAGTTCCTTTAAGGTAGTCCAACCGTGACAGACACTGTAACTTAAATATTGCCTTTACCATTTATTCTTTCTTGGTCACTATCACTGCCACTGAGGCCCATTTATCAAACGTCTTCGGAGCGTACTGCTGAGAGAAACCTTTTAGTTTGTACACCTGGCAGAGCAGTCCCAGTACATCCTCCATTAAACAGCTTGGCCCTACATCAATTCACTGAGAGCATGTCAGGGCCGCATGAATACCCAGAGATAGGAAGAGAGTGAGAGAGAGAGTCATAGGATTAAAACAAAACATCCCTGACTGTCTCTGTGAAAGCCTCTCTATTATCATTCCTTTTTCTCAATTGCGCGTATGCAGCATGGATCTTGTCTTTGCGTTCCCAGAAGGAACCCTCCGACCCCCCTCCCCAGCTCAGTAAGGCCGACCTGAAAGCACTGTCAGGGGATCACTCCACTTCTCCACATCCACTGTGAGTAATACCCCCTCTCGGTCAGGTCATCTCGCTCACTCGCCCACAACCCCACCCACAACACCACCCGCTCCTTAATCTCCTCCTATCTCTCTCCAGGAATGCAGCCCCTTATTTTGAGAAATACCTTGTCATGTAATACCCTTGAAAAGCCTCGCAGCACACTTCAAAAAATTGGCATTCTGCCGTGTGATTTACCGACTTGTGTGTTAAAACAAGGCAGGAAAGATAAAGATTTATGACATTTTGGGGAGATTTAAATAAATATGTCTTCTGTGAAAGTGATTTTCTTTGTTTTTTCCAGATATGGCCGTGGTGCCTGCGCAAAAAAGGCAAACTCATGTCAGGGTTTGCACACAGCTGTCATGTTTTCAACTGGTGCTCAGTGTGTGTGTGGGGGCATTGCATCATGCTTTTTAGCCTCACTCTACCCTCATGTATGTCTCCATGTAAGGTATGATGGGAAGACGTCCTCTCTTAGTGTGGTTTGAGTCAGCCACATAAATCATTCCTCCATTTATATTCTTTTTTTTTTTCCTCCTGATTTTCTCTCCTTCTTTTACCCTGGTGTAATTTTTCTCCAGCCACAGAGAGCCGCACGTCCAGCATGAGCGAAATGTGACTTTTATAGGAAGCGTGTCACAAATGTTCAACAGGACCATTTTCTTTGCAGGTTCTTGCCTTAGAGAAACACATCAGGAACCTCTCAAGCTTTATGAGACATACATTTTTATGTTCCACTTAATATTTCCAGCATGTCCATGTTATTGCCCATGTACCAGAGGCTGCTGTGGATCATGCTAATCATGTATAGTTTTACATTTTAGTGATTGAGCTTGGGTGCATATCCTGAGTGACTAACACTTATTAAAATGGTTCAAGAGCGTGCCCAAGGGCCTTTTAGCCAGCCACGCTGGCTTTATTTTCTTCTTTTTTTGCAGTGATTGAAACTGTGATCTTTTACTCTCAGGGTAAAGGAACTGAACTTTTCCTCACAGATTGAAAGAAAGTGAGGTTTTAAGGAGTCGAGAGGTCATTTCTGTCCGTTATGCCCTGTTTTTGTCCTTTTTCCGTTCGATTTCTGCTCCATTGCCATCAGCTGGATAAACTGTTCTCTAGCTGCGGTGTCGGCAGTAGCAGTGCTTAGACTAAAACCTACCATATATCAGCACTCTGGTTCCACTAGTCCCCCTGGTCAGCTCACTAGTAGCAGATTAATGTCCTGTTGAGGAGACACAGGCTCCTGCCCAGGCCTCATTTAGTCTGACAGAAGGCAGGTGTCAAAAGGCACTGTCCTAAAGGAACAAGAGGAGGCCGCTTTTCTCCTGGAAATGAACCCGAGAGAAGGACAAGGAGGGGATTCGTCACATGTTCTCATGTTCTGTCTAGAAATTGTATTTTTGTGTGTGTGTGTGTGTGTGTGAAAATGAGAGAAAAACTCCCAATGGTGCTTGAGGTTTCCAAGATGTTTCCATGACCTGCTGGAAGATGTTTTTTATCAGTGGATTGAGATTGCTATCATCTCCTTTGTCTTTGGTTTCATTCAGCAGCTGTCTGTCATTACTTATTTACAGTCCCATTTAATAGATGTCACAGCGCGCCCTGAGGTACTGAGAGACTAGGTGATGTTGTCCTTGTGTACTCATCATAGCGGTGCTGCTTTGTTTTGACAGCAAAATGATGTGGAAAATTTGAATTTATTTATTCATTCTGCCTTGTCTTGTTTGGTTATTACCACTACCAGTTTATCACCGTCAAGGTGTGACCCTTTTTAACATGTGTGTTCTAACGTGGCATTTGCTCCTGAGACAAAATAAATGAAGCTCTGACTGTAGTGTTTGTGCAGGATTATACAACACACCGTTAGTATCACGTGTCAAGTGCATTTTTTTTTTTTTTTTTTTTTTTTTTGACATCCAGGATGTTTGCAACAGAATATTTGATGTATTTTTTTCAAGGAGGTGCCTCAATAAGAGAAAAGTAAAACCACCTGGATCGTGAGGAAACAGGAGAAGAAAGAGTTGGAATGGGTTATTTATGACTTTGTTCTCAGCTTGTCATTGCTGGCCAGCAGCAGCCAAGATGTCTATTTTTAAGAAAGTAACACTTTCTTAAAGATGCATATTTCAGTGTTGTTGGTTTTTTTTTTTTAATTATTTATTTAATTAAATCAGTTATATCATGCAAGGGGAACTCTGAAGAAATAACTTTTTAAGAGGTTATTTCTGCTATAACCCTGAGGGCTGAACACACGGCAACTTAAGCAAACACATACAAAGACACAAACATGCTGTAAATTCAGGAAAAACATCAATTTGACAGCAGTTGTGCTGCAAAAAGATCCAACCACAAAGACATAACCTAACCTCAGCAGCCTGAGTTCGACTCCAGCCTGTGGCCCTTTGTGCCGTATCATCCTTTCTCTCTCTCTCTTCTCTCTGGCTTTTGGAATCCAGTCAGAAAATAACTTGAGGAGACGACGACGCCCTTTTGAGTCAGAGCTATTAACTTCAGAAGTCATTGATGACAGCAATGAAATCAGCCTGGGTCATCACTTTTTAGTGTCCTGTGAAAACACTGCCATTGTATGAATTTGGAGCACATGCACTGATGAGGGTGTTCTCTGAACTGCAGGGCATATGTGCATTTGTATATGTTTTCTTAGTTGCAGTGCATTGAGCATAAGGGAATGCTACAACTACTTCTTCCACCTGGTCCGATGGTTGGCTTAATTTAGCAAAAACGAGTGTAAGCAGGGAGACATAGTACTAACCTGTGTCAAAGCACAAGTTGTTATCTTCAATTAAACATTTGGGAGAATTAAAAAAAACAAATGAAGTCAGTCGTTTCCATTTTATGTTAGGGTGAAGCCATGCTAACCGTCTCCCCCTGCTCCAAGTCATTAAGCTAAGATAAGCTGCTGACTTGACAGTTGCTTCATATTTAACATTCAGATAGCTGAATGGTATCGATCCTCTTTTTTAGGGTTACAGAGATCATTCTTGAGTTTAGTATATTACATTTTCACATGAAGAGCTGTTCATTATGTAGTTACAGCAAGCTATCGCTAAACAGGAGAACCAGTGTTGTAGTCTGTTCTCCATCACCCAGCATGGCCTAAATGGTTACATCTGTTTTACTGTTTTGTCAGTGTATCAAGATTGTTTCAGCTGAGAGGAAGTTCAGCACTAACCACGGTTTTGTTTTTTTTACATTTAAGCTTTTGTATGAGTTAAACAAAGCAGATATTAAGTGTGAATTAGTGAGAATTAGATGTGCCGGCATGCAGTTGCTTTTACCCTCGGCTTGGCTCATCTAACTCTTGGTGCAAAGCACGATTGAAATGACAAACTGTTCCTCAAAGGTGGAACACAAAAGTTCAGAGACTTGTTAAGCTGGACAGTTTTGTAAAAATAGGCACAAATCCTTTATTTATTTCTTTCTTCTGTGCTGATAGTAGCGGTTGTTCTCTTTTCTCCCCCCCATCATCTTGCATTTTTCGTCCAGCAGATACACACTCCAAAAAATGTCCCAGATAATTTGATAAGTTCTTGTGAAATGACATGGCTGCAGAGACATTTTTTTGCAGCGTGGCGGTGGCAGGAGAATGTCAGAGCCTCTCCGTATAGCGAGGGGGGCCAGATAAACAAACCGTTTCTAACTTAAGCAGAAAACTGTGGCGTTAGAGACGGCAGCTTTTTCACCAAGAGGAATGTTCCCTTCCAGGGGGCTGTGATACAATGTGCGCCGCGGAGACTCCGGTATAGAGCTCATATGTAAAAGTGAAGAAGGCTTTTGTGTTTGTTTAAAAATGAAATGTCAGTGCAGTGAAAAGATGTCTGCCTCTCTTTCATGACTCCTGAGTTGTGCAAGTGTGCGCATTTGTGTGTGTGTGTGTGCCCAGCAGTGTTCGCTGAGATGTCACGACAGGTCCACCATCACCATCAGTCATGCTGTTTTGAGAGGGAGCCAACTCTGTGGCCACTGTGTAGTGAGTGTGAGAGCTCTATCTCGCTGTGCACACAGCATGCAAGAAAACCTTCCCTTTTTTTTCCTTTTTCCCAGTTTGGTTACGGGAAAAGGCAGCATTTTTTCTTTCCATATTTGGTCATATGGAGCACCGCCAGCGAGCAGTAGCCTTTTGATGCCGTACAAACATCCCTATTTTGTGTGGGATTCGTGCTTTTTGGAATGCTTTTTCTCCAATTCTGCCTGATTGTGGGTGTAGCATCTGAAAGTGCACTTTTAAAAGGGACACAAGGCTTTTAAAAGTCAAAGACTGGAGAGGAATTACATTGGCTCTTGCTGCTGCCCCACAAAGAAGTTGCCTTTTTACAGTATTATTTATGATTTGGGTAGTAAGAATCCAGCTCCTAATGCAAATGTCCCTCTTAAAACCAACATTTAAAAGTAAGACAGTGTTTTATAGCTTTCTTTTTCTTCAGCCAGCTGGTACATCAACTCCTCTTGGGTACTTATTTAATTCAGTAAATTGGATCAGCAGCTGACAAATAAGAATTTATCATCTCATTTCAGTGGTTAACTTAAAAATCCTTAAAGTAAGATTTTGAGAGCTCCTGAAGCTGGATTTACTCAGATCTCTCTTGAAAATAGGAGTAACTATGGTGTGTTTGCACTTTAAATGGAGCATCTGTGTGCTAAAAAACCTGCCTGTCAGAAACCAGTGAGTTTCACATGATGGATATGGTATGTTAGGGTTATGTTTTTATTGCAATTTAAGAGTGACTTAACTTCAGGTGTGAGGTTTAAGGACACATAAACACACCCTCAGCCTGAAGGGGAACGCCAGCTGGTGAAGCGCAGGTGTTTTCAGCCGTCTCCTGACAGAAGGGAAAGGTCATGATGCCTTAAGATGTAACGCAGCCGAACATACAATGAACAGTGCACAACAGGGGAGGAGAAATTATTAAAAGAACAGTGAGTCATAGTCTAAATATACAACAGATGACAGTGTGCCCAAAGTTTAGCAAGGTTATCTCACTGACAGTGGAAAATAAAACACAAGATTCAAGAATGCTACATACAGAGTAATTTGTTTTTATCAGAGCAATGCAAGAGTTTAGAAAGTATCAAGCTACAGCTTCCTTTCCAAAAGGGATCCGTCAGTTTGAAAGATAATTTAAACAAGTGCTATTTTTTATCATCACATTCTTGTGAGGGTTAAAGTTGACTTATACAGAACTTACAAGGATATTTGATATTTGGTCTTAGTTTTTGTAGTTTTGGACACCATTGCTATCAGTCATGGAAATATTTTACCCCTCAAGTGTTGAGAACATGGCTGCAATGCCCTCCAAAGTTCAATGATCAGGAAAATACTAACGATCCAACAAAAACATGTTATTTATAAGTCAAGAGATAAGACTGATCTAAACTTGTAAAACTGAAAGATAATATTATATGGTGGAAAACTGTGTGCACACTCAAAAATTTGGCTTTGAGAACCTATTTTCTCAATTTGCCTTAAATCATGAGTGATGAGTCCCATATGAACATGTTTTTGTTTTGATTATGTCCTGGCTTTTCTCACTAGTTTGACCTGGGTGGAGCTGAGTTGGAAAAAACTAATGTCACGTACGTACTTGTATCAATCAGAGCGACACTGACAATTCATAGACTGTAAATAAAGATGGACATAAAGCCACCCATTGGTTTCTGAGGAGCCGTTTCGAAGCTCAGAGCTGGATCTTCTAACATCTCCATCTTGCCAGTGCCTGACGCTGCTTGACGCCTGACGCCTGGCTAACACAAAAATAGGCAAAAAGGGCGCATGTGGAGCTGAGACTTCAGCTTGTCTCTGGCAAGCATACTCTCACCCAACTGTGAGTCCAACACCGTGTTTTGCACCAAACTGTAAACATGTTTATTTTTGCTGTAAAGGACATTTTAACATGGGAGTCTGTGGGGATTGACTCACTTTTGGAGCCAGCTTGTCAGTTTGAGCACATGAGCTAACCCTCATAACAAAGCATGATACACTTTATTTTACTGTAGTCCAGTTTTGATTCTGACCATTTATCAGTAACAACATACTGTATGGTTGTGCATTTGATTTTTGGCTCAGTGACTCTGATAAATTCACTGGCTGGTTTATCCCAGCTGAGTTTAGCCTGCACCCTGTGTGAAATAATGCATGTGAGGTGTGTTTGTGTGTGAGAACAGATAACCCCAGTCAGTCTGTCTGTGTGTGTGTGTATGATTCACAGGGCAAAGAGAGGTATTATGGAATGTGAACCATTGTCTGGGAATGCAGGAGTCTCCTTTTTCTTCACCAAATGGAAACTTAACATCTCTAACCCTTCGGGTCTTTTCCCTACACCAATGTGAAATTTTCCCTCACTTGCCGTTTTCTATCCGATAGCCAGAGTCAGCGCGGAGGGCGATTTGAGGCAGGATTGCGTATGAACGGCACATCTTAAGTCACTAATGACAATGCGTCTGAGGCATTCAAGGTCCCAGGCCCAGTTTTCCCCCCCTAGCCCTCAAAAACGTCGGCACATTATCCCACCACATTTCAGTTGCCGCAGCGGCATTAGCTTCTCAGGTTTGTCTGTGAATACTGTCTGCTCATGCTCGGTGAAATTTTTCCTCATCTGAGCTGAAGTCACACTTTCAAAAAATTTGTTTTGGGGGAGATAGAGTGTGAGTGGAAAGCAGATGTTATTGAGATTGAGTTGAGCTCTGATGCAGTTGGCCACCTCATATGTTGCCTAGAATATACAGTCGCAGCTGAAGACCTCTGCTTTGACAACAGAGTCCATTGTGGTTGATATTCACACTGTGGCATGCGGATGCAGACACAGAGAAATGCAGGGAGAAGCTTGGCTGCTTGGATGAGGCTAAATCCTGTAAAATTTAAACCCAGGACTGAGCTTTATTCGTGGCCAACCAATCCTGTATCTCTTCCTATTGTAGCTGCAGTGTTACACAGTGTGCAGCTGTTGGCCACGCTGCTGCATTATGGTCCAAGAGGAAAGAAAATCTGTGAGAAAAAGGGCAGAAGAGAAAGAGAATAAAACTTGGTTAAAAAAGGCACGAATGCATGACTCCAATCCTGTTATCTGTAAGTTTCATTACAGCAATAACAATATTGCCCAAAACCTTGAACACCTTATTATTAATATGGAGCATTTAAACTTGCTTCATGTTAAGATGGGGACAGAGTGGGACATTTTGAAGTTAAGAATACACTTGCTCACACACAGGCAATATAAAAGTACATTTAAACTAGTAAAGAGGAAGTCTAATCCACAGTTAACAACTATACATAAAAAGTATTAGTAATATAGAAAAACAGTGCTGGTTATAGAACCATGCCTCAGCTATTTGAGGTACAAGCTAACATGACATGCTAAGTAACATCATGGATCTATACTACATCCATGGCTAACATGCCAAGTTAACGTTAGCTTGTAAGACAGCTGCATTTGACATTAGAGAAGGGCAGGAATTGCCTGGTTTACTGCAGTGGTCAGATTGACAGGCTCTTGTAGTCTTTTGTGCTTATATAGTACACTGTGGATTTTATATTTAGAGAGCTGTTTACAAATTGAATCTTTGAATTTCAAATAAAAAAAATGTGGCAGCCCTGTTGTGTACCAGTATCGCTGAACAGTATCAGCTCACCAGTGTATCACTGAGACTCTGAAAGGCAGACGGAGAAAAAGAATTTAGATGACAGATGAAGCTGAGAGAGGCTGAGCGACGGAAAGAAACAGAGAAACTCTTGGCTTTGCTGTGCCAAAAAACCTCCAGTGAATTTATGAATGCTCATCCACAGCCTGCTCTGCATCCTGGGCCTGTAAACGTGTTAATGCTGCCGAGGCCTGGACGTGTGAGAGGAGACGCATAGCGCAGAAAGCCACAACCACAAGGCCAGCTTTCCAAACACAGCACTGCAGGTGGTGATGGATATCACACATGTACACACATTTTACCGTACCATTAAACACACACACAGCACCAGCAGTGGCGGCTTCATATATTTGCAGTGTTACTGCTCTAAAAACCTGCAGTCTCATTCTTACACAGAAAAAGCTTGCAGTCATTTGGAAGTACCTCCTCTGTACACATCTGCAGACACTTACCACTTACACATTTACATAAATACACATTTACAAATGCAGATCTTGTTTGTTAAATACTGTTTATAATGATGCACACACCCTCACACGCAGGCTGAACATATTTTAACCGCCCTGTCAGTCTGCTCTCAGGAGACTCCTTACCCCTGCAGAAAACGTTAGGTTTAACCAACTCAAACTGTCCCCAGAGCCTCAGCCAAAACAGCTGTTAGTGCGCGCTACCTACAGGCATGCGGTATCTCTCTTTATTTCTCTCTTCTTCCCCATTTTACTGCACACGGTTTATCTGTGCGATAAAATAATCATATAATGATCATTCTTACTGTGCCAGAATAGTTAACATCGTCGATATATCTTGGCTTAGTCTCAACCAGCAGACCTCTGCAGTCTCTATGCTTCTTCCCACTCGTCTCCTTTACCTCTCATTTGGTGTATGTACTACGCTCCCATAAATGGAGAACTTGCTGTAGGTTGCTCGAGAGCAACATGCAAATGGAGGAGTATTTCAGGGTTAGCAGTTAAATTCCCACTGTGTCAGTTAACTCCCACGCAATTACTGTCTCTCCCAATATAGATACTTAAATGATGTGGTTGGGTGCAATTAATAGCTCTCACTCTCTGGCCTCTAGTCCAATAGACTTAACATCGAAATGACATAGCATACATATAATCTTATTTATAGAAATACTAAATACTCCAGGGTTTAAGAAAAATGCAACAAGTAAAACCTTAACCATGTTTACAGTTTTAAAAAAGTGTCTCCTTTTCTGGTGCTTTAGGGCCGTAGGTGTTTTTTTGTTTCACTTCAAAAGTTAACTACTGATGCTAATTGGCAGTAAAGCTAACTGACCAGCTCCTCTTTTAAAAAACAATACATTCAAGAAGTGCATGCATGAGCACAAGAGTGTAACAGAGCATGTTCCTGTCAACAGTTTACTGCTGTTTCATTGTGTGTGCCAAGGCAGGCTCAGACTGCTAACTTGGAAACATGGATATAAATATACAAAAAAAGTAGCTGTGTAAATCGTTCCAAAACTTTTTTAAGGCCTCAAGGACACAGACATTTATTTTGTAAGAAATGCCACACATAAACACAACTTCCTAAGAAATTCTGTGGTGCCTTTAAGTTAAGTTGACCATTAACGGAGACAGATGAAGAGGCTTTGTGGCAGTCATTTCTGTCACCAAGGATGGGTGAGCCACATGCGGTAAGCTAGTCTTGACAGAATTCGAAGAGAGGCAATCCTGCTGTCACAATAAAAGCCTCAAATTTGTCAGACTGAGGAGACAATTGTATTTTCAGACTAGAGTTTAAGTCTGGCTGACTACATATTGATTGGTGAAGACAGCTGATGCCAAAACAATGAAATCCTGCAGCTTGCGAAAACTTTCTTTCACAATTTTCTCTTATATATAGCCACTTCTGTAACTTGTCAGTGATATCTGGCATTGATTTGTATTATATAATTGGGTATCATTTTGCAGCAGTCAGAACACCTTTCACATCTATCTTTTGTGTCATCTTGCCTCCTAAGGTGACACTGTGAAAGTGGCTCAAGAGCTCTCCAACATTATGTCCACTGTAGCAGATGGGCAAAATATTTACTTACATTGATGCAAAAGCTAGAAAGAAAGAGGCTTTGTGCCAATGCTGCTTTCACACTCCAGGTTATTGGGATACCTTCCTTCACCTGGACACCTGCACAGCTGTGTTTAGTGTGTTCCTATGGAAACCAAGAAGAGAGCAACAGGATGAGTAGCATGAAAGTGATTTTATTTCCTCGTTCAGGTGGTCATACTCTTTCACTTGTGATTTGGATTAAAAAACAAACCAACAAAAACAGGTTGGAATTCAAATTTCCAATACTTCTGTTAATAACCAAAGACCTTTTTGACCTTTATGACCTTTAGCCCAAGCTGTATTACTTCAGTGCCAATTAGCAAATGTTAGCATTCTTAACTAATCTTGGGGCCGTCATGTAAAACGTCATACCTGTTAAATGTTAGCGTTGTTTGTCAACATTTGCATTGAACATAAAACAGTTCTGTATGTTAACATTGTCATTTTCAACATGTTATCACTATACAACTGTAGAGTTTAGCTTGATAACACAGCACTGTGTGGAAGCATTGTCATTTTCAGCATGTCACCATGAAAACGTTAGCATTACCTTTTAGCAGTTGTTTGCAGAGGCTCACAGGGCTGCTAGCATGGTACATGGTATATGTTCATATAAGTTATGTTCAATCATGTTTGATTTAGCTATGTTGCAAGTTGTGTTAGCATGAAGGGCATTTTGCTGTTCTTTTGTTTTTTAATGCCATAGAGTTCACTTTCTTCAACTAAAAACTGTGTAACCAAGTCAGCATTATTGCTTTGTTTGCCAGCCTCACAGCTGGCAAACACATAACTTGTGCCAAGCCAGTTTATACATGTTTACCCTCACATTAATTCCCTTAACTCAACAACCAAAACAGTCACTGCACGCACAAGATCCAGAGAATGAGCTGTGTTTAACTGGCATGTGAATGAGTAATTTGGAGGCTCTTTCAAGTCCCCTCTGCTAAAATCAGAGGTTAAATAGGAGCATTCCTTGCATAGCTCCATAGCCATAATGTGGAGATTAATGTGTTTGTCTAAAAGTTGAGAGTGGATAGTTGCTCAGAGTATCACAGAAACAAATCTAACCAAAAAGCTGCAGTCTTCTCTTCTCAAAAAATGCTAAGCCAGCGTTAGGAACATTTCACCAAAGCCAAAAATAGATCCAGTGCTAGCTCGTACTTACAC
The DNA here is from genome assembly GCA_021432705.1 of Caranx ignobilis. Classification (NCBI taxonomy): domain Eukaryota; kingdom Metazoa; phylum Chordata; class Actinopteri; order Carangiformes; family Carangidae; genus Caranx; species Caranx ignobilis. Next base: position 81,703,096 of record MU269990.1, on the reverse strand, counting down.
TTCAGCCCTACTCCTTAGACTTTTGCTTGATCTACTCTGTCCCTCATTTGGCTGATAAGGGCCCATTGTTTTGCTGCTTTTAACTCAAGCCTTCGTGGGAAGATAGAGGCATTATAAGGTGGTGTAATCCCAGTGGCTGTCAGGATAATATCAACTTGGCTTTAAGGCTTTTTAAGAGGCTGGCACTTAGACAGTGGGTCCTGTGCCAGGGTCTGGCAGTCTCGACAGGTAGTAATTTGACTGGTAAATGTGTCATTATAGCCATTGTAGACGGATGGGACAGACGGGGGAATGAGAAAGAGGGGGTGGAGACAAAACAAGAGACAGACAGTGTAAGAAGGGAGGCGGACGGGTAGAGATGAATGGTGAAATAAAATGGACAGATGCAGGGAGGGAAGGAAGAAGACGTTTTACAGTGGACAGGCTAAGACAGGCTGAAGTTGTAAAAAGTCTGAAAATGTCACAAACTTGTGACTCCAGGTTGCTCAGCCTTATGGAATGCTGTCTGTCCCTTGTTCTGCCTGTGTTAGCTTTTACAAAGTGTGGGTGGTCCCATCGATGACGTACACAACAATTACATTTCACTCGTACTGAAGGCCTTTTCTACCACTGTTTGTGCATGGTGTGGTAGAGACACGACTGTGCTGCATATTCACTCCTCCACTTAATGAACAGCTCTTTTTATACTTAATAAATCACTTTAGAAACATAATTATCTCAGGTTTATTACTCAAGTAAAATCTTGTATATATGATACACTCTGTGATCATTTTGTTGACAAACCTGCTTTTATTCTAATTTACCTAGTGAACATTTTCCAAGAGAAAATGACACGTCTTTAAAATGATCTATAACTCATTTTTGTACAGAATTGAACGCTAAATGAAAATGCAGTCCTCTCAGCTGCATAAATCACACATTATTTGCAACAATAACTCCAAATTTATTTGCTGCCGTGCTTGCATTACTAACAACTTTGTCTCCCTCGGCGTCCCCGGTTCTCGGAAGTATGTGATTAGATTGGTGATGTTTGGGGGCCTTGTCGGTTTAGTTATTGCTCTCATTTTGTCTTAATTACAGTTGTATGAATGCCCCTCCAAATTTTAGAAATGACACTAAGCGTGCATCTAAAATATCTCTCCCTCTTTTACAGTGTAATAGCAGGGGGGAGGCAAGGCTATGTTTACTGTACAGACACTCAGAGAGGGGAGGAGACTGGGTGAGAAGATGCAGTGGGGAGGGTTGGGGTTTATAAGATCCCTTGGTTTCCTTCAGTACTTCTCTCCTGTGTGTGTTTTCTGTCTGTGTGGACATCTGTATGTGCTCAGTAGTCTGTTTATTAGTGGGAATGCATGCACACAAATGCTGTAATGTTGCACTTACATGCATGTGTGCAATGCATGCTTGCATACAGATGTCACTGCATATGGAGGCCCTGCTTGACCCCCTCCTGCAGACAGAGGGAAAGACAGGGAGGGGGGCAGGCAGAAAAGACGCAGATGACACACAGGAAACTGGACTCAAAAGTCGAGTCATGTCCTTGCGCTGAGTTTAGCCAAGCACTGACATGTCAGTAAACAACACAGGAAAACTCAGTGGTAGAGATAGGGAGAGAAAAAGAGACAGGATGGAGAAGGAGGGAGGGAGGGTGAGAGAGAGGGAGGGAAGGAGTTACGGGGTAAGGCTGAGGGAAAGAAGGAAGGAGGTCACTGAGGGATGGAGGGAGGGACGACTAACAGGGAGGGGAAGGAACAGGCATTTGCCTTTTCTGTCAGCTGAGGCTGGACTGTGGGAGACTATTACTAGAAGTTGCATTGTAACCCTGCTTGGAGAAGTCATTGTGAGAAGCTGGTATGGTGTGAAGGAAAGCCATTGTTTGACTCAAGGTATGACAGTCACAGTTACTTCTTTGTCTCTCCAGATTCGTCCCACAGCACTTTCAAACATCTTGTTTTCTGCTTCACTTGTTGCTTTCTAACTTCTCTTCCATCTCAATAAACTATATAGTATTGATACATGACATTGTTCTGTGCTGTCCTTTTACTCTGCGAGCTGCCACACACCTTTGTATTTCTCCCACTGCTGCTCAGCTTGTGTGTGTTTGCTCAGCGTTCCTGTACAGTACATGTTTCTGGTGGGTTAGCAGGGATCGTAGATGTATGATGGGAGGCTCGGCAGCTCCTGGGTGGTCTCTTGTCCTCAGAGTACAGCCAGTCACGTACCCTAGTGGGATATTTTTAGTGAAAAGTAGCTTGTAACTGATTGAGTTAACATCCTGTCTTGGCTTCTCCTCTCTCTCTCTTCCTTCGTCTGCTCTTCTTTCTTTCATCTGGTTCCCAACAAAGTTTGTGGGCAAACATCCCAGCCAGGCTGTTGTCACCTAACTGTACTTAGCTCTGTCCACTACCATGTGTGCTAGGATTGATTGTGCATGAAGTTGTATTTGTTAACATTTCAGCCCACTCTGATTTAAAAAACAACAAAAAAAACATCTTGTTTTTTGTTGACAAATCATCATTATCTGGTCTGTTCATGCTCAACTTCACAATAAAAGTCAGTCTGTGTTACATCAACCTTTGATGTGAAAGATAAGATAAGCTGAAGCTTACTGCAACAAGGATATGGTGTAAAGACACAGAACATTAAATAGTGAAGTAAACAGGTAAAATTGATGGGATGGAAGACCGATGACATCATGGATTGTGTGCGTGCCTTGTTTCCTATGAGTCACCTGTGTGCCTGTGAATGCATTTTTAATCCAGTTAAGGAAAAATGGTGTATCAATAACCAGACATCAGAAAACTAAGGATTTATTTGATTAGCCCTGGCCTCTTGTGACCTTCCGCCTTCCTGATACTGAGTAAATTAACACATCTGTGTATGATGATGTCATCCCACAGGGCACAATCATGGAGGAAATGGACTTTGAGCGTCGCCGGGAGCTGCGGAGGCAGAAACGGGAGGAGATGCGCCTGGAGGCTGAACGGTAAAACCCATTGGTTGCTTTTCATTCATGTGCAGATTAACACCCCATGATTTTCACATTAATGCTGTTGCAGAGCAGAAAGTGCATAAAGATTTAGTCCTTCACAAAGGCTTAATTTGTATTTGGAGCGACAGAGCCCCTGCCGTCCAGAGGGGGCGATGTTGTTGTCATTTAGGATCTCACTGCTGAGGATGTGTGAAGCTCCGGGAGCAGCCTGTGTTGTATAAAGCAGCTCGGTCATCAATGGACAGCGCACCTCCTCTGATGTTCATGCCAAGTTGGAACAAGAGGGAGCCAGATTTAATAGTTAAGACCCTCCCCTAGGTCTTTAAAGGCATCGCTCAGCAAATATTGGCTTCCCCAACCCACGCTGGAAGAAAAAAAAAAGCTTGATAAGAAATCTGATAAGCAATGAGATGACCTTTAAGTGGGAATGTTCAATCATGCCCTCCCTCCCTATTTCCAATTTTCTCTCTCAGATACTGTGGCCTTGTGAACCCCCTTTGATTCAGTGGAAGAAATTGATTAAACTTAAGTTCATTTCAGTAAATTGATTGAGTGGTAACATGCCAAGTGCAGTAATCAAAAATAGTAAAAAGGGGGTTTTATTGTGAGAGCCTGATGCATAGCTTGCCAAGGAGGCATTTTATGGGTCCCTTTTCACAAAAGTCTTCTCATCTGTGCTGCAGCCAGTGCAATTACAGATGAGGTTGATGTGGATGCAGATACCGGCCAAGGTCACTTACCTTTTTGATGTATCTGTGGGAGGTGCTTTATCAGAGCCAGTTACTCCATCACTGATGAAAAACAAGTCGACATGTATCTGACCACTGCTGAATACAAACATATTTCTCTCTGATAATTCTTTTTTATGACACAAAAAATATGTGAGTAGCATTTACCTTGGTTGAAATACCTTTTGCTCAAAGGTAAAATGCACAAGGCAATTTAATTCAGATTTAAACTTATGCCCACATTGAAAATGAAAAAGTGTCTTTCAGCATGGGTGTGCAGTGTTTATTACAGGTTTACCTCCAGGATGTGAAGTGATTTCATGCAGAATAACAAGGGTTTTTTTACGCACAAAATGAAATGTATAGCAAAGAATGATAGATAATAATACAATGCAAACAGAGTCAGAGTCCACTCAATATTCTCCTTTTTGCTCTGCTTTGGTCTCCACCAACACTAAAAGTACAAAGATAAAATTCTCCAGCTCCTGCACCAAGAAACCCTTTTAAGAAATATCACAAATAAAACATAACATAGAAATAGTGATGCTACTTAGATAGCTACTAAATCTACAGTCTTTGCAACCTGAGACGGTTTCCCACAATTATTTGCAGGAATGACTCTTTACATTTTCATTTTCTGTAACAGTTATGCAGTGTCCTCCTTCTTGGCATCCTTTAGCTTTTACTACTTTTAGACTTTTATGCCTCATTTCCCCAGACGCATTCTAAATAGCTGATTGAAGTGAAGGTTAATGCTGTTGTTACATTTCATAGCATACAAACCCCATAAACCCCCCATGGCTAGAATTATTTATGCAGTCTTTGAGTGTTTATGTTACATGGGGAAGATGGAATTTGGCAAAAAAAATAATAGTAGACTAAGAAGAATCAACAGAGAAGAGATGAAGACTGAGTGACTGAGTGACTGAGTGACTGACTGACTGACTGACTGACTGACTGACTGAGAAATGGACCAAGAGTGAAAAAGAGTAAGAGCTGTAAGCCTCTTCCACATTTACATTTTCGGCACAGCGGGAGTTTGTCCATGACTGTTTATTTGGTCCATGCAGCAATAATGTCGGCTGGCAGGCGACACGCCGCTCCTGTTATTGATAAAAGATTACATCTCTACATTGTTTCCATTTCTGCCAATATATTGAAACAATCAATATTTACATGCCCCTCTTGGTCAGACTAGTCAAAACCACATGTTGTCTCACTGGCCTGCTTCCATTCAACCATCACTGAGCACACTGTGAGAAGATGGAGAGCGCAGGGAGAGAGAGAGAGGGGCCATATAATAACGGCTGTAGGAATGCCAAATTCCTGGCTATTATAAGTGTTTACTGGCCAGGTCTCCATGAGCTGTTTCCTACATGCTGGGACACTGGGATTGTCTGTGTGAGAGTGTGAGTGTGTGTGTGTGTGAGATTTGTTTTTTTAAAGTGTGGTGTGTTGTTTTTGTCTTGTAGCCCGTGCAGTTGTGCTAATGCCTGTCTGTGCTATGTGTGTGCATAGGGGTGAGGATGAGTGCATGCATGCAGTTAACCATGCGGGTGTTCGCTGTAGTGTGTGCGTGTGTGTGTCTGGATCAGCATCATGTGATGAAGGCTTGACAAGCTCCATTCACTTTTCAACTGCGTGTGTAAGTGTGTGTTTGGAGGGAGAACAGCCAAATCATTACTGCTCTGTCTTACTTCATCCTCAGTTATAGTTGTGAGAAAATTATCATTGACACAGAGGTGCACAGTGGGCCTCAGTGCCCTTCTAGTTCTATCTGGTACAGAAACCAACACACACATGCACAATTTTCTGCACTGCTAAGGTTTCTCACACTCATCCATGCTGTTCAGTGCTATCAATGCTATAGTCCATTTTTATTCACTTCACACACAGAGACACAGGAATGTCTCCACTGTTTCTTTTTTTATCTTTTCTTCCTCAGAAGTGAGGCACATGGATGTGGAATTTTCCCAGTCAATTCAGTGACCAAAGGCTATTTGCTACAGCTAAAAATAGACTTTTCCAACAGTGATAGTACGCATAGCCTTCTGAATGCAGCCGGAGCACTTCACTAGATCATTGTCCCATGCTATGCTGTGTTCTGTAAGACAGGACACACAGGTGGTGAGTAAGTCTTTGGAGAATATTAAATGAGATCTGTGATACCACAGTACAACACACAACCCACAGGAAACAACCACAATGTGTTGTTTTTATATTTTGGTTTTTGCACAGATAAACAAAGGGGACAGGCTAGCGTTGCCACTGTTTACAGTCTTTGTGCTGAGCTAAGCTAACTGACTGAGAGTAGCTTCATGTTTATCACGCACAAATGAGAGCGGCATCGACCCTCTCATCTTCTCCTCTGCAGGAAAGCAAATGAGCATATTTTCAAAATGTTAAATGTAACTTATTAAGGCTTCGGTTAGCGTTTCCTCTCTTCATGTTTTTTTTTTTTTTTTGGATGTGTTTATTTTTGATTTCTGTCTGTTTTCATGTCATATATCATCTCTCATTCTTTATGCATCCCGTCTTTCTTCTCCTCCTCCTCCCCTGGGGATCACTGTCTTTCTTCTCTATTCCTACTTTCCTCTTCCTCCTCCCATCCTCTTCATCTTTTCCCGCTTTCATTTTCAAACTTTCATTTTTCTAACCCTGCTCTTCTTCTACTTTCCTCCTTTTCTATTTTCACCTTTGCTGCCTCTAACCTTTTCTCGACTCTCTTGTTCTTCTGCTTCCACACCTCTACCACCCCCCCCCAGTCCTTGTCCTCACTGTCTCCTTTCTCCCCCACATCTCCTCTCTCCTCTCTCTCTTTCTTTCTCTACCCTACACCATGCTCTGCTTCCTCCTCTTTCTCTTCATCATTCCCTACATCTGCGCTGGCCCCTCCACCCGAGAGACCAGGAAGGGCTGAGGAAATAACACCCATCCTCCGTGAATGAGCCATGCTAAACAATCCCCACCCTGGATGAATGGACCCTTCCAAACATGACCCAGTCCTGCATCGTAAACCTCTCGGTTGTGACAGGAAAAGAAATGTAGTTAGAGAGACAGAGAAGAGGGAGGTTGATCCAGGTGTATGTCGACTTCACATTTAGCACGTTAGGATGTGATTGCAGCTTTTGTTGAAAGCACGATTTTCCTCTAACTTTTCTCAAAATGTGTCAACTTAGTGATTTTCATGTTTAATCTGCATGCTATACTGCCTTATTTATCTGTGAGGGAGAATGCATACGGTGTAGGGGAATTCTACCACGGCCAACATTGTGTATTCTTGGAGCCAGCCCAGCAGTGAGCAGGGTGGGGAGGAGAGGCAGACGGGGTACGATGTGGTTCTTTGGGTCGGCAATAGGAAGGGAAATAATCCAGAGAGGCCAGCGTGGGAATGGGTCAGCATTTCTGACAGCGCAGGCTCCCACCCTCTTTCCCTCTCCCTCCATCCCGTCCCTCTCTAGTCTCCCCTCTCCTTTTCTCTCTCTTTCCATCGTCTTCTTTTTACTTTTTCTCCCTCCGTTCCCTCTCTTCCCTCGCTTGCTGAGGAGGGGTGAAGAAGTCTTTTCTCAGGGGCTTTTCCCAAATTGTTTTCACTGACATTTCTGAGATATTTTGCTGTAAAGAAAATATTTGGACATATTTCTCCCTAATAGGCTCACTGATGGCCATGTTTTGTGTGCCTGTGCTATCCACGCAGACAGTCGCTTTGTGAATGGAGAATCCTGCTTAAATCAGCTTTTCTGTGCTACACGCCATGTGAAACGTTCAAGAAAAATGCGGAATTTATGCACATATGTTATAAAAGGTTTAATTTCCTTTTCAGATTCATCAGCCACTTGATGTAAAACCACGCGAGTAGGTTTATATTAGCTGTCAGTCAGCAGTGTGTAGTTTACTGTATTTGACCACCCACGAAAAGAGCATCTGCTGACTATAGGGACAGATGCACATACCTGCAGTTTGTTACCGTGGCTCCACATCATTCTGTACAGGAAAACATGTCGTCTGTGATAAAATCTGCAGATTACTCCTTTTTCCATTATCGTGCACGCCCTTTCCTTTCCTGTCTTTCATTTCCCACTTCTCCTCTTTATTCTCACTCTCCATTTCATTTGCTCTTTCTGTTCCTCTCCTTTTTTTCCCTCCCCATTTCCAGCTCTCCCCATATTTCTGTGTCAGTATGCTGATAGAGTTTGGGGCCTAGGTAAGGAGAGGGATATTAAATCAGGGCTTTGGTTGTGTATGCGTCGTTAGCCAAGGTTGTGATTGACAGGAATGCTAATTCAGCTTTTAGGAGTTTGTGCTTCTTTCCTACTGAGGAATCTTTAACCCTGAGATTGTCGTCGTCACCGTCACCAAGGACTCTTTTGTTCCATTTTTAGCTGTTGTCGTTTTCTCTTTCTCATGACATTTGGTGCTGTTTCTGGGACGGCGCAGTCCTTAGGGAGTTAAGGCAGTTGTTTCGCAACTTTTATTTTTTTACTTTTTTTTTTTTTTTGACTTGCAGAAACAACATATCACACTGACATTTTAAATAAGGGTTAATGTTCTTTCTACTACAGGAGATCTCAATTGAAATTGATGGATTATGAATAAAACAAAGATTTATGGAGAAACTATTTGTTTAAAGTGAAACTTTCTAAAGAAGAAATGGCACACTGTTCCTCCTACTAATAAAACTTAAATAAGCAATAAACCACACTTGACCAATTCAGTGCACACGGGGGGGGGGGGGTTGGCTAAAGATTTAATTGGCTTAACTGGTTTATGTTAGCTAATGTTAGCAAACTGCAGATACTGTGGATACTTGCTAAATGTTATGCAAAATTTTTGCATCATATGTCGCCATGGTAACAGTCACCCCTGCTAGCTCGTTGAAGTTGCTCAAGTTGAAGAGTCTAACTTCCATCTGGATTTGACCAGGTTTCAATGGTCAAAGATGCAGAATTATCTGAATTAGCACACGCTCACGCACATGTGTAAAGCATTGCCTGACGTCACTGATGTCATCGTCCCGTAGGTCCAGCTTGGGCGTTAACAGATTCATTTGTTCTGTTATGACAACATTCCTAATCTGAAAGAGAGAAGGAGATGGAGGGGAACGGTGCAGGGGAAGTAAAGGAAGAGGAAAACTGTTATTCACGAGCTGTAAAACTTCACATAAACCCCCGAGCTGCTTTAGCTTGGTTAACCACACATGTTGCAATTAACATGCAATAGCACGCTTCGCCAGACGACCTCAAAGGCTGCGCTGTGATGTTAGGTAGCTAGGCATGTGGGTAGCAGTGGGAGTGTAAAGGTCAGTAGGGGCAGCACAGATCAAGCATAGAGCTGAGTTCATAGATGTCAGGTGGCCAGACACACAGCAGTTTGGAAACTGATTTAATGCTAAGGAAGAGATGTAAAACTGTCTGAGGTAGCCCTGCAGTCCTCAGTTTATGATGCTTTTCTGTGTAATTTAGTATCAAATATACTCAACTCTTTGGGTGTTGCCTCTTTCCTTCAACCTGTCGACTTCCACTCCAGATAGATTTCCTGCTTTTTCCATCATGACTTTTCACTGGCCCCAGAGAAAGACCCGAACAGGCAGTGTTTAATCGAATTTAAGCACATAAATATACAGTAGCTCGCTGGCCAACTAGATTGAGAACAATGGAGTTGTGTTTGACAATTGCATGCAGCCGCACCCTTTACATAATCCACTGCATTTATTACAGACCTGCATAATCCACTGCATGTCTGCTTTGGATTTCTGCTCAGTTAAGGCAAGATGGTGAGTCTAGAAAGAAGAAGTAAAAAACAGATGTTAACCAATGTTCTTTTTTGGCGTGACTTGCCATGACCTTGCTGTATCTACTCTATGCTTGACCAGTCATGCATGGTCATAATAAAAATAAACTGAAAATTCAAGGGACATCACCAGCAGCTGTGTATAGCACTACTGATATATTAATGGGTTGGGTTCACCTAATTATTTGCAAACGTTCTTAGGTTGTGAGAAGTTTATCAAAACCAGAAGCAGTATTCAAAATGATCAAACAGTAGTTTGCTCTCTAAGGAATGCTTTTTTGGAAAATATATATTTAATATATATTTTCTCTTTGGTGCGAAATTTCATTCCACACCCATATTTGTGCATTAAGTATATGGCTATGCTAGTCTGCAATCTAAAAACTGAACAAGGGCAAACAACGCTTGTGACAGTTTTAAAATGTAAATACTTGAGTTATACATGACATAATGTGTTACATAGTTAGTTTCAGAGGCACTGGTGGGCAGATACCCCCCATAGCTACTTATATGGCCACAGATATGAGAATAATGTTCATTTTCTCATTTAACTCTCACCAAAAATTAAATAAGCATAATTTGCAAAATGTTGAACAGTTCCTTTAACCTTGGAAGCTTGTGTCAAGATGAATGTCTCACAAAACTGAGCTCATGTCTCCAGTTTTATGAAAACAAGAAGCGGTGTCTTTAAAACAGAGCTTGTTTCACATACGTGAGCGGAAAATATAGCTAAGTAGTTTTGACACAAGGTATTTTTGAACTTGTGATTTCTAGATTTAATGTGATATTGAATTCCTCATAGAAACTTTTTAAGGCTAGTGGTGGTTTTGCGGCACACAAACACACTTAAACACACAGACACACACACACACACCCAGTTTGATGTATTTCAACACAAAGCAGACCAGTATAAACTGTGGGCCAGAAACTCAGTTTCTCTCCTCCTCTCTAATCCTCAGCCAAGCCATGTCTGAGTTTTATCAGCTCATGAAAACTGCTGCCATGATAAGATGTATTAGTTGTTGCACAGCTTACAGGTCAGCTGGATAGGAGAGGGGAGAGGGAAAAAAGAAAACTTTGGACAAGTCCAGCAGGTTTGGTCACTGCAGTGATTACAGTCCAATTTAAAGTATCGTTCACTTTGAAGTTTTTAACTGTGGAGTTAAATAGAGGAAAGGAAGAAGTGGATGAAACAGAGAAAGAAGAAGTTTGAGGGGGTAAAAAAAGAAAATGTCTTTCTTTGTCTCCTGACTCTCTCTCTCTCTCTTTCTTTCTTCTTTTGTCTCCCTCAGGTTGGCGAGGAATGATGATGATGAAGAAGAGGCGGCCCGCGAGAGGAGGCGCAGGGCACGCCAGGAGAGGCTGAGGAGCAGGGAGAGCGAGGAGCCCAGCGGACAGCCAGACAGCCTGGTCATGACCAACAGCCACAGGTGACACAAATAGCAACACAAGCTCTGTGGGTGATATATACGTAGTCAGCAGCCGACTGCTTGGCTCCCAATTCTTTTTATTACTGTCATATCATCGTGCCTGGTTAAAGGACCTGTACCTCAGTGATAAATAATACATGTGGGCCCCTCTCTGTGTGAGAAAATGAGGAAGAATCCCAAGGGAACAAATGTTAGATGTGGGGATTATTTGAAGACTTCTGGGATGTGGGAAGTGTCAGCTGGATGTCAAGCTTTTTGTTCTTACACTGTAAATATACAGTTCACAGTGGCAGAAAGTTATTTCTTGAAATTATTGGTAATGTTTGAAACAAAAGTCAAGAAATAGAAGCTACCTTCTCATTTTTGGCCTGCAACTGCTTTATTCAAGCGTCCTGTCCATGTTGCCTTATAAGACACTATTCAACAGCGGCCACAAAGCAACACATTTTCTTTTATAAAATTCAGAAAAACACTTCAAAGTTCCCAATTTAATTTACAATTTGAATATAAAATTATCTGTCTTAATTGCCATGCTTTTTCTAGAAGTCTTGTTGAAACAAAAATCTCCCTCTCAAAGAGACAGCACGACATATCACCATCAGACAACCAGAGTACATCTGTGTTCTTACACTTAATTTCAAATTGTTGCACAGAGGATGATAAAATACAAAATGAAATTCGTCCGCAACAACACAAAGGTCACATAAAACACAAAGACACTGCTCTTCAGAGGTACCTTTATATCTGTCTACTTCAATAAGGTACCAGTTCTTAACTTGGGCGCACAGGGAGCTCTCTTAAAATCTAGTCTCACACAAGGCTCTGTGTAATGGTCTTCTTTTAATTTGCACATAATTCCTAAGTTAAACTTATTATAGCCTCCTTTTTCCTTGTGAGTATGTAGGTATTATTGTTTGTTTTTATTACACACCACAAATTGTTCATAAAAATAAAATGTGCATCAAGCGCACAGCATACAGCAGCGACATCTTGACTAGCTCAACAACTGCAAGAACTGAATCCCACTCTCTTCCCTTCCGCAGCTGTCCATACAACAACCAATATGAGCTCATGGCTATCCATCATCCAAACTGTCATAGGTACAAAGGAGCTGAATATCCCATCTCGATGCATTTTGAGACTATGAGATCAATTGCCTTGGCTGCAATGAAAGTGGTGGTGGGCTGCTCTGACATCTACCAACACAGACGATGCTTTGTGGCCATGAATATTTCCCCTCTATGAGCTCAGAGATACATCCTGGGCCGGTCGAACAAGAAGGGGATTGTGCAGGAGGATGCTGAGGCAGGATCTAGTGCTGACCAGCCATTGTTGATTGTGTAGATTCAAGGATAATGTTTGCCAGACTTTTAGGTCAGAATTTGAATCCAGAGTAGCACAGTCTGCTGACCGCTTTTTGTTTATGTACATCATCAGTTGATAGTTAGCTGCTGTATCAGAGAGTGTGTGGATACAGACCTTGAATCAGGAGAACTTTGCTGATTCATAATTTATTTTCAGTCTTGACCAAAAGTTTATATTTCAAAAATTTGGTGGTGCAGCCCTGTCAATTAAGCCATATGTCAGCAGCCACTTATATATAGACACACACTATAAGATTGCTTGACCTCCTTGACCTTTTTTACCATACTTATGGGGTGGTCCTAGCCATTGTGGGTCAGTTGTGAGTCAGTTAATCAAGTCCCAATTACATACTTACATTCAAACAGCTTATAATGAATATACACTACTCACAAAAAGTTAGGGATATTGGGCTTTCAGGTGAATGCACCTAAAACACACTATAACCTTTACAGGTGAACTTGAGATGAAATTACACTAAATGCCTTATACTTTCATGATATAATATCACTGTAGCATGAACTTTTTACATTTTCCATAAATTTTTCCCACAAGTCAAATATCCCTAACTTTTTGTGAGTAGTGTAAGTTCCACTATGTGTCTGAAGATAAATACTGTATGAACCGGTTAGAGGTTACAGGCTTTGCTCAAGGGCATCTAAAGGGTAACAGGACATAATATTATGCATTCACTCACCACTTACGTCTATTGCTCTGACCTCAATGCTTCCTCCTCATTAACACAGTGAAATGTTTGTCTCCTTTCTCTCTCTCTCTCTCCTCCTAGTGTGACAGAGACAGTGTCTGTGAGCAGCTCTTATGGAGGCGGCGGGGACGATGATGACCAAGCCCTGCAGGAGCGCATGGCCAAACGCGAGGAGAGACGGCAGAGACGCATGAAAGAGGCTCTGGAGAGACAGAGGCAGCAGGACCCCACCGCGACAGAGGACAACGGCAGTGTCACCACGGAGAAAAACAACGACGAAGAGGAGAGGCCCTCCTCCTGGCGTAGGGGTCGTTACCGCGACAATGAGGAGGAGGAGGAGAAGACATACACATACAGCTCAAGGAGAGAGGAGAAGGAGCGAGAGGAGCCGAGAGAGGAAGAGGAGGCTGCTCCTGAGGGTGAAGAGGAAGCAGAGGAGGCTGTAGAAGAGGAGGAAGAGGAGCAGAAGGTGGAGGTGGAGGAGAAACCGAGAAGGTCTTACTTGAGAGAAGAGGTGAGTCGTCTGCCCTTTGCTGCCCATGTACTGTAGCAATTTGTTTTGCTTTTGTGGCTGACAGACCCTGCGAATGTGATGCTTGTTTTTGTAGGAATCAGCCGACGAGCCTCAAACTCAAAACGAGGTATGGTCATTGATCTGTTGACTTTGCGATGCACACTGTTGAGCTGATCCCTGGTCTCTCTTTCAAAGAACTGCTGTAATCCTTTCCTGTAGGAGCTCGCTGAAGAAGAAACACAGTCAGTAGTCAGTGAGAGTTCAAATCAGGCCAAGTCAGCAAATACAGAGGCTGAGGAGGAGGAGGAGGGAGAGGAGGATGCAGTAGAATCAGGGGAGGCTGAAGAGCTACCTGACCATGGTGATATAGATAAATCATCAGAGAGCAAGCCTATGTCACTCATAAATGACACTGAAGAGGACAATGAAGTATGTGAGATACTGCACTCAGTGGATAATGAGGTATCATACATGTGGTAAGAGTTTCAGTAGAGGTGTAATGCACTGCACAGAAAATCTCTCTGGGTAATTTCACTGTCTTGATGAGATATGTAAGGACTAATGCACAAAAAAATTGATCTTAATAAGACTATCATGTTGAGTTTGTGATATATGTCGGAGCCAGACCCTGAAATTACCCAGACACCTTGTGTCGTCACAGTGTGGTTTGCACTGTTTGCAAACTGAAGGTAACTGAGCCAATGCTTTATGAGGTTGTATGGTTGTAGCAGTGTGGTCGGATTATGAATAAGGTTAATGCTTTGCTCCACAGAGTGGTCACACTGTGTTTTTTTTATTATTATTTTTTTTCTGCACGTCTTCCACCTCAGCCATGAGAGCAGCAACACCTCACATTAAACCGACTCCACTCCAAAAACTGACTGTAGACATATTTAATATAATCATCATCTATAGTGAAAAGAGCTGTCCTAATGAGATCACTGAGCCTTTATATTTTGTGGGTACTTGCAGCCAAATGTTTTAGACCACACTAGATAAAACATTTTATATATTATTATAAACAAAAATGAGTAAGAAGCCAACCGAGAATTGTTACTATTACTATTACTTTGGAAATGCAAAATTAATAGTCAGTGGGATAACTTCTACTTCTTCCCTTTCTGCCGTAGTTGATTGTTTTTCAAGTCTATACAAGCATCTGAGCTGTTTTAACTACTCAAGTGACCACTTTTCAGTTCGAATTCTTGAGTAGTGAGTCTCTCTTACATAAAGTAAAGACCCTTATGGACTAAAGGTTTTATTTTGTAGTCAGCGTGGGTGTATCGGAGCTCCTCTGACCACAGCTCTACAGTTTTAGGATGCTTTTGATAGTGTAAACAACAGTGCTCAAAGGCAGCTCATGCTCCTCAGCACTTTCTCTGTCAGAATAAAGACATTTATTATTCCTCAATAACAATAGTGATTTTTTTCTCCCTTTCTGTACGCACATTTGTTTTTTTAAAACCTGTGTGTCTGAAACATCCACCAAAACTGTATAGACTGTGATAGACAGCAGCATCAGCAAGGCCTTCTCTATGCTCTGTGCTGCAGGTTGAAAAAGGTGTGTTTTTTCAATCATGTGACTGGCAGTTTATAGATAATATGATAAGTTATAATTTATAAAACTTAATCTTTGTGTTTAGAGGTAGAAAATATCCAGCTGGAGACACTCCCAGGTTGATCGCATGTTAGAAAATCCTGTGTCAGCAGTAATTTTGGAGTGGACACCGTTTGATGTGATGTTCTGTGTTATTTTCTTTCGGGTGTGCTCCCTTTCTCATGTGACTTCCCGCTGTGTGGCACGGTGGATCCCGTCCGTTCAAGCCTACCCGCCGATCACGTGTGCTCACTATCCAGGTGGTTCTTTGTGTGCAGGTGTATGAGAGAGGCGGGGCCAGGGAGGAGAGGGAGGAGCTGAGGAAGCAGAATGGAGGTCTGCATGAAGAGGCGGCTCCCAAACAACACAGGAAACCTGAGAGGACCCTCAGGTGCACAGACACACCAACACAAACAAAGTCACGGCCTGGTTCTCGCTCTGAGGCCAAAAATCTCATGAAATATTCAAGCAACTCTGTTTTCCCCAAAACCAAATTCCTTCGATTTGTGTGATAATTTGCTGCCAAGAAAGAAAATCTAAATAATTTCATTTGTTTCTTTCTCTCACACAGAGTCACCAGCACGAATATCAATGTTTTAGGCCAAAACAAATATTCAATATTTAGTCTCCTGCATTTTTCAATATTTTACCCCTCAAATTCTCAGACTTAAAACATTCACAAAGATTGCAACCAGTGGCCAGTTATTTTTTATTTTATTTTATTTTTTCATTGTTATTATTTGGCTTGAAAAATGTTGCAAACTGTTACTCCATAACCAAAATGTCTGCTGATTATTTTGTTGGCAATCCACTCATATCATTTCAGCTCTAATACCTACCACATTTTTTGTTGAAAAGGTCTTGTACTTTTATCGTCAAAGTAATTTAACAGTGAAAGGTAACACACTGAAATTCCAATTTTCCATTCTTCATAAGCTGATGTATCAGTGCCTCTCTACACTCAACCAGCTGTGGAAAAACACTGCAGTAACTTTATATTCCTGACTTAAAGGTCAGCTGGAAAGATCAAGTTACCTTACAAAGATCACTGTTACTGTGCAAAATAAAATGCAACAAGGAGTTATAAAAAAAATCCCTTACCCTTTGATCAAATAAATAAAATCAAAACAAATGTATTATCTACTGTGTAATACTACAGCAGAAGGCTTGGTCTTATGTTGAAAACTTTGAAGGACTACTTGGCAATGTCAGACTGATATTACAGACTGACTTTTATCGTTTGTTGTTTGAGTATTGGCGAAGGCATCTGCAAAATAACTGAATAACGCCAATAGGAGGAAGTGTTTTTATGCATCATTCAGGCATAGCAGAGTGGTGTGTGTTTTTAACCTGCGTCACCTAATGTAAATCTCCATCTTGTAGCACTGAATGAAACTTCAGCTGAGCTGTAACCTTATCTTTGCAGTGGTGATTGTTGGTATTTGTGTGGGTGTGCGCCGCTCATTCACTGCCTGTCTGTGTTTGCTCATCCGAATCCTTCAAGCGTATCTTTAAATATTAAGTTTGTATCAAATTTCAGGTGTTAACCTGCATGTCAACCTGCTTTGTTTCCTGCTTGTTTTGTTGTGATCTGCATTTGTGCACTGACCTGTTGTGTTGTGCATCTGTCCCAGTCGCGGCAGTGTACGCTCCCCCGAGGTGTCCGCGGGTGACGACCAGGACGACGCTGCCCGCCTCGAGGCAGAGCGCAAGCTTGAGGAGCTGAAGCGCCGCCGCGACGACGCAGAGAGTGAGGAGTTTGAGAGGATGAGGCAGAAGCAGCAGGAGGCCGAAGCCGAGCTGGAGGAGCTGAAGAGGAAGAGGGAGGAAAGGAGGAAGGTGCTGGAGGAGGAGGAACGGCAGAAGAAGCAGGAGGAGGCGGAGAGGAAAGCCAAAGAGGAGGTAGGGGGAGGAGAGGCATGTTTGGGTGAGGTCATTTTATGAAGTTTGACTAGTGCTGCTCTGAAATTAAAATGTTTCTCACATTTTGTTTAGGATTATATAATACTGCAACTATTGTGGAAAAAGCATGCAGGCCTCTGGGTGTGTGTTTTCTTCTGGCAGCAGCTGACTGGCATTTAACTGGCACATTTCAGAAGTTGGCACAGGAGCTGACATCATGTCAACTTCTGTAATACACGAGTGCAAGTGACTGAAACATGACATGCCGCACAGCGCTGGTAATCTGCCGTCAGCGCTTTAAGACTACTGTCCTCCCATGACAGTTCAGCACCCATTCATCCTGTTAAGCTTGTCTTTCACACAAAAAACAGAAGCTAACAAGAATGGCTAACTAGCTTCCACCCAGACACTTGCTATTATTAGCACTGATTCCCAGCAGACAGCACTTCTTTTATTATTGTTATTTCAACATCAGCTGTGTCATTGGCAGCTATTGCACATTCAATGCTGTGTTCATTCTTCGTTAGAAAGAAGAGGGTCTAGCTAATGTTAGCTGGCTCTTTTTTTTTTTTTTAAGATGATAAGATCCACCTGCACTCATCGCCCACTGGGGAAATTCAATTAGACTTAGCAACACAGGGGAATGTACTAACATCAAAGAAGGAATAATTTCCATGCATACCTATGCATCAGAGATGAGCAATTAAGTTCAAATGAAATAGTAGACAGATTTAGAATAATATTCATGTTCAGTGTCTGTGTGTTGTGCACGCTTCAAATGTGTGTGTTGGTGACAGTTCAAGTGTGTGTGGTGTGTGATTCTGGCAGTCAACACATCTCAGAGGTCACTGGGTGCTGTGACGAGTCTGATAGCATGAATCAGCCTCCCAAGTGCATTGAGGCATGTGGGTGAAGAGTCTGGCTGAATGTGCCACACAGCCGCCTCAGCTTGGCATAGAAAAGATAAGAAGGGTTGTCCATGATAGCCCTCAGCTTCCCTCTGCCCCAGCACAGAGCTGGCCTTCTTCACCATCTTGCCCAGCTCGTTGGCACCACAAGTTCCAGTGCCACCTCCCCAGCTACAGTGCAGACTGTAAGAGCATCCCTATCAGACAGTGCACACACAGTGAGGGCCTGTGCATCAGTGAGAAGTCCAGGAGTTATATCCTTATTATCATCTTTACCTCTATTATGGATTAAAATTATCTCAAATTTCACAGGCCACATCATCTCATTGTTTTTCACACCACTGTCATGTTGATTTAGCTTTTACACCTGGGTGAGTCGAAGCTCATGCATCACACTCAAACTAGCACCGCAGTGACGTTATCTCTCCATACTTCACCGCTATCGTGACTCAACCTATTTGCGTAGCTGCTCATACCTCACATATGTCAGTCCCATTTCCTCCCCTTTGCAACATCCTCGCCCTTATGTATCTTGAACGTGATAACCCCACCCCCCACCCCTACCCTCCAGCGCGTGCTCACGGCGGCACTCAACCACTCGATGTCGTTCTTTTCCCCTTTCAGCTGCTCACTCTGAGGCCCGGCAATTCTCACTGTTACCCTGACTGGTCGTCTTTGTTGATCTTGGCTCTGAATGTGGCAGCCCGTCTCTCGCTATCTGCCCCTGTTCTTCTCCTCTTGTGTGATGTTAATGAGGCCTTTTGGTTTGTAATTAAAAGATGGCCCAGAGATACAGAGAGACTAATTAACCAAGACAAGGCTGCTGGAGAGCCATGATATACTGCCAAGCACCAGCCCTCCTCTTAATACTGTACAAATGGATCATGCATTAATTGTTTTAAAAAAAAAAATACTCTTGATAATCACCATGGCTCAGGCTTTCCAAAATGGCTTTTTTCCTGAGGCAGGCGATCACTGTAAATAAGAATTTGTTCAGAGTAATTTTATTTGTTCCTGACCTGCTCCGTTGGACAGAGTAAGTAAATAAATTAGAAAGTGGCACATATCTATTGTCAGGGTTAGCCTGTATGTTGGTCCCCTGTTGGCAACTGATGCTATTTCATATAACAACTTATGATAATATAAATAGAGCCCTCTGTCTGTCTGTTATTATTCTGTGTCATAAGAAAGTTATTTAACTCATGCACAGTTCCTGAAAAAACAGAACGCTCTTTGCTCCAAACACCCGGTCTGTTGGTTCATTCCCATGCAAAATCCTCTGGTGCACAGGAAGCGTGCTTTGGGTTTCCAGAGGCAACAGTGGTTTGTTTAGAGTAAATAGATGAGAAGTAGACCATTATCATGAGCAGCAATATCCGGCATGGCTGAACCGGCAAAGAACAGAGCGCCACCTACAAAAATTGTTAAAAATGTACCCATCATCACCAAATATCCTGTAAAATGTTGTTTAAAAAAATAACAAGGACGTTTAGCAGGTGCACTTTCGACTGCAATCCTTAACTTAAAATGTGTCTCTTCCTCAGGAGGAGAAGAGGAAGATGAAGGAGGAGATCGAAAGGAGGAGGGCAGAGGCAGCAGAGAAGAGACAGAAGGTGGAGGACACCATGGACGGAGAAGAGAAACCCTTCAAGTGTGTCAGCCCCCGAGGCTCCTCCCTGAAGGTCGGTCTTCCATTTCTGACCTTTCACCTCCATCAACACTGGATCAATCTTGTTTTATTTTTGCCACTGGCCTGTTTGCTAATGATCCTCCTCAGCTGTGTGTTTACGCCTGTGTAGTGTCCCACGCTGGCATGGCACATAATGTAGTCCATAATGATAATGGTGACAGATTTCCCACTGGAAATTGTGGATTGCACACAGTCGATTATGCCACCTGAAGAGACAACTGTCACTGGCACATTTCATATGCTGCAGCTATCTTTTCTAATTAAGCTAATGTCAGCTCCAGTGCTGGTTGTAAACCCCTCAGATAACAGCAGTCTTCTGAATATTCCCCGCTAACTCTTTGTCAAACAAACAAAAGCATGTACCTGCACTTTGAATTTTACATATGTTATACTTATAAAATGCTAAAAGCCTAGGGCTAAAGCTAAGGTTGTTGCCACCTAATCCAGGTAAAGACAAGGAGAAATGCAAACTGAAACTGTTCATTTTACATAACCCTGTTTGGCTGCTTAGTTTACATAGTTTTTGTATTTTAAAACAGGTCAAACACTAACGCTGCAGACTGATGGAGGTAACCAGTTAGGTACACGTGCTAACATGTGCAGCTAACATTGAAGCAGACAAACACCTTTTTGTCAGTTTTCTATTGTTCTGCTCATGTGTTTTTGGTTTTGGAGGACAAAAACATGATCCAAACTCTTAGGACACACAATGCTTCAACATGTGGAGAAATCCAAAGCTTGACAGGTCTGCCAGTTGTTGTTACTAAGCTGTGATTGGACTGTCCCAGTTCAGGGAGGGGGTTTACCTTACTGTCAGTTTAACAGCCAGGTCTAAACACAGAAAATCCAGTTCAGTGCTTAAAACAACTCCAGCTTTCCATGTTGTACTGGGCTGCCTGTGCTGTATTTGCATCCTGTCCAGCACAGTTGTCAATATAATAGTTTCCCAAATCTCACAAATCCCTCTCATCTGGCAGTGCAGCAAAGCTCAAGCTAAACATTCAAAATATTTGAAGAGATTTAGTGTCAGATGACCCACGTCCGCCCCTCTCACCTCTTTTAACTCCTTGCATGAAGTGTTATCTGATTGAGATGAAGGAGCTTTCATAATTAGAAAGGACCTCGATGAACTGAGAAATGTGGAAAACTCAGCCGCTGGCAAATTTGAGTGTTGAGTTAGAAATTTTCCTGACTTCTTAACCTGTTTGTCAAAAGAAATACATAAGAAAAGCAACGCAAATCAAACCAGTTCATGCCTCCATCCTCCTCATCCAGAGATAAGTGCTTGTCATGGCGAAGGAACATTTAATCAACTGCGATGTGGATAAATGTTTTCAGCATTGCCAACAACGCCAACTCCCACACATTGAAAATGGAGGGGGATTTTCAACCAGTGGAGAAAATCTAATTAGTGACAGTTAGCAGTAATATATCCATCTGGCCCTCCACGGTGAGAGTCCAGGCTAGACCCTTGGCTCTCATGGTTTGTGAGCTCTGACCACACTAAAAACACTTTGTTTGTTTGTGGTCACTTTGTGGTCACCTTTTTTTAAATAACTGTATTTCTCCACCCTGCTGCAATTGCCTCACAGACACAGCTTTATTTTGTCATCATGTTCACTGTAGGTATACCTGTCCTTCTGTGTGTGTGTGTGTGTGTGTGTGTGTGTGTGCATGTGTGTGAGCTTGCGGGGTCCCATCTGTCAGTTACACAACACACTATTGTGTATGACTTGTTGATTTGCAGTGTAAAACATTTTTATTTGTGTTTTTGTGACACTGTATTACCACATGATAATACAGTTGAGCTGTGTTATATACATAAACTATATACGCTCGAATTTGAAGATATGGTAAAAGCTAACATGATTGCAAACTGTGTAAGTGAACATGTTAGCAGCTTTAGCATCCGTGCTTCTGGCCTTTTTATTTTAGCTTTGTTTTGATGCCACCAGTTCCTCAAGAAAAAGAATATCTGCTTTTAAGTTCTCCACTTTGTTCACCAACAAGCCTACTTTGTCTCTGTACTGTTTGGTGCTGAGAGCGATGAGACTGAACCAAATCATTTAAGTTGCGGCCTGTGAAACCAAAACAGTGAGCTGCAAAAAAATCCATAGAGCTGAGTCGGAATCATTTGACCCACTGTCAGTCTGAAAATTTTGGTTAGTACAGGTTTTAGTATTTTGATTATCAGAGCATATAATATGGAGTGTCCTAATATGCACATAAACACATATCTTATATGTTGCGAGGGCCAAATAAAACTACACAGCAGCAGTTAGATCTGCTTTTTCATTTTGTCACATAAATTTTCTCGCTCCATTTACGTGCTGAGTGCATTTCATGCTCCGTCAGTTCTTTTCTATTTCAAATTTCAAAACTGCATGATACTGAAGACATGCGTTGTTTTCTTCATTACCTTTCGCCCTTGATGTTGTTTTTTCGCCATGACAACTGCCATATGTATTATTATGGCAGTTATTACACTAAAACAGAGAGGATTGTCCCCGGCAATCAGCAATCGCCTCCCAGTGGAACACACAGTCTTCATGTTATCAGCAGTGAAACAGCATAACCCCGCTCAATAGTATAGATAAAGTGCAGTGTTCTCTGGAAGAAAAGGACAGAGGGACAGAATGAAGGACAGGCTGCGGGGATGCAGGAAGGCGATTATGGTTAACAGGATTACTGTAACTGCCTTCGGATGGATACAGCTCTTTAAAACGCGTCTGAGAATGGGGAATTTCCTGTCAGGGAGTATTTTAGGAACTCCCACATTTGGTAGCAGCCAAGCGCAAGGTCCTTTTTCACAGAGAGAGGGGGCAGAGAGCTTTTTCTGCAGTTTCTTCTTTTGTCCATTTCAAGGTTTTTTTTTGTGAGCGTCGAAGGAACACATGTGTTGCCCCTTCTTGTAACCTCTTTGTCGTATATCATAAACAATCCACTGACATTCCCACAGTCCAGCAGCAGGGACAGAAAAAAAGTTTGCTGTGTTTTTTCTCTGTGTGCATGTGTGTGCTTGTGTGTGTGTTTCATATCACACACAGGGGACAATCAGATACACTGTGTGATCCTGGTCAGGAGAACCCAACTCACTCAGTGTACAAAGAAATGAGACGAAATGAAATATCCACCACTAATCAAATACAGTCTGTGGCAGTTAAATGATAATTGACAAGAAAGTTAAGCTAAGTTATTAAGTTATTATGACTCATGAATCATCACCTGTAATTATTATAATTTGGAACACAATCACGCGTTACATATTGACTTGTGAACTTCAGTCACAAGTGAAACAGAGTGAAACTTCTCACACAAACAATAAACGACAGATGCATGGAGGGGTTGGGTCTAACATCTGTTTTGAGGCTACCGAAGACTGAAGGAAAAATGTTGTGTTGCAGTGATATATTCATGAGTGGAACATCAGTGCGATATTTATAACCTAGAGGCTTTCTAACTTTTCTCCACAGATTGGAGAGAGGGCAGAGTTCCTGAACAAGTCGGCACAGAAAAGGTAAAAACACAGCTGAAGTATCATCAACCACATTGTGTCGTTCTCCCTAAGTAACAAAGGATTTGTCGAGCATATAAGCCTTCCAGCAGTAGGAGGAGGAAAATGTAACTCAGAGCTGAAACTTGAATTCCCACTTGACTTTCTACTGTCAAGTAAATAAAGACCAAATGGTGTATAATATTTAAAGTCGTCACATTTGTTATGTGCTCTATGCTAACTGTTTGCTTTCGCCCAGCAGCACAGTGAAGACGTCTCATTCTCCTGTGGTGTCTAAGATAGACAACAGGCTGGAGCAGTACACCTCAGCTGCTCAGGTCAGCAATGATTCAAATGTAGAAATGCACAACTTGTTCCATGTGAAACATTTGGCCATGATTGTGTGTCAAGCATCTTCCAGGAACACAATGAAAAAAAAACAGTTCAAGAAAAATCCATCAGTTAAAGCTTTCTATGCACTTCTCTGTAGTTTGAAAACAGATCTATGCACAAATAGAAGAAGACTTTTTTCCGCATTAAACAGAATTTCTTCCGTCCACCTGGCTAATTCAGGCATTAGTAAGTAAATAGCTGCAAAGTCTTTGTGCATGATCCATATTTAACATAATTTTTGTTTTCATCTCAATAAACAACTTTGCAGCAATAGCCCGATAAGATGCAGTGAAGTCTAAAACAGCCTTGATTTCCAAATTAAAAAGTCTGAAATTAAATATTTCTAGTCTGCTGCGGGTTTTAATGTGAGTTATAAAATATTCTGCGAAATCCCCAGCTCTATTGCTCCAGACCTCTGACCTTATACACTTTAAAATATAGCATTTTTAATTGCTTAATTAATTCATCCACCCATTCATCCATTTGCCAGTGCTAATCCAGGCTGTTCTTTTTTATCATTAATTAATGATAGTATTGGGAATTATTGTTATATGCAGCAGTGAAGCCCTAATAAATTTATGCACATGGTAATTAATCCTGGCATATCAATTCTACTGGTTTTCCATAACTTTCATATGAATGATCACTCCTGCAGAAACCCTGTCAGGGCACCATGAATGTGATGTCATGTTGCAAGTAGCATAAAGAACGATTTGAAATCAGATTTGTGGAATAAGACAGATACAAATGAACTACAAAAATTTTAATATCTGATACCACTATCACCATGCTAAAAAATCAGACTGTGGGAGCCACTCTGCAGTCGGAGCATACCCTGCCTGTGTCCTGTTTGAGTTGTTCATAACAGACATCCCCTGCTATTCTCCAGTTTAAACCCACCACTTTGTCTCAGCAGAGAGAGAACAAGGAGTCTCGATCCCCTCGCTCCGGAGCTGTGGATCTGCCCATGGTCACCGACAGCATACGAAACATCAAGAGCATGTGGGAGAAAGGCAACGTGTTCAGCTCCCCTGGAGGTGGCGGGAGCACATTCAAGGTAAAAGACGAGGTGATGGAGGATGTGAGGGAGCTGATGGTGTGTGCCTGTGTGACTGGAGCAGAGAGAGAAAGAGAGAGAGAGAGGAAAGAGTCCAATTCATTGGCACTTCCTGCTTGGCCCCGTTGCCGATGACAACCAGGCTTAGCTGACCTTTGACCTCTGTCCAAACAGGAAGCAGCTGTGATGAAGACGGGCGTGGCAGGCCGCATCAACGACTGGCTGAATAAAACCCCGGAGAGCGGCAAAACGTCAGGAGGAAGGCCAGCGGTAGGTCGTCATAGGTCATCGTCGTAGCAACCCCTGTGGCTGCTGCAAGCGAGTACAGTACACGTACTGTACAGTATAGAATCCTACAGAGAAATACATTAAAGAACAACACAATGGCAGATGCAGCTGTGGTGGTAGACCTGCATTATGCCTAGAGTCATGTTCATATACTTACCAGTGTTTTTAAATTCTGGGATCTGCAAATCTGCAATTATCGTATTACTCTGATTGATTGACCACAAACAGTTTTATGCTTGTGTTTGGTCACTGTCAGTCAACTGAGATAACCTGCGTTTTCACTCTGTGGGCCAACACAGAGTGAAAAAGCAGGTTATCTCAGTTTTGGAGGATGAATAAAGTAGTGTGTCCCCTTGCAGTCTGAGTACAGACAGAGCTTGACACATGCATTTACTGTGTTTACAACCTTTCTAATGCTCTCGTCTGAGCATATTTGTATTAAGGCCTGAGTGGTCAGTCATGCATAAGGAGCAGTGATCCTGTAACATCTGAGCTGTATCCATTCAAGCAGAGACTGGTCGCTTTCATAATAAACTGCAGTACTCTCTGCAGTGTTATTACGGTAATGGCGTAATTACTGCTGGTCACGTTCATTACAGTTCATGTTTTATAATGATTTTCAAATGATGCAGTAGAAGCATGTCAGGTAGTCCTTGTGCACGTTTGTGAGATGATATCTGTCTGGTGCCCCCTGGTGGCCTCCAGTCAGAATAACCTGCGGAGAGCTGAGCTTGCCTCAGTCGATGGATATTTTTAGATTTGGCATCAGTCTTTTTTATCTTAAGCTTATCATAAGCTTTTCTAGCATTTCCTCATGTGTATGGCTCCATGACAGTGTGTCCTACCACCCTCACTTATACAACACCTATATCTTACCCAAATATTTATGTTGGAGCTCCATGCAGCTCACTCGGGCTTATGCTAAAACAGGTATCACACATCAGTGGGTATAAGAGGAAACTAAATATTTACAAAAAAGAGTGTCCAACTAATGATAGCTGCCATCAACCATTCGTGTCGTTCTTTAGCTCTTTTTTCAACTATCTTCAAACTGATCTACAAATGCTGAGCTTGTGTGTTCATCTTTTGCTGTCCGTCTCACAGGACCTGAAGCCTGTTGACGTCACCAACAAGAGGAGTCTATGGGAAAACAAAGGTGCCTCTCCAACCAAGGTAGCTTATATATGACTTCAGACATTTTAGATTTCAGGGGAAAAAGGGTGATCAGAGTACCAGTCTCACCCACCAGGGAAAATCCAAGTGAGCATTACACATCTGGATTCTCTCCAGATGAAGGTTTAACTATGCCAAAAAGGTTTGTGGTCTTGGAAGTGGTTTTTCATGGTTTTCCAGTTGTTGTCAATCTCAGTATTGTTAAAGAAATGGCATAATATTAAAATAATGATATTAGATTATTAAAATAATAATCTCATGGCGGCGATGGGAGTAACTATCACTTATGTTTGTTTTTGTTTTAAAGAACTCTCATAGCTAGTTGACCTCACCCTTAAATCTGGAATAACCTGGAGAGGTAAAAGAGTCGTTCCATGTTTCCTCATAGCGCTTATCACACAATGAGCTCACTCTCTGCTGTCACACTCCTGTGCTCTCTGTCATTGGCAGGGCTCTGCTCCGTTCTGCTCTGGTTGGACACTGCTGCTTATTTGAATCATACAGATAATACATATCTGAGAGTTTCACTACAAAATGAGATACTGAGAAATGTCTTATCTGTTATGTCAGAGCTGTTACTCTCATAGCTGTTTTACATTCAAAGTCACAGCATTTTATAAGATGTAATTATCTGAATTATGTAAATATTCAGCAATTAATAAAAATTGCTTCGCAGAATGCACATGAAGCATTTTGGAATTAACCCCCCCCCCCTTGTAAAACATGTTTGCCAAATGTTGTAAGTGTTGTAATAATTAAAAGAACAAAACGGACATCAACAAAGCGGAGAAAAGCCAATTTTAAAGAAGGATTACGCTGTTGACTCCATTAACACCCACACCTTGTTAAAGCTGACTCAACAAAACCCAGAAGGTTACAGTTCAGTGTAAATTCTGTGTCGTAAAAAGAAAAGGCCTTTAGCGGCGTGCCTGTTGTCCAACTGCGAGCTGAATGCTTCTCACAAATGGCTGTATCACTTCACCGCTCCTTCTTCTGACAGCCACAAATCACTGCCCTCCGTCCAGCTTCACTTGACTTTTTATTGCCCTAATGGAGAAACTGTTTACAGCATTTTCTATGAGTAAGACGCCTTGGTGAATTCGCCATGGCAGTTTTGACAGATTTGAATCACTGTTATCACCTCACATTTTCAAACAAGTCCGACGGAACCTGACAGGAATACATTTCTGTCTTAATTTCTATACATAGATGAAAGAGTGTTTGCAGAACTGCTTAACAGAAGTGACATTCCACATTTTAAAACAGAGCATGATAAGGATGTCCTTTTTACCCACTTGCTTTCCTATAAACTTTCCTTCCTTCCTACTCTGCTACAGTAGTAGCGTCTTCCTGCAGCCAACAGCTGCAGAGCAGGCCGGGGGGCTGTGGTCCGCAGCAGTGAGTAGAGGGGTTGGAGGGCAGCAGGCAGTGGTCTGCACTGACGTAAATGCAGCCCTGGACAGGAAAGGTAGCGGTTACCAACCTTGTCATTAGCTAACCGTGCTATGCTGTGATGTCAGGGGAGGCAGGAGAGCAGGGTGATGATTGGTGCGGTTCAGCAATCTGCACAGATGGAAATGTTACATCAGAAGTGAGCACTTGCTGCTGCTGCTGCTAGAAGCTCTATAGGTGTGTTGTGCTAATTTTCTTCATCTCTGCCACTTTACTACCTTCCTGTCTTCGTGTCTTGCAGGTGGCAGGCAGAGGGGAGACCAAATCAGTCGCCAATGGTGAGTTTTTTTTTTACAATAAAACAGCTTGTCTATTTGTGCACGAGCAGACAAAACACACAAAAGGGTGGGCATGCACGCCCCAGTCGTCGGGTGAACTTGTGACTTTTGTCGACTTTGCAGAACCTCTGAAACGCTGTCTTGTTCCTCGCTCTGCCACAGTGCCTTTTTTCATTTTTTCTAATTGGTTTCAGAGACCAAATGACAGGGGATTTTCTCAACCCATAGAGAAACAGTTAATCCTTTAGCTGAGGGAAGAACATGGAAATGACCAAAATGACTTAAAAGGTTTTAACCCAGCAGTGACAATATGCTGTTGTAAGCACGTAGGCGTATATTTAGAATACACATGATGACACACACACACATTATACTGACAGGACATGCAGTCATTTTAATATAAATGGAGGGGAGAAAATCTTCAAAGTGACGCATTGTCAATCAACTGTTCCAGCTAAGAGGTACAATGGGAGGGCAAAACATGCACAGGGGCTCATGTTCAAGACCCCACTTACATCCACATAGCAGGTTTGATCCACCACTAGAAGTACGTAGTGCTGTGTAAAGCACATGATCCCTCACTGATTTCCCACTAGCAAACTGAACAGATGTGTTTGCGGGGACAAAAGTCTAAGCGCAGAATTAGATTTAAACCTGTAGCCTTCTACACAGACTTGCACAGGAGGTGTTATGGGTAACTGAACAAGGTGTCATGTTGTTGAGTGAGCAGAGCTGAAACAAAGCCTAAGGGTGGTATAAAAAGAACCACCACTTAAATGAATCTGAGCACGTTTCTCCAGGTGCAGCCCAGAAGGTGTGACCTTTCATTAGGTGTGTCATCTTGTCACTCGCTTTTTGATTTATACAATGCCATGTGTCCCTAAACCAATAACTGACCCTGTCATATCCTGCCCTGTGGTCTTTTTCAGGCCATTTGGCCTTCTGCTCCACACACCATTTTAGGATGCCACTTAAACATTGCTTGCTATTTTAAAATCAGATCTGAGTGCAGCCTCCTCCTCCTTTTGTGCCCCCCCCCCCCCCCAACAAGAGGGGTATTGGCCTTGAGGGATTCCGCACACGTCTGTCTAATGTGTTGCTTGTTCAGCACACAGGAACATACACACATACGAGCACACCAGTCTCACCCCTGTAAACCCACTCAGCAGCCATCTCAACACCACTCAAACCTTTCAGCTTTTCCACTCATGTGCATGTCCACTTGTACCGCTCAGACCGCAGCCCTGCCTCCTGGAGTGTTCCTGCCAGGCCGGTTTGTCACATTAATGGCTGGTATGTCGGAGATTAGCACACCATCACAGTCTGACTCAGAGGATGACAGAGGCTTTGTATAGATTTTGTGTTTCTCGCAAGTAGTTGGCTGCAGGACCTCAATGACATACAACACCACACCTGGACCAAGTACAAGTTAGCAGCTCCACATGTTTGCCTCTCCACATGCTTGGCTCTGATAGAGGGCTTCCAAAATAATGTTCACCATTTTGGAAAAAAACTCTCACTGACATGACACAGTCTAGAAAAAGTATAGAAATCAAAAAGTAAGAATCTTTTGGTCTCCATTGTACACTGTTCATGTTATTGTGCACAACTGTAGAGAACACGCAGTTTTAATTTTCTCCAAATTTGCTTCACTAAATTCATCAAAGATGCAAAAATGTCTATGGCCAAGTCTTTTCTGTATTTTATTAAATCAAATGCACCTGTCAAGAACCATACTGTAACTGGCCTGTTTTGACATGAGGCTTATTGACCATGAAATGTGGAACAACACTTAAGAGTGTGCAGCCATACTAGCAGCTCTGTGAGGCTGTGCTTTGAGCTAAAGTGTAACGTCAACATTTGAGGTGCTAACATGCTGTCATGTTTACATGTCTACCATATTAGCTTAGCATGTTAGCTTCTGGCACGATAATTTGGGAAATGAGCTGATAAGGATCTCATTACCTTTGCAGCTATTGAGTCACAGTGATAGTTCAGAAATTTCAGCAAAAACTGTCAAGATTTCAAATCAGATCAGGAGTTCTGGACGGATGTAGAGTTTCTACTTTTGGACAAATCTTTGGACTCAGTAGTTCTCAGAAGGGTATTTTCAAATTAGGAATGTCAGTCAAGCAAACTTCCCTCAAAGCAGTCTTTTGAAAGCAATGACAACATAATGAACTTCAACCTAAAAACTTATATAAAGTCAAATGATTGACTTGCCTCTTTTCCAATCAGTTGCATACAGTCAGAGTTTCCTTGGAGCCAGCATCAAGTAGCCTTTAAAGTGTAAGTTGACTGCAGTTAACTGCATGTCTCCAGCTCGTCACTGTGGCGGCTGCTGCTCGGTTCGACCCTCAGTGTCAGAGGGTCAGAGTCATTAATCCACACCTGCCTGCAGAGACGGTAGTAACACCACTGATAGACTTGTTTTGTGTCTTTCACCAGGGATGGGGCACTAATGTCTTGAAGGAGCCACTAAAGCTGGGGACCACGACAATCCAAGACTCTTCCTTTGACTTTGTCTTAAGAACCAAATAATGACCACACTCCCAGTAGGGACCCCAAGAAAACGGAGGGACAGGAGAGACACTGTCCAAGCACTGTACTGAAACATGATCATATTTTTGTACGGTTGCCACGTATAGTGCCTTTGCACAATGATTTTTTTTTGCTTTCTAAAAGAAACAAAATGCTGTGAAATTTGGACATTTGTAATTACTGTTACTAATTACTTTATACAATCCTGCCAGGAAGAAAAAAACTAATTAAATTTAGATTTATCTGTTGTACTCCACGCCGACAGTTTTGATAGAGACAGAGTAGACACGTTAAAAGATTCCACATTCCAAAGAGATGGGTGAAATCAGTTCTCTCCCTCATTACAGATCATTTTCCATCTCTTTATTTTATTTATATTTAAAGCAAAAACTTCACACATTGCTATTTTATTCAACGTTCACCAGTTCAGGATAGAAATATAAGCACTTATAGAATTTAGCTGATTTCACTTTTATTATGTCTTACCAATAGTGCAGCATTGGTCTGAGTAATATATGTTAGCACATGTGATGTTTTGGATATGACCTATCATACTGTATCATATATAACATCTTTATACTCCTAACAAAAGGTATTTTTGCTTTTTTGTATCCAGAAACTATTCACCCACAAACAGTTAATTTTGGAGGTGACAGGAGTGTTGAATATTCAGAAGGCCATTATGACTCTTATTATCCTTTATGACATTTTATTTATGTTTTAATGTGTTTCGTCCTTTTCTATTTCTAGCTGTTTTTGTAGCTTTTGTATCTGTTTGATCACTTTGAAATCTTCAGACATTCCTCTGAAAAAGCAGGTGCATCTCGTGCCTTCACTGCTCAAAAACTGTAGGTTTTATAATGTAGGAAATTGGCATACCAGCCTTTTTTTTAATCTGCCTTTAACTTCTTTTTTGCCTCTATGCACACTCTTACGCTCAGCGATCATTTTCTAATTGAGGGCATACAAAGTACAATGAGGGTGCCTAAGTATATAGCAAGATACTAGTACAATACAAGGATATTTACCACTATGTAACTCTTCTGGCCTTATGATTGCAATGACAGCATTTATGACAGCTGAGGTACAGTACATAAAAGCCTCACAGCAACTCAGTATGATATTAAGACTTGTGATTTTCATCTTTATTTTTCACTAACATGGGCTTCAGTAGCGCACTCCCTTTCAGTAGTTTTTGCGCAGCATGAGCTTTGACAAGCATACGAACGGTTTGCCAGGGCATTAAATTGATCCATGTTACTGCTCGAAAGTCTGACAATCACATTCCATGGCTCCTGAAAAGAGCAGGGGGGCTTGACCAAAATATTTTTAAGCGTGATTTAATGTGACATTTATGTTTTTTAATACAATGATTTCATAATGCCGTATTGTTTTTTCTACAACCTTGTCTTTTTTTAAGTTCTTTTTTTTCCATGTTTAACCAGACACTTGTTGTTTGTGTAGCGCTATGCCTATGCAAAACACATTATCTGTAGTCTCTCTTAACACTCCCAATGTCATACAAGTGGGCAGTTTCCAACTGGATGGATGTTTTAAACATTGTACCCTTGACTCAACAACAGCAATAAAGACATTGAGGTTTTCCACATTGTTAAGTTTCCTACATAACTCCACTCTACCATAGACCTCACTATATGCTGTATATCCATTGTAGCAGGAAGCGTTGAAGTAGAGATAATGTTAATCAGTCAAAATAACCTGCAGATAGGTGCAGCATCGCTCTTATAACTGTAGCTAAACTGTTTTTAGCCATTAAGGAAATGCTAGGCTACTATTTTTCATTTGTTAATCCATTTAAATGTGGAAATGCCAGAGATTACAGCAAAATCCAAGATTTATTTCCATTGCCATAATGGAAAGTTTATCTTATGATAACTTTGCTAGTGTTACCATGCATCCACTATAAAGCTTTAGCCTAAACTTGTTTCTACAGTGTGTTTTGTTCGGTTTTTGTTTCAGCTTTTGTTAACGATATACAACATATATATACAATATATAACATATTAATTCCTTAGTTAGTTGTTTGACGTTCCTGATATCATTTTATAGGCTAGCTGAACAAATATTCAAAAACATCACTGGTTATATCACTTCAATTTTCTTTATATTGTAAAGTATAGTAATTGTAAAGTGAATATGTTTGTGTTTTGGATTGTTAGTCTGAGAAAAGTATTATTATTATAATTTTAATAGTTGTCATAATAATTGATCAAACAGTAGTTGCTGTAGTAACTATACAGCCTGTTTGTAATTCAAGGGTAGGTGGTTTAGGGACACACAAAGGACCCAGTCACTGTCAAATCCTCTGCTGCCTTCAAGTGCTGTCCAAAAATATATGTAATAATGTGTAGTGTCATCTTTAACAGACAATTTTATTATGATCACATGCCTAAAATGTAATGTTTACAGTGTCAGTGAGTATTGGAGAGTAGACGGCTGATGGGATTGGTCTTGCATGAATTTAGGATGTCATAACTCTACTACTGCAACTTTTCATTTTGCCTCGGCAGCACCAAGTAGCCCTGTGTTTATGTTTCTTGGAAACAAAAAGAAACAACAACCACAAACCTCACAAGATCAATTTTATTTCCTGTCAAAAAGTCATTTGAAGTGGAACAAGTTGTATTTCCAATATCTGGCCTCGAGTGAAGCAGATCACGAGGAGCACTTGAAGGCAGCATTCCTCCCCAGGTGTAACTCATCTTTCTGCCTCCAACAATAGAACTGACAACCCTAACCAGTCATACAAAAGATATGTGGTCACGTGACAGACAAGGTTTTATTAAGTATGCTATTTGGTGGGGTGGATGATTGAACTTGTCTCTGTCTGGATGTGAAAGAATAAGACCAACTTGCTGCTAATCCCACTTCTTCCTCAGGGACAAACAGGAGGTAAGAGCACAACCTTGACCTCATGGTGCATGACAGTAAAAACATCAATAACATCTTTTTATTCATTGTTAAAATCTGGGCTGATGTACGGTTTGTAGTTTTTACTGAAAATATGTGTCTGATTTTTACAACCATGATCAATTTGAGCAAACTTCAGGTGAGCTGTGCTGAATTGAATCCATAAAACCCCCCTCAGCATGATCTAACATCTAGCTGTTAACTCATACAAAACCATGAATGCTGAATTAAATTGGCTCAGGTGTTGCCTAAGTCGACTCTTAAAGATTTTATGATGGCTTTTCTTTGATGTATTCTGATCTGAGCGGCGCATATGCCGGTGAAGAAGGTGCTAAGCTCGCCCCTGAGACTGCCGTGTTGGTAGCATGCTTTGGGCTTTGACTTAATGCTGCCTAATGCCGAAACCAGCACCCGCAACATTCCTGCCGCTGTCAGATTGTGTGTTATTCCACAATTTCAGCCAGACGGGGACTGACCGCATGCATTAAAGCAAATACACATTTAATACCCCAGCCATGACGGCCCTCCTGCACACACTGTGAATTCTTTTTGGGTTTCCAGTCAGTGCTTTTCTTCAGCCAGATGGTATTCGTCTATTTCCCCTTTTCTGTCTTTCCCTGTCTCCCAGTCACTTTCTCCTCTGCACATTTCTCTTCCCTTGTCTTTTGACGTGAGCTGCTCTGTCTGATGACACAAGTAACAACCACACTGAGACTCTGAGCACCACAATGTTTGAATTTGAGCAGAGATGTAACAGAATTTAAACAGAAGCATGACTTTGGACAGTAACCATATACAGGGAAGGTGTAAATATGGCATGCAGAGATTGAATGTGCAGCTGGCCTGAAAAAAGAACAGGACTGCAGCCAGGCAGGAGGGAGGGAGGGAGGGAGGGAGGGGGGATTTGGAGATGTGGAGCTAATTTTCTCTATCCCAACATCACCCATCCAACACATATATGAAATATGTTCCTGTTATTACCACAAGAAAAAAAAAGAATGAACTGGTCTCTATGAGGAGGGATATGTTTAAAGAGCAAGACAAAGTCCTGAGAGGCATTGTTATAAAAATGTTCTCCAACCAGCAGCTGACCAAACCGCAATGACAAAAATAGCCTGTCTGAATGTGGGTCCCAGCTCGCTGATTTACAGTGACTACGTTGAGGTGAGCCAAGCCCATTGTCTGGAGGAGTAGCTCCACACCTGTTCAAAAGCACGCTCTATTATTCTTAAAATAGACCCTTGCTCTCCCCCCCTGTTCAGCTCTACTGACACCCGTTTTTATGATCTGGTGATTTATCAGCATGTGGAAAATACGTGGTCCAACAGACTGTTGTGCAGTGTCATACTCTGATGTATAAGGAACCTAGTGATACCGCAGCCTTATTGAATTTACCCCTGTGACCTTGACCCCAAAACCCTGCTGTTGTCTTTTTAGTTATGGAGGCTTGAGTGACAATAGCTACACCTCTCTATATAAAGAGATGGACTCATTCCCATGCATATGGGCTTGGAAACTGCTAGCTTAGCTTAGGTCATCTTGGTTTAGCTTACTTAGCCTAGCATAAAAACTGACAACCAGTTGGAAGGGCTGGGCTTTGTCCAAAGGCTCTACTCTGTGGGGTGGGTGCGTGGTTGGGGGGGGGGGGTATAAAAAGGATAAATTAACATATGAAATCTTTTCTGTACAAAAACAAACAACAACAAATGTGACTTTATGAAGGTCAAATGCTGACCTGGCTCTAGAAACATCATTAGACTCATCTATTATCATCTAAGTGCACTTTCTGAGATAACTTAAAATTTAATTCTAAATATTTATCCTAGATTTCCCATAATGCAACTAAAAAAATGTCGCCCCTCCCTGCCTGGTAAACACCGGCCAATGTCAAACTCCAGGCCAAGAGATAACCCATTGTTTGGACTTAATGAGGCTCCAGAGGAACAGAGAACAACTGTTTACACAGGTTGATTAGTACTAAATGTAAAACTACAGGAATGTCCCTTCAGTGAATCAGATAAACAGACTTTCTTTTGACTAAAATACAAATGTTATGATGGACATTTCTTGCAGCGTTTCCTCTTCAAAGTTTTTTGAGCACCTGGAAAACTGTTTATGTATCAAAGCTAGTATGTTATGCATGGATTCAGAAATGTCAGAGCGTCCCTGAAGAACTCCTGTAGTCCTGGTAGTTTCTGTTCAGACTCCTGCCTGAAGCCTTGATCAGTGCCAAGAGGAAATGGCTGAGGATTAGGCCTGGAGCTGTTTAAAGCCCTGGGCCTCTGCTTGCAGTGCCCATGGTGGAATCATTTCAAATTCTACAATTGGTCCAATCTCCCAGCATGAAGCCAAGCTTTTTGTTTTTGTGTTCTTTTTTTTTCTTTCTAAATTTCTTTGTAGGTTTTGGTTTAGTTGTTTGCACAAACGATAAAAGCATTGAAAGGAGAAGAAAAGAAGAGTGATACATCCCATCCGTCCAAGGGAGAGGAATCTCAAGAGCTGGTAGAAAACATTACAGTTGATAAGATAAAGAGGAAAATATCAAGAAGACAAACAACAACACAAATCACAGCGAGAAAAACATTATCATACAAAAACAAATGTGAACAGTGCTAATTATATTGAGCCCAAGAGAAGTGAGTATCTGTGTGCGAGTGGGTTTGTTTAACAGCTGCAATAAACCCTGTTACTAACTCCAAACCAAGGAATTCATTAAAAATGAATCTTGTTATCTGGGTGGTGAACAAAGAGGGGATTTTTGATGTTTGCATTTATTGTCTGCTTTCTCCTTCACTTCAGGTACTTCTAATCCAAGATGTCTGAAGAAGTAGAGGTAGAAGTAGAAGAGATGCAGTGAGTCCTTTCTCTCCATATAGTATTGTTAAACACAGCTGATTTTGATTTATTCACGCAAATGTTCTGAACTCTACTTCTTCTCTTTTCAGGGAGGAAGGTAAGTAAAGGCTTTGAGAGCAATCACTGTGTTTTTGAAAGCAAAATGTGACGTCCGAGCTTCCATTGCGAGACGTAGCTGACCTGATTATGTCCACTCAGAGGTAGAAATCGAGGAAGAGGAAGGTAAAGGCTTCTGCACGGCTTCACGTGTGTGTGTACAGTCGTGTTTCCTGTGTGTCTGCTGCTGTTAGTGTCTGCCGCCAGTGACGAAAACCATAGAGATCTAGCTGAATGTATTTTCTGGTTGAATGTTAACACTTCATTAGTCAGCGCTGATCTGTCAGCTCATGTTTAACAGTCACATGATGTCAAAATCATCTTCATCCCATCTTTAGCACTCATACATCTGTGTGTTTCAATATCACGACAAAAGGTTGCATGGAGAATCCTCCATGATGCCGGTCTGATATGACTCTAAGTCAAGTTTGACTTAAAAGTCTCTTTGTTGCTGTGTTTTTGCAGTGTTTGCCATCATTTGGTCAAACATTATATACAAAATTTCAAAAACTACAAAACACATCATATAGCTAAGCATCTGTTATGGAAAACACTAAGTATTTATATAGCTGCAATGTTAAATAAACACCATTTATCTTAGAAAATATGTTTATTTGCTTCACTGTTATGCTCTATCAAGCAGTTCAACACACTGCAACTTAGGAAAACATCTGCCAAGACACAAATGTGCTGCAAATTCAGAAAACATCTTCGTGAATTTGACACATACACTGCACAACATCACAACACGTGCAAACAAACAAATGTGCTACAAGTTTGACCCACAACACAGTGGAAGTGTTTCCAGGTGACTGTGACTTTTGAAGTTGAAAGCAATGAATAACAAGTGTGTCTCTTAACTTGTAACCTTGAAATGTATTTATTGCCTTAATTCCAACAGTGAGGGAGAAAGTGCCACAGGAGAATACTGGTGCAAAGTGCCACAGGCTGAACTTGAACCTATCACTCCAAAGTTTTGCTAACCTCACAGTCCGTAGTGTACTTGTCTGCATGTATTTTCCAAATGGATTAAGACGTTTTCTGAATTTGCAGCTCATTTGTGTCTTTGAATGTATCTTCTTAAATTGCATCATATTGAGCTCTCAGGGCCACCGTAGTTGTCCTAGCTGATCACAAAAAAACAGAAAAAAAGATGAGTTTACAAAATCCACCATCCTTATTTAAAGAATAAATAAACGTTAAAAAAAAAAAAAAATAAAAAAAATCTTGATTTAAAGAGGAACTATGCAAGTCCGGTCGCTTTTCCGCTTCCGGGCCATGTGCATTTGTTTTTAGCCGGCGGAAAAAGCAATCCATGGAGCGGTGGAACACGTTACACAACATATACGATGTTACGCCGTTTATATTTGTGTAAACCATCATAAAGGAAAGATTATGGGTTACGGAGCCGGTGCCGCAGAAACGAGAGCTGGGACACCGGGCCGGAGGCTGTGTGCTGCACTGAGGTTAGTTTTCAGCCCAGAGTCGCCAGGTGGAGAGCAGAGAGCCTCCATTGTCCCTGTAACACGTTACAAGTATGTGACCATCACAATAACTCTGAAGAAGTTTAATTAAGGTGAAAATGTAGCATAGCCACCGGAAAATCCTGCATATTTCCTCTTTAATTCATGCAATTATGTTATTTTAATCAACACAAAAACCCAAGTATAGACGACACATTGTGGTGATGCTAGCTATTTCCTGTTTCCAGTCTGTAAACTAATCTACGCTAACAAGCAGGTCCTACACGTTTGAGGTCACGTCAGCTCATGACTCCCTCCAAAAAAACTACTGTCCGATGTCAACTGAGTTGTTAATTATTTATACTATGAAACCAATTCCCTCTTAAAACGTTTGGTGGGTTAATTAAGATAGAAATAAGTTGTAGAGGAGACACTGAGGTCAGCAGAGGTAAAATTGTGTAAGATTTCTGAGGAAGAATTGGAGGGATTAGAGCAAAGTGCAAACACATTCTTGTAGCAGGATGTTATTTTCCTCTTCTTCTTCTACCCCATTAATCAACAAACACCCCCAGATGTACTTACTGAGCTGCAGGAGTTACTACAAACCCAATAGTTGGAAACTAGCAGATACTTTCCTGCTGAACAAGTACGGGTAGTTTTGATTCATGTATTTGAGTTTACTAAAGTTTTGAATGCAGGACCCTGTCTCGCAATAAGTTTCATTGAATCATTGATATTGGTACTTCTGGGATCTTCTCCCACTGCTGATTAGAACCGGATACAATCATAATTTCACACAAAACAAAGGCATTTCTTCCTGCTGTTCTGTTTATGTGCTGAGAGGTGATTTGATGCGTATTGTGTTACAAACAGCTCACAGGCTCAGTTTGTGATCAGCTTGTTCCCTGTTTTAGCTTTGTTCAGAATGAATGCAGACACCAGCGCTGGTTTTTCAGTGCATCCCAAGAGACAATATCACAGTGCTGAGAGTTTGACCAAATCCCAGCCACAAGCTGTTTGCCAGCATCTCACTGATCCACTAATCCATATTTTGTTCACTCAGTCATAGAGACACTGAAAAAGGCAGGTTTGTATGAATAGTTTTTGTCTGTAATAATCCCCTTTTTTATTTTTCTTTCACACTTGTGAGATATTGTGATAGTGCAGTGTGTGTTGACACATGTCTTCTTTTGTCATGCTTATTGACGGATACAATTGCAGGTTTTAGCTTCGTTAATGTTTGTCATGTTCTTATTATGTAGAAGAAGCTGCGCCTGAAGTAGAAGGTAATTCTCTTCTGTTTCCATTTCTCTGTGACAGTAAAACTGCTGCTGCTGTTCTATACAATAATACACGGCGTTGCTTGGGCATTACATACAAATTATATAAAAACTCTTTTCAAATAGAGTCTCCATCTGCACATCGCAGCAAATATTAGATTGTCTTCAGCACTTCACTATTCATGTATTACCTATATCAATATTGGCCTTTTCATGTTTAGTATTCACTAATCACTGCCATGTTTGGCTGCTGCTGCTGCTGAGGAGCCGCCTGCTGAGTTAGTATTTGATGAAATCATTCCAAAGTGAGATATCCACTTTGTTTAAAGTGTGACATCTCTTCAGACAAAATTACTGTTTGCCTGCGAGAAAAAGTCACTGCTGATTATTGTTGAAACTTTGCCTCTTTTATCTATTTACAGACACAAAATTGACATTTCAGAGAGTTTAAACATCAGTAATCTTTTATTAATTTGAATATTTTCTAAACCCTTTCATCATCACTGCCTATAAAGTGTATATTTTCTTCAAAGAGAGGTTTTTGGAGCACAATGGAATTGCATATAATCATTTTTTTTTTTTTATTATTATTTTCCTGACCACCTCAGAGCCTCCCATCACTGAAGGTAATGGCTTTTTCTACCGTTATGTTCTATAATCAATAGCCTTCTTGTAAATGTGGGAACGGTGTAAACTAATACGTTGTCCTTGTATGTGAAAACAGAGACGTTTTTCTTTGTTTCGTTTTGTTACTTCAGCATGTTTTGGCAGAACTGAAACCCTGGGTAACATGAACATATTGTGGATTAAGTAGACCGTGAATATTTACTGATGAGCTGTTCTCTGTTTCTTCCACTGATGGTGATCGCTGATCAACTGTCTGCTCACATCGCCTTCACAAAGAGCCTGAGCCTGCAGAGGAAGGTAACATATGGCGTCTCTGCTCAAACTTTTATGCATGGTGTGACTAAATAACACTTTATCGCCCTGGTTTGTGCATCTCACCTTGTTTTACAGTTAATTAGTTGGGGCAAGACGACCTTAGTGCTGAGATATTTGTGAGAAATAATAATAAGTTTCAG
The DNA here is from genome assembly GCA_021432705.1 of Caranx ignobilis. NCBI lineage: Eukaryota > Metazoa > Chordata > Actinopteri > Carangiformes > Carangidae > Caranx > Caranx ignobilis. The sequence goes on along the minus strand of MU269990.1, from coordinate 81,663,094 downwards.
TCTTTTCAGTTCCCTGTTACAAATGGATTCAAATCTGATGCTAATACCTTGCTACTGCTGCATTAATATTTATTCTGATGATACACTTATGAAAGAACTGCTCCTGCTGTCAGAAGCTTTCATTGCTTGAAACCCCTTAGAATACTTACACCATAATTCAGTGTGACAAGGCATACAGAAACAGTTTAGACTTTGCATTTCTCTCTCTCTGACAGCCAGGGAAGTTTGTCATATGAAAATACAGGAAGCAGATATCTGCTCTGAGTGAAATAGTTTTTACGAGTAATGAAGTAAATCCATTTGCATTTTGCCTGCTGATGCACAAACTGTCTTTTTAATGTCTTCTGTCATAGAGTCTCCAGCTGCAGATGAAGGTACTGTGACCTGCTGAGGAGGCTTTATGGTTAAAGCCTGTGATCATTACTGTAGTTTAACAGGAATGTCTGGTGCCTTCGACTGTCTGTTTGACGACTCCTGCGAAACCGCAAAGTGCTGTACAACACATGCTCACAAACACTGCCAGAATAAAGGCTATGTGGTATTTTCAAAGCTTTTGGGGACACGACGAAGAAATCCCTTTCAGACTGCAGTCCACTGAATGTCAGCATGCTTTTGCACATTCTCTTACACATGCTGTTAATTATGTGACCACTGTACTGGACCTGGTGATTAAAATGGCTGCAGACAGTGCATAATATTCATTTTGTAACATAAAAGACAAAAATGATTGTACACAATCCAGCAAGTAATAATTCACAGACACAGTCCATTTGTACATTCAAGTGTGTTAGCTTTCTATTGTTCCCTCTGTTTCTGTTATTAATACTCTTTGGCACTGTCATTTTATTTATTAAGAGTCAAACTATTTGATATATTAGGTGGAAGGTTTATACCACAAATATACTCTTGACAATATAAATACTTTAGTCTTCAAGAGTAAATTAAGAAATTGATGAATTTGTCTGGAAGATTTATATGGTGGCATCTTAACTGTGATTTTCCCTTCTTTCTACTGTAATAGACGACTCCAAACCCAAACCAAAGTAAGTCTTTTGTCATTCAAATTTGGATCAATTCTCATCATCATTTTGCTGACTAGTTCAAGTTTTCCTCCTCCTAACTCTGGAAATGTTACATTTCAGGGCGTTTGCTCCAGCTATAGCTGTGCCAAAGATACCAGAGGGAGACAAAGTGGACTTTGACGTGAGTGACTGACGCCATTTTTAAAAGAATAGTTCGACATTCTGGGATTTCCGTTCAGGGGGTTAAATGAGAAAATCAACATTTTTTTAACATGTAAATATGATGCGAGCAAGGCTGGATTAAGAATTCAGAGGCCCCTGGGCCAGACCTCCTGTAGGCCCTCACACGCATGCACGCCCGCACGCGCGCGCACACACACACACACACACACACACACACACACACACACACACGCATACACAGCTGATCAGCCATGGAGCTGCCACCCTATTGCCAGTAATGATAGAGACTTCAGGCGGTGAGGTAGAGGCATCTGCCGGGTAGCTGCCCCGCTCTTCACTGTCGCTGATGTTGCGGTTAGACGTAATGAACAAGCTGGAGGTATTAGCATGCTCTGTCGGACTTGTGCTAGTCTTTTATCCGTCCCCCTCGTCCCAGCTTCCTGTATCGTTACAGCGCTGGGGGGCTAGATAGGGCCCGTGTGTGTCTGTGTTAGCGTGTGTGTGGGCTGACTGTCTGTCTGCGGGGCTGCAGTGTCCCGGAGCCGCCGTGGGCTGGCGGCTCAGCCCCCTCGTCCCAGCTTCCTGTATCGTTACAGCGCTGGGGGCTAGATAGGGCCCGTGTGTGTCTGTGTTAGCGTGTGTGTGGGCTGACTGTCTGTCTGCGGGGCTGCAGTGTCCCGGAGCCGCCGTGGGCTGGCGGCTCAGCCCCCTCGTCCCAGCTTCCTGTATCGTTACAGCGCTGGGGGCTAGATAGGGCCCGTGTGTGTCTGTGTTAGCGTGTGTGTGGGCTGACTGTCTGTCTGCGGGGCTGCAGTGTCCCGGAGCCGCCGTGGGCTGGCGGCTCAGCCCCCTCGTCCCAGCTTCCTGTATCGTTACAGCGCTGGGGGGCTAGATAGGGCCCGTGTGTGTCTGTGTTAGCGTGTGTGTGGGCTGACTGTCTGTCTGCGGGGCTGCAGTGTCCCGGAGCCGCCGTGGGCTGGCGGCTCAGCCCCCTCGTCCCAGCTTCCTGTATCGTTACAGCGCTGGGGGGCTAGATAGGGCCCGTGTGTGTCTGTGTTAGCGTGTGTGTGGGCTGACTGTCTGTCTGCGGGGCTGCAGTGTCCCGGAGCCGCCGTGGGCTGGCGGCTCAGCCCCCTCGTCCCAGCTTCCTGTATCGTTACAGCGCTGGGGGGCTAGATAGGGCCCGTGTGTGTCTGTGTTAGCGTGTGTGTGGGCTGACTGTCTGTCTGCGGGGCTGCAGTGTCCCGGAGCCGCCGTGGGCTGGCGGCTCAGCCCCCTCGTCCCAGCTTCCTGTATCGTTACAGCGCTGGGGGGCTAGATAGGGCCCGTGTGTGTCTGTGTTAGCGTGTGTGTGGGCTGACTGTCTGTCTGCGGGGCTGCAGTGTCCCGGAGCCGCCGTGGGCTGGCGGCTCAGCCCCCTCGTCCCAGCTTCCTGTATCGTTACAGCGCTGGGGGGCTAGATAGGGCCCGTGTGTGTCTGTGTTAGCGTGTGTGTGGGCTGACTGTCTGTCTGCGGGGCTGCAGTGTCCCGGAGCCGCCGTGGGCTGGCGGCTCAGCCCCCTCGTCCCAGCTTCCTGTATCGTTACAGCGCTGGGGGGCTAGATAGGGCCCGTGTGTGTCTGTGTTAGCGTGTGTGTGGGCTGACTGTCTGTCTGCGGGGCTGCAGTGTCCCGGAGCCGCCGTGGGCTGGCGGCTCAGCCCCCTCGTCCCAGCTTCCTGTATCGTTACAGCGCTGGGGGGCTAGATAGGGCCCGTGTGTGTCTGTGTTAGCGTGTGTGTGGGCTGACTGTCTGTCTGCGGGGCTGCAGTGTCCCGGAGCCGCCGTGGGCTGGCGGCTCAGCCCCCTCGTCCCAGCTTCCTGTATCGTTACAGCGCTGGGGGGCTAGATAGGGCCCGTGTGTGTCTGTGTTAGCGTGTGTGTGGGCTGACTGTCTGTCTGCGGGGCTGCAGTGTCCCGGAGCCGCCGTGGGCTGGCGGCTCAGCCCCCTCGTCCCAGCTTCCTGTATCGTTACAGCGCTGGGGGGCTAGATAGGGCCCGTGTGTGTCTGTGTTAGCGTGTGTGTGGGCTGACTGTCTGTCTGCGGGGCTGCAGTGTCCCGGAGCCGCCGTGGGCTGGCGGCTCAGCCCCCTCGTCCCAGCTTCCTGTATCGTTACAGCGCTGGGGGGCTAGATAGGGCCCGTGTGTGTCTGTGTTAGCGTGTGTGTGGGCTGACTGTCTGTCTGCGGGGCTGCAGTGTCCCGGAGCCGCCGTGGGCTGGCGGCTCAGCCCCCTCGTCCCAGCTTCCTGTATCGTTACAGCGCTGGGGGGCTAGATAGGGCCCGTGTGTGTCTGTGTTAGCGTGTGTGTGGGCTGACTGTCTGTCTGCGGGGCTGCAGTGTCCCGGAGCCGCCGTGGGCTGGCGGCTCAGCCCCCTCGTCCCAGCTTCCTGTATCGTTACAGCGCTGGGGGGCTAGATAGGGCCCGTGTGTGTCTGTGTTAGCGTGTGTGTGGGCTGACTGTCTGTCTGCGGGGCTGCAGTGTCCCGGAGCCGCCGTGGGCTGGCGGCTCAGCCCCCTCGTCCCAGCTTCCTGTATCGTTACAGCGCTGGGGGCTAGATAGGGCCCGTGTGTGTCTGTGTTAGCGTGTGTGTGGGCTGACTGTCTGTCTGCGGGGCTGCAGTGTCCCGGAGCCGCCGTGGGCTGGCGGCTCAGCCCCCTCGTCCCAGCTTCCTGTATCGTTACAGCGCTGGGGGCTAGATAGGGCCCGTGTGTGTCTGTGTTAGCGTGTGTGTGGGCTGACTGTCTGTCTGCGGGGCTGCAGTGTCCCGGAGCCGCCGTGGGCTGGCGGCTCAGCCCCCTCGTCCCAGCTTCCTGTATCGTTACAGCGCTGGGGGGCTAGATAGGGCCCGTGTGTGTCTGTGTTAGCGTGTGTGTGGGCTGACTGTCTGTCTGCGGGGCTGCAGTGTCCCGGAGCCGCCGTGGGCTGGCGGCTCAGCCCCCTCGTCCCAGCTTCCTGTATCGTTACAGCGCTGGGGGGCTAGATAGGGCCCGTGTGTGTCTGTGTTAGCGTGTGTGTGGGCTGACTGTCTGTCTGCGGGGCTGCAGTGTCCCGGAGCCGCCGTGGGCTGGCGGCTCAGCCCCCTCGTCCCAGCTTCCTGTATCGTTACAGCGCTGGGGGGCTAGATAGGGCCCGTGTGTGTCTGTGTTAGCGTGTGTGTGGGCTGACTGTCTGTCTGCGGGGCTGCAGTGTCCCGGAGCCGCCGTGGGCTGGCGGCTCAGCCCCCTCGTCCCAGCTTCCTGTATCGTTACAGCGCTGGGGGGCTAGATAGGGCCCGTGTGTGTCTGTGTTAGCGTGTGTGTGGGCTGACTGTCTGTCTGCGGGGCTGCAGTGTCCCGGAGCCGCCGTGGGCTGGCGGCTCAGCCCCCTCGTCCCAGCTTCCTGTATCGTTACAGCGCTGGGGGGCTAGATAGGGCCCGTGTGTGTCTGTGTTAGCGTGTGTGTGGGCTGACTGTCTGTCTGCGGGGCTGCAGTGTCCCGGAGCCGCCGTGGGCTGGCGGCTCAGCCCCCTCGTCCCAGCTTCCTGTATCGTTACAGCGCTGGGGGGCTAGATAGGGCCCGTGTGTGTCTGTGTTAGCGTGTGTGTGGGCTGACTGTCTGTCTGCGGGGCTGCAGTGTCCCGGAGCCGCCGTGGGCTGGCGGCTCAGCCCCCTCGTCCCAGCTTCCTGTATCGTTACAGCGCTGGGGGGCTAGATAGGGCCCGTGTGTGTCTGTGTTAGCGTGTGTGTGGGCTGACTGTCTGTCTGCGGGGCTGCAGTGTCCCGGAGCCGCCGTGGGCTGGCGGCTCAGCCCCTCGTCCCAGCTTCCTGTATCGTTACAGCGCTGGGGGGCTAGATAGGGCCCGTGTGTGTCTGTGTTAGCGTGTGTGTGGGCTGACTGTCTGTCTGCGGGGCTGCAGTGTCCCGGAGCCGCCGTGGGCTGGCGGCTCAGCCCCCTCGTCCCAGCTTCCTGTATCGTTACAGCGCTGGGGGGCTAGATAGGGCCCGTGTGTGTCTGTGTTAGCGTGTGTGTGGGCTGACTGTCTGTCTGCGGGGCTGCAGTGTCCCGGAGCCGCCGTGGGCTGGCGGCTCAGCCCCCTCGTCCCAGCTTCCTGTATCGTTACAGCGCTGGGGGGCTAGATAGGGCCCGTGTGTGTCTGTGTTAGCGTGTGTGTGGGCTGACTGTCTGTCTGCGGGGCTGCAGTGTCCCGGAGCCGCCGTGGGCTGGCGGCTCAGCCCCCTCGTCCCAGCTTCCTGTATCGTTACAGCGCTGGGGGGCTAGATAGGGCCCGTGTGTGTCTGTGTTAGCGTGTGTGTGGGCTGACTGTCTGTCTGCGGGGCTGCAGTGTCCCGGAGCCGCCGTGGGCTGGCGGCTCAGCCCCCTCGTCCCAGCTTCCTGTATCGTTACAGCGCTGGGGGGCTAGATAGGGCCCGTGTGTGTCTGTGTTAGCGTGTGTGTGGGCTGACTGTCTGTCTGCGGGGCTGCAGTGTCCCGGAGCCGCCGTGGGCTGGCGGCTCAGCCCCCTCGTCCCAGCTTCCTGTATCGTTACAGCGCTGGGGGGCTAGATAGGGCCCGTGTGTGTCTGTGTTAGCGTGTGTGTGGGCTGACTGTCTGTCTGCGGGGCTGCAGTGTCCCGGAGCCGCCGTGGGCTGGCGGCTCAGCCCCCTCGTCCCAGCTTCCTGTATCGTTACAGCGCTGGGGGGCTAGATAGGGCCCGTGTGTGTCTGTGTTAGCGTGTGTGTGGGCTGACTGTCTGTCTGCGGGGCTGCAGTGTCCCGGAGCCGCCGTGGGCTGGCGGCTCAGCCCCCTCGTCCCAGCTTCCTGTATCGTTACAGCGCTGGGGGGCTAGATAGGGCCCGTGTGTGTCTGTGTTAGCGTGTGTGTGGGCTGACTGTCTGTCTGCGGGGCTGCAGTGTCCCGGAGCCGCCGTGGGCTGGCGGCTCAGCCCCCTCGTCCCAGCTTCCTGTATCGTTACAGCGCTGGGGGGCTAGATAGGGCCCGTGTGTGTCTGTGTTAGCGTGTGTGTGGGCTGACTGTCTGTCTGCGGGGCTGCAGTGTCCCGGAGCCGCCGTGGGCTGGCGGCTCAGCCCCCTCGTCCCAGCTTCCTGTATCGTTACAGCGCTGGGGGGCTAGATAGGGCCCGTGTGTGTCTGTGTTAGCGTGTGTGTGGGCTGACTGTCTGTCTGCGGGGCTGCAGTGTCCCGGAGCCGCCGTGGGCTGGCGGCTCAGCCCCCTCGTCCCAGCTTCCTGTATCGTTACAGCGCTGGGGGGCTAGATAGGGCCGTGTGTGTCTGTGTTAGCGTGTGTGTGGGCTGACTGTCTGTCTGCGGGGCTGCAGTGTCCCGGAGCCGCCGTGGGCTGGCGGCTCAGCCCCCTCGTCCCAGCTTCCTGTATCGTTACAGCGCTGGGGGGCTAGATAGGGCCCGTGTGTGTCTGTGTTAGCGTGTGTGTGGGCTGACTGTCTGTCTGCGGGGCTGCAGTGTCCCGGAGCCGCCGTGGGCTGGCGGCTCAGCCCCCTCGTCCCAGCTTCCTGTATCGTTACAGCGCTGGGGGGCTAGATAGGGCCCGTGTGTGTCTGTGTTAGCGTGTGTGTGGGCTGACTGTCTGTCTGCGGGCTGCAGTGTCCCGGAGCCGCCGTGGGCTGGCGGCTCAGCCCCCTCGTCCCAGCTTCCTGTATCGTTACAGCGCTGGGGGGCTAGATAGGGCCCGTGTGTGTCTGTGTTAGCGTGTGTGTGGGCTGACTGTCTGTCTGCGGGGCTGCAGTGTCCCGGAGCCGCCGTGGGCTGGCGGCTCAGCCCCCTCGTCCCAGCTTCCTGTATCGTTACAGCGCTGGGGGGCTAGATAGGGCCCGTGTGTGTCTGTGTTAGCGTGTGTGTGGGCTGACTGTCTGTCTGCGGGGCTGCAGTGTCCCGGAGCCGCCGTGGGCTGGCGGCTCAGCCCCCTCGTCCCAGCTTCCTGTATCGTTACAGCGCTGGGGGGCTAGATAGGGCCGTGTGTGTCTGTGTTAGCGTGTGTGTGGGCTGACTGTCTGTCTGCGGGGCTGCAGTGTCCCGGAGCCGCCGTGGGCTGGCGGCTCAGCCCCCTCGTCCCAGCTTCCTGTATCGTTACAGCGCTGGGGGGCTAGATAGGGCCCGTGTGTGTCTGTGTTAGCGTGTGTGTGGGCTGACTGTCTGTCTGCGGGGCTGCAGTGTCCCGGAGCCGCCGTGGGCTGGCGGCTCAGCCCCCTCGTCCCAGCTTCCTGTATCGTTACAGCGCTGGGGGGCTAGATAGGGCCCGTGTGTGTCTGTGTTAGCGTGTGTGTGGGCTGACTGTCTGTCTGCGGGGCTGCAGTGTCCCGGAGCCGCCGTGGGCTGGCGGCTCAGCCCCCTCGTCCCAGCTTCCTGTATCGTTACAGCGCTGGGGGGCTAGATAGGGCCCGTGTGTGTCTGTGTTAGCGTGTGTGTGGGCTGACTGTCTGTCTGCGGGGCTGCAGTGTCCCGGAGCCGCCGTGGGCTGGCGGCTCAGCCCCCTCGTCCCAGCTTCCTGTATCGTTACAGCGCTGGGGGGCTAGATAGGGCCCGTGTGTGTCTGTGTTAGCGTGTGTGTGGGCTGACTGTCTGTCTGCGGGGCTGCAGTGTCCCGGAGCCGCCGTGGGCTGGCGGCTCAGCCCCCTCGTCCCAGCTTCCTGTATCGTTACAGCGCTGGGGGGCTAGATAGGGCCCGTGTGTGTCTGTGTTAGCGTGTGTGTGGGCTGACTGTCTGTCTGCGGGGCTGCAGTGTCCCGGAGCCGCCGTGGGCTGGCGGCTCAGCCCCCTCGTCCCAGCTTCCTGTATCGTTACAGCGCTGGGGGGCTAGATAGGGCCCGTGTGTGTCTGTGTTAGCGTGTGTGTGGGCTGACTGTCTGTCTGCGGGGCTGCAGTGTCCCGGAGCCGCCGTGGGCTGGCGGCTCAGCCCCCTCGTCCCAGCTTCCTGTATCGTTACAGCGCTGGGGGGCTAGATAGGGCCCGTGTGTGTCTGTGTTAGCGTGTGTGTGGGCTGACTGTCTGTCTGCGGGGCTGCAGTGTCCCGGAGCCGCCGTGGGCTGGCGGCTCAGCCCCCTCGTCCCAGCTTCCTGTATCGTTACAGCGCTGGGGGGCTAGATAGGGCCCGTGTGTGTCTGTGTTAGCGTGTGTGTGGGCTGACTGTCTGTCTGCGGGGCTGCAGTGTCCCGGAGCCGCCGTGGGCTGGCGGCTCAGCCCCCTCGTCCCAGCTTCCTGTATCGTTACAGCGCTGGGGGGCTAGATAGGGCCCGTGTGTGTCTGTGTTAGCGTGTGTGTGGGCTGACTGTCTGTCTGCGGGGCTGCAGTGTCCCGGAGCCGCCGTGGGCTGGCGGCTCAGCCCCCTCGTCCCAGCTTCCTGTATCGTTACAGCGCTGGGGGGCTAGATAGGGCCCGTGTGTGTCTGTGTTAGCGTGTGTGTGGGCTGACTGTCTGTCTGCGGGGCTGCAGTGTCCCGGAGCCGCCGTGGGCTGGCGGCTCAGCCCCCTCGTCCCAGCTTCCTGTATCGTTACAGCGCTGGGGGGCTAGATAGGGCCCGTGTGTGTCTGTGTTAGCGTGTGTGTGGGCTGACTGTCTGTCTGCGGGGCTGCAGTGTCCCGGAGCCGCCGTGGGCTGGCGGCTCAGCCCCCTCGTCCCAGCTTCCTGTATCGTTACAGCGCTGGGGGGCTAGATAGGGCCCGTGTGTGTCTGTGTTAGCGTGTGTGTGGGCTGACTGTCTGTCTGCGGGGCTGCAGTGTCCCGGAGCCGCCGTGGGCTGGCGGCTCAGCCCCCTCGTCCCAGCTTCCTGTATCGTTACAGCGCTGGGGGGCTAGATAGGGCCCGTGTGTGTCTGTGTTAGCGTGTGTGTGGGCTGACTGTCTGTCTGCGGGGCTGCAGTGTCCCGGAGCCGCCGTGGGCTGGCGGCTCAGCCCCCTCGTCCCAGCTTCCTGTATCGTTACAGCGCTGGGGGGCTAGATAGGGCCCGTGTGTGTCTGTGTTAGCGTGTGTGTGGGCTGACTGTCTGTCTGCGGGGCTGCAGTGTCCCGGAGCCGCCGTGGGCTGGCGGCTCAGCCCCCTCGTCCCAGCTTCCTGTATCGTTACAGCGCTGGGGGGCTAGATAGGGCCCGTGTGTGTCTGTGTTAGCGTGTGTGTGGGCTGACTGTCTGTCTGCGGGGCTGCAGTGTCCCGGAGCCGCCGTGGGCTGGCGGCTCAGCCCCCTCGTCCCAGCTTCCTGTATCGTTACAGCGCTGGGGGGCTAGATAGGGCCCGTGTGTGTCTGTGTTAGCGTGTGTGTGGGCTGACTGTCTGTCTGCGGGGCTGCAGTGTCCCGGAGCCGCCGTGGGCTGGCGGCTCAGCCCCCTCGTCCCAGCTTCCTGTATCGTTACAGCGCTGGGGGGCTAGATAGGGCCCGTGTGTGTCTGTGTTAGCGTGTGTGTGGGCTGACTGTCTGTCTGCGGGGCTGCAGTGTCCCGGAGCCGCCGTGGGCTGGCGGCTCAGCCCCCTCGTCCCAGCTTCCTGTATCGTTACAGCGCTGGGGGGCTAGATAGGGCCCGTGTGTGTCTGTGTTAGCGTGTGTGTGGGCTGACTGTCTGTCTGCGGGGCTGCAGTGTCCCGGAGCCGCCGTGGGCTGGCGGCTCAGCCCCCTCGTCCCAGCTTCCTGTATCGTTACAGCGCTGGGGGGCTAGATAGGGCCCGTGTGTGTCTGTGTTAGCGTGTGTGTGGGCTGACTGTCTGTCTGCGGGGCTGCAGTGTCCCGGAGCCGCCGTGGGCTGGCGGCTCAGCCCCCTCGTCCCAGCTTCCTGTATCGTTACAGCGCTGGGGGGCTAGATAGGGCCCGTGTGTGTCTGTGTTAGCGTGTGTGTGGGCTGACTGTCTGTCTGCGGGGCTGCAGTGTCCCGGAGCCGCCGTGGGCTGGCGGCTCAGCCCCCTCGTCCCAGCTTCCTGTATCGTTACAGCGCTGGGGGGCTAGATAGGGCCCGTGTGTGTCTGTGTTAGCGTGTGTGTGGGCTGACTGTCTGTCTGCGGGGCTGCAGTGTCCCGGAGCCGCCGTGGGCTGGCGGCTCAGCCCCCTCGTCCCAGCTTCCTGTATCGTTACAGCGCTGGGGGGCTAGATAGGGCCCGTGTGTGTCTGTGTTAGCGTGTGTGTGGGCTGACTGTCTGTCTGCGGGGCTGCAGTGTCCCGGAGCCGCCGTGGGCTGGCGGCTCAGCCCCCTCGTCCCAGCTTCCTGTATCGTTACAGCGCTGGGGGGCTAGATAGGGCCCGTGTGTGTCTGTGTTAGCGTGTGTGTGGGCTGACTGTCTGTCTGCGGGGCTGCAGTGTCCCGGAGCCGCCGTGGGCTGGCGGCTCAGCCCCCTCGTCCCAGCTTCCTGTATCGTTACAGCGCTGGGGGGCTAGATAGGGCCCGTGTGTGTCTGTGTTAGCGTGTGTGTGGGCTGACTGTCTGTCTGCGGGGCTGCAGTGTCCCGGAGCCGCCGTGGGCTGGCGGCTCAGCCCCCTCGTCCCAGCTTCCTGTATCGTTACAGCGCTGGGGGGCTAGATAGGGCCCGTGTGTGTCTGTGTTAGCGTGTGTGTGGGCTGACTGTCTGTCTGCGGGGCTGCAGTGTCCCGGAGCCGCCGTGGGCTGGCGGCTCAGCCCCCTCGTCCCAGCTTCCTGTATCGTTACAGCGCTGGGGGGCTAGATAGGGCCCGTGTGTGTCTGTGTTAGCGTGTGTGTGGGCTGACTGTCTGTCTGCGGGGCTGCAGTGTCCCGGAGCCGCCGTGGGCTGGCGGCTCAGCCCCCTCGTCCCAGCTTCCTGTATCGTTACAGCGCTGGGGGGCTAGATAGGGCCCGTGTGTGTCTGTGTTAGCGTGTGTGTGGGCTGACTGTCTGTCTGCGGGGCTGCAGTGTCCCGGAGCCGCCGTGGGCTGGCGGCTCAGCCCCCTCGTCCCAGCTTCCTGTATCGTTACAGCGCTGGGGGGCTAGATAGGGCCCGTGTGTGTCTGTGTTAGCGTGTGTGTGGGCTGACTGTCTGTCTGCGGGGCTGCAGTGTCCCGGAGCCGCCGTGGGCTGGCGGCTCAGCCCCCTCGTCCCAGCTTCCTGTATCGTTACAGCGCTGGGGGGCTAGATAGGGCCCGTGTGTGTCTGTGTTAGCGTGTGTGTGGGCTGACTGTCTGTCTGCGGGGCTGCAGTGTCCCGGAGCCGCCGTGGGCTGGCGGCTCAGCCCCCTCGTCCCAGCTTCCTGTATCGTTACAGCGCTGGGGGGCTAGATAGGGCCCGTGTGTGTCTGTGTTAGCGTGTGTGTGGGCTGACTGTCTGTCTGCGGGGCTGCAGTGTCCCGGAGCCGCCGTGGGCTGGCGGCTCAGCCCCCTCGTCCCAGCTTCCTGTATCGTTACAGCGCTGGGGGGCTAGATAGGGCCCGTGTGTGTCTGTGTTAGCGTGTGTGTGGGCTGACTGTCTGTCTGCGGGGCTGCAGTGTCCCGGAGCCGCCGTGGGCTGGCGGCTCAGCCCCCTCGTCCCAGCTTCCTGTATCGTTACAGCGCTGGGGGGCTAGATAGGGCCCGTGTGTGTCTGTGTTAGCGTGTGTGTGGGCTGACTGTCTGTCTGCGGGGCTGCAGTGTCCCGGAGCCGCCGTGGGCTGGCGGCTCAGCCCCCTCGTCCCAGCTTCCTGTATCGTTACAGCGCTGGGGGGCTAGATAGGGCCCGTGTGTGTCTGTGTTAGCGTGTGTGTGGGCTGACTGTCTGTCTGCGGGGCTGCAGTGTCCCGGAGCCGCCGTGGGCTGGCGGCTCAGCCCCCTCGTCCCAGCTTCCTGTATCGTTACAGCGCTGGGGGGCTAGATAGGGCCCGTGTGTGTCTGTGTTAGCGTGTGTGTGGGCTGACTGTCTGTCTGCGGGGCTGCAGTGTCCCGGAGCCGCCGTGGGCTGGCGGCTCAGCCCCCTCGTCCCAGCTTCCTGTATCGTTACAGCGCTGGGGGGCTAGATAGGGCCCGTGTGTGTCTGTGTTAGCGTGTGTGTGGGCTGACTGTCTGTCTGCGGGGCTGCAGTGTCCCGGAGCCGCCGTGGGCTGGCGGCTCAGCCCCCTCGTCCCAGCTTCCTGTATCGTTACAGCGCTGGGGGGCTAGATAGGGCCCGTGTGTGTCTGTGTTAGCGTGTGTGTGGGCTGACTGTCTGTCTGCGGGGCTGCAGTGTCCCGGAGCCGCCGTGGGCTGGCGGCTCAGCCCCCTCGTCCCAGCTTCCTGTATCGTTACAGCGCTGGGGGGCTAGATAGGGCCCGTGTGTGTCTGTGTTAGCGTGTGTGTGGGCTGACTGTCTGTCTGCGGGGCTGCAGTGTCCCGGAGCCGCCGTGGGCTGGCGGCTCAGCCCCCTCGTCCCAGCTTCCTGTATCGTTACAGCGCTGGGGGGCTAGATAGGGCCCGTGTGTGTCTGTGTTAGCGTGTGTGTGGGCTGACTGTCTGTCTGCGGGGCTGCAGTGTCCCGGAGCCGCCGTGGGCTGGCGGCTCAGCCCCCTCGTCCCAGCTTCCTGTATCGTTACAGCGCTGGGGGGCTAGATAGGGCCCGTGTGTGTCTGTGTTAGCGTGTGTGTGGGCTGACTGTCTGTCTGCGGGGCTGCAGTGTCCCGGAGCCGCCGTGGGCTGGCGGCTCAGCCCCCTCGTCCCAGCTTCCTGTATCGTTACAGCGCTGGGGGGCTAGATAGGGCCCGTGTGTGTCTGTGTTAGCGTGTGTGTGGGCTGACTGTCTGTCTGCGGGGCTGCAGTGTCCCGGAGCCGCCGTGGGCTGGCGGCTCAGCCCCCTCGTCCCAGCTTCCTGTATCGTTACAGCGCTGGGGGGCTAGATAGGGCCCGTGTGTGTCTGTGTTAGCGTGTGTGTGGGCTGACTGTCTGTCTGCGGGGCTGCAGTGTCCCGGAGCCGCCGTGGGCTGGCGGCTCAGCCCCCTCGTCCCAGCTTCCTGTATCGTTACAGCGCTGGGGGGCTAGATAGGGCCCGTGTGTGTCTGTGTTAGCGTGTGTGTGGGCTGACTGTCTGTCTGCGGGGCTGCAGTGTCCCGGAGCCGCCGTGGGCTGGCGGCTCAGCCCCCTCGTCCCAGCTTCCTGTATCGTTACAGCGCTGGGGGGCTAGATAGGGCCCGTGTGTGTCTGTGTTAGCGTGTGTGTGGGCTGACTGTCTGTCTGCGGGGCTGCAGTGTCCCGGAGCCGCCGTGGGCTGGCGGCTCAGCCCCCTCGTCCCAGCTTCCTGTATCGTTACAGCGCTGGGGGGCTAGATAGGGCCCGTGTGTGTCTGTGTTAGCGTGTGTGTGGGCTGACTGTCTGTCTGCGGGGCTGCAGTGTCCCGGAGCCGCCGTGGGCTGGCGGCTCAGCCCCCTCGTCCCAGCTTCCTGTATCGTTACAGCGCTGGGGGGCTAGATAGGGCCCGTGTGTGTCTGTGTTAGCGTGTGTGTGGGCTGACTGTCTGTCTGCGGGGCTGCAGTGTCCCGGAGCCGCCGTGGGCTGGCGGCTCAGCCCCCTCGTCCCAGCTTCCTGTATCGTTACAGCGCTGGGGGGCTAGATAGGGCCGTGTGTGTCTGTGTTAGCGTGTGTGTGGGCTGACTGTCTGTCTGCGGGGCTGCAGTGTCCCGGAGCCGCCGTGGGCTGGCGGCTCAGCCCCCTCGTCCCAGCTTCCTGTATCGTTACAGCGCTGGGGGGCTAGATAGGGCCCGTGTGTGTCTGTGTTAGCGTGTGTGTGGGCTGACTGTCTGTCTGCGGGGCTGCAGTGTCCCGGAGCCGCCGTGGGCTGGCGGCTCAGCCCCCTCGTCCCAGCTTCCTGTATCGTTACAGCGCTGGGGGGCTAGATAGGGCCCGTGTGTGTCTGTGTTAGCGTGTGTGTGGGCTGACTGTCTGTCTGCGGGGCTGCAGTGTCCCGGAGCCGCCGTGGGCTGGCGGCTCAGCCCCCTCGTCCCAGCTTCCTGTATCGTTACAGCGCTGGGGGGCTAGATAGGGCCCGTGTGTGTCTGTGTTAGCGTGTGTGTGGGCTGACTGTCTGTCTGCGGGGCTGCAGTGTCCCGGAGCCGCCGTGGGCTGGCGGCTCAGCCCCCTCGTCCCAGCTTCCTGTATCGTTACAGCGCTGGGGGGCTAGATAGGGCCCGTGTGTGTCTGTGTTAGCGTGTGTGTGGGCTGACTGTCTGTCTGCGGGGCTGCAGTGTCCCGGAGCCGCCGTGGGCTGGCGGCTCAGCCCCCTCGTCCCAGCTTCCTGTATCGTTACAGCGCTGGGGGGCTAGATAGGGCCCGTGTGTGTCTGTGTTAGCGTGTGTGTGGGCTGACTGTCTGTCTGCGGGGCTGCAGTGTCCCGGAGCCGCCGTGGGCTGGCGGCTCAGCCCCCTCGTCCCAGCTTCCTGTATCGTTACAGCGCTGGGGGGCTAGATAGGGCCCGTGTGTGTCTGTGTTAGCGTGTGTGTGGGCTGACTGTCTGTCTGCGGGGCTGCAGTGTCCCGGAGCCGCCGTGGGCTGGCGGCTCAGCCCCCTCGTCCCAGCTTCCTGTATCGTTACAGCGCTGGGGGGCTAGATAGGGCCCGTGTGTGTCTGTGTTAGCGTGTGTGTGGGCTGACTGTCTGTCTGCGGGGCTGCAGTGTCCCGGAGCCGCCGTGGGCTGGCGGCTCAGCCCCCTCGTCCCAGCTTCCTGTATCGTTACAGCGCTGGGGGGCTAGATAGGGCCCGTGTGTGTCTGTGTTAGCGTGTGTGTGGGCTGACTGTCTGTCTGCGGGGCTGCAGTGTCCCGGAGCCGCCGTGGGCTGGCGGCTCAGCCCCCTCGTCCCAGCTTCCTGTATCGTTACAGCGCTGGGGGGCTAGATAGGGCCCGTGTGTGTCTGTGTTAGCGTGTGTGTGGGCTGACTGTCTGTCTGCGGGGCTGCAGTGTCCCGGAGCCGCCGTGGGCTGGCGGCTCAGCCCCCTCGTCCCAGCTTCCTGTATCGTTACAGCGCTGGGGGGCTAGATAGGGCCCGTGTGTGTCTGTGTTAGCGTGTGTGTGGGCTGACTGTCTGTCTGCGGGGCTGCAGTGTCCCGGAGCCGCCGTGGGCTGGCGGCTCAGCCCCCTCGTCCCAGCTTCCTGTATCGTTACAGCGCTGGGGGGCTAGATAGGGCCCGTGTGTGTCTGTGTTAGCGTGTGTGTGGGCTGACTGTCTGTCTGCGGGGCTGCAGTGTCCCGGAGCCGCCGTGGGCTGGCGGCTCAGCCCCCTCGTCCCAGCTTCCTGTATCGTTACAGCGCTGGGGGGCTAGATAGGGCCCGTGTGTGTCTGTGTTAGCGTGTGTGTGGGCTGACTGTCTGTCTGCGGGGCTGCAGTGTCCCGGAGCCGCCGTGGGCTGGCGGCTCAGCCCCCTCGTCCCAGCTTCCTGTATCGTTACAGCGCTGGGGGGCTAGATAGGGCCCGTGTGTGTCTGTGTTAGCGTGTGTGTGGGCTGACTGTCTGTCTGCGGGGCTGCAGTGTCCCGGAGCCGCCGTGGGCTGGCGGCTCAGCCCCCTCGTCCCAGCTTCCTGTATCGTTACAGCGCTGGGGGGCTAGATAGGGCCCGTGTGTGTCTGTGTTAGCGTGTGTGTGGGCTGACTGTCTGTCTGCGGGGCTGCAGTGTCCCGGAGCCGCCGTGGGCTGGCGGCTCAGCCCCCTCGTCCCAGCTTCCTGTATCGTTACAGCGCTGGGGGGCTAGATAGGGCCCGTGTGTGTCTGTGTTAGCGTGTGTGTGGGCTGACTGTCTGTCTGCGGGGCTGCAGTGTCCCGGAGCCGCCGTGGGCTGGCGGCTCAGCCCCCTCGTCCCAGCTTCCTGTATCGTTACAGCGCTGGGGGGCTAGATAGGGCCCGTGTGTGTCTGTGTTAGCGTGTGTGTGGGCTGACTGTCTGTCTGCGGGGCTGCAGTGTCCCGGAGCCGCCGTGGGCTGGCGGCTCAGCCCCCTCGTCCCAGCTTCCTGTATCGTTACAGCGCTGGGGGGCTAGATAGGGCCCGTGTGTGTCTGTGTTAGCGTGTGTGTGGGCTGACTGTCTGTCTGCGGGGCTGCAGTGTCCCGGAGCCGCCGTGGGCTGGCGGCTCAGCCCCCTCGTCCCAGCTTCCTGTATCGTTACAGCGCTGGGGGGCTAGATAGGGCCCGTGTGTGTCTGTGTTAGCGTGTGTGTGGGCTGACTGTCTGTCTGCGGGGCTGCAGTGTCCCGGAGCCGCCGTGGGCTGGCGGCTCAGCCCCCTCGTCCCAGCTTCCTGTATCGTTACAGCGCTGGGGGGCTAGATAGGGCCCGTGTGTGTCTGTGTTAGCGTGTGTGTGGGCTGACTGTCTGTCTGCGGGGCTGCAGTGTCCCGGAGCCGCCGTGGGCTGGCGGCTCAGCCCCCTCGTCCCAGCTTCCTGTATCGTTACAGCGCTGGGGGGCTAGATAGGGCCCGTGTGTGTCTGTGTTAGCGTGTGTGTGGGCTGACTGTCTGTCTGCGGGGCTGCAGTGTCCCGGAGCCGCCGTGGGCTGGCGGCTCAGCCCCCTCGTCCCAGCTTCCTGTATCGTTACAGCGCTGGGGGGCTAGATAGGGCCCGTGTGTGTCTGTGTTAGCGTGTGTGTGGGCTGACTGTCTGTCTGCGGGGCTGCAGTGTCCCGGAGCCGCCGTGGGCTGGCGGCTCAGCCCCCTCGTCCCAGCTTCCTGTATCGTTACAGCGCTGGGGGGCTAGATAGGGCCCGTGTGTGTCTGTGTTAGCGTGTGTGTGGGCTGACTGTCTGTCTGCGGGGCTGCAGTGTCCCGGAGCCGCCGTGGGCTGGCGGCTCAGCCCCCTCGTCCCAGCTTCCTGTATCGTTACAGCGCTGGGGGGCTAGATAGGGCCCGTGTGTGTCTGTGTTAGCGTGTGTGTGGGCTGACTGTCTGTCTGCGGGGCTGCAGTGTCCCGGAGCCGCCGTGGGCTGGCGGCTCAGCCCCCTCGTCCCAGCTTCCTGTATCGTTACAGCGCTGGGGGGCTAGATAGGGACCGTGTGTGTCTGTGTTAGCGTGTGTGTGGGCTGACTGTCTGTCTGCGGGGCTGCAGTGTCCCGGAGCCGCCGTGGGCTGGCGGCTCAGCCCCCTCGTCCCAGCTTCCTGTATCGTTACAGCGCTGGGGGGCTAGATAGGGACCGTGTGTGTCTGTGTTAGCGTGTGTGTGGGCTGACTGTCTGTCTGCGGGGCTGCAGTGTCCCGGAGCCGCCGTGGGCTGGCGGCTCAGCCCCCTCGTCCCAGCTTCCTGTATCGTTACAGCGCTGGGGGGCTAGATAGGGACCGTGTGTGTCTGTGTTAGCGTGTGTGTGGGCTGACTGTCTGTCTGCGGGGCTGCAGTGTCCCGGAGCCGCCGTGGGCTGGCGGCTCAGCCCCCTCGTCCCAGCTTCCTGTATCGTTACAGCGCTGGGGGGCTAGATAGGGACCGTGTGTGTCTGTGTTAGCGTGTGTGTGGGCTGACTGTCTGTCTGCGGGGCTGCAGTGTCCCGGAGCCGCCGTGGGCTGGCGGCTCAGCCCCCTCGTCCCAGCTTCCTGTATCGTTACAGCGCTGGGGGGCTAGATAGGGACCGTGTGTGTCTGTGTTAGCGTGTGTGTGGGCTGACTGTCTGTCTGCGGGGCTGCAGTGTCCCGGAGCCGCCGTGGGCTGGCGGCTCAGCCCCCTCGTCCCAGCTTCCTGTATCGTTACAGCGCTGGGGGGCTAGATAGGGACCGTGTGTGTCTGTGTTAGCGTGTGTGTGGGCTGACTGTCTGTCTGCGGGGCTGCAGTGTCCCGGAGCCGCCGTGGGCTGGCGGCTCAGCCCCCTCGTCCCAGCTTCCTGTATCGTTACAGCGCTGGGGGGCTAGATAGGGACCGTGTGTGTCTGTGTTAGCGTGTGTGTGGGCTGACTGTCTGTCTGCGGGGCTGCAGTGTCCCGGAGCCGCCGTGGGCTGGCGGCTCAGCCCCCTCGTCCCAGCTTCCTGTATCGTTACAGCGCTGGGGGGCTAGATAGGGACCGTGTGTGTCTGTGTTAGCGTGTGTGTGGGCTGACTGTCTGTCTGCGGGGCTGCAGTGTCCCGGAGCCGCCGTGGGCTGGCGGCTCAGCCCCCTCGTCCCAGCTTCCTGTATCGTTACAGCGCTGGGGGGCTAGATAGGGACCGTGTGTGTCTGTGTTAGCGTGTGTGTGGGCTGACTGTCTGTCTGCGGGGCTGCAGTGTCCCGGAGCCGCCGTGGGCTGGCGGCTCAGCCCCCTCGTCCCAGCTTCCTGTATCGTTACAGCGCTGGGGGGCTAGATAGGGACCGTGTGTGTCTGTGTTAGCGTGTGTGTGGGCTGACTGTCTGTCTGCGGGGCTGCAGTGTCCCGGAGCCGCCGTGGGCTGGCGGCTCAGCCCCCTCGTCCCAGCTTCCTGTATCGTTACAGCGCTGGGGGGCTAGATAGGGACCGTGTGTGTCTGTGTTAGCGTGTGTGTGGGCTGACTGTCTGTCTGCGGGGCTGCAGTGTCCCGGAGCCGCCGTGGGCTGGCGGCTCAGCCCCCTCGTCCCAGCTTCCTGTATCGTTACAGCGCTGGGGGGCTAGATAGGGACCGTGTGTGTCTGTGTTAGCGTGTGTGTGGGCTGACTGTCTGTCTGCGGGGCTGCAGTGTCCCGGAGCCGCCGTGGGCTGGCGGCTCAGCCCCCTCGTCCCAGCTTCCTGTATCGTTACAGCGCTGGGGGGCTAGATAGGGACCGTGTGTGTCTGTGTTAGCGTGTGTGTGGGCTGACTGTCTGTCTGCGGGGCTGCAGTGTCCCGGAGCCGCCGTGGGCTGGCGGCTCAGCCCCCTCGTCCCAGCTTCCTGTATCGTTACAGCGCTGGGGGGCTAGATAGGGACCGTGTGTGTCTGTGTTAGCGTGTGTGTGGGCTGACTGTCTGTCTGCGGGGCTGCAGTGTCCCGGAGCCGCCGTGGGCTGGCGGCTCAGCCCCCTCGTCCCAGCTTCCTGTATCGTTACAGCGCTGGGGGGCTAGATAGGGACCGTGTGTGTCTGTGTTAGCGTGTGTGTGGGCTGACTGTCTGTCTGCGGGGCTGCAGTGTCCCGGAGCCGCCGTGGGCTGGCGGCTCAGCCCCCTCGTCCCAGCTTCCTGTATCGTTACAGCGCTGGGGGGCTAGATAGGGACCGTGTGTGTCTGTGTTAGCGTGTGTGTGGGCTGACTGTCTGTCTGCGGGGCTGCAGTGTCCCGGAGCCGCCGTGGGCTGGCGGCTCAGCCCCCTCGTCCCAGCTTCCTGTATCGTTACAGCGCTGGGGGGCTAGATAGGGACCGTGTGTGTCTGTGTTAGCGTGTGTGTGGGCTGACTGTCTGTCTGCGGGGCTGCAGTGTCCCGGAGCCGCCGTGGGCTGGCGGCTCAGCCCCCTCGTCCCAGCTTCCTGTATCGTTACAGCGCTGGGGGGCTAGATAGGGACCGTGTGTGTCTGTGTTAGCGTGTGTGTGGGCTGACTGTCTGTCTGCGGGGCTGCAGTGTCCCGGAGCCGCCGTGGGCTGGCGGCTCAGCCCCCTCGTCCCAGCTTCCTGTATCGTTACAGCGCTGGGGGGCTAGATAGGGACCGTGTGTGTCTGTGTTAGCGTGTGTGTGGGCTGACTGTCTGTCTGCGGGGCTGCAGTGTCCCGGAGCCGCCGTGGGCTGGCGGCTCAGCCCCCTCGTCCCAGCTTCCTGTATCGTTACAGCGCTGGGGGGCTAGATAGGGCCCGTGTGTGTCTGTGTTAGCGTGTGTGTGGGCTGACTGTCTGTCTGCGGGGCTGCAGTGTCCCGGAGCCGCCGTGGGCTGGCGGCTCAGCCCCCTCGTCCCAGCTTCCTGTATCGTTACAGCGCTGGGGGGCTAGATAGGGACCGTGTGTGTCTGTGTTAGCGTGTGTGTGGGCTGACTGTCTGTCTGCGGGGCTGCAGTGTCCCGGAGCCGCCGTGGGCTGGCGGCTCAGCCCCCTCGTCCCAGCTTCCTGTATCGTTACAGCGCTGGGGGGCTAGTGCGAGTTGAAACATTCAAGTCATTGTGCAAATTTAATGAGATAAAGTTCAGTGCTTCATTTAATTTTTCATAGAGCCATGCTTGCTGTTTCCCCTGTGTCCAGGATTTAAGATCAATTAAACGATCAATTAGATTATCATAGTCATAATCTAATCTAACATTCAAACTGGGCGCCTCCTCTCGGGCTCAACTGTGTACGCCTCCTGCCCCTGCCAGCAGCAGCAGTAGTCAGGACTGCAAAGAAAACGAAATATAGTCCGTGTGAAGCGCTGGAGCTGCGGACCTATACCCGGCCGCCATGCGTGTCATCTGTTCGCGCAGGACCCGCAGGGCCGATCTGGCAGCCCGAGCACTTATCATAATTACACCGGCAATGGGAGCCTTTAAGGGCTATGTTGCGACGAGTAGAAGGGTCGTTGTGGTAAACTGGGAAGCGGCCGGTAGCGGCGGATGCTAGCTGCCAATGCTAGCGGAAGTTAGCGTCGAGCTAGCGGATGTTAGCGGTGGCGAATAGCATCCGCTGCTACCATTCGCTAGCTGCCTCCTACTAGTGCTGCACGGAACTTCACCTGCTCTGTCTTAAAACATCGACTCTCCACCCAAAGGCGTCCGTGTGCACAACTAAACAAAGCAAGAGACCAAAATACCGGGGTGGAGGGAGGGGTCACAGTCACCACCACACAGGACTAGAAGCCCAGAGGTGATAATTAAGTCGGATTTCATTTGTATAAGTCTAGCGTTTATTTGTGAGCTAAAACCTCCAGGCTCTACCTTTAATTTATAACGCACAACTATGGATTTGCTCCTTGGACACATAGAAAGGTGTTAATTCTGTCTTCAGGCTTTAGTTAGCCTAAACCCAATTCTTGATAAGAAATGTAGGAATTGATATTATGTGTAGAATGTAGCATTACATGTGTGTGTGACTGCAGGATATCCAAAAGAAGCGTCAGGAGAAGGATCTGGCTGAGCTGCACTCTCTGATCGAGGCCCACTTCATCCAGAGGAAGAAAGACGAGGAGGAGCTCATCGCTCTCGTTAACAGGATCGTAGGTCTTCCAGGAAAGCTTGTTAGATCCCTTGAGTGATGCACCACCCAGCAATTACATTGTGTGTGTTTGTGTGTGGACATGGATGTGCAGGAGAAGCGTCGTGCTGAGAGGGCTGAACAGCAGAGGATCCGTACTGAGCAGGAGAAGGAGAGGCAGGCTCGCCTTGCTGTGAGTAATCACAGCCATCTCATCCTTTTCAGGACATGACCCTGTATACAACAAATAAATGGCTGGCACCATGTAGTTTCACCTAGTTTCCCAAATGCAATTAGGGAGTTGGACACGTGTGCCTCCCAGTGGGCAATCTTCCCTGGGCTTCAGAAGTGACACATACAAGCTACTAATCAACAGGGAAGGAATACTTTATCCATTATGTCTTGCCAGCACTTCCTCTTTAATGTGATGTGCAGTAAAGCACCAGAGAAAGGCCAGTCTTGAAAATATGAATGTACTTTGCCAGGTTTACTAAATTTCACAACACAGAATTGAATAAATAGAAATATTGCAGCTTTAATAACAACCTAGATTTGTTTAGGTCTTATTTATGTTTTCTGTTAAAAATTATACCACAATGTACAACTTTCTGATAATAACAGATTAAGCTTGTTTTGGTTCAGCAGCCTGTAACTTCAATAGGCCTATCGGTATTTGGTTCACTCTCAAGGCTCTCATTGTGGTTTTTTGCTGTTTTTGACCTTTTGACCAACAAAGACCAGTTAATGTTAGCAACCAGCTAGCAAACACAATGCAGCATTTAGCTAAAATTACAGAAACCGAACTTTAAATTACTCCTCATGAACCGAGTTGCTCCTCATGAACTAAACAAATATTAAGTTTGCCAATCACCTTAAAAAGTAATATCGTGCCAGTTTTGTGTTTACACCTTGTTTCTGCTGCCCCCAAGTGGTTAAAAAAGTAGCCTAAGAAGAAGTTGGACTTTTTGCTGCAGCTACTGTAGGGTAAAGGTTGTTTAAGTCTTTTGGAGGTGGACAGGTGTTTCTTTTCCCCCATGACTACATTGTACAATCTGTACTGCAGGAAGAAAAGGAGAGGAAGGAGCAGGAGGAAGCACGTAAGAAACTGGATGAGGATGCCAAGAAGAAGAAAGCTCTGACAAACATGACTCAGCAGTATGCTGGCGTGCAACAGAGGGTCAGTCATCCCACATAAGCATATATGCATTTCCAAAATTTGATGCGTAGTTTGTAATGTAAATGTGGTGTCTTTCTTTCTTGTTCACTTTCATCCTTTTATTTCTCCCATCCAGCAAGATGGCAAGAAGGGAGCGAAGAAGCAGACAGAGAGAGAGAAGAAGAGGAAGATCCTGGCAGAGAGGAGGAAGCCTCTCAACATCGACCATCTCAGTGAGGACAAACTGAAGTAAGGACACAGTTTTTACTTTTTCACAGTTGTGCAGACAGGCCAGCGGCCACATTTCCAGTGTGATGCAGATGATTTGTTCATGTATCCCAGTGTCAGTGTGTTTTTACAGTTTTGATTTGAGTTTTGTTCCTCTTTCTGAAACTCCTCCTGGTTTTTGCTCAAAAGGGAGAAGGCTGGTGAGCTGTGGCAGTGGCTGATGACGCTGGAGGCCGAGAAGTTTGACCTCAGTGAGAAACTGAAGAGACAGAAGTATGATGTAAGTGCTTTGCCGCAGGGCGTTCATGTGGCAGAGAAATTCATTTTTCTCCAAACTTACCTGCTTTTAAAACCAAAGGTCAGTGTAAATGTTAACTCAGTCTGGTTTGCAAGAGTTAGGGAATATTTATGAGGGAATAGTTTGAGTTACGTTATAATAAACTTGTGTCTGTGTATTAAATGTGAACCAACAGCTACTGTAGCAGCCATTATCTTAATTTGGCTTAGTTTATCTTAGCTTAGCTCAGCTTAGTTTAGCTTACCTTAGGAAAGGCTGGAAGTGGAAACAGCCTGGCTCTGTCCAGTGAAATATATCATGCTAACTACTGACTCATGGAGACAGAGCCATGCTGTTTGCTGCTAAGCTAACTAGCTGCTGTCTCTAGCTGCATATTTACTATACAAATATAAGAGTAGGGAAAAATATTGCCCAATTTTATAATGTAAATCTTAGTGTTTGTAAGAAAAAAAAACCCTGTGGCATTTGGTTAGTTACAGTTTAACCTGATTTATGTTCTTCTTAAATCAATTTAGTTAATTGGATAAAATGATGAGGGCAAACTGATGGTACACAGCCTACAGCTCTGAAAAAGCCCCAGAATATGAAAGCTGAAACTACTACGCTTCTGATGCAAGGCTGTCCTCAGGGCACCTATCTAAAATAAATGTGACCTGACTTCCAGATCAATGTGCTCCAGACCCGAATCGTTGAGCAGCAGAAGTTGTGAGTAACTCTTAATGAGGAGAGTGAGCCTCTTGGTTGTTGTGTAGTTTTGCTGTCCATGTGCTGAAGGGTCACAAACCGAGACCGGGGCTGCAGGATGCAGCTTAGCAACACAAACAGAAGGTGAAGCTGGTGGTTTGTCTTGATGAGGAAGCTTGCACTCGCTGGCATGTGGTCGTACTTAATCCAAGAGGAGAAGTCCCAGAGGTCAGATATCCTATTGCTACGGCAAGTCATTGTTTACCATCAAAGTATGCACCATTTAAATACTGTTGAGCGGAAGGCTTTGGCCAGCACACAGTTTACAAAGAAGATGGAAAACAGGAGCTACTGGGTAGCCTCACTGTCCAATGATAAATGAATTCAGTATAAACATTTAAACGTGTATTTCCACGCTTCATTCAGCTTTCATGCAATGGCGACAGTTCATAAGAGCATTAGATACCCCTGCTGTTAGCCTTGTAGTCATAGTGAATGAACTTAAACTGAGCCTGAATTAGCGATTTTTTAAATATCTGAAGCCAGATTCAACCTAACCATATTTGAGCATTTAAGGGAGGTACATGTATGAGTCTTAATAGTGGCTTTTATTTAGATGTAACTTTGATAGATAACATTTTTTCAATAGTTTGATGACATTTAGTCATTACTTTGACTGAGGAGGAGATTTTGTTGTCCATCATGACATTTCTGATATCTTCAATTTCATCTTGTTGCCAGGTAAATAAATGTTTTTAGTTTATTTGCTGGTATTTGTGAAGGCTGCATTAAGGTGGTGGTACAGTAGTAGGTTTAATTGCCCGTGCTTGTTTCACGTTCTTGTGGTAGGATGAGATAAATAGCTGCTGACATTTAAGACTAATTCTTGGAAATCATTGACCAAATAATCATCTTCTCTTCAATGTCAGACATTTCCTTTGTGTCTAGAGGTGTGTGTTCTTAAAGAATTTAGAGATGTTTTTGTTTTTTTGATCGGCGTTTCTAGCCCATAATTCCAGCTGTCATACTTTCTTTCCAACTTTTGACAGCTATAATTTGATCTCAGTCACATTTCGCTGTCAGTGTCTCATCCCTCAGTTGTAAGGCTGTAGGGGACATTTTGTCTGCTCATGATACCAGCACAACCAGAACGACCTAACGCATTGCAATTCTGAGCCTTTGGGATTTAGTTGACTGATAGCTCGGTCAGGAAGACTAGAGGTGAGTCGCCATCTGCAGATGAAATTTTCTGCATGTCAGGTCTTATGTCTTGCCTTGCTGAGCCCCTCTTTTGTACCACAAGATCCGCTCTTTGGCTCAGCCGGTGCCCGCCTGTCTCTGCTGTTGTCTGTGTCCTTAGTCCGTCCTCCATGTTTGTCCCCCACAGATCAATCTGCTCCAGGCTCGCATTCAGGATCACCAGAGGTAAGTAGCAGGCACCTTTTGACCTACACCTGAAATTTTCAGGAAATCTCAGGTGTAATTCAAATGCTCAGTGCTCAGTCTTTCCCTTAAAAAAAAAAAAAAAACCACTGATGTAATATTCAGCTGGTTCTCATTTAAAGAGCCTCGGGAAATCTTTAATTGGGTAATTTTT
Organism: Caranx ignobilis; assembly: GCA_021432705.1. Lineage (NCBI taxonomy): Eukaryota > Metazoa > Chordata > Actinopteri > Carangiformes > Carangidae > Caranx > Caranx ignobilis. The sequence continues at coordinate 81,637,979 of MU269990.1, read as the reverse complement.
CTGACAAAATCTATTCTTTAAAGCACAATTAGCTCCTTTATACATAGCTTTTGCTATTCAAGTGCTTTAGAGGTAAATAAAATTGTAATAATTTCTCTCTGCACCCAAGGCCTTTTAAAGTCACATCAACCTACTTAGTCTGAAGTGGGAACATGTGATACACTTTCTTCTGAGTGAGGTGTGAGCGTCGTGTAGATTAACATATAGTGTAGTAAAATTATGTCTAACTTTGTATAGTGTAGATCTCACCCTCCTATGGCTGCAGACAAGTGAAAAGATGATTCAGATTTTTTACCTGATCGAGGCAGCCATGGGAGAAACATCACCCCAGTAGTAGAAATTCTGTTATTGTTCTGTTAAGTTCTTGTGTAATGCAGCCTTTTGGGCATGCATGCAAAATTTGATTACTTTTTTCCCCAGTGGATTATTCTCTCCTTAATATTCCTTATTCTCTTTTAACTGATGTAGCAACTCTTTTCAGTTCATCTATTACCCAGCATCCCTATTTATGTCTTTATCTAAGCAGGCTGAAAACACTGTGGGCCTGATCCACTGTTGCATTTCAGCTTTGAAGTCAGTAAAATAGGGAAGCTCTGGTAGTTTGAAAGAACATCTCCAAACCCAGACAGTCTGGATTCCCACATTAGCCATTTTGTCCTGCGAGATGACAAAGCCCCAGACGCTCAATACTTTATGTATCAGTATCAGTTGCAAATTTTGAAATGTAAATCGATCTGCACGGCCTTTCTCGGAATTACAGTCTCTTGAAAAGTTTAGTCCATAAAAGTTTAAGGCAGAAAGAAAGCAAGACATCTGTGTTGAATTTGCTGGTAAGTGTTTACACTCTGCTTTTCAAGTCAATTATCTGGTACATTAAACTGTGGCTGTATCAGATCTTATTGGAAAAGGTCTAAAAACAGACCACAAAGACAGCGCTTCAAAGGTAAGGCTGCTGTCGAGGACAAAAGCTTCATTTGTCGGCTGTGCTCTGTGTGAGGTTGCGTGCTTTGCCCTCTTCTAATTGCCTGATGCTTTGGTGTTTGCCCTCTCCTCATTCATCCCTGTGCTCCAGTTCACTGGCTTCTATTCCAGTGTAATTTTCTTAATGAACACTAGAGAGCTTATGGGCCACTACATGTACTCATGAGCTGTTACCCTTGGAAAACATGTAGACCAGAGTACATAGTGTCGGGTAATTTGATGCTTCTTTGGCAGTGTCTTAAGTGAAGCAACAAAAAAAAAAAATCTTAGAAGTACCAAATGCTATTTATTTATTCTTTGATCCATTAGTTCCCAATTTAAATCAAAGCCTCTCCATTTTGTACCAGTTAATTTCAGCAATGTTCTCATTCAGCAGACACTTGACATTTAACATTTTAAGGACTTTGCTCTTGTTAAAGGAGAGAAAAAAAAAAAAGCAGGAAAACATGCTTATTCTCCTAAATGGAACAGACTAACATTTGTGAAGAGACTTGAAAAAATAATTAAGATAAGAAATAAATAATCCGAACAAAACAGTCATTTAATTGAGAAAAAAAAACTTTTTTTTTTTTCCAATCATGGCTCATTATTGTGAAATATTATTTCATCCTGCATCTTTTTTTTCATTTCAAAGTATTTTCTTTATGTGTCAATCACAGTTTCTAAAGTGTTTTCTTAGCAGGAAAAGTTGTCAACACAAATTTGGCAGTTATGTGATTGTCACTTAGTAGGTGTGCATGAGTTTTCAGTTTCATGGTTATTAAAAACATAGACTTTTTTTTTTTTTTTTTTTTTTTTAACAGATGATTAATTAAGAATAATTAGTTTTGAACACTTAGCTTTTACATTGTATCGCAAGTAGTATCCAAAAATGTAATACCTAGCTTTTACTGCACACTGTGATTGTTTCGCACAGACCTGAGCAAACACTCTTAATTAATGTGCATTTTTGTATTCACACTAAACTGTTACATGTTTTTTCTCTGTGACTCCACAGTGCCAAAGGAAGAGGCAAGGGCAAGGGCAGGCTGAGATAGAGGAAGCCCCCAGCAGGAGTCCTCAGAGGAGACGCCTGAAAACAAGCAGCGCTGTCGGCTCTGATGACATTAACGTTCACTCTAACAAAGTCGCAGCGGAGAGAGAGCCGGGCCTACACATAAACAATAAAGAAACTTTGGAGTCACGTCGTGCCTGTTTGTGTGGTATACCTTCAAATTATCTCACCTCAGAAACACCTTCTCCTTTACTCTCCCACCAATCCCCACTGTCCCCACGTATGAATCTAAATCACTCAAGTGGCAATAAAATACCTCTATTTATTCTTTCTTTTGGGAACCATACACAGAGAACCACAGTGCACTGTAAATTTTCACATGTAGGCAGCGATATGTAAACATAATTAAATGACCTACCACAGCAGGCTGCAACAGTGCTCAGAACATTATACACACGCTTAAATAACAGATTAATAAATAAAGATTTTGGCAATACAGTGTCAAGATGATGGCCTCTCTATACAGTACAGTGTGGTGACAACAGTGCAAAAAAAATAAAGTGATGGAGTATGTACACAGGGAAGAGATGGGACATTTGCTCTAAGTCAATGTATATATAGTAGTCAAGTGAACCGATCCCTGCTGTATTATTACACTATGAGGTTTCACAGGTTCTGACACATGGCTAAATGAAAAGGCTGCAGATGAGGGGTGATATTTTGGATACCCCCCCCCCCCTTTATAATCTATAACCCTAGAGCCAAAACATTTCTGCTGAATGCATTGTGGAGCTGCCAGAGTGCCATCAAAACTTTCATTTCTACGCAACACAAAAGTCCCATTTCCACACTGGTTAACCACAGTCTGTCAAAAACTGAAAACTCTCAGCCCCTCCAGGAGAAGTGGGTGGCAATTATAGTTTCTAAAATCTTACCTTGAATCATAGCTAACAGAGGCAGTGCATTTCCATATAAGAATCAAGACAACACCAAGCATTTTAAATAAACAATTTGAGTTAAGTGACATTTCTTCCGGGTAGCTCGTGAGCCAAAATGATACCTACTGTACCTCTGAGCAGGGATCAGGACAGTGCGTTTTCATGGTTTGCAAATCCAAAACTTCAAGTTCAGACATGAGTGCGTGGAGCATCGGTCCTTTGGGCATGGCAATGAGATAACAGATCAGATTCAGCTCCCTTTGTCTATTGTTCACCACAGGTGTGTTTCCCGGATCTCAGCGATCACCTGGCTGGCTTTCTGCAAGGCCTGTGTACAAGTAAAACAAAGAAAGGAGAAAAAAACATGTTCAAATGGTGGATAAAGGGGCATCAATCCATCAGGGAAAACTAAGCGCTACAAGGTGGAGTGTGTTACCTGTAGCATGTCGGCGGCTTCCTTGCGCCGCTGGGCCATATCCTCCGACTCAGTCAGCAGATCGTTGAGGAGGCCAGACTTATACAGCTGGCCAACAAGCTCGCTCTGGAGGCTGTCCTTCACATGGTTGACCAGGAAGTGCATCACTGCTTTCGGCACGCTGCGGCAGGGAGAGGGAGCAGGAGAGAGGAATCAAAGTGAACAGATGGTTGAGAACAAGGTGGCAAGATGGCCCGGTGATTGTGTTGTCCCCCAGATGGAGGGGCTCAAGTTTGACCCAGCAGATGGCCGTGCCTGCCGAAGTATCGAGTTCAGTTAAATACAAGCTAAATACGAGCTATGCAACCCTATTCAGCTCTAAGGGACACTACACCTCAACAATATGGCAAACATTACTTTTTTCCATACTAGGAAGTAAAAGACAATCACACCGGTGCTATGTTAGAGTTAGGATAACTTCACAGATGGTGGGTCACAGTGGCAGGTCTGTGCTGTAGCTCAGACTGACTTAAAAAACACATGCAAAGACATTAACATGCTACAAACTCAGAAAACAACTCCATCAATTTGACATTGCATGCACTGCAACACTCTGAACTCAATGGAAGTGTTTCCAGGGAAACAAAGAAAGTGATGGAATTGAAGTGGTGTTTGAAAATAACGTGTGTTTGTTTAGTTTATCGTAGCGTCAGCATCACAAGATTCAGATATTATTGCAAATATGTATTGCTGGCTTAGCATTAGTCTTCAGCTAGGTCTCATGTTATTTTAAGTTGCAGTGTGTTGAACCCTCATAGCCACCGTAGGTCTACAAGTGTGAAAATAACTTATGACAAGACCAAAACCAACATTTTAGGTTATCATGGATGGATGGATGGATGGATGGATGGATGGATGGATAGATAGATAGATAGATAAAGTTGATCTACCTGTCCTGGATATTCTTGCGGACAATGAGGAAGTAAGACTTGATGAGGCGTTCAATGACCTCGCAGTCCCGCTGCTCACGTGATGACAGCTTCCTGGCGACTGGCACAGGCTGGAGGGAGAAAGACAGAGAGAGAACGTTTGCATCAGCTGGTCACTGATAAACACAATCTTCACACTGGTGTTGTGCCCACGGGCTAATGTTTAGATACCACGTCAAGTAGGTTGACAGCTCCTTTGAGGGGGCTTCCGGGTCCAGAGCCTGGAGCTTCCTCTCCTTTCTTCAGCATCCCCCTCCAGTTGCCTGTGCCGTCCTGCTCGCCCTGAGGTCCTGCTGCCGGGGCCTGAGGAGGAAAAGTAGAAGAAAAAAGACGAGAGATAAAACTATCGTCACACCAGCGCAGCCTCTAAGGTATTAAAACAACATCCTTTGCTTGTCATCGGGGTTCACAGGGAGAGGGTGGTTCAGGTATGTAGCATCATAATCTTGCCTGGGTCATATGCAATACTGCAAACACAAGTCGAACAGGCGAGTACACAGAAAGAGATCCAAGAAAGTTGAAGCTAAACATGTAAAACTGGGCACAGTGAAGCCTGTTGTCATTCTCCTGCAGTATGCACGTCCAGCACAAAAAGGCTGAGATAAATGATGCACAGAGGAAGAAATCCAACTGCCACACAACTCCTCTTTAGGATAAACAAAAGACAGAGCAACCAAAGTATCAAAACACTGGAAAAGGAAAAAGAGAGAGAGGGGGGAGAAGGCATATTCTGTGAGACAGGTGGACCAGCTTTGGAGGAAGACACTGCAGAAGACGTAACTGTTGTTAGTACAAGCCCACACAGGCTGGGGGAAGGGCAAACCAAGAGCACAGCATCAGCAGACAAAGATCAGGGTACATGCCAGCAGCTCATGCCCATCCAATCCATCCATACATCAACTCATCCATCCATCCATCCAGCCGCACAGGCAGTCAGGCACAGAGCCAGCGAGCTGCGTACGTGCCCACCTTGGCACCGTCCATGTCTGCTCCAGACGCAGGGGGCTCGCCAGAAACCACAGTTGGGCCAGGCGGGCCTTTGCCAACAGACTAGCAGGAATATGAGAGCAGGAATGGAGAGAAGAGAAAAAAAACGCTGAGAGGAAATGTGGAAAGACAGAGGAAAGGAGGCTGGCTGTCAAAAGTCATTGGAGGGGAGGAGAGGAGACGATCTGAGAAACAGAGAGGAGATGTGGGATAAAATTCCTGGATGGAAACTATCCGAAGCATTTGGTTCACAGATCCTCATCCTGTAGTGCTATGAGTGATTAACACTGCACAAATCCCCTTTATACTCGGGACACTGCAAATATTAGAACACGTAGGCTTCTGTTATTGTATTTTCAAGTAAAGCTGTTTTTTTTACCTTATCCCTGGGCACTGCAGTGGGCAGCTCTCTCATCCTGTTTCTCCTCTGCTCCTGAAACACACAAAAACAGATGTTGGTACAGTTGCTGGTTTTGGCAAAATTACCTCAACTTCAACACATCCTTGGAAAGTATGGGAGATAATTTACTGGAAAATGCATAATGAAAGAAGTTATTCTACTTCTTAAACATATGTGTGAAGTTTAACCAACGTGTCTGCAGAATTAAAAACGCATTTCAACATTTAACAGCATGAAGCTTTTCTGTTCAATATATAAATTTAACATGTATTTTTTAACACTCTGATAAAGCCCTCATAATTTCCAAAATAATAAGATCTCCACTACATAAAGGTTTCTGTAACTCTCCAATTTAATCTCTACTGAATAGTTCATATTTTAACTCATATACGTGAAATAGGCAAATGTAAATGTCCAGTCTTTCTCTCAGTCAGGTTGGGCTGGTGTGATTCAGAAAGTTAAATACAGCCAAAATGAAAATGACTGAATTTTAGCGCCTTCAATAAAATGTTTGATATATTTGAACTACAAAAATGATTTAAAATCAAGTGTTTGAAAATGTAAAACCTCACATTATCTGCAAAGATGGAATGAATCCCAAATATATGATTTTCTGACAAAAATATTTTAGCTTTGTTCAGTTCCATAAATTCTAGTAGGATGATATTTCATACTTTTTACATGGGTAAAGATGACCAGAAGCAAGATGAAGTTTGTACCTCTATTCTGCTCCATCTGTATTTTAGGGTTTGTATTGTGAGCACTGACCTCTATATTGTTATTCATGACCCCGCAGGCATCTGCAAAGTCTGGATGTTTGGTGTTGATGTAGGCCAGCTCTATTGCAACCAAGTTATGGACCTATGACAAGAAAAGAGTTCAAGTCAGTTCAGTTCAGTTAATTAGCTCAGCCTCTGAAACACAGTAACCCTCAGAGATTATGAGTACATGCAGAGGTACCATCTCATTAGTGATGGGCAGTCTCTTCCTCAGGAGCGAGGTCACCACCTCCACAATGGCCTCGTGTAGCTTAGGGAACCTCTGCAGCTCCTGCGGAAGAAAAACGAGTGTGAATGTCAGCCTGTGACTGAAAGGTGAACTCATGAGCTCCCTTCTCTGACGGAGAGGATGTGAGCACAGAGCTTGTAACCTGCGTGCTGTAGTTGCTGCAGTGCTGGATGATCCTCTGCATCTCCTCATGGACCAGCTCCACGCAGCGCAAACTGGGCTCCTCTAGGCGTTTCACCTGCTTCTTCACCAACAGCTCGAAGGAGACCTCGGGCACAAACAGGGACGGACGTGGGCCCTGATGTGGGGAGAGGAGGGGGTGGCTGCAGGTTAGCATTTACCCACAGGAACTTGTGTTAGGAAAACAAACAAGAAAAAAACTAAAATAGGTCGTATCTTAGAGAAAATGGTTACGTTTTCTTGCTTCAAAATAGCTCACAAAGATGAGAGGAGAAACTGCAGTGACACTAATGATGTCATGTTTATGAGATAATGCAGCGGCACTCACTGTTGCATTCCTTATGGCTGTTAGGATGTCTATAGTGCTGAGTCCTCCCAGAGGATCCACAGACTCCAATGTTCTGCCAAAAGTCTCGTGGAATATGTAACAAATCCTGGCTCCACCACACCTGAAAAATAGCAGCAGGGGGATATTAGCTGTGATGTGAACCCCGTGGCCTCCTCTCCTGTCAGCTCTTCCTTCACAGAGCCTGTGCGTGCTTCAACTTACAAGTTGTGTCATATTAAATGATGAAACCAATGCAGTTGTTTTGCTCATTTTCCCTCCTCTGGATCAACAGCATCACCATGTGGCCGAGTGGAGGAGAGGCAGCGGTACTCACAGTTCTGCCGTCTCGATGTATTTGGCCGTGCCCTCGATGGTGTTGCAGTACTCGGTGGCAAACTTGGTGATAAGCTGGAGCAAGGTGGCACTTTGGTCTTCCACAGGTTCTCCGTAGCTGCTGAGCAGGGACTGGTACTGGGCTGCCAGGACGTTGATCCGTGTCTTGAGCTCAGGGAGACAGTCTCGGATGTGATGCATCAGTAACCTGACATTCCGACAGAAAAGGCCAGAAGGTTGAGTCTTTATGCAGATATGTAAATTACAGTCAAATTAAATGCCCATTGTGTAAATGACAGACATTAGCAATTCCTCTGGTGGCTGATTAATGCCAGTCATGCTCCTCACATTCACCTGGCATACCTCCATGTCTACTAGTGTTAAATCCATTCTGGCAGAGCATTTAGACTCTTTTCACTTCTTATTTTGTTATGGCACAGTCTAATGCTTAGGTTATTGAAGGTATTATATACGCATTAATCTACACTTTAAAATGTACAATTTTAGATTTTTTTGCAGATTAAAAGGAAAAGCTGAACTATTACACTGATGAAAGTATTTAGGCTGTTTGCTGGTCCATTTGAAATTTCAATATCTCTGTCATATCTTACTTTTTAAACAGTTGCTGTGTCATTTTTATTTTTTTTATTGATGTATTATTAATATTTTATTCACATTTTTCACCTGAAAACATTACCAAATTAAAACTTTTCTTGAAACTCCGTGATCACAGTTTTTTTCTAAAAGCTCTTAAACTCAGAAAACTCTACTCTCACAAAATCTGAAATAACTTTATAGCAGCACAAAAATGCCTGTTTTTATGTAACTGTTCGTTCTCAAAATAGTTTTCAGTGATGCAATAATATGCATCACACATATTGTGTCATGGTAACATTTGTGATCACATTCACCTGTTCAGGGTCCTGGCCAGGTATTTGGTTCCATTTCTGTTGGCGAGGGATGGATATTTCTTCTGCAGGAAAGCATGTTCGTCTCGAATGGCATCAGCCACAGATTTCTTATTGTTGATGTCCAGCTGGCTCCTGAAAGGTCCATTCAGCAACAACAATGTAACAGCAGACCATCTCACAGTATTATTTAATGTAAACTATTCTGATATATAAACATACTACAGGAAGGTAAAACACTATTAACAGCATTAAAAACAACCTCTAATGTGTTTTTAGTGGTAAATCAATATAACGAACAGATGATCTACATTAAAAATGTATTATAGCGCACTCATCTCCACTGAGGCTCTTATCTCTATCGTTACACTTTCATCTCTGGTAATAGAGAGCCTACTGTCATAGTACATTCAGTGCAGTATACTGTTCAGACCTGTTGACTACTCCGATCAGGCCCAGTTTGACGGGTATTACTCTGCCCATTAGCACATCCATAGCATCAGTACCAGCATCCATCAGGTCCAGCTTGGTCACCACAGCCAGAGTCCTCCTGCCTGGTGGGTCACAGAAATGGCTGCTAACACTCATCTCTTATAGTCTAATTAAACAGTGGGGAAGTGAGACAGTAAATGTTATAAAACTTCCTCTCAGTTTTTCTTACCATCAGGATCGACCTCGCGGGCCACCTTGAGGGCCTCCGAGGTGGCCATGTCTGTGTTAGCGGCGGTGACAGCTAGGATGATACAGTTGGGGTTGGAGATGTGCTTCAGGATTAGATCTCTTATCTGAACCTCAATATCCTTAGGCTGATCCCCTACGGGCACCTGAAGGGAACAATACCAATTAAAGGAAAAGACACAGTATGTCTCAATTTGATTCATTAGGAACTAGAGCAGGGGGATTTCTCAAATTAACAACATGTTCAACCAGAGGGAAGAAACTAATGAGGCTGAAATCAAAGCCTGCACACACAGTTGGACTTTGACAGCACATGGTTTAGAAGCATTAAGACTGAGCTGATAATTCCCCCGCTGTCTACAAATATCAGTACACTAAAGCATCGACCAAGACAAGGACAGTAACACCAGTGACCAGGCATATCTGTTGAACCTTGAGGTTTTAGGTGTAAAAAAAAATTAATGAGTAGTTGTTGCAGTGGTGATCAAAGCCTTGTCTGAGGGAGGCGAAAGTACAGCGTGGGTTACCTTAGTAATTCCTGGCAGATCCACCAGTGTGAGGTTGACAACGTGAGGAGAAAATATCTTCAGATGAATGGGTTCATCACTGATCCCCTGCAGAGGCACAAGGAGAGAACAGATGCGTACTGTGCAGCTTAACACTGTTTACAGAATATGTTTAAAGAGCTGACAAACTGAATTTTGCCAGACCACAAGTTTTGCCTACTGGCTCTAAATGTGGGTGATACTGACATTATAGGTAACAGTTCAATTCTCTTGGTGCCAGTTGTGGCACTGCAGAGTGTCTGCTCGCTCTTGTTTGTACTTCTATCCTCATGCATGGAGAGTATGAGTCAGTTTTATATGTCTCTCCCAGTTCTGCATCTAGTCTGCAGAATCTCTGCTCACCATGTGTGAAGAGAATCAATACACCTGTTCAATCTGTTTTGATCTGCTCTCTGTCCACAGGCACAAGTAAAGCAGCTGGCTCAGCAGCTAACAGCTAATTATATATATATGCATTATATTTATCTGCATATTGTCTTTTCCATGAATCTAAAAACTTCCATACTCCTGTTAACATCACATCATGATGCTCTTTATGGATTTGACTTTTTGGATCACATCAGCCAGCGAGTGAACGGAATTCGCTGCTGGTTTTAACGTACATCATAGATTTGTTTCCCCATCAGCAGCACTGCCTTGAAAACCCAATCATGTGACCATCTCAAAGGTCTAAATTACAGAATGGCCTCTTCATCCTCCATCTGCATCTCACCTTATTATTCCCTGATACTCGCTCTGTTTCATTTTCAATTTCTTGCCTGATTTCATCAAAATCTGTGTAGATCTGTGGAAGAGCAATGAAAAAATTAGAAAAAGACAAGATAGGACAGAGTCTGTTCATTAAACGCTTTACGTCACACAAACCCATACCTTATTTTTTGTGTGAAGAAACTTGCCCCACTCTTCACCTTCTCTACCTGTGAAACATAGGAAAACATTATGACTCAAAGTGTTGTCTGAGCTCTGTCACAGTGGCAGAATGCAGCTGTTAAACTACTACATGGAGGAGGCTGTGCAAGCACCACTAACATTGGACCTACACTGTACCAACAGACACCTGGAATCGCGGGTGTGGCTTTGTGAAGGAGGAAGCAGAACTAGGAGGCTAATTCAGGTTATTGAAATGTGAAGACAACTGCATAATGCACCTTTATGAAGCACAGTGCTTTTTCACACCCTGGTATCTGCAAATGATTAAAGAAAAAAAAACAATGACAGAGCTTTAAAAATGGTGCTTGCAAACTGAGGACTAGGAAATCATATATACTGGGGCACCAACACCTGTTCCCTCCATACATGTGTAGTGTACATATGAAGACTGCTGCATCATCCACTCATGCTGCTTGGTGAAGACCTCACTCTGGTACCTACCACTGTCGTCATTTTTCCTGGCATCTCCTGGATCCACATGGACCAGCTGGAGGATGAGAGGTCGCCTGGTTACTATGCCAGTCCCACGAGGCAGCAGGTCCCTGCCGACCAGGCTCTCCAGCACAGAGCTCTTGCCGCTGCTCTGGAGTCACAAAATATAGACAGAGACATGAAGGCCTGCATCCACCTCCTGATGTAGGACACCACGTCCAGCATAGTCATAATATGACACCATACAGGGCCAGGGATAGAAACAACACAGCTAATTACACCTGTCATTTCCACAAGCATTGACCTGGTTTAGCCAACAGAGGTTTGTGTGTGTGTGTGTGTGTGTGTGTGTGTGTGTGGATGGGTTTCTTAAAATAGCAGTGATTGAAGCTGATCAAAATAGACCACACTCCTACTGCCAGTGCAGACTTTGCAGATGAGGTTAACAGCACTCCAGTTAAACATCCAGTGGGGTTTTAGCAGTGCTACCTGCATCAACCATCGTACAGTCTGTAAAGCCTCAGTTCATTCATTTCCGCATCTGGGTGTGAAATACAATATCAATTCTTGTAGCTACTACACATCAGGAAAATGTTATCTTTATTCATGCATGCATGTCGTAAATGCAAGGTTATCTAGCTAGCATGACAGCCGCTATGTCACAAAATGCTCTCAAACCCAGCGTCTTACCTGAGTCCCGACCACTGCTATCTGCGGCAGCTGTATAATATCAGCGCCCACTGTGTTGAACACATCTTGGAGCTTGTTTATGACGGGGATAAGAGCCTCCATCCTCCTGTTTTATGAATAAAACGATTAAACTGGCTGTTTTCGTGATGGAGCCAAAGTCATTCAATGTCCCACAAAAGCCACCATTGCAACAACACCCACAGGACGGGAGAAGATATTTTGTGCTGTGCTGGGAATTGTAGTCCTCCAACGGGCTCAGGCCATAGGCTCAGGCGATGGAAAGACTACAACTCGTCTGCCCTGGTAAATATCGCGACAGTCCATTTTCATGCGCATGCGTACACTTATTGTTGATGACAAGCTAGCTTCATTAGCCAAGCAACTTGGTTGATCTACCTGTGTTGCCCTGAACTTACTGGTCGCTTTGTAGTCAGTAGGTTAGTTTGGTGTGGACACTCCTGTAGTGACCTCCTTACTCCATCATGCTACAGTTCCTGGTGAGTTAAATGGCCATTATCGTGAATGTCATCGAAGTTTTGTCAGGATGCTGACAGATGTCAGCGAAGCTAGCATAGCTAATGTATTAGCATAATGGTAGCTGTCAGTAGACCCAGCTAAAGTTAACGGCGAATTGAAGTTACCAGTTTTAGTAAAATTACGTTAAATTTCAGCCACCTCAATTTAAATCAACTATGCTACGATAGATAACATGAAAATACATTCTCAAATGTCACCCCAAGTTAACATTTGGTCAGATATGTCGGCCTTTAATGACCGTTTTGTTCCATCTTTCAGGCTGGCTTCACTCTGGGAAATGTTGTGGGGATGTACCTCGCTCAAAACTATGAGGTATGTTTGATGTCTTTATTTACAAACCTTTTATGTCATCAATATTTCTAAGAGAAGGTGAATTATCTGCTTGTCTCACTGTCCCATCTCTGCCACACCCTCCCCCCAGCATAATAAGGATGTCTGGAGAACTGTCATTGAACTGTTTTAATAAGGTTATAATGTTCGGTTTTGGGCCATATTTGAGACATAACATTAGCGATGAGTTGTCATAGCAGATTGAATGTTATTTTAGCCAGATTTATCAAATAGGTTGGCAAATGTATGCATTTTCCTGATTGTACTGAATAATGCTGTTTCTTCCCTCCTAGGTCCCCAACATAGCCAAGAAAATCGAGGCTTTCAAAAAAGACGTGGAGGCCAAGAAGAAGCCCCCAGAGTGATCAGAGCCTGACTATGGCACAAGCAAGAACAGATTGAGAACTGCAGAGGAACTATTTATTATTATGGAAAAATGAGTGTACATTTGATAAGGAGACAGATAGTGTAGAATTTGAGAATATTAACAGTGCCTGGAACAGTATTTGTTTTTCCTTAATTTTATAGGCATGTTCTCATGGTATACTATTTTTGTAAAATAAATTGTGCAAAGACTGGATTTAAAGAACATTATAACTAACAAGTGGGAACACTTTTTGTCCAGTGTCATGGCACTGTTGGCTGGCCTTTTCTATAGTGCACTTTGGTGTTTTAACTTAGATGACATTCATTATCTCCACACATAATGTTCTTTAAAATGAATATTCCTTAAGCACACATTTGCTCTTCTCTGTTGTATTCCACTAAGCTGAAAGAGAAACTCTTCCACTGTGCTGAAAGAAAGCTTTGTCAAAACCAGCTGCCAAGTCTTTTGATGATGAGTGAACATTTCAGCTTACTAATAAAGTTTCTGATAAAAAAAAAATTAAAGTCTTTACCTCATCCACTGTGTGGCATTTTACTCATAATTTAACAGCTGAACAGTCTTTCATTCATTTATGGAGGAACATTTAATGTTTCCATGTTGCTGAATTATACTAATTCTGCCTAGTTACTACAAATATATCCAGCAGATGGTGCCGTTACAAAGGTATTAAAATCAAAATCCCTTGAACCACAATGAAAAAATGGCATAATTCAAGATTTACTTTTTCTTCTTTTGTTTTGTTCCCTTCTTTTTCTTCTTCTTTCCCTTCTTTGAACGTGGCCATCCAAAGCCTCTGAACTCCAGACAGTCCACCGCATTGTGAGCGATGTAGTAGATATTCTCCATGGCTGCTGGACTGAGGATGTCCACCTCCTTCTTGGTGGATTTGACACTAGTGGATCTCTTTTTGGGTGTTTTTGGACTCCCAGTCCTCTTGGCAGGCAAAGAACTCTGGGACCTTGATTTCCTGGATTTGGTGGGCTTTGGAGAAAATACAAAAGGGTTTACTCAGTTTTGGTTTGGTTCTTCCACAGGGACTATATTAAACAGTTTACTTAATACTTTACCATACTGACAAATGTCACTTGTGATGAACTTATCTGCCCATCTGAAAAACAAGACAAATACTACAAAATGGTAAAAGAAGTGGCAAAAGGATTTTCCAATAAACAAGATGCTTTAATCAATACATCATAAATGATGTGGTTTTTCTAAACAGCTAAAGCACAAATTAAAAATATAACCATATATCTTACCAGCTCTGGACTTGGCACTGTTGAAAGTGGCAACTGAATGGCTTAAACTGGGACAGTGATACCCCATGTGTTTATGTCCTGTTGTCATAGAGACTGAATGGAGTCATGAATGAAGGGGCTGGCCTCTTCAGCAAAGCCTGTAAATTTCATTGCTGCATCCAAAACACAGCTAAGCTTTAACTACGACACAAAACTTTACAAGACATGAGTCCAGGACGTAAATCAACAGTCAAGTATCTGTTCTTTTTTTATTTCCAGTGCAGTGGAATTCGTCACTTGTTAAGACATTAAGCTTTCAGTTTCTTTGGTGACTCCCACCACATTCACCTGATTTCAAAAGCCCTTGCATTCACATTGTGAAAGAGTGGTTTTGACATCACTGTAGCATTTAAATACATTCAGTAAATGTAAAACAACTAAATACCATGCACAAGCTCTTGTGTTTGTCAATCATGCATTTCAAATAAATAATCCACAACCATAACAAGTAAGCAGTTACTGTGACTATAAGAAATCCAATATGGACTCGAGGGAATTCTCAGTTGTGTGCACAAGGCACACAACCGAAAATAAAAATGCAATGTATACAAATTGTATCTGACATCAATTTCAACAATCAATGTGCCAATTTACTGCACATACAGTCTTAGTATGGCATCAAAAGCTTTTCTGCCGTTGCATTTTATAGGTATCAAAATAAGATTTGATTCCAGCAATAGCACAATTGAAGGTTCATGGATCAACCTGCATAGGAGCATATTTTTTTCTTTCAAGGCAAAATTTGTATTAAAAAGCCTCTGGTGCAGCAACACAATAATAGGTTTGTGTAAACTGATACTTGTGGTAAAGTGCCAGGTGGCAGCGTGGTGGTGTGGTGACTGTCCCTTTACCGGAGGACCTTCATTTCAAGTACATGACCTGCCCAGGTGATCTGTCTCTAAATTGCGATAGAAATTTTAACTAGTCTCAGGAGTGATCAGTCTGTTTCTACTGAGTAATGGCTGAAGATATTAAAAATGGCTGATGTGGCAGCGCTGCAGGAGCACAAAGATGTTTTTTCTTGTTTTTCCTTTCTTATTGAGGAGCAGAGTTACTGTGTGGAGATGAGGTGGACGATCATGTGAATGATGCGGGAACCGCGTGGGCAGCTGCACAGGTCCATGCTCGGGTTCCTGATTTTGTCCTCCAGCAGCTGGTCCAGCTCCCAGCGCAGCTCCTTCACCAGCTCAGCCACCTGGGTCACACACAGACACAGACACACAAACACCCAGTGACACACACACACACACACACTATATTAGCTGAGTTGATTTGTGTTCTTAGACTAGTAACCACATACACAAATTTTCTGCAATTCTGGTTATTTGGTTATTATGTTTACAAAAGGTTTTTGTATGATAATACATATGCCTTGGCTTTAGTAAATTGAAACATTTTACATCTTAAAAGTACATTAAACAGGTTAAATTTATGTTTAACGTGCAAAATATTTGCAAAGGATATGTGGAAAGAGAACTAAATTATTCAAATCTTTGTCACTGACCTGATGAGTGGCAGCAGCAAATCGGATCCATCCATCATCCAGGGAGATGACAAACTCTCCCTTGTGCAGCTCCACATTGACCTGGCCACCTCCAAACAGCACCAGTGGGTAAACAGACACCATGCTGCAGTCCCTGATGAAGACACGGCTTGTTTTCACCTTCTCGTGGTAAACCAGGTACGGGCTGTTGTAGTGACGAACCTGGAGGGACCATGGAGACCAAGAAGAGTTACGAGGTTTGTTTCTCTTATATCTGTTGAATATAATGCCCCATTCTTCTGTGTCATTATCTCACAAAGTAGTTGACGGAAGAGGGATGCACGTGAACGCAGCCGTCGTTCTTGGTCATGAAGCGAAGCTCATTGGCTTTTGGTTGCATCTTCATTGCTCCTTTGCTGGTCATCTTGTAATTCCCTTGAGGAGCTCGTACCTGGGTCACAGACGGAGGAGGAGTTTAAAGCCAAGTAGCTTAGAGATATCACCCATTTCAGTTTTTCATTCAAACAACAACAAGAATCAATATCCACCTGCACAACGTTGGGATAGAGAGCGGCGCATAACATGGCAGACATCAGCCGAATGTTTTCTGAGTTCAGGTTGGCCTGAGGGAAAAAGACATTTACTACCACTATTATGAGTTTTTATTCAACTCTAAAACATAGATTGTTGAGTCTAAAAAAACACATCTGCACTAAAAAACAGTCTGTCACCTTATAGAAACATAAAAACTAAATTCACTATAAAATAAGCCAGATAAAAATGGTGAAGCAACTGGTATCTCAACATGTATTGTAACAATAAATACAACACTTCAGCACTACCAAGCCTGAATGTGTCCCTCACCTCAGGGCCAGTAGCCTCTAGAACTCCATCAGTGCCACTAGAGGCCATGCGCTCGATAATTCTGGCCCTCAGTCCCTCCTTGATGAAGCCAATGTCAGACAGCAGCTCAGCAAACTGCCTCTTCAGACTGGCAATCTCCTGCACAGATCACAACACATGTTTGAAAAAATCTAAGATTCACATTTCTCAACGGCTTTTGTTACACTAATGTCAATTCTTTAAAAATGTCCAAGGTATTGTGCTATATGGAGGTTTTGATTTTTTCAAGTGGCGTCAGATTCATAAGATAAAACATGCACAGTATATTAAGCACTGCTCTACTACCCAGCTTGCTGCCCCAGGACTCTACAGTAACAGGATTACACAATAGCAGAAGAAAATAGATTTGCTCAGACAGCGCTGCCTGACCTGTAGGCCTCTCCAAGACAGAAAGTTCTCCCTGCAGTAAATGAAGCCAGCTCGGTTACCGGTCTTTGTAGCGCAGCACCATCCCTGCAACAGAAGGAAAAGAGCTGTGTTAACATTGTTACAGATCAATTAATTATTTGTCAACATAAATAAGCCAGGTCAGTACCTTATATGCCTGTAACAAAGCAAGATGGTCGCTATTGGCTACGGCAAAGGCCAGTTTTTTCTCATTGGCTTCCTCTCGCTTATCCCATGGAGACACCTCAAATAACAAACAGAGAATCAATTAGAGACTATTTCTATAGACTAAGACACTAATTAAATGATTAAATAATATCATTTGTTTGGGTGAAACGCATGGTGTACCCAGTGTACACATGGCTGTGACTTTAATGATCCAAAACTCAGTGTTGTGGTGCTAAAAAGCCAGACATACGGCTTCTCAACAGTAGCCAACAGTTCCCTTACAAATGGTGATTTGAAGGCCAGACTGGCTGCGATGGTGAGTGCTGGGTCGAGGCAGCGAAAGATGGCACCGAACAGCATGAGTTTCCCAATGCGCACGTCCACGGGCAGGCAGGCCAGGTGGTAGCCCAGCGGGGTCAGCCTCTCATCTGCAGTCAGAGCTCCCAGATCCTGCAGGCGCTGCTTGGCTGCGTCCAAGCTTCCCATAGCTGGAGGTTCGATGAGCCGAGAGAAGACGGACTCCAAAGTCTGCTGGGTAAACACGTCCAGGACCTTGATTCTGTAGAGAGAGGGGGGGGTGGTAAATACTGGAATAGGATCAGTTTTGCCAAAAATCAAGCAGTGCCACAGGTAAGGCCTGGGACAAATTCCAGTCTACCTGGGTCATTAGAGTCTTTTTAATCCAACGTGTCCTGGTTATTTTTTTCCCCTCGAATGGCATTTTGAGTTAAAAATCCTCAGACCCTTGTTGTATACGAATTCACATTTACAGAGATGACAAAGCCGGTTGGCATCGTGCAAAGAGCAAGCAGATGGACATACCGGAGGCAGAGCTGCTCCAGAGGCACTCTCTGGATCTCCGGCAGCTGTTGTTCAGCCAGCTGGTGTTGGAAGCAGTGGCTGGTGAAGAGGTGGAAGCAGACCCCCGAGGCCACACGACCTGCTCGACCCTTCCTCTGCAGTGCATTAGCCCGAGAAACCCACGAGTCCTCCAGGCTCTCCATGCTTTTAGATGCGTCATATCTGAAAATTTAACAAAGAACAGCTGAAAAATGTGAGGAAGTACTTAATTCATGTCAAGTCTGATTATAAGCAGACTGGAAAAACTGAATGGCAACAAGGATGTGATATAATTCACAGCCACTGCTACCAAAATGTTACATATGGTTTATCAAAATGATATCTGTTCATTTTAGCTGAACATTATTTACCTTTTCTCCTTCATCTTGCCAGAATCAATGACGTATACCACGTCGTCAATGGTAACAGAAGTCTCTGCGATGTTGGTGGAGATGATTATCTTCGTGACACCCTCGGGAGGCCGACTGAAAACTGCCTGTTGCTCTTCATTGGACAAAGTTGAGTGAAGTGGGTAAACCACACACCTGATGTGGAGATTAACACTCACAGACATTAGCTTTTATTACACTTTCTCCAGGAATTAGTCAATAAGAAACAGCTATAGAAAATGAAATTTGATGTAAATACAAAACAATAAAAAGAACTAAAGTTGTTGCAAAAACAAACACACACACCCTTAGACACTGACCTTGTTGCACCTCTGTTGTTAAACATTCTGTTGGACTGGAGCTGTTCATAGAGCATCTTGATCTCAGCCAGCCCTGGTAAAAACACCAGCACTGCGCCTGGGCAAAGAAACATCAAGGTCACACCAACATAATAATACTTTACAGCAAAAACCCCCAAGTGTCCGGGATGAGCCTGGACAGGGCCAAGTACACAGTATGTGGGTGATTCTTACCTGGAGGGTAGCTGTGTTTTCCATCTACAATCCACTCCAAAATGCTTTCCACCAGGTCCATGTTGATTTTGTCCAGGTCCATCACAGCAATGGTCTTCAGCACAGACTTCTTAGTATCTGCATCAACAACAGAACATGGTATGATATTAATGCATAGATAACCAGCAGCAGATTATTTGAGTAGAAAATGAAACCCACCACCTCAGGTAATGATATTTCTGCTCACTTCACCTTTGTATCTGACAGTGAGATCCTGCAGGCTGAGCTGCTGGTCTGGGATCGAGTCTTTGACAAAGTCCTTCTTACAGAAAGACATGAAGTTCCACACATCATCTCCCAAGTCGTCCACCATGTCCCTTGGTTCTCCTTTATTTGTTCGTCCACCAGCGGAAGACAAATTCTGTTTCCCTGAGCGCATGTAAGGGCTGCCGTCCTCAATGACATAACTGGCGAAGGAAAGGTCAAACAATTAATTCTGTCCTTACATATTTGAACAGACAGATTTAGCAGTTATCAATTGAAGTCACTTAAATGTAGGTGAATGCAAGTACCCTGTTTTAGCAATGGCATCTTCAAGAAAAAACTGGTCAACAGGAAAAGTACGCCCTGGAACAAAAGATACTCAATGACAGGGGGAAAAAATAATCCATATAGAAATAATCTATTGAATAATGTGTGTGAGGAACATTATGCAGATTATGTGTACAACAGATAGTACATTTATTACCTGGTATGTGGATAGAGGGACAGTTGTAGAAATATTCAGAAAAGAGGTTGGCATTCAGTGTGGCACTCATGAGAATAATCTTTAGATCTGGTCTCTGCACAATCAGGTCTTTGAGCACCAACAGCAGGAAGTCACTGATAGGTTAGAAAGAAAGACAGTATTTTAAGAAGAGGTCTAGAGGTAAACTTGACAGTTTGACTATAATGCTAAAGCTGTGAAGCGAGATCATGAATGCACACATTCAGCACCATACTGTACATGTCTGCATGATCTCACCTCTCCTCTGTGCGCTCGTGCACCTCATCCACAATGACGTGTGTGACGCCTTTCAGGTCTGCCTCACCCTCAAGTCTCCTCAGCAACACGCCTGTGGTGCAGTACAGCAGTCTGGTGGCCGACGTCTGACAGAAGAGGTAGATATTAAAATTTCATATATTCTGATGATACAATTTCACAGTTTCATATTCAGAGACATTTTTAGAGAATCAAAGTTGGTATTGAGTCAAAGTAATTTAACACTGACAGCTTAAAATACTATATACTGGATGTGTATGTCGAGTGTGTTCATACCCTGACAGTCTCTAGGCGGATCTGGTATCCGACTGAGTTGCCCAGACACTCTGCACGCTCCTGTGCCACTCTCTGAGCCACAGAAATGGCAGAAATACGACGTGGTTGGGTACAGATAATGTTGGCCACCTTCTCTGCTGGACCAGTTAATGAGGCATCAAGAATAAACTGAGGGATCTGGGTGGTCTTACCACACCTGCAAAGAGGTAAAGAGAAAATAAACATTGAATTTATTTATAGAAGATAATAAAAAAGTAATTCTCAGTGTGTTCATTTACTTACAATCTTATGATTTTTTTTCTGACACCGTGATAAAATCTAAAAAAAAAAAAAAAAAAAAAAAAAAAAAACTCACCCTGTCATCCCACTGACCACAAGCACCTGACACTGGTCTAACAGGTCTAGGATGTTTTCTTTTTCTTGCCAAGCAGGCAGGTTCTTCCTCTGCTCCAACATGGACCTGAAGCGCCTGGATGACTGGGTGAGAAGAAGAATGACTCATCACAATGTAAAATACAGCTAGAAAGGATGTAAAAATGTAAAGATAAGGCATTATATTTTTTAAAAATCTCTTTTACCTTTTTCCTCTGGAACTCCCGACACAGTTTGCCGTTTTCTTGTAGAAGGTTATCTATCCTTACATTGTGTTTATTTACCATCTTCTTCCTCAAGTTAACGTAACTCTCGCTCTCAACTGGAACAACCTCATCTTCTTCATCGTCCTCCCTCTCATCCAGCTCCTCTGCCTCTCCTGCCTCTTTCACTTTAAAGACAGAGGTGATTTTTAGAGCTGATGCCCACCGTTACAATCCTAAACTGTATTTTGTGATACACATACAACAATATAGATTAAGGTATTTTTGACTCACAATCCATGGGTCTCTGGTTGTTGGGTGGAGCAGTTCTTCTGCTGCTAGTGTGATTATTACTACTAGTACTACTACTCCTGCTTTCCTCTGAGACGTTGCTCCTCACACTCTTGCTCTTTGCTATGGCAAGTGAGGGTGGAGTTGCCACCAGGACAGATGGCGGTGTGCTGTATTTGTGATGACTGACGGAGAGCAGTTCCCTCATGGTAGTCTCATCCTCACACAAAGTGATCAGAGTGTAAACAACGGGTTCACTGCTCTTTGCCGCAGCAAGCGCCTCTCCAAATAATCTTTCAGTCACACTGAGCCTCCCAGCAGCTCCCATAGACTCATCGTTGGTGCTGAAAGCAACTATTGGTGCCTGAAAGGGGTAACGATTTCCTTTGGGGAATCGGACCTCTAGTTCATACTCAGGAGGGGAATAGCTGCTGAATCCAGGCTGGCTTGGGCCTTTTGGGTCTGGGGAATCAGACCTGCTCTTGGTGGGAAGTTGGTGTTTAAACTTGCACTTGTCCCCAAAGCGGCAGCCTTGTCCTCTCAGGTAGAATTTGCAGACATCACGGGTATTGCCAGATCCTCTACCACCTCGATTCCCAACTTCCCCAGCATTCTTGCCATTCTTGTCTGAGAGGAATGAGAGGTCCAGGGTTATAGTCCAGACTGAATTAGCAATACGTTCACTGAAGCGGTCGCCATAAATGGCTGTTAGAGCTAGAGCTTCTTCCTGCCTTTGGCTCAAACACTCATCCATAGGCACCCCCCCGAGGCCGTCTGGGGAAACTGCTTTCTGGCCATAGCGCTCGCTGAAAACCTGATGGAGGAGTTGTTCCAAAGTGGCCCCGAATTCCCCGCCACCAGATTCCAGTGCCAGTTTACTGCGCTCCCTCTCAAACCCATACCTACAACAAAAAATGTCAGAAAACAGAAAAGTAGAACACAAGGTAAATAAACACAAAATTGAACTGTTAAGGATCCTGACCACAACAAACCCCACTCATTTCATAAATGTAAGAAGATAAAACCTGCAATGAAAGAAAAGACAAATCTGGACCTCACCTGCAGAGTTTTCCTATGGCAAATAAGGAGATGACAGGCTCAGGGGTCGGCCGTTCATCGTCAGACTCTGGCTCATACAGTGGGCTGTCTGCTCTCTCCACAGGCTCGTCATTCGTGGCCCAAAACTGGCCTTCTTCACGGTGATCCAGCTCATCAAATTCCTCCTCATCCTCTTCTCCCCCTGAATAATCTGAACCTGATTCACTGAGCGAGAGTGGATAGTTCAAGTTGTAAGAGTTGAAACAAATTTGAAAATATGAATTTGAATTAGCCTTTCTCAAAAGATAAATGCACATTTACTGCAATGTACTTACTCATAAGGCTCATCAAAGTCTGCAGTCTGCAGCTCCCGCAGCAGCTCCTTCAGCTGTTCTTGGTTTTCATTGGTCATGAAGATCCTCTGCATGGGCATGGTGCTCACCTCCGACCTGATGCCCTCACCTGGCTTTGTGGTTGGTCTGACTCTCGCCAGGGAACTTGGAAGAGCCTTGCCGCTGCTTTTCCAATCGCTTCTACCATGTCCATCTCGATCCCTACCTTCCCTCCCTCCCCTCCCTCCCCTCCCTCTACCACTGCTTCTGCCACCAGCATGGCTGCCACCGCCTCGTCCTTTGCCAGATCTGGTGACACAGCCAGGTCAACAGAGAGAATGACAAGGACATGAGGGTGAGGGGATAAAATGAGGACAGTGTGATCATTTTTGATCTGATAATTCATTCTACCACTTTGAATTTATACCTGCTGGAGCGAGAGGGTCCAAAATCAAGGCTGAAATCATCCCCGTCATCCCACCGTCCAGCTCCTCCTTTCCTACTCCCACCTCCTCCTCCTCCTCCTCCTCCTCCTCCTCCCACCTCCACCTCCAGCACCTCCTCCTCCTCTGGGCTTGTTAAATCTCCCCCCTCCTCTGTTGGGCTTTCCACCTTTTCTCCTTGCATTCATATCTCTGAGAAAACATTATTGAATACTTTGATCATACATAATATAAGGATACTACTAAGGCAACATATGAGCATATACGTTATGTTTCACTTAAAATACACTGCTGCAAAATCAAAAGTATACTCACCGTCAGTCAGTGTCCTCTCATAGCAGCCAACAATCTGTAAAATGACACGTGAAATGTATTGTTTGTATAAATCCACCGAGCTCTGGGAGTATCCTGTAATCCTGTATACGCCAGAGAGATCTGTTAGCTGCGGACCCGGGCGAAGCAGGGAAGCTACTGTACATCCACTGCAGTGCACAAGAGTCGCACATAGCTGTAGGGTGACACTTCAGTTCAAGTGAGAGCAATGAGGTGGTGGCTGACACACAGCGCTGGTGGCTAGACTTATGCAATCAAACACGCACGCAGACGAACAAGCAAATGAGGACGATTAACATTTTACTCACCCGGCTGGCTGACTTTGCATTTCATCAGCAACTTACAAACGAGCACAATTTTGCAAGTAATAGAGGTAAAGTCTTATTATGTCGGGACTGATACGCCAGTCAGTTTCAAGTTATGAAGCTTGAGCTAGCTAGCAAGCTAGCAGGCTCACTCCTCACTTTTCATATAAGAAGCTAGCATTAGAGAGTCTTTCTCACAAGTCATGTCGAGAGGCTAAATGGCAAACGACAGCATGGAAATGCATATAGCTGCACAATAAGCTTTAAGGAATAAAAGTTGTTGAAAAACTTTACTTTCATAACAAGTCAGAACAAACCTGAGACAGCTGTGAGGTAGCCTGCCTCTTCCTCATTGGTCGAAACTGGGGGTTCAAAGTTTCTTTTCCGGTGTCCGGAAACGTTTGAGGAGGAAAATACGTAACATTTTTTGCAAACTTATTATTTAAAAGAAATATCTTTGGGTCACTTTAATAAATTAAACGTGACATGTAGTGTCAAAATTATTTTTTGTTCTTATGGAAAAAATAAAATAAAAACTATTTTTTAAGATAAGGCTGCACTAAATTTGTAACTATGGCAACGATTGTTTGCGAGGGGCTTGCACAACACAGACAGCCATAGAAAGACCAAAATAGCATACAGTTGTCTTATATTCTTCCTACAACTTCTTGATTAGTTGTCTGACTTTTCCCATCACAGAAATTGGCCGTTGCGCAGCATTTCCTGTCGGTTCTGGCAGCCATCTGCCAGCTGGTGGAAGCTGTCACGGATGTCTGGTAGGGTGTGATTATGAAGATTTGATTTCTAACACTCCAGCACACACGCATCTCCTTATGTCTTTCCTATCTGCCGTATAAATTTGTTTCATTTTCACAACAAGGAAAATACTTCCTTAAATATTCATGGTAAATATCCAGATTGAATGGCAAAATTGCGTATTCATCTGACAGGGAAGGCCAACTGAATATGTGGATATATTTACTTGCAGGGGAACATCGTATAAAGGCATCCTACATTTTTCCAAATGGGGAAAGATATGGTGAGTGGTAAATGATACAGTTGAACATTTACATTACACACCACATTAGGTCTGAGTGTGTCATCTTCTCTCCCACACAGAGGGAGAGTGCAGCAGGTCTGCATCAGGAAGCCTGATGAGGAATGGTGTTGGTAAACACACATCTGCAAATGGGATCATATACATTGGAGAGTGGCACGAGGACAAGGTATACTTTAATTATATGTTTAAATACTCCTCTGAGGTATTTGACTAAGGCCTGGATGGCTTGGATTTCTGTGCAGTCATTCATGCTTGTTATCTGTCTCTCTCTGTCTCTACTCCCAGATGCATGGCAAAGGGACCTTGCAGCATCCCTCTGGAGCATGCTATGAAGGAGAATTCAAAGACAACATGTACCATGGCACAGGAACATATACTTTCCCAGATGGCTGTACCTACAAAGGTCATTTTCAAAATAACAGGTACAGAGGCTATCCATTTTGGCATTTAGTTTGTCAACCCTTTAATGTTTTCTGAAAACAGCTAAACCTACACGATGACACTGTAGATGAGGGCTATGTTATTTTCAGTGTTTGAGTTTAGCCTTCTTTTATGACCAGAATGCAGCAGCAACCCTTCACCACTGCTGCACAAACAGTAGACATTTCCTTATTTGTTTTATTTAATTTTTTGGCTGCACACTTAAATCAAATTCAAGATTTTCAAGAATTTTATGTCTTACCTGGTGTGTATTTCTAGGTTGGAGGGAGAAGGGGCTTTCACTGACACACAAAGACTGGTTTGGACTGGAGAGTTTCATGGCAAAGCAGCACTGGGCCTGAAAATGCAGCACAACATTCCAGCAGAACCAAGATTATAGTTCTGTACAGTCTAACTGCAATTGCATCATTTTACATTTTCTACATCTGAATAAAGTGAATGAATTTTTTTTTTTTTTTTTTATCACTTAGGCTGTTGTTTTTATCACTTACACTATTCCTTCTTTACACATGATAAATTTACCACACTAAATGCAGACTGACAGATCTGTGTTTCTGCTCAACACTTATCAGTAACACCTCGTCACACATCCTTATATTTTGGTGGTTAAAAATCAGTGAGTCATGTTTCTCGCTCTGAGTCACTGTCTCTCTCAGGAAATATCACACATGCTTTATTTTCTCAGGCCTTTTGTCCTTATGCCTTTAAGTAGCCATTAGAGGAGAGATGCATCACAAACTGCATGACTCTAAAATAAATGTAGGAATATGAATGTCAGTTTGTATCAGTTACTTCATTGCACATTTTTATCAACTCGCTTAGAGTCCTTCATATTAGCAAAATAAGCTTTATTTATTACTTTATGTACTAAAAAACCTGCAAAAACTCCCTGACATTTTTCATTTCACCCCGTTTAAACTGTATCATGGCTCTATGAGGGTGAAGGACGGGTTCTACATCATTACACCATCAGCCAAACACTATGGGGCATTATAGTCACATGCCCATCCACAACAGCTGTGACTGAGCTGTTGGAACACTGGCCAGAGGAAGTCTGTGATGTGAGTGGTCACTTTGACCTTCAGTATTTGAGTCTGTGTGTGCGTGTGTGTGTGTAAACAGCTTTGTGTACACACCAGCTCTCCACCCACTTCAACCCTGCACGACTCCTTCAGTTGATGAATAACTATTTCAGAAACGATCACAATTGTTCAGCATTGTTTAATAAGCAACTCTGATATTGTAATTTGTCATTCTATTTAATAATGCCTCTATGTATCTGTAATTGCACATACCCCTGAACAAATTCAGTATTGAGTATTAATCTATACGATACAGATATGGAAATGTGTGTAACAAAAACACATATATACTGTAGTCACATCCATAACAATGCTAAACACTGGTAAAATACTGTACCAGATACAAGAAAACAACAACTTTCATTGATTGTACAATTTTCAGGTAGAAAATGATGTTTCTGTATTGCAAACCTTTAGTGGTGAATTGAATGGAAAACCTTAAATGTGACCACGGAGGCAACAACAATGAAAATGAAAATAGAAAATGGCACTCAAATTTGGCACAAGATACCAAAAATACATCTGACCTTGAAAAGCAGCTGACATAAACTAACTGTGTTTAGCGACAATGTGTAGTCTATGCAGGAAATGTTTAGTGCTTCAGGTGATATGCTAGTATAAGAATGTGAGGATAACTGTCTTTTCACCACTACAGGTAGTGAGCTAGATGACGGGCAGGAAGCTTTTAAAACTGTTGCAATATATTATCTCCATAAACCTGAGAATCTATAAAGTGTACAATTTTACTTTTTAAACATTTCGTCTTCCAGGAGAAGAAAAAAATAAATAAAATCCCTTGTGATGCAGAACACTCTGACTTTAAGATATAAAAGTACATCCTCTAATTGTGCTGGAAACATCATTAGACAAAAAAGCCATTCTAAATACCATATTAAAGTGTGAACAGGTAGTTACTCGAAACAAAACAGTGGCCATGCACATTCCCACAGAGAAGCACGAGACTGAGTGTGAAAATTATTGTTCTGTACAAAGATAATACATGAAGGCTCTTGGCCCCTCAAGGCGAGTCGATGACAATCTCAATCAGTGATATGAAGAAAAAGGCGACCATGCTTTTTTTTTTTTTTTTTTTTTGTCCTCTGTGCTTCTTTGTGTGCTTTTTCAGGAAACACCTCACAGCTCTCAGCTCAGGTAGTAGGTAGTCGAAAGGTAAAGGAACCAGAGTGAATTCAGCTGAAGTACGAACAAACGTACAAAAACAGCACCGTTTTTTGTGACAACTGTGTTGCTGTGTTCTTCCAAGCGAGCGTGGCAAAGTGCTCACCAAGGCCGCCACCGGGAAACTCAGTGCTTTACTTATTGTGCTGTTGTCTGGCAGACGGAGAAGGTGACAGCGCATTGAAGCAGTAAGTCAAAATAAACCTGCTAACACAAGTCTTTCTATTCTTATTGTGACTGAGGTTCAAAACGTGGACATGGATAAATCCTGGATGACATTAGAGATTACTGAAACTTTGAAGTCAAAGATACTGGTATCTTCTGATATGACAATTTTAAAAGAGACAAAATAGGAAACGTCTAACTTTTCTCAGAATGTAGTTTCTTCAAGTAGATGCTGTTTATGCACTGAAAACCATCCTCTCCACATTTACTCATTTTTAGATAACTAGGTTTTCTTCCCAAACATACATAGTTATAACACCCACAAACAAACCGTACACTTAGAGCTGGTATATTTCTTCTTTTGGTGCCTTTTTTTTTTTTGATTAAATATCTCCAACCTCTACATATATCTAGCAGATTGACCCTGTGGTTTTGCTTCCAAAAGGCCTTATTTTTTCTATAAAAGACATAAGAAAAACCTTCAAACCCCTCACCGACAAACTACAAACCAGTAGGCTCTGTGACAACATTTTAAAAAAGGCATTAACTGATTAGAAATCATTGAAATTCACATCTTTCAAAAAAAAAAAAAATGTATCATAAAATGTCTGACTACACACATGGATAGAAATAAACAGGAAATCATCACCAAGGAGTCAAAAAGCACCAACATTTTGTAAAGGGGGGGACACACAGTGTAAACTGACCTTCTGTGTTGTTGTGTAACATAAGGGGGGGGGCAGTATAATTGGCCAAAACAGTCTCCTGCTACAGTGATATAAGATGTTTCTTATAAACTGCTACCTCTGGTCTTGGCTGTCACGTCCATGTGTGTTCACAGTAGTCATAGGCACATGTTAGCATCGTGTGTGTGTGTGTGTGTGTGTGTGTCTGTCTGTGTGCATGTGTGTGTGTGTGCTATCATTTTGTGCCGAGCTCACAGCAGGAAGCTCCATTTGCTCTTCAACTGTGTGTCATTTTCTTCCATCTCCTCTCATCACTGTGTGACCTGGAGGGGATTTCTCCATCTCAACTCTCTGTTTTTTTTTTCCTTTCGCCTCCCCCCTCTGTTCCCTCCACATCGCACACGTGCACAGTGACCCCCCCATTCCTCCCTCCTGTCCTCCTTGGGTTTTTGTGGTAACACCACGCTCCAGCAAACTCGCATGTAACCTCTCTCCTCTGCCACGCCCTTCCTTCCTCACCCTCTCCAGCCCTCTCCCTCCCCCCCTCTATCATGGGTTCTGCAGCAGCCCCTCCCACTGGATGGGCTGGGAGAACACCTCTCTCTCCAGCCACATCTCGTAGCTGTAGTGGAAGTCCTCGGGCAGATCCACGCGCTGACCCAGCACGCTCTGCAGGCAGTTGTCCACCGGCGTGAAGTCTCCGTTCTTGTTCTTGTCATAGCGGCGGCTGTTGAACTTCTCAATGCTCTCGCGTAGGGCGCACTCCTCCGCCTGGAAGTCCCATGGCCGAGCATCGATATCTGGGATGAGAGAGACACATTTCAATATGTTAATTGTAAAACATCTCATTCATCTCCTATCACTTCCCCCTCATCCCCTCCCTCCCTTTGCCTCTACCCATCTATTCTTACACTCGTGGTGACAGATCACTTGCTCTCCCGCAAGGGACCATGACCCTGAAAAGTCCGCCATTCTCTGTTGCTATGGCAACACAATCCTGCTTGCCAGCGGCTGTTGGAGGATCATATTTCATGGCATGCACAGATACAAACATACAATATCCATTCAAACCGATACATGAGCACAAATGGAAACTTCAACCATAAATGATCCAATTAGCAGGTATTAACCTGAAATGTTCACACAGCTTTGGGTGGACGTCTGTGTGGTAATAATCAGCTGTGTGTGTGTGAAAGTGGAGGGGGCGACTGCTGGGACTAATTATCACCATGACCATTTCATCTCTGAACACCCGAGAGGATAAATGGAGCCATGGCTCCAGAATATGTTCTGCATATTATTCCTAAATGTGCTGAGAGATCCAACATTACAACATTTATATACCACAAGTCTTTGATGGTGATTTCACAATGGAGCACACATTTTTTATCACCATACTACTGGTGATGGAAGAGAATAATAATAAATACAGTATATATATAAAGAAAGCTTTCAAACCAGGTTTCAATCTCTTTTTTTAAGTTTCAGAATAATACCATTTTTTTCTTTCGCTTTTGTTTGGTTATCCCATCTTATTGTTTATTTTTCTTGCTTATCCTATCAATTTTTACCCTGTTCTCTTCATTTTCCATTGATTCTATTCGTCCTTGTTCAAACTGTGAACTCTCTGTGCAGCATATTAATGAGTATAATTCTGAAAGTTCTGTCAAATCAAAACCTTGAAGAAAAAAAAGGAAAAGATTAAACATAATTTATAATAAGCCGTGGACATCCTAACTGTAACTGACTCATTACTGGATGTGAATCATCATCTCTAAAGTGTCAAAACAGTTCTTTGTCAGCTCAATCTAAACTCTTTAAAAAATCTTGCTCAGCAGACAGCTCTTTACCATTTCCATAGGCCCAGTCGTCATTGAGCCTGTGGCGTACTTTCTGGTAGATGGCCGACATGGTCTTCATGTTGCTCTTCCTCCACTGGCGGCCGAGGTACTTGGTCTGGATCTTGAGAAGCTTGAGAACGTAGAGCTGCATCATGGCCTGTTTCACCTTCAGAGCTCTCTTCAGGATGGGGGCAGACTTGAACACCACCAGCATCTGGGGAGGAATTGGGAATGAAAGAGAGGATGTCTGAGCATGCTGGGACCAACCAGAGGCAAGTTACAGACAAAACATCCATCCATAGCTGGAATTCTGCAGTCATCCTTAGTTTTCTCTTTGGTTTATCTCAGTAAAAAATAACCTATTAGTCATTAGCTTTTGTTCCTCTTTATAATAGAATAATTCATGGTCTGCTGGGTTTCCTCAGTCCTGTTTACCAAGGGATTCAAAATGTTTTAAGGCTGATTGGTTGATTCAAAAACACAGAACACTGCATACTGGATGTGCAACTGACATGTAAAAGTGTATCAGCAGTCAACATGCAGGTGGAAATCTCACCCCAGTGCTACAAGGCTTTGCTGTGATTCAGGATTACTCACCATGGTCCTGGAGTGTTTCCACTTGGTCAGTTTGTTCAGGATTCTCAGCAGGTTGATGCAAGAGAACAGGTTCCTCCAGCAGAATTGGTTGTTGTCTCCCGCTTCCTAAAAACACACACAAACACACACACACGGTAAGTGAGATTGTAATGATATTTGGACAACTGCATACCTACAGTACGATCGGTCGGGTGTTTTGACTCACCAGGCTCTCGGCTGTGAGCTCAGGCATCTCATGGACGACACAGTGTGGAAAGTCCAGCACACAGATACTGCAATGAAACCACACAACTCATCACTTTATATACTGTAACACACATTTCCTTTTCCGTTTCTTAAGCAAATATCTTGTACTGCAAAAGCTGTGATGTAGAGAAAACGAGAGAAACGTAGAGAAAAGTTTGTAATTGTTTACTGCTGAATTTCTACAGTCTAGTCTACGGATCTGTCCAGTTTTACAACCTGCGAATGAGCCAAACACAGCTGTCACCTGCAGAGAAGGTCTCCTGTCAGCTAATTTGTGGCTCAATCTTTTTTTTTGTTTGTTTTTTTGGTTTGTTTTTTTAAATTCTTTCACATCTGAGTTTCCTGTGACTACACTGCTGCTGTGAGGCCATCTGTGCCTCCTCTGAAAGTCACACCCACAAGACAGGGTTACCTGTTTGTGATGTTGGAAACAAGTTTTGCTTTGACAGTTTTTAAATTGCTTCAGTTTGATATATTCTCAGCCACTCTGTGCAGAATCAGGGGAAATCAGTGCGCTCTCTTTGGTGGGACATACAGAGATCAACAATGCTATTAGGAGAGGCTACTGATTCATATTTAGTCTTGCTCTGGTGACAGATTTCAGTTGCGTCAAACTAAGTCTGTCTTTTATTTTGTAAAAACAAAATGAGACGTGTTGCTTTCAGCGCAAGAGAAAAAGGATCCTACCTGTTTTTGGCACTGATGTAGGACATGATGTTCTGGTTGAAGAACTTGAGGATGAGTGGGATACAGTTGGCAAACACCAGGTGCTGGGAGACAATCTCAAACTGCAGTAATAGAGGAGGCGGCAGCGTGAAAGAGTTAGTTTGACAGTCTGGAAAAGAACAACTAAAAATGTAACTCTTCATTTGAATGATCACGAGTCTGAATTTATAATCTGGTGTTATAAAAAGATAACTATTTATTCTCTTGGTCACGAAGCCCTTTTTAGATCTTGAAGGAGACACAATAAAGGACTGACAGATGATGATGTCAAAGGGACAATCACTGGGATGGAAAATCCATACCTCTAAAAATAAGAGAAAAAAAATAATCCTGCAGCCAATAATCCTGTATCATTGATGAGTTTCCATTGTGGGGAAAAGGTCAAGAACCAGAGGATTTTCATTCTCATGTGACAGGGTTATAAATCCTTCACCTCATCCAAGGAGATTAAAAACCAGGAGCAATTCTGCTTCCCATGAGCTCATATTTCAGTACATTATTGACTGTGGTTGTTTAAAATGTGCTATATTTAGATGTATTTTCTGCACACAACAAACTCATCTGTCCCTGAAATCAGCGATCAGAACACACTGTGCTGTGGTCAAAATGCTAAACGGCTATAATTAATATGACTTTCCACTACAGCTGCATTCTGCCACTGCATCTGACGGGTATTTCTTTTTATGGCAGCAGAGGGCGCCACTGCCGCAACTGCAAAGAGCAGCCAATTACAGCAGTGTGAAGGAATGTGTCTTATATCCTGAGCCCAGTGAAGTAAAGTACAGCTGATAGCAAAAATAAAACAAGATATTGAGCATTTGAAATGAGGCCAAATCCTCTTTAAAAATGAGCAGATGTCAGACCACATGCTCCCCACTTCCTGTGGTCACCGAGATGAACACGACTCCAACTGTGAGTCTATAAGACTGATGCAGGTTGTGAGGTGTGAGGAGGGGGAGGAGAGGAGGTGGATGAAAGGAGGAAAGTAATGGCATGCTTGACCGGATAATCAGGTGGAGGATAGTGGGGGAGGTGCAGGGATATTAGTGTGTGTATGTGTGTGTGTGCTGGGGGAGGAAAGATGGCTAGAGAGGAGAAAAATGAAACAGGAGAGAAAGGTGGTGATGTGAGGCGAGGTAGGAGGGAAGACTGAAGGTGTGTTTCGTCTGTGTGTGTGTGTTTGTAACCTGATAGATATGGTTGAGTTTGAAGTGCTTGAGGAGCAGCAGCAGAAGAGCAGAGATGGCCTTGACGATGATCTCCTTATGACGGTTCACATCAATACCCAGCTTCATGCTCTGAAGGACTGTGATACTGAAGGACACACACACACAGTAATTCATCAGCCCAGAAACAAAAGCTGTGAACATTTGTGGCTTCAGAGTGAAGATGCTCAATAAATAGCACTGGCAGTGACACTGGCAGCATACTAATATACTGTATGTGGCTCGGCAGCTTTAATAGATGCACCAATCTTTCCACAGAACTCACGGCATCTCCTCAGGCAGCACGTCAGCCAGGATGTTGATAGAGTCCGTTTTGGCTTTAGAGGTGGGAGCTGCAGCCAGCAGCAGCTTCAGGAGGGCAATCTGACACAGAGGAAAAAACAATGCAACAGAACTCCCATATAACTGCTTCCTACACATTGGATATTTACAGTATGTCAGTAATGTTAGATAAATATGCTGCTCCTCAACACATCTAATAATGACTTTGGGTTCATGTGGAAGTTAGCAAAAAAAAAAAAAAACAGCAGCTGTTCAACAATATGTATATATCTAAAAAAAAAATAGACTCATTAACAACTTAATTTCACAAAACTTTAATCAGAATTAAGATTCTGCAGGTTTACATGATTTTGATGGATTAAAAAAAAACACATTTTCTATCAGACATAGACAAGTCATATGTAGTGTGTCTCCATAGTCAAATGTAAGGAAGCATTATGAAAAATCCCCATATGCTGTTCTGGTTGGTGACCATATCAAATAAAGAGTAACGATGCCAGTTAGAAGCTTATGTAGTATTATGAGCTACTCACCACATACTGGGAAAGGTTAGGAAGCATGCCCAGGTACAGCATCTCTGCTGGTGTCTCCTCCACCTCCTCCTCACCCTACACAATGACATAACACAACAAAAGACACAAACAAAATATGAATTGCTTTGTGTGGTCTTGAAAGGTTGCATTTAGAGGAAGATCTATATTTTTTTATTAAAGATAAAATGTTAAAGAAATAAAAACTGACCAGAGTCATCGGACACTGTTGTAGCTCCTCCTCCCTCTTGATCTGGACCTCAGCAATAGATACATATTTGTGCTGGAGAGGAAAAAAACAACACAAATTACTGATAACAAATTAGTTAATTAGCATTGCTAACTAAGAACTAGAGAGCTATCCCACTGTGTAACTCCTCTGTCTGTTTAAACAGGGCGTATGGATTTTTAAGTGGGATGCCAGTGTCAGAGGATTCAGCAGTGAAGGAGTATTGATCAGGAGACCAACGCACAGAAGAACTAGAATTACAGCCTCACGGTCATAGGCCTCCACCAACCAGTCAAGTTGCAGGAAATATGGTCACAATCTCAACTTCCTGAGTCACAGTATTGAATAACAACCAGAGGTATTTTCTTGAAGATTATAATCTCACAATGATTTTGACATCTGACCATTTGAACATTAAAGTGTTATCACGTTTTGAACTCTTATTAGACATTTTGTGTCATAAATAGTGTATCAATTTGTAATTTATGCCTGAAAACATGTTTTGTGATTTTCAAGTTACATTGACCTTTGCCCTTTAACCACGAAAATCTTAAGTCCAATTGAATTTTTAGCCATATTTTGAGAAACATTCATTAAAAAACCCCAAAAATATATTATCTGCAGTCCTAGCTGTCAGTGATTTAGAGGTATAAAAAGAAGAATGATAAGGACATTTGTAAATGGGAATATGTGTATTCATTCTTAAATGACAAGTCAAAAATATAGAGGAGTCGCAGTAAGATACAATGGTAGCAATTTCCTCACTGACCTGTTTAAGAGTCTTGACACTCTCGTGAATAGGTCTGGGCAGGCCCACCAATGTCTCTGTGTCACTGCAAAATAATGAACATTTACATCAGACTGAGAGAAGACATGTTTTAAAGACTATTTTAGGGACTGTTTTTTTCAACTGAGATACCCACTTTCCCAGAGTGAAGCCGATGAACTTGTTTCTGCTGGTTTCTAGGAAGTGCTCGATGTCTTTCTCCCTGTGAATACAGAGAGAAGCTGCAGTCAGATTTTAGATTTGTCTAAGACTGTGTGCATCCAAACAGACTAATCAGCCGTTTTTCAAGGCAGCACTCCTGTGCACACGCCCACGCCAGCACACACATCAGCTTCTCAAATCTCATCAGTCACACAGTGTGCAGGAAGGGTCAGAACCTCCCACTGCTCCAGTGCTGCAGCAATGTGAACCAAAGACATGAAACAAACACACTTAATGATAAGGTTCGCTCAAGGAGAAACAGAGTATAGGTTTTGCTGATACCGACTGCATTA
Organism: Caranx ignobilis; assembly: GCA_021432705.1. Lineage (NCBI taxonomy): Eukaryota > Metazoa > Chordata > Actinopteri > Carangiformes > Carangidae > Caranx > Caranx ignobilis. The sequence continues at coordinate 81,602,784 of MU269990.1, read as the reverse complement.
CAAATGCAGCGCTATAAAGTGTTTGTGTCCTCTCTCAGCTGCATTATTCATGTCCCCAAAGCAGCAGCAGCAGCAGCACCCTGGAGAGGCACACAGGCTACTGTCTGGAAAACACAGATGGAGAGCATATTGCTGGATAATAATAAGAAAGAAAACTGAGAGATATTTTTCATAATATCTAGTTTTCACTTTCAACTCAAGTGGTGGCACAGAATCAGGGTGGGAAACTGACACCAGCTGCTAGCCAAATGGTGTTAATCCTTTCTGTGGGTGGGAACTTTTCTCTACTGTTGTGGTCAAAATGGCAGGTGGCCAACCATCGTTTGAAGGTTTTATTCTGTGGAATAAAAGCTAAATGCTGTTAAACCATTAAAAAGTCAGCTGGAGACCATCTTTAGTTGTCACAGCAATGAATACCTGCATTATTTTTCATAGGAAAGTCTCGTATAAGATGCTATTTTATGTGCTGCAACACTTCCTTTGTAACTTTCAAGCCTGTGTATGGGTAAGAGAGAAATAAAATTGTAAAACTTTAAAGCACCTTTACAATCACTGGGAACAGGTCTGATCTCATAAGTCAAAACGCTTGCAGCTAAAAGCTAAATAAAGAAAAAAAAACTGAGCAATTTACCTGACTTTAGGGGCCCAGGGGAGGCCCTTCGGGAAGTTGACTCTCTCTGTTGGAGGTCTCAGAGGAGGCGGTGGCGGTGGAGGCTGGATGATGACATCACGGTCCAGTGGGTCCACCTCGCCCTCGATGCCGCTGTCTGTGTCCTCGGGGTCCTCCTCTTCATCCCGGGCATCGTCGTTCTTGAAGGGGTCCCGCTCGTTGTACGTGTCCAGGCTGTCCTGTTTGACCAGGGGCTGGGAGAGAGAGAGGGAGGGGACAGGTGGCTGATTAAATAAAACCATCCTATTCTTTTTTTGAACGTTCTTAAACACCAGCAAAATTGTAAATCTGTCTGATGACTTGATGAAATTAACCACAAATACTTCTCCCGACAGCATAAGTATTGAACCTTTTTCTGGAAACTAGATATTTATATATATATATTGATTTATATATGTAGATATTTCCATGTGATAGAGTGGTACACAGATTTCAACACCTTAAGACCACTTTCGAACAAAACAAACAGAAAAAAGTTTATTTAAAGTTTTAAACATCACTAAACTGATGCTTCAAGAAAAAGGCCAGGTCCTTTATTTAAAAGAGGTCAAGTCAAAGGAGACACCTAACCCTAATAATGTGAAGCGGAAGCATGCACATGAAGCTACGTTCAGACCGCCGGTAGACTCTGTGTGACTCAGACACACTCCTTCAGGCCGGTAACACTGGTGTTTTCAATAACAATGCAAAGAGAAAAGAAATTTGGCAGCTTCAATTTAGACATGTACCAGTTTCACGTGGATACACAGTATCAAATTTGTGTGTCAACAGTAATAATGCCCAACCCAAGTGAATTTCTTGCAAACAAAGCATTACAGAGAGTGGCTGACAGGCCTGTTCCCGTAATATCACATATTGATCAGAATGGAAACATATCGTGTGTACAGCCTAAGAAATAATGAAAGCAGTCATGGTCTCTTCCTCAAAGCAGTGATTTAAGATTTGGGGAAATGTACTTTTTCACAAATCAAAAGAGAGTAAGATGGGAAGACAGGATTAATATTTAAGATTCATATTTATGTTGGTTAAAGGTCTTGCATACCTACAGAGGTGTTTTAATTACCCTCTATTCAAGAGCAAGTTTAGGCGTGTTGCTGAACTTTATGTTGTGATAAAGTTCATGCAAGGTGAAACAAAACTAACAGAGAAATGGTGGATATACCAATCAAGTGTGGATTGTACACAACCCTGCACTCATGAAACAAGGTTTAATTAAACAGCCTGAGTGAAAAAACCAGTTTAGGTTGTTGTGTTTGCTTTGGGTGTGCAAGATGAAACTGCAGCCAGGAAACCGGTTTGCTTAGACGAGCATACAAATGGGAACCATAAGTATCAGTTGGACTGACTGTTCACAAAATACACACACCAACACATCTGGAGTAATATGTTATACTTTCAGGTTCTGTAAGGTACGACAGCAACACTGTTTCCCCTGCTTTGTTCTTATGTTGAACTAAGCTAACTGTCTCTTTGCTATAGTTTTAGATCTAATGTGGCCTAATCATCTTGCTAATTAAGATATTTGATAGGTCACCCTGCTTTCAAGGTAATCTACGAAGAGCTGAACTAAGCTAGGACAAAGATAACTAAATTAAATTAAGATAAGCTAAATGACGCTAAAGTTAGATAAACTAGGCTAAACGACACTACTAAGATAAGATCAGATAAGCTCGTAGTTACATGATAAATCTCATCTAACTCAAATATCTAAGTGGAAACATGTATTTTCCCAAATTTTAGTTGAAGTTCAATGTCATGTTGAAAACCACCAAGTGTCTCATTTACCTACAGTGGGACAAAAAGTCAACTTTCCACAGCAACTGCAAGCAACATTTCTGATTCAACTTACCACAAAATTGCATTTCAAAAGATACAGGCAGAGAATAATGCAAGCAAGGCCCAATAAAACAAAGAGTTTATATTTAGCTCTTATCTGCAAACAATCCCATTTCAGATCAAGTGCGAAACACACATACACACACACGGTATCTCAGTTCAAACAACTCTAATGAATGACTGTGGCAACAGTGCAAGCATCAGGCATGAGTCAGCGTTCTGGACATTAGTTGAGCTAGTGCAGTTGATGTATGGTGCGTCAGTGGTAGTGCTAATGCTGGACTACGTGAAGAGTAGAGTGAGTGTATGGTGAAGTGGAGGGAGGTAGGGAGGGAGGGAGAGAGGGGGAGAAACTGTGTCGTGAGCCATTCTCTATGGAGAAGCCATTCTCTGCTATGTGGGACGTAAAGCTAGTGTTTTTCTACCAGGGTTAGGGGGCAACTGCTTTCAATGACATCCATTTAAGAGAGAGGTCAAGTGAAACACAAATACGCCTACACAAGCAAAACTATGTTCAGAGTGATCTCAGTTCACCTCCTCCATGAATGCATTTCCATGACATTGACCCCTAGTCCAGAGTCTACAGTGCAAGGTGATTTTGAGGCCAAACCCAGTAGCAATGTGATGAAACTACCAGGGAGATGCTACTACTGTTGATGTCTGACGTGACTGTCTTTATGGGATAGTGGATAGTGACCGCTTCAGTGCCAATGACAACAGCCAGCCAGTCAGCCCTGTCTCTCAAACCCCACCCCCCCCAAACTGAGCAGGTCACAGTGGAGGAGGAGGAGGAGAAGGAGGAGGAGGAGAGAGGAGGAGGAAGAAGTAGGGTATGGAGAAGAGGTGAGATGGAGTATGTGGTGTTAGTTGATGGTGGAGAAGGAGAAAGAGTGGAGTGAGCACAGAAAGGGAGGAAAGTGAAAGGACAGAGAGTAGAGCAGGAGCAGCAAGAGAGGAAATGATGGATGTAAGGAGGGAAATAACAGAAAATGAAGTTTTAGGATGTGTAAAGCAAGATAAGTCACAGTAAATGAAAGAAATACAGGAGAGATAAAAAGGAAAGTGATGAAAAATAGAGAACAAATATGTAGGTGGATTGAATTAAGTGGAACTGAAGGAAAGACCAAGGCTGCATCAAAACCACTCAGGAGCATTAAACTTGTTTCTCATCACTTTGTTTTTAGATCCAGGATCAAATATAGTCCATGTTGAATAGTTTCGGTGCATCCCCACATGTGTGGATGAGGTTAAATGACAGGGGAGGAAAAATGAGGATGGGTAAAAGAAAAGACAAAGAAAGAAAGAAAGAAAGAAAGAAAGAAAGAAAGGGGGCAGGAATGTGGCAGAGGAGTGCAAAAAAGTCCAGCGCAATGCAAAGAGAAAATGCAGAAGGAAAAGTGGGAATTTGTGGGTAAAGACCTGCTTCTTGGTAAAGGGACTGTCTCCTTCCAAGCTATCAACAAAGGCACTCTGTGGGAACACAAGGAAGAGGGGCAATGAGAAACCACAGGGCAATCAGAGAGCGACAGAGAGAGCCTGTCTTATCAAAGCTCTACATTAAAAAAAAATAAAAATAAAAAAACATGGGGCTGGGACTCCCAAGATCATCTGTGGTCACTCACTGACCTACAACAGGGAACTGATGATGTTGGCACTAAAGTTAGAGCATGAGTTACAGAGGGAAATACATCAATCCACTTTACTAGAAACACATGAAGCTGTTCTTTGATAAGAAGGCACATAATGGAAGAATAAGTCTGAGTTAGCTTTTATAAGGCCATGTTAGTCATACAGCTCAGTTACACAGTAGGGTTATAGATACCATACATACATTGGCTTTTTGTATTACTGAGGTATTTAAACAGCTGGCACAACATTCGGACTATGTGAGAAACTGCATTGGTTGGTGAGTGTGTGTGTGTGTTGGCTACAGAAATACAGTAAATTAAAGCCTTTGAAGAGAAGTTGCTTTATGAAAGGGATCAAACAGGAAATAAAATATGAACTGTGACTGTGAAAAAAACAAAACAAAACAGATTTTGTCACACGACTGGTGCACTCCAAATATGTTTTTGTGTGGGAGGTGTTGGGGGGAGTTGGGTGGGTGGGATGGGTGGGGGGGGAGTACCCTGCGGCTGCGGCGGCCTCTCTTTTGCTGCTGCTGCTGTTCGATGAGCTCCATGGCAGAGGCTGGAGGTGAGGCTGCTCTCATGGCCCGGACCACCTTGATGCTGTCCTCAGGTAGCGGAGGAAGGTTAAAACGCTCTCTGCCCCGCACCTTCATCTCCTGGAGCTCCTCGAAACCCCCCAAGGTGAACTGGAAGGAGATAGAAACACGACAATGTACACATTAATACATGATTTATTAAGAGAGACACGAGGGTGGGGAATGTAATGCAATAGAAACACAGTATGACACACCATCTGACTTATTACTATTTCAACCAATGTAATCTTCACATTGAAAAATGTTTCTTAAACAGGTTCTAAATGTCTGGAAGGACAAAATAATTCAGCATTTCACATAAGAAAGGGACAAATTCTTTTTGTGCAGAGGAAATACTGCCTGATTTACTATGTTGTGATCTCTCACACATCCAGTCCCCACCACCATCCCTGACAAAGTCTGATAAGTCTTTACAAATAAGGATTTACAATTTAAGAAACGTAATGACAAGTGGAAAAGACACACAGCTGCAGATGCACAAAAACTGACTGGGGTGAAAGTTGTTCATCTGTTTACCAGTATTGTCTTCCAGAGCAGCAGTAGTACTTTCTTCATGGGGAAGTGTGGGGCATTCATGCTGCAGAACTTGGTCACCATGGTGAAGAGGAGAAGGGCGAAGGGCTCTCCATTGTACAGAGGTGAACCTGAAGGGTCAAAGGTCAAAGCCGGTATTTTTTTGGATTGGGTATATGGATATATAAGTGAAGATATCACCTTACGTAATTTGACCACACTACATAACACACACCTAACTCATTCTTGAAGGCCTCTCTGGCTGCGATCCACTCAGGTCGATCGTCCTCGGTTTGAACTCTAATGGTCTCCACCATTAAATACATGATGCTCAGTAACACTCTGTAAGAAACATGTACACAACTCAGCCTCGGTGTGTGTATGTTTGTATTTGTGTGTGTGGGCATGAGGCATTTAACTGGTGTCCAAACAATGATAATGGGCCTAAAAGGTTTCCATGTACAAGAAACAATAGTACAATGGAGGAGATGGTGAGTAACAATAAATGATAAGTGCTTGGTTTATGCATTCCACTCATGTCTATTAAAATGTGAGGAGATGATTCATGGGCTCTGCCAGATAATGTCAGATAATGCACCATCCATTCATAATTACCTGATGTTAAGTCAGGTTGTGTTTTGTGCATTAAATGCTTTGTTCACTCCACAAAGCTCAAAATAACTATAATGGTTTTTCAATTTTGTAGCAGCAATTAGGTGCAAACCTACTCCGCTAGCCTGTAATTATTTGCAAGCGTCCATCTGGGGAATGCACAGACGGAGCTTTGTGTATAAGTGAAAGTATGAGCGTGTGTGTGTGTGTCTGTGTGTCTGTGTGTGTGCATAAAGGAGTATTTGGCCTATTTTGTTCAAAAATCAATTCTGTTAAATGAAAGTAGAGAATGGAAATGAATGCAGAGGGGAAGAGGGACTAAGACTATAATTAAATTTGATCCCACAAAGGTTGGTGTGTGTGTGTGTGTATGTGTGTGCGTGTGTGTGGAAATGTGCGTGCGTGTGACCAGATAATAGAAAGGTAAGCATGACAAATATCAAAATGAATTTAAAAATTGTGAGGAAAAGCAGCAAAGAGGGAGGCATAACATTGAGAAGGTGGGAAAATATAGTGCACAGACTAATATTTCTGTGTATCACTTATTGGCTTCTTTCTGATTCGAAGTAGGTGGAGTACACTGTGAGTAATGTGATTATGTTTCTCACCTGAGCTCTGTGCTGTCTGCAAGAGAGATGGCAGGTTTCCTCACTGCACTGCTGCACGCCTGGCTGTTACTGCACACAGTAAATAATTATTTTATTTTACCAGTTTATTATTAAAAATGACAAGCCAGTCTGCACAGTCACACATTCAAATACAGAACGGGTGAGAATAAATAACCACATAATAATAATGATGATAACAAAAAGATAGAAAAGAGGTTTCACACATAGATTTTCAATGTGATGCCTTTTTTCTATGTTTATTTTATATCAAGTCATGACCTGCAAAGCACCATGTGTTTGTGTTTGCCTGATTGGCTTGCTTACACTGCTTTGCTGTGCTGCTAGTGATAGGACAGACTGTGCCATGATGCCTCAGAGCAGCTTATGTAACAACAAAGACGTGCTGGAACCCAACTGGGGCTGACACCAGCACCAACAAAGCCAACTTGAAGGAGGCGCAGCCGCACCGCGTCCAAACGCATGGTTTGAAGCGTGGATCACAGACAGTGTGTTTCCTGTATTCCTGTATTTCAGTCGCTCTCTGTGTATTTTTAATCCCACCACCTTCCTCTCCTCCTCTCGTTTGACTGAGCCCTGTTTGTTGTAGGAAGGAGGTGGAGGATTTCGGGGAGGAAACAGGGGACGTGCTGACGGAGCTGGGCTTCAGAAATTGGGAGGATTCTGAGAGATGTTTGATCTCATGAAAAGGAAAGCATCAGCATCACACCTTTTCCTTTAGGGCTTGAACCTGTGACATGAAACCTGCCTAGAGCGCCAGATAGGAAGGAAGGCATTTCTTTATCCGACAGTCTTAATAGCACATCTCCCCTTTATCACAACCCTCACCCTTTCTTTTATTGCTGCAGACCTTCACCCAAGGAGGAAACAAACTGGAAACAGATATGAGGAGCTGTCTTGCACCTCTGAGGCCCTGTCTACTTCTCCAGCTTGCTTGTCCCTGTGCCCCTTTCTTTTACCTGCTAATATAAACAGTAATTCTATAGTTTCACCGCTAAAAACTAATGTTAAAGTGACACTGAAGCACTGATTATTGCAGTAAAGGCACATTAGTGTTGATTTATTGCAGTAATTAAAGTCATTATTATTATTGATGTCTGCTGAAGTTAAAAAAACATTTGTAATGATGCAGATATCACCAGCGGGTACTACTCACTCTATCTCCATGCTGAGCAGCTCCAGCAGTGCTGTGAAGATTCCCATGTCATAAAGCAGAAAGACGTTGTGCCTGGACCAGTGGAGCACATCCACCTCTGTGTCGCACTCATCAAACACTCCTGAGGAAGGGTGACAGGAAAATGGGACACAAAGAGTGTGTTTTTAAAACCATGATATATTGCTTATTGAGTAATACACACAATACACGCTGTGCACTCCTGCATTAGTTAAATGTAGTTTTACATAAATGCCACTTTCTGTCTGTTATAATGCAAATACTGCAGATATTGAGCAGCAAATGTATGGTGAAGTAAAAAGTTAATAGCAACAAACATGTAGTTCACAGCTGAGAATTAACTGCCACAGTTGCATGGCGCAGGACGTTTTACATGAAAGACAATGGAGTAATTGATTATGGTAACATGCTTGCTCGTTGCTGGCTGCAGTGCCTACATACCCTGAGCCAGGTAGAGGATGGCCCTGGCCACCTTCAGCCTCTTGTCCCTGTCCGTCACCTCCAGAGCATCCAGCAGCCTCATCACATACGCCCTCTGCTCCTCCACCGTTAGCTCAATCCACCTCCTGCCTCGAGCTTCAGGGAGGACACAGAACAGCAGTGTTCAAGGTTAACTGCAGCACTTCCTCTGTATCTTTCACCGGTGCCTCAGATAACCCAGTTGAAACTCCTTTACTGTGTATCTATGTTGTGCTTCATTACGATTTTCTTCTTTTTTTTTTGTGGTATTTTGTGTTTATTAAAAATGGAAATTAAGAGATGGAGGTTGACCTGTCCTTTACACCTATTTGGTGTGCTCTGGTGGGTAAGTGCCATCATTTCGTGAATGCCAATTCCCCATGTTTTCTCCCCATTTTCTGTCTATCCTCACTATCAATAAAGATATTGATACTTTAATTGAAAAAATTAAAGTCACCAATAAGTAAACAGACTCAGCAAAGTCTGCTCTATAAAAAATGAACCAAAACTCATTTCTGAATGTTAGCAACTGAATTATCATACTCGTTCGCTTAATTAATCACCGTACTGCCACAATTTCTGCATGATCACACTGAATGACCATACATGTTAGCTTAATGCATCATGCTCATTTTTTTTAGCATACTGAATCATTAGCCACTTGGTAGCTGTTCACACTTTTTAGCTTAATGTCTCATCATACTCACACTAGATATCTTAGTGTGGTGATGATACTCATTTTCTTTTGTATCACCCACTTCATACTCTATTATCATCTGGTATTAATAAAGTATTTAAGTCACAGTGCATTATGTACTGTAGGCTAATGTAAAATGTTATTACTGCTGACTGCTAATTATTTTAGTCAAAGTGTTATCTCAACCCAGACACTCACAGTCATCATGTTATAGTATGCGTGTAAATATAGAGGCTGATGACTGCTTTGATCTGTGTGTCATTAGCTTTTAACATCATGTTCAGGCCCATCGCATCAGCTCCAGAAATAGCTAAAAGCTAAGGAGTGCATATAGAGCAGTAATTACCAGAGCCAGTGGCATCATAAGGGGAGAAGAGGCCTTACACACACAAAAAGGAAGATTATCATCACTATCAAAAATGTACACTTCTGTGAGGTAAATGTCAAACCAGTGCAAAATGCATTGAATTTGAAATGCTGGCTTCTCTGGCGAGGATTCAAGCCTGTGTAAGTCCTCTATTCTTAGACTCTTCATTTGATTAAGTGGACAGTAATAGGCATTAGCAGTGCAGCATCATCATGATCAGTGGAGGAGCCCGGATCTTCTCCTTAATATACTCTGACTGCGCTGTCTACTCAAGTCAGGAAGCAAAAGTGCTTTCTAATTTCAGCACCGTCTCCAAAACTACATTTTTCTTCCCACAATCAGAATTAGACATGTTGTGATAATCATTCATGCGAGTGACTCAATTTATGGGCCCTGATGAGCAAACTGTCAGTGGCTGTAATATACACACACACACACACACACACACAAAAAGTCAAACAGTCAAACCCTTTGACAACTAATGCACAGTGCTAACTGAACACACAAAGACACACTAATGAAAAGCCTCTGATTCACGGACGACAGCTCTGTGCTCTATCTCTGTAAAACAGCAGCCAGAGAAGCTCTCATCTAATCCAGCTATTCATTACCACTCAGCTTGGAGAGGAGGTGTCAGATAAAGGAGGACGCCGCTCATCTCAGCTCTTTTTCAACTCCAAATGGCAAGGTACTCTTTTGTCTATGATGTGTGTTGTTTATGTGGCTCTTTGCTTATTCACAGTGTGTTTTCCTCAACACAGTATTTTCAAAACGAGTGGCCTTTCATTCCCAGAAAACTGACTTTCTTGCAACTATGTGCAGTAAATGGAGGGGAATGGCAGTAAATGATAATGTGACTCTATTTCTGTGTGGTGAGTACTGATTACACTAACAAGAAAAAATATATATATTAATGAGAACATGATGATTTCTGCACAAGATATATTACTTTAGCATATGAAGTAAAAAAACACTGTGTTAAGGCCTCATCTCATCAGACTGACGATAATGCCAAGGTCCACGTTGGGAAAAGCCGCTTTGTTCCTGCTAACCAATAATTAATCACGTAGTCCCATCTGTATCTGCAGGGATACTCATCTTTGAAGAGCTTGAAAGAGCAGTGCTTTGATGTACCCGGTCACACTCACCTCACACCAGTCAGCTTAAAAACCCACAACGACACACTGGAGAGCAACTCTGGCCTGTGTTGTACGTCTGAGGTGAGAAAACTGATCTGAACACAGCTTTTTAGTGGCAAGTGGAGAAATGCACAGAGGGCTGGGGGAGAGAAATGGTCTCATGACGGAGAAACTGTCAAAATCGAAGCTGAGGTTGACTTCAGTCAGGCTGTAATTTTGTTATTTCTCCCGCAATTCCCTTCAACACACAGGCTATCTTGTGCGTAACACGATGGGAGAGCAGTTATCCTTCAACATTTCGCTTAAGAACACCGTTATCAGGCAGTAAACTGGATCCATTAGGGGCGTTCAGAGCTACACAAAAGCACTCAGTCTTGTTATGTCAGTCCACAGAAGTCACGTTGGCGGAGGAGTTGTCAAGGTCTCAGTGATAAACAACAGCAACAACACAGCGGCACCAGTTTAATGGCTGTTGGAAGAGTGTGTCTATTTGTAACCCCATACTGTGTTTACTTTCAACTCCTGAGAGGCAGTGGCAGAGGAGGGAGGGATACACCTGCTATTATACAGGTAATGTGAACACACGAAGAAGTGTCTCTCACTCACTCACACACACACACACACACACACTCAGTACCATGGCTCCTGAAGTCCTCCTCAAAGTAGTCTCTGTTCAGGGCAAACTCGGGCTCCTCTGTGTAGCTGTAGAGCTCTGGAGAGAATAAAACAGAGGATTATAGCCGGTTGAGTAATCGACAATATGATTGACAGGAAATTAATGAGCAACAATCTTGGTAATGGGTCGATCACTTTATGTTGTAATCATTTTCTGGTTGCAGCCTCTTTATTATGATGACTTGCTGCTCTTCTTGATATTTTGACGCTTTATGGATGAAGCGATTGTCTAACAAGTCTAACAGTTGGACGATTCGTCACGTTGTCAAACATCCCCTCCTGTTCTCGGAGCAGACATCATCCCTCGGCCCCCGAGGAGCTGTCGCTACAAGACTGCTGCCATTCTCTGCCCGCTCGTGTGTGTTTATGTGTGTGCGTGCGTGTGTTTGCCAGTGTGACTAACACTCTTGGCAAATGAGCTGCCGCATGCCATAAACCAAGAGGACAATCATTTTGACTTGAAATCACTGCTGTTATTCAGATTTTTTTTCTTTCCATGCACATCTGCTGGATCTGGAGTAAAAGAAAAAAAAAGTTGGTGCTGGACAGAAGAGGAATCTAAATTATACACTTCAAATCAACTAAAGCACAATCAGAAACTCTCTATTTATGCATCTTTTGCCTGCAAATCAGATATGAGGCGTTACCAGATACACAGATGCTGGAGCAGCTCTGTGGCTCTGAATGTACAATCACAGTGTTTATGATTACTCATAAACATTAGTCATGCAATATGTACTATGTCTGAAAAACATGACAAGGTGAGAACATTTCGTTCTGTCAGCTTATTGTCTTTTTTTTGTTTCGAATGAAAAACACTGTAACATAAAACCACAGAGGAAAAGCTGAGGCATGTGAGGCTGCATTAAGAGGTATTACTCAAGCCTGCAAGAAGCCTGTGGGTGAGATTTTATCTTATCTTACATTGTAACCATTCATAATTGCAGCTGAAAGTCAGACTCAGTTTGATATGAAATAAATGGATCAAAGCTTCTAGTGGAGCTGTTTTGCATGAATGATGATTCATGGGAAAAAAAAAGGTTTCCAAGTTTTCTGTGAGTATTTTTGTAAGTAAGTGTTACCTGAAAGCTCAGCTGTGAGTGTGTCTGTGTCTCCATACTCAAACTCCAGGTTGGGAGACTCCATGGAGCTCTGTGAACAAGAACAATAACACACATCAACATACACTGTAGTCCGACCTGACCCTGAACCCACTGAAAGCAATCACACACATTTGCACAGAAACACATACTCAAACATACAACACACTACTCCCATCTACTACTCTGTTCTCCATTTGCGGTCTGCTCCACACGTCGCCCACGCACTCTCCAGGTTCGTTCAGAGGTTTGCCTCATCATGTGTGCTTTCATGTTACGATCGGCCGCTGGACATTTTTTTCCTCTCCTCTTATCCAGAGCGGCTCACAGTTACAGGTGCTCTCTCTGGGCACACACAGCCACAATGCTGCTTTAATCAGTGTGATTAAACCGTTACTGAAGGTTCTCCACGACAAAGTAGTTGCACATAAAGAAGCAATAAACTGTAATAATGCAGAGGTGAGGAAAGAGAGGGGGCGGCAGGAGCCAACATGACCTCAGCAGCTTAGCTGACTTTAACTTCACCTTGTGATTAGCACGTGCTCATGAGACAGGCTGCACACATTAATTTCCCTGCGATCACCACACTCACTGTTGCACCAGTGTGCATTTAGTGCATATTCAAACAACTTCAGTCCAGGCTGCAATATCAACACTTAAACAATGAGTAGGTAGAAGCTGTGAAGAAAATAATCATAATCTTAACATTTTATTTTTTTTTACACATGGCATTTCCATGATACAAAACTAAGATGGTGAATATGGTTAACATTACACCTGCAAAATATCAGTATGACAGCACTGCCATTGTCAAGTTGCAGGTTATCACGTAGATTATCGTAAAGTACAGCTGAGCACATACACAAACTTGTTCCTCTATCTTTGTGAGGATATCATTGGCCACATTTTTTCACTTCCACCTTACGCTAAATCATGACTGAATACTTACCATAACCCAGTCTATCATCATGAAACTTTACCTAAACCCTCAAACTGTCCTATGACATTATGTGTGTATTATGTGTGTAAAGTGACAACCAATCAACATCTCTTAACTCTGTTGGGAAAACATGTTTTTTGATCACATACACACAGTCAGACAAACACTTCACTCACAAATAGGGAACAGAGAGTGCACATAATCATCACAACTCATATAGAGCACAATGGAAAAAGCATGCAGATGTACAAACCAGGCAGTACAGGCCGTACAATAGTTACATCAAGTCCTTCTTGTGTATGTCTAAAAGTTTTAGAGTTGTAAATAAAGGGTTCATGAAGAGTGACACCTCTGTATAATCACTGACTGGGACAAATGGGAGTATAAAAGCCTGGTGACTGGAACATTTTTATCTCTGTATCTTTAGGGTGGGGGATGTGAACTGATGAAATTTCTCTACAGGGATGATTAAAGATTCATTGTATGTTAATGAGAATTAAGGAAAACCAGCGGCAGCACTGACAGGCGCAGAGCTTTGAGTGTTAGATGTGTTTAACCCTGTGAAAACTGCCCCCAAGGGCCGGACCACATACTGTAAATAAGGATGTGCTCTGAGTCAGCTTCCCTGTTTAAATAACTACCATGTGCTGTCATGTCACTGTCTTTTATAAATACCTGCTGCTACAACCATCCACTGAAATACACAGACAGTCAGCCGGCGGTTTGTTTATGACACCAGGCCCCCAGTGATGTGATTTGCTGTCATCGCTGCACTTTTAAACCACGAAATAAAAACCACTTGGGAGCACAGATGAGTCAACAAAATTACCCACAAGTCTGAGCGTAGGTACAAGAAGCCTGTGGGTTTGTGACCAGGTGCTGCATCACTTTCTCAGCAGATGATGCCAGTTCTGACTGACTGGTTACAACTCTCGACATCTCCTGAGACCTCTAGCCAAATGTCACCTAGTGATGTACACAATAACACATAATGCTCAATATTGATCAAGATGTAAGTGGCCAATTAGGATCACCACTATCTCTCCATTTATTCAACAATAATCTTAAAGATGCATCATTGGAAAATAACATTTTGTAGCAGCTGTTCCAACTATACAAGTATATCTTAATGCTCTCTGTGTCTGCTCATTATAATTTAAAACAAATTCACTATAAAATGCAAAATCTATATTTTAGACTGTGAAATCGATGCCAACTAAAGCTGCTACTGTAATTTAACACATTGCTCTACAGCAGGGCAGCTTTTATCAGCAGCTTACTGTGCTGTTGTCCTTTCCCTCACATATACAGTAGCTATTACAGAGTCGTCGGGTGATATCATCACCGCCGAGAGCAGGCTACACCAACACTCATTCACCGCTGCCACTGCACAACCCCTCCATTCATCCTGCTGTCTGGTGGTTCAGGTTGAGAAACTCAACACTTCAATATGTATCATTGCTCACCAATGTGTTGAACATTTTGATTATTAGTTTAGTGTGCGAATTGTTAAACCATTGTGAAAACTTTCCCCAAACCCAGGGGAACATTTTCAAACCACTTGTTAGGTTTGCCACTGCTCTTCTCTGCTCCCTCCTTTTTCATTCTCATTTAAAGCAGCTACAGCATGTGGACTCATCTTGTAACACGTACGGACAACCCCATGTCACTTCTCAGTCAAGCTCAGGATGTGCCAATACACCTCTGCATCATGGGATGTGTAGTATTGTTGGTACTAGGTGATAAAGACTAAGATGTACAAGGTCTAATGCTCCTATTAAAAGGGCAGACTCCTCTTTAACTTTGGTTTTAAAGAGAAAAAGAGGAGAAATCCTAGTTTTTGAGAAACTTGTGATTATTCTCTCTAAACTAAACTGTCAATTAGTTTTTCATCAACCATTCACTAGTTTTCATATATTGTCCATTGTAAATCTTCAAAACCCAAGTTGACAAAATACTTTTGTTTGACCAAAAGTTCAAAAACAAATCATACTCAGTCTGTAACTGAGGACCTCTCATATGAGAAGGTGAAACCAACTGATTAACTTCCTTAGTTTTAGGCTGTTAATTCTGCATCATTTGACCCATCGAATAATCAATAATTTTAACACTAATGATAAAGACCTCACAACACAAAGTGAAAGCAGGCAACTTTTGGCAGTTTATCTTAATTGATGACTCTCATCATCATCATCTCATCCTTCAGCAGTTTAATAACGATCCGGCTGTCACCTGGGGACACTGAAGTGGCCGCTCTTTCCAAACTAAGACCTCTATAATCCCCAGGAGCATCAACAGAGACAACCCTGCCTCTTTCTCTCTCCCTGTCTTTTGTCACCCAATCCTCCTCACCTTCTCTCCCTCTCCTTCGTTTCTCTCACCCACTCTCCCCCCTCTGCCTCCAGCTGATAACCAAAGCCGGCCAATTTTGCTCCAAACTGGCACGGCGTCTGTGCTCGAACGCTCGGCACGCACCACATCAGTGTGCAAACACTGGGCACAGCGTCAAGGCAGACCACCCCCCACACACACACTCCTACCAACATATGCCACACAGACAGCAGATGACTGCTCTACCCACCAAGCACAGACAGTTTACATCCATGAATGAATCAGATTTGAGGTTAACTTCACCCAACAGACAGGCCGACACTAGATCCCAGTCGTAGTAGTGCAGCGAGGCCAGGGAGCATCAACATCAACACATGGCTTTGACGTTAAGTGCTTTCAACGTCCGTGTCATTCACCCAATACACCACCCCACCAACCAACCAACCAACCCAACCCACCAACCCCCACACTTCCCAGAATGCAATGAGATGAATATGCTCTAATTCCCTCAAAAACCATCCAATGTGCTCGCACACAGAAGGTGGAGCAGTGTTTATGGGCTGGATTTTTAGCCCTGTCTGACCTTACTGAGCTGAACAACCCAGGAGTGAAACCCCATCTTTGTGTTATTTTTTCATGAGGGTATGAATTATAGCTGCATGACACTGAAACAGCCCCCATCAGACCGAATGTGAATCATCCATATCTACAAAAGCAGAGTGGACTTATTTCAGAAGAAGAGTCTCAAAATCACTTTAAATACGTAAACTTGATCCAGGGGGATATTTAAACCTCTTTAACTGGATAATATGGGTCAAATATTGATTTATCTCTGGATTGATCTGTTGTTGGCTGAAAACAGTGCCCAAAGTGACATATCTGAATTAGTGCGTGTGACCATCTGCTTAAGGGCACATGTATAAAAAAGATCTGAAACCAGAGACACATGGATATCAGAATGACACAACAAGAACATCTATAATCATTAGGCTAAATGAACATGATACTGAGAGATATGTTTGGTGGTGGTGGTGGCGTGGTCTTGACAGCAGCAGTCACATTTCACCACCTGCATTCTCCACGTTGAGCACCACTGTAGGATTACTGCTGGGTTATTTATAGGAGCCGGTTGCCAAAATAACACCTCGGTGTCTGCCTGTCTGCATGCATGCACGCTGCCGAGCCAAGACAGCGACTCACCGCATGGAGAGGACATTCAGCTGGTCAGAAAGCTCCCCAGCAACAACAACACACACATTTACACTACACACACTTAAAACACACACACATGCAGGGCGCACACCCTCCAGTGCGCTCCTACACACCGTAAGCTGCCGTAGCAGACTGTACACAAACGCCTCTCACATTTACCTCCGACTCCTTCTGCTGATCCTTGAACACATCTTTCCCTTTCGGCCTCTGTCTGTCGCCGTTATCGTTAAGGTTATTAATGATAGGTACCTCCATGTCCTCCGCCTGCATCTTGCACGGTTGGCGCGGCTCACTTCTTCACCTCCTCCGCGGGTAGTGCATACCGGTCCGGTGGAGAGCTGAGACTGCACCGCACCAGGAGGAGCAGCCAGCGCACTCCGGAGCTTTTTATATGTACACACACAGACACACACACATACACACACAGAGAGAGAAACACACACACACACACAGACACAGAGCCAGCCTCTGCTCCGGAGCTCAAGTTGAGGATCTCCTCCGCCTCCTGCTACTCCAACCACCACCACCACCACCACTCCTCCTATCACAACTCAAGTCTGTTTGATTCGTTGTCCCCGTGCGCCCCGAGAGGGCGGGGTTAGGGATGGCAGCATGACAGCGGAGTGGAGCATCAGCTGCCCACATCAAAGTAACAGGAGGCGGTGTTACACGGGGTCAGTGTGAAGGAATAATGCACAAAGGAGGAAGGCTGGTTTAGAGTGGAAGTAGAAGAAATGTTGACACTGTTAGTGCTGCATCCTCAAAACACTACAAACTGTCCAAATAAATGTAAGAGCTATCAGTGAAATTCATCTTTATAGTGAGTCAGACTTTAGGCAAAGGACTTAGACTCAAACACATATGGTGGAGTACAAAAGAGCAAGAGCTACACAAGTGAAAAGGTGACCTACATGAACCTAGATGAACTACAAACACAAAGATCCACACAGTGTTACATGTCCCCTCGCTATATTATCACATGTGCATCAATAATATGTCAAAAAAGCACAACATTGTAGTAGTTTCAAGAAGCAAACTTTTGGTTTCACAGTGCTCTGTAAATATCTCCCACATGTGTGAAAATGTATAAATGTAAGATTGTATAACAAGTAAATATTTCAGTGTTGAACACAGGGCAGTGGCACCACAATGAGGAGAAGTGCAGGCGGGTAATCACAATAATGTACTGACAATGGGCTTTTAGCTCCTGATAACTTCAGTTCATCTGCAGGCACTGATTTTTTCACAAAATGAAGCTTAAAAAGTTGTTCTGTTGTTTAAATTGTAACGATCTGAAACAGAAAGAGAAACACAGACTGAATTGTGTCACATTCAGGAACCACAAATGTCTGAAAATGACCTCTGCTGATTTACAAGATAAGAAATACCCGAGCCACCAGTCAAGTACTGGATCAACATTATGCTAAAGCATCGTGGACCACATCCACTGACCATCACATGACACTCATGGGAACTGTAGTCATTGTCACAGAGGCTCTGTAACACTGAGCAAAAAGTCTTATTATGCTTTTAACTCTGATTCTCTTTGCTCTCAAGTGAATTATTGATATGTGGAGGTGGCGTTGGTGTGTAGGCACACGCGCGCGCGCACACACACACACACACACACACACACACACAACCCCTGACTGTGAAAACCACTTAAGATGACATGATTGGATTGTACAGTTGACTGTAGGAGCGAGCTGTTGGTGGACGTAACCACCTGGCAGGACAGCAGGGGGGAGCGAGTTCATGATTAAATGATTATTCACTGAATCAATTCAGACTTCAATCTGACAAAGCTTGATGTCAACAGAAGAGAATATTGGGAAAGTTGAGCTGTGACAGTGAAAAGGTTAAAAACAACAAAGAAGCCTTCAGCAAAAATCATCAGCCTGTATTTGATCAGGAGCCAAAATATGAAGGGAAATAGTGATATAAGAGCACACTGCTTGTTATTCACACTGATGTACAGTAGAAGCACTGGCTGCAACACAATGACAAACTATGAATCTGCATCAGAAATCAATAACTAAGGGAATCTGTGTACATAATGTTTAACAGCTTATCAGGAAGATGAACAGGGATTTTGCAAAAAGGGCGATTATGATGCAAATAAAGTCGATTGTTTTCTGCTTTCTATTCAAAGATCTAGTTCAACCAAATAAACAATAGGTTAGCGCTTCTCAAAATGCATTAGGTGAATTGATCCAGACATTTAGCCCCAGTATGGGTCAGGCTTCAACACATCATGTTGCCTTCTCTATGCCTTTAACCTTCATGCTTTTAAACGTCATGCTCCAGTTTATGATGCAGACTTTAGGTTATAAAAAAAAAATCAGTGGTGATGTCATCAGGGTCACAAATAAGATGCTGTGGTGTGTAAAAACCAAACATTTGAATATTTGATTTGGAACAAGAAAATACTTCTGATTCCTATTTGTGCATAAGTTCTGTTTGTTTCTCTCCAATCTTACATTTTTTAAAGATTTTACAGCAGAAACAGAAAAACGTTGTTGACTGTATGGCTACATATCATGGTATAGTTTTAAAAATACATGACATGTTATTCTGTATTTGTCAAACACTGTTGAACGCTGTGATGCAGATTTATGTGTCAGGGATAATAAAGGCTCACTGCCAGCTGAACTCTGTTGATGTCAGAGACGTCCCGGTCTGACAGCTCAGATGAGCTCACTGTGGCTCTGACAGACCTCAGCAGCTGCACCCACACACACACACACACACACCCACACACACACACACACACATCACTCCCCTTCCCCTCAACACACATGAACTACAAAACTCAGAACAGACTGGAACAACACACATGCACACACAGCCACCGTCATGAGGACCAAGCAGGTGACTCACTAGTCATGTGTCTGTAGAAATTAAGGCCGAGCTCACAGAGTGGTTACAATTTTTACATCTTTATTCATTAAGATTACAGAATTTTTTAATTATTGCTCATCATCTACTATTATCACTTGCAATATTTAAACATAGGGTTTTTATCTTTATTAGACAACTTAAAACATGTTTGAGAATTTTGCCAGTTTGCACTGTATGAGGATTTACAACAATAAATACAGGAGTCGCTTCTTCTTTTACCATCCTATACTTTTAAAGGTTGTCATATCTGCATATAGTATGTATATACATATATGATGCTGGTGTCTTCCCCCGCCCACCCATGTGTTGGTCAGCTTCGGACTGACTAAACAAATAAAATGGTTTCTCCCCCTAACGCACAGGCTAGGATCCTGAGGCAGCTGTTAATGAAGCAACCATGGCCTACGAGAAAGGATGTGTACAAACGTGGACAGACATTCAAACACACGCACACACACACACCAGCTACAGTCACTCGGTCACATACTCTTAAATGTACATTCACACTAAGAAAAAAAAAAGGGAGGGGGATAAGACTTAAGAACTACACTGACAACAGGTCACACTAGTTAAGGAGGGGACTGGCAACAGCACAAGGAGACGGAGAAACGCACAAACATCAGGAGGGGACAGCGTGACGTTGAGGTTATAAGGGCTGTGACACAGTATGGGATCTCGTCTTTTCATGTTGGTGTGTGAGTGTACAGTAGGTTTATCTCAGAGGTTCCTACACACCTTTACAGTTTCAGTTTCTTTAATTTAAGAAGGAATAAGTTGACATTTTGGAGCTTAGCATCAAGACAGGGAGGGGTCCTGTCTTTATGCTAAGCTAAGCTAACTGGCTCATGTTAAATATTCAGTGTACAGATGTAAGAGTGGTATCAGTCTTCTAAAATCATAACAAGTCAGCATATTTTCTGAAATGTCAAAATATTTCTTAGTTTTGATAAAGTCACTCAAACTGAATGGTTTTCATGTGTAGGCATATTTGTATTTATTTTGCTATATTAATATTACAAAGAAAAGATTTTTGTGCTATTTCCACTTGTTGAAGTAAAGTGACCTTATTTATCTCCACACATAACAGACTTCCAGACCTGGATAATGAGCTTCTGTGTATGTGTTTAAGTATTCGATCCCACTGTGTGAGAGTGGAGCCGGCGGCGCCTCCCAGCAGGCCGGCAGAGACTCTGACTGGTTCAGGTGCAGCTAAGAGCCGGCAGCTTTGGGAGCGCACTGACGCTGTCAGGAGAAATGACTGTCAGGACTTTCTAATTTCCACCGTCAGGTCAGCTGGGGACAGCTGAGCAGCTCATTATAAGGGAACGGACCAAAGCCTTTCAGGTGTGGGGAGGAAGAAACTAAAATAAATCAGGCATGACGAGCCAAGTTTGGAGATTTTTTAGAAAATGAAGGGAGAGAATAAAAATCCCTTTACAGGCAAATGCACATGAATTTGCAGAGAAGCTAAAACTGCTTCTTGGATGGAGGAAAATGAATCATGATGGAATTTTACTTTCAAGCTGAACCCCCTTCATTAAATCTGCAAGTACCAAAGAGTTGTGTTGCGTTGTGTATGGTCAGTACAGTAAATCTAGACAGCACCATACTTTTCAATGAGGACCTGATTGAAGAAATCTGCCTAAGTACCGAGGTGGCAACAACTTGCTGCACATTTGGTATCTCTGTAATTATTATATGTCACAGTATTAAAAATGACGGTTTAAGTTAGGTTAAATTTATTACACTTATCATTAGAACATTTAATTGCTTATATTTATGACATAAGTTGATTTTTTTTTCAAAAGTTATGATATAAGATGGTGCAGGAGAGAAAAAGATAGAAAAATCTTAGTTTCTATATAAATATCTAAATATACAGTATACCCCTTGTAATGATCTGACAACCTGCCATGCTTCTAATACAGTAAAGTCATTCTTGGTAAAGGAAAAGACAAACTGTAAAGGTCAGCTCGCACAGGCTTGAAATACTTTTCATGACTTCAACACTGGCGCCGTGTGAGCAGACAGAAGCTGAGAAAGAAGCAGCCAATGAGATGGTTTCACTGTGGGTTTGAGTGACAGGTGGGAAGAACCGGCCACCGTCCAGTCATACATTAAAAAAAAAAAAAAAAAAAAAGAGTAATGAAAAACTACAGGCTGATCCAAAGGGACAGAACGCATGATAAAAAAAATGTTTAAAAACAGACACGACAGTGAATCTCAATGAAACAATCAAATAAAAGACATGATATGATTGGACCCTGAGATCCCACCCAACCTCCCCCCACCCCACCCAGCCCTCCTCTATTAGGTCTAACCCCGCCCTCACACAGTATTACACAAGAGAAAACAAAAAACATAATCACGAGTAGAAAAGAAAAGACGACAACAGCAACAAAAAAAAAAGAGGACAGGAAAAAGTGTCCATCACTAAATCTTCAAAAAGGTCATCTTCATTCACACAGATTTTTTTTTAATCAAGTTTTTTTTTTGTTTTTTATATAGTATATATCTTTTTAGCGTCAATAATTTCATCTTTAATAGTTAAACAATAAAAGATCTGACAATGGGAAGGGAGGATGGAGGGTTTACATACAACTCGACACACAAGTGAGCGTCTAAAGAGAAAGAGATAATGGTGGCGCATGTGATGATGAGCAGGAGGGAAGTAAAACGTCTCGCGAGAAGATGCGAGAAGAGGGGAGCTAGCTAGTGGCGGATGGCAGGAGCAGCTCCACACACTTACAGTTAATGGTATTATTATTAATATCGGTGTCAAGCGCGAATAAATAAAACAACTGCCATTTGCGCATGGAAATCCACCCCACACCCCCCCCCCCTCGTCCGCAAACCCTTCCCCCTTTTCTCCTTCAGGGCTTGGTCAGAGCTCCTCCTTCTCTCTATTCCTCCCCACCCCCACCCCCCACCCCCCTCCCAAAATATAAAGCAGGTGTGTTGACTTTTCTGTCCTCCATTCTGTCCTCCGCCTCCACCTCTGTGAGTCTGTGCGATTCATGGAGTATTGGTATTTGGTCAAAGTCCAACCCCAACACTGGTTTAATACCTTAAAGAGAAGGAGAGACACGTGTCAGTGAGCATGTGATCTTTCATGGTTCAAATGTAAACTCTCCTTTGAGCAGTGTAAGTGAGAAACAAATGATATTTTGGTTTATCTCAGTGTAATCTTAAATGTTACAATATCAAAAGTGATGAAAACTAGTTCCACAAAAATGACTGTGGGAACATCCTGGGGTCTGACTGATTCCATAACGCTTGTGATTGTCTTTAACTTGGTTATTGAGAGACGTGGCATTTTTCTCACTTGACTGTAGACAACTGAGTAACTAGACAAAAAACTACAGCGGGACTTGTGGGCATGTTGTACCGTGTTTTCATAGTTTGATATAAATAAACAGAGTGGTGACTCTTCTCTCAGGAAAGGATCTCATCAACAAAACAATCACGTATAGTAATTCATCAGACTTATCTGATCTTATCATGCTGCAGCCTTAAGCTGGTAGGTGTCTGGTAGGTGTGCTATAGATCACAGATTTCAGATGAATTTCCCATATTTAGAGTAAACTGGACATCTAGATGTTATGTCAGACTCGCAAGAGGTCAACATTTTCAACATCAAACAGAGATTTCAGATATGAAATATCAGACATGATAGGTAAAATGTCACTGAGCTAAGCTTTAGTCCAAAAATGGCAGTTAATTCAGTGCACTGAGGAGCTTTTCATACCTATAGTAGTTTGGCTTAAAGGGCCCGTTCTTGTTCAAGCCCAGATACTTGGCCTGCTCGTCGGTCAGCTCTGTCAGATGTGCATCGAACGTAGGCAGATGTAGGCTGGCCACATACTCATCTGGAGGCCGAGACAGAGGAGGAAGAACACGTTAACATTCACCCAGCGTCTGTGGCTGATTAATCATTCAAATGAGAAGAGGAAGCAAAGTTCCAGGGGGCTCTGGGATTTACCATCTCCCCATCTCCTATCCTCATCCCTGCCACTTTCTCTTATTGCATTCCTCGCCATCATCTGTCTGTCTGTCAGTGTGTGTCGTGGTAGCAGCAGCAGCAGCTGCTAACAGGGTGACCTACATTTTCTCTGTCTTTACAATGTATATGTGCTGTTGCTCTTGCACACTGAGGAAAATCCAAGACATGTGACGGGCCAGCGCTGCAGACACACTGTGGGCTCTATGCATGCACCCACATACACACACTCACATATGCACACAGACACACAGGACTCATTCTACTGTGAATGATTTGCTATCAGGGAGACGACACAGGATTGAACAGATGAGACTGTGTGGTCTGAAGAGATAAAAGCAATATGCCTGCAGGGGCTCTGCTCGGGCAAAAACAAAACCCTCTCTGTAATCGCTTACTTGCTTGGTGGCTCCTTAAGAACCAAACAAGATTATTACGATGTTTAAATTGTGTATTTTTGTATTCCAGTTGCATCAAGAAGTTTTAATCCACAAACTTTAATCTAGTTACAGATAACTAAAATAAATCTTACCCATCTTCTTGGGCAGCAGGTAGACGTCCTGCTTGTAGCGTCCCTCTGGGGCATTGTACAGCTCTATCAGAGCCAGAGCCTGGGCACACACACACACACACACACACACACAGTTAAACAAGACAGATATAGGCTATAAAACAAAAACAGTCATCTTCCAGAATTTAAATTAGGCATAGGCCGATCTGCTCTGTTTCACCTGGGTCGTGGCCGTGATGGAGAGCACAAAAGTGGGCACAGTGGAACAGCTGAGGTTCAGCAGACGACCCTGGAGAAGAGGAATCGGCAACATAAGTCTGGATTAAACAAGGCAGAAACACCCACACAGCTCAACCTTGCGTCAGGATGTGTCACCCATCTGACAGGCTGCTGTCTATAACTGACATCGAACCAGCAAATCTGAGGTTTCACAGAGGGAGAAATTTAAAATCTTATATCCAACACTGACATGTTGCTTTAATTGTGAGTTGCTTCAGTGAATCATATTATACTGCATGGAGAGTGGATGTGTTGGACCCACTTTTTGCTGATCATGAGGTTATGTAACTAAAACCACGACGGTGCAGAATTGAAACAGTTTGTCAAAGTTTTAATTGTTCCCATCACTCTTTCCTGCGTGTTGAATTATGGAAGAATCTTTTGTCTCTCCAGTCTCTTGTTGTGCCTGTGTTGACCTCCCTGCCCTCTCCTGGAGCCACATACAGCTCATTAGTTTGCATAAATGAATGCATGAGTGTGTAGTATTACATTGTGAAGCCAAGTTATGAAATAAGGAGCAATGAAAAAAATGGCTCCTCTTTTGACAGATGTACTATTTAAAAATTAAAGTCATTTTTCAACTTTAATGAAAACTGCCTCCTCTTCCTCTTGACTCTCTTCATCTCAGATTTACGAATGATGAAGATGATGATGTATTTTACCTTTATGTAAGAGACAGTTTTGGAACAAGAAAGTATATTTTGGATGAGAGCAGAGTGTGATCTGGAGGGAGCGGAGGGGAGGTGAGGGTAGAGGAGCAGATTCACACTGCTGCAGATCAAATGGCGGCAGAGGCACAGGCAGCGACGAGCTGGCAGGTTGTCTGTCTGGTCCTGTCAGGCTGCTCTCATTCTGTCACGGCTTGGGGTATACACATCTGCCCGGCCTCCTCTATTGTGTCTATGGGATGTTTATCTATGCGCTCACATTTTCTAAAACCTCGTTTGTTGACTAAATTTCTTAATGAAGTTTGGTGAGATGCTCATTAAAAGTGACAGGGTGAGACTCAGTGTCTAAACAGTGGTCTCAACGTGGAATAATAAAGCTGTTCTATTGATTTGCTCTTTCAGAGTCCCTTGTGTTAAGTGTGTGTGTACCTCAGCCAGCAGCACTATCCTCTTTCCGTCGGGCCAGATGACGTGGTCCACCTGGGAGCGAACCCTCTCCCAGGTCAGCTCGGGGGTCCGCAGGCTCGCCTACAGGGAGAGCACAACATCATCATTATCATCATCAATTATAAGCTTGTGTCAGCCATCGTTTATGAATGGTCCATCTGCGGTCCAAACTGCTTCCTTTATCCACCATTCATGCTGATCACTGACCTGTTTTTTAGTCAGGGGAATAAAGTCAGAGCACTACAACCCTGTTTATATTCCCTTTTATTGCCTGAACTGTGTAAGGACACAAGTTTACCGTCTCTTGTTTCTTCACAATCGTCTCGTGCACCACTGTGGGCTGACCTTTATGTTGTGTTGTCTTTATTACTGTCTTCTTGGTTATTTCTGATTGCTGAAGCTGCTTATGGATCGAGCCTTTCACTGCAACCCCACTGACTCAAGCTAAGCTCCCGTTCCTATGACAACGCTGAACAATCACTGCCCAAGGTCAAGCTTTAGAGATGGGAGGATGCTCAACGTGCTGTCAATCATGTTAATAGGAGCTGCACTATTGATGTTCCTGCAGTGACATCTCTTCTCACACTTTGATCTCGTTCTTCTCATATCTTTCTTCTGACATCAAAAGAAAGAACTTGCTTTATTGTATGTTACTGTGAGTTCATGTTTGAAGAAAAACACAAACGTGCGCGAGCTGCTGACTGACCACGTCAATCTCGGTGTTGGAGTGTCCCATGTTGCAGACGATGCAGCCGTTCTTCATGCGGTCGAGGTACTCTCTCACCACCACGTTCTTATTGCCTGATGAAGGGAGAGAAAATTTATCATGTTAATACCAGCAAACATTCAGTGAAGTTCAATACGTAGAACTGTGAAATGACTCTGTGTCTACGTCATTGTTTGTGTGATTTATGTGAGGTATCTGCTGTAACACTGCAGCTTCCTTTTGGCATTAACAATCCCTGAGTCTTTATTGATTCAATTATTTCTCCTCTCAGTACTTAGGCATAGTTAATTAAGTCTGAAAATGTAATCTAGTTTAAGTGGTCCACCTGTCTGCATAATGTCTTTTTCAGGGATCTGTACACGACTCGAAGAAGGACGGTTTCCATCAACTATTTTGATTAAAATTCAAGCGATTTTATGACAAACCATATTACAAAACATACGTCAAAACATACGCCCACCACTGATGTTTTTTTTTTTTTGGATCCATAACACCTTGATGGATCGAAAAAACAGAGAGATTCAGAAGATCCTTCATACCTACCTTTTTTAATACTTTTAATTCTTCTAATAGATGAGCTGCCTGACAAATGGATTTCCATTTGGGATGAATAAAGCTATTCCTGTTCCTATTGCTAACAGCTCTTTATCTGTTTATATGTACTGTATGTATCTGCAGTTACATGTTTGGACACTGGAAACATGCTAATGATGCAAATCTGGGATGTCATTAAAGGGAATACATTAAAATTTTATCCTCATCCTAATTTATCTATTTACAGAGTAATTGTGAGACTTCATTAGAGTTATGAGCTGATTTAAAATTTCAGCAATCTTTAAAATGAAGATAATAATCATAACTGATTTCATGAGAGCAGGATTATTAATTTACGAAGGATCCAACGAGCTCTCTTGGCTCTAATGAGATGACGTGGATGGTGTTACCAGTATATGACCTTAACGCAGTGAGTGCTTGTCCTCTTTTATTCATTTCACCTCACTGTGTAACTTTCTTAGCGACACACAGCCCATTTGTCTCCTTCGTTATTCTCTTATTATCTTTTCCTGATCTGCTACATTTTCAGCGGAAAGCCAGCCCACAGCTCCAGGCCTGCCAGCAGCGCCAGGTAATGAAGCAGAGAGACAAGTAATTCTCTGCTCCAAATAAGTGTTGAGGACAAGTCCCTGGCTGCTGAACTGGGGATATGTTCTGCTGCTGAACTGGTGACAGTGACTGAATATATCTGTCCAGTCCCTCCTGAACCAACAGTGACAGAACAGTACGACTAGTATAATGTCTTGCTCCTGCCCATTACACGTTATAGTTGATATTCTCTCTGTTCATTTGCTGCATTTATTTAAGCACTGTTATTTGTGGATTATGTTCCAACACAGAAGCCAACAGGACAAATCCCTGTGGAGCTGCTATGAGGCAATTAGTCAGCATTTTAAAAAGGTCACACTGTGGAGTGACTGAGAAATCTGAGCACAGAGGAAGAACCGAACCTGTGCAGGTGATGACGATGTCAACTTGTCTGATGACTTCGTTCAGCTTCACCAGCCTGAAGCCGTCCATGCTGCCGGCGGAGAAAGACAATGAAGAGCTTTAGACTGATGCAGTGTGGACACCAGCAGAATAAGTGTAGGAAACTGGACAAGTGGAGTCTCACCAGGCCTGCAAGGCACAGATGGGGTCGATCTCCGTGACGTAGACGATGGAGCCCATTGCTTTCAGGGCAGCACAGCAGCCCTTTCCAACCTGAGGAAGACAGTAAACAGACGCTGGTGTTCAAAGGAGACACCTGCTGAAACTGAACACATGCCGGGCTTGTGTAGATTGCCCATGAGTCTGTGTCTGATCTGGTCCAAAGAATAAAGCAAGACATACTGCCACTGTTTGGATTGATTGATTTTAAAGTACAATCACTCATCCTAATAATGTAGAGCTTTTATTTATTGTTGTGTGAAGTGTCCATGAAGTTTTTCCACATGTGGTCTCAGTTTTCCATTGTCTTCCTGGTTCCTTTGCATAAATGTTAAATAAATGAGCATTTAAAACCTATGTCCCCTGGTGGTGCACAAATAATCTAAAGCTGCAATGATTGGGTGATAAAGCCATAATCAATCAACAGTACAACAAGCTGTTATTAATGATAATCAATTAATCACATTGTTTCCCTTGCAAAAATTCAAAACACTCCCTGGTTACAGCTTCTCATTGTTAAAATGTTTTGCCATCTTTGTGTTACTTTGTGTTAATATGAATCTCTTTTAGATTAGTCAGAGTATAATACATAAAGTGGTGACAGAATTAGACCTTCAGGAAATTGTATTGGGTGCTTTTTTCCCCTCTGTTTCCTGACAATGTACAAACCAAACAACTGAACAGTTAATGAGCTGCTTCACGAGATGAGCTTTAACATTTTAGTCTATGAGTGAACAAACACTGTGTGTGAGGCTGTGTGAGTGTGTGGGCCTCACCTCTCCATATCCACACACCACCACCTGTTTGCCTCCAAACATGACATCAGTGGTTCTCTTCAGGCTGAGGACACAAACACAGTTATTGCACTGGCAGCCTGATATGTTTTCAGACTGTGCTGGAACAGAGAGGAGGGGGAGGAGGAGGAGGAAGAGGAGGTGGTGGGCGTAATTGCTCTGAAACAGTGAATGTGAAAACAACAAACACGATCTGTTACTGAGGTTAAACGGGAGATTGTTTCATACCCATCCAAGATGGACTCTCTGCAGCAGTAGAGGTTGTCGAACTTCTGCTTGGTCACAGAGTCGTTGACGTTCATGGCTGGGACACACAACTTCCCTGCCTTGGACAGCTGGTACAACCTACACACACAAAACACACACATACATAACAAATTAATAATTAAAAAAGCATGTAAAATGTATTGTCTTCTGGTTGAGTTAAGATAATGCAGAGTGACACATTAAGTGAGAGGATATTTTTAAGTGATTGTTTTGCCTTTTATCTGCCATATATTCATACTTACTTGCATTTATAACAATTATTTAACATTTATTATATTATTTACTTAGAATTACAATTATGTACTTATATTTCATTTGCATTTAAGAGGGTTTCATCATTAAACACAGTCTTGCTGCGGTTGTGTAATCGCAGAATAGAAGTACACTGTTAATGGAGAACATTTTCACCACTAGATGGTGATGTTACCACATCAGAAAATGTCTGTGACTGCCCACGTACATCTGTGTGTGTTAGTGTGTGAACATAACAAACATTGACAAGTGATTCATCTGCTTTTACACTTTTACAAGGAGCACTTATTGGGAGAACATAAGCTACGTTCATTCATGAAGCACATTTAAACACAGTATAAGCTGCTGTGTAAAGGATGTTAACAGATAGAGTGAAAGCAATGACACAGAAAAAAAATCAAGAACAATAACACTCATCCAGGTACAACCACAGAATTACAGACCTCAAAACGGATAAAAGATCAGTGGGTCTAAAATCTAATTTCCAACGGCAGCTTGTTCCCACATCGGTGCAACAGTATTTTCAATCATCTTACTCATGAGTTAATGACGACCGGGGAAGGCTCATATATAGAAATACAGGAAATTACAACAACCATGTGGTGATGTAATGTGCTTTTGTCGCCTACCTGTGCACACCAGTGACGCTCTCCTCTACGATGCCCTTGATCTTCTTGAACATGTTGGGGTATTTTTTATAAATCCAGTGAGTCAGGTCTCCACCGTCATCCAGGATCTGACAGACAGTGAGAGACAAGGACAAGCAGAGTGGAAGAAAGAAAGGAGCACTCAGAGGGTGTATCATGAGGAATGAAAAAAATTAAAGACGTAATCTGCTTAAACTTCAAAACAGAAAATCAAACTTGTGTTTTTTGTTCTATAAGAACATTCATCTTATTTCTGTGGTTCAACACTGAATGTCTTTGAAATGTGGTTCATTTTTAAATATTAATGTCAACCATGTGCTGTGACCGATTCGTCCTGTACTTCAGTTCAGTTAGTGAGCACTGCAGGATGAAAACAGAAATGCTTTTGCTTATTTCGAAGTTAGATGTGCTACCATGTTGGGTTGCCAGCCCTCCACGTTGACGCAGCGATCGATGCACCACCAGAAGTCGTCCTCCGACTCACCCTTCCATGCGAATACGCTGAAACCTAGAAAGACATGGGAAGCATTTCATACACAGAAGCTGGCAAGTGTGACAGAGAGAGATAGGGCAGAGGTGGCGAGTGAGTCAAAGAGAGCTTGAATATTTTAAAAGGCAAAGGGAGAGGGAGAAGGGCAGGTGTCACACACAGGAACCTCCCAGGAATCTCACCTCCCTCTGCCAAAGCAGCTGCCACTTCATTCTGGGTGGAGTAGATGTTGCAGGCTGCCCATCTGCACTGAGCCCCCAGAGCTGACAGAGTCTCCATCAGCACCTGAGGAAAGAAGAGAGAGGAGGGTCCAGGTCGACTTTTTGTTGTGGCTGCTGACGTAATGCCGTGTTAACACTGTTTAAGCTGAGAAGGAGTGTGTGTCTTGTGTTTTTTTTTTTTTTCCTACTTACAGCAGTCTGGGCAGTGATGTGGGTGCAGCCCACCACCTTGGCACCGGCGAGGGGTTTCTCCCCCTGGGCTCGCTTCCTCAGGGCCATCAGTGCTGGCATCTCTGAGGGAGGAGAAAGAAACACACATGAGTGGTTACAAGAATCAGCTGGGTGGGAAGAAATTCCCATCATTTAATCCTTGACTCATGCAGCTAAAGGAGCTACTGATGCTACGGTTATATATATTAATATATTTTGTGTGTGTGTGTGTGTGTAGCCTGCAGGGTTCAGCTGAGGCCCTCTGTAAGTTCTGTGAAGCAATTACGGGACAATGTGAATCATGTGTTGGGTTTTCAGTGGTGTTCACACTTGTGGCAGGGGACATATGGCCACCCAGCAGCACCACACACATATCACATATACTATACAACCACCCTCAGAGCATCATATGCCCTCATGCTTGTGTTACTGTGTCTGTAATGTGACCTCACACTCAGTGACTGTTGTGTGGAAACATCAACATTTCCTTCAATTCATGCTAATTTTAAACTTTATTTTCATCAATTTAAGGTTTTTGCTAATGTTCGTCATCTCGTTGTGCCCTCTCAGAGATTTGCTTCCATTCTCTGAACCCGCTAACCCTCACGCTTCTACTTTTCAAAAGCGAGCAGTGACAGCTCCTCTGCTCTACCTTGCTCGGCAATCTCGATCTCTCTGCGCCCAAAGTCGGCCTGTTTGATATTTTTGATGCAGAAGTCCCCGTTGCCCTTGGAGTTCTTCTGCTGTTTGTCCCGAGGAGACGTCTCATCGTCAGAGCTGTCTGTGTATGACGCCGCTACAAGAAACACAAACAGAGACAATGGTACTGTCAACATGTCACACACACACTCAAATAGATCCAACAATACCAAGTCAGTCCTTTTGCAGAATAAGTGTATTTTTTCAAATGTAACACCACACACCTATAAATATTGTGTATTTTGTGATAAAAAGAAGTATCAAATCATCATATCTGAGAGACAGGAACCAGCAAATAATAGAATTTGCTTATCAACAGGCTGTCATTAATATGTTATTACTTTATTATCAAATTGCTATGCTGATTGGCTAATCTATTCATCACTGCAGCTCTGAAGTTTTTACAAGCATGATTCAAACGGGATTTTGTTTATTCACTTGACTTCTTCATCCGGAGCTTCTAGGTTTCAAAGTGTGGAGCAAACACAGTGTTCCTTTGGTTTTCTACATTGTGAATCAAGTCTGTACTTTCCCCAACCCTGCAATTTGACTTTGGTAAACCACAGATTCTGCACAGCGCCAAGTTCAATTGACTATAAAGCTACCATTTCCTAACAGAGAAACTGCAGCCTGTGTCAGATGCAAGAACGACAGTGAGTAAACAGCCCAAATGTGCTGCAAAAAAAAAAAGAGAGACGTGTTGTTGTAGCAGTGGTATCAGTGCACCTCTGAGATGTAAACAGTACCCACAGCACACTCCTGTCTCAGCGTGTGGTTCTGTTGCACAGGTATAGTCCTTCTTGGACACGATGCCAGCATCTCTCCTTCCACCTTCTCAAAATGAACAAGGTGCAGATAAGACTGGGTGCTTTGCCAGCACCTTAACAATACTGTAGTTAAAGAACATGGTGTACTTTGCCAGGAGGGGAAAGGCTTAAAAAAAAAAAAAAAAGGTAGGGTAATAATCCATGAGTTTACTGTTAGCAAAAATCTTCTTTTGAAACCTCCCATCCATAATGACAGGAAGAGAGGCTGGGGGATAATGTGAACTGAGGAGATGTTAGGGGTCATGAGGACAGATGTACTGATACTTACAGAGGATATTGGGCCGGAGCCAAGGATAGTGAGGAGGTAAAGGAAAAGTCTGCAGGAGGATATTTCTCTTGGGAAACTTACAGATTGAAAACCATGAGGATTTGTTACGTATTGTGTCCTCAGATGGGTTTAATGGATTATAATCAACCACCACATTGCCTTGAATTTTATATGTCGTCTCAGTCTGATACTTAAAGGATTGCTACAGATTCTCACCTTTCATATCTCAAGCCTTTTGACAAACCTTGGGTCACAACAGCCTACATTAGGAAAAGACTAACGGCAGAACTTTAACAAGAGCCTATACCACAGTGGTCTTGGGAAAAGAAGCGCCGGTGCATTCTCTGTACTGTGGGAACCATCAGAGAAATGAGAAGCACTCTGGTGAGGGAATTATGGGAGAAGACAGCGAGTCAGCAGAGAGGGATGAGAGGAAGAAAAAAAATGAGAGAGAGAATCAGGGAGTTCAAAGACGGAGACAGTGGAGCTTCACAAGTGTCGGAAAATGCTCCACATATCGACAGCATTGACAACACTTTGCTCGGATTACAGTGGCAGCTGTTAACGGCTCGACATAAGACGTCAACAGCACAGTCCAAAAGATAAAAATAAAAAAATAAAATAAAATAAAAGCTTGTCAAATCACTGAGTGGAATAAATGCAGACTAAGTGCTCTCACCACTATCACAGTATCTTGGAAAAAGAAAAAGTCCAGGTCATTATTTTAGCAATGGTGTGACGGCCTCCGGCTACAGAGGGAGGTTCCTGGGAAATGGAGTGATTTAGGTGTGAGCTGGCTGCAGGAGGGAGGTAAATAAGAGCCGAGGTGAAAGGAGGGAGGGAGGGAGGGAGAAAAAGCAAAAGGAGAGTGAAGTGAAAAGAAGAAAAGGGAATTAGATTTAGTGACGGGAACTGGAACGTTTCCGACTCTCACTTTAGAGAGGGACCAGTTATGACCTTGGAGCTGCAAAACACATACAGAGCTCAACTAATGTTAAGCTGATTCCCGTGTATGTGCAGCTAATAAAGACAGCGACACAGCCTTTGCTGATGCCCCTTTTTCTAACAGGCCTATTGAAGCAGCTAAGAAGGCCAAGTGCCCTAATTTGTAAACAGAAGATTTTTCTGCCTGAGTTTTCCTCCTGGACAGAAAAGCTTGGTCCTTTTCTCAGCTGACCCTGATTGGTGTCAAAAACATGTAGCTGACTGTGAAAATGTGCTGCTGGGGAAGTCACAGGACCGAAATGTTTCATCTCTTCTCAGTGAGCTCAGAGCAGCCTTGACCCAAGGGGCCCCATTACATCCATCCACTAATACTGACTGAAAGTCCATTTGTCCATTTGTCCATCTGCCATCCATCTGTCTGTCCATCACTCTGTGCCACTAGCAGCGACGCTGTCCAAGTGGTATCATGCACAGATTAATTCATCATTTTAATGGTGTCGCTCGATGCTCTCTGCCCTGCGGGTGACCTACAACGCACCGCAGGAAGTAAAAGATCCCAAAAATGAAGCAGCTTAAGCAGTTTATAGACCTTTAGGAAAACTGCTTCTTTTAGAGAGTTGATGAAAAGATGAGGGCAACAGGTTAAGAGGAGAGCAGGGCAGGGCAGAGAGCGAGGACGGGATTACTCACATCAGATTGTGCTTTTGCATCTCAATGTTCTCCAAGTATTTATATTCAATATCATAACGTGAGACCTTCTCTCTGCTCTCTGCGATGTCTTAAAGGAGTAGTTTGACTTTTTTTTTTTTTTTTTTGTGTTGAAAATACGCTTATTCATGTTCCCTAACTGAGCAGACAGAGCACTAGTTGCCCGACTGAATCATGATTTTAATATGGATTAAAGGATAAGGTCGCAGTTTTTAGTCTGTCTTCAAGCTATGATCAGATTCAGGCTTAATTTGCTGTGCTTGTCCCTCCTGTGTCTACTTGCTGTTACAGGATGTGCTTGCACTGTAAATGGTGGGGGATTTCTGAATCTATTTTTTTTTTTTTTTTTTTTTTGCTGCAAACAACATTTGTGCCCCCCCCCCCCCCCCCAAACACTGCGACTGAAAACACATTAAGGTCTCTTTTTGATAACCAGTCTAAACAGGAGGAATGTTTGCACCAAGCAAAACCTGTTCTGGTGTTCATATAGACGAACTGTTGTTTTGCAACAGACTTGATCATTTCCTTTAGGCAAACAAGCTGTAGAGGCGGCTGTAGTCAGATTTTTTTTAACACCTTTTGACCCAACTAGGCTAGCTGTTTCCTCCATCATCAGTCTTTCAGCTAAGATAAGCTAAGCTAACCATCTCCTATTTGGAGCTTCATATTCCCTTGAACTACTTCAGTGGCCAACTGTGGCAAGACAGAGGATATGCTGACAATCTCCCTGGTGATAAATACATTGGAGGAGTCTCTCTGGCAATAAACACACTCTCTTAGAGGAACTTCCATGAAATGAAGGTGAACCCATTTCCAAATTGAGCACTGGCGGCTCCTGAATATCACTTGGCTGGTAAATCTGTTCTCCTTGCACTAGATAAAGCAAAAACAACTTTGTTTCCCTCCTCCACCTTCATCACTACTTCTGCACCCACCTTCCTACACTTACCCCTAAACAAACCCTACAAAGACTTCCTGCATGTTGCACACACTAGATTAAAAAAAGGACGACAGTTTCTTGGCAAAACTCTTTTTTTCATTTATCTTCCCTGACTTGTTGTTTCTCACCACTACAGTCGTGAATGGGGATTTGAGTCTCCTATGCCATTCAGTTTCAACCACACCCAGTACTTCCCAGCTCTCCCTCACCTCTCCCCCTCTCTCCGGCAGACCACCAGCAGCTAATCCTCTAACACAGAGCCCACAGTTTCACATGAACTGCAGTGTCAAGAGTGTGAGAACGAGAGCCAGAGAGATAGAGGTGGTTAGTGAGGAGGACAGAGAGACGAGGTCAGCCAACTGCTCGTCTCACTGGAAAACTCTCAATATCTTTTGGTGTCGTAAAAGAAATTTCAGTGGGAACATGTCATATACACTGATGGCATGATGATTAGGATTGAGCAACAGGGAGGGAAAGCATGTGTGTGTGTGTGTGTGTGTGTAAGTTCACCTGAGCTGTAGCTGTCTGTGGACGACTGGGAGATGGACCGGGAGAGAGAGCGTCGGCCGATCTTGGAGGGACGCTTGTTGAATTCCTGTTTCTGGTCGGCAAACTGGATCTGCTTACAGAGAGAGAGAGAGAGAGAGAGAGATTAGAGTTCAATTCACATTTTAACAGCTACTATATTAAAACCTCTGCTTGTTGTTGACCACCAGGCACCAAGTGGCACACACGGTCAAACATTAACTCGGGTTATGATGACACTTGGAATTCAATGGCAAAACATCAAAATCAAACTTTGACTTCATCTTTAATCTCTTCTTGTATATATATATATATATATATATATTTTCCGTTCACTCTGACAAAATAAAAGAGAGACAACGAAGCTTTTATCACCCAGCCACAAGGCCAGAGGAGGTACAACAGTTCATCCTGGTTGTGTGAAGTGGTGAAGTCTTTCCGCTGTTACATTAGCCCAGAGCCCGGTGCATCATAATTCATGAACTGATTAGACTGCAGAGTATGAATGGCTGACTTATTCCTGCAATAAAACCTTGCAACAAGCTCGTGGGGGTGTGTGCATTCAAGCATGAAAACACGAAAATCGTCCTTTTCCTCTGCCTGAGAAAAGTTGGCGAACAACACCCACGTTTAAGTGAATACTTTTTGTCAAGCTATGGATTGAGAAGTGAGATTCTGCCAATGCCACACAGTCCTCTGACGGAGGTGGTGAAAACATGTTGATTAAAAAGCAGCCGAGTGAGCGTTGTTCAAAAAAAAAAAAAAAAGAGGCCGACCTTGGGCGTGAAAACAAGCGAATGTTTTCAGGGTTTGATCAAAGACGAGTGGCAAAACAATCCTGACATTCAGACACATCCTCTGCGTGTGTGTATCACTGACAGGGTCTGAGTCAGTGTGTGGGTGTCTTCATTCACTCATTCATTCTCACACAGGGTGAATGACACAGGTCAGAGCTGCTTGTCCAGTCACAAAGAAGACTGAGTCATCATAACCAGAGGTTGCACATCAAATAAACAAGAGTGGTGCTCAGTGCAGCCTGCGACATCAACACCGCTCGAAGCAGACCTCCAGACGTCCATAATGACACAAGAGCTCTTAGAGAACAAGACAATCAGCCATATTACACAGAACAAAGCAACGGAATAACTACTTCCTGACATCCAGTCACAACACATTAGCTTTCTTGCGTTCCTAATCTCAGGGGACTGCTGGTTGCCGAGGCCTCGACCTCCAGATGCTGAGGTCCGAGCGTCAGCCACTACAGTCCACCCTGTCCTTTCTCCTTACCTTTTTCACACAGGGCTCACTGCCTTCACCATCCTTTTTCTTCTTCAGCATTGCAACATATGTGTGTGTGTGAGAAGGTGTGTGTGTGTGATTCGAGGCCTTGTGCACCGGGGACACCTTGTCTCTCAAGGTCTGATCATTTCCTGGGCTACACCTCCTCTCCCTCTGCCTCTTCTAGGCCTCCGCTTTTCTTCCAATCCAGCCCAAACTGGTCTGACCATGCGCCAGCAAACACAATGCAATGAATTGTTTCCCCTTCCTTTCTTTTCTTTTTTTTCCCCCTCCCTCTCTCTCGCTCTCTCTCTCCTACTTCTGTATTCTTGTTTAATTGTTGATTGTTCAAGAGATTGGGGTCCCTGAATTGCTGGTATCAAAACTGAAGCTAAGCTTTACCCCAGCTGACCCCAGATGATTATGAAGGAGAGCATTAGAGCTGGTTATCAAACCAAGAGACGGAAAACTATTGAAAGGTATTAACCATCTTCTTTAATCAGCTTCTTTGAGTTTATTTATCACTACAAAAAGAAAACATGTCTCTGCACGAGAAAAAGAGACAAAGGAAATATGAATACTGAAATTCAAAGTGTGAGACGACCCGTCAGAGGATGCATGGACGTCCTCTAGATATCTAAATATGTTGCTCATAAACTAGGGTGGGACTCCATGGAGTTACTAAAAACAAACCCCACACTGAGCACAACTTGTTATCTAAATGACTTTCTATCCAAAAAAGAAACGGCTTCTCACCAAGGATTAAAAAACCAAACTATTAAACAGATACAACATACAAAAAAACTCTTTAAAGCAAAATAATGATAAAAGCATCATCATCACTACATTAAAGCTGTGATGAACTGAAATAAAGTGCAGTAAAGTAGACCCATGTTTCTTAAAGCTGATGCTTTAAACAGCCATTCATCAGTTCAGGAGGTGCAGCCGATGGTGCTAATAACCATGACCTCTAAAACAGCCCATAATAGGTCTCTTCAGGCTTATTGGATGGAGGTTAGATGACGGGCTTTAGGAGCTCAGAGTTGCACTAAAGGATTGAGGGTCATTTTGAAGGTGGGGGTGGGGGTTGTGATCGAGGGGCTTAAGAGATGTTTTTTGGGACAAGATTACCACAGGTTAGCTCAGGCCTCGGAACAGGAGGTTCTGCCAGAGAGAGTGACACAGTGGTTCGCTTATTTCTGTGAGAGCAAGTAAACCAAGGACAGAAATGTGACCCCTTCTGTTTTCACGTTCCCAAAGCTCAGCTCTGTACATGTTACATACGAATTTACACATGTGCGCTCATGAGAACAAGAGGTTTGATTTGTCGCCTGCAGCCAGAATAGATTTGCCAGAATAATCTTCAGTACAGAATATTAAAGCATACATGAGGGGGGGGGGGGGGGGGGGGCAGACACACATATTAACCATCTTTTTACTTATCCAGGACAAATTTTCTTTGGTAAATCTGTATTTTCGACTCACTGCA
Organism: Caranx ignobilis; assembly: GCA_021432705.1. NCBI lineage: Eukaryota > Metazoa > Chordata > Actinopteri > Carangiformes > Carangidae > Caranx > Caranx ignobilis. Next base: position 81,564,409 of record MU269990.1, on the reverse strand, counting down.
ATCAGTCTTCACGATTAAATTTAAGGCTGTGAATGAGCCAATGCTCTTATCCGCAGCTGCTTACAAAAACGTGCCAGCCAAATGCTGATCAGCTGTTCCTGCAGCTTTACTACCCCGCACCCTGACATGTATTTATGAATGAATGAACCCTGTGGTACTGCAGCAGTCACATTCTGATGTGATTAGAAAAAAAAAAAAAAAAGATAATTGCCTGACATGCATTAATCAAAACCTGGATGACTTAAGGTAACACGGTAAACACAACGTCATAGTAACCTGACATGACCGAGGCTCAGAGAGACTCATTACCGTAGATCTTATGTAAGAGAGGCACTGAGAACGGCTAATGGAGACAGCAACACTCTGCTCCTGCACGAGTAGATTAGACTGCTGCTGAGGAACAGGTTTGCATGACTCAGCATCACATAAAAAAGGTCATTTTCCCAAACGCCGACAGGCAGTTGTTTTGGAAAAATCATTACATGCGGTTCATTCAATCCGTTTAAAATTTAGACAACAGCTCCACGCCAATGTCATCACGTCGACGAAGAGCCTCTTGATCTTTACAGCGGAATATTTTCTATTGTTTGAAGCAGAAAAACAAAACACAGAAATACAGAGCTGAACATTTGAGTATCAGCTGCTTGATTTTCTGTCAAACTGTCACTTTTACCTCCTCCACCACGCCTCTGTCTCTCTAACCTCGCACTGCACACCTTTACATTATGGATGGTGACTGATTGGGAGGCTAATGACATGTGAATAATAAATGTTAACTCAATACTGGCACACATGGGAGCTCGCCCACGACTGACACCTTCCAGTCATGTGTGTGTGCGTCTGTGTGTGTTAAATATGGCTGCAAGAACACAGGAGACAGAGTTGATCAAAGTCAGTTCCTAAGTTTTAAAAAAACAAACAACCCCAGTATAGAGCAGGCTCCACCACGGGGCAGAGGATATGTGGGATACTGGGAGGGAAGCCAGGTGTGGGCCGCCCCTCTGAGGTGCCCTGACTTTGACGGCATGTTCACACTTGTTTTTAAGTTAGCACCGTACAGATGCAAGTACACAACACTGACAGAGGCTCCTAATGTTGCTAAGCAACCGTTACAAATCCATTTCAAGCTTCAAGTTTCCAGTAACTAACAAGCATGTGGTAAAAAGCGACACGAAAACAAGCTGCAAACAATAAAAAGGAAACGTCCCACATGTTCATCAGCACTCGGCCCATAAAGGAACTGAGCGACTTGATTATATAAAAACAGAGTCACAATAAGTTCACAACGGCAAAGTGTGACATGAAATGGCCTTTCAATAACAGTGGGGGTCTAGTCTTCGATAATACAAATGGGCTTTTTCATTTACTGAGGATCACGATACTATCAGGCTATTTTTATGCTAGCTTAAGGACATGCATGAAAAATGACTTTTCCATTTGTGTGTTGGGGAGGAGGAGGAGGAGGAGGAGGAGGAGGAGGAGGAGGAGGAGGAGGCCTGTAATAATTTATATCCTTTTAAGCCCAACAGAAAGCTTTAAAGCAGGACAAAAGTGAACTAAATGCATGTCTGACCTCAGAGATGACACTCACTGGGCTTTGCGTCCCATCTGCCTATTTAAATCAATGATAGTATGCAGTAATAACATAAATACGACTGTAAATGTCAGAAAATGTAAGTCCTGCCCCCTGCATGTGCTCTACAAACACCCCCACCCCACTCTCGGGAAGGGTATGGTTTTTGTTTGAACTCCACTAAAGACACCATGTTTCAGGACATGGTGGATCCCTGGTTAAAGACAATCAACAAGCGAGCGGAGCGCCACGGGATATGCAGCGCAGGGAGAGAGCGCGTCTGATCCGGCCTGGTGAGAAAACAGAAACCCCTCCGGGCGAGGGAGAAGGAAAACAAGCACAGATGTACTGTAGCAGCAAATGATGATGGGATACTGTATGTTTTCCTCGCAGCCATTTATTGGGCAGCAGCTCATCCTGCTGACCTGGCATCTTCCTCTACTAACATCATCAGGAGCTGATTACGTTTTTACCACATGAAAACCTCTGAGACCCCAAGGGGTGAAAACAAGGACACAGGTGCTACAGAGGTCAAACCTGTGCTGTGTGTGAGATGCAAATCCACAAAATCCACAACAGACTGCCTGTCTGTAAAGCTAATGGAGCCTGAGTTATGTCCACACCATTAAGGTTTTAGAACACCCTGCTTTCTTCAATTTTAAAGCTCAGTGAATAATCCTTAGTGGTACAAAGGTGAGTGGTTAATGCAAACAGTTGACTTACAAAACACTGTGTATTCAACGGCAGAGTCAGAACAAACTCTATCACTGCACCCTCTGATGCATCACAGGGACAATACAGCGCCGCAGGAGGTGATAATGTATACTGTTAGCGGGACTGTGAGGAAAAGGTCAGAGGGAGATGGAGTGGTTCGTCTGACATTAGAAGAAAAGACTCAAACTGTGGCTTGACCGTGACGGAGGAGCAGCGCAGTCTGGGATGAACTGGGCCAAAGGTGAATAATGCCAACACATCTGGGAGAGCTTCTGCAACGAAGCTGGGGTGAACTTTCTGAGCAAAACTGGAGCTGCAGTAATCAACAACCAAAAACGCTCCAGCTAAGTGTCTTGTGACATCAAATTCAAACTGTAAAATGAGTCCAGTCTTCACCAATCTGTGCTTTTTTTATCCAAAGACAGAAAAGTCATATATTGTATAAAACATACTGTATATATTTAAAACTAAACGCAGCACAAACACTTATACTCAGCGTTACCTTGGAGCTCTTAGACTCTCTGCTGGTCCCCGTCATCTTCATACCAACCAGGGAACACACTCTCTTCATGATGTCTCCTTTAAGTCTAATTCAATCAGGACGACGCTTCAGTGTCGCCGCTGAACACGCGTAGAAACTAGGACATGGTGGGTTTCTGTCTGCTCGGACGGAGTGTACCTTTGCTAAGATGCAGGAGGAACAAAATATTAACTACAGACGCCGTCGCAAAAAAACAATGCAAGGGTGGATTTGGTTACAGGTAGGCTTGGGTATGAAACTTGAATCTTGCATGGCAAAGAGGTGACCCGCAGCCTTTTGTAATGAGCTTACTTCAGATCTACCTGAAAAGCAACAGAGTGAACTGTTCAATAAAATACTATATGTGTTCAAAGCAGGTGGTGGCTTTTTATTCCACAAAGCAGCCTGGTTAAAAAAAAAAAAAAAATTCTCCAATCAAAACAATAACTCAGTAGATTTCTGCACAGAACAATGAACATATTAAGTGCATAATACCAAGCCTCCACAGTGTTTCAGCTGCTCTCAATAAGCCTCTGACCTGATTCCAAAAGAAAGAGATTTCTCTGCCTAAAAATTAATGTTTGGATAAAAAGGTTTCCAACTGTGCAGGAAACTCCAGATGACATCCAGAAGCCGTCTAAAAAACCTTGTAAGATTAGTTTGAGGTTTGGCTAAAAATCAACAATGAATGGCTCTTGGTGCAGGCCTTGAAATAATCAAAGAGTACTCCGATATCCTGACTAAGATAATGAGACTGTGACTGCATCAGAGCTCGCGCTTGACGTCTGTGGCCACGTCACTCGCGGCTGAAACCAAACAGATTTATAACTACACGCATGTCGGGCTGACATCGCTGGCATTTCTCTGGCTGGTGTTTAACTGGGACCAGTTGTCTGGACTTGCCTGCTCTTTTCCCAGCACAGTCTCCCACATGCCCACAAACACCTGACAGCTGATCAATTATACCGCAGTCGTTCAATGCTGATTAATAAACCACTTTCTTTGGAGAATAGTCAGAGTAAAAACTTAATATTTTCAGTTTTTGCACTAATAGAACTAGCTTGTGTCAGGTGGGGGGGGTTAAAGATGCTGTGATTCAATGCAATGCTATGTTCGTAATGTGTGTGTGCTCAGCTGCAAGCATACAGAAACAAGCCCCCCCCCACCCAAATAAGTTTTCCTCTGGAGACCTGAGCATTGTAGTTTTTCCAAAATGAAAAATTTGGTATGTATCCTCCTGTACAAAAGCTTTTCTCGTGCTTACACAGCTTGCTTTTTTGAAGTTGCTCCAGACCAGAAGAGATTCGTCTTCTGTGCGTTTCCAGACCCCGCGTAGGAGGGAACTCGATCCTAATCAAACACAATGGGGTCATGGGATGGAGCAGAGACCCCTGCAGCAGCACAACACAGGGCCTCCTGAGCTGTCAGCTGAGTCTTAAGTCCTCCCTCTTCCTCTGCGCATTGAAACGTGTCATCCGAGCCTCACTACTGACAACTGTCAACGCTCGCTCAGCGTTGGTATGATTGATGTTGCGCTGCAACGAGATAACGAGACCTGAGTGACTTGCTGTACAAACCTAAATGCAAACTATGGTGAAAGCAGAGGGTTCAAGGATTACAAATCCACAGGGGGGTCTTTTAGCAAGTGATTATGACACTTCATCTCGTCCCGTCCCAATACCTGCTGCATCACACTAACCCACATGACCAGAGCACAGGCCTGCTGCCTCAGGCCTGCTGCGGACAGTCCCTCATTCACATGTCTGCTGAGCTGCGAGGGGAGAGGCAGAGAGCAGAGTGGTTGTGGAATCACTCAGAGGAGATAGCTGCTGACAAGCAGTAATGCACTATAAAGAAAACTGAAACTCGATGACGTCCATGAAGGCAACATAACCAGCTTACTATCGCTGCATTTGCTGCAGCGCACACAGGCAAACACTGTTTTTTCCACAGCTCACCAAACCTCACCGTCACCTCAAACTGGTCAGTGAGGTCGTATGATTGCTCCACTCGTCCTTCCGGTTTACATGTGTCCGATTCATTTCTTTGTTTACACCGCACTTGATGACCACGCAGGATCTCCGGTCTCACTAGAGGCGACTGTCTAAGCTCTTCCATCTGGTGCCAAACTCCATTATATAAACACGTTCAGATTGCACTCATATACAGATATTTTCAAGCTACGTCATGTGTAGGGCAGCATATTGAAATTTTTGAGCCTTTACTCCCCCGGCACAACAGGGATCAGAGAGGGGGGCCGTGTCTGGTGAACTGAGGACAAGAGATGAGTGAGACATGAACAGGAGAGTCAATAGAGCAAAGATAAATAAACCTTGAGCCTCGTCTCTCACCGCTAAATAAAGAACGTGGAGACGTTGCTTACCAAATAATCAACCTTAGACAGCTGTGTGCTGTTTCGAGACCTCCACCTCGAGGAGCTGGAGTAAATGGTCATGGGCCAGGTCATTCAGTCCACCCCTCCTCCACCCCAAACCAAAGAGCCATTGTCCACAGGGAGAAAACTGAATGTGAATGTTTGTGTTTGTGTCAGAGATACTGAACCCCTATGTGCAGTGTGTGTGTGTGTGTGTGTTTTCCTGAATGGGTAAACTCTGCCAGCAGCTGTGATTTCTGATGCGTTTCATAACGTTGGTAAAGCCCTCTGCTGAGCTCGAGCACGGCTGCTGTCCAAAAGAAAAGAGAGACATATTGAAAAGCACATCAAGTTTCTGCCAGGCGATGGTATGTGAAGTCAAGTTACCGGGTGTACTGCTGCTGGTATTCATAGCACAGCACAAATACACTTTGAGGAGTTAGTTACAGTAACCATGACCCATTTTGAAAGCTATTATCATTTAACACTGAGTAGGAATTACAGGAACTTGGGGTGTGTGGGTGGGGTGGAGGGTATGTCCTCATTACTGCTCCAAAAATGAGTTTGAAAGTGTTGCAGAGCCAGCCTCCACACAGAGGTTTTAGATCCCATTTCATTGACTTGATTTCGAAACAATCTGTCTGCCTGCTGATGTCTTGGTTTCAGACATTTGCAAAAGTCAGAGCTTTTGCAGACACTGTCCAAGAGTCTAAAATCCCTGATCCATAAATAACTTTTTGGTGGGCTGCAGCCTGAAACAAGTGCTTAGACACCGTCAACATCTTCCTGACAGCCCTGGAAAATCTACCTGAAACAGGGAAGAGAGATCCACTTGAGGCAAAACCAGGCTGGGCCCACGGAGAGTTGATGCAAGGTTTCCTTTGTGAGGAACCCCAAAGGGAGAAGAGCGGAGGAAGTGTTCTCCACCAGGGGAACCAGTGGGAAGCTGTTTACTGCTGCTCTCCTCTGGGGAGGGGGCCTGACCTTCGTGGCTGGCAACACAACCTGAGCTCAAGCCAACAAACACACACTGAACTTTGTATGAACTTATAGGGCTGGGAATAGAAGTAGTGCAACTATGTCATTTTTCAGGAGCAACTAGAACCATAAACAGTCCACAACACCAGAAACAAAATATTAACTGAACACAATGCACTAGTCACGCTTTTCAATGTTAACTGAAAACATGGGTTGCTACTACAGTATTTGGAGTTTCAACACCTACTCTGTTCTGGGAAGTTAGCCCTGGCCAGGAAATCTCATATTACCTGAGAGAGATCTGTGATGGATGAATGACTGTGTTGGCACAGAGCAGCTCATGTCAGACCCGTCACAGCCGTTCCACCCAGACATACGGACAAAACGGCAGCAAAGTCACTGTTGGAGAAACTTTGCAGGCTCAGCCAACTTAAACCGCTGTACGTCCAGTGGTTGGCTTTAATGCTCCATTATTCCCCATTGTGCCCGGACTGTGCTATCACGCCAAGTTTCCATGCGGCAATAGCGGTATAAAGGCTGATAATGACTAAACAAGTATAAAAGGAGCACACAATGGCAGAAGATCAGATGGGGCTAAGTGCAAGGATGACTACCCTCAAATCAAAGTGCCAATGGGGTTTTAATAGCTTTATGTTTGGATGTCGTCTGCCAGAAGGCCTGGAAAAGGCAAGTGATGCCATAAAAAAAATGACTCAGGGAGAGGAAAAGAGGAACACGTCCTGTTAACGGCTTAACGCTACAAACAAATGTCTGGAAATATCCTCAAAGCTAAATCCTAAAAGTGCTTCTGCCGGACTGTCCCCGATCTGAGGGTGATGTAAGAAAAAAAAATCATGCCTGTGACTCCACAAAATCCTCTGACAGGGAGGTAAAAGGAATAAGAGACAGATCTAAGAGCTAAAAATGGTTAAAAGATAAAAAAAAAAAAAAAAGCTACATAAAACACCACACATGACATTTTATCATGAAAGTCAGTAAAGGTGAGTAAAGACCTTCACAGATTTTGGCCAACATCCAAATCAATACTGAAGAGTTTACTTTGAAGTTCCTGGAACAGGGCAAGGTCAAAAAAACAAAATCAATCCTATGTTTCCCATAATGCACCTCAATAGTCTATAAGAGACCTGGTGACATCATCAGGGTCACCCTTTCCCTAGTTTAGAAAGCTCGTCCAGAGCTACAGAAGACACAAACACTATTCATGTATAAAAGAGATGAGGCACTGACAGTGAATGTCACTGTGCTGCAGGGACAGAGCTGTAAAAACCTTATGACTGAAACTACACTGTAAATGTCCTCCCTATAATATCATGTTGTCTCTCGTCATTAATTTTACTTGCAGGGGACTTTAACCTGTTTTAATTCTCTTATCATCTGGTGTGATTTCAATTTATTTGATTTTGGAATGATTTATTATTCACACATCCATGCACACAGACACAGACAAACACGGAGGGTTGTTGGCAGTCACAACAAAGTGACTCCGTCCAGCTCAGTCCACCAGACCTTCCCTCAGGCACAATCACCAAAGCATCATCCAGTCATCACAAGGTCAATCCAAAGAGTCCATCGGCAGCAGAGAGCATCAGGACACCTTGTCGGACAAAGCTAATGCTGTGACATCTTGCTACCTGCGCGTTTGGCCCCAGCTCATACAGCTGCGGAAGTTCCTTTTGTGTCGCGCCTACATGAGAGGCTGCCGGACTAAGAAGCGGATGTCTTGTTTTTCAGGTGTCTCACAGTCAGAGCTCTGTGGACGACGTGCGCTTATCCATGCTTTCTTTTCCTCTGTGTTTAGTCACTTCACTCTATTTCCCCTCCCTTTCTCCCTTCCTCATTTTCTGCAGCCACAGGCCTCTTCCTTATAGGACTTGATGCAGACCACAGTTTATTATGCATGTGCTTTTAAGACGCCCTTGGATCACACATCAAAGAGCTGCGGACATGTTTCTCTGTGTTTTCGACTGCTATTCCAGGATTACTATTGTGCTTGTGTAAACCAAAAATAGTCTTTAGCAGACAGAGAGGTGCCTAGGTTTTTCTCCCATCTCTCTCTCTCCCTCTACACGTCTTTCTGCCACTACTCCACACATAGTTTTCACAACTTCCCTGCATCCGTAATTGAAGCTGGATCAAACACAGTCCCAGCGAGCCAGGGATACTATGCCCACTGATTCAACTCGCACGGCATCAATATCCACAGAAGAAAAAAACAAAACAAAACAAAAAGTACAGCCTGTGCTGTGTACAGCCTCAGACACATAACAAGAAGAAAATATATATACAGTGACAGAGCTGACAGGTTTTCGCGCTGTTGACTGACACACTGGCTGACAATCGAGCCTGCTGCCGTTAATGCTGGGTGCAGGACAGTCTGTCATGCCCCAGGCCACAGTGCCCTGAATGCCTGCTGACTTCATTCAGACACGAGAGCAGCAGATTGTGGTTTCTTGTTTGTTTGCCTGAGTGCTGTAGACCACTTAGCAAGTTCCAAGACCTGGGCTCTATCTAATCTACTGAGTAACCAAATGAACAGTGATACTGATTAACAGTGTTTTGCTGTTACTCATTTCTTTCTTGTCTTTGCAGTTGCCATTAAAACCACAATCAGAATGATGCAAGTTCATATTTAGTTTCATCTTACAAATGAAGTGGAGTATGTTGGGCTTGAACTGGCCAGCAGGGGGGCAATGTGCACATTTATGAGCGTTATCACCGCCCCCATGTTCACTCTTTGTCTGACTGACTAATACCCAGTTTTGCATGTCACTGGCACTTTCTGAGTCATGCAAGAACTGGAGTCACGTCTGTTTACACAATGAGAAACGGCTTCGTCAGAGAGGAATCAAGAGCAGCAGCAGCAGACGTGCGCTGGATGTTCATAGGCTCATGAATATGCAGACTGGATGAGGGAGAAACACTACACAGCAGTGGCCATTTCAAAACAAATCCGGTTAGCTTTCAGCGTGGCAACAGCAGCTTCTAAAGTCGGTGGCAGAAACCAAGACCTGAAGTCAAAAACCACAGGAGAGACCCAGGCATTCAAAAAAAACAGACCCACAACTCTGGCAGACTGGCCTGGCTTTTAGTGAAACAGCTCTGCAGTTGTTCAGCTCTGGCACAGCACGCACACGCAGGCACAGAAACAGTCGAGCAAGTAAAAAGCAGAGGTGCTGGGGAGGAATAAACTGGTTACAGATAACGACCTGCTTGTACATGATGCTCATGAGAGCACATGCAGAGATTGCTAATGTATGTGTAATGCCCATGAGTAGAGATGGGAGATGTGTGTGTGAACCAGCTGTTATGACCTTGACATTTCATTTCCATACCAGGGTCAACATGGGGCTGTGTGCCTCCAGTGGACGCGCCTGCAATTATCCATATGACAAGGTGTGTTTTTACACAAAATATGGGATACAACAGGCTGATTGCATGTCAGTGTTAAGAGAGAAAATGAAACGGATGATAAAAAAAAAGGGTAGAGCACGAGTTTAAGAGATGTTGCATTAATAAATAATCCAGAAAGCAAAGGTGGCTTTTCTGATTGTGGCTAAACAACCCACCTCTCATCCAATAGTAAGGGATTCCTCTTCCACTCGGACCAATAGTGGAATGAGAAAGAAGGGGGAAGTGGCTACTATGAGGTGGTAAGAGTGCATGTGTGTGTCGGAGCACAGCGTGCTGCCCTGAGGGGGCTGTGATGTAAGAATGGGTCCTGCTGATTTATATACACAGACAAGTGCTCAGACTGTAAATAATGACACACATACATACACACACACACACACACACACACACACACATGAGTCACGAGTCAAATGCACTCATGCACGCAGCACCATGCATACACTTGGCAGTTACTGAGCCCACACGCAATTAACCAGTGCCCCGACACGTGCCGCACACGTTTGTGCTAAACACAAGGAATCACAGCTTCATGGATGCACAGAAGGAAAAGTCAGCAGATCAGCTCAGTGACTGGGACTCATCAAGAATGTCTGCACAAAACTTCTGACATTAGAAACTGATAGAAAATGGATAATCAATAATGAAAATAAACGTTAGCCTCAGTTGAGAAATTTCATCTAAAGCATCAGCCATCCCTGAAGTCGTGACGCCAATGTGGTTGAACACTGTTAACTGGAAAAGATCAAAGATCAAAGACTTGTGTTTCCTGGTGCTTTTAAAAGCTGTGAAAATCATCCAAAAAAAGAAAAAGGAGATTTCAATTAATATTGATTTAATCGAATGCAAGACGGCCACCCTGAATGATCCCGGCGCCTCCATAAAACTATGGAAAGTATGCAGGGCTCATATGAGCACTGCCCTCTAGAACAATCTCTGTCCCTGTGATATGGTCCGATAGTCATTGTAAAAGCCAGGGACACCGATACTGGAGAACAGGCAATGAATGATGGGGTTTAGTGACAGATTAAACCCTACCTGCCTCTTTACAGAGAGGAAGGAGAGGGGGACAGTCTCCACACTCAGGCCTTTCTCTTCTCATTCACATGACTTTCCCTTCTTATGTGCCATGAAAGGAGGCAGAGTGCCAAGTATGTAGGCTTCACATGTCCTTCAATGACAACCTAAAGCTCTCACTGGCCTTCTGAGTTTCTCATATGCAACCAAACCCTTCATGATATCTTGTTAATAACTTGAAGACAGTTAGATTCTTTTAGCTTCTGGGTTCATTTTAGGATTTTTTGAAGCTCGGTTTGCTGCTGGCACACGGGTTTCCTTCCTCTAATCATCATATTATCCTCAACTAGTCCAACTATAGTGTTTCTCTCTCTCTCTCTCATACACACTCTTCAGTTGTGTAACACGGTCTCGTTGCCCATGTAGACCAAAATAGGGCACAGTGTAGAGCCTCAAGGTTTAGTGATTCCATCTAATGACAGTGGTCAAATAACACCCATTCATGCTAACAGCAAAGTGATCAGCAAAGTTATTGATCAGATCGTTTAAAAATCTATCGTGTGCTACTCTATGTGGCCCTCAGATCAAAGAAAACCACAGTACGGCATCTGGTAGGTTGTGTTTGATTCTATGATGGATCAACAATCCCGTGGCTTTTACGCAAATTAAGCAGCAATCTGTATCTGCTGTAAATATCTATGTATACCCAGCCACTGTCTAACTACTCATGTAATCATCCGTCTACATCAGGACATGCTTCTCACCATATTAGTCACTTTTTCTGCCAGCTGTGAGGAGACAATAAACCCTTTCACTAGATTGAGAATTAAATGGATGGTTAATGTCTGTCATTTAGCTAAATGAAACCAAAAAAAACAAAAACACGGTGAGATTTAACAGCGTCTAAAGTCTAAAAGATGAAGAGGTCCGTCTCTAGAATTGCATGTTTGTGTTTTTTATTTTATTTTTATTTTTTACTTCGCCAAAAATAGCCATCTATCTCTGCAGGGAAGGTATAATTACATCAAAAGGCACACAGACGGGGGTGGTGCTGGTCTATTTCTGAATAAGCCCGTTATGGGGTCAATGATCTATGTTTAATGAGGAGTGTGAAGCAATTCTTCATTAGTTATTAGGCTGGATTTGGATTTTTTTTTTAAATCCTCTTGGCAGAAGCTTTGGATGCTAGTGAAACAAAAAACAAATAAACACTGAGTATTGTGAGGAAATCCATCATTTTTATCTGCTGTAATCAATTTTTTTGCACATTAACGATGGATCATCTACTTTGTGAAATGAGAAAAGGTGTGGATTATGATGATGCACCCACAGAGAGTCTGTGCAGCTCTGGCTGATGACGTGTAGTTTTAGCCTCTTTCAGCTCATTGTTTCGGTTTATTCTAAATGATAAATTTCTCCTCGGTTTCTGCAAAAAAAAAAAAAAAAAAAAAAAATCAGACAAACCAGAACATGTGGCAACATGGCAACTAGTGAGCCAGATATTTCACTCAGGTGGCAAAGACCAAAGTTAGAGCCAAAAGGGGATCAAGTAGCTCAAACTGCGACAGTATAGAAGGCAGCATTTCAGTTAAACCAAGTGTCACGTGTTGCTTCTTTACCAACAAAGATGCTTGTGTTTACAATATATTGTACATCAGCAATCTGTTTCATGTGAGACTTCAAACAGCACAAGTGCTGCTTTTTGATTTAAAGGTTCTATCAATAAAAATGTGACTTGTGCGGCACATTAAATGAACTCTACCATGGTGGGGAGCTGTATGATCCAATAGGACTGAGGTACAATTAGTTAGCAATGGGATTTTTTCATGTGTTTATCCTCATGCTGTGTTAAGCATGCCCTTTAGGATGCTTAAGCTTCACATCAGATTCCTTTTTTAATCTTGGTAACACGATTCACACACAGTCGGGTCTACTGTATATACTCATGTCCCGGCCCCCAAGATGTCCCAGCCTCAGCTGCTATCGTCTCCGTCTGCCAGGGGTTGGTGGTTTGGCCTGACTAATAGGAAGCAGTGCAGACAGATGGGTGTGTGGGGGTTCATTTCAGGCTTTGTGAGGGCTCTTTTGTGAGGCAGCACTTTCTGAACACAATGTTGGCCCTTTGTTTGCATGCAGTGCTCGAGTATGTAGCTGCATTCCTCGTCATGCTGCAGAGCGAGTTCAGTGTTAATGTACACTACTGTCTAGTGATCCCCAGGCTAAGCGGGCACATACACACATCAACTGGGCTGGTGCTCACTCACTTGTTCAATTGTAACTAAACCAAGAGGTTTTACGTTTCACGCTATGTTGGTTCCTTGTGAACAGGCAGATTCCAGGAACAGCGAGTGCCCTCACGTTCCCTTCATGTTCCAAGAACCTGAGGCTTGTTCGGCTTCAGCGTCTGAGAGAAAAAGATGTGTAACTCGGCGGAGCTGTTCATGCCCAGGAATGGCAAGCTGTGATGACGAGGAAGGAAATGAGTTTCAACTGGGGAGCCACACTTGCAGATGTGTGTGGGTGGTATGCTCAGGAGCAGTGAAGCACAGACACCAGGCACCGATACATCCAATACCAGCTTTAAAACACAGCAACCACATCAGAGAAATCAAACACTACGACCCGAGAGCCCCGTGCTGGAAACCCGGGTAAAGCCTACTCTCTGTCTGCCTGGGGATTAGTGTTAGGGCTCCAGTATACTGGGTGAAAATTGAATGTGGCATGTTTAGTACAGCACTGAGTGCACTCTGGCCAGTGCACTGTGAATACACAGTACTGATTTGATATTAGAAAGATAGCTCAGACGGCTGGTACTGTATAGGTTTCGACTTCATTTTTGGAAACAATGCATACGTACAATCATGAAGCTGGCAGGCCACACAGGTACGTTTTCTTTTTGCATATTTTCAATAGCACAGAGGACAGCTACACATTCATAATGTCAAGGAAACCCCATTGTTTGGAAATGTCACAAAAGGTCTACTATGATCATTACAAGAGCGCCTGGCCAATAGAGTAATTTCACTGACATTTCTGAAATTGCATTAACATTTGAATGAGGGTTGATTTCAATAGAATTAATTAAATCTAAAATCATACCTTTGCTTGATATTGACTCAATTTTACATCTCACACACATGCTCAGTGATAATCTGCCACAAAATTAGCCATATTTGCATGTGGCCATCAGAGCATATGGATTGAATCTCAGTTAGCTTTTTAACATATGCATTTGCATGATATTATTCATATTTATGTGTGTAGCTACATGGAGGAGGAACCGAGTGAGTTCATCAAGTTCAAGTGCAGTCTTATATAATTCAACAGAACAACTGTGCACATGCACTTGATCCTTTTTGTTGTTGCTGTTAGAAATACACTGAGGTAATCTGCAGCTGGCAAAACTGACGGCAATAAATCAAATTGGCAAATCTAGAGAAAATATGATCTGAAGTCTCGAGTGGAAAAACTGTGATTTTCACTTCATCAATTCAGCCACACAGCCTTTCATCATTGAAGCTGCTTCAGTGTCCCGTCTGGACAGTGATGAAAAGATCAGTATCTGGCAACCCACGGGTGAGAGAAACTTAAACTGGTGTAAAGTACCAACAGTCCATTTCCTGATTCTGCCTCGGTGGCAGGGATGAAGATGGTTGGAGAGGTGCGAGCCCGCACAGGCCTTCACTGTGTGGTGTTGAGATTTACGCTCTGAGAGAGCTAGACGGGGCGCGCGGCATGCAGGAACACAACGAGACTGTGAGAAAACCGGACAGGAGTGCCGAAGCAACCAAATGATAAAAGCCAATGGAGGAAGTGGTGTCCTGCTGTGGCTGTAATTTCTCAGCGTTGTTTTATTTTAGCACGCTGTTGATCCACTTTACAAACTGGTATTGTTGAGTGGCATGAGGAAGAAAACCGCCAGCACGTACATGGAGGGAGATGAAGCAAAAATAAAAAGTGTAGTGGTGTGGTAATATGAGGAAGAGCAGAGTGAGAGTACCAAACACAGATCAGATTAATCAGGGTTTCACTCATAGGTCATTAAAAAAAGAGAGTGATAAACCCCAGCTAAGTGCACTGAGGGCAAAGCTGGCCAAATATACACCCTCTTCCATGTGAGGCAGGGGCAGTGAAGACATGCCAAATTACACAACAGCACCGCTGGGCTCCTATACGCATTTATTTTGAGACGCATTTCTCTTTCTCTGCTGCCTTCTGGAGTTTCACAGTGATCCCGACACACCGCTCTCTGTTGCTTTACATTCATTTCACAGCAACTGTGTCCACAGGGTACTATACACTATATATACACACAGCACAAATACCTAAAGACTGAAAGAATGTAAATGACGCACAACCAGACTCACGGGTGAAAAACATATCATGCTTCCTGCCCAGCCTGTAATCCAGTATCTACAGCATTTAATGTATTCAGTGGGGGATGCAAATTGTCAGCATTTCCTTAAATCCAGGTTTTATGTGATGCTTGTTCACAGGTCAGCACAACGCAGGTTATCTGCTGAAGAGCCCTGCAGCTGATGTCAGGGGGATGCAGAGATGCTGCCGCGCCAACATTGCACATGTTCTTGCTGTTTCACTGATCAGATTTTTACCAGTGACCAACTGGCAATCGATTAATCAGTAACATCCAAGGTATGCGCTCAAAGCTAACATGCGGCTCCGTCCACTCACCCGCCCGCCACTTCTCATTATGGCCCTTACCAGGCGTGCAATATTACTAAGCAAGCGCGTCGTCATATGCAGGCCTGGCTGAGATTCTCCTCAAAGCCTCGTGATTGAATTTTCTCTTTCTCAGCCTGTCTCTGTGATGATGATGATGAGGTCTGCAACTCTTCCACCTGTTTCTCCAGACCGGCCTCCAGCTGCTTTCTTCACATCTCTGTTGCCGCCTTCTTCTCCATATATCATCCCCCCACTTCCCCGACGTTGGTCGAACTTACTTTCCGTCCTCCATGATGACTCAATGCGCAATGAACGCTCTTGTCAGCACAAGGATCAGCACAGCAGTGTTTAATCTAATACAGCGCTGCAGAGAGCGAGCAGGGGAACTCCTGTCACTGTGTTTCCAAAACAATATGAACGTTACTCTTCTAAAGAAAAGCCCTCTCCAGGCTCACAATGTTGGCGATATCAAATGTGACGAATTCTGCGAGTTGTGCTGGCGGCCTGCTGCGAATGACAGGCTGGGCTATAATTAAAAGTGTGTTATATAAACTCATAAAAAAGATAATGATATATTTAAATCATTATATTTGAAGAGGAAATGTTTAAGTGGGTCAGGTCAATGCTGTGTTTACTTTTCTTCCTCTTGTTTTTTCTAGTGCAAGCTGAGAATACCACACTCATTATATTTCCTCTCTGTTCCCCGCAGTAAGTCTTCAAATCCTATGTTTTAACTGCATCAGTGTCTCACTGGAAAAACACATTGTTTGGAGGAGAGGTGAGATAATAACCACAAAACTACGGCTTTTCTGACTATGAGTAGTTGACGTGGCAGCTGCAATGCATCCGCAAAACCCTGTGATCAACATCGAAGTAAGGAGAAGCGATAGGAGACTTGTGTGACAACTGGATCTCTAACCAATGCTCCCTTTCTCTCTCCCTCCTTCTCGGGGCATTTTTCAAAAATTCACACCACGGTGCCACATTCCCCCTCGTGAGCGCACACAGCAAAAGGACGTGTGAATGTGCGTTTGTGTGCCTTAAAAGACGGCCTCTATTTGTCTAATTTGGTGAGGACAGCCAGTGAACTCAAAAGGAAAATCGCATTTGCTGTGTTTTCATGCTGCTGCCAAATACAGTGCAGCTGGTAAATGCCAGGAAACTCAATGAGGGTCCAGATGTTTTTGTTTGGGCCACATTAAGACGCCATTGTGCAACTTCAAAAACTTGTCCCCAAAATGCATACACTTTAAAGAAGCACTTGGACTCTTTAAAATGCTATGACATAAAATATATACCTCATACAAAGAATCCCATCATCTTCTTTTCATTACTCTCTGTTAAATAAAACAGAAAATGCACATGATCCATCTGTTGTTGGAGCCAGTCTCAGCTCACGTTGAGTGAGGGTGGGGTACACCCACACCTAAGGGACACCTTTAGAGCCATCAATTAAACTGTGCCATCAATTAAACTGTGTGTGTGGATTGTGGGAGGAATCTGAAGTACCTGGAGTGAACCCATTCACTTACAGGGAGACCATGCAGACTGCACACAGAAGGACCCCCCAGGCCAGGGGATCACACCCGGAACCTCCTCACTGTGAGGCGACAAATGCTAACTGCTGTGCCACTGTGCTGCCTGCACCAATCCATTAGTTAAAGACAAAAGTTGGATGAAGCAACAAGACAAGTGTGTGTGTGTGTCAACCTCTGAGGTGACTCATGAATGAGCGGGCACGGGGGAAGGAAAGTGACACATTTGTAGCTGAGGGCACACGCACACACAAATAAAGATGCTTGATGATCTTGCATGAAGAGGACAATGGTGACAATGGAGTGACTTATAATACACTTGACACCTTTGTATATTCATAAGAATGTGAATGGAGCCATTGACCAATCACCAACCATCTTTAATTCTAATAGGTTCAATATGTCATATTAGTCTACCTACTTTAATAGGCTTACTGTATATCGACATCAGTATACAACAGGTCAACACAAGGGCTTTCAAAAGACCAAAGACAGACCCACAGGAGTTGACTTTTACAGGGTAAACTGGCACAAGACAGAGTAGAGGCATCAGTAAAAATGCACAGTTAGACAGCACAAAGTGAAGTCTCACAGTACAGTCAGCAAGACGAGGCAGATTTTACAGAGCCTCTTTTTCTTTCATGGGGTTCTCTTACCAAGCAGGGCAGCAGCAGGGCACTGTAAGCCTGTTAACCAGCGAGCACCTACCAGGAACACCAGCTTAGTGAGTGACATAACGTTACATTGGAGGGGGATGATCTTACTAATACACAGATCTCTGCAGTCATGCAGAAATATCACTGCGCATGCCTTACTCGTTGCCAAATGTCATAGGTCAGTGGAGAATTGTGTCAGTTAGCACCATGGTGGCTTAGAAAGGTGCTTGGTCAGTTTAGCCAGGAGGTTAATCATCTGCCTCAAAGGCATCAGGTGACCCAAGTGACCCAGTATGAATCCAAACCAAGAGCTTCACAGCGTTGGCCAACAACCACAAATTGTGATTAATATGCTAGGACCTGTGCCTGCTGTTTGGAGAACTCCTTAGTGTCCTTTCTTTCCAAGTGGACGAACCAACCTGGACTTCTCAGAAGCAGGAGATAAATGCGTGCCAAGCCACACGGGCCACAACAAAACTCATCACTGACTCCAAAGGCTTACATCTGGGCCCCACCTACAACAGAGAGCTGGCCTTTTAATCCCCTCATGTGGTGACATGATAAAGGCATGGATTAAAAGCTAGCCAACCATCCATCCATCCAGTCAGTCAGTCAGTCAACACTGCTGCCTGTGCGCTTGCATCATCAGCCCCACTGCTACACTTACCCTTTACAGCACCAGGCAAGCAGAATTCAGCAGATGCTCAAGGCCAGGCTGTGGTCGTATATCTATAATGCAGAGCACCATAATCTATAAATAGGCTGCAGGCAACATTCTGTCCCTGTGGCTACAACGTGGTTGATCAGACAGATGCAGTGACAACTGAGTATTTACATTATTTATATCAATATAAAAGGACAGATCTCTGCTCCAGTGTATTTAGCGAGTCTATCAAGCATTAAACAGGCTTACTGGTCTCTGCAACACATACAGAACAAACAAACAAAACAAAACAAACGCTGACCCTGGAAATTAAGTAGTGCCCTCTCCTTGATTAAATTGCTCTCTCTTTACATTATCATGATCTCTTTAAATTAAAATGGATATAAAAAAATGATGAGCACTAATCTGACTGGATAAGCTTTAACTACGGTGGCCTTCAGCCTCCAAACTATAACTGCAAGTTTAATTTGAATAAAGACAACTAAGCCTAAAAAACAAACATAAAATGCACTACTACTTTGGCGCTACATTAAGGAACATTCAACAGTATCATTTTTGTCAGTCTCAGACACTACTTTCTTTATTTCATAAGATAATAAAATGACTCATTTTCTCCCTGGAAGACAGACTTTTAGGATTAAACCCTCTGTACCATGGTCCTGTACGTGAACCTGGTCTCCTCAATAATCCAGATGTGGCTGTTGCTGTCTGGCAGGTCAGGCCTGGGGCTGCCCCCCACATGTGGTTCACCCTGTGGATGCAGTGCTCCCAGCAGCTGTGTAACTTCCATGCGCCTGTGTGATGCGACAGCCTGAGGTACGTAAAACCATCTGCTCTGTGCTGCTCTTGTTGGTGCGCGGTCCATTCTCACACTGTACTATCCAGCTATTGTCCTGTGGGGTTTTTAGTGGGGGTTTCCTTAGGGGTTGGGGTGGGCTGGGTGTTGAGTCTATCTCGTCCAACTTGATCTAAGTTTCATCCTTTTCAAAGGCTGGAAAAAAACCCCAAGCTCTTTATGTTTCCATCTCAACTGTTTGTAGTGAAAACACAATAAACTTGTATTTTGAAATTAGGTTAAAGGCAAAGCACACATTGACCAACCTACCATTAATCCCACCTTGAAAACAAAACTTTCAGTCAGCATGTTTGCCTGAGGGAAATCAATAAATCACCATATATCTAAGATCAATTCCTGAATGTGACCACAGCCGATAAAGTGCACTACAGTGACCACAGGCTATAAATCGCTGTCAACTCTTCATATTAACTGGGATCAAAAGAATAAAGCTGGCAGCCTCCTCAAAGGATTCCTTATCAAAACTGCTATTCCCTTGAACATTGCCCTTAATATCCATTTCTGCCCGACTCAAGACTTTGGAAGTTGTACAAAGATAAGATGCATTTAAGGCACAACCAGAGCGAGGCAGTTTTGGGATCCTTGCTTGCCAAGGAAAAGACGTGCTAAGTCAGTCTGACCTCTGAATTAAGCCACAAGGGCAGGAACTCCCCTCACTGAGGTAGCAATCCTAGGTGCTTTAAAGGCTAAATCAGGCTTGAGAGAACTAGGTGGTGAGAGCCCCGGGGTCACGGATTATTGAGACTACTGTTATGTCTGACTTGGATCACACTTTGGATGACACTGCATCAGTCAGACTAAACTTACCGTGAACTGAACCGTGAATAACCTGTGTAAACTAACCTGGGGAAGTCGAGCAGGAGGCAAAGATCAACTGACCTCCCTGCCTTACTGCAAATGCACGAAGGCAAAGCACGTTGTCAACTATCAGCAATAACAACAAATACACACATGATAAACTTAGTTTGGCCCAAAAAGGAAGCTCTCTCCGTGAACCACATGTATCATTTGGCAGCAAAGGTCTGTAATAAAGCACCACGTGTCCTAAAACAGGCTGGAAGTCACTGACTTGTCAGTTCTTTTTTTTTGCTGCTGATCAAGCAAAAACATCCAACAACTTAACAGTCAACACATTGATTTGCTTTAAGTGTCTGACTTTGTCTAGCAGAGTCGTGTTGTGTTTTGTGACCGGTGTTAACCTTAATTTGTCGCGCAAAATCATGGAAAGTCAGACATCCTCAAACTAGCAAACACAAGTGTTAGCTCTCTCCATGGAGCCGCAATCTTGACAAAACTTGTGACAGCAGTTTGATACTTGTATCCAGCTAACGTTGCTGAGTTCCTGCCCCGAGATATAGTTGTGTCAGCCTAAATGAAATGGATACAGCGTTTTTAAAACGGGGTGTTTGGTCTTAATCACAGTCTCTACATTGTTATTAGCACCACAGACCTTTATTTAAAGCGTTAACTGACAGCTGAATCAGCTTTGGGACCAGCTAGCCTGTTAGCATCGTCACACAATGTGCCAGCTTTTCCAGGGAGCTTTCATTGCGGCGAGGTGCTTGGTAGTGGTGGTGGTGGTGGTCCACTCACAGCCAGGATATAGACGAGGAGTTATGGAGCAAAGGCGGTCTCCCTCACCTTTTTCATCCGCGGAGCCTCAGCGACGGTGCCGTCACGGTTGACAAAAGCCTCTCCGCCGTTCTGCTGCGGGTCCGAGCGCTTCATAGCCGACGCCTGCGGCATCTTCGCGGGGTTCGGGGTGAGCAAGCCCAGGCTGCCTTCCCCGGCTTTCGCGGAGGGCTCCGCTGTAGGGGACGCAGCGGCAGAGGAACCGGCCTCGTGCGGGTCGTTCCTGCCGAGGCTCTTGCCCTCTGACGTTGGTGTCATCGGAGATTCAGCCGCCAAGTCTTTCCCGGTGGGGACGTCTTTGAGTTCGACCTCTGCCATTTTCGCTGCCACAACCTGGACTGACATCGCTGCAGTTTCACAAAGTCCTTTTTCCACCACAGATAGCGAGTCGAGCGGATGTGAGCGGAGGAGCGACGATGGCCAAAATGCATTGTGGTTCCTGTAGTTCCTATAAGTATCTCAACCCCCCCCCTTCACTCATTGGCCACCTTGACACCTATGATCGACACACGACTGACATTTCAGCAGGGTCTATTAGTATGCGGGAAAACAATTAAGCACAACAACATATCCATTTCAACTACTTGAAAAGTATTTCAAATTGACACTTCAACTACATCACCCAGTTGCCAACCCGACATCGTGAAATGCATTATGGGAAATGTAGTTACTAATAAAAGGACAACGTTAAACTACAAAACAAACGCGATTTCTGCCAGATCAACGCTGAGTGATCACATAGCAAGCATGTTTCTAATTTACAAATTGTCAGAAAAACATACACATGGATTTTCAACATGGTATCCTTGGTTCTTGAACTCATATTTTATAGCAGCAGGATGCAGTTAAAACATTTATACATTATGACGTGCACGCTCATACATCATGAATTCCCCGGAAAAACAGATGTGTGGTTGACAGAAAATTATTTGAATGGCTGTTTATTCAGTCAGTATTGTTCTCCAGCCTCAACTCATTCACTGAATGTAGCTGCTCAAGACACTGCTTCACATTACAGTGCTCATGCGGTGGATATGCAGTATGTCATTAGAGAAAATGGGACCAGAAGTAAGGTCAAACTGTTGAAAACAAATGAACTACATTGCCACCAAGTGGATACCAATGGTAGTAAAAAAAAAAAAAAAAAAAAAGAAATAAACAAGCTTTAAGCTGTTTTTTCATATCTAAATTTTATTTTTGAGTCTCAGGTGACCTTTGTAAAACAGCATTATCGAAAACAAGCAAAGAGTAGAAAGTTGGAAATTGAATGAATGGCTGTCAGGATAAATGGCATTCAGAGCTCTTTTGTCAAACACATTACAACCAGATAGAAGACTTTGGTGATTCAAAGGCTTTACATTTGTTTTTCATGACGTATTCAACTAATGGATGGTGTACGGTATGTTTGGCACTGCAGCCTAGTAATATGGAAAAGTTAGTAACTACAAATACTCCAATATTTCTATCATTTGAGTATTTCTGCATTTTCACCATCAGACATCCTTTTGTTTTTTGCAGATAAATTCAAGCACATGCCAGGAACATCCCTATGAGTGCAGACATTCATTCTACAACACAAAACAAAAAAAAGAAAATTGAGTATACCAGCAGATTACTGATGCTAAAGAAACACAACAAGTCCACACACACTGTATTTACATTCAAGCTGAATGGGTCTGAGCCCTTTGCCATCCACCAGTTGTGAGGTATATTATTTACAAGGCGTCCATGCTGGTACATTCTCAAAATATAAAAAGCAATTAACCACTGTTTAAAAAAATACAGCTCTGCATTAGGTTGTGAGTACTTTGTGTTTTTAACAGAATGTCAGTGCTGCATGCTGCCAATTTGTAGACCAAGACTGTAAAAATGTCCAAAAATGTGCATTTATTGTGAATTTCAAAGTGAAGTGCTGGTTTTCTCATTTCCTTTCTCATGTGCTCCTTAAACAACAGTCCTTAAGTTCAGGAGATATTCCAACCAGCAAAGACGGCAACAAGGAAAGAAAGTTGTCATCCACTTGTAGCTTTTTTGTTGTTTGAAAATGACGACATATTAGTCTTCAAATATCCACAGGATGTTCACACCAGAGAGGCCGAGATTCACTCTCCTAAAGAAAACATGAAAGCAATTTAATTATCAAATAGCGGGTAGCGAGGTCAAACCACTGATTTTCAATCAAAATTTGTTTGTTGTCGTGGTGGTACTCACCCCAGCATCCCTGACTCCTTGGTCTTAATTACATAGAGAAACATGAGGATTGTGTGGAACAGGTTGTTCCTGCCCTGTAATGAGAATCAGGATGGGTCCATCATTGTGGTCAGAGTGGTGTTGTAGAGCAGGACATCCTGAACTGCTGAATTAGAAATCAGCTCTAAAGCCCTGAGTTTGCCTTTGGCTTTATGTAGGTCACACAATGTATGTTAGGATAACTGAACCTGAGAGGATTGGTTAGTGGAGACAGTGAAGCTAAATATTTCATTGACAACAAACACTTACTGTCATAAAATCCCTCTCCTGTATTAAAACAACAACATATTGTCTGAATACAAATACTGACAATGGTACAGAGGGCTCTTGAACAGATGTGTGTTGCAGATATCTGCGATGTAGATTCATGTCTTTAATGTTTAAAGTCAGAGCTTAAACACTCCCTGTTATTTTGTGTACCCTGTATTTATTATTCAGTATCTCATTAGCATTTGGCAAATCCATTCTATTTCAATTTAGGAGATTTAATCTGGTGTTGAATTTAGTTTCACCTCAGGGAGACATATAAACGAAACAACTTATACTAACAGTGAAAGAACAGCACGTGCTGTTTTGTGAGAGACTGGATAAATAAAGAAATTAATTTTGTGATGCACTGAGTGTTTTGGCTGTCACCTTGGGTAGGCTGTAGATGTGCCCCTGGTAGATGAGCTGGTAGTGAGGGGGAGTGGTGCTGCTTTGGTGGATGCAGAAGAGGTTCTCCTTAGTTACATCTAAGACAAGGAAGTGATAAAGTAGATTTCAAGTTTCATGAATGACAAGCATCAGCGGGAATGAGAAACCTTTTACTATGCTTCCTTCCTGTATGTGTGTATTTACCAGGTTTGTCTGGGGTGTGGCTGAAGTGCTGTGCTGTGAAAGTCTTCCCATCTGGGTACTTTGGGTGTGGGGGCAGTCTGGAGTCCAGATATGTGCAAAACATATGCATGAGGATCTGAGGGAATAGACAAAGCCTAAAATATTAGACAGGATTAGGCATTTTGCTGCTGATACCACAGTGAAGAGCAAAGCCAAGCAATATACTTAAAAAATGCATCAAGGCATGTGACCAGTTTCATTGCCTGAAAGTCTGTTGATAGAAACATTTGCATGTATTTGAGAGGTGAAACAAGCTATTATATGTTGAGTAATCCCAACTGATAGAGCCTGTTTTCTTACAGATACTTGTTTTACCACGTGCTTTACTTCCCATCCTTGTCCCTTTATATTCCTGAATCTTTTACAAAAGACTAAATAAACCTGAAAGCAATCATTATGTGCATTTAATCAAGACAGACAGGATCTCTACAAAAATGCATATCAAAGGACCAAATGAATGGAAAGCAAATGTTATCAGCAATAAATTTCAAATCAGTGAATTTTTTTTGTGTATTTTTTTTGTTTTTTGTTTTTTTTGGCATCTTTTTTAGGTTTAACTACTTTATATCACATTGAACCCTTGAAACTTGCGGCATGAATGTTTCACAATATGCTTTTATAGGCAAAACAATAAATTGATTAATCAAGAGAATAATCTGTGACTCAGGGATAAAGAAAATAAATGTTAGCTGTTGTACTAACAAGATAACAGACCAAACCTGGATCTGAACCAGTGCAATGACCCAACCCTAACCCATGTTTCTGCATAGCAACTTGTTGCAACTCTGGCCCTGTGTGTGTGTGTGTGTGTGTGTGTGTGCATGTGCGGACTCACGGCACAATCAGCGGGGAGGTCTGTGTCCCATTTCCTGTTCTTCAAATCACCACCCCTGTTCCAGCGAAAGGAGCTCATGCAGCCGCTGTGAGCCAACTCTGACAGGACATAACACAGAAAACACATGAAACACACATAAACAGTGCTATAATAAAAGACACTACCCTGTAAAATTCCTTGAGATTATGTATATTATGATTTGGGGCTTTCTAGATAAAACTGAACTGAAACTAAATTAAGTGAACAACAACTTAATCTGCAGAACTAAAATAATGAGCTGAAATAGAAATGACAGCAATACCAAAAAGCCATTTCATTTCAAATTGACTCTGCAGAAATTAAGATACGAACGAACAAAAATGTGTAGTGTCAAACTTATTACAGGCTGGTCTGTAACAACAAATTCAAAATGTTTAATTTTTTGTCCTCACACTCACTTTACAATGACATAAGTAGCCAACGAACACTAGAAGGAGGGACATCATGAACATTACACACATAAGTGGTATGAAGAGTTGAACCTACCCTTTATCCGGTCCACTAGATATTCCTGGTTGGGTGCGATGTCCAGGTACTGGACAATAGAGTTCATGGTGGGGATGGATGAGGCTTTCATCACTGCTGCCTGCTTTAGGCTACTAATGCTGGCCTCTGGTGGAGGAAAGGGGGGAAATTAGTTAGCCTCCAAAATGACAAAAAAATACAGCTTCTTGAAAGTGTTGTAATGACCGCAGCAAATTCTGCATTTCAGGATCTGCAGTTTTTCTTTGAATTAGAAATGTGGGTTAGTTTCCTAAACAAGCTGCCTTCTTGTTGTGCAAAGCTCCTGGAAAACATAATAAGTTGTATGTCTGAGAAAATAAGAAAAAGCCAAAATGGGGCAACTACATCTGTCCCGATTCTTTCACATTAAGGTGCTCTACTTAAACTGGATAAAAAGATTTTCTGAATCAATCAGACATTAACATAACATTACTTACAAAAATATATTATTTTTTCCTACACATTGACACTTATTCATGGTTCTGCATGACTAGCACTTCATATTATGATACCAAGGTTGATATTCCATGCAGAAGGATTACCTCCTATCTGGAGCTCAGGGCAGCCCATCCTCCTGAGCTGACTGTTGACAGAGTCTATTTCCTTGACCAGAGGGACCAAGATGGTGTCACTTATCCACTGCAACAACAGAAACATACACTTATTATAATGCAAAACTTTTTATGTGTTTTGCAAGTTTTGTGGCATTTAAATTTCATAAGAACAAGGTTTCTTCAGTATATAGTTTTGTAGCTATGTTTGAACACTCACATTCCTAAGCTTGGCAGTCCAGCTATCGATGCGGTCCACTACGGGGCGGCTGGTTGTGATTCTGGCCCACACCTGTGTAACAGGAAGGGGAAAAGCTTTAACGTCATGCTAATCACACCTTCACCAGGAGACTTGTACATCAAACAGTTTTTACAGCACAATTTACAGACCTCTTCTGCAGCCTGTTTGGAACCCAGGTCTGTCTCATCCTTGTGAGCAGACGGGGCCTGAGAGCGGCAGGCTGGCTGGTACAAGGAATTTCCTCAGGCTCTGGGCGTAGTCCCCCACTGAGCGGTTGTAGTTCCAAAATGTGGGACTGTGACTTGGAGACACAGACTCTGGACTCCCTACAAAGAGCATCAGGTAATGACTTTATCTAATAGTTTTAAATACCTATTGGAGAAATCAACTAACAACACTAATCAAAATCATCAATGACTGACAGCAGCATCTAGAAAAAAATAATCACTGGTCTACACCTGCCTGGCTCATACACTTAAGTTACAGGTAAACAGTGCAGTTGCTAAAGCACTCATGTATTGTACCTAGTTGGCTGCGATGACTCTTCTCCTCCTCTGTGCGAAGGAACCTCTCAAGGCTTTTCAGATTGTCCATGTAGTCCTCCTTACTTCCTGGGGAGCTAAACACTGAAGGTGAGGTGCGGTATCGAGCCCTCAGACTAGATCCCTCTGCTGACCCAATGCTGCTGGGGTAGGGAGAAGAGCCAGGGGATGGGCTGTAGTTCAACACCTTAGACAGGAAACACAAAACATGGAGTCAGTAAATTTTACTTAAGTTTTCTGACACATTATATCACTGCTGGGATCAAGGTACCTTCCCAAAGGCCACTGAGGGGGAAAAGGGCCCCCCTGCACTGTTTGGGGTGGGTGGGTTGCTGAGAGGAGGGCTGTAGCCAGGTACGCAGCTGGGGGAGAACTTGGGGCTGGTGGTGGCTGGTCGAGAGGGGCTGAAACTCAGCACGCTCTGCCCCTGCAGGGGGGAAGCCTGGGCTGGAGCTGGGGTCTCCTTTTTTTCTGGCTTCTGGGGTGGAGAGGCCTGAATACCTGCAAAGGAACAGACAGTAACCATGCTTTAGAGTGTTTACATACAAGTAATAATGATCATAAAAAAGGAGAGATAAATCAAACAAGGGAAAAACTCAGCCTCACTTGTGTTCCTTAGCCCCAGGAGGAGATGCTGCTCAGGGGATACAGCAATTGTGGATGGAGACATGGTGTATTTGAAATATTTCCAGAAGTCGAAAAGAGCATTGAGGCTAAAGAGAGAGGCTAGGACCAGTTCTGATGGAGAACAGAAAAGAGGACAGTGAACACTAGACATGTGATATTAGATGAACTACAATGATGAAATAAGAGGTCTGTCTACATGTACTCTTGATAGTTAATCGTGGGTTGAGCTGTTAAAAATTTGACTTAAAAATATTTTGTGGCTGCATAACATCAGCAGACATCCTTGGAATAAATTAAAGTGTATTGGGTACTCACCAATGTACCAAATAGGCCAGTAGGTGATGTTATAGTATCGGCTCAGCAATTTCCCTGACCTGAAACAAATGTAAAAGGGACATGCGAATATCATCACATTATGTGGCAATAAGTCAGCACTACAAGACATTGTTTCTGTTTGAAGGAGAGCAGTTTGCTGAATTATGGACAACTTACATCTCAGTGTAAATCATGCCAGCGAGGGACACGTTGAGCACAGCCCAGGCAAGGACTACCTGTCGAGCCTGCTCCTCTCTCCTCATCCTCAGAGCACTGTCTATCATACTGGGCATCCCCTCCTTCGGTGGGGTCAACATGATTTTATCACACCGTTTCAGGCTAACACAAGAAGCAGAGAACAACGAGACAACATTCTTCATCTAACAACAGATTAGAAAACATTAAATCACTTCCAATTGCACACAACGCTAGCGCTCATTAGCTCGACAGGAAAGACAACTTTGTAGCATGGCAACCACTGTGCTTGACTGAAGGCTACTGGTGTAGCACTGATAGCTGAGCTTCTAGCTAAACAGTTAGCTAATATTAGCTAGCTAACAACTAAAAAGTATAGAGTTTGCAGTCAAAGTATGATTCAGTTACCTTTCCTTTCATGATATACAGAGATGCGTCAACATATTACAATAACAGGACACAAGTAAAACACAAACAGAAGCTATAAGACACACTGACAATTCCTACCACGCTAAAGTGAATGACAACTGCAGCGCTGCATAATTCGTATTTAACCGGAAGCTGCAGTACCTACTTCCGTTCGCGGTAAAAGAGCAGTTTTCGTTCACTTTTCAATAATTAAAAAAAACATTAAATAACAGTAATTATGATTAAAATAGAAAAAAAAATATTTAAAAAAATGAATCTACTTACTATGCAATAGAATACTGCAGACATTATAATCTTGTAATCAAACCAACAGTGACAGTTATGCAGTAGAAAATACCTTTAAACCTACCTACACATAAATGTGATTTAAAATGAACTATGTCAGAATATATATTGATTTTAAGAAGTTTGGCTTGAAATCTTTCATATAATCCTCAGATCTAGATTTATCTGACATTTGGACCTATATTATTTAAATATGTCACACGTAATTAGTATCTTTCACATATGACCTACAGTGAAGTGAGTCATTGAGATGGCCATTGGCCATGAGAGGGCATGTCTCTGGCGCTACCTCCATCTTTTATAATTTACTCATATGTTTTTACACTAGGGTAGTCATGTGTTGCATATAAAGACTGTTGGGTTACCTTTGATCGCAAGTGTTACAAACATTATATACTGAAAAATAATGTGGAAACAAAATAATCAAAATTTAAATTGCAACTCTAATTTAAACTCTATAATGAATAATCAATCACACACACATAAGAGCTGTAAATGTTCATTTATTTATTAGATCATTATGCAAAAGGCAGGATGGAGCTATAACATTTTCTTAACATTCTCACAATGCGGATAATGACAATAATGCCCAGATTCCAGTTTTCAAGAGGCTCTCTTCCATTCACACAGACTGGTTAAAAAAAATAATCCTGCTTTCAATAAATAAGTAACAGCACAGGCCATTTAGCAGTTAAACATAACTATGATTACGTAGCAAA
The DNA here is from genome assembly GCA_021432705.1 of Caranx ignobilis. Lineage (NCBI taxonomy): Eukaryota > Metazoa > Chordata > Actinopteri > Carangiformes > Carangidae > Caranx > Caranx ignobilis. The sequence continues at coordinate 81,535,367 of MU269990.1, read as the reverse complement.
AATATGACATGAGAGATTTTAATTGACATAATGTGCAACTCTACAAATGAATATCAAATCCTCACTCATGTTATTGAGTGAGTTGAGGAAGATAAAGGAAGTACAATGAATGATAGCTTATATGAATGTCATCAACTAATAATATTGCACAGGCCTGAGTTGAATGAAAAAGAGAGAACAGCTTTGTAGATAGACAGATCTTTAGGAGCTGGCTTTATCAGGTACAGTGCATATAGAAAGTCATCCTACCCTGCCAAAACTTTAATCTTTTGTCACATTATGCACTAGAAATTGGAAATCATCCAATCTAATGTTTTTGAGCTGTATGTACTACACAAAGAAGCCTCTTCTGAAATAAGTGCCACACTCAGTCTTGTTTGTGCTATGCAAAAAAAAAAAAAAAAAACCTGGATGATTCCTTTGCCACCCAACTCCAAGTGCCATGTTTGGTGAAACCCAAACAAAGCACACCATCCTTTACACACCATACCTACTGTGAAGCAGGGCGGTGGTAACATTATGCTGTGGGTATGTTTCTCTTCAGCAGGCACTGGGCAGTTGGTCAGGATTGTAGGGAAAATGGATGCTGCGAAGTACACCCACATTCTTGAGTGTGCCTCTGCTAGAAAGCTGAAGATGGGCAGGTCATTCACCTTCCATCATGATGATCATAAACATACCTCCAAAAGAACAGTGCAGTGGCTTAAGGGTAGGAAGGTGAATGTCCTTGAGTGGCCAAGTCAGTCCTGACTTAACTCCAATAGAAAATCTACGATGCTAGAAGAAACATGTCCAAAGAGATAAAGGGCTGTAATTAAATCAAAAGGTGGGTCTATGAAGTATTAAATCAGGGGACCGATGACTTTTCCAACTCTGTTATTCTACTTTTTGAATTTTTTTATTAATTTTCAGAACTGTCATCATTTTTTTCATTAGTTTGAAAATGAAAAAAATGGGTGAATTCATAAAAATAAAGCTGGAAAAAATTTATTTTAAATAGGTTTTGATTTCAGGCTGTATGACAAATAATCTTGCTATTTCAAAGGAGTATGAGGATTTTCTATAGGCACTGTATGAAGATTATTTTAGCAGCACTGTTACACTAGTGAGGAACTAAAAAAAAATATTTTTAGTTATTAATCATGATGTTACTATGAATTTTTGTCGCAAATGATATTTGGCAAAAACTAGAGGTAAACATCAGTATTGTGATAAAAGTAAATAAATAAAACAAGACATCTCAAGAGGCACAGTGTTGTCAATGGGGGGGTGACAGGGACTTTTCTGAGTTATATCCTCCAACATCTAAACCACAGTCTTCATTACTAGCCGAATCGACCAGTCTCTCTCCTCCTCTCCCTCCCCTGCTGCCATCCTCATCCTCCTCCTCATCCTCCTCATCTTCGACATCCTGCTCCTTACGGGACGCTCTTTCCGTCTTGGGCCCCTTGCATATCTTGAGGTGACGGGTGAGGTGGTATTTGGTGAGGAACGCTTTGTGGCATTTCTCGCAGACAAAGTCTCTGCGACCCTCGTGCGAATTCATGTGCTTCTTCAGGTGATTGGTCTTTAGGAAGTGTTTGTTGCACTTTGGGCACTGTATCCGCCGCTCACTGTGGTGGGAAATGGAAAGAATATAAAGAGGAAACATCAGTTATCAGAGACAATACATTCACTGCTACAATCAGCAAAAAACAGGCACTCCAGACATTAGTCTGCTGACATAGGTTGTTTACATTCACTTATCTAGAATACAATAAATAAGTAACATACTGTGTGTGAGAAAACATGTGCTGTTTCAGGTCATGTTTCCTGATGAAGGCCCGGTCGCAGAGGTCACATTTGAGCTTCTCTGCACCGGTGTGGATGAGCATATGTGACGCCACATGGGACTTCTGTGTGAACGACTTTTCACAAACCGTGCATCGATAGTTCTTCTGACCTGTGCATCAGAAAAGGAGTTTGAGAGTTAAGAGTGGTATCAAATATATTCTCATCTAATTTGTTTCTATCCCTGGACGTACCTGTGTGAATCTTGAGGTGCATCCTGAGGTTGCTGGGATCGCTGAAAGCCTTACTGCAGTACTCACACTTGTGAGGTTTCATTCCCACGTGCCCCATGAAGTGCACATTGAGTTTAGTGGATGTAATGAAAGCCCGTGAACACATGCTGCATTTGAATTTTTTCTCCCGCACGTGGCCCTGACCTTTTGCTCTGGAGGTGACGTTATTAGAGTTTGTATTGCTGCTGCCCCCACTGCTGCTGTTGTCACTGTTCATTTGTCCTGCAGCGTGGGCGTGGCAGGGCCACGGCGAAGAGGAGGAGCTCGAGGTCCCATTGGTCATCTTCTCTTCCTGGTGAGCGTGTTGCTGTTGCTGCGGCTGTTGCTCTTGTTGCTGCTGCTGTTGCTGTGACTGTTGTTGTTGCTGTTGTTGCTGTGAGTGGTCCTGATGTGACGGGCTGTGGCTGTGTGGAGGCTGGTTATGGCTGTGGTTGCTGTTATGGCTGTTGAGATGAGACTTGAGCTCTGAGAAGGAAGAGCACTCCTTGCCACACTGGCAGATCTGCCCCTCAGGCACCTGGGGAACACCTGTCGAGATAGAGTGTTTTACAGATTACAGATTACCATGTCAGAGGTGAGGGTACTTCAAAATCACAGCTACTCATCTGTCGTCTCACCCATCATCCTGCTGTAGTCTCTGCTATAATAAAAGAGCAGCTCCTGGTCTGGGTGGATCTCTGTGGTTGTACAGAAGAACAGTTTGCCATTGGCAGGGTAGGCCACCAGGTTCTGCTCCTCGCGACTCCTAAATATTCACAACAAATAAAATGCTTTTAATTAACTTATTGGCTGGAATAAAACTATGTGGAAATTATTAGACAAGAAACTGAACAAAACTGTCACATCATATTCTTTCTCAGCTGCACACACGTTGCTCTAAACACCTCTTCTACGACCACTGCTGCTGCTCTGCGTCTTACCTCGCCTTGCGGACAAACATCATCCAGTTGCATTCGTTCTCATCTGTTGTCACGATGTAGAACTCCAGCACGTTGTTGTGATACATCTGTGACAGAGAAAATGGCTCATTGTCTTCCTATTTACTTCGTATGGGTTTTCTACCAAATACACTCACTAGTCACTAGTCACTCTAAAACTAATGCACTGACCTTCCATAGCTGAGGCGTGTCCTTTTCTGGCCAATTAGACAGATCCACATTGCTACAGTGCTGGCCAACCATTGGTCCAAAACAGGTCCTTGGAGGAATGACATCCCGTGCAAATACTCCTACAGTAAACACATTTCGCAAGAAACTTGAATCTAGTGGACTTATTTGTGTACCTGTGCATGCTATAGAATTTTTTAATATGTTAATCTCCTTAAAAAAGGCACCAATAAATAACAAGATTATTTGTGCTTCCATACTCAAACCATGTGCCTCCACCAAGATAAACAATGACAGAACACTGTCAGATAGACATGACTCTCTCACCAAGTGGTTCATCGGCCACTGAGATACGCAGGCACAGTGGTCGTGGCAGAGAGAGGCGAGCACGGCTTTGGATGGGCGTGTCAGGGATGAAGGTGACTGGGCCATGCTCTGGGCAGTCTGAGGTATATGAGCGCTCACACAGTGTGCACCCTGGTAGACACACAGCCAGAACGAAATGTACTCAGATTCTTTAATAATGTCAAGGTCCTGCTTGTTGGAGTTAATTTCCCTTTAGCAAATAAAGGTATTTTCCAAAGCTTTATAACTATATGATGACTTCTCAAAAATAAATATGACTTTAAAGTGCACTAGTGTATCCACTGCAGTTATTAAACATTTGAAATAATTGAAATACAGACTTACAGATGGTGTAGGCAGTGACCATGTTCTCCTTGTTGGATGTAGAATCCTCGAGTTGTAAGGTGGAGTTTACCAGTACCAGGTTGTTTTCTGGCCCCAGAGACACTTCTGCAGTGATGGGGGAAACATTTACCGCCTCCAGCCCCATCCCAGAGTGTCCATGGAGAGGTACTGGCTCCAGCTGGCCCTGACTGGCCATGGAGCCAGCCAGCACCACACTGACAACTCCTGAGTTCAGCTCCCCATTCGAGTGGAGCTGCTCCCCAAGTCCTCCTGCTCCTCCTCCTCCAGCGTTTCCAACTCGGCCCCCCATATGATCTGGCTCCATAACCACTGGTAGTTCAAGTACAGGGGGCCCATGGAGGGGCAACACCCCACCAGATGAGTCCACACCAGTCAAGCCCTCATGTGTTTGAGGCTGCCTTCCTCCGCCAAGCTGCTGCTGGGTATCAGATACCGCCACAACCCCGACACCATCCATGGTGGCTAACTCCTCTCCCATCCTGTCAGGGGACATGGGGCTGCTGACACGTGACTCCATGGCCAATCCTGTGGAATCCAGTTCATGAGCACCGGGCTGGTGAAGGTCTCCCTGCCCACTGACCTGCCTGGAGTCCATAGCCACCAGGCCCTGTTCCAGCGGGCCTCCTGGGCCACTGTAGGGGTCCAGACCTGATGGATTGCTGCTGGCCACAGACAGGGTCCCATCCATGTTAAGGCTGCTAGGATGAATGTATTGAGGTGGTGGACGGTCTGCCAGGTAAGACAAGATACCTGCAGAGCAAAGAGAGGATGAGGATGTGTGACTTTTTCCAGAGCTGAAAGCAAAAGTAAACAAGCATCTACAAACTACAAAAACACAACTACATGCTTTATATATTTCAGCAGAAATTACATATGTCACACACAGAACCTCACCTGGCAGTATGTGTCGGAAGTAGCTGCTCTCCAGGTGGGGGTATGGAGGGGGTGGCAAGGAGTAGTTCCTCTCTGGCAGGCTGCACATCACTCCTCTGTCACTCAGGGGACCCATGGGGAGCATCAGTGAGAGAGCAGAAGGGAGGGAGCCAAGGGAAGGACCCAGGCTGGGGATGGCCACCGGCATGCCTTAAACATAATTCCCATGAACAGATGAATGAGGGCTGGAGACTACTGTGCAGAATACCGTGTAGTGAAGAATGTGATGCACTGGTGAAAAGGCTAGCACTTTGTTATGTAGCCAAGAGACACACATTACAAATGTTAGAGCCCAGCTGTCATCTAAAAAAAGCAATACCCGAACAGATCAATACATGATCTAGTTGTTGTGTGCCACAAACAGATAGTACTACAACCACTTAACAAGTCAAGCTAAGTCTTTACATATATAATTAGGATAAACACTGTAGCAGCAGTTTAATCTAGTAACTTTCCCAGCTTGACCAAACAAGCCTGGGGAAGCCCTCCATACCTGGGGTGGGGATGGGGTTGTGTGTGGGTGAGGTGGGCAGACCCAGGTGGCTGGCAGTCACTGAGGGCACAGTGAGCTGATCCATGCCCACAGGACTCAGGTTCATGTCATTCATCCTGGCGAGACAACATCAGCACATAGCAAAGCTGTGAGGACGAGAACTGATGCCCCCTGACTGGTACAGGAGATTATTGTCAGCGTTTACAAAGGAAATGCTGAATATTCAGCGTTTAACATGATGCACACAAAGAATTAGCCACATTAGCTTACCTGAACTCAACAACTGCCCATCAGTATCCGTATCCTGTTGAAAGGTGCTTTTCTATATCTCTCCCTGTTGGCATGAAAACAACTTAAATGCAGTCTTGAAAAGTGTTTGGCACTATTTCTCAAACGTTCAAAAACAGGAGTTAACGAGGTGTTGGTTGCAGCAAGAAAGCGAAAACATTAACCAGTTTGTCACACTGCTAACGTTAGCCTTGCTAACTTACGTCTCTATACATGGTTTAGACAGACAGTAGTCAGAGGTTTGAGTTTGGAGAAAGTGCGTATATTCCTCGACAGAGGCGAAGATGTAGCTTCATGGCAGGAATATTAATCATTTGAGAGGGAAGATGCCTTAAAAACAACCACATACCAGCACAATACCTCCATGAACGGGGCCATGGCAGCGTACCACTCCGCCGCGCATGCGCAGTACCTGGTTGGTCAGACTGATCTCAGGTCGGTTTCTCCGCTATCCTCTCCAGACTGCTGAAGCTCTCAGGGGGCACAGGTCTTTATCATAGGCTATTTGTGAATTGAAATACCTACATAAAAAATGAACGTTAAGGTGATTTTTTTTAAGTGCTAATCACATAAATAAACATTAATAAAGAAGTCATGTCAAACAGATCAATACTGTGATTTATGTGGTTATTAAAGGGGCCACGACGACTACCAATACTAATTAAATAAAAAAAAAAAAAAAAAAAATCTCAGCAGGCAAAGTTCAAATAATCAACCTACTGAACTGGGATCAGATACACTACTAACATCATTTGTTGGCATCAGTCAAGCCAGTTGTTAGAAACGCGAAAAATGTCTCTGTCCTGATGTTGAGAGCTCCCCCATCGTCTCAGCGGAAGGAAGAAAACATTACGTAAACATTTTTTTTTTTAATCTTTATAGAAAAGCTTCATGTCTGCATCCCCGCCCCGGATCACACCCACCTTGACTTTGGCCTCAAAACCCCACAGACAAGCTGTCACTGACTTGACATGTTCAGACCGAGGACAGTCGACTTCTAGAAGGCCACAGTCATATCTAACCTAAAAGTGGCGACTCTTTGACAAAGAGGAGATGACTGTGAGGAGGCTCTGACAGGGTGAGTGGAGATGCTTGTGATTTGGTGCAGACTTATTTGCACACATCTCATATTTGCTTAATTCTTTAAAATGAAAGTGGGTCATATTTATTTATTGTTTTTTTTTTTTTATTGTAGAAAGATGTCTTATCACAGTAAGGAGTTGATGGAGCATATAAACTATGTTCCTCCGCTGGCTCTCCACGGCATCTCCATGGACGAGAGCGGAGCGCACTACAAAGATGCGCTCCGACTCGGATTGCCCTTCCACCTAGAAGCTGCCTACCTGGACCCTGTGCACGGCCACATGCTGCCCTACAGACGGCTCTCATATTTCCCCTTTCACGGACCCCTCGGTGTGTGCGATTATTCCTTCGAGCCCGCGTTTATCCGGAAGAGGAACGAGAGGGAGCGACACCGGGTGCGCTGCGTAAACGAGGGTTACGCGCGGCTCAGGGAGCATCTGCCGCAGGAGTTTGAGGACAAGCGGCTCAGCAAAGTGGAGACTCTGCGAGCGGCTATTGACTACATCAAACACCTGCAAAGCCTGCTGGACTTGAACGTGTCCGGGATGGAGATGTCCCTCGGAGACGCGCGCAACCGTGCGCCGCTGCAGCAGAGGACAGAGTGCAACAGTGATGGAGAATCCAAAACTGGGCTCAGCGACAGTGGTGAAATGGTTTACTAGTGCTCACTCTTTCTCTCTCGTTCTTTGCATGGCTGAATGTGACTTAAACGGCACTTCATCGCAATTAAGTGCGATTATAAGGACAAAACTGAATGAAAACAAAACAAGAAACAGTAAAGAAACGACTGTAGCCAGACAACATTTAATGTGTCTCACTGTCTCTGTGCATTGGGCACAGTTTGTTTACATGCAGGCAAGCAGGAAAATAATGGACATCAGAGGCAAACATAACAATACTTCATTCATGGCCTTTTGAAATAATAATGAAGTTGAGATTTTAATCAAAGATGTTTTTGATTTGGTGGTTACGTGCCTCATGATGATCATCAGCAAAGTCACTGACTATCTCAGTTTACTGACCAACACATTCTATCAGTCAGCAAACTCACAGCCAAAAATCATGTTTGACAGTGTGTGATGCTGAGATTTAATAACACTGGAGTACTGTACATCAAAAACTGTCAATACAAGTATCAGGGCGAAGTCTTTTGTTTGCAGGGAAACCTCACACTGAAAGTGAATTCAGTCAGTGTACATAGCCATTATTTGGAAATCATTGTATTCATTGTATTAAACTATTGTGAAAAACCTATAATTATTGACTCTGTTTCAATGCAAATTAACATTGGAAAGGGGTTTCAACAATAATAAGTTCTGCATAATGCAACTTTAATATCTCATCGGTGCAGTCCAGCAGTGACATGTTATAAAAATCACAAATATATTTGTTATAACTCATTTAAGTAGAAAGATTGTCGTCTTAGATCATCTGAAAGCACTCTTCTGATGTGACATGAGTTGGATGCATGTGCTTCTTTCACACTAAATGATTCACAAATTCTGTGTTTGACTTAATATTTTAGATGCACTACTGCTGTGAAATCAGAAAACCTACTGTAATGTGGAGGATATGACCTTGGTTATAGTTTCTATCTGTGCCATAGAGGCCTTTTTCTTTTATCGTCTAACTGAGATTCAGAGCTACTTAAATGTAATGCAGCAGTGACATTTTAAACCACACGTGTCCTTTCATAAGTCTCTCTTCACATTGTTTTTTCAGCTATACCTGAGTGCTCTTCAAAGACCGCCTACTTATTGTACTATCTCAGGGTCCCCAGGAAGTTTTTCTCTCTTAATAGCTTAAGGAATGCATTTATCAGGGAGCCCTCAGCCTCATGAGAGGAGCCCCCACAAACACCTAATTTCCATCCTATTTGCGTGTTTATGCTTCCCACCTCCGCTGACCTGCACGGAAACCGCTCGCATTTTCTGACTCACACTAATACCAAAACCACAAATTATAGAAAAAAAGGTAAACATGATATTGTATACAAGTAAAAGGGATGTGGAGAGACCAGCAGAGTGCTGCTCAAGTGAACCGTGTTAGCATGGAAGAATGGCATTGACAGGCATGAAGGCATGACAAACCCTCAGCGAGAGGTGTTTGGCTGTGGAGTTGGTGAATTAGACCCAATAATTAGCCAAGTGCTGGTACCCTGGGCTTGATGGTTCAGTGGCAGTGAAGATAGGGAACATGAAGCTACTTAAATGAAAGCCTTTGCCATAATGGATGTTTTCTTTCCTGATGCACACAGGCTGATTCTAATCGCACCCCTCAACAGATTCCTTGCAGGCATAGCTCCACTTTTACTGGAAGAGTTGTTGCTAATGCATGCATGTGATTTAATACAGAAGACAGAGGGATGGTTTATAATTTTGGGGAATTATTGCAATTTTAAATCCAATTTATCTCTGGATTTACTTCACTTTTGGTTAACGCTCCAGGACTATCAGTTTCGTGAATCTGTTGCAACATTCGCCTGCACAAAACCTGAAACACAACAACAGATACTACAGAGTGCCCTCATGCTGCAAACGGTCTTCCCTGCATTCTGTTTACCTTCTCCCATAGTGACTATAAATTCAGGTGAACAACAACATCTCCTCCAGCCACACAGGCAGAGACACAGGGCCACCATGTGCCCCAGGGTAAACACCCACTTGTGGACAATGACAGCACAATCACTTATATGAACGGTCACACAAAACATTCAGGATATGAAATGTGAAAAATGAAAACAAGCCAAAAGTAAAAAGTTGAATAATTAAGCAAAGCGGAAAACACCTCTGTGGGTGTCAGACACAGATTTGGGTTCTATATTAAGTCTGCTAATGGTTTCTTTGTGTGCAAAACTACCTATTTGTGCAGGGAGGGAGAGAAAAATTCCTGCAAACAAGCACGATGACTGGGCAAGATAAAGTTTATCAGATGAAGTAAGATCAGTGCAGGACCACCGGGAAAGGTTGCTACTACGTGTCGAGACAGAGAGCCCTCATGCACTGACGGAAACGGAAGAAGAGGTAGTTACAGGGCATGCAGGGATGCTGGGTTTTCCTCTGTTTGCTGCAGAAATGCTCAAACACTCACGTCACCAAGACATCATTTCATTTTGAAGGCAAAAATTCTGCATCAATCCTAACATATCTATAAATGGTATGTTGATCAAACTGTTGCAGTCAGGTTTGATGACAGCAAGAGTGGCATGTCAGTCAAGTTGTTCGGCAGCAGCGTATCAGAAGAACTGGTTTGTGGAACAGGAAAAACACAGAAACCTGTGTTGCATCATTAACTGTAATTTATTCACTTAAATACATATTTACAAGCAGTTGGAAAGTATCCAGTGTGTGATATTGAGGGAACTGTGAGTTTGTATGGCAGCAGATGTGTATTTATGTGCATGAGTGCTGATGGTCAGTTGGTCTGCAGTTCATTGAGCTCTTCAAGGAGAGCATCTTTCTCCAGCTCTAACATGGAGATCTGACGATTTTTGTCACTCACCTCCTGTCAAGGACAGAAAAATGAGGCCAAATATCACATGCAAAGTAAAAGTCAGAGAACATGTAAAGATTTAAGGACAAAAACATACACTCTATAGCTGTAACAGCAGAAATGGGTGCAAAATAGGGATTTAAATCCTCATCATGATGCCTTTACAGATGTGTACGAACAAATAAAATAGGTAATTTACCTGAGTCAGTATTGAGTTGTGCCACCGGAGGTCGCTGTCTGCCACTGTTTCAAGCAGAGATGGGTTGATGCTGCTCAAGACATTGGGCTCAGTCATCACAGAGCCCAGAGAGCCATTGACCCGCTGGATGCGAGACCTGAGGAGGCAGGACTGAGCCTGAAAAGAGACGAAAGTCAGAAACACCACTAGTGACAGTATCAATTTCTAGATCTAGTGACAAAATGCATTGTTCCTAATGCAGCTTCCATGAATGCACCTGGGTAACAAACTGTCATCCATGTTTCCTCCACAAAACAGGTGTTCAGTTTGTCATTGGTCTCCAAGTCATCGTCAGTGTGATGTTAAACTTTTCCTGAGGAGCTTCGATTTGGTCTCAGTTTTCCTAAAACACCCTTGTGTTTCTAAAAATTACATTTCCTAGAATACCTTTCAGTGACTGTCAGTGGGTGTATGGGAGAAACATCAGGGGTAATGTTGCTCTTGTACCTCAGCTGCGCCTCCAGACCCACTCCTGGTCTCAACGTTGTCCTGCCTGACTCGGTTCTCCTCCAGCTGCTGGAGGTACCAGAGACGGGCCTTCTCCACGATCTCCAGACCAGACCACAGAGCGTCCTTCTCCCTCTCTAGATCCTTCAGGCGCTTAATCTGAAACAAGAGGAACACAGCTACATCAGGTACAAAGTCCTTGAATTATGTTCCCATCACCACCACACTCAACTGGTTTATGACAATATTTTACTTTCTAATGATGCAAGCATGACATCCCCTATTTGAGTTTGCCTGTGGACTCTCAGATTTCCACTCTGATGGAGTAAGAAGGCAGAAATATGAAGCCTGGTGATGATCAACCTAGTTTGATTGTGTTTTTATATGTGTATTTTGCTGGCTAACACACCTGACCACCAACAACATGCCCATCCGTCTGATATAAAGCAACATGACTGGCACAGTGCTGCCTGTTGTCTTCCAGAGGCCCCAAGGCTTTGTCCCTCAGCAGAGCCAATCTACAGAGCAGCAGGAGGCCTGTGGCTCTATTGTCCCCACTCAGATGGATGTCATGCACTTTAAATAGACTCACAGAGAGGTCTGTTACAGCAGCCAGGGAGTCATAATACGTAATGGTGATGATGATCCACCTGTGGGATCACGAGGTCAGGATAATGATTACACCAATCAGCAATGAGCTAAAACACATGACACCATTACATCACCTTTATTTAACATTAATTCAACCAGGTAATTAACACATGGAGATCCAAGATCTGTTTTGCAAGGGTGACCTGGTCAGTCCCATTGGAGGACTTTTCTTATTGTTATATACCAGCTATAAAACAATCTGTTCTCAGTGTTTGTTTTTCGTCAGTTAATGTTTCACAACTCTTTTCTGTGATCATAGATTTACAGTCAGTGGAAACCTGCTTATATCAAGCCTTTAACAGGAAACTGTGAGGAGCAGACATGACATGTGGGAATGTGTCAGTGGGACGGCTGCAGCTGTGCTACATTCAAAACAACACATGGACAGGAAGGGAAAACCTGAGTGGATCTGCAAAATCTAATTCAAGATGTGTCCGTTTGTGCTGTTATTTTAATAATAAAAAGATTCTGCATTTAAATGTGATCGCTTTCAGGCCAGCAAAAAGTTGAATCAATCATTCAGTATTTTCACTGGCAGATTTCTTTTATTATTAATGTGGAAAAGACTTTGAAACAGAGTTACGTGAAACAGAAACTACCATATTAGAAACCTAAATTAAAAAAAGGAGTGAAATAAACAATTTAAAATAATAATAATAATGAGCCCTGATCAACACATATTACAGCCCTGTGTTTTTGCACTTGGAGCTCTTTGACACTCCTCCCCACCAGCTTGTACTCACTTGCTTGTACTTAGAGTGAACTGTGTACATGTGTGGATTTGCTTTGAATGTTGTCATTCTGCCCAAATCTACCACAAAAACACATGTTGCTCAAAACTTTCTGAAACCTAAAGGCACACAAACCTTGCTCGGTGATTGTTTTTGTTTCCCTCTCAGTATCAGTTCAATTTGAAGTATAAAATTTTGGACAAACATGGTCTGTTCATAACAGACAGACAAGGCCGTGCAAACATACTGGATGTGACAAACTGAATAATGACACATAGGTACTCAGAAGAAGCACTCACGCACTCATACTCAAGAAGAAGTGAGTGATTAAAACCAGAACCACACACACACACACCATCACCCTCTTCATCCTCACCCATAGGTAGAAGCGGAGTGCGTCCAGGCTGTAGAGGCTGGTCTTGAGCGGGATGATCAACACGGTGTAGGAGCCAGAGCCGGAGGGATGACAGGCCATGGAGAGGAGAGGAGATCAGTCAACTGACAGCTGCTACTGCCCCATACAGCTGACTGGCTGGACGACAAACAACAAATCACAGCTCGCTAGTGGCTGACTCTGAATAACACCACAGGGAGAGAATGAGTGTACGAGGCAGATGGAAGGCAGGGGAGGGAGGAAAAAAAAAAAAACAGCAGCACAGACAACATGGTGCCCCCAGGGCGAGGTAATGAAAAATTCCACATGTCACTGCCATGACTGGTTAATCGACATACAGTGACACACTCAGAGAGAGAGAGAGAGAGAGAGAGAGAGAGAACTAATAGTTGATGATCAAATAAAAAAGAATGGAAAACATAGTGAGACATGTGAAAATGAATCTGTAGATGGGAGATTTGAGGAGATATGATTGTGATGAGACAGTTGTCAGCACCTGTCACTCATCGCCGTCGGCTTAAAAAAAACAAATTTCACCCTAAATCTCAGCTTCAGAGAAGGAAGGGAGGAAAACAACTTGAGCTTCACAAGCTCTAGCAGAGGTTTCCAGCTCAAGGACTGGCACTTTTTCTAAGAATCCTGTCATCCCTCGACTGAAGTGGAAACTTGACATTCCTCTGTAGGTGCTGCTGAATGAAAGCAGAGTGCATGTGATTATTTTCTCCTTCAGTTTCAGGTGAACTCTCCTCTTGTTCCAACATGTTCCCAGGAATGTGACATAACCTGGGGACGAGAGATCACGCAATCGCCACGAGCACACAGGGGTGGAGTGGTGCATGCCGGTGGACATTATATCAACTGAGAATAGATGTTACAGAAAACAGTAAACAGGCCGGTGCTGCTGTGTTTGTGAAAGCAGAGCAGGATGGACCCAGGGTGGAGTGCTAATGGATTACAGCCACAGTGCATCGACATTAACATCGTTACTGTCAGCGCTCACACGTTCAGTTGGTCAGATCCAGCAGAGAAAATCAGTGGCACATGTTTTCTTTTATTACCGCCTCAGGCCAAACTGGGCTGTTAGACCCTGTGGATGGACAGAAACCCACACTCATTTTAGTCCACTGTGATCTATAAAGGAAGAATATGAAGCTTCATGTTAATAAATGACTTCGACATATTTCATCAGGTGAAAAACTCCAAAACTAAAATCCACATTGCAGAAAACATGTCACTGTCACGCATGTGTTATTATTAGACTGTTCATCCTGATGTATTGATGTGTAAACAATGCACACAGTGACTTCTAACCTAAGGTCAGGCCTCTTCACAGCAGCCGTGAGATGAACAATCGAGCTGGAAAGAAGAAAAAAAAACAAAACTTTTTTTTTTTTTTTTTATAAATGGATAACAAACCAAGCAGACTGAGCACCACTGAGTTTACCCATTAACATGTATGTTCTTTTTTTTTTTTTGCTTGTTTTTCTTCAATGAAATATGTTCATTTTAAAAATATAGACAGAGATGAGACGAGACGAGATAACATAACTTCATCTAGTTTTATATTATTAATCAAAGAATAATAATGTAAAACAGTATTAAATTAAATATAACAAACCACAAGACAACAGCAGCAGTTGAGTGATATTACACAGCCACTGAGTTGAGTCATTGCACATGGTGAATTGTCCTTAAGTTTCCATCGCTGCTCTGGGAACAAGTGACATGAACATCTGTATTTTTAAAACAGTGAGCGATATCTTTCCTCTGAGAGCACATTAACATTATTATTTCCCTTTATAGGTTCTAGTTCATTTAACACTAAGGCCTCACTAAGCGTAGCCTCAGGGATGACTCTGCTCAAGAGCTGTTAACATGTGAGTGTTGATTTAGGATTAAAAGGGAACTTGATTAATTCTGACCTGAGTCTCCGAAGGTTGAAAGGTGGTGGATGTTAACCAGACAGGCAAGTTTTACAAAGACAGGGATGAGTTGGATTATGGGAAATATAAGGGGGGATAATATCAGAGATAAAAAAAAAAAAAAGGGACACGTCAGCCTCTGCTGTTTCTGACCGTTCCTTTGTCTACTGTGTGGCGTCGAACTGATGGGAGCTAAAGTAATGGAGTCTTCTTTTAAGCTACTGGCAGGGCAGCTATCCATAGAGTTTAGATTGTGTTATGATTGCTCTCTGGGTGTGTCTGTTCCTCCTGACAGGAGGCACCCCAACACACCTCCTTGTTTGGCAGCACACAGGGCTCCTCCCTGTTTGACAGTGCACAGAGTTCCTCCCTGTTAATCTGGGGCTCCTCCCATAGATCACACCTAGATTATCACACCACTGTGCCTTTAAAAAAAACAAAACAAAAAAACCCCAACAACACCCAACATAAATCATCATCATCTGTCTGTGGCTCTTCCTTATCTCCTGCTCTCAGGCACATCTTTACTCACCAGCAGAGGGAGCTGTGCTCCCTCTGGATGCTGAGACTCATATGAACAGCTGACATTTTGTGACTGCTGATATTCTCATTAGAGCATGAAGCTGAAGCTTTTAAAAAACACCAGATGGCACTAGACAATGAAGATCCAGAGCACTGAGACTTCTCCAGAAGTATGTCAACTATTTTCAGCTTCTCTATACTCTCTGCTCTGATGTGCTTTTGTTATTCTTACTTGCATAAGGAACGATATGCTCCAGTAATAGTGCTGATAACATGCTTTTTGTGCTGTAGTGTTTGTAGCCTACAATGCATTGGTAAAAAATACAAAAAAACTACACAAATTAAACATGCTTAAGAATCCATAAGCTTTATCTCACTCACAAATAAGATGTTAATAAATAACATTTGCACTGTTACTCCCTTGTTGACAATAGAAGCTGTATGTCTGTGCACACAGGTCACAAGCTGAGGCCACGACAACACTCAAACCAAAACATGGGATTAGGCTCCTAATGCCCCAGCATCCCCGAGATAAAGCCTGAGGGGACCCCATGACCCTGTGCTATATCATGAACCACGTGACAGTCACCAGGAAATAGCCTTAAGCTGTAAATGAGCTCATGACTTGATGGACACTAGCAAATTAGGTGTTTTCTCACTTTTTGACTTTTGTAGCGGTGGGGGGTAACACACAGAGACAGATTTAAAGTTCACGTTCCAGACGCTAACCCACTTCAAAGTTAAGTCTCACTTCTTTCGGCTCTGTTTTTGCCTGCTATCACGTGCAGATGCAACAAGCACATTCACATGGTGAGCTTCCTTTGTGGGGCCCCCCACCGAGGAGGAAGTCCACCACATCATCACACAAAAAGTGTAAATATATTACACGCGTGTTCACATTGGCGGGATATTAAAGTTTACTTTCGAGTCTTAAATACACACACGGTAATACACGTATACACACATTGCGCATCACCCGTTTCCCCTGTACTAACTCTTCTTAGTCACTACCACTACTTTGTGGCTGAGAGTGGGGTGTTTGTTGCTTCCTGTCTCACTCGTTCATACTCATACACACTTTCACACACAAATATTTACTCTCTTGCTGTCACTTCTACTTTCACGCACGATCTTTAAATTTACAAAGAATGAAAATGACACACAGGTGCAGTGTCCCAGCAGCTGGAATGGTATGTACCTACAGGGTCACCTACTTCTCCTTGTGATACAAAGTAGTTTAGTCTCATTCTCTTCTCTCTCTCTTTCTGCATACAGCACTGCAAAACAGAGCTGAAGAGGCTCTGCCAGGTAGAATTGAAACATTATTCCAGGCCAAAAGAGGCCAGGCACTCCTTTCGCCTCTCCAGCCCATGCCAGCTCTGGCCACTCCAGGCTCACTGTTCCAGATCATAGCTCCCAGGAATTTTATCCAGATACACACACACACACACACACACACACACACACACACACAAACTCCTTCATAGGAATGAAAGAATTGCATCTCTTGTTTGTCTCTCGAGGGGCCTCATTAGAGAGTTAGAGTGACACTCGCCTCCTTGTCCGGAGACCAGATCCAGTAAAACAAATCGTATTGCAGAAAGATGTGGTCATTAGATAACTCACTCCTTGAAATTACTGGAGATATTGAAGTCAAAAGATGTTATTTCTTCAGGCTAAACCAGGCTGGTTTTTCATGTAAAGCATAAATGGGACACACCAAACTCTAACCGACAGACGTGACACAGAGGTCCAGTGTAGGTTCTCAGTGCAGCTGAAATAAATCAGGAGGTTTGTGAGCTGACCGGCTTGATAGCAACTACACAGTGAAAAATAGTAGTGGTTGAATTTGGCAAGCTGCAAGACTGTGTCTGAACAAAATAGGTTAGCATGTTGGCTAACCTCGTCTCGAAGTTGGTTTTTCAATGGGTTTTTGGTTATGTGCCTCATATGGGGTCAGCTCGACAAATTCATTCTTGTTTTATTCTCAGATACAAAATAAGTCATTTACATGTGTTAAAAAAAAGTGAACGCTATAACAAGTGGCTGAATAAAATTAAAAAGTGATCTACACATCAGTCCGCCTTTACAGCCTTGTGTTCACACCTTGTGCTTAATTACTAACTTTCTAAAGTGACAGGCTGCTGTAGAGGAGCTTTGCACTATAGTGGTCACAATGAATTCATACAACCATGATGTGTTTATAGCCTGACATTAGCTTTTTACTTCTTGTGACTGTATCTAAGATACTAAAATCACAGAAGCAGTGATTATAAGATTATCTTACAGAACTAAACGTGCAGAGCTCATTTTCCCCCATAGTTTTTTGTTGAGGCAGTTGGGTGATGCTAACTTTCCAGGTTGGGAAAAAAAAAATCACAGCGCAATGAGCGACTGTGTATCAGACTCTGGATGCTTCTTAGAAAACAACTTCTTAGTCTTTTGAAGGGATTTTAAAGCTACAAGACCACAGACAGTTTACAGTTCAGTTCAGTACAGTTCAGTTCGGCGAAATCCCCAGAGGGGAAATAAAAGTGGTTGTGGTAAACAGCCAAATACACATGCATGTTGAAGCAGAAGTGAGAACACCATCTAGGGACAGTACAGCAGTGTTAGGCGAGGAGAGCTTTAGTCATCCCTGTGGTATCCCTCACATCACAGACTGGCCCGGCTGGTAAACATGCACGTGCTGTGTTCAGTTCACTGGTGTCACATGGATCCAGGTCACTGAACTTTCTAACATTTCCATTTGACTGCTTTGTTAGAGCCACCGGTTTTCATCATATTTTTTACTTAAAAAGACAAAGAGATCTTTTATCAGAGAGACACATGACATGTTTTTTTTTTCCTCTTTCTCCATATATTCTTTTCCTGACAGGTTCAGGCAGTCAGACAAAGCACACTACTGCATACCTTGGAAATTGTACCTAAGCCCAGCTGGCCCTGTTACCACACCGTGGGCTCCCCCCTCCCCAGCACAAGGACTCCGAATACCAGCTCCCCCTGAAACTCGGAGGCCTCTTCTTTTCTCCCCTCCGTCTTCCTTCCTCACCTTCCTTCTCCTTTCAACATCTGGATAAAGCCTCACTGCAATCACTGTCAAAATTCAGTAAACCTGCTATCTACAAGATCACAATCAGACTTCTTGTGACACATTCTGCACTTTCTCCACGACACCAGAAGTGACAGATAAGGCCGGCTGCCAGGCGTGCATGCAGATTTCCCACCTGATAGTCACAGGTGCTGAACTGAATGAGTATTGAAGTATCAGATTTCCCATGTAAACAGCCAATTTGATCGTATACATAAAGACTCCTGCTCTGCATTCTTACAATAAAAAGCAGCAACATCAACGTTCTTGTCTACAGGCCGAGCAACAGTCACACGCACATACACTTCTCTCTCTCTCTCTCTCTCTCGCTTCAGCGCACTCCTTTGCGTGCTCGCTCGCTGCCTCATTCATTTACCCCTTTGCCCAGCCAGTCACGCACACACATCCAAACTCACAAATATATTCCATGCCCACTCCTTCTCTTTGCCTCCCTCCCTCCCTCTCTCTCTCTCTCTCTCTCTCTCTCTCTCTCTTTCCCACAAACACACATATTGTCACGCTCACGCACAGCCCAACACTATGCGGCCGGGGCCAGATGTAAACCAGATGTTGCCCAGATGTAGATAAGGGGTGAAAACACATCAGCTGAAGTGCACCACCTTTTCACCTCAGCTGCACGGAGCAGAAACAGACGGCCCTGCTGATGTCCTGAATGGCACATACAGTATCACATACGGAGCTGTGGTTATTAGTGTCATTCCTGCACTTGTTTACATGATACTGCGTTGAAAATAAAAAACAGATAAAGTTTCATTTGGACGCAGCATTTCATGCGCTCTGTCTTTGTCTTGCTTTAACTTCGTCTCAAAGTCACTCCAGCGAGGTCAGAACAAGTTCCTCCCAGACACATATTGAGGGACAAAAACAAAGGATCAATTTACACACACCTCGCACCGCCCTTAAATCCCTCCCTCCGCCCTCCTCCTCCTCCTCTCCCCATGCCCACAAACACACTCTGCAAAAACAATATTTTAAAGCACAAGATGTTATCACCTCAAACCGCAGGCTGCACTGACAAGAACAAGACGTGCTTTACATCTGCAGGTAAACGCACAAACGGAATATACTTGCACTTGAATGCTCATATAGACCACCACTGCTTAAAGAAAACAAATCTGTATGTTACACCAGCAACCCCCCCCCCACCCCCAAAAGGCAAGACCCCTGAGGACCCCCCCCAAAGCAAACACAGTGAGTCAGGGTCTCCTTGGGCATATTTCATCTTAAACCCGTTCACCCTGACACGCAAGCTCCCCCCGGTGAACCCCTGACAATATCCAGCTGCCAGTGAGCGGCCTCGCTCTCCCTGCACCCCAAATTTCAGGCGGCCCTCTCCAAACACACACACACACTCTCTCTCTCTCTCTTTCTCTTACACACATACACTTATGAAATCAGAGCACAGTTCCCTCCTCCTCCATCATCCTCCCCTCCTCCCCCCACAGCCCCACCTGTGGCCTCCACAGCTGGGCGAACGCTCTCATGGAAACACCTCCCACTTTTAAGTGGAGAGTACATAGACGCGCTTGTAACTTCATTTTTGCTTCTCGATGTATCTTCAGTTACTCCCCCACCTCCGCTCACAAAGTACAAACTTCCAAATATAGTGTACACCCCAGGGATCATTCGTGTGGTGATAAGAAAACAAGCATAAACAGTTGACCCTAACCCCCTCGGCTTGTACTGTACTTCTCCAAATCAAAGTTTACTGAGATCAGTTCATTTTCCATAGTCCCACTGCACATGAAGTGTCCTCTGCACGGTTACAGCCTACAGGTATACTTCACTACAGTTATGCATAATGTGTGTTTGCTTAGATCTGTATCTTCTGTATGAATATTTGCATGTGCATGTCAGCAACAAAGCATGAGCGACTTTGTGGGGATAACACGTTTGGAGCTTGTGACATAAATCAGCACATGAGAGACCATTCATCTCTCAAAACCCGCAGTTAGCAGGCAGCTCTGAAAGCCTGCCTCACTGATGACACACGCTCTTATTTTCTCTTTTATGCGCTTTAATTTGGTTTCTCTCTTCCTGTAATTCTCTGTCACTTCGCCACGCTTCTACAGAAAGTCTCTCTTACGGCTTCAGGCTCGCAATTTGTTGTGGTGTGTCGGGTAAATTCTGATTGACGTAAACAATCTACAGTCTGTGGCGAGCCTCTTCTCAGTATTTGCTTCCGCAAGTGAGGGGCAGGAGGATGTGGAAAGCCCCATACTGCACCTGCGAACCAACAACTTCCTCTCCTCTATTTGTCACCCTGTTCTCTCTATCACAGCCTCCGCTTCACCAGAGAGACTTCCTGTAGAGCTGAGACTGCCATATGGTACACACCGTACATCCTCTTGGTGTTTCGCTAAAGAGCACCCTCAGCACTTTTGCGCTCGGCTTCGGTGTTTTGGTTTTGCCCATGACCTTTGACCCGCAGCTCTCTGAAACCTCCATCTCCTCCGGAGTGAAACCAAACAGCATTTAATTCTCAAAACAACATAGCAATGGAGTAAGTTTTCACAGTCATATCAGATGGTTACAGTTGTGCTGTGACAGAAGAAAATCTGAATGGTGGATGTTGTCATTGTTATCACATAATTCACTTATATTCTCTGCTAGTATGAGTACTCCATCCAACTATAAAGGTGCCGGGTGGGAAAAACTGTTGTCTTAGGTCTTCATGGTATGCTAAGCTTACCATCTGCTAATGCCAAACTCACATAACACAAGTCACAAGTGTCTTCTTTCCTAAATTTCAGCATGAAAAAGCGAGTATATGTATATCCCAAAATATCAAACTATTTCATTGAGGTGAATTGCAGTTAAGTCATTTCCTTTATTTCTGTTGCTTGATTTTCAGCTAAACTTTATCACCTTCAGTTTGTGAACAGCTACATTTGAAAAGGTGTTTTCAAGCTATATCTGTATCATTGTCTTCCTGAGTTCACAAATACCATTAAGTCACACACCACTGCCAAGTGATTAACCCTCAAACCTCATACAGTTCCAGCAGAGTGCCTGCTGCTGTAGGATATGTGCAGCGTCAGCTTCCTAATGGGCTCTCTGAGGGGCCTTTGTTTGCTTTACTCTACAATGAGTTGGTAACATTTGAATGAAAAGGACCACATCATTTTTTTCCTTACAAGCACAAGACCCACTGTGACAGTTCCCCAGCACGTCGTCTTCTGACCTGAGTCACATTGCACTGTGTGACTGTTGTTTTACAAGCATGCTAATGTATTCAAAGGGCACTGACCGTGGAGGAGAGACAATGGGCTTAATGACTGCATAACCAACTGTAACACAGCGCAGGATTAAGGATGGGGGGATTGGATGGGGGCACCACCAAAACACACAGAGCACTGTAGACAACAAGAGGAGGATTAAGAACTTACACAACAATAAAGCAACTGTAAATACAGGTCAGGGAGCTGACAAAACAGTGAGGGATCAGGATGCTGAGGGCTTATTTTCCACTGTCAAATATGATGGTGTATAAAGGCCACTTGACACACAGATTAGTAAGGCATTAGGGAACTGGGGCACAACCCTAATTTGACTATAATGGTGGGAGACCGAAAAGACCTTAGAGGTTTGTGGTGAAATGTTAAAGTCAGTGGAGTGGCAGATCATTCAATGACTGTCATCGCATGTTTTATTTGAAAATGAATGGGGGTCAGGTGAGGTCAGGACCTGGGGAGTCCTTCTGTTTATTTTTGCCTCAGAATTAAAATTGTTTGTTGTATAATTAAACATGTAATTTTCACACAGTCCCTTTCAGTTGAGAATCCAAGTCTATTAGGTTCAAGTGTATTTTTTTCCTTTTTGGTAAAACTCATAAACACACACACTTTTTCTTTTGTTTGGAGCCTCGTGCTGAACTGCCTTGAACTTTTGCTAAGCCCCCCTTTATGTGAAAATAGTGTTTTCCAACCAAGAAACATTCCATAGTAGTGACATAATTAGTTCTATACTGTGGCTGTCACACACTCCACACACACACACACACACAACAATGACCACTCCACAGCCGCTGCTACCTGCTTCAACATAAATAAAACAGTGCCTCTCATAAACTGCTGTTTGCTGCAGTGTTTGAGCTGGGAAAACATCATTTGAATGTAGCGGCCCAGACGCTGTGCAAAAACCTGGAATAACCTTTCCGAGTGAGGGGCGTTGGTCGGCTTGCAGGCCTCTCAGATGACTCTTATATTATGTCATTGAGAAACTATGCAACAGTAGGACTGCTCCCCATGAAATGAGTGAAGGAAACGTGACAGAACACCCAGGATGTAGTTGGAAAGAAGAGAGTCAGTGTCATAGGATGGGAGAACCCAGTGTGTCATAAGGGAAAAAAGGAAATGTGTGATGACTGGTGTAGGAGCCGGTTTGGGAAGCAAGTGACATAACAAGGAAAGGCAACTGATCAAGAACTGTAAATGAATGTATTATAAAATAGCTATGATGCAGGGAAACAACAGGTGAAATGTTAAACAGTGGATTAAATAATCAATAATGTGCATTTTGTGTATGGAAAAATCTGAACAAAAACCCAAAACAAAACAATTTATTGATCAATCATTGAAATATACCCATCTTGAACTTTGAACACCTACGCTGCATGTCATAAAGCATTATTTTGTCCAGTTACGTGTCCTATCATAAAAAACAAACACAGCGTTAAGGTAAAAATGCAACAACTGCATTCATTAACAAATTACCACTCATGTGTTGTTTGCCAATCAATTAATGTTTCAGTGTGATTAATTTTAGGCCCAATTGGACATTATGAAAACTGCTTTCATCCAGGCAGTTTCACACCACTAATAAACATACTAACTACTTTAATTACACAGGGTGGCAATTGCCCCGTGTATTCGGCTTAGTCGATTAGGTTTGATTTTCTAGGTAACTAAATATGAATCTGATTATTAAAAGGTTAAACGGCTAATTAAGAGGTCAAAAGGTCATTTATAGAGAGAAATACAAGTGTTTCTTGTTCACTTCTTCTATTAGTTACTAAGTGCACATGCATCATGCACAGGGGTGTTTCACTGCTTTTTCCTATCACTCCATAAGTTAATGTTCATATGGGGACGTGGTAAATCTGCAGAAAAAGTCACAATGGAGTTGTCTGTCTCACTCACGTTGCAGCTCAACGTGACTTGAGGACGTGGGCGCGGCGCCCAAACAAAACGTGATGCAAGCGCTACACGAGAATGTGTGTCACATTTGAGAGAGAGGAGGAAATGGCCGCCATTGCCAAGATATTTGACCTAGTTCTAGCGGCTCTGGAGGGGAAGCAAAGCACAAGGGCGCTGTGGAGAGTGGGAACAACAGGTCTGCAGCAGGAGCGCACAGAGAAAATCTGGGAATTTTTGCATCATTGATTATTACTTGGTAAGAAACTATTTAATAATCATAATTAGCATTTTTGTGAAATATAACATTGCAGCGTGAAATGCAGCTACACTACTTTTCTTCCCCTGTCATGCATTTTGGATATTTCTGTGCACTGTGCAGCAATGTAAGTGCAGTCTGTGCTGCGTTTAATTGTGGTAAGAAATTATAAAGGCGTTGTTTATCCCCTGGCTGAGCTCCAACAATGAATGTGTTTGATGGGACCCACGTGACCGAGTCCCTCTGGTAGGACGTCCCCCTTGTCTTTCTGAGTTCATAACAAACAAGTGGCAGATAAGGGGACAAGAACAGCCCTCCTGAGGGTCGGGTCTACTATAACTTCACAACGTGACAGTGTTTATTTCCACGGGGCTGCCGTGAACGCCTAGCATTGCTCTGTCACCGGAGGGATTGTGTGTAGTTTGGGGACCAAAGCCGTCAAACTCCGCTTTAATACTCTGAAGTACTGACGCTGATGGTAAGAAGAAAATGCTTTTTTTTGTTTGTCAGTGGTGAAAATCATAGTGTATTTCACCTTTATCTTTTCACTTTATGTAGCCTGTTTTATTACGTTGTTTGTTTGGGTTTATTGAAGCTTTAGCCCGGATACATGTCAGGTTGTTCGCGTTTTGATAACTCGGTTTACTACGCGTTAACGTGCGCTAATTAAGAGCCAATACTGGTATAAATGTGAGCTAACACTGGTTGTTGCTGGTAACATGCAGGTGAATATTGTGTTGTTGTTGTTGTTGTTGTTGTTGTGTGTGTGTGTAATATGAGCATTAAGAGCTGTGACAAGATGCGGGTTGTTTTGTGTGTCGCATCTCATTGACCCACATCCTCACTGAGTCTAACTGCGTCACCAAGTTTTCTCTGCAGACTTTTCTCATTTTACAAACTCAGACTTCCTCTCGCTGTTTTTATTCTGCGTTTCTCGGTGGTGTTGGTGGCCGCAGGGGTAGTCGGTGTATTTTTTGTGTATTGGATTAAGTATGTTTTTGGGAGAAGTTGTTAAAAAAAAAAAAAGAAGAAGTGTTTTAGGGGGGGTTCACTCGGTGTTTTTGTGGAAGTGGGGAACACCGACCACTGGAAACCTGATCTGCATACCGCGCCCACTTCATTTTCGACGCAAACAACTTTCACTTGCGGACTCCAGCAGCCCCGCTAGTCAACCAAAGAAAGACTCAATTATAATTATAGCCTTTGCTTGTTGTCTCAATTAGACTTTTTGGCATCTATAAAGTCGATAAGGTAGCGTTAAAGGAAGTTGAAGTTCTGCTGTTTAAATGTATAATTAAGAAATTAGAGTAAAGTACGCAGTTAGGAAAACGTGTGAATTGGCCGCCTGCTGCGGCTTCAAACACATGGGACTTTATGGGCCGAAATGCGTTGTAAAGCTACAGAGCTGTCTGACTAGTGAAAGTGCTCTGCATAACCATATTTTCTATATGTGTCAAACAATTGCGCAATGCTCTGGAGACCCCCCCCCCCCACACACACACACACACACACACACACTCTCTCTCTCTCCTACTCTAGTTCTTTTTTTTCCTTTTTTTAAACACGTCTTATTTCTGTCCTCAGGCTGATCTTGCGATGATATGGTTGCATGTTATTGTTTCTAAAAAATCACTGTACATTTTATGTTGTGTGTTTTACTACCAAGTCATTAGAACAGCAATCGTTTACTTTCCAATTCAGCTAATTAAGCAATTATAATAAATAGCACACAGTTTTCACAGAGCTGAACACAGACGCTATTTAGTTTTCTTGAGATAAAATTTATGCGGTCTACTAATAAAAAAGTTTAATAATAACTTTACTTTTAGGTAATAAGTATATTTGTGCAAGTTCACAGAGTCTCTTTGCAAACTGAGAGATGAGACCTGGTTGGTGAAACACGGGATTTATTAATGAGCCGTGAACTCCCCTTTTAAGGTCCCACCCATTCATGGGTGTGTAAATGACTTTATGATTAGAGGATTACTTGCAAATCTTTCTTGGGAAGCGAACTATAAAAGCTTAAAAGTAATTGAAATATTAAAGGTGTTGTCACTAGTTTCAGACACAGGGCCTCAGTACATGACGGGGCCAAGTACTGAGTGATAAAAAGGCAGAAGTCACATTATCTCTTTACTTACTATGATCTGTTAGTGATGTATAGTAGTGATCAAAGCTGAAATTCATATGAGTTTATCACACTGCTGCAAACCTGTTGCAGTTTGGGGGTTCTCAGGTTTGGGATAGGACAGTATATAGTATAGTATTACACCAGTAGCAGAACTATATATATCTATAGTATTTACTGCCCATCCCAGTAAATATATCAGCTACTTTTAGTGTCTACACATGGTAGATAAGAATGAGGCTCAGACAGTGTTAGCGAGGGATATGGTTATTATCCATGAACATGTGAAGCATTATCTGAATGTGCTTCGAGATAATGTAGGTTGAGCTCGGAAACTAAAGGTACAAAAGCAAATACCAGTGTAGATGACTCTCAGTTACTCTAATTCAAAGTGACAGATGGGGAACATGGAAAACATTCCTCAAGTGGTCTTCATGGGCATTTTCTGTGTGTGACCTGCTGACCTATATTGTCGACCTTTGACTGGCAGACACCAGAGCAGGTGGAGAATCAGGTTCACTTGACTTGACGGTGCAGTGAATGTTGTTGGAGATTTATTTGGTGTTGGTTCAGTTACCTGTTGTTGCAGTAATTACTTAGCGGGTTAGGGCACACATGTATTTGATCACATAAAAACACAAAGGCGCCCAAGAGGGCAGATGGTGTGTGAGGGGTTTGAGCAGTTAATAGCTTGTATGTGTGTGTGTGTGTGTTTGTAATCCATTCCAGTGAAACCCCAGATCACACCTCATTGAAACTCTGCAGGGCAGACAGAGCCAGACTTCAACCTCTGCCCTTCCTCTAATGCTGTGTGTGTCTGTATGTGTTTGTTCTCCGATAGGGACATGGCAATGGCCTCTCCATCAACATCCACAGCAGGACCAGCTACGGCATCTGACTCAGAGCCCTCTCGCCTGGGGGGCATCGAGGCCTTGAAGTTGAAGGTGGGGCCGGTGCGGAGGAATCTCTTTGGGCCTGTGGACCACCAGCAGCTGCAGCAGGACTTCCAGAGGCTGCTCTGCATGAGTGTGGAGGTGGCGAACAAAAGGTGGAACTTCGATTTCCAGACCGACATGCCAGGAAAAGGCTCCAACATCCAGTGGGAGGAGCTCAAGTGCCAGGATGTGCCAGCATTTTACCGCAGCTGTATGGTGAGGCCGGTGGTGCGGCCCGGAGCTGGGATGACAAAGGGTGTGAGGCGGACGTCGTCTTCATCGGGCGAGGGTTCCCCTGTGTCCAGCAGCACATCTGGCTCTGGGGATGAGTACCTGGAGGTGACCACCAGGGGATGCTACAGGCTGCAAAGGCCAGGCAAACGTAGACAGTCCACCATCACAGGTCAGTCCATGGTCCATCATGGGTGCATTTCTGCCAATCCGCTTCTTTGCATTCTTGCTGAGTTCAGTGATATTGATGATATTGTTTTTTTGTGACATCACATCCTCTTTTTTCCCCTCTCCAGATTTCTTCAAGGTGAAGAAGAGAAAGCTCATGCATTGCAAAGCTTCTTCCCGGCAGTAGACAAGCACAACAAAAAACCAAGTGGAGGATCACCAAGTGGTCCACGCCCCACCCCCCACACGTCACCTCACATAGATATGTCTCATATCGTATGTATATATGTAGCAATTTGTAACTGACTGTCCACAAGCTCATACAGCATGGGCTTAAAAACTCCTCTGATACCATATAGCCTACCTTTAATTTTCAGCACAAGGAAGCTACAATTGTCATAGTTAATCCTGCTCATACTCTAGAAACGGTTTTTGGTTAATTATCATTATTATATATACATACATATATACATAATGTATATATTCTATATACTGTTTTTCTCAGCTGACTATACTGTGAAATGATTTTAAATGCACTCATTCAGGAAATTGCAGAAAACGGGCCTTAGTTCTACGAGGTTAAGTTTCTCCTAAACAGGCCGTGGATAGTATTTGACCTCAGTCCTCAACCTTTTTTTCTCCCTCTCGCTAAAAGTCGTAAGAGGTTTTGATTAGATGAGTTACTATTCCTGGCCTCCCATCACACTTAGCCTTTAGTCTCACCCCATGGCTCCAAAAGCTTGAGTTGAGCCAGGGGTCAAAACCTCACCCAGGGTTAAAAATTTTGGCAGTGCGACTGTGATTAGCATCAGGTTAAAGGTCAACGGTGGAGGTTTAACGATGAGGTAATGCGGCCATACCTGTAAGGTAGTGACTTAAATTCTGAAAAATAATAATAATAATAATAATTCTATTGTTTCAAATGTGACTATTTATTTATTTTTCATGATGCTAGATGCATCATCTAAATAAAATAATATACGAAAAAAAAAAGTTAAACGAGGTAAGATAAGGTGTTTGTGGAAACCTGTGCCATTCCCCCCCAAATTATGCCTAAGGCTAGAAGTCATTATGGCTCATATACACTCCACCGTTGCCGCTTGAATATCGGCCACAAATATTTTACACCATCACAACATAGCAAAAGATATTCAAATCACAAACTATATTTTCTTTTTGCTTTGTATTATTTGCATAATGGGGTTGTAAAATTATTTTTTGTTGGCGACAGACCAGAACATACCTTATTTAGTTGTATGTTGGTGTTTTGTTTTTTTTTTTCCAGCTTTATGCTTTTAATAATGTAGCATTTTCAACTCTTTGTCTTCATGTGATGTCCAACTTGTAGGCTTAAATGCGCCTCTTTTCTCCATGAAGGGAATGTAGCGTTTTATCACTGTGTTTGCAGCTCAGAGGAATCAAAACTTTTGGTTCTAAACTTTTGGTTATTTTTGATATGAAGAGTTGAGCTGCGTCACATTTTCTATCGCAGTGCAGTTTTAAAAGTGTTTGCATTGTGTGTATATATCTATATATACATTCATGTGTGTGCGTGCGTGCGTGTGTATGAGTGTGTTGGTGTGGTTTTATCTTGAGGTTTGGACCAGTTGTAAAAGTTGCTGCAGCTGAGGCAGTTGAACCAAAGAGAAATTGCTGTGCCATTTAATTAGAAACACAACATTGATACAAATCGCTCACTGTTGGAGTGATCGGCCGTGGGCCGCAGAAGATCTCAAGATCTGGTCTGTAACTGCTCAGCCTTCAAGAGAGGGGCCTACTTTTCTTTCCCTACCTACAGTCACTCTAGTTTATATTTGGATAAAAAGCCATTACCTGAATTAATCCACTGTTACTACCTCATCATGTGATTAAAAAAAAGAAAAAAAAAAAAATCAAAACAAAAACAAATTTAGCTCAGGTTGTTTGCACGAAACAGAGACAGAAGCAATTATTGTGTTGTGGTAAAAGCTGTGGAGGTTCAGCGTTTCGTGTCGAGTTTCACATCAGGTAAAAGAGTCAGTGTGTCAGAGCGAGGCCCTGCTCTGAGCAGAGGAAACTCCGGCCCCTCTAGGGGGTGGAGGGAGGTTTGGGGGTTTGTGTGAGGGGGGGGGGGGTCAGGCAGCTTTTGTTGTCTTTCGCTCTCCGGCCGCCTCACTCTGCTCTGACAGCTTTCCCAGAAATAGACAGAGCCGAGGGAAAGCGTCGTGTGGGGGGATGGACGAGGGGAAGGGACAAAGTTTTAATAGAGAAACTGAAGGAGAAAACGTCTGGATCAAAGGATCTCTGCGGCCAGACGAGTGGCCTGAGTTTCAGACCGGCTTTTGTCTGCCCCCTTAAAAGTCTCACAGTCTCTCTCTCACGAACAAACGGCCTCAGTCTCTGCGAAAAATCGGCATGAAAGCAGTTGTTCATAATCATGTTAACACAGCGTTGGGGTTTTTCATGGCTCTACACGGCTATATTACACAGATTTAAAAATAGCACACATGGCTATTAAAAATTGTTTAGATTCGTCAGGATTACTTGTTTTTCTGTCAACATATCTATGTGTGTCAGTGTGACAGTGTTTGTGTGTGCATCTACCTTCTCAGCGTGTTAAAAACAGAACTTTCAAAGTCTATATTAACTTATTTTGAGGTTATATCATTGTTTTGTGGGGAAATAATTATAAATTCCCTGTTTTTTTGCTATAACTAACTGTGTTATTTCTAAAACTATATCTTTGCACTACTTAAAACATTGTTGACAAGAGAACTATTTTTTTATGGTAATCTTAAAAAAAACAAACATACAGATCCTCGGTGAGAATTTGAGGCACAGATTAGGAATTTCTTGACAATTAAACTTTTTTTTTTCTCCCATCACAACTTTTCACTTTGTTAGACAGTTCTTGACCTGTTCATTTGTTTCTCTGAGGGTCTCTTTGGCTTTGTTAATATTCCTCTAGTTCACTGGCAGGAAAAAATAAAAATAAAACCATGAGTCAAGACATATCTGTTGGTGTCTCACTGTGCTCAAGCAAACTTTGCTTTCCTAATTCACCTGTCGCAGCTATTATCAAAGTATAGTGTTTTTTTGTTACTTTGTTGTATATGCATGAATGTATGATAATCTTTGTATACCATTTGTAATAATTTTATTGTAATTAAACTACAATTAAATGTTGTAGTTGCAAAGTGTAATTATACAGGATCAGAATCATTTACTTTTTGATAGGAATATTTGTATAGAAAGAGATTCCATTGATGGGTTGTTGGTGCACTGTTGCCTTTCATAATGTTGATTTCATATAGTGTGCTCAAAATAATAAAGCATTAATGAACCAGAAATTATATAAACCTAAAAAAATACTTGTCTGAAGTTTGTTTCTACAGTTTGACTCGCGCCTCCTGGTGGTTGTGATGTAGCACTACAAGCTCAAGTTTCCATTCAAACCAAAAAAAGAAAAAGTTTTTAGAAAATATTCATGATTTGCAAAATGTAATTTGCATTTATTTAAAACAACAATTTTATTTACATTGGTTAAAACCTGGAACATACAAATAAAACAAATAAAAAAACACCACAGATAAATTTAAATGTACATTCTGTTAAAATTTAAATTCATAGATACCAGAGGTTCAAGTATCATTTTAAGCTCCATTGCATTAATCACTTTGAGCAGATGATGGTAAAACATCTGCCCTGATAACAGACGTCCTGCATGTTCAAGGACTTCACTTGGTGACTCGTGCATTCAACTGTCTACTGACTGTAGTGTGTGGAAAATCACTAGTTTTAGTCTCCTTTGCTGATTTTAAGCAAACAGCTGGTGTTGTATGATCATTTTGCTACGGTGTGTATCAGTAAATGCGACTTCGACCTACATTTCCAGTTAAAACTTGACAACTGAAAAGGTGTCAGTAACAATCCCCAAGAAATAAAAAGCCGACAAGTTTTCTCCTGTATGTTAAGCTGTTAAAAATAAACCCAAGAGAAAACCAGGGCAGATTTCTGTCAGTGTGTGAGTGAGTGTTTTCATGGGAATCTTGAACAGGAAGTGAAAAAGGAATGATGAGCCAATATCAAATTAGTGACTGAAACAAACAGAGAATCAAGAGACCTAGTTTCTGTAAAAAAAAAAAAAAAAAGCCTTTACAGTATAATTCCTGATCCTGATTACACAAAACTGTACACAGGAGAAATCAAGTGGCTGTGAGGTGGAAGATCGAAAAAACACTAAAATCTAAGTGGTTTACTAAAATCATTAAGACTTTGTCCAATTACTGTAAGAATCCTAGAGTGCAATGTTCATTATTTCAACTACAAACAAAATATCATACATTATCTACAGAAGCTGACAATACATTTCTGCATTACAATTATTAATATTATTCACATTCTTTAGGCAAACCAGACCCTGAAATCATCTTAAAGGGTCGAATTGTTAAATTATGAACTCCAGGTTTAAAAATCTAATTCATTCAGTTTGACTCAAGTACATCTACAAGTAAAATATTTACATCCCTTTAATCCCTTAAATATATACACTAGTACATTTTGTCAGGGCCGTGCATATCCTGAATTGACAGACTGCTCTGACTGACAGCTGCTTCCCTTTCAAAGCTTTGTTCAATCACTCTCGGCCCTTGCATTTGGACTACAGAGGAGTGTACATTTACAGATTACAATTTTACACAAGTGGATAAAACCTCAGCGTTGCATTCAGTGGCACTGCTTGCAAACGTGTTGATGTACATGTGCCTGTGGTTGTGGGTGTGATACTCTCGGTCACCTTCACCCTCATGCCCCGTGAAACGTGGCTTGCACCAAATCTTTGCACACCCTACAACTCACCTACACAGAGCCGTCTCAGTGCAGACCTGCTGCCCCCCACTGATTAAGAGTAGAAACACTGCGGCCGGTAGATGTTGAGGCGATCACAGCTGGCGTCGCAACGCTCGTCTGTCTCTCCACATGGCACGCAGCTCTTTGAGGAGCAAGGGAGTGATGAACACAATGCTGCCCCCTGTCTGTGGAACAAAGACACAAGAAGTCACGCTCTGTACTGGCAATAGAGAAGCTGTATTTATACCGGCAGGGTTAAAACATTTCTAAGACAGGCCTCACACAGTAGATTCTGACTTATAATAGTTGGAAAAGGTGTTTCTATTATAAACAATGGCTGTGTTGTCTTCACATGCCTCTGTAGGGTGTAACAGTGGTCCCTTTTATACAGAGATCTTGCTATATCGCTGCCAAGAAGACCCCTTGTTACGCCAACTCTCCTCGTTTACACTGAACCAAACAAGCCATCATAGAGCTGCCTCAGTGTGTGATATTAGACAGCATGCTCCACAGTCATCAGCGTGATCATCAAGTGTGATGTGGAACACAATACCAACAATGTCTGTCACTCTACAGTACACAGACGGCAATCCAGCTCTGCTGCCAACATAAAGGTGAGACAACAAGGCCCTGTAGCTTCTATGTAACAACCCCACACTAAATACGCTCTATAACAATGAGTAGTGTAACAGTAACAGTTTTATGAATTACACTTGTGCTTGGTCTCCTCTTACAATGTCCATAGGAGAAGGCCTGTTGTAATTATAAGAGTTCATCTTACCATGACGACGAAGAAGTAGAACACACACCTCCAGCCCAGCTTGCTCTCAATCAGGGACACCAGGTACTAGAGGGTGATGGATACAAATACACACATTAAAAATCAATCTGTGGATTTGTGGGTGAACCTGTGGCTCTGTATTGTGTATAAGTGTGTGTAAGTGTCACAACAAAGCGAAAATCCACATAGATACTGCTCAACATTGTCATCTTCAATGTTTACACTTAATTTTCCACAACTCTGTAGCTCTGTAGTGTCCTTGTACTGAAGCCATTTGCACCAAAAATGTTTCACACAGTGCAACAGTTGCAAAATGTGTGAAAGTAATATACACAACCTCAAGATGCAAGCCAGCACTTAACCACCAGCAAATAAAAGTGCATGTTGTCACATGTGCTGCAGTCCATTGGTTCATTTTTAATATCACTACAGTCCCTAAAAGTAATAATCTGACAATAACAAACTTTTATTTTGTAATTTAATCTTTTAAATGTCTTCTAAGAAAAACAGACAAATAATGTTTTTTCCTTGATAAATATCCTGTTTGTTTGTTTACCTGTCCCCCTGCAGCTCCTATACTCCCAGTTCCATCCACTATACCAGTCACAGTAGCCAGAGCCTCCTGACTGCCCCTGAGAGCCTCCTGTCTCCCCAGGTCGGCCGATATGGCGGAGCTGATCATATTGGATGGGCCGCCGATGAAGAAGCCAGTGGTTGCCAGGAGAACGGCGTTGATCACCTGGTCGTTAGGTGAGCCTGGGAGGTAGGAGAGACAGAGTTAGTCAGCATGTTAAAGACGGCAAAACTGCAGATTTGACCACATACTGATCTGAATGGTGACGAACAGCTGCAAACAATAAGGCTTACAGATGTGGGTTGAGAATGTGTATGTACTCACGGCTGTATCCCACCAGGGCTCCCATGGCCATGGCCAGACTGGCTGCCAACACTGGGGCTCTTTTACCCATGAAGTCAGAGATCATACCCTGAACTGTTCCTCCTGAAACAAAGAGACAAGATGACAAGCTAGGAATTTAAGATCTGCAAGGATGTTTGGTGATTTATAAAATGATATGAGCCTATATATTGTTACAAAATAGTAAAAAACTATGCTTTATTTACTTTACTCACAGTGGAGGAGCTGGAATTAGGAAATGTTAGGCATTTTTTTCATGAAAATCAAATCACTGTAGATTAAACTGTCCATCAACTGATCAACACTTTCTCTCAGCTCTTATTTAATTCCTCTTCATGAGAGGTTGTTTTGTCTTATCTTGTCAAATCTTTGTGTGATAAAAATAAAGGAGAGGGAAATACAAAATATTTATCTTGGCTTTAACAGCCACTCACCGATGATTCCTCCCACATCGTACCACACAGACAGGCGGTCGGCCTCGGCCTCCTTCCAGCCGTAGTTGTTGCTCAGGTAGAAAGGAAGCCAGAAGAAGAAGGAGTAGTTGACCAGCTTCAGACATGCGTAAGCCAAGGAGTACTGCAGTCCAAGCAGAGACAGGGTCAATGTGTGTGGTAAAATACTATTTGTGAATGAATTTGTGAAGATTTGCTGATGCTTCACACTCACAGGTATCACCCCGGGCAGGCAGAAGGCCTGGAAGAAGCCAATAGCCTGAGGCGACTCCGCCAGGGATTCGTCCGACTGCTGAACCGACTGGTGCGTCCTTCCACACACCTCCACCTCATCCTCCTCGTCGCTCATCAGAGGCCTGTGGCTGTCTGTGTCCGTCTCCACCGGGCTGAGTCCAGTCACGGACTCCAAACTCAAACCTGATACACACGCGCAGAAACACACATTGAAAGCTGTGGAAGGCAGCTAAATTCAATCAGGGGTTAGTAACAGAAATGCACAACTGTTTCTGTTCCAGGTGCAGTTTCTCAGTGCAACACAGGGTCAAACTGGCTTCAATGGGAAAACGGTCGAATAAAAGTTAGGTGGTCTTGATGAAAAAGCTGGAAAACAATCTGACTGTGAGCGCACAATGATGGGCTGCATGTAAGTATACACATGTTTTCCTTACCGACTTCTTTTGGGGAGGTGAGCAGACCGAAGAACACCACCACCCCGCCAGCAAACTGCACCACTGAGGTCACCAGGAAGGCGTACTGCACACAGCAACACATTACGTCATGTTAGCTTTTAGCTGCTTTGTTTTTTAAAAGTTTTAAAGTGTGCAGACGTCTGTGTACATCTCTGTGCGTTACCTCGTATCCATACTTGAGCACACTAGAAGCTAAGAAGGCCCCGAGGATGTTGCCTACAGAGGCACAAGCACTCCACAGACCAAACACAAAGCCTCGCCTGGAAAACAACATCAGAAAATCCAATTATTATAAGTTAGAAATAACTTTGGCTCTATTTTCAGATTGAAAACAGAACCTATAATACAAGTTACTATACTCACTATATTTTGTAAAATGCTACTTCACTGACAGCTCAGTGACTTGCTATTTCTATATTCAGCAAATTATATTTACAAGTTTAGCCACTGCGGAAAACTGACTCTAAATGGCGTCTATGTTTTGGCAGCAGCACCAGTGAATGGACGTCTTTGTGCGAGTGCGAGCGTGTTTCTGTGTGTGGGTGTGCATCATAAAGCTCGACTTGACCAAATATTTCTGGGTTTGACAGATGCTGGGAATACTTGAGGCAGTGTCGGAAAAAAGCAGGTTTTTATAAATGGGGAACACACCCCGTCTTGCCGAACCAGTTGCCCATGACGGCCACCACGCACGGCCACACAGCCGACTGCAGCAGCCCGTTCAGCACCCACAGGCCACAGTACAGATAGACGTTGTAGATGTGGAGCCATTCTGTTAGCGTGCCAAACACAAACTCCTGCAAACACATAAACAGCAACAGTTGTAGAAAAAAACATTAGTGACATATTTAAAATGTAAAAAAAAAAATATAATAACCCCACATAGAGCACTCAATCGTTCATAATGTTGTCACTTTCAAATTCTGAAATACATGACAACACCCATTTTAAGAAACAGTTTCGTATTACAGCAGGCATGAGAGTGTCCTCGAGTAAAATCCAGCACAGAGAATCATGTGCACAACAACTAGGTCTCAATGCAAGATAACCAAAACAGCTACCTGCTGGTGATAAGCTCACCAGGTGAGAGGTCGTGATAAAATTCAAAAGCATGTACAGCTGCCAGATGTACATACTAGTAATACTGGATTGCAAAATTGCTATTTCTATTTTAGCTTCCAAGATGAAACACAGTGCAGGAAACAAAATCAATTCCAAATGTAGCAAATTACATGATAAAAGGAAAAATTTTAAATGCTTTTAATTATCAACAATTAGAGAGATAATATGAGTTGTGGTCCGGGTGCTTACCACTGCAGCAGAACCACACAGGCCGAAGCAGAGCACGTAGCGCAAGTTGACTCTGTCTCCGATTACACCGCTCAGATACAGGCCCTGTGCGGATGGGAACAGACAAAAAAGACAAATTCAGGTCTGATTTGGTTTAAAATGTAAAGGCAACATGTCCTTCAATGTGTCCCAGCAGCAGAAGTCATATGTCTAAATAGTGTTACGACGTAGGAGCAAGAACTTTTCATGCTGTTGTCTGAATAAAAATGATTCATATCTAGATTTTTTCTGCTGTTAGTGGCCAAATGTGAGCACCAGGACTCAGATATCAGTCCCAGCTCTACTTGGCAAACTGTAAAAGCATGCCAGCAGCCGCCTGGGCAAACGCTCTGTAGCAGACATTGCACAAC